>CM060703.1:176144303-177631803 GCA_030686995.1 Artemisia argyi
TGTCGACTACCTCAACGTATAGGAAATAGGAATGAGTGGTTGAGTAAAGATGAAAGGGAGTTAGGATGGAATGGTGTGGATTCGGATCTAGAGTCCACAGCGAGTAGTATGTTGAATTGATCTAAGTGGGGAAATAAGTGCGAGAGTAGAGTTTGAGCCATTGCAAACCATTATTGCATTGATTGATGTTTGTTGTTATATGTTGTGGTAGATGGTATGTGATATCATGTTGTTGATGGTTGTATGGTTAGAGAAGTATTCTCTTAACCATTTGGGCAGTCGTTATATGTTGGGGTGCGTAGGTGGTAAGATTCCATCCTACCTATCATATGTTGATACCTCAATTATCGGTGGGTACTTATGTTGTGGTATTTAAGTTGATTCATTTGCTAGCCGCTCCGTTTGTATACCTAATTCTTTGGTTGGCATTCCTATTCGTACCATGATGGTACAGATGCCATATTCTTTCTCTTTGACGTCGTGATAGGTGTTGGGTAATCGAATTTGCTTTGTTGGATACTGGTTCGTTTCTTTGGTTATTCCTTGCATTCATTCCGCGTATGAATGTTATATTATTCTTCGAGTATTGTTGGTTCGTGGCGAGTTGGTGTGGATATTTGATCCCTCATTTACACACACCAATTGAATTTTGTGACATGTTTCGTGATCTGTCATTATCGGTGTTTTTCTATGATTTTGGTTTGATCGTTGTACGAATGAGTCTATAAGTTCGTCGTTTGGTTTGCAATGTATTTGCGTGGGTGTTCACTGGTATGAGATTCGTTTGATAATTGTTTTGATTATGTGATTCCTCTATGTTCTTTTCCGCATCCAATAAAGGGGCTGTGTTAAAGTCCTATTGGTATTTAAAATTCATTTTGGGTGTTTAAAGGTCAATTGTTGGAAACTATTATTTTTATGGTGAAAATGAAGTGTGAAAAAAAAATGGTTATGTTGATGTCCTACATAAAATGGTTTATATATATATTTTGTAAAAAAAATGTATAGGTTTAAGATATGTCTTGTGAAAAACGGTGTTCATTTGTTTTTTGGAAGGTCGAGTACGGGAATAAGAACTGTCTATGGTTCTCATTTACCAAACTTGTTATGTATTTGGTTCATCGAGTGTTTCTTTCGTTGAGGTACGCTTGTGGATGTTTTATGGGTACGTGTATTTTATATTTTCTTTGTATGGGTTTTCATGAACATTTTATCTGTGTCTATTTTATTGGGGGAAAATTTCTTATTGTGTTTTTCTAGCATTGATTTTGATGTTCGTTACCTCACTAGTCGGTAATTCATGCTCTTTTTGAGTTCGTTGATATACGTTTTAGTTCGACCAGTTTCATGGTTCGCGTCGTTTACTTAGGATAGATTGTCGTTTTGATTATCAATTTGTTCGTTGAAAAGGAAGAGGGTGTTTGACAAGTTGTTCAAGTGAGAGGTTTAGCTTCAAGATGTACGTTCTTCGGATTGCGTGGGCATCGCGGGGGTAGAAGATCCATAAGAGAAACTATGTGATGCGTGACTTAGAGTAGGGGAGTAGAACTTGGAGATGATATTTGTATGGAGCAGAAAGTGTTATCTACCCATATCATAAGAATCTTTAGCATATATTTGACAAGAGGCTAATATATGTTGAAGAAAAGTTGGGAGTGGAGTTTCTCAGTGACTACGATTGTCTGATTTGCTACCGTCAAGGAAGGGCGGACATCGTGGTAAGAGCGCTGAGCGGGAGTGAATGAGTGAAACTTGGATGTTTGTGAGCAATGATTATGATAATTTAGTTCGGAGTTAAGAGGATGATATGGACAGCCTAGAGAGAGAGGTTCAAGGATGAGAACATGTAAGAAGAATGATTACTTGGTTTAGACTAGTAAATGAAAAGGAACGAAGATGGAGGAATGTACTTTGTGGACCAGCTATTGGTTTCATTGAGAGGAAGCGTAAGGACATCAATCATGCAAGGTATTTGATACATCCGAGAATGGATAAGACGTATTATACCTTAGCAAGTGGTTGATACGCTTGAAGGTGAGTGTTGATGTCAACGATTATTAGGGTGATGCAACGGTCGGAGATACTTGGAGATTTTGTTGAGGAAGAATTGGTGAGACTTTTCATTTGATGAGTTGGTAACGAAACATGGAGTGTCGCATGATCATCAAAGAAAGTAATGGAATACTTACTTCGCGATAGTGGTAAACGTGTTATAGAGTCTTGAGAATGTGTATGTAGATGAGTACGACTTATCATTCTCTAATGAGTGAACTAAGTGAGCGTACAAATCAGGCGTTGGATGGTAAGCTGAGAGTATGGGTGTGTTTGATTTTGGAGGAAGCCGGGGTATACATTTACCCTTAGCTGAGTTATCCTATATCAACAATTATCATTCTAGTATTGAGTATGTCTCGTGTGAAAAGTTGTATGGAAGGTAATGTAGGTCACCTGTTCTATGGGCAAAGGTTGGAACACGCCAACTAATTGGTCCTGAACTAGAACGAGAGACTACGAATAAGGTTTTCCGAATAAGGAAAGACTTAAGGCAGCAAGAGATCGCCAAAAGAGTTATGCGGATTATTTCCGTAAGCCCTTTGAGTTTGGTGTTGGTGATATTGTGAGGTTAAAAGTATCTCCTTGGAAGGGTGTTGTGCGTTTTGGTAAGAAAGGCAAGCTAGCACCGAGATACGTAGGACCATTTGAGATTTACGGAAAGGATTGGATTTGAGACATATCGGTTGAGTTTGCCTGAGGAGTGAAGTAGAGTGCATGATACATTTCAGGTATCTAATGGAAAGAAGTGGTTGGCGGATGCTAGTCTGCATGTGCCATTAGATGAATGTAAGGTTGACAAGACTCTTCGTTTTGTCGGGAAACCTATTGAGACTATGGAATCGAGATGTTAAGAGTTTGAAGTGTGGTGAGATAGCGTTGGTAAAGGTATGGTGGGATTCTAAGCGTGGTCCTTAGTTTACTTGAGAACATGAGGATCATATGTAATTAATGTTTGTTTTGTGTGTATCCATTATATCCTGCGGTTACCATTTGGATTTTCATTTGGTTCGGGGGTATCGTACCTACCTGTGAGAAGTCGTTTGGATTGTTGGTGTTATTGATCGGGGAGTGTATCTATTTGCGTGTATCGCTGGAGTGACGGGATGTTTTCTATCGTGTGAATTCGAGTATTTTGTCGGTTCACATTTTTGCGATTTTTTCTCTGTGATTTTATGGTGTGGTACTTATCCGCTTAAAAATCCATAAATTTTCTTTTGCTGTTGTGAGTGGTGACAATAGTAGTTGAAATCTCGGGACGCGATTTCCCTAAGTGGGGGATGATGTAACAACCGTGGTTTTAGCAGGTCAGTTTGACTAATAGTCTTGACTCGGTTGACGTTTGTTTGGTGTGTATTAGGTGTTTGATGTGATATATGAGTGTTATGGGTGAGTTTTAGCACTAAATCCCTTTGCGTAAGTGGTTTTATTGTGATTTGGAAAGTTTGGAATTTGGGAAAATTCATTTTTATCACCTTTGTGGTGTAGAAATAACTTGTGTAGTTTTTGGTGTTTTGTGTTTTGCGTAACGAGTCTTCGTTCAAGTATTTGAGCGTTAGCAAGTTACGAGGAGTTTGTTTTTATGTGTTATGCTTATAAAAGAGTGTAAAAATCTATTTTTGGAAACTTTATTTTGAAAATGATAATTTTCCGGTTTGTTGTAAAAACTGAGGTTTATCGCGTAAGACGTTAGGATTAGTTACGGGTTTTTATAAAATATGAAAAGTATAAGGTTTTGAGTGTAATAATTAATTTAATAAAAAAAAAATATATATATATATATATATATATATATATATATATATATATATATATATATGTATGTGGATAAAATTCGGCCAAGAGGATTTTTAGGGGAAAAAGGAAACAGAATTTGAGTCCAATTATAACACCTAGTTAAAAGGAATCCTAGTCCAGCCCAAACAAGCCCAACCTCCAACCCATATAAGCAATACAAACGACCCACAACTTTATTTTCCTGCAATTTAGAGTCGACACAAGGAGGAAACAAGAACAAAAAAAATTAGGGTTTCATAGTTTGCAAGCAATAATCAGGAATCAACGTAAAATCCTTAACCCTTATGTGTAATTAATTAGTTATTGATCTAATTCATGTAATATAAAGTATGATGGATTATGGTTTGTGTTAACTTCTGTAAATTAATGTTACTAAACATGTTGAGATCAATTAATGATAATAGTATGATGATTGGTTAAGAGAATTGAGCGTAAAACATGCTAGTTATTGAGTTAGGGTTTGGACAGATTTGTAAGGTTGTAAAGATGTGAGTGTAAATAACAGATGGTAATGAGTTAGGTCATGAATTGTAGGTCTAAATTGAAGTTTAATGAAAGAGCTTTCCAAAAAGTCCAGCCAAGATTGATTTCAAGGTCGGGAAGTTGGTCTTTTGATTTTTCTTTGTTAAGGTGTCAAAGCTGTCAAACCGGGACTGATTTTGGGTAAAAGTTTGAGGGTGTGATGTGGTTGTAAAAGTGGTATTTTGACTAGCCCTTCTGGAATAATTAAGTATTAGGTTATATTAGACTACCACAAAAAGGATTCGCGATAAAAACTTGTGGAAGTAATTATTAAAAATCAAAAATTTTTGGTGTGAGTTGTTGAGCTTTATTTGTCGTGATTTTTATGTGAGTGAATGTACTCAAAAATTCTGCGTTTTCTGAGTTTTAGAGTGCAAGGGATTTAGTGAGTAATAAGTTATGGTAGTGGTTAGTGTGGTGTCTAGGAGATCCATGGTGGGTCATATGAGTCTTAGACATCCATCATATGTGTATTACATGGGTTGTAGCTTTTAGCTTGACCTTGTGTAATGTGGATTATTTATGTGTGCTATAGATTGTGAGTTGTTTTTGTGGAAACTGCGGAGTTTAAGGTGAGTTCATAGTCCCATATTTTTACTTTGTTTTTAAAGTTGGGATGGGAATGAAGCTTGTCTTAAATTATTTGAGTTACTGTGATTATGTGTGGTTTAAAAGCTTGGACTTATAATGTTATCGTAATGATGCTATGTGGTACATGAAAGTGTGATTCCGATTAGGTTAGCGACCTAATTGATGCTGTGTGATTTCCAATTTGGAGGATGCTTATCCTGTTGCTCGCACATGCGACCCAATTGATGATGTGTTTTGGAGCGGGGGTCACGTTCCGGCCCGATGGTTGCCTTTTGTGTGATGATTGGTTTATGGATACATGTAGCTTGTATGATAACTATATTTATTTGTCCAGCTATGTTTTTATAATCACAGTGAACTGGTTGCCTTGAGAGTGTAAGTGTGTCTAAACCTATGAATCTCACCAACGTTATGTTGACATTTTAAGCATCATTTTCAGGTGACCTTTCTAAGGATAAGATAGAAGGATGTGATTAGACAAGACCTTAGTTGCATTGGGAGTGGTGTATCATCTATGCTTGGATTTTCAGATTGTTTTGGATTTTGTTTTGGTTATTTTGTTTTGGGGTATTGTTACAACACTTTGTGTTTGTAATTTGCTCTATTTTATGCATGTAGTTATTCTCTATATAGACACCATGTGTTGTGATGATATCCATGAAGTTACACACTCGCGTTTCCGCCTTGGCGAGGTGTGACACAACCCTTCTTCCAAGTTCGAATAGTTGTTCTGCTTATCCATCAGTCTGTAGGTGAATAGAATTACTATACTTGAGTCTGGTCCCTTAAGCCTTCATTAGTCCTTCCTAGGAATGTGAAGTAAAATGTGAATCTCTGACACGATCACTGCAAGTGCTCCATGTAATTGAATAATCTTCTGCCGAAGGATTTATGCCCACTTGCTAACTGAATACACATTGTAAGAGGAAAAATGAGCTGACTTAATCAAACGATCCATCACCACTCAAATTATATCATTCTTCTAAAATGTGAGAGGAGGTTTCGTTACAAGGTTCATGAAAAGTCTAATCCTATTTCTAAGTCTGAAAGTCCATAAGTTAAAGGAACTCCCTTGAATGCAGAAGTTCGATCTTGACTTGTAATATACTAAGCACATCGTCACTAATGTGATCACAACCAGTTTTATGCCATTCCCTCTGATAATTCTGCTTAGATCCCGTATACATCTTAGTACAACTAAGAGGGATAGAGAAAGTAAAACTATACCTCAATCATAACAGCTTCTCTCCAGTCTTCTAACACAGATCATAGTTCGCCATCTTGCTCCTGAGCTTCTAAAATTTGTAATTGGATTCAACCTTTATGTTCACCACGACTCAACTTCCCTGAGTTCTAAGTCTTGATTTTCTTAAGCTCAATCTCCAAGACAAACCGAACTTCAAATTTCTTCCTAAATGCATCTGCCACCAAATTTACCTTGTAAGATATGTCTTCCAATCTTAAGATCAACCACACTGCCGCCAATTCCAAGTCATGTATTGAATAATTATCCTAAAATGGTTCTAATTGTCTTGATGCGTAAGTAATAACCTTTCTGTGCTGCATAATGGCATAACCAAGTCTCTTCTTGAACGTCCCAAAATTGGTACTACCTGAAAGTATGAAAGTTGAAGCTAATTTCTATTTCAGCTTTTTCAAAACTCTTCTCATGTCGTGAACATCTTTCAACCAATGTCATGCTTCCAGAATATACAAATGATCCTCATATTTCCACATAATACGAAAATGATTCTCATGTTTCTTCTTCGTCTCTGGATGTACTAAGATTTCATACTATGAAAAATATGTCTAAGTACTCACGAAAACATGATTCATCATGTTCATAAAATAGTTAAAGCATCGGCTAATACTATTAGCATCATTAATAATCATAAAGGTCGTTACGAATACGAAAGAAAATTCTAAGAATTCAAGCATAAATGCATCTAAAGGAAAAATCCGCGTACTAAAATTAATCAGATGCATCGTCGATTAAAGGTAAGGAATAATGGGTTCAAATAGTGATATGGTTCAGCTTCCAGAAGTTAATACAAGTCTCCCGCTCTCATCCTTCTTCATTGCGAATAAAACTGAAGCACTCCAAAGAGATACACTAAGACAAACAAACCATCTCATAGCTTTTGGTTGCCACTCCTCCAGTTCTCTCAATTTTGATGGTGCTGTTCAATATGGAGTTTCAAAATCAGGCAAACGCCGTCCTATACGGATAGGGTTCTGTCTCATCAAATTTTTACTTTTCACAGGCACTTCTCAAAGACATCCTACGATCCCCATAAGTTCAAGTTATGTGATGTAATTATTACCACGTTGGCCAGGCATCATAATACTCGCATCATATAAACATGCCTTTATGGAAATCATATTCAACCTCGAGTCGTGACTAAACAATCTCTCAGTGTTAGGTCAAAGCAAATTCACAACCTGGTGTAAATCTTGGTGGTTCATTCAGGGATTACATCAGAAAAATTTGGATTGCCAATTGACTCTCAAGTGAGATTCATCCCATGGAAACAAGAATAGATGCTAGGAAAACTTTACAACCACGAAAGTAACGCACACGTTTCCAGGGTGGTAAGGATAACAAAAGTTTAACAATCGGGAATCATGGTAAAAATAAATCAGAGTGGTTCAAATGCCAAAAGTGAGACATCATATGACAGTAGTTAGCATCTTGATGCCCGGTCAACTAATCCATACCAGAATAACATCGAAGTTAACTTTCCAAGGAAATACAGATAAACATAACGAATTTTATCATTCATAAATGAGGGAGACTTTCCTATTATCGTGGTTAATCACCACAAGATTTCCCATAGGAATAGATTGGATAAGGCAAAAATCTAATGGTGTAGTTAAACTTAAATATGCTTATCAAAAGCAAGAGATTTCACATAACGTGTCAAACACGTCATGATCATAGAAGTTCTCAGAGTGCCTGCAGAGGCATCTAAAGGGTTAACAAATGAATCAGAGGTTAAAATCAAAGAAGATAAAGTTTATGTAATGTCAAACATTACCACAAATTTCTCAACGCATTCTAAGCTTACTTGGTCACTAAACGTATGTTATGCAAAATAATAGGCTTCAAATCTCTAGAAGGAGAAATCTTAGAAGGCTCAACTAGAAGTAAGGCACGAATCAGAGTGATGCGGAAGCAACGGTACCTAAACAAATTCTATATAGTCTTACCAATCCTCACCGGTCATAACTTAAGTTTCAGAGTGGAAATCCTAACGCAAGTTCTCAAAGGTTGTTTCATAACTCCTGTGGTGCAAAACTTAGCGGGTCTAATACTCACAGGTCATAGCCTAAGCTCTACGGGTTTTGAATCCGCTGATCAAACCTGGCTCTGATAGCGTAATTGTAACACCCCAACCCAAAAAGGGCTAAAGTGTAACATTATGAGGTCAAATCAGAACATAAGCAAGCGGAATACATTAATAATACAAGGTTCACAAAATAGTTCTAAAGAAAAGATAAAGGACTAATTCAAAGCATTACAACTTTCAAACTAATTACAAGCTAAAAATCAAGAAGGAAATCTCTAAGTCTATATCTAATCCATGGGGAGCTATCAACAGTGTAGTCCATTAAGAGCTCCTAAGCACTCTTCACCCAACCCAGCTTCCTTCTAAAAACCTGCCGCAGGAAAAGAAATGCGGTTGAGCTTAAAAAGCCCATTGAACAGATATAAACAAACAAAAACTAGTAACAAGAAAATGAAGGTGAATACGACATAAGTCCAAGCGAACCTACTGAGATAGAAATCAAGAATATGGAAACATAGAATATGATTAAAGGAAATACAGATAATGGATATCAAACAATCAAGGAAATGAAATGAGTCACAAGTGTAAGCAAATGAAATAAAGCAAGCATAAGTTAATCACAACAGAGATGATAGGATTATAAAGATCACAGAAAAGTAGAACTAATAGGAATGCCCAACAAACATATATCATAATGTCCATAGGAGCTGCAGACTCCGATATACCAAATGTGAAATGGGGTGTATTGCACACACACAAGTCCATTCACCAAATTATACTAAACAAAGTACCTAGGATGCATCCATACGCTCCCTGAAAAACAGATATATATGCACAAAGCTCTAGGCTAAGTAAACATATACAATAATAAATATAGGCCTGAATCGCTATAACATAATAGGGAACGCTGTGGACAAAACCCCACCTCCACAGATAGTGTCAATACCACTGGTGCATCAGTGGCAAGGCCATGGACTCCCCATGACTGGCTACAAATTTATCAAATAATGGGAAACAAATAAGGCATATGAATACTATAAGAATAAGAACTATAGCATGCAACAAATATCAAGCAAATTATAACAAAACTGGATCAATCAAATACGAATCAAACAAAGGGAAGCATAGCAATGGTTCAAGTCAAAGGTCAAAATCAAAGATTCATATTATGAGGTTCAAATCAGAGGTTTACAATAGCAAAAGAGTTCATAGCAAAGGTTCAAAATTGGAAGTTATATAATCAAAAGATGTTAAAGAAAGTCATGAGAAATCTTAGAGAATAAAATAGATTAAGGACTTTTGAAAATTATTTAAAACCCCTTTATCGTAAAAGTATTCCTAAAAAAAGTCATTAAAACCTTCATATAATACTGGCATCATATCGTAATCACATAAATCATTTCAAAAATAGTTTCTCTCAAAAGTCATCAAGTTATATTTTTAAAAGGGTATTTATACGATATCATACCATCAAATGAATCAAGGATATCAGGCGTATAAAGATCAGAAATCATAATAGTGGCAATGGAATGGATCAATAGTCATAAGAAACCTTACTGAAAGGTTAGAATATATGTACCTTAAACCACACGTGCAAACACATCATAAATATCAGAAGTTATTCCTTCTTCAGCGAATCTACACGAATCAATGGTCGTCTTATTATTAATAACTTATTATAAATCAGATTACTCATTTTAGTCGGCTTTCCAATTTTAGTAACTTTCTATTTAGTAACTTTCCAAATATAATAATTAGTTAAGTTTAAGATTTAAATCGTATTTAATTCCATTAATGACACCAAATTAGGGTTTACCATGACAATTAATTAATATAGGTTCTGAATGTATTAAATCAGGTTTACGGTTTATAATTATTGAATTATGATTAGTTCAAATCATCTCGAATTAATTATTCTAATTAAGGTATACTTAGAGTTTAGCCAATTTGAGAAACACACTCACACACACTTAAACCGACTCGACTTCAAAACAATACTGAGACTTCCTCTACACAAGCCTAACGAGTCCCTCTTTAAATCCCATGCTTCTTAACCATCAAGAAATTCAAATATGTAACATATTTTAAGCATTATATGACACACACTCTAGACCATACATGACATGCACATATCCCACACCAAATAACAAGCCAAACACGTGATTAACTAGCTCAGAATATACCCTACACCTTAACCCTTTAAATCAGTTAATTTCACATGTTATGGACCAGGTTTAGGCCTTCACACAACACACACCCCACTCCTAATTTGACTCATTCTTATCTACACACGCAACACAATCCGTGGCCAAGGTCTTTAATGAGAGAAACATGCGAGTCGACACCAAACTGAACCTAACGCTACCTTCTCGGTACTCCTTTTGAACAAGACAACACCCATCCAATGATTCACGCACAAGCACACAACTCGACAACAACACAGCGAGACCCATTGTGTGATAACGAGGCATAACAACCCTCATTCCCTACCCCTTTATAGATCTGATTCACACACACCTATTTATGGTTATATACATCACACAAACACAGGTTTACAGCCCTTAAAGTCCATACATACGACACAAAATTATACGTAAAATGACGAGTCATAAACTCACATAAGATCACACCATACAGACCTTTATCCACGTAAAACATGCATGCGTATTATCTTTTATTACTTAGGTTATATTAGCCAAAATCATACTAACGTCGACATACGCGAGATACAAACACACGAATATAACGACCCAAATAAGTCACATACGAACACACATGATCAGACTTGAACCCACGTAAATACTTATGTACTTCCATCTTTACTCTTAGGGTTTTATATCAGATTCTTAGTCACGTTTAAATGGACATGTTAAGGCTAATATGACCAGATCAAAAGCTTGCATAACAACTGATTCGAAGAGCAACACAGAAACATTGTCGAAACATATATATATTAAGATTTCATGATTTTATATGCAGCTTGTTCTTGTGGTATTCTTATCACAAACAAAGGTTACACAACCTGTTTATAATAGTTCAATATAACATGTTTTACAACAGCTTAAATGTCATGCGAATGAGTTGAATGGACGGAAAACAAAGGCTGAAGATGATACCTTTTTGAGCAGGTTTAACGTGATAAGAGGAACAAAGCAACCCAATCAAGGACACAAACACAACCAACGAATCACGCGATCAAAGTGGCCTTACGCCTTTCTTCTTCCTTACTTTCTTTAGGGCTGTACGAAGTGGTAATAGTGGCTGATTTAGGTTTTCGGTGTGGAGGGGAATGAGATGTCGTATATTCTAAATGAGGGGATGGGGGAAAGCATATAATTTATGCTTGGAGTATCCGAATAGTTTGCAAGGAAATAGGAATCACCAATATCTTTTATTTAAGATGCAATATATGGTCTTATCCCCTTGTTACTTTTAACGTGTGTTAGAGAGGGAAACAACAAGGATTTCGGTTCATGCACACACATAGAAAACGTGTGACCGCCTAGGCATAAGAGGTGTACTAATTTTATTTGTAAAATATGTTTAGGGTAGATTTTATTTAGGCATATAATTTATAAGGTATAGTTTAGTATTTATTTTTATTTTTAGGTGCATAACATATAGTTTGAAAAATGCCTATATTTATTATCAAACTTATGGTTATCATTCCAATTATCAAATAAATACGATTACGTTTTTTTTTGGGTTTTACAAAAATGCTCCCATTTTTGTCTTTATTGGTGAAAGTTTATTTGGGGGAGTTTGGAGCTGAATAAGGTAAAAATATAGCTGTTGGGATTTTTTGAAATGATTTTTCAAAATAAAACATTTCTTTATAATTCAAAAATAATTTGTAAAATGTATTTTTGAAAAAATGTTTTGTCACATTAAAAATGTGAAGTTTAGAAAAAAAATAAGCCTTTGATCATTTGTCAAGTAGTAGAATTGTTTATCCATTCCTTGAGTGATTTACGTCAGGATGGAAATCTACGACTTTGTTGAAGCATGCTTGAGACGTCGGGAGGTGTTGATGTAAGTAAGCATTGATGATATGTGTTTACAAGTAACTTGCGCATTTTACGTTATGCATTACAAGTTACATGTTTGTCATCATTAAAACCGAAGAAACCGTTTAGTTTAAATATCGTAATATTTGCACTAACACAAACTAATAGAAGCTTGCGTATAGACGGATGGTACAAGTTCTAACTCGTAGAACATTGTCTGATACCGGGGTAATGAATAGGTAGGGAATCCTAAAACTAAAAGGGCGGATTTCCTAATAAGATTACTCTATTCCCAAAAGTTCAATTCCCCCCGTCTAAAGGCATAGTGGTACTAGTCTAAGGGATTCTAATTATAAGTTTTAGTGTTTCTAGGTAAGTCTATTTGTTTTAAAATTTCTAATAACCTCGAGTTCTTAAGACTTAAGGTAGGCCTATAGTGTTTCCTAAGGTATAGGGGATCCTAATACGGGATACTTGATATAAGAAAGCTAAGTGTAGGCAAACTATAACTTCTATAACAATTTATTCCTATATCTTACAGAGTGAAACCTAGCAAGTACCCGTACATAACTAAGTTATCTATAGCTAAACTACCTATAAAACTAAATCTATAAACTTACTAGTTTGATTCTTTGTTGTTCTTATGTTCCTGGATTGCTTCTAACAGATCTCTTATATCAGACTTATGACTATCCCTAATATCCTCGATGATCATTTCTATAGTGGAAAGCCTAACGTGTGTTGTAACTACTTCATCAGAGTGTCCTTCATACTTTGTTTGTAACCTAAAGATTTGACTACGTGTTTTCTCTAATTCATTTTCTAACCTATAACAGTCTTTTTGGATTATAACTCTACCTTTTCCTAGGGCACTTATCTTATTTTCTACTTCCTCAATATGTCCTAAGGACAACTTATCTAAATGACTAAGCATATCCTATATTTGTTCCTCATGCCTTTCTAAAGGCGTTTTATAAGAACTATTTCCTATTTCAAACCTAGGGGGAGGCAAAGGCGGTATAATACGTAATTTCTTACGAGGAGAGGAACGTATTTTCGGGAACATAGCGATCTCAACTAGTATAGTGAGGTATAGATGGGGTAGGGGTTATAGTAGGTACGGTAGAAATATCACCACCATATGCTTGCATATAACCGTTGTACGCTTGCATATAGGGATCATTCGGGGAAAGTTCTAAACCTAAGTTAACTAAGGCATTCTGGGCTAATTCATAACTATCCGATGAGGTGTCTGTATCATCGGTGTCCAACACGATGATAAGATTGTTAAAGGAAGACATAACTAACTGTAATACCCGGGAAAAGTATCTTAGCATATCTCTAAGCTATGTTATATCCTAAAGGCAATAGTAATAGTGGGGAATCTATCTTAGTGGCAATAGTGAGGAATTTATCCTAAAGGCAATTCAGGGAATCTAACCTAAAGGCAAGTCAGGAATCTTAACCTAAAGACAAGTCGGGAGTCTAAAGGCATGTTCGGGGATTCTAGTCGCACGGAGGAATTTGTGAAAAAGTGGTTATAGTTTAGGAAAAATCCTTTTGTAACACCCCCATTTTCACAGATCGCAACGGATTTAGTGTTTGGGGTATTACTTCATGGAAACAAAGACAATATAATAGAAAACGACTCGAAAAGAGACGTTTTTAAAAAATGTGTTATCATTCATTTATTCATCATAGTTTTTACAGTAAAAGATATACTTTCACCAAAAGAGAGGTCCCTTAAGATACGTTTTAAGGCAAAATAGATGAATGATAACTATTCTGGACGTCCTCATGTCTAGTATTTCTCCGTGCCACAGTTCCTAAAGAGCTCAATTACCTAGGATAACATGCTTAAAGAGTCAACACAAATGTTAAGTGAGAGTCATAGGTTTAAGTAGATAGGGTGTATAAATACAAGTTCCACAGGGTTCAGCTTAAACCCTACATGTGAAAAGTTTCAGTGATGGTACAGCTTACGGTTTACAGTTAACAACCTACAAGATACAGCTTATATCTAGTTTTGCCCAACATACCTAATGAATAAAACAATTTTTAAATGTTCAATGCTTGTAAGTGCTATATTATAAAGTGTTTAGAAATGAGCAATCCGGGAAGAAAAAAAAAATAAAGCTACTTGATGCTTAACAAATTTTTTTAAATATTACAACGTTAAACGCTCACCGCTCATAAATGATCCGCGCCTAACACACACGGTAATTAATAAAGTTTTGCTCGCTGTTATTTACCTTCAACAATTATCGCTTGTTTTACAACACTGCGTTGAAATATTATTCCAAAGCTTTTTTTTACCTAAACTAGCTCAAAGTAGGAACAACTAATTAATGTAGAAAATAATATACGAGCTCGTATATTGATGTTTATAGGTAATAAAATGTTGCATAAATCCTTTTTCTTTGCCTATTTACAATTTTACATTACTTATGTTCATATTTACGCATAATATATCTCTTACGAAAAAAATCACGCTTAAAACATCGCCTAACATATGCTTACAAGAGTAGTTCCTTGTGTACAAATATACACTACTTATAGTAGCTGTTGTTTTCATTAACATTCGCTGAAGTCTAAAATCACAATCTTTAGTGATTAAAAATGAACTTTGACAAAGGAGATAGAGCTTCCTTCTTCAAGATATTGCTTAGAGACTCGAAAGACTACTTTGTGAGTCCATCTAATTATTCTCTCTTACACATTTTTTATGTTTGCTATGATCGATCGTGCACGCAACATACACATAAAATTTTAATATATGCATATTTTGGCTTTTGCAGCCATTGCCTACTGCTTTTGCCAACAAGTATCTGGAAAAATGCAAAAACATGAAACAAACCATAAACCTTAAAACAATCTCTGATGTCAAATGGAGAGTCAAATGCAAGTACTTAAAGAAGAAAGAAATATACTGCTTCACTAATGGATGGATCAAATTCATGAAAGAAAACCATCTTCACAATGGCGACTTTCTTGTCTTTTGGCTTATGCCGTCTACAAAACTAACTTTTAGAGTATTTTTCTTCGAACCAAACGGATGTCTGATTAAAAATCGATCTAACTGTTTGAGTAGACGTCATAAAGTTGTTCCGACCATCGGCCATAGCTTTGATCAGGAAAGTGTAAAGAAAAAAAAGGTTGCTGAAAAAGAAGAAATCAGTGACGATGATTCGAGAAAAAACGGACATTGGCAATTGGAAAAAGTTGTCGGACAATCATACTTAACTTATATGGTGAGTATAGTATTCTTTACTTTACGTATCAAGCTAGTGCAAGTCCCAACCGCAAGTGTGTGATATATATATTTTCATGTACAGTATAATGTGAGTTTGTTAGTTTGAATGTCTAAAATGAAATATATGAACAGTATATATGGTACATATAGTATTCTCTAAATTGCATGTCAAGTATTATATTTTCTTATACATGTGAAATGTCAAATATATGCTAATGATTTACTATAATAGACATTGGCAAGCGGTTTTGCTAAAGTGACCAGGATCCATACTTGCGACTGGTTGCGTTTGAAGAACAGCAAGGGAGAGTGGAAAGTGGGGGTAAGGAACTGGGGTTGTGGCCGTGGGCGAGCTCGAAGACCAGTCCTGGTAGAAAGATGGTCTAAGTTTATAAAAGATAATAAGGTGAAAGTTGGTGACACTTGTGTGTTTAGTCATGTGAAACGCAACTTGTTTCACGTTCATGTGATCAAGAAGAAGAAAGGGAGTCTCATTAGCAAAAAGCCCCGCAAAACAGTGAAAGAAATCGATCAATTGTTGAGTCGTGATGACCATGCTGTGGCTCCCTTCACTTTTCAAGAAATTAA
Source organism: Artemisia argyi (assembly GCA_030686995.1). Classification (NCBI taxonomy): domain Eukaryota; kingdom Viridiplantae; phylum Streptophyta; class Magnoliopsida; order Asterales; family Asteraceae; genus Artemisia; species Artemisia argyi. Next base: position 176,160,404 of record CM060703.1, read on the forward strand.
AGGCAAGATTCTTCGTTTTATGATAACTGAACCTAAACTAGTATGTTGCAATAATCTAACTAAAGCCCTTTAGCTTTGAAATCTTTTTTAACTAGTACCTTTTTTTTTTAGTTGAAACTGATATATTGTCACAAGAGGAGGGGAAAAAATGGTCGAGAAATGATGCAGTTGAAGCAGCAAAATCTTTCAAATCAGACTACCCACATTACAAAATTACTATCAAAGATTCGTACAACCGAACTGAGAACCTCGTAATGAATTACAAATATTTTTTTATTTTGATTCTAAGTTGTTTTCAATAGATCATCTAATATATTTTTTCTTCTATTTGTTATTTGTCAGCATGTACCTATATGGTTCTTGAGAAGATATATGAGTAGCAATGAGGAGTGTGTTAACTGTGTTCTTGAGGTGGCAAATGGGAGAAAATGGGGTCCAATTAAATGCAGGGGTTACAGTAAGTATAATTATGGTAGAATGTATGGTGATAATTTGAAGAAATTTCGTGATGAGAATCGTCTGGTTGTCGGTGATGCTTGTGTGTTTGAGCTGATCGATGAGGTAGAACATGTGTTGAAAGTTACCATCTTTCGGGTTCGCTGAATTAACTCAAGAAACAGGGTGTAGTGATGCAAATGTTTTGTTTAGTGATACGTATTAGAAAATGTATGGTGTTAATCAACTCGTCTGGTTTTTAGCTTGATGCTTTTGCTGATTGTATGTGGTTTGGATATCATGGCCAAGGTATTGCTTATGGATTGCAATGCTAATGTGGTTTTGCATGAGTTTGCTTGATCTAACAGTACTTCTAATGATATATGGTATTGTGCAATCCTGAATTGGCTCTGTTCTTATGGTTGCTTGCTATTTCATTTATTCGTGTCCAAGTTGCTTTAATTGGCAAACTTGCCAGGGTATTATAATTGCTTGGTTATTGTTTTAGGCCTACTAGCTAGATATGGAAAAAAATAAGTTACTATTGACGAAATGACGAGCCATGGTTATTTAATTACCACTTGTAAGCACAGCTAGCAAGAGGGCTGGCGGGTAGTTAGTCGTGGGTAACAAAATGCCAACAAAATTGATATTTAAACTTGAGGAATGCTAGAGCCACAAAGAAACATCCACAAAAACATTCACAAAATGACATGTGAAAGTGTGATTGGTGGAGTTTGTAATAGTTTTTCTCTCTTCCTTTTGATTCCACCAATTACTCATTGACACGTCATTTTGTGGATGCTTTTGTGAATGTTTCTTTGTGGCTCTAGCATTCCTCTTTAAACTTTTCATTTTTCAACAACTGTTTTCGGTGGAAATTTCCGTCACTTTTACCAATGATCCTTTCATAAGGTTACCAACCGCATTTGTATTGTTTGTAAATAGGGAATATATCATTTACAATTCAATTGTAGCTAACTTTTTATAATTCATGATATAATTTATGAGTTTTGTTGGTTCTTAAATCGTTTTAGTGGATTCCTGATTCTTTTCTTATATAATTTATATGAAAAATTGTAGCCAAGTTATCCTTAAATAATAAATATTACATTAGGTGTTGTTTGTTATTTCAGAGCTCTTACCTCTTAATCTGCAAACCATGTCTGCAGAAGAAGACGTACATTTAAGTTCTTCATCTGCAAGAAGAAAACCGTTTGTTTTTTGTGCTATAGAAGGATTTTTTTTTTTTTTTTCACTAGTATTTTTTGTGCTATTAAAGTTTATTTTATTTTATTTATTTAAGTCAATAGTGTTTTTTTTGCTATTTAAGTACTTCTTTTTTTCTTTTCCCATTTCTTTTTCACAAAATTTTTTTACGTTTTCGTCCATTTCTTACTATTTTAGTACGTTTTTTACGCGTTGGACCATTTTTCTACATTTCGTATGTTTTTTTAGTTTTCGTCTGTTTTTTTACGTTTTCCTCCATTATTTTACATTTTCGTCCATTTATTTACGTTTTTATCTGTCGTTTTACGTTTCCGTCTATTTTTTTATGTTTTGATACGTTTTTTTATGTTTTCGACCTTTTGTTACTATTTTGTCTATTTTTAGGTTTTTGTCCTTTTTTTACATTTTCGTTTTTACGTTTTCGACCGTTTTTTACGTTTTCGTTTTTCTTTTTATGTTTTCGTTTTCGTTTTTATCCTTTTTTACGTTTTTTTTACATTTTTATCTTTTTACATTTTTTTACATTTTCGTTTTTATACGTTTTCATTTTTACGTTTTCAACCTTCATTTATACATTTTTATCCATTTTTTACGTTTTCGTCTGTTATTGTACGTTTTCTTAAGTTATCTTATGTAAAAAAACGTAAGTGAAAGGACAAAAACATAAGAAAACGTTAAAAACGGACGGAAAACCTAAAAAATTGGCGAAAACTTAAAAAAACAGACGAAAATGTTAAAAACAAACGAAAAACCTAAAAAAAGGGTGAAAACGTAAAAAGAGGGCGAAGAGGTTAAAAAAAAGCACAGACGAAAACATAAAAAAAACAGGCGAAAACGTAAAAAAACAGATGAAAACGTAAAAAACGGACGAAAACTTAAAAAAAACAAGCGAAAAAGTAAAAAAAAAAATAATAAAATAAATAAATAAATAAATAAAAGGCAAAACTTAACGAAAACGTAAAAAACGGACGAAACCAAAAAAAAAATGGACGAAAACGTAAAAATACAGACGAAAACGTAAAAAAAAGTCGAAAATGTAAGAAAAAAAACTAACGAAAATGTAAAAATACAGACGAAAAGGTAAAAAAAAAGACGAAAACGTAAAAAAATAAACGAAAACGTAAAAAACAAAGTGAAAACGTAAAAAAATGGATATTGTGAAAGAGGTGTAGGTTTGTGAAAGAAGATGTAAGAAGTGAAAGATAGTGTCTGAAATTTAGAAAAGGAAAGAAGGCACTTACGTCTGCAAAAAAAACCGCAACCCCCCCCCCCCCCCCCCCCCCCCCCCCGACAAAAGAAGTGAAAAGAGAGAAAAATGTGCTTATTGTGAAAAAACAAATGACTCCTAAAATCTAGTAAACTTTTTTTAAATAGACAAAAATAATCCGTTGGTCCCTAAACTTTTCAGAAAACATCACCATGCACCCTAAATTTGAGAAGGAGATAGCGGTCATTTCATATATTTTGATTATTCAAGTGATTTGGTGCAATCCATTTTCTCAACCTGATCATCTTTCCAGTTTTTATCTTTCTACATGATCATAATCAAAATAAAAAACAAAATATAGTAATCTTAAACACATATCTCTTCTTTTTCTTCATCTCCAATAAAAAAGAACAAAATAATAACTTTAAAAAAAAAACAATTCATTTGAATAAATTTACTGAAAATACAATACTTCGTCGGTTTAAGCTTTTTTTTTTTTTTTTTTTTTTTCTTAAACTATTAAAATCTCAAACCAAGGTTTTAATTTGAGCCAATGTAATATAGAACTTGCAATTCGCTGAATCTGGACTTGAAAATCGAGCATAAACTAATCACTTGCTTATACCGTGACACATCTAAACGTCACATGTGCAAACACATATTCGTTAAACTCAAATCAGAAACGATGTATTGACACAACTTGATTACTAATCCTGTAGAATCATGTCTGTCTGTACTTTCGAACAACAACTGCAATATCTTTCAGGAGCTCAAACAAACCAATGTAGCATGCCTATAATGTCTCTAATACTATCAACAAACAACTTACAAGAAGAATATAGCGAGAAGAAACACAACTCAAAGAAGAAGAAGTAATAATGGAAGCAACAAAATAGGATATCTAAGATTTCAGGAGGTAATCAATATCCCAAGATGATGTACATTATACCACAAGATCAATTATAATTGTTTTTGACATAAAACTTGTTAGAAAAGTGACTTAAACTTTAGGGGCTATTTGGTAAATTTGGTAATTTGTTTGACATGCTCTACAAGTTTGTTTGCAATTAGAAAACTATCCTATGACGGTTAGTTTTCCTATAAATAGGGATTATTAGCATTAATTTTCTTTGTACCCTTTGAATTAAAACTTTGTGTTTGGTACATTTGAATTTGGTTTGGTATTTGAATAAAGCTTTCGCTTCGTTTGTCAATTTGCTTGTTTGTTTCGTTTTTAAATTACCAACAAGTGGTATCAGAGTCAGGTTGTTTTAGCTATGACGAAAAAGAAAAGAAAAAAGTTTTGAGTTCGTCAAGTTTGGAGGTTTCGGAGGTCGATTGCTTTTGTTAAGATGAATCGTTTTTGGTATTGAAGGTTTGTATGATTTGTAAGTATTGCTTATTAGTAATTTTTTTATTGGGATTGGGTCACATTAGTAACTTTTGATTGGATGGTGAAAGTAAATGGGTCGGTTGGTCTTTTGGAAGAATTTGTTTGGTTTACTTCGAATTTGTTACACGTGACAACAATTTTAGAATCCAATTTTGTTTGATGGATTGTTGTTTGTTGTTTTGTTTGATCGCTCTCAAGAAGATGAGATATACAAAGATTTGTGTAGCTTTTTGGTTTTGTTTTTGGTATTAGTATTTGGACCGTAATTCTTATCGTAATAAGTGGATCATTAGAATTATTATCCGTATTATATTTGGGGCATTTGAATTATAAGAGTCCATTCGTCAAGTTATTTATTAACTTGAAGTTGTTGATACTTGGATAATAAGTTTGAAATTGGACCGTAATTCTTATTACATAAGTGGGTCATTAGAATTTGAATTTGGTATTTGGAATTTGAAGATCGATTTGGTGTTTGAAGACTTGGTTCAAGTCGTTTGAATTTTGTTCGATCATTGGAAATTTGTTAGTTTGAAACTTTTGGATCTTTGTTCGTCGGGCTTTTGAAGTTTGTTGCCCGAGTTTGATTGTCTTTGTTGAAGATCGTTTGAGCCGATTTGGTTTTGTTTGGTTGATCGAGTTTGAATTTGTCGGTTAACGTATGAATGTTCGTTTTGAAGTTATCGGCATTTGTTTTGGATCGAATTTGTTTTTTATTGCTTTTGGGTATTGACCGTTTGATTTGAATTTGGCTAGTATCGCTAGCGTTTGGAATTTTGAATTTGATTTGAAGCCGGTGGAGGAGTTTAGGTCATGGTGGAGATTGTTAGAAAAGTGACTTAAACTTTAGGGGCTATTTGGTAAATTTGGTAATTTGTTTGACTTGCTCTACAAGTTTGTTTGTAATTAGGAAACTATCCTATGACGGTTAGTTTTCCTATAAATAGGGATTATTAGCATCAGTTTTCTTTGTACCTTTTGAATTAAAACTTTGTGTTTGGTACCTTTGAATTTGGTTTTGTAATTTGGTTTGGTATTTGAATAAAGCTTTCGCTTCATTTGTCGATTTGTTTGTTTGTTTCGTTTTTAAATTACAAACAAAACTAAGAAAAGGACAAAAGATTATTGCCTACTTCTCTTGAACAAAGAATTAGAAAAAGAAATTACCATATGTTTTCTTTACTAAAGAAAAATAATATTCAACAAGTACCGGAAAAATCCCTGATTGTACAACTAGAAGTAGCTACAACTCAGCTTTCATAACTGATTTTGAGGAAACTGAAGGTGAATAATCTGAAGATCCTTAATGCAGCCAATCTTTTGCACAAACAAGTGCCTCTATAGTCGACGGTCTCAATGAAATTCGATATCTATCCATATTCTTACACGTCATATCAAACACATAATCTTGAGAAACTGTTGAAACTGGGATGCATAATATATCAGAGGCCATTTTTGAGAAAATCGGATACTTGTCTGCGTTCTGATTCCACCAACCCAAAACATCAAAATCTTGCATACAAGGTAATATTAATTCTTCTAAGTATTGATCAAGTTCTGGCTTCGTATTCTCGTGACTTGTAATACCTGAGATATACAAATTAAAATCAGAAAACCCGTCACTTGTTGAAAGAAAAGTTCATTACTACAGTCTTCTGTCTTTAAGTTAGAAGAGGAAGAAGAAATAGAGTGGAACCTTTAGAGAATGAGAGAAAATAAGAAAGATTAGATTACTTCAAGTGAAAGGTCCAACCTTCTCCCTTGGTGGGAGAGGGGTATTTATACTTACATCATAAACGCCCACTCCCGGGCTGTGGATCAGGTATACAGTGGGTAAAGACCCGTCTTTCTTCCACGGTGTTACTTAAACTAATACTAACTAATTAATAAACTAACTACTAGCTATCTTAATGCTATTACATCATTTTGGTGACCGAGTCTTTTATAGGAATATTTGTATTCCTAACAATCTCCCCCTAAGCAAGGTCACCTTAGAAATTAAGATCTTTGTTCTTCAAGCATTCTTTTGATCTTGTAGCTCGTAGGTTCTGATTCTTCACTTTTGAGCTCACTTTGTACATCAAGCAATGATCTTGTAATTTTTGTGGTTCCTTTGGCATAAGTGTGATCTTTGAGCTTTCTTTGAGATCATCAGCCACCGTAAATCTCCAAGCTCATCCTTAGTCGTATTGCCTTCATGTGATGTGGTGACTTTTGGACCGTCATACTCACATTAGGAGACTTTTCATCATAGTTGCGGAGGCGTTGTTGTTAGTCTATTTAACATTCATAGTTGCAAGTCTCTAAACAGATATGATCTTCATTTAGAATGAGTAGGCAGTGTTAGCATGAGGTATGGAATGACACGGTTCAGCTGGAGTTGGGTATCACTATCGCTATATTTATATGTTCCTGAAATAAAACAGTTAGCAATAAAGATAGAGAACGAATATGGCTTTGTCATTCGTTCTGCGAGGACAGACTACCCTCCGGTTCTGTGAGAACCGACCTGTGATCACGTAGAATCTCTTGTTAAAGAAGACTCTCCTTGACAGGAATTTCCAGCTTGTAGTAATGAATCTTCCAAAGAATCCACTTTGGAATCTTCATACTAAGCATGTTCTCATATCAGAACGTCTCAAAGCAGACAACACGATAGAGTGAATCGGTGAATTGATATTCACTGATTGATGAGAAATAGATTTATAGAAATCACTCGCATGTCTCTTAATAAACATTTTTGTGACACGACGAGAGTTTTATACCTGGAATCACATTTCCATCAAAAATACTTTTATTTGAAAGATTATACACAATCAATGTGCTCGAAAATTAGTTTGTGAGCACATTGAAAGGTTTTTGCAAAAGTATCAGTCAATCCATTTCCTGGAACAAGATTGATCCAATGTTGAATCGCCCCATCGTTGCTTTCCAGTTGTCACTTGATCATTGATCCAAGATGGATCTCACATGTCACCTACCAAGAGCTTGAATGATGTTCGCTCTAGAAGGATTTCCATCTTCATCGTGAATATTTTCATATCACTCGGATGTTCTGGCAATACCATAAGGATAATGCGTAGGACTCTAAATATTTTATCTTACTTTCCACATTTGTGTGAAACAGTAAGCATATTGGAAGTGTATCCTAGTGAGATTTATGGATAATCTCTTGGCTCTAGACTCAATAGTGCGTTTTGATCCGCTTCTGGAGACTAGGGAGGCGTCTCCTATTTAGGTACTAACATAGTTCGCAATGAGCGGGCGATACATTGCACAGGGTTCCCCGTGAGACTGAAACAAGTTCTTTTAAGTGAACTTGAGTGGCTAGGAAGTTTAGTACAGTGCGTCACTGGGTCCATGACGTCATGTCTTCAATACCAGTGTTACCTTAGTAATCACTAGTAGCATATGAATTGAACCCGGTTTCTGCCCTAAGGTTGAATAAATGGAGGGCTATTTCTTTTCACCCTTTCTCGTTTCGTTTCTTTTTAATTCTTCAACACCTTCAGTGCTTACCGAGACTTCATCACTAGAACCTTGTTGGGATTGTTCCAGTTCTAGCTGTATCTCAGTCGGCACTCTTCCCTTTATCATTTTTCTCCTTTTTCTCAATCATTCCTAAGGACTAATAATCCATCTAGAGGATTGTCCTTGGGAAGATCTTTCCGGTTCTGGTGGATCATGGGAACTTATACCTAACCTTAACCATCCTTATAACTCCGTGCATTAAAGTAAATGGCTGGTCTTAGATATTTTTCCACAAACGCCTTTTGCTCCCCCTCAATATGTGCATCGATATTCGAAAGAGTTTAGCACATATATGGGAGCCTATTATTGAGTCCAAAAGATCACGTTTGATTATCGGATTTCATATTTAAATCACATTCTCTCCCCGGATCAAAAGTTTCAAACTTTTCGAGATTTTGGATCTCAATTTATTTAAATTAGTTGGGAAAACGTTTGGGAAAGAAATGCGGTCAGTTTTAATATTTTCTGATAAAAAGAACCTTTTTCTGCTCCCCCTCAATCTGTGAGGGAGGTTGTTATGTGTCAGAATTGATGAGTTTATAAAAGATTTGAAGTTTTAACAAGAAACTCTTTGAAATATTCTCATACTGACACATAACCATCACAAAATGTATTATTGCTTATTATGTACAAAGTGGAGAGTTTTGATGACACATAATTTTTTTTGAGAAATCACTCTCCCCCTCAATCAATGACGGATGTTAAAACTGAAGTATTTGATGTCATTGATTGAGTGAAAAATTTTACAACCAAGTTTTGCACAAATACTTTCCGGAAAAATCATAGAAGAGAAAGTATTGGCGATAAAAAGTAGATTTCTCTTCCTATACTAGAAATGATGCACTGACGCATACATTAGATCGAGGGTGCACGGATGTAAAGTAATCCATGCCCGGATGAACTTCACCCGGTAAAAGGAACAACCGTCTTTTTGGCGACGTGTTTTCCCCATTTTGAAAAACGGGTTGCTATATGAAGTAATAGCAAGCCAAATTTTTGGGTAAAAGCCATAAAAGCCAAATTTATTGCGGACTTTACCAATGAACTTTCAAATTTTTAGCCGACTTGAACTAAATTTAGCTAATAATTTGGTTCAAGTTGGCTAAAAATTTGAAAGTTCATTGGTAAAGTCGGCTAAAAATTTGAAAGTTCATTGGTAAAGTCCGCAATAAAAAGGTAAATTGGTCAAGTTAGGACATTTTTGAAAGTACGATGGTATTTTATGGCTTTTACCCCATTTTTTTTAAGTTCAGGTTACAGCCAGAAATGACCACAAGCCATAATTTTAAGAATGTTTTGAGAAACGACATGTTTTAGAAAAACATTATTTGAAAAAGAAAAACTGTTGCTCAAGCATTTGTATGATTTCGTGTCATTATTGAATGACATTTCTAGAAACGTACATAATATTGATTACACAAGAGACATGTCGTAAGAGGAATATTTTTGGATTTTTGTAGTTTTTCAGATTTTTATGGTTTTTATTGATTTTATAATTTTCTATTTTCTTTTTGTGATAACCTATGTACAAAGGATTTGTGGAAGCAATCCTTCACTCCTCATTTTCTTCCTGAAGACACTTAAGAGTTTCTGGTATGAGGCTCTTCATCCCAAGTCGTGGAAGAATGAACTAGAATCTTTTACGAGAAAGAGCCTTTGTAAATATATCCGCCAGTTGAAACTCTGTCCTCATGAAGTAGAGTTCCACTACCCCTTTCTCCACTTGTTCTTTGATGAAGTGATGACGGATGTCAATATGCTTGGCTCTGAATGCTGGACATTGTTGTAGAACAAAGCAATGGCATTTTTTTTATCAATACATCGGGATTTTGTTGAAGTCAAACCCATAATCTGATAGTTGAGATCTCATCCACAAAATTTGAGCACAGCACGAGGACATGGCAATGTATTCAGCCTCTGTGGATGATTTCGATGTGCACATTTGCTTTTTAGATGACCAGCTTACAAGTTTTTCACCCAAAAATTGAGCACCTCCACGTACTTCTGCGAGTATCTTGACAACCCTGATGAGGCGAAAAATGATCCATTTTTAGGGGGTCATTTAAGCCGGAATTGGAATTTATTTGATCAAATATTGCCCTAAATCGTTCCTTTTGTGATTTTAGGTACTTTGGGAGTGAATTCTGCAAAAAGAAGCATTTTGGACGTTTTTGGACCGTAAACGTGAAGAAAACGGCAAAGTCTTAATTTTCGTTGCTGGGAACAGTACCTGACGCCGTCAAGAGCAATTTTATGACGGCGTCAGAAGCAAAAATGATGACGGCCCAGAGAAAACATGACGACGTCAAGACATGGCCGTCAAGAGTAAAAGTGGTGACGGCCCAGAACATGATTACACATGACGGCGTCAGATCTGGATCTAGGCAGTCCGAGAATATTATGGGCGGCGGGTTGACGGTGTCAGAACTTTCTTCTTGACGACGTCACCTTAGGAAATCTATATATAGTTTTTGTAATTTTCATTCTAAAGAGAGGAGAATTTTAGGGTCGAACTTAATAAACCCTAACACGACTTTTACAGTATTTTCAAGGGTTTTCAACCCTTGAAACCCCTCATGTTCAATTGAGATAAGTATCCTTTCAATTCATTCAATATGTCTATGTGTTGTTTGAATATATCTTACGCTTGTCTTAATTTTAACATGCTAGGCTAGATCTCTTGTGTGTTTGCTTTGATGTAATGAAACCTAGATGTTGATTATAGGTTGATTGCTTGTTTATAGTTGTAATGGATGAATGATTTTAATGTTAGGCTTAAGAAAACTGGCAGACTTCCATTGTGTAACATGCTTAAACGTCTTAAGAAACATGAACCGTTGTGTACTAGGTTTTTATGGTTGTATTTAATGCATGAGCGAATTCTAGTGATCCCATGTTAGGAGCTTCTTGGAAGCTCGACATAGGAGTGAAGTAAGAGCTTATAGAGTTGGGGAAGTAAGTACGCCACCCCACGACTGGTATTAAGGAATATAATCCATCATCCACGCAACTGTAACAAACAATTAACCTGTAAAAGATATCTAGGGAGTAGTGAAATCTAAGTAAACACAATTCTCCCATATATTGTTCACACCACTAGTTTAATTAGCTTTATTTTCATTTTTGTTATTTTATTTTGATTGCATCTGTAGTTATTGGGTTAGTTGACTAGCAATTAATTCCGCCCACTCTTCCAAAAACCGAGATTTTTACTTGCTTTTATAAAACATAAACATACAAAAAAGAATCATCCCTCACCTCTAGACCTAGTTTTTAGGCTTTCTAATCCTAGCGACACTATTCCTGAGTTGAACGATCAATCCCCCAGTACTTGTCACTATACTATACTACAACAATCAGGTACACTGCCTGGTGGGGGTTGTAAGCTTCTCGAGATCCCTCGAGAGGTAAAGCCTGGTGCAATTCCCAGTCATCATGTTTTTGGCGCCGCTGCCAGGGATTGTCGATCTTTACATTTATTCCTAAACTTTCGCAAAAGAATGCGGCGCTATCAAGTTTTTAGCGCCGCAGCCCGGGGAATAGTTATTGTCCAGGTTAGGATTTCTTTCTATTAGTTCTACTTGCTAGATTCCTTTCTAGTAAGATTTTATTTTTATTTTTAGGTTTTCTTTAGTCTATCTTACTTCTTCGTGTTTTTGTTCGTAACTTTTTACCATCCGACCACAACAAGACCACCCGCAAAACCCACCACTAGCTAACCAACCTCTTAGGCCCCGAACCCTAGGAGAGTACTCCCGACCTAGCCACTAAGGCTATCGAAACACTATTGACCTCACCCAAGGAGCCAATGTGTCCCCCTTGCGATCCGACACCATCCGGTTAGTGCAAAGCGGATGTGCATTCCATGGACTTCTCTCCGAAGATCCTAATCAACATCTCAAGGACTTCCTTAAAATCGTAGATTCTATAGACCTTGATGTTACAACTAGAGAGTCAACCCGATTACGCATATTCCAATTCTCTCTACGTGATCAAGCTAGTCAATGGCTTGAACGTTTACCCGCGGGATCTATCACCTCGTGGGATGATCTCACCACTCGTTTCCTTGCTCAATTTTTCCCACCGGGGAGAACTACCAAGCTTAGAAATGATATCTTGATGTTCCAACAACGTCAAGGTAAAACTCTATATGAAGCATGGACTCGTTTCAAGGACTTACTCCAAAAAGTCCCTCATCATGGCATAGATCTTTGGCTCCAAGTCCAAATCTTCTATGACCATATCGATCTCTCCACAAGGCGAACCATTGACCAATCGGCCGGTGGCAAGCTACGTGATCTAAGTGCGGAAGAATCATGGGAACTCATAGAAGATCTTGCTCTCTATGACAACGAAAGTTGGAATGATCCCCGTGATTTGAACAAAACGGTCAAGGCAATATCTTTGTCTTCGAACAATCCTAGCACTCCCGACCGTAGGATCATGGAACTTGAGGACCAAGTCAAGTTTCTCATGAAATCTTACGAAGCTCCTAAGCCTTCAAGCCAAGTGAACAAAATCACTTCTTCATGTGAATTATGTCGTGGTCCCCATGACACTCGTGATTGCGTGGAACTCCCCGGAACAGCTTTTGCGGACTAAGCATCCTCGCGTACCGACGAAGCGGGAGATAAGTGGTACACTTTCAAACCCGAGCCAAACCCTTACGGTGATTCCTATAACCCTTCTTGGAAAAATCACCCAAACCTTAGGTGGAAGCAAAACCACAACAATTCCTCCAATCCGCCTAATCGTTACCAACCAAAGGGTCTACCCTCCAACCGTACTTGCAACAACAATCCTTCTAACAACTATGGTGGTATCAACAATCTTGAAGGATTGATGTCCAAGTTTATGGCATCTCAAGAAGCTCGCATATCTAAGTTTGAAGCCAATTTCAAACAAAAGCAAAGCGAGATGACCACCAAAATCGACACATTATTGAAAGTTCTCAATGACCGAGAAATGGGAGCACTCCCAAGTGACACGGTCAAGAACCCGAAACTAAACGTTAATTCCATATCATCAGTTTCGTCACCCACTTCTTGTCTGAAATACTACTCGGTTAACTCAATGAGTACGTGTTTCAAGCAAAAGCAAATTCTTCAAAAGGACCAAACGAATGAAACACCCAATATCAAACTGGTCAAAAGCATACTTGAAACACCTCCTACACAAGACCTTGATGATGAATTCAAGGAACTCCACCTTGAACGCCCCGTTATAGATGTCTTAGCCCATGCTCCCTACTATAGTGCTCTCCTAGAAAAATATGAGAAATTTAAACTAGGTAAAAATGGGACCGCCTTCGTTCAAAACAATTTGCCTAAAAAGCTTGATGATCCGGGTATATTTGTTTTGCCTTGTAAGATAGGAAAATCCGAAGCTTTTGACGCACTAGCCGATTTAGGATCAAGCCTCAACTTGATTCCCTTATCCCTTTTCACCACTCTCAAGCTAAGAAAGTTAGAGGAGACGGAGGTATTAATTGGTCTAGCGGATGGGAGTATTGCCCACCCGGTTGGGATGATCAACGATGTAGTTGTTCACGTAGGGAAGTTAACTATTTTAGCAGATTTTCACGTCCTAGATATGGTTAGTGATACTACATGCCCATTATTAGTAGGAAGAGGATTTTTAGCAACCGCTAGCGCCATGATAGATTGTAAGGAGTCTAAGATAGTGGTAGGTGAGGGCGATACTTGGTCGGTATATGATGTTAAGAAACATAGCTATGATTGTGAGGATGAACCAACACCACATTGGGTAGAGATGAATAGGAGACCGTCTAGATATAGACCTTGGATAGAAAGAAACTTTATAGGACCCCAACGCCCATTCTATCTAGAAAAAGATTTCATCGATAAGACACATTCGGTGGAACAACTCATAGCTAGAGATGAAGAGTTAGACCCTTTTGAGGACCCCCTAGTCTTTAGGAAAATGATTGAGTTCTTGAGCGTAATGCCTATTGATATAGAGATGAACAAATGGAAAAGAGAGGGGGATAAGTGTAAATGGAGGTGGGACAAGCCATCTAAGGAAGGTGACGGATCATGGCATATGAAGATGATTTTCTATGATCCGGATGGAGAAAAGTTTGAAAGGTCGTACCGCACTAAGAAAACCGATAGGAAGTTGAAACCTAAGTTTGATCCCAAAGATGTCCTCAACGAGGAACTCACCCATGTCACGTAGTAACCCGTGACCTTGAGTCTAGCTACAAGACTCGTAAATAAAGAAAAGCGCTTCTTGGGAGGCAACCCATGCTTTGTGTGATTTTTATTTTGTTTGATTGTTATTTGTTTTCGTATACATGCTTTATTTTTATTGTTGCTAGATCATGTTTCAAAACTAAAATGGTGAAAATATTTTATTTTGTCGTTTGGTTTAGTCTTAACTTCATCCAAAGGTATTTCGCAAAAGATAAGTGTAAGGGGAAACCCCAAATATGTTTTTAAGAAACAAAATTGATCATGATTCTCCACAATATTAAATGAACATGTATATTCGTATTTGTTAGAGTCAAATGCTTGTATCAAGTCATAATGATGTTTTGCAGGATTTTCCAGGAAGTAGGACATAAGTTTTTCCAGAAATTTTCCGGAAACTTAACGTAAGAATTTCTGCAGATCACTTCTGACGGCGTCAGGAAGAAATTCCTGACGGCGTCATGTGTAAAATTCTGGAAATTTTGCTAGTTTTGTTTTTCTAACGGAGTCTTAAAGTTTTTGTTAAATCTTTAGTTTTATAAAGTCTAGGGAATCTGCAAACATCATTCCACAAGCATTATATCTTACATTGCTTTCTAGGATTTGTTATCATATATAGATTGCTGCCGATTTTACGCGAGGTTGCCTTGTTTGTTTTCTCAGGTTTAACATGTTATGTATGACAAGAAGATGATTTATATTCTGGAAGGGAAGCTTTGATTGTTCATTTTCTTGAAGGAAGATCTAACCTTGTTACCACATTAACCATACCGAGCGAATTAGGGGAGTATTTGATTTCATTCTTTTACCTATTTTCACTTTTACATTCTTTAATTGAACATTGGGGACAATGTTCATCCTAAGTGTAAGGGGAAGGTAAATGATGATACCTTATAGATACACTTTCACTTGAGTTAGTTTGTTTAATGGTAGGTGTGTGATAAAACTAAGAGAAATACTTGTTAGTGTAATTTTAGCGCCACATTTAAATTTTTTTACAACATTTAGGAGTGAAACTTTAGCCTTAGCAAGCTTCTCATGGATAGGAGATTGTATGACTAGCACGAAACCGTATCATTCAGAAAAATTTTTCACCCAAATATGTGAGGTTCTCCTTTAGATTTGATAGGAAAAGCATTTACTATTAGTGCGTATGAGTGTACCGGTAGCATTTAGATTCTAGAACTTGCGTTAGTGATGCATCTCGAGACCGCTAGTGAGACTACATTCGTGTGGTAGGATTTACTACATGATAAGAGGCATTAGGATCACCCTTGTGTTAAACCCGTATCATAATTACTTGACCATTTAAGTCATATTGCTTGGCTAGTAAAGTCAACTAATTTTTCCCACACCTTAGCGTTGTACTCATTTTTAGTACACGAAACCCCTAGTACACCCCTCCGAGCCTATCTTTTCGTTTCTAACTTTAATCATCTTACTTAAAGGAAGAATTTTTCACACCCCACTTAAATGTACAACCAAATTGCCTTAGCCTTCCGTGTATGCACTAATCTTTAGTGCATTATTGTTATTTGTTTAAACCCTTAGTTAATTATCTAATTGATTACATGGTTGCTAAGTCGAGTCATATCCTTGTACATATTGTTTTGGGACGATTGAGACTCATGGGTAAAGTACTAATCTTATGGAGTAATGGGGAAGAACATCTATTATTACCCCAATATGTACGTTAATCTTAAAAGTACCCCAAGTGTTTTGATTATCTTAATTCGAGTCATTAGATTAGTCTATTGTAAAGTATGTAAAAATTCAAGTGTTAGGGGAATTTTCATTCCCTATGATGTATTATTTTGGATGGTAGGGTAAGAGTGTATGCAAAAAAAAAAAATAAAATAAAAAAATAAATAAATAAAAAAATAAAAAAAATCAAGAAAAAGAAAAAAAAAATTAAAAAAAGAAAAGAAAAAAAAAACATACGGACTACCATCCCGTTTCATTCTATTTTTCATTTTATGTTTTTGTTATTTTTCATTTATTAGCTTAAGTCGAGTCTAGTCTTGGCTTAGCAACGCCATATTGTACATGTAATTAACCAAGATGATTAACTCGCCACCAGTAAAGATTGCCTATATCCAACAAAACCTTGTATTCCATATCCCTACACCTAACAATATAACCCTTTAAAAGACCTCTTTGATAGTTTATCCTAGGTGCTTATGCCATGTGGTGGAGTTTTAATCCTTTCCCAAGCCTATGGTAATCTATTTTGCTATGACAGGTAGTGAGAGATGTTTTCCATTTCCATATTGTGATATATACTTTATTACACCCGAGAGATGTGAGTATCTAAACACTATTTGTGAGGTGCTAGTGTATGACCTGCGTGCTTGTCTTTGGTCTTTACTGGAACGATTATTTGTTGTAATTACTTTTATATTAGTGTTAAATGACCCCTAACTTGTATTTTGACTATAATAAAAGCGCATTTGCTTGAGGACAAGCAAATCTCAAGTGTAAGGGTATATGATGAGGCGAAAAATGATCCGTTTTTAGGGGGTCATTTAAGCCGGAATTGGAATTTATTTGATCAAATATTGCCCTAAATCATTCCTTTTGTGATTCTAGGTACTTTGGGAGTGAATTCTGCAAAAGGAAGCACTTTGGACGTTTTTGGAGCATAAACGTGAAGAAAACGACAAAGTCTTAATTTTCCTTGATAGGAACAGTACCTGACGGCGTCAAGAGCAATTTTATGACGGCGTCAGGAGCAAAAATGATGATGGCCCAGAGAAAACGTGACGGCATCAAGACATGGCCGTCAAGAGTAAAAGTGGTGACGGCCTAGAACATGATTACACATGACGGCATCAGATCTGGATCTAGGCAGTCCGAGAATATTATGGGCGGCTGGTTGACGGCGTCAGAACTTTCTTCTTGACGCCGTCACCTTAGGAAATCTATATATAGTTTTTGTAATTTTCATTCTATGGAGAGGATAATTTTAGGGTCGAACTTAATAAACCCTAACACGACTTTTACAGTATCTTCAAGGGTTTTCACCCCTTGAAACCCTTCATGTTCAATTGAGATAAGTATCCTTTCAATTCTTTCAATATGTCTATGTGTTGTTTGAATATATCTTGCGCTTGTCTTAATTTTAACATGCTAGGCTAGATCTCTTGTGTGTTTGCTTAGATGTAATGAAACCTAGATGTTGATTATAGGTTGATTACTTGTTTATAGTTGTAATGGATGAATGATTTCAATGTTAGGCTTAAGAAAACTGGCAGACTTTCATTGTGTAATGTAACACCCCAACCCGACATGGGTCCGGAGCGCTACAGTATGGTGACATATCAAAGCATACAAAGAATACAACGCAAGCGGAAGACTTAAAACAAAAGGTTACAAGGGAAAAATCTAAAAGTACAAAAGGAATACTAAAACTATAAAAGAAAAGAAGATAAAAACTAAACCAAGTTTAATCTAATCCAAGTCCAAAACTAGTCCAGATATAAATGGGCTTCTAATCATCGGGGTAGTCCACTAACGCTTCTATGCACTCTTCACCCAACCCAGCTTCCAACCTAAAACCTGCCGCAGGAAAAGAAATGCGGCTGAGCTTAAAAAGCCCAGTGAACAGATATATAACAAAGCAAACGAATAAACAAAACGTATATAAGTATGAGAAATGAAATCATAAGCTCCTGCTGAAGTGAATATCATCTGTCAAATGAAAAAGAGATCAACGATCAACTGAACAACAATAATAAGTCAACTGAATGAAGCATAATAGAGATATCAAATGTGAGCATAATCAGAATCATAGAGCACGTATCAACAAAGGCTTGTCTAAACGAGACGCTCGAATAGACATACGAAACATAAGAAAGCCACGAGCCGATCTACCCGAGACACTCGAATAGATCTCAAATCACATAATCACATATCCGTCAATTCATAGGGTGTACATAGAGTAGCTAACTCCAATGTACCAGACGTGAAAGCGGTACAAGGCACGTACAGCCAGTCACCAAACCGAATCGTATCATATCATATCAAAACAAATCCTAGGATGCATCCATACGCCCCCCACAAACAAATCATATACAAAGTGGCCAAGAGATCTCATATCATATCATAATCAGACGGGGACGCCAGGGACTAATCACACCGCCCTAGATAGTGTCATGCCATTGGTGCCTCAATAGCACGCCCATGGTACCTCCATGAGTAGACTAAAAACTCGGGCGTTAGAATAGAACATATCAGAACAAACAAAGCTATCCATAATCATAACAGAGCTCCCAGAGCATAACAGAACAGAATCTCATATCAAAGAGAAAGTAATCAGATCATCATAACAGAATGGATAACAAACAGAATCATATCAAATGATAATATCAAACGAATTATATCAAAGAGATCATAGCAAAGACTTATATCAATTAAATCATATCATAGCAAACGAATCAGAGTCAAGGATCGAAAAGAAAGTCATGAGAAGTCTCTACTGAAAAGGGAAGAATATCTGTACCTCAATCGCCATCGAAATCATAACATACGTAAGCATAAGGGAACACTCATTCTTCAACGAATCTACACGAATTAATAATCGGCTAATTATTAATAACTCATTTTAAATCAGATTACCCATGTTAGTCGGCTTTCCATTTTTTTAGTAACTTCCCGTTTTTAATAACTTTCCAAATTTAGCAAATTTCCCGAGTTAGCAAGTTACCATAGTTATTAAGTTTCTTCAAATAGTAATTTAATACTTTAAGGTTACAATTGACAATTAAATAATATTTAAGGGTTAAAATTACCAACAATATAGTTTAGGATCATAAATGTAAATTATCAAAATTAAAAAATGTCAAATAAATTATTTTAAAGTTGATACTATAATTTTATATTATGATAATTTTAGATCCCATCGTTTATAATTTATTTAACGGATGTTCGATATTAAAATTTAAACCGCGATGACCCAAAATACTATTATCACATGCATGACTCGTATTAATACTCGGCACACTCTCTTTTGTACATTTTTACGAATCACCACAAGCCCAAACTACCCGACTTTTTACCCAAGCCAACCCATGTCAAACCGTAAACACTAACGACCCAAATTTTAACCAAACAAGTACTACGTCTCTACCCATTTTATTTCAGTTTGTAAATATATTTGTGCATCTCATTTGACCAACTCACTCTCACTCACAGCCCCACTATTTGACAGTCACACTAACGAATCACAAACATGAAATTATTAGACAAAGCACAACTCAAATTCTACCCTTAACCACGTAATATCCATGCATGCTCACACTTTTCGGTTCATTAAACACCCATGACACATATAGTTTTAATAGACGCCATGCATGCAACATACACAATCTCATACCAAAACAAAACACACTTTACTTGTACTGTCTTGACTTCAAAGTAACGCCCAGCATGTAAACATTTTTAACAAACATTTGACAGCCCAAAACTCACACACAAGCTTACCACTTAACAATCACTAACACATCGACACCAATCTAGGAAATACGAGACCGAAGCAAAACCTACGTATAGGTCTTTTGACTCCAATGACACACACCCCTTCACACGTTTTCTAACCCTATATATCACACATTCGACACACACACACACCCACTCAACTTAACGAACCGAAACACACAAGATTAGTCCCTTAATCACGTAAACAAACCTGTACACCCACCCTTCATTCTTGCGTTTTATTCCAGGTTCTAGTCGTGTTTAAATGCGGCTTAGTAAGGTATAAATGTCCAGCTTAAAGGCATAATTAACCACTGATTCGGTTGATCCAAAACAGAAACAAGATCGACCTATGTGTAATGTATATTTATGATTTCATGTGGCGTCTTATATGTGCTAAACGTACTCTTTAACAAAACAAAAACTTCGCATGTTAACCAGATTCTTAATCGTATAACATGTTTTATACGTATAAATATACTTCGTATGTCGAGCACGAAAACAAGGACGAAACTGAATGATACCTTGGGCCGGATGAAATGGCACACGAGTACTAGCACTCTCACTTAACCCTAGTCAAACAAAACCAAACCCTTAGCGAAGTGAGATCACATGAGCCAAGATCATTACCTTATTCGAAACACCACATGAACCGAAACCAAACTGAGTAACCCGCAATCACACCAAGATACCACGATTACCGTCGTGATCCCGCCTTGATAAACCTCCTTCGTACCACTTGAATTTCTTGGAAAAAAAATAATGGCTGCCGTCACTTTGTTATTTAGGGTTAAGTGTGTGTAAGATTGTTTGAATGAGTTATACGGTTTGTTTAGGAGATAGGGGAGATATAATTGGAGTAGAGCCGATTTTTGTGGATTGACCAAGGACCAGGGAAGCTTTCAATTCAAATGTATAACTAGGCCTTTTAATTAAGTTTGGTGTTATGTACATTTAATTAATAATCGGACCATGTAACATATCCATGTGTGATATTTAGTTTTATGATACCATGTTGTGTCAAATTTTTATTATCTTTCATAAGTTAGGTTAGATATTTGTAACTTTCCAAATCCTATAAAGTTTCACAACTTATGTTAACTTCACAACTTATAAAAATTCAAATTATATGGGAATTTCGGAAAACTGATTTTTAGGGTTTTACAATTCTTCCCATCTAAAAAGAAAATTTCCGTCCTCGAAAATTAAAGTCGCAAAAGTTAGACGAAGACGTAGCAATCACAATAGAACGACAACAAATAACCTCACGCTCGGGGAGGTCCTTCCAACAGAATCTTCACAAACAGAAAATTTTCTCATGAGTTGATCTTGACAACTTGGACAGCCCCTAGGCTCTCCAATAGAACACAAATCATAGCAAATCGAATCCAACGAATGCGAAACAATTACGTAGCAGATGACAGATGGTAGACGATAGATGGAATCCTACAAGGAGATACACTAAACACATAATCTTACGAGGTAAACACAGAGATGGTATTAAATGATAAAACTTCGTCAACTCCTACCGAATTCTGAACGAACATAGGAACTTGCCAAAGTCGAAAGGGCACAAATCAAATCTTCAAACGTATCAAGAGTCTCACAAGGAGATGGATAACAAATTCGTACCGACACTCCCAAATCACAAATCAGAGTATCAAAAAGTATCAAAGGCGTAATAGAAAGGTAGAATAATCGTACGAATAGAAATGAAATGGAAATCTGACGTGTCGTGAACCAAAACTTCCTCAAATTCCAAAACCTTCAAACTCTTTTGTACCTCTTCTGAAAGTGTGAACCAAGCCGTCCTAGTCACTACTCTACTGCAACTCTACTTGTGTTGTCCTTCATCATGTGCGTGTAAATCTCCGATATAATCACCACTGTCTCCTTACCATCTCGTCCAGCTCTTGCTTCAAGACTCTATGCATATTAGTACAACTATGATGAATAGAGTTGATAGGACTGTGTGCTTTGCTTCAAACCGCTTCCTTCCATCTTCCCACATAACTATTGATCATCATCCTCCTCCGCGAATAGAATCGAAGTAAATCAACGATACATGGCGAACATTCCAAGCAATCCGGATAACTCGCGAGGCGAGTTTCATCAAACAAAGTATCCTCACAACCACAGGGGATTAACGCACGAGTTTTTAAAACAAAGGCGATCACAAATGATTATCAGGTTAAGAATCATGAACTTTCCAAAACGTCAAAGGTGACAAACATAAAACAGTCGTCATCATCATAATACTCAGGCAACAAATCCAAGTCCAGAATAACATCGAATCGAACATCTCTAATGCAAACAGATTAGTACAACAAAATTGGCTCCAAATATTTCCAGGACGCATCGGACAAATCAAATATACACAATGAAAAGTTACAAAACGATGATAGTGGTAGAATAGGTAAGGTCAAGTCAACAATTTAGAAAAAATCAAAAGCAAAGAGAAGTCATAGAATGTGTCGAACACGTAGGATTCATACATACACGAATCTCTGAACGAATGAAAGGCATCTAAACGAATGTCAAATGAATCAAGAATCGAAGTTCAAAAGGATATCTCTAGAGAATGAAATCTATAAGGCACACTATGAAGTCCAAAGGTATCCTAAACTTATGTCGCGAATCCTGATAAGCCTTCTAAGTCTCCGAAATGAATGATCTTGTAAGAGCTTAATGAAAAGCAAAGGCATAAATCAGAGTAAAACGGAAACAAGAACACCAACGTCTGATCATATATCTACCCAATCCTCACCAGTCATACTAAGGCTCTTAAGGGGATAGACTTAAGGCAAACCTTCCAAACTTATTCCTAAAGCTTCTAAGGTGCAAACCTAAGGGTCCAAATCTTCACAGGCCATAATTTATGTACTACAAGTCGCAGCCTGAGCTCTGATACCATAATTGTAACACCCCAACCCGACATGGGTCCGGAGCGCTACAGTATGGTGACATATCAAAGCATACAAAGAATACAACGCAAGCGGAAGACTTAAAACAAAAGGTTACAAGGGAAAAATCTAAAAGTACAAAAGGAATACTAAAACTATAAAAGAAAAGAAGATAAAAACTAAACCAAGTTTAATCTAATCCAAGTCCAAAACTAGTCCAGATATAAATGGGCTTCTAATCATCGGGGTAGTCCACTAACGCTTCTATGCACTCTTCACCCAACCCAGCTTCCAACCTAAAACCTGCCGCAGGAAAAGAAATGCGGCTGAGCTTAAAAAGCCCAGTGAACAGATATATAACAAAGCAAACGAATAAACAAAACGTATATAAGTATGAGAAATGAAATCATAAGCTCCTGCTGAAGTGAATATCATCTGTCAAATGAAAAAGAGATCAACGATCAACTGAACAACAATAATAAGTCAACTGAATGAAGCATAATAGAGATATCAAATGTGAGCATAATCAGAATCATAGAGCACGTATCAACAAAGGCTTGTCTAAACGAGACGCTCGAATAGACATACGAAACATAAGAAAGCCACGAGCCGATCTACCCGAGACACTCGAATAGATCTCAAATCACATAATCACATATCCGTCAATTCATAGGGTGTACATAGAGTAGCTAACTCCAATGTACCAGACGTGAAAGCGGTACAAGGCACGTACAGCCAGTCACCAAACCGAATCGTATCATATCATATCAAAACAAATCCTAGGATGCATCCATACGCCCCCCACAAACAAATCATATACAAAGTGGCCAAGAGATCTCATATCATATCATAATCAGACGGGGACGCCAGGGACTAATCACACCGCCCTAGATAGTGTCATGCCATTGGTGCCTCAATAGCACGCCCATGGTACCTCCATGAGTAGACTAAAAACTCGGGCGTTAGAACAGAACATATCAGAACAAACAAAGCTATCCATAATCATAACAGAGCTCCCAGAGCATAACAGAACAGAATCTCATATCAAAGAGAAAGTAATCAGATCATCATAACAGAATGGATAACAAACAGAATCATATCAAATGATAATATCAAACGAATTATATCAAAGAGATCATAGCAAAGACTTAATCAATTAAATCATATCATAGCAAACGAATCAGAGTCAAGGATCGAAAAGAAAGTCATGAGAAGTCTCTACTGAAAAGGGAAGAATATTTGTACCTCAATCGCCATCGAAATCATAACATACGTAAGCATAAGGGAACACTCATTCTTCAACGAATCTACACGAATTAATAATCGGCTAATTATTAATAACTCATTTTAAATCAGATTACCCATGTTAGTCGGCTTTCCATTTTTTTAGTAACTTCCCGTTTTTAATAACTTTCCAAATTTAGCAAATTTCCCGAGTTAGCAAGTTACCATAGTTATTAAGTTTCTTCAAATAGTAATTTAATACTTTAAGGTTACAATTGACAATTAAATAATATTTAAGGGTTAAAATTACCAACAATATAGTTTAGGATCATAAATGTAAATTATCAAAATTAAAAAATGTCAAATAAATTATTTTAAAGTTGATACTATAATTTTATATTATGATAATTTTAGATCCCATCGTTTATAATTTATTTAACGGATGTTCGATATTAAAATTTAAACCGCGATGACCCAAAATACTATTATCACATGCATGACTTGTATTAATACTCGACACACTCTCTTTTGTACATTTTTACGAATCACCACAAGCCCAAACTACCCGACTTTTTACCCAAGCCAACCCATGTCAAACCGTAAACACTCACGACCCAAATTTTAACCAAACAAGTACTACGTCTCTACCCATTTTATTTCAGTTTGTAAATATATTTGTGCATCTCATTTGACCAACTCACTCTCACTCACAGCCCCACTATTTGACAGTCACACTAACGAATCACAAAGATGAAATTATTAGACAAAGCACAACTCAAATTCTACCTTTAACCACGTAATATCCATGCATGCTCACACTTTTCGGTTCATTAAACACCCGTGACACATATAGTTTTAATAGACGCCATGCATGCAACATACACAATCTAATACCAAAACAAAACACACTTTACTTGTACTGTCTTGACTTCAAAGTAACGCCCAGCATGTAAACATTTTTAACAAACATTTGACAGCCCAAAACTCACACACAAGCTTACCACTTAACAATCACTAACACATCGACACCAATCTAGGAAATACGAGACTGAAGCAAAACCTACGTATAGCTCTTTTGACTCCAATGACACACACCCCTTCACACGTTTTCTAACCCTATATATCACACATTCGACACACACACACACCCACTCAACTTAACGAACCGAAACACACATGATTAGTCCCTTAATCACGTAAACAAACCTGTACACCCACCCTTCATTCTTGCGTTTTATTCCAGGTTCTAGTCGTGTTTAAATGCGGCTTAGTAAGGTATAAATGTCCAGCTAAAAGGCATAATTAACCACTGATTCGGTTGATCCAAAACAGAAACAAGATCGACCTATGTGTAGTGTATATTTATGATTTCATGTGGCGTCTTATATGTGCTAAACGTACTCAGTTTTAACAAAACAAAAACTTCGCATGTTAACCAGATTCTTAATCGTATAACATGTTTTATATGTATAAATATACTTCGTATGTCGAGCACGAAAACAAGGACGAAACTGAATGATACCTTGGGCCGGATGAAATGGCACACGAGTAATAGCACTCTCACTCAACCCTAGTCAAACAAAACCAAACCCATAGCGAAGTGAGATCACATGAGCCAAGATCAGAACCTTATTCGAAACACCACATGAGCCGAAACCAAACTGAGTAACCCGCGATAACACCAAGATACCACGATTACCGTCGTGATCCCGCCTTGATAAACCTCCTTCGTACCACTTGAATTTCTAGGAAAAAAATAATGGTTGCCGTCACTTTGTTATATAAGGGTTAAGTGTGTGTGAGATTGTTTGAATGAGTTATACGGTTTGTTTAGGAGATAGGGGAGATATAATTGGAGCAGAGCCGATTTTTGTGGATTGACCAAGGACCAGGGAAGCTTTCAATTCAAATGTATAGCTAGGCCTTTTAATTAAGTTTGGTGTTATGTACATTTAATTAATAATCGGACCATGTAACATATCCATGTGTGATATTTAGTTTTATGATACCATGTTGTGTCAAATTTTTATTATCTTTCATAAGTTAGGTTAGATATTTGTAACTTTCCAAATCCTATAAAGTTTCACAACTTATCTTATGTTCACAACTTATAAAAATTCAAATTATATGGGAATTTCGGAAAACGGATATTTAGGGTTTTACATGTAACATGCTTGAATATCTTAAGAAACATGAACCGATGTGTACTAGGTTTTTATGGTTGTATTTAATGCATGAGCGAATTCTAGTGATCCCATGTTAGGAGCTTCTTGCAGGCTCGACATAGGAGTGAAGTAGGAGCTTATAGAGTTGGGGAAGTAAGTACGCCACCCCACGACTGGTATTAAGGAATATAACCCGTCATCCATGCAACTGTAACAAACAATTAACCTGTAAAAGATATCTAGAGAGTAGTGAAATCTAAGGAAACACAATTCTCCCATATATTGTTCACACCACTAGTTTAATTAGCTTTATTTTCATTTTTGTTATTTTATTTTGATTGCATCTGTAGTTATTGGGTTAGTTGACTAACAACTAATTCCACCACTCTTCCAAAAACCGAGATTTTTACTTGCTTTTATAAAACATAAAAATACAAAAAATAATCATCCCTCACCTCTAGACCTAGTTTTTAGGCTTTCTAATCCTAGCGACACTATTCCTGAGTTGAACGATCAATCCCCCGGTACTTGTCACTATACTATACTACAACGATCAGGTACACTGCCTGGTGGGGGTTGTAAGCTTCTCGAGATCCCTCGAGAGGTAAAGCCTGGTGAAATTCCCACGAATCAAACCCGCATGGTCAGCATCTGAGTAAGCCGTGAGAGCCATTGCATTGTCTTTAGGGTACCAGAGACCTATGTGAATGGTCCCTTGTAGATACCTAAATACTCTTGACAGCTTCTAAGTGCTTTTTGGTAGGCTTAGATTGATATCGGGCACACATACATACTGCGAATAGAAGGTCTGGCCTGCTTGCTGTGAGGTACATGAGAGATCCAATCATGCTTCTGTATTCGGTCTGATCAACAGATAAGCCTGCTGAATCGTCATCAAGTTTGGATCTTTCAACCATTGGTGTGTCAACTGTGTCACTTGAATCAAAACCAAACTTCTTCAGATTGTCACTAGCATATTTGGCTTGATTAATGAAGATGCCGCTTGGATTTTGTGAGATTTGTAACCCCAAGAAGAAAGACATTTGTCCCATTATAGACATTTGAAACTTGGAACTCATTTCCTTTGCAAAATGATCACATTCATTGGAGTCAGACGGCGCAAAGATGATATCATCTACATAAATTTGAACGTTGAGTAGATTGTTTCCAGTCTTCCTAGTGAACAAGGTAGGATCAACAACACCCTTGGTGAATCGGTTTGCAAGAAGAAACTTGGACAAGGTGTCGTACCAAGCTCTAGGAGCTTCTTTTAGACCATAAAGTGCCTTTTTCAAATGATGCACATGATTTGGTCATTCAGGGTCCACGAAGCCTTCAGGCTGAGTGACATAGACCAATTCTTTCAAATCTCCATTCAGGAAAGCATCTTAACATCCATCTGGTAAACAATCATGTTACTGCTAGCAACATTGGCAAGTAAGATTCTAATGGCCTCGATACGAGCAACCGGTGCAAACGATTCTTCAAAGTCAATACCCTCTTGTTGACTGTAACCTTTAGCAACCAGTTGTGCCTTTTTTTTTAAGACGTCACCATGATCATCAAGTTTTACTTTGAAGATCCACGTGAGAGCGATGATCATTGCGCATTCAGGTGGCGGTACTAATTCCCATACATCAAGACGATCAAACTCATGGATTTATTCTTGCATTGCTGTGAACCATGATTCTTTAGTTAACGCATCCTTGAAATCTTTGGGTTCGATTTTGGATAAAATAGAATTTAAGAAGCACCACAAGGCATCTGTGGCAAGTTGTTTTCTGGTGGACACAGGTCATGAGGGATTTCCTATGATGTTGTCAATAGGGTGATCATTTATCCATTTTCTGAGATGTTCGTGGGGTTGAGGGTAGTGAACCGATATAGCAGTGTTGGATTCTCCTGAGGATGATGCTTCGTTGGAGGATTCAGGAGTGAACACATTTTGAAATGGTTCATCTTCAGGTGGAGCAAAAGGATTAACTTCACATAAGTTTTCCGCTATCGTTCCTTGATGTTCGGAAAATGATTGTACATTTGACGCATGTTGAGAGTTGCTACATTCGGGAGCATCCAGATCTAGAGAGATGGAAGTGGATGGACCATTAGTGGCATGAGGGGCATCTACAGCCATATCATTTGGATTTGCAGCCTGCTGTTTAGGTTCGTGAGGTTGCTGTGACTCGAAGTACTCATCAAACATGGGGTTAAATAACTTCTTCAATTCTCCACAAGTGGGAGGAACATAAGGAGTGACAGGGTTGGTATTCTGTACGAGTCCCGAACTAATTGGTCTAGAAGATAAAAGATTTGGTGAGGGTCCAGAACTGGTGTGTCCTAAAGCCGTATGCTCTGTCAGCTCATCAAACGTGACATGGATCGTTTCCATGATTTGTCGGGTTCTTTTGTTGTAGATTCGGTACATCTTTCGATCTGGCGCATATCCAACAAATACCCCTATATCAGCCTTAGCCTTGAGCTTCCCTAAGTCTTAACTATCGTTAGTTGGATAGCACAGGGCTCTAAACATACGAAGAAAGGAGAGATCAGGCTTTTTGAGATGCACCAGCTCATAAGGTGTCTTATTGTGGAGAGGATGTATTAATGACCGATTTTGAGTGTAACATGCAGTAGAAATAGCTTCAACCCATAGAAACATTGGTGTTTTAGAGAATATCAGCATAGTGCGAGCAGCTTCAACAAGTGTACGATTCCGTCTTTCAGCAACTCCATTTTGTTGGGGTGTTCGAGGAATACTCTTTTGATGACTGATGCCGATACTTTCATAAAATTGAGTGAGTTGTTGGTTGACAAACTCAGTTCCATTATCAGTGCGAAAGATTCTCACGGTCTTGTTAAGCCTTATTTGCAGTTGTTTGATGATTTTGATGATGATTTCGGGAGTTTCATCCTTGGATCTTAAAAATTTCACCCGTGTAAATCGTGAGTAATCATCCACGATTACAAGAATATATCTTTTCCCATTGAAGCTCTGCACTCTCATGGGTCCGCACAGATCTATGTGAAGGGTGTGGAGGACTTCAGTGTTGGAGTTGGCGGGTTTTGGTTTTTGAGTGTGCTTCTTGCTTTTACCCAATTGACATGCTGAGCAAAGATGGTCTTTTTCATACTTCAATCTGGGCATGCCTCCAACACGATCTTTGTGAGAAAGTTCATTAATGGTGCGAAAGTTCAAGTGGTTCAAACGCCATTGCCATAACCACGATTTATTCTTAGAGGCCTTAGAGAGCAAGCAAATAGGAGAGGACCGCATCATGTCTTTGATAGAGATAGTATACAAATTAGTGCCACGACTTCCTTTAAGAAGATCAATTCTATCCAATTCTCTAACAAAACATGTATGCTTTCTGAAGGCCACTTCGAGATCGGAGTCACAAAATTGTCCAACAGAGAATAGATTATGCCCAAGTCCTTCCACATAGTAGACTCTAGAAATCACACTGTCATCGAACACATAATCACCATACCCTATAATGACTCCAAAATGGTCGTTTCCAAATCTGACAATCCCGATAAACTTTTTCACGAAATTTCTGAGCCGAGAGCGATCCCTAGTCATATGTTTTGAGCAGCCTGAGTCCAAATACCACAGGACGATTTGTATGACCTGCATTTGAAACCAGACAGATATGGATAACTAAAAAACGTGAATCCCCAAGTGTGATTGGGATCCAATTGGTTAGCACACACATACTTAGGAGTAATAGGATTAGTACATGCAATGATTTCCACAGATGAAATAGTACTAATGGGTGCTACTGACTTGTCATCAAGGCATTATGACCCTAAAGGAAAATTTCTACCAGTTTCCTTCCATTTCTTAGCCTCTAAAGACTTGGGATTGGTCATATCTGTCAATGGGCATTGGTTTTCTAAAGTGAACTTCCTTCCTGTAGGTCTCCATTGATATCCTACATTGGTGAACATTTTTCCTATGGTCTTCCAAGTATAGTTTTCCAGTTTATGTTTCTTAGCCATTTTAACTGAGGATGGATGACAAGATTTCAAAAATGACACAACACAATCATCATGATTACCAAAAATCAAACAACCATTACATGTCTTACAAGTAGCATAAGAATTCGAATTAATTACAGTACGCTTATAGCTAATACTAGAATCAACACGATTCTTTCATTCCAATCAATCTTATTGTTCCTAGGGCGGTCTTCTACTTTCTTCCCTTGAGCACTCTTAGATGGCGAAGTCCTATCATTCCTTGTATTGCTATAAGGCTTTGACCTGCTAGCTTTAGTGTCATTGCTTACTCCTGTAGAATTAACGATGGGAACATTAGATTGTTGTATAGTTGTTTGTTTTCTAGGAGGCGATGTGCTATGTTCATTTCTTGCCAAAGGTATGTCAAATGTAACATGCTTATTGAGATTCTTAGATGAAGATGTAGCTATTCTATCTCGCATGTTAGGAATCTTAGGACACGTTCCTAAGGCATATTCTAATAGTTATCAGAGGGTCTCGCCATTCTATCTTCTTCAATGGTCTCACGAGTCATGTCGAGGCAAGCCTTAAGATGTCTAAGGTAGTCACTATGGCCCAACTCATTGTTCCTAAGGGGAAGTGGAATGTGCACGGCCTCACATGCATACTTTATACAATCACAGACCTTTGAAGTACCAATGTCACATGCAGTGACATACATTTTCCCTTTCACCTTGGTCTTTAGATTCTCAATTTCATTAATCAAAGAAGTTATCTTTTCATTGGTTTTATCATGTGTGATCTTAATTGAATCATATAACTCTTTATAATGATGTTTGACTTTTGAATTTTCATCTCTAAAATAATCATTTTCATGTTTGAGTTTGTTGATCATGTTTTGTAGTTGAAAATCCTGAGAATCTGCAGACTTTGGTTTATTGGAATCGATCACATCATTCATGGAAGATTTCAATTGGGCAATTTGAACCCTCAATTTCCGAATCGTGTTTGTGTGAGCTTGAATTTTTTCTTCCCTTTTTGCTAATTCAAAATATGTATCAAATTCAGGAACATCAGAAGATGTCTTGGCCTTTGATATTTTAATCCTTTCTTCTAAGTGTTGATATTTTAATTATAAATTAAGATTATCAACTTCTAGTTTAGAAAAGTGCTTGACCATGTTGTCATGATCATCATTTTGAATTTTTTCTTGCAGTTTCAAATTCTCCCCATCAAGCTCAACAACACGATTTTGGAGAACATTCAAAGCAATAAACATTTCATGAAATTGACAAGCATTTAACGTAGAATCTGTAGCAGTGTAGAACACAACTTAAGAAATGCATTTAGCAATCAGATTGTCATTCATGATAAGAATATTTTTCCTTGCTATTCACTATGTTGAAGATCTATTGCACTTTGTTTTCCGTTATTTTCCACATTTTTAAACACTTCTTTCATTTCTTTCAGTTCAATTTCAATGGACTGTCTTAAACCCTTGAAGTGTTCTTTGATTAGTTTAAAAAATGGGATAACTTCAGTTAAATAACACTCTTTTGTAAGCTCAAATCCCCTTTCACCCTCAGTAATTCCCGTTGGCGTGATTCTCTTTTTGCATGGT
Organism: Artemisia argyi; assembly: GCA_030686995.1. Classification (NCBI taxonomy): domain Eukaryota; kingdom Viridiplantae; phylum Streptophyta; class Magnoliopsida; order Asterales; family Asteraceae; genus Artemisia; species Artemisia argyi. Next base: position 176,191,760 of record CM060703.1, read on the forward strand.
TTATCAAAATCAGTGAACATTTGACAGAGGACATATATGCCAATAAGAGTTTTACATTGCGTGGGAAGTGACAATTGAACTAAGTGCATTTGTGTATTAGGGGGATGCACCGTTGGGGCAACAAACTTTTGAGGAATCTTGGCCTTAAGTACACCAGTTTTCATTTTCTCTACATCTAATGGCCAAAATACCTGTTCTGGTGTTAACTTAGTCTGAGGTGCAAAAACAGTCACTCGGTTTTGTTCATAATAATCATGGGGTTTAATAATGACACGGCGTTTAATGCACTTGGGATCCTTCAATTTATTATCAAATTTCTCTCTATTGGCAGACTCAAGATCATCCATTTCTTTATCAGAACAACTATTTGGGGGGGGGGGCATGATTAGGTGTAAGCATAACCTTGGAATCATACAGGGCCGGTTGAGTGGCACTAAAGCTCTTAAGGAAATTTGTTTTAGGCACACCTAAATCCTTGTCACTATGCTTATCTCTAAGTTTCATGTGCTTTTGAACCATTTTCGCTGTTTGAATGGTTTGGCCTTGCAGGTACAACTTGTTTTCAAGTTTGTTTTTCAACTCCTTAAGGTTGGAAAATTCATTTAATATTTTAGTTTCTTTTTCTTGAAATTCACCTTTTAGAACACTTAAACTCTCATGAATTTCCAGTTTTTCCTTAATAATTTGATCAAGTTGATTTTGAACTGATTTTATTTTTCAAATCAACGCTTCTTCCTTAAAGTTATGTTCAGTTATATAAGCCTGCATTTGCCAATCCATCTTTTGTTCACGTTCGGTTAGCTCAAATTTTGAATGTTATTCATAACACCTTACTTGATCCTTAAGAATATTAATCCTAGTGGTGAGAGTGTCATCAGGTGCAACAGGAGTGTACTCATCTAATACACACACATTATCATCAACAGAGGATGCATCACTTGACACAACAAGTTCAACATTGTGCATTACATATTGTTCGTATGGGACTACATTGCTATTTCCCATATTAGCAATATCTAATTCTTCAACGTTTGTTTGTTGTACTTCATTATGAATCCTTTGTTCATGCATCACATTGTTGTCAGAAACAACGTGAGACATTCCACAAGATACGTCAGAATTAATGATGTGATCCGATTGTTGCTCAATTGGAATAACATTATTGTTCTCTAATTCAGCCTCATTTGGTTCAACAACATTAATTGGTCGTATATAGTTGAACGTCTTCTGTTCACCATCAATTACACATTCATCATATAACTTCAGTACCTCAGATATGATGGATGATTTGGAGGGATTGGATTGTTGTGATGCTGAGACAGCTGATGATAAATTGGCCATGAAGATAGTCTGAGCAGTGGGTTCGTCATCAACGTCTGAGTCAAAGGCATCACAATCATCAGCTTGGAAGATGTTTGGATCATTAAGAGCTAAATCCTGGACAGGTTGTTCATCCACATCATCATCAAATGTCTTTACATCATCCCCAGCAAGAAAAGCCAATTCTTCCTCATTCAGCACAGCTCCATTCTCATGAGCTTGCATGAGCAACATTTTGTCCTTGAAGTAGTCTGAGTTCTGAGGACACTTTGGTTGCGTGCAATTCCTTGCGATGTGACCCAAAACCCCACAGTTGTAACATTTGGGTTGCCTTCCTTGTCCCTCATTAACATTTCCAATCCTGTTATGCAAATTTCCTCTAGCAATATTCCTTTGATTCACATTTTGTCTGCCCTGAACATTTTGTACCATTACTTTTCCATCTTCCACAACAACTTGATTTCATGGATTAGAGGAAGCTCTGAGTTGGTTGTTGGCTGGTGGAAGTGCAGCTCTGAAGTGTTGAACGAGCAGATACACTTGGTTGGAAAGGTTGTCAATCATTTTATCCGTATGAGAATACCTTGAGTCGAGATGGGTATTCATGTCAACAGGTGATTGTAGAGATGAGTGATCCAGTGATGACACAGGTTGATTAATAGGCAACATACTAGTCATGAATGCAAGTGAGTCATTGGTAGTTGTTGGATTGAGTTTTTCCCTCAATCGATGATCAAAAACTGCATGCTTCTCATGTTGTTGTAAGTAGGCAAACAACTATTCATAGTTTGTATTTCTCAGTGCTTTGTTGAGCTTCACTGCAGTAACAAAGTGATCCCACTCGGGTGACATGTTGTTGAAAAACTTAGAATTGAGTTGGATGTTGGGCATTGTCATTCTAATCATTCTCATGTCATTAACAAGCTTGTGAAATCTGACATAGTAGTCTGTAATGTTTTCACCAGGATTCATCTTGAAATGCTCAAATTCATCATACAACTGAGACTCACGGTCTTCTTTGGCCAGCTTAGAGCCAGATAGAATCATTTTGATGTTGTCCCAAACAGCCTTTGCTTTAGTGTTGAAGTTGATTAGCTTGTAAACATTTTTGGGCAAACTTGTATCACGATGTTGGAGGCTCGAATGTCTGCATCATAACGCTTCTTTTCCGCATCACTGAGGTCATTGTAAGTACGTGGCCTGTCAATTCCAAACATGGTGGTTCCATCATCAGCTGTGGAGATGACATCCCTTTTTGTACCCATCTGCAGGGGACCTTCATCAATTGATCGCAGAATGTTCTCACCATTTTCCTTACCCTGACAGTAAAGTCTGATTCTTTGTGCCCATGATTCATAATCAGTCCTACCGAGCATAGGAGGTCGAGTATCAGACCCTGCAGCTTGAATGTCGTCAGAGATAGTTGCCATGACAAATTCTTCAAACGGGATTTTACAGCTCTTGTGACTTAAACCGAGAAATGATTCTTTCTAGGGATTTTACTAAAGTCAACAAAAGAAACCGGAAGATGTAATCAGCGAGTCAGACTTAGAGAGAGATATAGGATGGGTCACAATTTGTGCTAAGTGTCAAGTCGCGACAAGTCAAGTTACAATATATTCGATTGAAATTAGTCAAGTCGTAGGAATTAACGTACAACGTCAGATCACAATCAGATTAATCGAAATGACTTAAGCTACAACAATTCACCAAATACAAATGATAAACCAATAACTGGAATCTCACCACTTAGTTAAACGCTAAAAAGTAGATGTAATCGCTAGTAGGAGCAAACCGCTATCTTCAGGTAATCACTAATATGAGGTAATCGCTGAGATAAGTTAACCGCTAGACCTGGCAGGGTAACCGCTAAATGGAGCAAAACGATGGAAGAGGTAATCGCTAATGAGGTAAACGCTAATCTTGGCAAACCGCTGGATAAGTTAATCGCTAACCTTGGTAATCGCTGAACAGAGAAAAACGCTGGAGCAAACCACTAACACTAATTGCAAGATCTAATCGCTAACCACAATAGTCTAAACCCGTCACTATCTAGCGTTTTGTCTGTATGTCCCAGCTAAGTAATCGCTAACAAGCTAACCGCTAAAATAAGAAGCTAATCGCTACTAAGAATACTAAAACAGAAGAGGTAACCGCTATCAAGAACTCGACCCAAAATCAATCACAACTTCAAACTAACATATGATATAGCTTATCCAACCAAAAGACTATGTTGTTCTAACACCACTAATCACAAAAAATTTACACATAACACATCATATAACACTAGAAAAATCAAACCAAGATGTTTTCAAAGAAACTTTTCTAACTAACAAAAACCACAAAATACCACACCAAATCCGAAATTTCAAGGTCCTAAGCTGAAACCTTAGCTCTTGATACCATTTGTATGATAAACACTAAGTCACAAACATGATGCACAAGGTGGTAATGTGGCGTTTAAGTTAGAAGAGGAAGAAGAAATAGAGTGGAACCATTAGAGAATGAGAGAAAATAAGAAATATTGGATTACTTCAAGTGAAAGGTCCAACCCTCTCCCTTGGTGGGAGAGGGGTATTTATACTTACAACATAAACGCCTACTCCCGGGCTGTGGATCAGGTATACAGTGGGTAAAGACCCGTCCTTCTTCCACGGTGTTACTTAAACTAATACTAACTAATTAATAAACTAACTACGAGCTATCTTAATGCTATTACATCATTTAGGTGACCAAGTCTTTTATAGGAATATTTGTATTCCTAACAGTAGGGGTTTAGACAACTCACTCACGTATCCTGGGGGTAGTGTAGGTGTGTGTATGTGAAGTCTTAGTCTAGGTTTTCTTAACTAATCACTCTTAGGGATTTTATATATAACATAGCACTGTTTGGGCCATCGTAATTCAGAAGTATATGACTCCTCACATGAAGCTCCGTACTATTGTATTATGTTATCAACATAATACCGTTCGGGCCATCATAATTCAGAAGTTAATTCTCCTCACACGAAGCTCCCTACTATTGAGTTATGTTGTTATTAAGGTTTAGTTATAACATAACACCGTTCAGGCCATCATAACTCAGAACTCAGAAGTATATGCAATAATTGTTTGAGGAGCCAGGGCACTTTAATTCGTAAACCCAGCAAACTCGTCAAAATGAAATATTCACATAGTATTCCTTGCATGAAGCTCCCTAGTATTGTGTTATGCTTCTATCTTAAATAGGTTTTATATTTATATGAAAATACTCCGTTTTTACCCTTTAAGTTTACATATTTACATTTTCTACCCTACACTTATAAACTTATAATAATTAAGAAAATAACCTTCTAACTTTTGCACATTTAATCCCTATATTTATATATTTTAGAGAAATGACAATAATGGTCCCTAAACTATACTAACTTTCATTATTTTCCCTTTTTACCCTTAACTTTATAATATTTGCAAAATTAGTCCTTTTTAGTTTATAACTTGTTTTTATTTCCATCCTAAGGTTTCAATACTTTGCAAAATGAGTCCTTACACTTATAACTTCTAGGAAATGTCAAAAACAGTCCCTAGACTTTATAGTTTCAGGAATTTACGATATATACTCCTATGCATGTAAAGTTTTGCAAACCTTGTCCTAAATGCATGTAAATTATATTTTAACATAGCAACTAAGTTTCTAAGCTTATGTTTAGCTAACACATGTTTAATTAAGTCATCTAATTCAGATTATAGCATGTAATAGAGCAATTTAGCACATAAACACATAATTTTCTAAATCTAGGGTTTCAAAATGAAAACTTCTAAAACTAAGTGATCAAGGCCATCCTAAGGGTTCTAATGCATGTTATAAGAGTCCTAGGTCTATTATAAGGTTACTAGATCAAAATTTAAGGCTTAACTAGGTCGTATATGGGATAACGAGGCAACTAGGGTTTCTAGGGCTTCTCTCAGCTCAAACCACAACTTTACTTGGCCAAGGCTTCTATACTCGACTTCTATGGCTTCTAAGGTATTAGTACTACAGAATGTAAGTGAGGTAAAGAGTAGAAGAGGTGTGGAATGAAATGGAGGGGAGGGGAGGGTATTTATAGCCCGCATATGGAGTAGCGACCAAGGAAAGGGCTGCCATGTGTCGAGGGGAGGAGGTCGACTAAGCTGAGCTATGGAGGGTTGTGGAAAGTCTATATGATGATGAGGACGAGCTAGGAGGTAGCTACGGGGCGCCATAGGCCGGTTGTGGTGGTAAAGACCCGAGAGAGGCAGTTTTGGGAAAGGTGGTGACATGTAGGTGATCCACCTACTTGCTTAGGTGGTTAGAGGTTCTAGGGTGATTGCCTACATATTATGGAGGTTCTAGGGTGGTTTCTTGGTTAATTTGAGGTGCTTAAGTATCATAATTTAAGTGTTTAGGTTAAATTTTAACTTAGTTTTGTCTAGTGAGAGTTTAGGGTTTTTGCCTAGGGTTTAGTGCCTAATTCAGGGTCCTAAGGGTGTTTAGTAACTAATATAATTCCTTAGAGGCTAATACTAAGTGGTGATAACTTATGGTAAAGATTTGGGATAGTTTAGACCTAGTTTTGGGAAGTTATGACCTAATTAGATTTTTGTGCTTATATGACTTGTACCTAAGTTCTAGGGAGTTGTACTATGATCTAGGGAGTCTAATATATCCTAAAGTAACTAATGTAACTCATACCTAAGTCTTAAATACTTTCAAGTTAGTTCAGATAAGCAATTAGGGTTTTAAAGCTAACCGGGAACACATAGGTGCATTTAGGGTTTTCTAGCAAGTAGGGTGTATTAGAGTGATAGTTTTCTTAGTGAAAATATGTTTGTAACCTTGACTTGACATACCGGGATGTTTACATCAAGTAAACATGGTAGTGTTTGGCATAAGTGGATACGTGAGCTTGTCTAGTGGTTAGTTAGGTCATAAGGATATACTAAAGCAAAAAGTTAGCTCGGGAAAATCCTATAGGCATTTCTAATCCTAGATTGTGCTTAGTGAGGGCCTAAGTTAAGTTAGTAAGGCATTTATAATCCTATTGTGCTTAGTTAGGGCCTAAGTTAAGTTAGTAAGTCATTTCTAACCTAAAGGGAAGTTAGTGGGTTGTTACACGTAACGAGATTGAGGAGAACATGATGGGTGAATCATTATTATTTCTTTGATCCTCTTATAATAGTAAGTGCTAATTGTACTTCCTCGTGTGCATGTATACTAACATATATATATATATATATATATATATATATATATATATATATATATATATATATATATATATATATATATATATTTTAACATTGAATACGCCATATAGGTTCTGTCCTATACGCCGTATCGATCTGTACTTGTGAAAATTACTAAACTAAAAATCTGAATATAATACATAAACATGGTACTTAAATTATGATAGCGGAAGCGTAAAACTACGAGTGTGGGTGTTAACCCAAACACCCCTATTTTGACCCATTTTCAAATACATGTTATATATATTTACACATTAATATCAAAACATGACTTATATGATTCTGACACTTAATCATAAAGTTTTGGGGCATTAACAAGCTGAATAACAAAGTATGGTTGAAATGCCTGTCACCTATATACACGAGCATTGCCGATCTCCTAACTCGTCTTCTTAATCTACATGTCCCAGCGTCCTTAAGACTTAACCTACAAAACATGGAAACTGAGAACGGTAAGTCCTGATGACTTAGTGAGTAAACGGAATGATTATGAATTAATACTTGCATATTCTAACATAAACATATAATCTATAACATGGTTAAATGGCACGACTTATAGTCGTATTTCTACTTATACATGGCATAAACATAAGCTTGATTCTGGATTTCATATTGATAACATGATATCTAAGCACATGCTTCTTGATTAGACGAATATATATTCGCCCTACTATGCTTAAGAACTTCCCTAACCATCGAGTACTCTTCTTGGGGGTTCTAATTTGTTATCGTGCTTTTCTAAACTGGGGTCATCCACTAAGGATGCTTGTTTGTATCTATTTGACACGCTAATTCTATACTCGGGTCATCCACTAAGGATGTAAATACTAATATAAGCACGAGTCATCCACAAAGGATGCTACTAAGGGAGTTCTACATCGTGCATTTCTTAGGCACACTAAACTTGTCAATGATGCTTCTTGTGAGCACACTATTCATGATTTGTTTCGGCTATCTCCAAAACCTTGCACAAGTTCTAACATCATGTTTAATCTATTAACATGAAGCTAATACGCCGTTACTCACCTCTAGGTCTTGTTTAGCGTTCCGTAAGCTTCCCACGAGCACCTACTCACATGATAACCATTCTAGTGCTATTAGAACTTGCTAACACATTTATCTAACATGTATTGAGTCTAAACAACTTAAACATGGTCACCTAAGGTGCTATTTCATCATTTAAGACACTTATACAAAATTACATTTTGTGCAGATTTTCTGAGGTTGCTGCTGTATTTCTAACTTAAGACCAATTTAATTTCCAAACGAGCCAAAACTTAAAGAAGAATAATTAAAGTACATTCAGAGAGCTACAACTTTTGTTTAGACCTCATCTTAATCCGACGAATGGTTTATTCTCAGCAGCCTTACGAAGTCTGCGCAAGAGTCGATTCAGCTTGTTGTCCTAACTTTAAAACGTATCTAAAACGACCCAAAACCCACGATAAGCTATTCTACTCTTCACCAAACTTATTTTACAGCTTATATAACATGTCAAGATCATTTTCCATCTGGTCTTAAGCATAATTTACTAGTTCATGCACCATATAAGCTTGTGCCAAACACCCTTTATAAGCTATCATTAAGCATCATATTTGCTTAAACCATGAACTAGCTTGTAACCTTTGACCAAATAATTCACAAATTCAGAATCATAATTATATTCTAATTCATAAACATAAACACTCATAATCCACAATCATACTCATATAGTCTATAATCATCAAACATGTATTTAAACCTCATGATTATGTCTAAAAATCATTACTAACATACTTATTCATCAAAGCCCATATAATTCTTAACATAAACATGAGATTAAAACTATAGCTCAATACTTACCTTGAAATTACTCCAAAAAGATTCCAAAATCAGCCCCTTAAATCCTTATATGCCACTTATTAAGCATGATAATAACCTTGATTATACTAGAATTCTTGAAATTGTGGTAAATCTCTAAGATGAATGTTTCCCTCCCATTTACACGTGTGACAAGGAGAGTAAATTGAACACCTGTGTTTTCTTCATCATAAGGTAAGGTTTATAAAGCTTATCAACTAAGTTTAATAACTTGGCAAGGTTAGTCCCTGTCTTTAAATCTTTTGCACCGTTACTCCTTTCTGTTAACTATTTTACATTTTAAGTCTTTGTTTCTATAAAATACTCACATAAAGACTTTTCTACTTTTCTAATAGCAATATAAAACTCTATTTCTAAAACTTATAAAAATCGGGATGTTACAACTCTCCCATACTGGAACTGTTCGTGTCCCCACGAACATCCTGTCTGCTTAATTTATGTCTATCTACAAAGTCTCCCCCACTGAGCTTATTCTAATACCTGAGCTTATTTCATTTCTAATAGTTCTAAATTCTATCTGGTCATAAAGCTTGTCTCAATTGGGTTACTTCATAGTTCACAGTTTTTCAGTAGAAAATGATTATCAATTTAGTCATTTTCAAACATTTATCATTCGAATTTTATAAATATCAGAGTTTTCAAAATGAGGTCCTAGTGGTTTCAAAGTTTGTTAAATAAGTTTTCGAATGATAGTAAAATTTATAGCCTTTGTAAGAATTCCGTGCTCCTCCGTACCATCCTTGCTCATTATGGACCTGAGATAAACAGACTAAAAATCAACAAAAGTTGAGTGATATCCATAGGTTTAAGTTTAGTAGTTGAACACAAGCTATAAGGGATAATTGCATCGATTTACAATTATAAGTTAAAAACAGTTGATATTGCATTAAGCTCATGACACTCATACGATTAACAGGTCACATCAAATATGATGGATAATAACAATGGCCCTCGGGATAGGTTTTTGCCATTTACCTATTAGATTTTAAATAAAGTGCGCCCGATCGCTCCGAGCTAAACCAAACGGGGATTGTCAGTCCCTAATAGATCTATCCACAATTATTTACGTTCACCCTTCAAGTGATTAAGGTTCATGATATGAGGGACTTTTGGCAATAGGGTACTTAAGCAAAAACAATATCAGGCATAGCATACCAAGAAAAATACTTGTGTTCAGTTTTTGTAGCATGTATCTCCCCACGAAAATAGTTATAAAAGTGGGCTATGAACTCACCTTAGTGGTTTAGTGATAAAGATATCGAATCTCAATTGCAATAAGGGAACGACTCCAACACACGACCTAGATAATATATGGCAAGTTTTAGTGTTTGATAGTCTTATCGCGAGTAGTTTTCAGAATACAATGGTGATTGGTTTAACGGCAGAAAACTTGTGGTTTTATAAAATATCGTAAGTTTTAAATAAGTTATATTTATATAACGTAAAGTTAATAATGATAATAGTTTGAAATAAATAAAAATGTAAATGTCGTGATGTGAAATCGTAAAATGAAAAGTAAAAAAAATGAGAATGTCAAATATAGTATTTGGTCCTTGTGCTTTTTCCAGATTTTACATTTTTTACCCTAATGGCTTTAGCATTACATCGTTAGTCCAATGTTAAATATATTTACGTTTTAAGTTCAAAACTTCCAATTATTACACTTTTCACCCAAGAGTTCATAAAATCAATTTTTCACTCTATAGTTTGAAAAATGGCAGTTTTTACTTCAACTTTATAAACTTGACACTTTTAGCCCGAAAGTTATAAAATTTGCAAATTTAGTCCAAAATTCACCAAATTAGAAACTTATCATTTTTATTTCTTAATTAAGCTAAAAACAACTTATTTAACTTTTCAAACTGCTTATTTTCCGAAAATAGCTTATTTATAGTTTAATGGGCTTTTAAACGAGAAACTAAGGTCCGTTAAGTATTTTTGGTCTATTGGGTTTACGAAATCGTTGGGCTTGGTTATGGGCTCATTTTTGGATGTTAAAAACATTTCTCAACAGCTTATAGGGACTGCTTATGTTGTTTAGCTTATTTCGACTGATTGGGCTTTAAGGCCCAATCGGTGATCTTTATTGTTTTTCAAACTGGTTCAAGGTCGATTTGCTTGGTATCATTTAGGGGTTCGTGACGCGACTATTATTACAAATGTTATATACGAAAAGGATAGTTTGTCAGGTGGTTTAATAGTTTGTGAAATAAAATCGTGTGCTTGTTAAGTTAAATTCAAAAATATACGCTCGTTTCTTGGGTTGCATGGGACAAGTTTTCAAGTAAAAAGACTTAGAATTTTCTAAGTGTTTCATGACTAGGTTTTGTGGTACGTTAAAAATGTTTCCAAAACTAGTTTATACGTGACCTTTATGATTTAAATCTTTATATATCTTGGTTACTAGTGTATTGAATATATAGGTGAGAATGTAATACCTACGTGTTGTTTATATAGATTACGAGATATTTAGTGCAAGTGATAGTGATATATACGTAAAATAATCAAAGCATACGTTTAAGTAAAAATGGAAAAAGGTCGTGTGAGACTGATTCGTTCTTTTTGATAGTATTGTTTTTCCGAAGAAATACCGGCGAAAGTATGTTCCCCGGGTCGTTCTCCCAACGAAACGTTGAATTGATCTTGTCGACACGGTTTGTGAATCTTGTGAAGTGAATGAGGATAGAAGAGATGTTTTGGTTGTTGATTATACTACAAATGAGAATAAAATTGCAATTAAAGCAAAGAGAACGAGCAAATAATGCAAAACACATTAGCAAATAAAACAAACATACTCAAAAGAAATGAAATAGAAATAAAAACGTAAAGAAAACTTAACACGACTAATTTGAAAATAAAAATAAAAGTGAAACTATTCTTACGATTGCAAATTGAGTTTTATCTAAATAATAAGATGTAAAGAAAAGTAACGTAAAGGAAAATTATATTTTTGGATTTTTAATTTTTATAGATGAAAAAGATATAAAGACTAATTAAAAAGAAAACAAGTAAAAGAAATAAAAACTAATTATTATTAAACTAAAAATGTTTACTAGATAACGTGACTAAATAAAAAATATTAACTTGTTATATAATAAATCCTAACTTGATAAAATTTTAGAAAATTTCGGCAGAGTTTCGTTTAGATATTAAGACAAGAAAACCTCACTCGATAAACGATGAGGGAACGATTATCGAACTCGATAATCTTGGCTAACTCGCCAAAAGAAATGGAACTTGGTAAAAGCAAAATCTTAACTCGATAAACATTTTTGTGACTCTAACTCGATACTAACTTGAATTTAAATCTAACTCGAAAGTTTTTGGTTACTAACTCGATAATACAAATGACACCTAACTCGAAAGTTCCAAAATAAATTCAAACTCGAAAATTCAAACTCTAACTCGATATATTTAGACACCAAACTCGATAACTTCATAAAGTTTGCAAACTGACACTTACTGACACTTTTATACTAATTGCAAAGTAGTCCCTAGATGGCAAATCTGCTAACTCGATGAAATTAAAAAAAAAATATAACTCGATAACATGAATTTTTTTTTTATTCTATTTTTTTCTTCTAACTCGATATGCCTTTTTAACAGCAAACTCGATAAACAATTTTTAAAAACAACAAACTCGACAGAACATAAAAAAAAAATGCGAACTCGAATTAAAAAAAAAATTAATAAGCAAACTCGAAAACATCATAACCAAACACCATTTTGATCCAAAATAAAGCTTAAAAATAAATGTTTTTCACCAAAATTATTACCAAACAAACTAGTTTAACCATAAGCTTTAAATCCCCTTAATAAAAACACAAATTTAACAACTAGAAATTAAAGACTTTTTAGAAAAATAAAGCTTTTAAAGAGAGAAAGTAAATAAGACTTGACAAAAATTAAAACATTAATAAAAACTTAAGAACAAAAACTTGAAATTAAAAACTTAACCTTTAAAACAAAACAAAACAATAACTAAGAACTACTAATAAAAACTAGCCTCTCAAATGAGGCTTACATGTTCTATTTATAGGCTAGGGCTAGGGCTTCTCTTAACTTTGTCATTGTTGCATATTTAGCCCCTAGACCTTTACAAAACATGAAATTCAAGCCTAAAACATTAGAAAATGTAACTAATACAACTTAATATTAAACGTAATGACCTAGTAACTTGGAGGAATAGAGTTGACTTTTCTTCCTAAGTTCTTCAAAGGATCAAAATCGACAACTTGTGAATACTTGGAGTATTTTTCATGTCAATAACTTCACGCATCCACCAAGGGTCCCTTTTGTCATTCTTTGAATATTTAAGAATTAGAATTGTCGTTTTGGGCTTTTCTTGGATAAATTTCTTCCTCGGCTTAGTCTTTTGACCTTTTCCAATCTCGTGCTCGTTTTTGTCGGTTTTGCTTTGTTTTCGTTCATTTTTCACATATCCGTACCTGCACATACACAAATACAAAAACACACATTCTCATGGCATTTTTGGTTAGTATTTCGTGTATTTGGTCTGAATAAAGGTCTAAAAAGGATGTGTGATTAAGCACTCATCAAAATCCCCCAGACTAAGGTATTGTCATGTCCTCACGCAATGTCATCACCTCACGGTTAAAAGATAAATAATTTCAAAACCTCTCTTTACTGACGTTGTAAAGTAGCAATGACTTTCAAAAGAGATAGTAAAACCATTTATTCTCAAAAACGCTCCGTTATCAGATTTTCATAAATACCAACTACTACTACTCTTTTTGTATTTTTCATTTTTATATATGTGACGGTTTATTTTGACTTTCATTATCAATTCATATCTGTTGATAATTTTCAGGGTCAACGAGTAGAAACACTTCAAGGAGAAGAGACCATACGGATAAAAATCGTCATCCTTGATTTTTCGCAAGCTCCCAAACTAAGCGTAAAATCGAAATCATTGTTTAACTAGAAGTTAGATGCTAACACTGCCCACAAAAGTTACTTGTGTATTACCTCTTGTTCCCAGGTCCTATGTTTTGTATATCAGGATTTTAATTTGTTTGAGAAATGAATTGCTTCATATTTTTCTCGTTTTGATATTTGTTAGTCCGATAAGAGCACAAAATTTGAACGTTAAGTAGTTTCCAAACTTTCCCTCGAAAACTTCTGCATACAAAAGTCGGGTCCACATGAAGGTCTTTGATTTAACACGATTTGTAGGGGCTCCCTTTTTATTTACGACCGAGACATACCATGATTGATACCCGAAACGGAAGCTTTTTATTAGGGAAACCCCCGGAGTCGAAGCTTGGCATTTTTGCATAACTATAATCACTTTAATAATATTTCGTCCTTAGTCCTTTATTTCAATTACAACAACGGTTTTGAGCCGCCAAGATGCAAGAGCTTTATTATGACTTTTGGATTTATATCCGCATGCTTTTTATAGCTTTGGATTCCTCTGCCTTTTTATTTGGCTTTGGATTATTATTATTGATATTCATAATCATATGCCAAACTCCAAGTCCTACGGTCTTTAATAAGATCACAACATCGGCTGCGAACCGGCAAGATGCAATAGTCTATTTCACCGTAACACTGGCAGTACCCCAATGTGTACCAAACCCTCATATGCAGAAATTTTGTTGGGAACGAGAAAAAACTAAGTATTGCCCAAACCGTATACACTTAATTAATCCTAGACATCTATTTATATGGGTGTGCAAGCTTGTGGGAACAAGGAGGCCACAAGTACCTCTCGTGGGTTTTTTAAATCCCAAGGTTGAGATCCGTGTATAGCACGAAACTTCTAAATAAACTCTATCATTCCTCGATCTCCGCAAATTTAAAATCCCAAGTAATGAGATCCGCGGATGCTTAGCCATAATCTTTTGATTATATTGGTTAAGGGAGACGAGCTAGGGCTCAACACGCCCGGTCAAGTCGAAACATTTATTTCTACTCTCGCCGGTAGGAAAGTCAAAACAAGGTGTCAAAACTTATTATTCATATCATATATCTTTTTTTTCATTTTTCATTTTTCATTCATTTTTTTTTTTTTTTTTTTTTTTTTTTTTTTTTTTTTTTTTTTAAGTATAAAGCGGTGACAAAAATTAAAATTTTTGGTGGAAAACGGAGTTGCGTAAGTTAACAGCTCAGACGATGGTACAGGTCAAATCGAATCGAAGATTCACCCCCCCAGACTAAAGTGAAACATTGTCCTCAATGTTTTAAGGGTACAGGTAATCCTACGTAAAATCTAAGGCCATTTATTAAGTATGCCAAGAGATAAACGTTAGTCGATAAGATTTAGGATATGGTGAATTTCCGATAGAGCAGCGAAGGATGAGACTCGAGTGGAGAGAACGACAAACCCACGAGCACGAGAGTCCTCAAACTTCGGGGAAATTCCTGAACATTCACAAACAACCACGAAAACACGAGATATAGAAAAGGTTGCCCTCCTCAAGTTACGTTATTAAAGAAAATAGAAAATAAAGAAAATGAAATGGATAAGCATGGGGTGCCTCCCACGAAGCGCTTGTTTTTTATATCCGAGTCACATGAGCTTGACTCGATCCCCGAATTAATTCGTCCTTGGGGAGAGCAAATGGAAAATGATCTCCATCGGGCTTTGATTCAAAATATTTGAATAAACATATGAATTATGAAAAAGTTCCATCCCGATAAGATAACCAATGGTATTTAAATAGTGAAAACTTTTAAAAACGATACCAGGGTCAAAAACAACATCCTCACTCCCCACGGAGTGAAGGATAAGAGAAACCACACCAAACATTACAAATGGCAAGAAAGTCATGATAACAATCTTGTAAAATTCATCCTCATCAAAAGAAAACTGCATAATTGTGGAATTATGAATTTTATCATTCAAGCTCATTTTAAAAACTTTTCCGGGTGGGAGGGTTGGGATAAAATTTTCATTAAAGCTCTCATTTTTAAGAACACCACCCGGATCATGATCAATTCCAAGATCAAAACTGAAACTTTCATATTCAGGATTAGAAAACTTTTCAATTTCACATTCAATTTTGTCAAAACAAAATGACTCATACTCTGGAAGAGAGATAAAAGCATGAGAAGTGGTACTGCCACGACTCGTCTCTTCCGAGTGATCGATATCAAAGTTAAAAACTTCATAAGTCGGGTAAGAATCAGGATGATAAGTGGGATTGCCACTTATCTCCTCAGTCGTATCGAACGAAAAACTCTCAAAGTCGGGTAAAAATTCCTCGAGCTCGGGCTCCAGAGAATCGTCAATCTTAAGCTCAATCTTCTTCTTAGCTTTATCCGGAGGGATTGATGGTTCATCGTTTAACAAATTATTAAGAAAAATAGTATCTCCCTCCGAATCAAAGTAAGATTCATCAATCTCAGAAAACGGAATCGTTTCAATAGCAAGAAATTCATCGACCTCTTCCCAAAAAGAATCATATTCCTTAACCGAAGGAAATGACGGGGAAGAGTCGGAGACGCACGTTTTCACAAAATCATCAAAGGAATAATCACAAACATCAATGCTTTTTACGGAAAATTTCTTTGATTTCGGAGCATCGGCTTTAAAAATCATTATGTCATCATCATGTCGTAAAGTTAGAGTGTCCTCAAAATGATCTACTAGGGCTTTAGCGGTTCGTAAAAACGGTCTCCCTAGTATAAGAGGAACTCTCGGATCGGGTTCAAAATTAACAACGACAAAGTCGGCCGGGAAAGTACACGAGTTCACTTGAACAAAAACATCTTCCGCAATTCCAACCGGATGAGTAATCGAACGATTAGCAAGCTCTAAAGTCATTCGGGTCGGTTTAAGTTCTCCCATTCCAAGTTGTTTATAGATTGACAAAGGCATAAGGTTAATGCTTGCACCTGAATCGGCCAGGGCTTTGCAAACCTCTTGATCTTTCAACGAACAAGGAATGAGAAACTTTCCCGAATCTCCAAGCTTCTCGGGAAGCTTCTTGAGAAGAATAGCGGAGCATTGAACATTTATCGGTGTTTCGGCTAATTCGAGCAATTTCTCTTTATTACTTATTAGATTTTTGAACGTTGAGGCAAACTTTGGCATGTAAACAAGAGCATCCATGAAACTGATATCAAAGTGCAATTTTTGAAAAATATCGAGAAACTTTTCCATTTGTTTTTTAGATTTTGCACGGAGCTCTTCATCATTAAATCTTGATGGATATGGCAATTTTGACTTGTATTTCACATTGTTTTCAAAAACGGCTTTTCCTTTATCTTTTAAAACTTGAACAACCGGAGGTTGGACGTTTTCAGCACCTCCGTTATTAGTAGGAGGTACCGGGTCCTTTGTCACCTCGGTCTCACGGTCCACTACCTTTGGTGGAAGAGAAGAAGAGGGAGTCGGAACCGTGGGTTCATATAAAGCACCACTGCGAGTCGTGATCGCCTTAATCTCGCCCCTCGGGTTTGGAATAGTGTTGCTCGGAAGAGAACCAGACGTCGATGCTTGATTCATCTGAATAAAACTACTCATCATTTGCTTAAGCTCATTCGTTTGTCGAGTCATGGTTGTGTCGATCTCTTTCTTAAGTTCAACCCTCATGTTGTTGATTTGATTTTGCATAGCTCGTATGTTAACATCGTTCGTTTTCATATAATTAGCAAGCTCAGGAGAAGGTTGTACTTGTTGTGGTGGTTGATAAACTTGTTGGGGTGGAGGGACTTGATAATTTTGAGCTTGATTGAAATTGGTTCCACGGTTTTGATTGTAACCTTGGTTTTGATTACCTTGGTTATTTTGAGGATAACGGTTTTGATGATTTTGCACCGGTGGAAACCCAGGTGGACTTGTTTGGTTAGCATGAAAATTTTGGTTTTGATTGTAGTTTACGGCTGCTACGTTAGCATTATAAACTTGGCCATCGGTGGCTTGACAATCATAATACGGATGGGGTCCACCACAAATCACGCATTTTTCATTAACGGCTTTAACGGGCTCGGGTTTTTGGTTCTGCGACTTAAACTCTTTTATCATACAATAGATAGCATCGGTAAGTCCGGCCAATTCCGATGATTGGACCGACGAAGAAGAAGGAGTAAAAGAAGTCACTTTCGAAACATTCGGTTTGTTACGAGAAGTAGGAACCTTAGATTTATTCTCGATGATCGTTAAAATATCCATTGGCGTACGATTCAAGATATTGCCACCGGCGGCTGCGTTTAAAGAATCTTGATCGTTTTGAGTCAAAGCGTTATAAAACGTGTCGATTTGGTGCAATTCAGAGAAACCATGGTGAGGACATTTTCGAAGAAGATCCTTAAAACGTTCCCATGCCTCACCAAAGTTCTCATCAAAACGTTGTTGAAAATTAGTTATATCATTCTTAAGATTAGTCGTTTTGGACGGTGGAAAGAAATGATTAACAAATTTCGAGACGAGTTCTTCCCATGTGTGGATTGAACGAGGGGGTTATTTTTCAAGCCAAATCCGGGCTGAACCCTCGAGTGAGAATGGGAACAACATCAATTTGATAGCATCGTGAGGGACATCCTTAAATTTCATGGTCGAAGTTAACTTATTGAACCATCGGATATGTGCGTGAGGATCGTCCCTTTCAAAACCTTGAAATTGTTTTGATGTGACAAGTTGAATTAATCCAGTTTTAAGTTCAAAATTATCGGAAAGAATAGGTGGTAAAACAATTGCGTCTCCATATCCCTCGATGGGACACCAGAGTAATTCTTGCATAGTACGTTGATCGGCCATCTCGGTGATGGGTGCTTCAACAAGAGTACGTAACTCGGGTACGTAAGCTTGTTTACGACGTCTACGATAGCGTTGGTTCGGTATGGTCAGAGAATTATCGATTAATCTCGACCGTGAACGTGTGATCATACACTTAAAAGAAACAAAAGTATAAGAAAAAGGTAAACAAATTTGAAAAGAAAATCTTTTTTTTTTTTTTTTTTTTTTTTTTAATTTTAATAAAAGCGATAACTTCCAAAGGAAGGTTCTTCAAAACACAAATCAAACAAACGATCGACGAAATCTTAACAACGCCTCCCCGGCAACGGCGCCAAAATTTGATTCGTTCTTTTTGTGGTGTATAGTTTTTCCGAAGAAATACCGGCGAAAGTATGTTCCCCGGGTCGTTCTCCCAACGAAACGTTGAATTGATCTTGTCGACACGGTTTGTGAATCTTGTGAAGTGAATGAGGATAGAAGAGATGTTTTGGTTGTTGATTATACTACAAATGAGAATAAAATTGCAATTAAAGCAAAGAGAAAGAGCAAATAATGCAAAACACATTAGCAAATAAAACAAACATACTCAAAAGAAATGAAATAGAAATAAAAACGTAAAGAAAACTTAACACGACTAATTTGAAAATAAAAATAAAAGTGAAACTATTCCTACGATTGCAAATTGAGTTTTATCTAAATAATAAGATGTAAAGAAAAGTAACGTAAAGGAAAATTATATTTTTGGATTTTTAATTTTTATAGATGAAAAAGATATAAAGACTAATTAAAAAGAAAATAAGTAAAAGAAATAAAAACTAATTATTATTAAACTAAAAATGTTTACTAGATAACGTGACTAAATAAAAAATATTAACTTGTTATATAATAAATCCTAACTTGATAAAATTTTAGAAAATTTCGGCAGAGTTTCGTTTAGATATTAAGACAAGAAAACCTCACTCGATAAACGATGAGGGAACGATTATCGAACTCGATAATCTTGGCTAACTCGCCAAAAAAAATGGAACTTGGTAAAAGCAAAATCTTAACTCGATAAACGTTTTTGTGACTCTAACTCGATACTAACTTGAATTTAAATCTAACTCGAAAGTTTTTGGTTACTAACTCGATAATACAAATGACACCTAACTCGAAAGTTCCAAAATAAATTCAAACTCGAAAATTCAAACTCTAACTCGATATATTTAGACACCAAACTCGATAACTTCATAAAGTTTGCAAACTGACACTTACTAACACTTTTATACTAATTGCAAAGTAGTCCCTAGATGGCAAATCTGCTAACTCGATGAAATTTAAAAAAAAATATAACTCGATAACATGAATTTTTTTTTATTCTATTTTTTTCTTCTAACTCGATATGCCTTTTTAACAGCAAACTCGATAAACAATTTTTAAAAACAACAAACTCGACAGAACATAAAAAAAAATGCGAACTCGAATTAAAAAAAAAATTAATAAGCAAACTCGAAAACATCATAACCAAACACCATTTTGATCCAAAATAAAGCTTAAAAATAAATGTTTTTCACCAAAATTATTACCAAACAAACTAGTTTAACCATAAGCTTTAAATCCCCTTAATAAAAATACAAATTTAACAACTAGAAATTAAAGACTTTTTAGAAAAATAAAGCTTTTAAAGAGAGAAAGTAAATAAGACTTGACAAAAATTAAAACATTAATAAAAACTTGAGAACAAAAACTTGAAATTAAAAACTTAACCTTTAAAACAAAACAAAACAATAACTAAGAACTACTAATAAAAACTAGCCTCTCAAATGAGGCTTACATGTTATATTTATAGGCTAGGGCTAGGGCTTCTCTTAACTTTGCCATTGTTGCATATTTAGCCCCTAGACCTTTACAAAACATGAAATTCAAGCCTAAAACATTAGAAAATGTAACTAATACAACTTAATATTAAACGTAATGACCTAGTAACTTGGAGGAATAGAGTTGACTTTTCTTCCTAAGTTCTTCAAAGGATCAAAATCGACAACTTGTGAATACTTGGAGTATTTTTCATGTCAATAACTTCACGCATCCACCAAGGGTCCCTTTTGTCATTCTTTGAATATTTAAGAATTAGAATTGTCGTTTTGGGCTTTTCTTGGATAAATTTCTTCCTCGGCTTAGTCTTTTGACCTTTTCCAATCTCGTGCTCGTTTTTGTCGGTTTTGCTTTGTTTTCGTTCATTTTTCACATATCCGTACCTGCACATACACAAATACAAAAACACACATTCTCATGACATTTTTGGTTAGTATTTCGTGTATTTGGTCTGAATAAAGGTCTAAAAAGGATGTGTGATTAAGCACTCATCAGAGACTTACTACACCAAGATGGTAGGGTAAACTGAAATGTAGAGTCGAGGAGGGGGTAGTACGAGAATGTAGCGTGAATGTTGACTCAACCAAGGTTCACAAACAAGGATTTGTTCCTCCTAGACACGACTTGAGGGGCTTGTGCTCTTGCCAAAGTAATTCGAACCAGAAAACTAGTGAATAAGACTTAGAAACATATTTGGTAAGTTGAGTTTTGGATGGTGTCGAGTACATGCATGGAAGGTGGTATATATATGAAGTTTTGGAGTGCTTATGTGTCTAAGAATTAATGAGATGGGATGGAAACAGTGTAGTAGGATGGATAAAAGTCTAGGTAGGGTGTAAGGGGATGGGCAAAAGGTTTTCTTGGTTTATTGCTAGTCGACATACACAAGTAGTCAAAAGGAAACGTGAGTTTGTATATTATTTATATGATTGTACGTATAGTTTTCTCTTTAAAAGTGTAACTAGTACTGTTCTAGATATATATGAAGGAAGTTGTGAGAGCTTGAATTGAGGAGTAGATGTATAGGAAGTCTAGGATAAGAAACTTTCAATTATTTCAAGGAAACAAGTATTACTATGCAATGTCAGTGAATAGAAACCCTAGGTGACTTCTTCTACTTTAGTAAAACGTTTGGGTAAAGTTAGGATAAGCGTCTTTGTCTTTGTTCACAACTTGGATGTCGACATCCTCATTATACATGTATACGATTTGGAAAGTGATGAGGACCTGGTTATGGTTGATCAGTCTTGACATTTAAACATGAATTCACGCTAGGAATCTTATTAGAAACTCGTAGGAACAAACGGGAGTTAAAACAGTTGAGTTTCGAATTATATGCATATATCGTATAGGTTGTTTTTGGACCAACACTTGGTCTCGTAAAAGTATAGTTAGACTCGACATGGGAAGCTGAAAATTGACATACCCGAAGTTGGATAGGTGGGGAACGAGGGAGTGTAAAAATATAGAGGTGTCGTGTGTAAGAATAAGGCGTACGAGGTATGTTTCTGGCATAGTCTAGTCGAGTATAACAAAAATAAATAGAAGGATTTTGGGCTCAAGTTTTGTGGGCTGTGAATAGTAACAGGCCGGATTTGGTGTTGGGCTTAGCATTTAATAATGGTCCGTTTGGTTTTAATTAGGATTTGGAAAGTTAATTATGATTAGTGAAATTTTAGTTAAGATTTAGTGAAATGTTTACGTGAGCCCGGGTGTTGTCGAATGCGTTTTGTTAAAATACTTTCCGTAATTTTTGTAAATGGTAAAAGTTTAATATTTTCGCGATTTAAGACTATAATGGTACATGTGTGAGCATCGTTCTGAGGCAATAGAGGATCACAACCACGTCGTGATTTTTAGTAACATATCATATTTAATAAATCAAGATTTTTGTTATTGGTAAAAACGTCATTTATTAACGTAATGATATATTAGACATTGATTAGCATTTACTATTCATAAGGAAAATTACGGGAGTTTACAGTACCTACCCCTTATTCTGAATTCCGTCCCGGAATTCAAGTTTAACGGAATTCCTGGAGTAGGGAATTTTGATCAGAGGGTTGTCGAGAGATTTTCATTATTAAAATTTAGGAAACGTGATTCAGTTAGACTTATTTGTACTAGACAAGACCAAGTAACTGATGTATTTAAGGGTTGTGAATATTGAAGATATTGGTTATGAATAGTAAAATAACGGCTAGGTGTATAGTGTCCAATGGTCAGGAATAGTAAATTCCAACGGTCAGGAATAGTAACTAACGGCTATATTTTTACCTATAAATACCCTTTTGAATTTCCATTTCTTCCACCCACCATTTGCTTCTCATTTCCCATCTTCAAAATGACGCACCTCATCACTATACTAGCGATTGCGTATGTCATCCTTGCCGTTATCTACTTAGCATATGTTCCAGATGAAGACTTTGGATTTTTGGTTGCGATCTTGTTGTTCGTCAAACCCCTCACAGTCCTAGCCATTACCGTAGACAAGATATGGGGCTAATAATCTTGAGCTAGGGTTGTTTTAAATTAAGTCTTTGTCGTGTTTCTATGTACTTTTAACGAATAAGGAATAAAACTCGTTTTGTTTTTAGGAATTTGTTTCGTTATTGTTTTTAATGATTCGTTTATATCTATCTTTCAACATAATTAGGGTGATTCATCCTGTAGTGGCTCTTGCTATTGTTATGTTGGTGGGGGTCTTTGTTGCCATAGCGGATCAACCTATTGAAGATTCGATGATTTCTATTGTAATTATTGTAACGTTAGCACTTCCGATGCTAATTATTTGTTTATTTATTAATTTCCACGGATTCGGATAAACTTTTCTCTATTTGAGTTTTCTGTCAGTCTTTGCGAATTATTAGGGTTTTCCTATTTGTACTTTTGTTGGCTTCTCGTCATAATGATGAGGGAATAAGATAGGTATTTATTGTGGTTTGTCTAATGTAATATTTATGAACAGTTCAGTTTATCTCTATCTTTTGTTTTTAAATGAAGATTGTTATTTAGAAAATCTGACATTATGATTGTTCCTTTCATAACATGATTCTTCCTAAATTAGACATAGTTGATCAGGCTATGTATAATTGAGGACTAAATGATGCGATGCTTGGCTCAGTCACAGTGGTATTTATGTTTTTTCTTTAAATTGTTTTAGATGATGTTCAACGTGTTGTTTTTAAGATATAACACGTAATTTTTTTTAAGAATAAAGTAGAAAGTTTTTGTTCATACTATGATGATGAGTCAGAAGTTTTTAGGGTAATAACAGTATATTGTTATTTGGTAAATGGAATAGAAATTGAAATTGACGTAGATTATGATTATTACGGAAATATTACAAGGTAGATTTTTCGATACGGTAGGAGGATAGTTTTTATACTTAGGTTACATCCATCGTAAAAAGTAAAATACAAGGAAGAGGTACACTCAAGAATTTTTTGAACTAGAGTTTATTTATTCACAACAGGAATTTATTCATCTGCTTCAGTCTAGTTATCATTCCCTTGATACTATCGAAGTCTTTAAAGATTCTTCATTTCTTTGCAACAGTCTTGGCTTTCCAATTGATATTGTAGTTTGGACATTGATTCTTGTAGTGTCCTTTTGCACCACATCCGTGGCATACTACAGTTGTTGGTTGTCCTTTTCTGTCCAAAGTCCTGCAGTTATTTGCCTTGTGACCTGTTTTCTGACACCTCATGCATTTAACATTGCAGATTCTTGTGTGATGCTTCTCGCATTTTCGACACACGGGTTTACTTCCACGATAACCACTTTTGGTAACAGGTGTGGCAAGGCAGTCTCTATTAGCTTTATGTTTGCATTCCAGCTGACGATGATAGTTGATATGATCTTCCAGATGTTTACGATAGCAGTCTTGAGCATTGGTGAAATTGCAGTAGATGGGGTTGTTGGTTCCTATTTCAATGAGTTTTCGCTTTTGTTTATTTCCATTAGGTATAACTCCTTACCTAATTCCTTGGTTATGGTTGATGGTAGGGTTAGTCATTCTTTCTGGAGTTTTAAAGTGGGTTGGCCTATATTCCATGCAGCTTTCATGCTTATTGGATATATCCGTCTCTCCCCTTGGATAAACTATGGTAGTTCCTTCGAGTACAACTGACACGATGTTGGTTACCAATTTCTTGACGGCTTCAGTAGTCATGGTGATTTTTGGTGATGATGGAGTATATGTATTGTTCACGTTGTCCATCTTCTGAAATCACTAATGAAACTCAACTTAGAATCCATCTGATGTCAGAATAACTCAAATGAAGCTAATTATTTCATTGATGATAGACTGAATTGAATCCCTACTGTAATCTAATATCAAGATATGTCTGTGTTGTATCATAGATAAATAATAAACTCTTGATATGGGATTACTAAGGATCAAACGGATTTGTCTACTAAAATAAATTTCTCTTCATTTTACAAGTTCTCTCTTGAAAATTCATTTTTAGACAATCTTTTGGTTTCTGGTTAATTATATTATGTTTAAGAAATCTTAACAATTGTAAGAAATCTTACGGTAGATTTGAATAACATTGTAGAAGTTAACATAATATTAATAACTTGACTGATTGTTTTTAGTAAAACGATTAGTACAAAGTCTTTTATTAATATGTCCTGGATCTACGTGGAATCATTTGTTTATCAAAGAAAATAACAAATGATGAGGTTTTTGCATGAAGATATGAGGATTCATTAACTACATGTTTGATATGACAGGAAGGATTGATTCATAACGAAGAGGTGTTACACAAAAGAAGTGATTACAATTTGATTACAGGTTCTGAAGGTTTCAGGTTTATTGAACATTACATGAAATACTAACCAAAACTATTTGGTTTAGTGGGTACGATAAGGATACTTGAAATTTTAAGATTAGTTATGCCTCTGACGTAAATATCCAACTTTTTTCTCAAGTTCAAGTTGTGCAGCTTCCATGTTTGAGAAACGTTCCTGACACATGTTCATTTGATTAGCCAACATAGTCTCTAATGCGGCAATCTTTTGACCCTGGTTTCTGGCTGTGTCTCTAGCCATCCATAGGGTTCTTTCAATATCTTCAACTCTACTATGTGTATGACCGTGTTCTCTTCTTGCATAACGGATCCTGGAATCCAAGCTTCCAAGTTCCTGGTTGGTGTTGTCCTTTACCTCATTAATCTTTATTCTTAATTCACACATGGCTCGTCTTTCAGCATCCACTCTTTTGAACAATGCGTCAAGGTTACGGTCGTACCATTCAAATTGAGTTGGTTGTAACCCTTTTAGCTGTTTAGTGTGAGCATCTAATATGCTGGCTTGTTGATAAATAAGAGTCCATACTGAATCAGGAGTGCTTATATCGTAGTTGGGTGAATTAGGTGAGGATAAATTATTTGGAATGTCTGGTACTGGGGAATCTGAAGTATAAGGTAACGGAGAATTTGGCTCAACATTCTTCCAAGGCATCTCTTGGCATAAACTTCGTCCAACTTCGAATGTTGCCTGACCACCAATCACATCTTCATATGATTCAGTAGCTCTCCTAAGTTTTTGACGTAAAGGTGAAAAAATAGGTGACGATGGGAGTGATCTCTGAGTGATTTCTATATCAAGCTGGGGTTGTGATATTTGTACGTAGGGGTCTTTAGTATTTGGAGAATTTTTATTGATAGGTAATGTACTAGTATTACGGAGAGTAGTTTCGACATTTACAAAAGTTTCAGGAGACATGTTACTGTAGTAACCGAGAATAATATTTTATGAGTAACTTTTACGTTAAAGATATAATAGTACGGATGAAATAATAATTGTGTAAGAGCAATTTCTACACATGTAGAATAATCTTAACAGGTTATGTACTGAGCAAGGTAGTCTGCAGACACGGAAGGCACGGAGAGTGTTAGGCTATAAAATGTTTTGTTTGTAAAAATGGTTATAGTTCGGATCTATATTAGACCCATTTCACTATAACCAAGGCTCTGATGCCAATCTGTAACACCCCTAATTTTAAAATATTTGTAGCGGAATAAAGATTGGGGGTTACTTCATAGTTCTCAGTTTTTCAGTAGAAAATGATTATCAATTTAGTCATTTTAAAACATTTATCATTCGAATTTTATAAATATCACAGTTTTCAAAATGAGGTCCTAGTGGTTTCAAAGTTTGTTAAATAAGTTTTCGAATGTTAGTTAAATTCATAGCCTTTGTAAGAATTCCGTGCTCCTCCGTACCATCATTGCTCATTATGGACCTGAGATAAACATGCTAAAAATCAACAAAAGTTGAGTGATATCCATAGGTTTAAGTTTAGTAGTTGAACACAAGCAATAAGGGATAATTGCATCGATTTACAATTATAAGTTAAAAACAGTTGATATTGCATTAAGCTCATGACACTCATACGATTAACAGATCACATCAAATATGATGGATAATAACAATGGCCCTTGGGATAGGTTTTTGCCATTTACCTATTAGATTTTAAATAAAGTGCGCCCGGTCGCTCCGAGCTAAACCAAACGGGGATTGTCAGTCCCTAATAGATCTATCCACAATTATTTACGTTCACCCTTAAAGTGATTAAGGTTCATGATATGAGAGACTTTTGGCAATAGGGTACTTAAGCAATAACAATATCATGCATAGCATACCAAGAAAAATACTTGTGTTCAGTTTTTGTAGCATATATCTCCCCACGAAAATAGTTATAAAAGTAGGCTATGAACTCACCTTAGTGATTTAGTGATAAACATATCGAATCCCAATTGCAATAAGGGAACGGCTCCAACACACGACCTAGATAATATATGGCAAGTTTTAGTGTTTGATAGTCTTATCGCGAGTAGTTTTCAGAATAAAATGGTGATTGGTTTAACGGTAGAAAACTTGTGGTTTTATAAAATATCCTAAGTTTTTATATTTATATAACGTAAAGTTAATAATGATAATAGTTTGAAATAAATAAAAATGTAAACGTCGTGATGTGAAATCGTAAAATGAAAAGTAGAAAAAATGAGAATGTCAAATATAGTATTTGGTCCTTGTGCTTTTTCCAGATTTTACACTTTTAACCCTAATGGCTTTAGCGTTACATCGTTAGTCCAATGTTAAATATATTTACGTTTTAAGTTTAAAACTTCCAATTATTACACTTTTCACCCAAGAGTTCATAAAATCAATTTTTCACTCTATAGTTTGCAAAATGGCAGTTTTTACTTCAACTTTATAAACTTGACACTTTTAGCTCGAAAGTTATAAAATTTGCAAATTTAGTCCAAAATTCACCAAATTCGAAACTTATCATTTGTATTTCTTCATTAAGCTAAAAACAACTTATTTAACTTTTCAAACTGCTTATTTTCAGAAAATAGCTTATTTATATTTTAATGGGCTTTTAAACGAGAAACTAAGGCCCGTTCAGTATTTTTGATCCATTGGGTTTACGAAATCGTTGGGCTTGGTTATGGGCTCATTTTTGGATGTTAAAAACATTTCTCAACAGCTTATAGGGACTGCTTATTTTGTTTAGCTTATTTCGACTGATTGGGCTTTAAGGCCCAATCGGTGATCTTTATTGTTTTTCAAACTGGTTCAAGGTCGATTTGCTTGGTATCATTTAGGGGTTCGTGACGCGACTATTATTGCAAATGTTATATACGAAAAGGATAGTTTGTCAGGTGGTTTAATAGTTTGTGAAATAAAATCGTGTGCTTGTTAAGTTAAATTCAAAAATATACGCTAGTTTCTTGGGTTGCATGGGACAAGTTTTCAAGTAAAAAGACTTAGAATTTTCTAAGTGTTTCACGACTAGGTTTTGTGGTACATTAAAATTTTTTCCAAAACTAGTTTATACGTGACCTTTATGATTTAAATCTTTATATATCTTGGTTACTAGTGTATTGAATATATAGGTGAGAATATAATACGTACGTGTTGTTTATATAGATTACGAGAAATTTAGTACAAGTGATAGTGATATATACGTAAAATAATCAAAGCATACGTTTAAGTAAAAATGGAAAAGGGTTGTGTGAGACTTACTACATCAAGATGGTAGGGTAAACTGAAATGTAGAGTCGAGGAGGGGGTAGTACGAGAATGTAGCGTGAATGTTGACTCAACCAAGGTTCACAAACAAGGATTTGTTCATCCCTGACACAACTTGAGGGGCTTGTGCTCTTGCCAAAGTAATTCAAACCAGAAAACTAGTGAATAAGACTTAGAAACATATTTTGGTAAGTTGAGTTTTGGATGGTGTCGAGTACATGCATGCAAGGTGGTATATATATGAAGTTTTGGAGTGTTTCTGTGTCTAAGAATTAATGAGATGGGATGGAAACAGTGTAGTAGGATGGATAAAAGTCTTGGTAGGGTGTAAGGGGATGGGCAAAAGGTTTTCTTGGTTTATTGCTAGTCGACATACACAAGTAATCAAAAGAAAACGTGAGTTTGTATATTGTGTATATGATTGTACGTATAGTTTTCTCTTTAAAAGTGTAACTAGTACTGTGCTAGATATATATGAAGGAAGTTGTGAGAGCTTGAATTGAGGAGTAGATGTATAGGAAGTCTAGGATAAGAAACTTTCAATTATTTCAAGGAAACAAGTATTACTATGCAATGTCAGTTAATAGAAACCCTAGGTGACTTCTTCTACTTTAGAAAAATGTTTGGGTAAAGTTAGGATAAGGGTCTTTGTCTTTGGTCACAACTTGGATGTCGACATCCTCATTATACATGTATACGATTTGGAAAGTGATGAGGACCTGGTTATAGTTGACCAGTCTTGACATTTAAACATGAATTCACACTAGGAACCTTATTAGAAACTCGTAGGAACAAACGGGAGTTAAAACGGTTGAGTTTCGAATTATATGCATATATCGTATAGGTTGTTTTTGGACCAACACTTGGCCTCCTAAAAGTATAGTGAGACTCGACATGGGAAGCTGAAAATTGACATACTCGAAGTTGGCTAGGTGGGGAACGAGGGAGTGTAAAAAATATAGGTGTCATGTGTAAGAATAAGGCGTACGAGGTGCGTTTCTGGCATGGTCTAGTCGAGTATAACAAAAATAAATATAAGGATTTTGGGCTCAAGTTTTGTGGGCTGTGAATAGTAACAGGCCGGATTTGGTGTTGGGCTTAGCATTTAATAATGGTCCGTTTGGTTTTAATTAGGATTAGGAAAATTAATTATGATTAGTGAAAGTTTAGTTAAGATTTAGTGAAATGTTTACGTGAGCCCGGGTGTTGTCGAATGCGTTTTGTCAAAATACTTTTCGTAATTTTTGTAAATGGTAAAAGTTTAATATTTTCGCGATTTAAGACTATAATGGTACATGTGTGAGCATCGTTCCGAGGCAATAGAAGATCACAACCACGTCGTGATTTTTAGTAACATAGCATATTTAATATATCAAGATTTTTGTTATTGGTAAAAATGTCATTTATTAATGTAATGATATATTAGACATTGATTAGCATTTACTATTCATAAGGAAAATTACGGGAGTTTACAATATATATATATATATATATATATATATATATATATATATATATATATATATATATATATATATATATATATAAGTAAAGCGTACCTAAAACTCTTTACGAACAAATAATATCCGTAAAGTTGGAGCTCACTGAAGACGTTGATAGTGAGAATGCGGTTAATACTTAGATACTAGGATATGATAGGTTAATCTATCACTCGGCAAGTAGGCCCGAAGTCATGATTAATGTCCACCTTTAGGCTCGTTTGTAAGAAGATCTCAAAACTTCTTATATTAAAAACGATTGAATACATCGTCCAATATATTCGAGGCATTATACATTTGGGAAGTGCGGGATCCCAAGGAGTTAATGTAAAAGATTATTGTCTAAACAGTGGGAGATTATGTGGATTGATGATGTACAAGTTATGTTTGTACCTTCATAGGTTGTTTCTAAACTTCTTGAATCACCAAGAAATAAACAACTTTTACTATCTCCACTACTGAAGCCGACTACACAAGCGCTGGAAAGGCTTAAAATTTAGCACCATAGATGAGAGAAACTCTAATCTCTCAATGATACTTCCATGACGACATTCCCATGACACGCTAAAAGAAGAAGAGATTGACTTGACATTATACCCCATGATTAGCTCGTGCATCAAACACTTCATGATATGTCATCATCTCTATCATTATGATGTTCAATGAGGAAACATCTCTTTTGACATGGAATACTCATTGAACAACTTCGTTGACATTCCATTCCTAGCCCACTCATAACTATTTATATATATTTCATTGGAAATATTTAGGTCATCTTTTCTCAATTCGTTCTCTTCATTCAAATCGTTTCATTTCATTCCCAAAAACCTTTCATGACTATTCAAATATTTCACTGGAAATATTAAGTCATCTGTCAAATTCCTATAATGAATATTTATATATTTCATTGGAAATATTAAAATTCAACTCTTCTCGTACATTCTCATTGTGCATTCCCGAGAATCACTCATGACTTTCTAATTATTTCATTAGAAATATTGAAGTCATTTTGTAAATCTTTCCAATGGCTATTTACTCATTTCCTCGGAAACCTCTTGAATCATCATTCGTAGCTTAGTCTAGTCTCTTTTGTCATGAGAATTTATTAGGTATAAATTCTCTTCTCGCGTCAACAGGTCTTGCTAAATAAGTAAGACTTTCTCGTCAAAAACCAAAACTGGATAGAAAACTGCGTTAGCAGTTCACGGCACCACTAAAATTAGTGGTACCGTGTATCTGCTGAAGACCCATTTTTCTTCCTTCCTTCCCTCACTATTCACATTCAAAACTCAAACAAAAACCCCTCTTGCTGCCATAGCCGAACCCTCAACCCAAAACTCAATTACACACTTGATAATCAAGATCAAGGCATTGCAACTAAAGATATTCAACCATTACATCTTTATTAACACAATTTATAAGTCAGTTGAACCCAATTTCATTTATTTTAACTCTAGAGTTTGTTCATCATCATAAAATCGAATTGGGGAATTTCAAAATTGATTGAATTATTATACAATTAAGACTAGGATTAGACAATGTAGAACAAATATGATTCCCCAAACATAGGATTTGTATTAACCCACTTATATCATTCACTCTAGGTCCGAATTTTGCTATCAAAATTCAAAATAGATTATGTGTCTCTAGTGGAATCATATCTAGGATACTTGAAAAATGATTAGAAGTGATTAGCTCTTAAGCTTTTCAACTTTAAAATTGTTTTGGATCCAAGCCGACGCATTTGCCAAACACCCCAATTCCATTATTTTTCGATAATATTCGCACGACTAAGTTCATGAAATAACTTTTCTTGCATTGTTAATACAAACTAAAAACGTTTTCGCATGCATACATGATCTCACGAATATGGGTCGAAATTCATAACTAATATGTATTATTCGACATATTTGATTGAGCAAAAGCAAAGTCAGGAGCATTTGGGTAATTTCGTTAGTATTATAGTAAAGATGAAATCACTATACCTCCACATGGTTTGCATATAGGCACACACTAGAAAAGTCATAATTTGTAACACAAAATAGATACACATATATACTTATGAAACATTATTTTATTTTATAGGTAACAATGCCTCGCAATGATTATCAAGACACTAAATGATACATTCCTAACCTACTCGATGACCCAAACATTCCATATGAGCAAAAATTTCATCTTCAAAGAGTCCAACATCGATATATACACGAAGGGCGTGTAGTCGATGCTCGTTTTATTGTGTTGGATGGCATTGAGGCATGCTTTCCAACAATTGGTTTTGATTGTTTATACACAATAAACGATCAAATCTGTCCACGTTTCATTCTCGAGTTCTATAGTCGTGTCCGAACCTTTAATGACATTAATGGTAATGTCTTCTTAGACTTCTGGATCAAAAACCAAAATATAACACTGTCCATCACCGAACTATGTAACATTCTCGGTGTTCCATCTTATGGTCAATGTGTCTACACAGAAGACCATTCCTTAGAGTCACTTTACTTTAATATAGAAAGTGAAGGTCCGTATCTAACTGAACTTCCCGATATCCAAGCCATTAAACAACATGTGTCAATCCGTCGTGAAGTACATACGCATCAAAAGCATGATGGAACAGTTTTAAATCTTTATCCAAATTGGATCTATCTTAAGGAAATCCTTCCTGACCTCAGAAGTTGGGAACTTCTCCTTCATGAAAATGTCATCAGTCTCGCGGGCAATCGAGATCATGTTCCTGCATGTCTAGCCCACATGCTCTTCTGTCTAAGTAACGAGGTTCCTTACAATCTCGCATACTATATGGCGAAGAGAATGGTTAATATCCATAGTCGGTCTAATAAAGTCATGCCATATGGCATGTTACTTACTCGTCTCCATCGGTGGGTCATGGCTCACTTCCCACACCATGAAACCATCTACTATTCCCTCGTCGATCCTATCATGAAACCTCTCGGTGGACCACAATGTCACACAAAGAAACGTAGTGACAAAGGGTTACCACGTGGTCGTAAATCCACTTCTGACGCCACCTTCTCGTCCTCCTCTTTTCATCATGGTTCGTCATCTCATCCCATGGATGAAGATGATG
Source organism: Artemisia argyi (assembly GCA_030686995.1). Taxonomy (NCBI): domain Eukaryota; kingdom Viridiplantae; phylum Streptophyta; class Magnoliopsida; order Asterales; family Asteraceae; genus Artemisia; species Artemisia argyi. The sequence goes on from CM060703.1 coordinate 176,224,383, forward strand.
ATGACATGAATCAGGAAGGAACTTCTCATGCTCGGGTTCCTTCTCCCGACACATACTTTTGCGATCTTAACACATCCGACTTTAGAACGACATCCGATCTTAACTTTAGAGAAACTAATCTAACTAGTCTCATGCAAAGACAGACCGTCATGATGAATAGACAAGTGTCAATGCACGAGCAAACTATCGGAGGCTTCAAGTCTATTGGAAAGGCAATTAAAGGCATCGGGAGCAAGTTGAAGAAACTAGGGAGGTCAAGAAGATAAAAAAAATATTTAACTATTACTAAGTAGTACTTTATCTAACTATTCTATGACTTTGATTATGACTTTATAATTTTAACCTTGCATGAACTATTTTGGGTGAGTCTTATCATTTTACCACCAAAAGGTAATTAATCAAGCTATATTCTTGGTTAACTTTGGTCTCATGATCTTTGCTTAACTTTATTTTCTTACATGCTACTAGATGATCATGACATGTGCTTAGATTATCTTATGTGCATGCTTCAAGATGATGATTTGCATGCATAACTAGTAGCCTATTTAGTAGATTAATCACATGATCATGTTTCTTGCTATTCATGTGCATGGTTATGAAAATCATGTTATTATTCTTGAGTGGATTGAGGTAATGGGATTTCCTGCAAATAGTTCCCCTAGAATTACCCATTTAAGTAGCCTAAAACCTGCAAAATTGGAAATTTCGCCACCAGCAGGTCACATCACCACTAAATTTAGTGGTACCGTAGGATATTTAGTGGTACTGTACCCTGGAAACACGAATCTCGCTATTCTTTTTTGCTTTTTGACCTATTTTCCCTTAGAATTTTGCAACCTTGAGCTGATCCCTATGATCACACTATCCTAAACACATAATCCTATCACCAATGCATGCTTGAATGTGGCTATTTAAGCTCTTATCATGTAACTTCTTAGCTCACAAATCACACATCAATCAAAAACTTCAAAATGTCTTCCACCATAGCCACCACATCCCATAAATCCAGGAAACCAAGGCTTAACATCAAACCATCTAAGGAAGTACTCCTTAATGATCTCACACTTGATGATGATGAAGACATTCATACACCATTGAACACCAACTCAACCTCATCCATCTCAACTCCACTTGCTCCCTCCAAAACCATATCAACTAGGCAAACCTAATCTTCATCATCCACAATTAGGACAACAACACTTTCCATAGCACCTAATCCACGTCAACCTTTGGCATTAACATTCACATTATCACCCACAACTCCTCTTGACCCCATCCACTCATCACCATCATCTTCGGCATCTCCACCGCCACAATCATTAATGGGTCGTCCCATTCTTTACCCACTTTGTTGATATAAATAATGCATAAAAACGTTATTAACATATATCGATATCTCTATGTTTTGATAATCACAAAACGTAAACTCATTGAACTACAAGTAAACAAGTATTTAGTGATAAATATTCTCTTTACATTCAAATCACTCAATGTATGAATAAACAAAGTGTTTATTAAATTCTATGATCAAAGGAACATTTTTCTTAAACACTAGACTTTTTATAAAATGTCACAAAACATTTTATATCTTTTACAAAATCATTTTTGGAAATAAAAGAATATGTTTAAATCATTATAAATATATGAATTCAAATTTTTAGTGATAAATCTTCTCTTTACATCCAAATCACTTAATGTATGAATAAACAAAGTGTTTATTGCATTCTATGATCAAAGGAACATTTTTCTTAAACACTAGACTTTTTATAAAATGTCACAAAACATTTTATATCTTTTACAAAATCATTTTTGGAAATAAAAGAATATGTTTAAATCATTATAAATATATGAATTCACATTTTCAACCAAAAATGATAAAAATGTTCCAGAAAAACCATCCCCAGTAAAAGACAAATTTTATGGCCGTTTTAGGAGGACGGCCCCCTTAATTGTATGGGTGGCCCCCTTAATAATTAAGGGGACCGGCCCCTAATTAAGGGGACCGCCCATGCTCACAAACAGTATTTTTTCCCCCATAAATACTGGTTCATTCCACAGATTTTTCTCACCTTTTGCACTCCAAAACTTTCTGTTCTAGATCTCATTTCTATTCTCTAAAATCCTTTGATCATATATACATAAATCTTTGTTTCAAAGTGATTCAAGCCTCAACCTTTCAAGTGCAAGAGAAGAATACTTCAATCTACCAAGAGAAGAAGTATTACAACTTGTTGTGACCTCCACATCCAAGTTGTTAGAGCATCATCCATTATATCTATTTCTGTGTGTAACTAGTTGTGAATATTTGATAGAAGATAGATTAGCAAAGCATATAGATAGGTAGTTGTGAAGTAAATAGTTGTGAAGTAGAGAAGTTGTGAAGTAGATAGGTGTGAAGAAGATAGTTGTGAAGTAGGTAGTTGTGAAGTAAATAGTTGTGAAGTAGAGAAGTCGTGAATTAGATAGTTGTGAAGATAAAGAGGTGTGAAGAAGTCGTGTAGAAGGTGTGAATAAGGTATGACGAAATTGTGGTATGATTATTGGTGTGTAAGGTTTTCTACGCCATAAGGGAGCTTGTTGACATAGTGAAGAAAACTCTCGAGTTAGGTGCTCGGGGAGTGGAGTAGGGCAAGGAAGGTGTCCTTGTAGCCGAACCACTATAAATCTCTTGTCTAGCGGTTCGATCTTTCCATCTCTTACTTTTTATCTTACTTACGTTATTATTGCTTTAGTACTTAGTTATAATTGTTTACATTGTGCAAGACTTGAATTCACATAATATCGAATCTAAACTCTTTAAAGTAAACAAAGTTTTCAAAAACAAAGTTTTTATAACAAACTTAAAAAGACACATATAATAGATCATATAGTTATTTTCACACTAAACTCTAATCAAAGGTTTTTCAAACAAACAATTGAATAAACTCAAATCTAAATTTTGAAACCAAGTTTTATAAATTTAAAAAGATGTAAAACTATTCAACCACCCTTATAGTTTTCCACAATTGGTATCAGGAGCCACGTCAAGCGAGATTTTTAAAATATATTGTATTTTAAAACTTGCAATGATCTATGGAATCTGAAAAATATTTAAAATGGAAATCTATGCAAAGACCACCACTATTTGAAAGTGATGGATTTTTATATTGGAAAAATAGATTCGAAATATATGGAATCAAAAGATCTTGATCTTTGGCATGTTATTACCTTTGGTGATTTTCCCCCTATTCAATATAATCTTGAAACTAAAAAGGATGAAATTTTATCTTTTGAAAAACAAAATGATGATTTGAAAAAGAAACTAGCAAAAAATAATGAGGCTAAAATGGTTATTTATAATGCGTTACCACACAAAAAATATGAAAGAATTTTTATGTGTAAAACTGCAAAAGAAATTTGGGATTCTTTACTAATCACTCACCAAGGTAATAGTCAAGTTAAAGATAACAAAATAGATCTTCTTGTTCAACAATATGAACAATTTACGATTCCGGAGGAGGAATCAATAGATAATGCTTTTGCTAGGTTTAACACTATCATCACAAGTTTAAAAGCACTTGATGAGAATTTTTCTAGTAAGAATTTTGTTAGGAAATTTCTTAGGGCACTTCATCCAAAATGGAGAGCTAAAGTTACGGCGATTGAAGAATCAAAGAACTTGTCAACTCTTCAACTTGACGAGTTGATCGGCAACTTGAAAGTCTACGAAGCAATAATAAAGAAAGTCTCCAAGATAGTCAAAGGAAAAAGAGAGCAAAGCAACTCAATTGCATTGAAAGCTAGTAAGGAATCTAGTGACGAGGATAGCTCAACCTTCGAAAGTAATAACGAAGAATATGCCATGGCTGTATGAGACTTCAAGAAATTCTTCAAAAGATGAGGAAGATTCGTTAGACAACCACATGATGAAAGAAAGGCATTTCAAAGAAACAAAGACGACGAAAGTAGCAAGAGCGAAAGGAAGTGCTTTAAATGCGGAGATCCAAATCATCTTATCGGAAAATGTCCAATGATGTCAAGGAATCAAAATCAAAAGGCCTTCATTGGAGGAGCATAGAGTGATAGCGATGAAGATGAGAAAGAAATCACAAAGGAAGAAAGGTGTCTTATTGCCAAGACATCAAGTGAGGTACATTCCGAAACCGAATACTTTAGTGACGAAAATTTATCATCAGACGAAAATGACCAAGATAGTGAATATAAGGTTATGCAAACTAGGTCAAAAGGTTATAGCTAAAAATAAGTCACTAAAACATATTAATAATCTATTAGAAAATGAAGTACTCGAATTAAAAATTAAACTACAACATTTGGAAAAAGGAAAAGAATTTTTTATAGAATGTAAAACATGGTTAGAGGTTAAAAATGAAAACGAAAAACTTAAAGATGAAATTTTCAAACTTGACAAGTTTAAAAAAAAGTAGTAACCCACTTAATAAAATAATAAGTGTGCAAGAAACTTCGGGAGATAAAACCGGTCTAGGATTAACCTCAACTAATGTTTCAACTAGTGAAAATAAAAGTATAAAGTTAGAATGTGAATCTAGTAAACAAAAATCACTAGAATCAAAACCTAAGTTTATACTTACAAAAGATAGAAAAATACCCATTGCGAATGATGAAAAAGTAAAAACTTTTTATAAACCATCCTTAAAGAACGAAGTAGGATCCTCTAAACCTAAATTAAGATCTAAAACTCCACCACCAAGAAAACCAAATAATCCTCATGCTCGATCTAAAACACCTCGACCTAGAAGAAACCAAAATAGACAAAACTACAATAACAATATTCATCAAATGTGGAATTATCAACCAAGTTACAACCCTTGGGGAATATTACCACCATACATGCATCCTAGCCAAATGTTAAATATGTTTGGACCAAACAACTTTGGACCGATGAGAAAATGGGGACCAAGTGGCTAAGTTATCATTCTTCAAAAATGTTGGAATCTCGTCTATAAATGACTTCCATGAGTCAACATGGTATCTTGAAGTGCTTGAAGAAAATCCATTGAAGACTAAAAGGTACGCTTTTCTTTTATGTCCATCGCTATAATTTGCATGCTTAGATGAACGATTAGTTAGATTAATGCTTAGCTATACATATATATTGTTTGTAACTCTTATACATATATACGTACATAATAGCTTATATACTTATAACCTAGAAACATCATTAGTTTACTTTCCTAGGAATAAAATGAAATTGTTCATTATCGAACAAAATAGAAAATGGAAATCTTTTATATCCACTAATAGCAAACTCATGGTGATGAAGTGAAATGAGTTAAATGGATTAATCGTTAATATAGAAGTAGGATTAGATCCCTTGCGTAAGAAAACTATGGATGAAACAAGCTCTCGTAGACTATGGCATTAAGTTAGATAAGTGTGCAATAACAAAGGAGCTATAGATGTTAGGATATACCCCATTCAACACCCTCGCATCAAACATGTAGAATTACGTCATCACTCACTCAAGATCATAGGTTATGTAGAAAAGGATAGCATATGACAATAGGCTTAACCAATCCTCTTGAGCATGAGATCTTTAATAAACATCTTTTAAAATCTATGATTAATGATATTTGTTGTCAAAAATCTAATATCTCTAAAAATATGCAAAAACCTCACATTTTGGAAAATAGTTTTTCAAATGACTATCCCAATTTTCAATAACATGTTTTTCACTATCAATATCCACAATTTTGTTTTGATCAAAACCAAAGATTGGGAAAATTTTCTATACCTTTCATTAACACATTTTGAAGTAAAACCCAATCTATTTTATTTAAATAAGTCTCATATCTACGTGAAAACCTACTTTCAAACATTGTTGAATAATGCTAAAAACGTCTCTTTAAATCATGCATGGTGATCTCATATTTGTCATGTATATTTATATAAATGACACTTATAAGTGAACTAAATCAAATCAAGAGGACCATGGTTTGTCTATTAAGACTTTGCTTGCAACAAGTCTAGAAATCCATGCTATCATAACTACCCACTTATTGCACATTAATACACATTAGGATTAATCCTCCTAGTTATGTAGTTATGAAATACTTGATGACTGCTTATTGTTTCCTAGCACTTATATTTTACTTTCTTGATGAGTATGTTTGCATGATAGATGAAATTGCTTGTTTACTTAATCTCTTTGGTTAACATGCTTTGGCTACATATTTGCCTTCATAATTAGTATATGCTTAATTGCCTCAAAGAGTTGGACTTGTTTGAAACCAAAAACACAACCTTTCTAAAATTCACTACCAAAAACCCTATTCTGGAAATCTGGGAATCACCAGATGGGCGGCCCCCTTAATTATTAAGGGGACTGGCCTCCAATTAAGGGGATCGGCCATCTGATGATCGAAGGTGTTGTTTCCTTTTTCTACTTTTTAACCCATTTCATCCTACACTTCCCAAAATTCACAAACCTATTTTATCCTAAACCTTCTATCAAAGTTTATACATCCTTAATCCCACCAATCCTACATTATAAACACTCTCATTACTCTCAATCTCCACTCATCTCATCATGCCCTCTCCCATTAAACCAAAACCACCAAGAAACCCGTTTGGAGAAGAAAGCCTAACTTCCATTAAAAGCCCGTCAAACAAAATGATGTTTTCAAACATCCAACACCAAATTCCTCCTATGTCTTCAACATTACATACCTAACACCTCACTCTCCTTCCCACCAACATTACATATCAACAACCTTTACTCACCCATATCCTTCTACATCACACTCAAACCTCATAATCTTTACACACTCAAACCTCATATCCTTCTACCTTATACTCAAACCTCAAAACCTTTACATACTCAAACCTCATAACCGTTACTCACCTCAACCTCATATTTCATCTCCTAGTGCACATAATGCACCATCTATAACACCCTCCTACCAAGAAATCCCTTCTATGAACATTGCTCTTTCAATCTCACCAATCACATCACTTGATACTCATTTCCCATCTTCACCAATAACTTCACCTAGTCATCCTCACAAAAAGATTCAACCATATAACCATTCCCTACACTCTACAAAGTGTGTCATCACCACTACAACTTAACCCATGAAGGTCAAACCATATTTCATGATACACAAACCTCATGTTTACTCAAGTGAACCCTTTCACAAACCTCATCATAATAACCAAACATTCATCCTTGTTCCCAAAAATACACCTTTATCTCACCCCACATAAGCCGTTTGAAGAGCATGTTCAATCTCAAAACAACAATCCCAATCTCATTCCTAAAACCTCACATTCTGTTCAACCTACCAATCCACCATCCAAAACATCCTCCAGGCATGAAACATCCTATTCTTCAACAACTTCATTCTCATCCATTCATGATTACCCAAACTCACAAATATCTTCACCACAAAGAGTATCACCACCACCTCCTACCAACACACTTGTTATCCCTATGTTGCATGTCCAATCATCCATCCCTAATGACAACCACACTCCACCATCATCACCTTCCTCTGAACACTTGAATTTCATTGAAGAACTCAAGGAAGCCCATGAGCTTTGTACTCTTCTTGCCTTACACCTTGCTCAATGCAACTTGGAACAACTTTCCTCTAGCTCTTCTTCATCACCCCACAACTTGAATCAAGTTGAAAAACATGTCAACAATTGACCTTGTTACATCTTTCTCCTAAAAACCATTGCATTCAATGAACACTTCACTTGGATTTAATATCTTCTCACTAGATCACATCCAATACCCTCACTTGAACAACATCCAAAACCTCAATCAACCTCTTCCGCTACAAACTCTCCACCACCAAACTCTCAAACATCCATGCACCCAAACATATGCCTCCATTAATCAACTTCATTCCAAACACTCCATCATCAACCATTCTAAGCATAGTATATGCTTATGACTTTCAATTTCAAACAAGAATAAACCAACCTCTTGTTGCAAGCAAGTCCGATGGCTCTCTTTGGAAAAATAGGATCTTTTACTCATTACTTTGAATTAATGAATATATTGCTATGTGTCCTTAATATTTGTTTTCCATGTTTATTGTTTTCCATATTTTGCTATATATGCTTGTGCTTTTAATATTTTTCTTGCGAGAATTCCATATCTCGACTCCTTGGTGCCCACGAACAAGGGGAGCACACATCAAGGGGGAGCTTTCTACCCGTCTAACTTCATTTATGAAGCTAGTCGGCATAACCTTTTTGATTCTACAAAAAGGAGGAGAAGTGAACATAAACTCACTAAGTACTTGTCTAAAAATTATTTTTTATACTTAATGAGTTTAGGTTTTGTAATCATCAAAAAGGGGGAGATTGTTGATATAAATAATGCCTAAAAACGTTATTAACGTATATTGATATCTCTAAGTTTTGATAATCACCAAAACGTAAACTCATTGAACTACAAATAATGACGTAAACAAGTATTTGGTGATAAATATTCTCTTTACATCCAAATCACTTAAGGTATGAATAAACAAAGTGTTTATTGCATTCTATGATCAAAGGAACATTTTTCTTAAAAAATAGACTTTTTATAAAATGTCTTAAAACATTTTATATCTTTTACAAAATCATTTTTGGAAATAAAAGAATATGTTTAAATCATTATAAATATATCAATTCAAATTTTAAACCAAAAATGGTAAAAATGTTCCAGAAAAACCTTCCCCAGTAAAAGACAAATATTATGGCCGTTTTAGGAGGGCGGCCCCCTTAATAATTAAGGGGACAGGCCCCTAATTAAGGGGACCGCCCACACTCCCAAACAGTATTTTTTTCCCTATAAATACCGGTTCATTCCACAGATTTTCCTTTGATCATATATACATAAATCTTTGTTTCAAAGTGATCCAAGCCTCAACCCTTTAAGTGCAAGAGAAGAATACTTCAATCTACCAAGAGAAGAAGTATTACAACTTGTTGAGACCTCCACATCCAAGTTGTTAGAGCATCATCCATTATATCTATTTCTTTGTGTAACTAGTTGTGAATATTTGATAGAAGATAGATTAGCAAAGCATATAGATAGGTAGTTGTGAAGTAAATAGTTGTGAAGTAGAGAAGTTGTGAAGTAGATAGGTGTGAAGAAGATAGTTGTGAAGTAGGTAGTTGTGAAGTAAATAGTTGTGAAGTAGAGAAGTCGTGAATTAGATAGTTGTGAAGATAAAGAGGTGTGAAGAAGTCGTGTAGAAGGCGTGAATAAGGTGTGACGAAATTGTGGTGTGAATATTGGTGTGTAAGGTTTTCTCCGCCATAAGGGAGCTTGTTGACATAGTGAAGAAAACTCTCGAGTTAGGTGCTCGGGGAGTGGAGTAGGGCAAGGAAGGTGTCCTTGTAGCCGAACCACTATAAATCTCTTGTCTAGCGGTTCGATCTTTCCATCTCTTACTTTTTATCTTACTTACATTATTATTGCTTTAGTACTTAGTTATAATTGTTTACATTGTGCAAGACTTTAACTCACATAATATCGAATCTAAACTCTTTATAGTAAACAAAGTTTTCAAAAACAAAGTTTTTATAACAAACCTAAAAGGACACATATAATAGATCATATAGTTATTTTCACACTAAACTCTAATCAAAGGTTTTTCAAACAAACAATTGAATAAACTCAAATCTATATTTTGAAACCAAGTTTTATAAATTTAAAAAGACGTAAAACTATTCAACCCCCCTTCTAGTTTTCCACACACTTGAACCACATAGCCTTAGTTGTGCATGTTGACATCACAACCGAGAACTAATCTTTCATCTTAGAGATGAATTGGGCCTTATGTTCTCCCACCTTGAACATCTCTTGACACCACCTCAAGGACCAATCATACCACCTCCTCCTCCAACCAATAGCCCAAATAACTAAACTTTTATGTTTAGCCATCCTCAATAAAAACCTTAGGAACCCTTTTGAGAAGTCAAGAAGCAAATCTTATGACCACAATGTCACTTGAGAATGTCACATGTTTCTTGTAATTGTCTACTAGTTTATTTAGTGTAATCATACTTTATGTATGACCTTTTATTAATGAAGTAATGAGCTTATCATTTGTTTATGGTTGGTTTATTTTTCTTCTCTGTCACTTTTGGTTGGATATTTGTCTTGAATGCTACATGTTAGATATTGTATTTGTGTCATCTAACCTTGTTTTGTAGCATCAACCATTGCTCGATTCCTTGGTATGCTCCAAATGAGGGGGAGTATACATCAAAGGGGAGCCTTCATAGTTTTTTTTGCTTCGATAAAAAGGGGGAGAAGTGGGATATAAACTCACACTAAAAACTTGTCGAAACTAGTTTTTCACATAAAATGAGTTTATGTTTTGTCATCATCAAAAAAGGGGAGATTGTTGATGCAAATAATGTCTAAAAACATTATTCTCATATTTCAATATCTCTATGTTTTGATGATAACAAAATATAAAAACATCTTATGTCAAAATTAACGTAAACAAGTTTTTAGTCAAAATCTGATGTTTCCACCATGATCAATTTTGTTGTACAAGACAACAAGTAGTCATCTGAGAAAACTTTGAGAATACTTGTTTCAAAATTCAAAAATGTTTTGATATGATGATTGTCCTTTTATATGTGTGCATTCAAGTACAATACGAGTATTGCAACAATACATTCCATAGTGTGTTTGAAGCTAGCAAAACACCTACTTTAGACAGTCATAATAACAGTTTCCCGAATTGTAAAGTATTCTTATTCTTTTAATGTATAATGCATTAATGCTCTCAATCGAGCACATCTAGTTGAAGGTGTCATCATTCATGATGTCATCCTACTACAACTAGGGTTGAGCATCATCTCAATTATATAAGCATCAATGAATGAAAACATAACAGAGCTCCTCAAATATCCGTAAACATTTGAACAAATCTTTGGTCCTTTGCAGGTCCATTAGGTTGTTCGTTCAGCAATTATCTAATGACTTTCACTTAGATATTTGTTTTTATCAACTCATCTTGCATTCATGCAAATGATATAAATAATCCAATACATAATACGACTTACATAATGAATCCTTTAGTTAAACTTAAGGTTTCCATTCATGCATTCAATCTCATCATGTAAGATTGATCATTGAGACTCCTCTCAATGACATGTCATATTGTGTTAAGATTATTAACCGCTAATGTTTATTCTAATAAACACATGCAACAAGGTTGTATGTTTTATTTCCTAAATTCCTTAAGTGAAACTTCATTCCAGGCTAAGGATTAAAGTCGAGCTTAGACGGAATATTGTTTCTTATATGTTAACAACATATGAGATTTAAGAAAATAATTGCATTGCTCCTACTTGCTCTCAGGATATTCAGGAGTAATCTTATTTAATCAAAATAAAATTAATGATTTCAGAATTAACTTAAGATCTCTGCTCCTAGATGCATGATTTAATCCATACTTGTATTCTTATATCTTGTATACATTAATAGAAATTATATTGATTCATAAACCCTTTTGATTACTCATTGTCCTCGCAAGGTAATTGATGAGGCGAAAAATGAACCATTTTTAGGGGACCATTTAAGCCCGGAATTGAATTTATTTGATCAAATATTGCCCTAAATCGTTCCTTTTGTGATTTTAGGTACTTTGGGAGTGAATTCTGGAAAAGGAAGCATTTTGAACGTTTTTGGAGCATAAAAGTGAAGAAAATGGCAAAGACTTAATTTTCCTTGCCGGGAACAGTACCTGACAGCGTCAACAAGGAAAATATGACGGCGTCAGGAGCAAAATGCATGACGACCCAGAGAAAACGTGACGGCGTCAGAAGTAGGGCGTCAAGAGTTATTTTGGTGACGGCCTGGAGCAGAATTACACATGACGGCGTCAGACCCAGATCTAGGCAGTCCGAGAACTTTATTGGCGGCGAGATGACGGCGTCAGAAATTTACTCTTGACACCGTCACCTCACAGAATCTATATATACTTTTCTATTTTTCATTCATTAAAGAGAGGAACCTGTGTGGAGAATTCTAGGGCCGAACCTAATAAACCCTAGGTCGTTTGTAACAGTATTTTCAAGGGTTTTCACCCCTTGAAACCTTTCATGTTCAATTAAGATAAGTCTTCTTTCAATTCATTCAATATGTCTATGTGTTGTTTGAATATATCTTATGCTTGTCTTGATTATAACATGCTAGGCTAGATCTTTCATGTGTTTGATTAGATGTAATGAAACCTAGATGTTGATTATAGGTTGATTGCTTGTTTATAGTTGTAATGGATGAATGATTTCAATGTTAGGCTTAAGAAAACTGGCAAATCTCCATTGTGTAACTTGCTTGAACATCTTAAGAAACATGAACCGATGTGTACTAGGTTTTTATGATTGTATTTAATGCATGAGCGAATTCTAGTGATCCCATGTTAGGAGCTTCATAGCCGGCTCGACATAGGAGTGAAGTAGGAGCTTATAGGATTGGGGAAGTAAGTACGCCACCCCATGAATGGTATTAAGGAATACAATCCGTCATCCACGCAACTGTAACAAGTAATTAACCTGTAAAAGATATCTAGGGAGTAGTGAAATCTAAGTAAACACAATTCTCCCATATATTGCTCACACCACAAGTTTAATTTACTTCATTTTCATTTTTATTATTTTATTTTGATTGCATCTTAGTTATTGGGTTAGTTGACTAGCAACTAATTCCGCCCACTCTTCCAAAAACCGAGATTTTACTTGCTTTTATAAAATATAAGAAATACAAAAAGAATCATCCCTCACCTCTAGACCTAGTTTTTAGGCTTTCTAATCCTAGTGACACTATTCCTGAGTTGAACGATCAATCCCCCGGTACTTGTCACTATCCTATACTACAACGATCAGGTACACTGCCTGGTGGGGGTTGTAAGCTTCTCGAGATCCCTCGAGAGGTAAAGCCTAGTGCAATTCCCACGCATAAAGTTTTTGGTGCCGCAGCCCGGGGAATAGTTATTGTCTAGGTTAGGATTTCTTTTTATTAGGTTTACTTGGTAGATTCCTTTCTAGTAAGATTTTATTTTTATTTTTAGGTTCTCTTTAGTCTATCTTATTTCTTCGTGCCTTTGTTCGTAATCTTTACCATCCGACATCATGGAAGGTGGTAACATCTTTTAACCCATCAACCCACCACAACAAGACCACCCACAAAACCCACCACTAGCTAACCAACCTCTTAGGCCCCGAACCCTAGGAGAGTATTCCCGACCTAGCCACCAAGGCTACCGAAACACCATTGAGCTCACCCAAGGAGCCAATGTGTCTCCCTTGTTATCCGACACCATCCGGTTGGTGCAAAGCGGATGTGCATTCCATGGACTTCGTTCCAAAGATCTAAATCGACATCTCAAGGACTTCCTTAAAATCATAGATTCCATAGACCTTGATGTTACAACTAGAGAGTCAACCCGATTACGCCTATTCCAATTCTCTCTACGTGATCAAGCTAGTAAATGGCTTAAGCGTTTACCGCGGGATCCGTCACCTCATGGGATGATCTCACCACTCGTTTCCTTGCTCAATTTTTCCCACCGGGGAGAACTACCAAGCTTAGAAATGATATCTTGATGTTCCCACAACATCAAGGTGAAACTCTATATGAAGCATGGACTCGTTTCAAGGACTTACAACAAAAATTCCCTCACAATGGCATAGACCTTTGGCTTCAAGTCCAAATCTTCTATGACCATATCGATCTCTCCACAAGGCGAACAATTGACCAATCGGCCGGTGGCAAGCTACGTGATCTAAGTGCGGAACAATCATGGGAACTCATAGAAGATCTTGCTCTCTATGACAACTAAAGTTGGAATGATCCCCGCGATTTGAACAAAACGGTCAAGGTAATATCTTTGCCTTCGAACAATTCTAGCACTCCCGACCGTAGGATCATGGGACTTGAGGACCAAGTCAAGTTTCTCATGAAATCTTACGAAGCTCCTAAGCCTTCAAGCCAAGTGAATAAAATCACTTCTTCATGCGAATTATGTAGTGGTCCCCATGACACTCGCGATTGTGTGGAACTCCCCGGAACAGCTTTTGCGGACTACGCATCCTCGCGTACCGATGAAGCGGGAGATAAGTGGTACACTTTCAAACCCGAGCCAAACCCCTATGTTGATTCCTACAACCCTGCTTGGAAAAATCACCCAAACCTTAGGTGGAAACAAAACCAAACCAATTCTTCCAATCCGCCTAATCGTTACCAACCGAACGGTCCACCTTCCAACCGTACTTTCAACAACAATCCTTCTAATAACTATGGTAGTACCAACAATCTTGAAGGATTGATGTCCAAATTCATGGCATCTCAAGAAGCTCGCATATCTAAGTTTGAAGCCGATTTCAAACAAAAGCAAAGCAAGATGACCACCAAAATTGACACATTGTTGAAAGTTCTCAATGACCGAGAAATGGGAGCACTCCCAAGCGACACGGTCAAGAACCCGAAACTAAACGTTAATTCCATAACATCAGTTTTGTTACCTACTTCTTGTCCGTAATACTACTCGGTTAAATCAACGAGCACGTGTTTCAAACAAAACCAAATTCTTCAAAAGGACCAATCAAATGAAACACCCGATATCAACCCGGTCAAAAGCATAGTTGAAACACCTCCTACGCAAGACCTTGATGATGAATTCAAGGAGCTTCACCTTGAACGCCCCGTTATTGATGTCTTAGCCCGTGCTCCATACTATAGTGCCCTCCTAGAAAAATATAAGAAATTTAAACTAGGTAAAAATGGGACCGCCTTCATTCAAAACAAGTTTCCTAAGAAGCTTGATGATCCGGGTATATTTGTTTTGCCTTGTAAGATAGGAAGATCCGAAGCTTTCGACACACTAGCCGATTTAGGGTCAAGCCTCAACTTGATTCCCTTATCCCTTTTCACCACTCTCAAGCTAGGGAAGTTAGAGGAGACGGAGGTATTAATTGGTCTAGCTGATGGGAGTATTGCCCACCCAGTTGAGATGATTAAGGATGTAGTTGTTCACGTAGGGAAGCTAACTATTTTAGTGGATTTTCACGTCCTTGATATGGTTAGTGATACTACATGCCCTTTATTAGTAGGAAGAGGATTTTTAGCAACCGCTAGTGCCATGATAGATTGTAAGGAGTCTAAGATAGCGGTAGGTGAGGGCGATACTTGGTCGGTATATGATGTTAAGAAACATAGCTATGATTGTGAGGATGAACCGACACCACATTGGGTAGAGATGAATAGGCGACCATCTAGATATGGACCTTGGATAGAAAGAAACTTTATAGGACCTCAACGCCCGTTCTATCCTGAAAAAGATTTCATCGATAAAACACATTCGGTGGAATAACTCATAGCTAGAGATGAAGAGCTAGATCCTTTTGAGGACCCCCTAGTCTTTATGAAAATGATTGAGTTCTTAAGTGTAATGCATATTAATATAGAGATGAACAAGTGAAAAAGAGAGGGGGATAATTGTAAATGGAGGTGGGACAAGCCACCTAAGGAAGGTGACGGATCATGGCATATGAAGATGATTTTGTATGATCCGGATGGAGAAAAGTTTGAGAGGTCATACCGTACTAAGAAAACTGATAGGAAGTTGATGCGTAGGGATTGCACCAGGGTTTACCTCTCGAGGGATCTCGAGAAGCTTACAACCCCCACCAGGCAGTGTAACTGATCGTTGTAGTATAGTATAGTGACAAGTACCGGGGGATTGATCATTCAGCTAGGAATAGTGTCGCTAGGATTAGAAAACCTAAAGACTAGGACTAGAGATGAGGGATGATTCATTTTGTATTTTTATATTTTTATGAAAAGCAATTAAAATCTCCGTTTTGAGGGAGTTGGGCGGAATTAGTTGCTAGTCAACTAAAAATGAAAATAAACTAAATTAACTAGAGGTGTGAGCAATATATGGGAGAATTGTGTTTACTTAGATTTCACTACTCCCTAGATATCTTTTACAGGTTAATTACTTGTTATAGTTGTGTGGATGACAGATTGTATTCCTTAATACCATTCATGGTGTAGCGTACTTACTTCCCCAATCGTATAAGCGCCAACTTCACTCCTATGTCGAGCCGGCTAAGAAGCTCCTAACATGGGATCACTAGAATTTGCTCATGCATTAAATACAACCATTAAAACCTAGTACACATCGGTTCATGTTTCTTAAGACGTTCAAGCAAGTTACACAATGGAGATCTGCCAGTTTTCTTAAGCCTAACATTGAAATCATTCATCCAATACAACTATAAACAAGCAATCAACCTATAATTAACATCTAGGTTTCATTACATCTAAGCAAACACGTGATAGATCTAGCCTACCATGTTGAAATCAAGACAAGCATAAGATATATTCAAACAACACATAGACATATTGAATGAATTGAAAGAGGACTTATCTTAATTGAACACGAAAGTTTTCAGGGGGTAAAAACCCTTGAAAATACTGTTACAAATGACCTAGGGTTTATTAGGTTCGACCCTAGTATTCTTCACACAAGTTCCTCCCTTAATGAATGAAAAATAGAAAAGTATATATAGATTCTGTGAGGTGACGGCGTCAAGAGCAAATTTCTGACGCCGTCATCTCGCCGCCAAATAAATTCTCGGACTGCCTAGATCTGGGTTTGACGCCGTCACGTGTATTCCTTATGCAGGCCGTCACCAAAAATACTCTTGACGCCCTTCTCTTGACGCCTTCAGGTTTTCTCTGGGTCGTCATGGATTTTACTCCTGACGCCGTCACAATTTTCCTCTTTACGCCGTCAGGTACTGTTCTCAGCATGGAAAATTAAGTCTTTGCCGTTTTCTTCACTTTTATGCTCCAAAAACGTCCAAAATGCCTCCTTTTCCAAAATTCACTCCCAAAGTACCTAAAATCACAAAAGGAACGATTTAGGGAAATATTTGATCAAATAAATTCAATTCCGGGCTTAAATGACCCCTAAAAACGGTTCATTTTTCGCCTCATCATATACCTTACACTTGAGATTTGCTTGTCCTCAAGCAAATGCGCTTTTATTCTAGTCAAAATACAAGTTAGGGGTCATTTACCACTAATATAAAAGTAATTATAACAAATAATCGTTCCACTAATGACCAAAGACAAGCACGGAGGTCATATACTAGCACCTCACAAATAATGTTTAGATACTCACATCTCTCGGGTGTAATAAAGTATATATCACATTATGGAAATGGAAAACATCTCTCACTACCTGTCATAGCAAAATAGATTACCATAGGCTTGGGAAAGGATCAAACCTCCACCACATGGCGTAAGCACCTAGGATAAACTATCAAAGAGGTCTTTTAAAGGGTTGTAACGTTAGGTGTAGGGATATGGAATACACGGTTTTGTTGGATATAGGCAGTCTTTACTAGCGGAGAGTTAACAATCTTGGTTAATTACATGTACAATATGGCGTTGCTAAGCCAAGACTAGACTCGACTTAAGCTAATAAACAAAAAATAACAAAGACATAAAACAAACATAGAATGAAAAGGGATGGTAGTCCGCATGTTTTTTTTTTTTTTTTTTTTTTTTTTTTTTTTTTTTTTACACTCTTACCCTACCATCCAAAATAATAAATCATAGGGAATGAAAAATTCCCCTTACACTTGAATATTTACATACTTTACAATAAACTAATCTAATGACTCGAATTAAGAAAATCAAAACACTTGGAGTACTTTTAAGATTAACGCACATACGGAGGTAATAT
Organism: Artemisia argyi; assembly: GCA_030686995.1. Taxonomy (NCBI): domain Eukaryota; kingdom Viridiplantae; phylum Streptophyta; class Magnoliopsida; order Asterales; family Asteraceae; genus Artemisia; species Artemisia argyi. The sequence continues at coordinate 176,242,121 of CM060703.1, forward strand.
ATGATGTTCTTCCCCATTACTCCATAAAATAAGTACTTTACCCATGAGTCCCAATCGTCCCAAAACAATATGTACAAGGATATGACTCGACTTAGCAACCATGTAATCAATTAGATAATTAACTAAGGGTTTAAACATATAACAATAATGCACTAAAGATGAGTGCATACACGGAAGGCTAAGGCGATTTGGGTGTACATTTAAGTGGGTTGTAACAAATACTTCCTTTAAGTAAGATGCTTAAAGTTAGAAACGAAAAGATAGGCTCGGAGGGGTGTACTAGGGGTTTCGTGTACTAAAAATGAGTACAACGCTAAGGTGTGGGAAAAATTAATTGACTTAACTAGCCAAGTAATATGACTTAAATGGTCATGTAAGTACGGGTTTAACACAAGGGTGATCCTAATGCCTCTTATCATGTAGTAAATCCTACTACACGAATGTAGTCTCACTAGCGGTCTCGGGATGCTTTTCCTATCAAATCTAAATGCTACCAGTACACTCATAAGCACTAATAGTAAATGCTTTTCCTATCAAATCTGAAGGCGAACCTCACATATTTTGGTGGAAAATTTTTCTGAATAGTACGGTTTTGTGCTAGTCATACAATCTCCTATCCATGAGACGCTTGCTATGGCTAAAGTTTCACTCCTAAATGTTGTGAAAAAATTTAAATTTGGCGCTAAAATTGCACTAACAAGAATTTCTCATAGTTTTATTACACATCTACTATGAAACAAACAAACTCAAGCGAAAGTGTATCTGTAAGGTATCATCGTTTACCCTCCCCTTACACTTAGGATGAACATTGTCTCCAATGTTCAAGTAAAGAATGTAAAAGTGAAATAAGTAAAACGAATGAAATCAAATACTCCCCGGAGTCGCTCGGTATGGATAATAAGGTGGTCAGGTTAGATCTTCCTCCAAGAAAATGAACAATCAAAGCTTCCCTTCCAGAATATAAATCATCTTCTTGTCATACATAACCTGTAAAAGCTGAGAAAACAATCAAGGCAACCTCGCGTAAAATCGGTGACAATCTATATATGCTAACAAATCCTAGAAAACAAAATAAGATGTAATGCTTGTGGAATGATATTTGCAGATTTCCTAGAGATTATAAAACTAATGATTCAACAAAAACTTTAAGACTCCATTAGAAAAAAAAACTGGTAAAATTTCCAGAATTTTACATGTGACGCCGTCAAGAGTAAACTCGTGACGCTGTCAAAAGTGACCTGCAGAAATTCTTATGTTAAGTTTCCGGAAAATTTCTGGAAAAACTTCGTCCTACTTCCTGGAAAATCCTGCAAAACATCATTATGACTCGATACAAGCATTTGACTCTAAAAAATACGAATATACCTGTTCACTTAATATTGTAGAGAATTATGATCAATTTTTTTTTCTTTCTAAAAAACATATTTGGGGTTTCCCCTTACACTTATCTTTTGCGAAATACCTTTGGATGAAGTTAAGACCAAGCCAAACAACAAAATAAAGTATTTTCATCATTTTAGTTTTGAAACATGATCTACCAACAATAAAAATAAAGCATGCATACGGAAGCAAATAACAAACAAACAAAATAAAAATCACACAAAACATGGGTTGCCTCCCAAGAAGCGCTTTTCTTTATTTACGAGTCTTGTAGCTAGACTCAAGGTCATGGGTTACTACATGACCTCATTGTTGGTTTCACACTCTAGGTCATCCCCTATACCAGTTTTGTATTCCGGACCTAGTTGCAAGCATTCTTTGTAGAAACCAAGCATCCTATTCATCACATACTCTACTCCTCTACGTCTATCCTCATCATTCCTATAATAAGCTGCTTGTTTGTGTTCCTTTTCTATGTTTGACAGGAGGCGGTACTGCTCAATCTTATAGGGCATTTGGTAAGCAATCTCATCATCCTCCTCCTTGAACCTAACTATCCCTAAAGTCGGATCATAACTCATCTTAGTGGCCTCAACAAATGGTATTCTGAACACTACTTGGCTTAGGCAAGCATCTATCATCGGACGAGTATCCTCTACTATCATAAAATCGATCTCATAAGTGAAATTTCCGACAATCACATGCAATCCCTTCACTCTTCCTACAAAATTACTTATCAAATTTTTATTGGGCATCATCCTATAACCAAGTTGTTTCTTCATCACCCAATTATAATAAGTCCTAGTCATGATGTTTATAGGAGATCTAGGATCGATATAAGCTTTCCATATATGCATATGCCTGATGTTGCATGGTATGTTGATGTTAGAGGGGTCTCCCATTTTGATAAGGGGTGTGCCAAGGATATATGGTATCTTGGGGCCATCGAATAAATCCTTATGATATTCCCGTTCTTCCTTGGTGGGCAACTTGTCAAAGTACTCTTCTACGGTCTCTGCTTCCTCTAACTCTTCTCTCTTATTAACCTTAACTTCCCTAATTTCATCCTTAGTGTCGGTTTCTACTTCAACTTCATCTTTGTCACTTTCTTCTATATCCTTATCTTTTGGCTTAATGGTGACAACGTTGACAAAGTAGACATGTTTGGATGATGAGGGGTCCTTAGTTTGGATTCCGTTATTGGCGTCCCTAGTGTCCTTCCTAGGTGTAGTTAACGCTTGGTTGTTGAGGCCTTTCAACAAGTTGTCAATCTTGTTGGTCATCTCCGTTTGTTGTTGGTTGAATTCGGTTTCAAATCTAGCTATGCGAGCCTCTTGAGATGCCATAAACTTAGACATCAATCCTTCAAGATTGTTAGTACTACCATAGTTGTTAGAAGGATTGTCGTTGAAATTACGGTTGGAGGGTAGACCGTTTGGTTAGTAACGATTAGGCGGATTGGAAGAATTGGCTTGATTTTGTTTCCACCTAAGGTTTGGGTGATTTTTCCAAGAGGGATTCTAGGAATCACCATACGGGTTTGGCTCGGGTTTGAAAGTGTACCACTTATCTCCCGCTTCGTCGGTACGCAAGGATGCATAGTCCGCAAAAGCTGTTCCAGGGAGTTCCACACAATCACGAGTGTCATGGGGACCACTACATAATTCGCATGAAGAAGTGATTTTGTTCACTTGGCTTGAAGGCTTAGGAGCTTTGTAAGATTTCATGAGAAATTTGACTTGGTCCTCAAGTTCCATGATCTTACGGTCGGAAGTGCTAGAATTATTCGAAGGCAAAGATATTGCCTTGACCATTTTGTTCAAATCACGGGGATCATTCCAACTTTCGTTGTCATAGAGAGCAAGATCTTCTATGAGTTCCCACTATTGTTCCGCACTTAGATCACGTAGCTTACCACCGGCCGATTGGTCAATGGCTCACCTTGTGGAGAGATCGATATGGTCATAGAAGATTTGGACTTGGAGCCAAAGATCTATGCCATGATGAGGGACTTTTTGGAGTAAGTCCTTGAATCGAGTCCATGCTTCATATAGAGTTTCACCTTGACGTTGTTGGAACATCAAGATATCATTTCTAAGCTTGGTAGTTCTCCCCGGTGGGAAAATTTGAGCAAGGAAACGAGTGGTGAGATCATCCCATGAGGTGATGGATCCCACGGGTAAACGCTCAAGCCATTGACTAGCTTGATCACGTAGAGAGAATTGGAATAGGCGTAATCGGGTTGACTCTCTAGTTGTAGCATCAAGGTCTATAGAATCTACGATTTTAAGGAAGTCCTTGAGATGTTGATTTAGATCTTCAGAACGAAGTCCATGGAATGCACATCCGCTTTGCACCAACCAGATGGTGTCGGATCGCAAAGGAGACACATTGGCTCCTTGGGTGAGCTCAATGGTGTTTCGATAGCCTTGGTGGCTAGGTCGGGAGTACTCTCCTAGGGTTCGAGGCCTAAGAGGTTCGTTAGCTAGTGGTGGGTTTTGTGGGTGGTCTTGTTGTGGTGGGTTGATGGGTTCAAAGATGTTACCATCGTCCATGATGTCGGATGGTGAAGAGTTACGAACAAAAACACGAAGAAATAAGATAGACTAAAGAAAACCTAAAAAAAATAAAAATAAAATCTTACTAGAAAGGAATCTAGCAAGTAAACCTAATAAAAAGAAATCCTAACCTAGACAATAACTATTCCCCGAGCTGCGGCGCCAAAAACTTGATGCGTAGTGATTGCACCAGGCTTTACCTCTCGAGGGATCTCGAGAAGCTTACAACCCCCACCAGGCAGTGTACCTGATCGTTGTAGTATAGTATAGTGACAAGTACTGGGGGATTGATCGTTCAGCTAGGAATAGTGTCGCTAGGATTAGGAAACCTAAAGACTAGGTCTAGAGATGAGGGATGATTCTTTTTGTATTTTTATATTTTTATGAAAAGCAATTAAAATCTCCGTTTTGAGGGAGTTGGGCGGAATTAGTTGCTAGTCAACTAACCCAATAACTAAGATGCAATCAAAATAAAATACTAAAAATGAAAATAAACTAAATTAACTAGAGGTGTGAGCAATATATGGGAAAATTATGCTTACTTAGATTTCACTACTCCCTATATATCTTTTACAGGTTAATTACTTGTTACAGTTGCGTGGATGACGGATTGTATTCCTTAATACCATTCATGGGGTGGCGTACTTACTTCCCCAATCCTATAAGCGCCTACTTCACTCCTATGTCGAGCCGGCTAAGAAGCTCCTAACATGGGATCACTAGAATTTGCTCATGCATTAAATACAACCATTAAAACTTAGTACACATCGGTTCATGTTTCTTAAGACGTTCAAGCAAGTTACACAATGGAGATCTGCCAGTTTCTTAAGCCTAACGTTGAAATCATTCATCCAATACAACTATAAACAAGCAATCAACCTATAATTAACATCTAGGTTTCATTACATATAAGCAAACACATGATAGATCCAGCCTAGCATGTTGAAATCAAGACAAGCATAAGATATATTCAAACAACACATAGACATATTGAATGAATTGAAAGAGGACTTATCTTAATTGAACATGAAAGGTTTCAAGGGGTAAAAACCCTTGAAAATATTGTTACAAATGACCTAGGGTTTATTAGGTTCGACCCTAGTATTCTCTACACAAGTTCCTCCCTTAATGAATGAAAAATAGAAAAGTATATATAGATTCTGTGAGGTGACGGCATCAAGAGCAAATTTCTGACGCCGTCATCTCACCGCCAAATAAATTCTCGGACTGCCTAGATCTGGGTTTGACGCCGTTACGTGTACTCTTTATGCAGGCCGTCACCAAAAATACTCTTGACGCCTTCAGGTTTTCTCTGGGTCGTCATGGATTTTACTCCTGACGCCGTCACAATTTTCCTCTTGACGCCGTCAGGTACTGTTCTCAGCATGGAAAATTAAGTCTTTGCCGTTTTCTTCACTTTTATGCTCCAAAAACATCCAAAATGCCTCATTTTCCAGAATTCACTCCCAAAGTATCTAAAATCACAAAAGGAACGATTTAGGGCAATATTTGATCAAATAAATTCAATTCCGGGCTTAAATGACCCCCTAAAAACGGTTCATTTTTCGCCTCATCAGAAGTTGAAACCTAAGTTTGACCCCAAAGATGTCGTCAATGAGGAACTCACCCATATCACGTAGTAACCCATGACCTTGAGTCTAGCTACAAGACTCGTAAATAAAGAAAAGCGCTTCTTGGGAGGCAACCCATGTATTATGTGATTTTTATTTTTGTTTGATTATTATTTGCTTCCGTATGCATGCTTTATTTTTATTGTGGGTAGATCATGTTTCAAACTAAAATGGTGAAAATATTTTATTTTGTTGTTTGGCTTAGTCTTAACTTCATCCAAAGGTATTTCGCAAATGATAAGTGCAAGGGGAAACCCCAAATATGTTTTTAAGAAACAAACTTGATCATGATTCTCCACAATATTAGATGAACATGTATATTCGTATTGGTTAGAGTCAAATGCTTGTATCGAGTCATAATGATGTTTTGCAGGATTTTCCAGGAAGTAGGACAAATTTTTCTAGAAATTTTCCGGAAACATAACATAAGAATTTCTACAGGTCACTTCTGACGGCGTCAGGAAGAAACTCCTGACGGTGTCAAGTGTAAAATTTTGGAAATTTTGCCAGTTTTGTTTTTCTAACGGAGTCTTAAAGTTTTTGTTAAATCTTTAGTTTTATAATCTCCAGAAAATTTGTAAACATCATTCCACAAGCATTATATCTTATTTTGTTTTCTAGGATTTGTTAGCATATATAGATTGCCGCCGATTTTATGCGAGGTTGCCTTGTTTGTTTTCTCAGGTTTAACAGGTTATGTATGACAAGAAGATGATTTATATTCTAGAAGGGAAGCTTTGATTGCTCATTTTCTTGGAGGAAGATCTAACCTGGTTACTATATTATCCATACCGATCGAATCAGGGGAGTATTTGATTTCATTCTTTTTACCTGTTTTACTTTTACATTCTTTACTTGAACATTGGGGACTCATCCTAAGTGTAAGGGGAGGGTAAAATGATGATACCTTATAGATACACTTTCGCTTGAGTTTGTTTGTTTGATGGTAGATGTGTAATAAAACTAAGAGAAATACTTGTTAGTGTAATTTTAGCGCCAAATTTAAAATTTTTTACAACATTTAGGAGTGAAACTTTAGCCATAGCAAGCGTCTCATGGATAGGAGTCGTATGACTAGCACAAAACCGTACCATTCAGAAAAATTTTCCACCCAAATATGTGAGGTTCGCCTTTAGATTTGATAGGAAAAGCATTCATTATTAGTGCTTATGAGTGTACCGGTAGCATTTAGATTCTAGAACTTGCGTTAGTGATGCATCCCGAGACCGCTATTGAGACTACATTCGTGTAGTTGGATTTACTACATGATAAGAGGCATTAGGATCACCCTTGTGTTAAACCCGTATCATAATTACTTGACCATTTAAGTCATATTACTTGGCTAGTTAAGTCAATTAATTTTTACCACACCCTTAGCGTTGTACTCATTTTTAGTACATGAAACCCCTAGTACACCCCTCCGAGCCTATCTTTTCGTTTATAACTTTAAGCATCTTACTTAAAGGAAGAATTTGTTACAACCCACTTAAATGTACACCCAAATCGCCTTAGCCTTCCGTGTATGCACTCATCTTTAGTGCATTATTGTTACATGTTTAAACCCTTAGTTAATTATCTAATTGATTACATGGTTGCTAAGTCGAGTCATATCCTTTCACATATTGTTTTGGGACGATTGGGACTCATGGGTAAAGTACTTATTTTATAGAGTAATGAGGAAGAACATCATATCATTACCCCCATATGTGCGTTTATCTTAAAAGTACTCAAGTGTTTTGATTTTCTTAATTCGAGTCATTAGATTAGTTTATTGTAAAGTATGTAAAAATTCAAGTGTAAGGGGAATGTTCATTCCCTATGATGTATTATTTTGGATAGTAGGGTAAGAGTGTATGAAAAAAAATAAAAAAAAAAATCGTAAAAATCAAGAAAAAAGAAAAAAAAAATAGAAAGAAAGAAAAGAGAAAAACATACAGACTACCATCCCGTTTCATTCTATGTTTATTTTATGTTTTTGTTATTTTTTATTTATTAGCTTAAGTCGAGTCTAGTCTTGGCTTAGCAACGCCATATTGTACATGTAATTAACCAAGATTATTAACTCACCACCAGTAAAGATTGCCTATATCCAATAAAACCGTGTATTTCATATCCCTACACCTAACGTTACAACCCTTTAAAAAGACCTCTTTGATAGTTTATCCTAGGTGCTTACGCCATGTGGTGGAGGTTTGATCCTTTTCCAAGCCTATGGTAATCTATTTTGCTATGACAGGTAGTGAGAGATGTTTTCCATTTCCATATTGTGATATATACTTTATTACACCCGAGAGATGTGAGTATCTAAACACTATTTGTGAGGTGCTAGTGTATGACATCCGTGCTGTCTTTGGTCTTTAGTGGAACGATTATCTGTTGTAATTACTTTTATATTAGTGTTAAATGACCCCGAACTTATATTTTGACTAGAATAAAAGCGCATTTGCTTGAGGACAAGCAAATCTCAAGTGTAAGGGTATATGATGAGGCGAAAAATGAACCGTTTTTAGGGGGTCATTTAAGCCCATAATTGAATTTATTTGATCAAATATTGCCCTAAATCGTTCCTTTTGTGATTTTAGATACTTTGGGAGTGAATTCTGGAAAAGGAAGCATTTTGGACGTTTTTGGAGCATAAAAGTGAAGAAAACGGCAAAGACTTAATTTTCCTTGCTGGGAACAGTACCTGACGGCGTCAAGAAGGAAAATATGACGGCGTTAGGAGCAAAATGCATGACGACCCAGAGAAAACGTGACGGCGTCAGAAGTAGGGCGTCAAGAGTTATTTTGGTGACGACCTGTAGCTGAATTACACATGACGGCGTCAGACCCAGATCTAGGCAGTCCGAGAACTTTATTGGTGGCGAGATGACGGCGTCAGAAATTTACTCTTGACGCCGTCACCTCACAGAATCTATATATACTTTTCTATTTTTCATTCATTAAAGAGAGGAATTGTGTGGAGAATTCTAGGGCCGAACCTAATAAACCCTAGGTCGTTTGTAACAGTATTTTCAAGGGTTTCCACCCCTTGAAACCTTTCATGTTCAATTAAGATAAGTCTTCTTTCATTTCATTCAATATGTCTATGTGTTGTTTGAATATATCTTATACTTGTCTTGATTATAACATGCTAGGCTAGATCTTTCATGTGTTTGCTTAGATGTAATGAAACCTAGATGTTGATTATAGGTTGATTGCTTGTTTATAGTTGTAATGGATGAATGATTTCAATGTTAGGCTTAAGAAAACTGGCAGATCTCCATTGTGTAACTTGCTTGAACATCTTAAGAAACATTAACCGATGTGTACTAGGTTTTTATGATTGTATTTAATGCATGAGCGAATTCTAGTGATCCCATGTTAGGAGCTTCTTAGCCGGCTCGACATAGGAGTGAAGTAGGAGCTTATAGGATTGGGGAAGTAAGTACGCCACCCCATGAATGGTACTAAGGAATAAAATCCGTCATCCACGCAACTGTAACAAGTAATTAACCTATAAAAGATATCTAGGGAGTAGTGAAATCTAAGTAAATACAATTCTCCCATATATTGCTCACACCACTAGTTTAATTTACTTCATTTTCATTTTTATTATTTTATTTTGATTGCATCTTAGTTATTGGGTTAGTTGACTAGCAACTAATTCTGCCCACTCTTCCAAAAACCGAGATTTTACTTGCTTTTATAAAATATAAAAAATATAAAAAGAATCATCCCTCACCTCTAGACCTAGTTTTTAGGCTTTCTAATCCTAGTGACACAATTCCTGAGTTGAACGATCAATCCCCCGGTACTTGTTACTATACTATACTACAATGATCAGGTACACTGCCTGGTGGGGGTTGTAAGCTTCTCGAGATCCCTCGAGAGGTAAAGCCTGGTGCAATTCCCACACATCAGTAATCAACAAGAAAAGTGTATTGAGATCTTATTGTCATATTTCATTTACATGAAAACAGGTATGACAATTAATCATCTTTATATATTTAATGTTTGTAGGTAAGAAGATTTTATCATAGTCAATTACTTGAGTACGAGTAAACTCCTTATACTATGCGTGCATTAAATGTGCGTACAAGTTAGTCCTTTTGAGTATTCCCATCAAGAAACTCATTTTAAACCTCACAGTCTAACTGATTAGTTAGAGATCAATCAAGCTCCATGAGTGATTGTCTTTAAAGGACTGCATTTTAACATTCATAGTTTTGAGCTATTCATCAGATTCAAGATCTGATAATGCATCTCTTTAGTTAGCATGTTCACTATGATCCTCCAACTTATGTCCCTTAACATTGATATAAAAACTATATCATTCGGGTGTTAGGGGTATCCTTGCGGATTTATGCATGAGAGATATCTATGGTTTAACATATGCATGTTCAACCTTAGCATGACATTAGCAAGTGTACTCAAAAGGTTGTGTTTTTAGCTCTTGAACGACTTCAAGATCTAAAGGTGCTCCCACTTGCTTTTGTAAGTGGAGACTAATCTCCAAGTACTCAGAATCTTGATTAACAATAAATTGTTTTCAAGTGGGATATCCAAAATACATCATTAGTTCTTGACTCTAGTTTGTTAATTACTTACTCTTAGGTATTTAACAAATTCAGAACTTCAATCAAGACATAATGGAATTCATCCCATGCCATAATACAATGGAGTCTTAAATTCCTTCTGGGTTGGAACCATATTGAGTGTACGAAGGCACATCCAATTTTCTAACCTTGATAACTTTGGAGGTAAAACAGTTTAAGTCATCAAATATCAAACAGGAGTTTGATTTCTCATGATGAACATACCATAAAGTAGTGGTATTCCATGTGAATAGATGTTGTGGGACTATCGCACAACTCATTAGATGAACTTATACTTTTTGGCTTATGTAACTGTCAACCAAGTCATACAAGATGGCATCAACAGTATTTTTAGCCTACTGCATACTTTATATTATAAGACTTTGACCAAGTCAATGACTTCATGTGTATGTTTTGACTAGTGGAGAGTGTGGAGATTGGTTACTTTCCTTCTTTCTTTGAATATCTACACATTATTGCTAATGTCAGTCACTTTGACTTGTAAACATGTACTTAGGTATTCAAGGAAGTGCATCAAGTTCTAACATATAGTTGATGGGCTAGCCATCATTTCTATTTTATCTTGAAAATAGGCATGCATTTCCTCCATGTTTGGTCTACTTTACCACAAGGGTATGTAGGACCTTAGTATTTTTAATTGGGTAAAGACAAATAGCTAGGTAAGCATGCTAGTAATTTCCTTTACCACTTTGCGGTTTATTGATATTTCCGGTTTCTAATTTTTTTTAAACTCATTTCAGTTTGGTAGCTATAGAAAACATGTTCTCTAGTTATCCAAATATCTTATATTTGTTCAAGGTTTCAAAACCGGAACTAGGGTTATAAACGAACTTGAAAGAATAAGATGTGCAAACATACTTAACCGTTTTGACTTTTACAAGACATCACGATTTCTAGAGTATGTGTGCTTTGAGTTTGATTAGAATTAGGAAAATTCAAATATTCCTATTATGGCTTTTCCTCATAACGAAAAAAGGATAGGAATAATTCTCTTTCTTACAAGGAAAGAGAGACATTGATTTGCTCAAAAGATTCATTAGCCTTCTTTATCAGGGATTTGTCATCCGTGACGAAGTCAGCCGTTTCTTTCAAAAATGCTTGTTCAAAATGAATGACACGAGCATGAATGTTATTAATTTGAGGAGCAAATTCACTTTCAAGAATCTTTTTAAGCTGTAAATGAACCGTGGAATTCCAATTGATCTCATTTAGTCTCGTTTTAGACTCTAAAGTCGTTTTAAGTTGCCCAAGTCTGGTTTTAAGATCATCAAGATATCCCCTTGCAGCATTTGTGTTAAAAGTGTTGTTTGAGGACATCTGTTCCATGTTTGAAATCGATTTGGAAGCAACTACCTTTTTTGAAACTATTTTTGAGAATGGTCGTTTTATTGAAAACACTGATGGTTCTTTTTTAGGAACAAAAGTAATTCCAGAAAGTTTGTTCAATTTGTTGTAATCAATCGGTTTCAAATCCTTTTGTTTCATTTTAGTAATGCTCTCTTCAACAAGTTCCATCGTTTCCACCGAATCCCGAACGACGGGAGGATCATGTTTGGTGTAAAAAACACTACCATTATACAAGACATTCTGTTCTTCCTGAGCTTTCTTGAGATTACAAGGATTGTTGTTACCAAGAGCCATTTTGTGTTTCGTATGGTAAATCGGATTAGTTTGATTTGAAATCATTTTCATTGTTTGACTTGACTGACCCGACTTAACCACTAATTCTTCTAGATGTGCAATCTTGTGTTCTGACTCTACGATTTCTTCCAAAAGTTTATCTTCTTTCTTTGCAAAGTCCTTTTTCAACTCATCCTGTTCTTTTTCAAGAATGGAGTAAGTTGTTTTTTGTTTTGAAAGTTGGTTTGTTAACTCAGAAATTTCTTGTTTTAAAGAGTTAATGGTTTTTGTTGAACTAATTTCAAGAGTATCAAACTTGTTTTTCCATTCCCTATCTTTAACAAGTAACTTCTTATAACCAATTTCAAGTTCTGACTCGCGTTCTTTGTGAATTTGAAAACTTTTAGAATTTTCCTTGTATCTCTCAAGCTCAGTGGTCAATTTCTCATTCGCGGCCTTAACTTCGCGATTGACCTTTTTAACCTTCTCAATCTCAATACCAAAATTGTTTAATAATGATTCAAATAAAGCACGTGTTTCCTCATCATTCTCAGCATGCGGTGAAACGAAGCATCCATTATGATTCACATATGGAGTTGCTAAAGGAGTATTGCTACTACTTGGCGTGTCCAGGTATGTATCATAAGTGGGTGCTTGCTTCTCAGAATGTTGTTCCTCATGAGGAGACATATCAAATATATCATTATTATGACATGTGTTAAAATTTGATACCTCAGATGGTGCACTGGTGTCATAAACAGGAAGTGTGTCAGAATCCGTGTCATACTTAGCTTCCTGAAGATTTGCCATGAATATGCAGTTCACATCGATATCCTCTCTATCTTCCATTTCATCCTTAAGAGCCATAAAATCATGTTCCTCTACATTCAACTGAAACCCTTCCCTTTCCTTTTGTGCCAACAATACTGCTTTCTGCAAATACTCTAGATATTTCTTGTTCGGCTTAGTAGGACAGTTCCTTGCCATATAACCTACTCCTTGGCAGTTGAAACACTTTACCGGATTACCCTGATTCACATTTCCATAATTCCCAACAACTGGAGCTGCCACATTCCTATTCTGATTACCCATTGCCTGATTGCCAACATTCTGACCCCTCTGATTTCCAACAAACTGACCCATCTGATTCCCTGCATACTGGCCGTACTGATTCCCTGCATACTGACCCAACTGATTCTGTATATTCTGATTACCCATGTGAAATCCAGTAGCATATCCCTGCTGATTCCCTATAACTCCAACCATTTGGCCTCCATTGCCCATATTGAAACTCGGCTGAGAAATCTGCTTGTTGCGAGTGTTCGATGAAATCCTTTGGTTGTTGTTAGTTGGTGTAGAATAGCATCCTTGGAATGCCTTTATCAGAAAAGCAAACACTTGTGTCAAGGCTGCAGTAGCTTCATCATTGTCAGTGAATTCTGGTTCTTGGAATTGTGGGTATTGCTATTGTGGAATAACATCTTGTTGGTAGACAGGTGTTGGTTGTTGAATGTAGGATAGTTGCACGTAGTTATGAGTGGAAGATGATGATGGTTGTTGTGTGTTCACTGGTAAAGGTGTTTGTGTATTAGCCATTAATGCTAGAAGATCATGCTTTTTTGCAAGTAATTCAGCCTCTACTTCATTACCTTTAGCTTGATTTTGCTTCAAGAAGTCGTACAGCTGATCATAAGTCACTTCATGGAAATTCTTTGTCTGATAAACAATAGTGACGTATCTTCCCCATTCTGGTTGCAACTCATTCAGAAAATTGGTGTTGTTAGCAATATTTGTCTGACTGAGGTTGTGTCTTGATAAATCATTCATGATCTTACAGAACCTGTGGTAGTACGACTCTATGGACTCACATGGAATTGAAGTAAACTTGCGAAGTTCCTTAAGCAATTGTGTTTCCATTTCCTGTTTCCCGATGTCTGTCCCATACATTAACCTCTTGACTCTTTCCCAGACTGCATGAGTACTTACTTCACTATCAACAGTAGCATAAATGGTTTCAGGTAAACCAAGAATGACGTAATGAAATGCCTGATCATCAGCTGCAATCTGTTGTCTGTCTAGCTCAGTGTACTCACTCTCATTCTGATCTCTGTAGAATGGTTGTATTGGGAGGGTTCCATTTGGATCTCCAGGGTCTAGTACTTGTATTGGTTTGAAGGGTCCATCCACAATGGATTTGACAAGAAGTGTTCCATTTGTTTTGCTCTTAAGATAGCGCATCATACGACTAGCCCACTGTGAGTATCCATCCTTTGACAGCATGGGAGGTCGGTTTTCGGCACCGGCAGCATGAATATCTTGTTGTGTTGCCAGGGATTGAATTCTAAGTGAAAAGTTGTTCTTAGGATCTTTTGAAAGATAACAAAAGCTGTTGTTGTAGATTAGATGGTTTTGGTGAAGTTGAAAATTCGTTCTCGGTAATTATTTTAGTGATTTCGTATTTTCCCTCCAAAAATCAATTTGAAAATTTTTCTCGCCCAAATTTGAAAATCACTATTAAATGCAATTCTAAGGTTACTAGAAAATTTTGAGTTTTAAAAATTTTGACGCCAAATTTTACCCAAAAAAATTGAATTTTGGCCTAAAAATTTGAATTTTCGGTCGAAATTTTCAACGTTATACCAAACTTTGAATCTCGCATAAAAATTGAACGTTTAGTCTCCTGTAAAAAATAAATTTTACTCAAATTTTTTGGTCTAACTCGATAAGATGGTTTAGTGATCTTAACTCGGTAAAGTTCACTAACTCGGTAAAAGCTTGGCTAACTCGAAAGTGCTTGGCTAACTCGAAACTGCTTGGCTAACTCGAAAGTGATTGGCTAACTCGAAAGTGCTTGGCTAACTCGATAATGTGCACTTAACTCGCTAAGATAGCTAACTTGGTAAATCTTTTTCTAACTCGATAACCTAATGTTAACGAAGTATAGTTTCGTTTAGGAGTAACCTAGTAAAATCCTTACTCGATATACGATAAGGAAAAAGGCTAACTCGCCAATATTAAACTTAACTCGATAACAAATAAAAGTCTAACTCGGTAGCACCAACCCAAACTCGATAATCAAAAATTTCCTAACTCGCTGAAAAAGGCCAATCTAACTCGATAAAAGGCAGTCTAACTCGCTAATTCCACTATGAACAGTAACTGCTCCATAAAAACACTTCGAAACCAAGTTTTTTCGACCAAATTGAACCTAAAACAACCTATATTATCGGTAGGCGATTATACCACTTGTAGGACCGCAGAACAACCTTAATCACTAAAGAATGAAGCTTAATTCTAGAGAGAGAAAGTAAGTAGAGAGAGAGAGAGTGGGAACTCTAGTGTGTGAAATAATGACCTTCATATATCTAAGAGAACCAACCTCTCAAATGAGGTTTACAAGAGTATTTATACTAGTAGTCTAGGGCTTCACTTATCTTTGACCTTATTACATAACTAGCCCTTAGACTTTATAAAATCATGAAAACTAAACATAAACTCCATCATAATGATATTCGAAAGCAACCTATTACTCCACATTAATGACCGACACTTTTTATAAATAAAAATACGATTCTAACAGTGTGACCCTATAGGCTCACATATGTCTAGCAATATAATTATTTATTATGACATGAGCATACTCCAACAATCCTAACATACATATTACAAGATTAAACACGTAAATGAGTAATCAAGTAGCTAAATACGAAGTATAATACATTTTAGAGAGAGAAAGTAAAGAACATCAATAAAAACGAAGCTTTTAAAGATCAAAGAAGATTGTAAAAAACTAAAACAATCACTACAAGAAACAACAAATCATATTAGGCTCTTAATACCAATTGTAGTTCCAATAGTATCACGTCTACGAACTAATCTTAATAATGTAACGTGGGTGTGAGCACTTTAGAGAGATGAGAGAGAGAACATAAGAAACCTTCGCAATTTCATTAAGAAGAACACACACCTCATAACCTATAAGGTAGGGGTATTTATACCCAACGTCTAGCCAAGCATGCCATATTCCAACAAAGCATAAATAGAAGTCCCTGACTAATGATTTACACTTTTCATATTCCAACATACCCTAAACTATGACAAAATATAAATAGAAGTCCCTGACTAATGATTTACACTTTTCATATTCCAACAAAGAGAACGCGAATATAGTAGATCTATTGGCAGTTGACGCCCAATTTGTGTTGCTAGATAAGTGGCCAAACGCATTATATTTGAGAATAATAGGCAATCTCCTACTCGAGGGCACTATTACTCACATTATTATTATAATGTCAGTAATGTTACATTATAGCTCATTATTATAATGTCCACACTGTTAAGGTTTGCGTGTCATGAGACTTAGGGAAATATGTTGCGCTGGAATACTTCGTTTTACAACTATTTAACTTGTGTTCAACCTATTACTTATTTATAAATGGTGTGTGCTTATTCACACACCTTTTTCTGGCCAAATTAAGACCAAAACAGACACAAACTAACCATAAATGCTAAAGATATTGTGTTTTGTGTTTGTGATCGTATAGAAACGGATATTTGAGAAATTGGCAAAAATCAGGCCAAAAGGGTAAAAACGAGCACGAGTTTGGAAAACGTGTCAAAAGCCAGAGCCGGGGAAGCAAATTACCATTTTTGAGCTTAGATTGTCAAAACACACCTTGTGAAATCACAAAATGCCAAAAATAGTCCTTGGAGCAAAAGTTTGCAAAATTGGCAGAAATGGTCCCTCAAGTTTGGAAATTGATAAAAATGGCCCATGAGCATTGGATTTGGATGAAAAGTCAACAATGATCCTTGGAAATTCAAAATTTTTCATTATTGGTCCTTTGGAGAAAAAGTTTGAAGAAATTACAAGTTTAGTCCCTGAACTTTGAAGTTTCGCATTTTTAGTCTGTGGATACCTAAATTTGGATAATTATCAAAACGGTTCTTGGACAATCAATTATGGCAAGTTATACCCTTGTGACAACTTTTGGGAATTCACATTTCAGGCCCCTCACTTTTGGCAAAATTACAAAAATGGTCCTTGTGAAATTACTAAACCAAACGGATCCTTATTATTAACATAAATCCAAACCAAACCAAAATCCAATCCACAACACAAACCTATCCCATTCCTCTGGTCCAGTCCACCACCCAAGCCCATACACCCCTGAG
This sequence comes from Artemisia argyi, assembly GCA_030686995.1. Classification (NCBI taxonomy): domain Eukaryota; kingdom Viridiplantae; phylum Streptophyta; class Magnoliopsida; order Asterales; family Asteraceae; genus Artemisia; species Artemisia argyi. The sequence continues at coordinate 176,259,083 of CM060703.1, forward strand.
CCCAACTTCCCTTTTTATTAATAAAATCCCAAGGTCAAACACCACCCCTTCCCTAGTTTCCCTCCCACTTGACCTGTAAGATGTCACCTCCACCACCCCCACCTTCACCATCACATCCCACCATCCCCCCTCCAATTGCACTCCAAAACAAACCTCATTAAATGCCACCACCCCCCATTTGCAATCACTCAGAGTAATTTGGTCAACAGACTTTCCCGCCAAAAATTGATCAATGGCTAGGATCAATTTTACTCATCCAAAGGCTAAGATTAGGAGTGGGATTTGTGCAGAGGACCAGGGAAACCCTAATGGAGCTCTATAAATGAAGAGGGAAGCAAGAGACAAGGATATGTAGTTTAACTTAGTTTAATGTATGTCGAATTAGTAATTTATTAAATTCAAGTGTAATTTTCAGCTTTTAAGTTGTATTTTCAGTGTTAAATAAACCTATTTCAAGCATCAATTCCAACTATTTTAGTTAAATTCAGTTTATGCTCTATTTTAATAAAAAAAATCTCATATTAGCTTAATGATGTTAAAAGTTGTTGTTTAATGTTCCTTTAAGCTCATTTCAATTTCCTTATAAGCTTTTTGAAGATTTTAGATCATTTAGAGGACTGTTAGACATAAAATTCAAAAATACAAAAAAATACAAGAAAAATATTGAAAATTAAAAAAAAAAAAAAAAAAAAAAAAAAAAAAAAAAAAAAAAAAAGGTTTGAAGATGAAGAAAGCTGGAGCAGGGTAAATTGTGGATATCCCTGGGTTAGTTGCTTTGTGGAAAGCATTAGGAAAGGTTCTTGGTTCTTGGCTCTAAGTTCTAAGCAGGATTGCAATTTGTAAGCAAGATCTTACCTTTTTACTTTCTACTTTAGCACTGCTTATTCTCTGCTTATTTCTGGTTATTTTTGCTTATTAGGTATATCTAGGTCATACTCTAGCTTAATATTAGGTTCTTGTTCATTAAATTTCATTGTGCTTATAACTCTTAGTTTAACTGTCATTTTAGCATAATATAGAATCCTAGGTGTTTGTGGTTTAAACTTATGTTTCTGTGCTTATTCTAGCTTATTAGATCATATAAAGTCTTTGTGAATCAATTTCATAGTCTCAAATAATCATTTGTTTCAAAAATCAAAAATCTGTTAAGCAAGTCATTTTCCATTTAACTCAAGTTCACTGCATAACCTTTGGTAAGGTTGGTTTTTTGTTTAAAAGCAGCCCTCATAGCTTATTTATTAGTCCTAGATAAGTAGTATAGGTTGTCTCATCATTTCACTTTAAAAATCTCAAAATCAGTTTCATATCAGGTTGTTTGGAATTGCATGATCTCAGTGATCAATAGGGTGTTTTTGTTGTTAGTTCTGGTTCATGCATGTTTCTTTAGGCCATAATAACTTAGTTTGACCATAAAATCCAGGTCTTGTATGAGAAAAAGTTAAAATCACACTTAAATCTTCATTATATGGTTCACTGTTAGGATTTTGGAAGCCAAAATCATTCATAGGGTTCATAAGTTGTTAATCTAGCTTAGTATAAACTCATTTTAGCTTAAACCTTCAATTTCAGTGATTAGTGATCAAGCAAAGTTCACCATAGTCAACTTAGGTATAAATCATAAAAAGTCAAGTTACAAGGTTTGGCAGAAAACCAAATTTTGCAAGAATTTTCATGGTTTCATTTTTTTAAGTTAACCTTTAAGCTTTTTGGAAATTGAAGTTGCTCAGCTAAACTTGATAATCCATATTTTTTTATTATTTTTACAAATTTAATTTTTCTTAGGGCTTATTCATTAGCTTAGTTGGACCTGCAGGGCAAGCATATGCCCTGCACTAGGGTACTTGTCCCATAAGTAATACTTGGGAATCACACCAGGCTTTACCTCTCGAGGGATCTTGAGAAGCTTACAACCCCCACCAGGCAGTGTACCTGATCGTTGTAGTATAGTATAGTGACAAGTACCGGGGGATTGATAGTTCAACTCAGGAATAGTGTCGCTAGGATTAGAAAGCCTAAAAACTAGGTCTAGATGTGAGGGATGATTCTTTTTGTATTTTTAGATTTTATGAAAAGCAAGTAAAAATCTCGGGTTTTAGAAGAGTGGGAGGAATTAGTTGCTAGCCAACTAACCCAAATAACTAAGATGCAATCAAAATAAAATAACATAAATGAAAATAAATCTAATTTTACTAATTTGGTGTAAACAATGATAGGGAAAGTTGTGTTTACTTAGGTTTCATTACTTCCTAGATATCTTTTACAGGTTGATAGCTTGTTACAATTGCATGGATGACGGGTCGTATTCCTTAATACTAGTCGTAGGGCCGTGTACAATATTCCCTAACTCTATAGGATCCTACTTCACTCCTATGTCGAGCCGTTAGAAGCTCCTAACATGGGATCATTAGAATTCTCCTACATATCAAATACAACCAAAAATGATAGTACACCTCTGATCATGTTTCTTAAGACGTTCAAGCATGTTACCAATGGAAGTCTGCCAGTTTCTTAAGCCTAACATCGAATACAATCGTCCGTAACAACTATAAATCAACAATCAACCCATAATTAACATCTAGGCTTCACTACATCTAAGCAAACACAAAAGAGATCTAGCCTAGCATGTTAAATTGAAGACAAGCGTAAGATATATTCAAACAACACATAAACATATTGATTGAATAAAAAGAGTACTTATCTCAAATTGAACATGTAAGTTTCAAAGGGTTGAAACCCTTGAAAAAGTTGTAAAAATTGGCCTAGGGTTTTTCCCTCAAAGTTGCACACTAATGAATGAAATTTGAAAAACTATATATAGATTTTATAGGGTGACGGCGTCAAGAAGGAATTTCTGACGCCGTCAACTCGCCGCCAAAATAGAAATCGTATTGCCTAGATCCAATTGTGACGCGGTCATGTGTAAATTTCTTATGGGCCGTCACTAATACTTGGACCATGACGGCCTTGGGTGACGCCGTCATCTCCAATGCACAAAACACTCTGAACAGTCACATGCATCATCCACTTCCACCTCTTTTGTTACTCTTGATGCCGTCATGTAGAATCTCTTGACGCCGTCAGGTACTGTTCCCAGCAAGGAAAATTGAGACTTTGCCGTCTTCTTCACTTTTATGCTCCAAAACATCCAAAATGCTTCCTTTTCCAGATTTCTCTCCAAAAGTACCTAAAATGACAAAAGGAACGATTTAGGGCAATATTTGATCAAATAATCTCGAATCCGGGCTTAAATGACCCCTTAAAAATGGTTCATTTTTCGCCTCATCAAATACCCTTACACTTGAGATTTGCTTGTCCTCAAGAAAATGCGCTTTTATTCTAATCAAAATACAAGTTAGGGGTCATTTAACACTAATATAAAAGTAATTACAACAAATAATCGTTCCACTAATGACCAAAGACAAGCACGGAGGTCATATACTAGCACCTCACAAATAGTGTTTAGATACTCACATCTCTCGGGTGTAATAAAGTATATGTCACAATAAGGAAATGGAAAACATCTCTCACTACCTGTCATAGAAAAATAGATTACCATAGGCTTGGGAAAGGATCAAACATCCACCACTTGGCATAAGCACCTAAGATAAACTATCAAAGAGGTCTTTCAAAGGGTTATAACGTTATGTGTAGGGATATGGAATACACGGTTTTGTTGGATAATGGTAATATTTACTGGTGGCGAGTTAATCATCTTGGTTAATTACATGTACAATATGGCATTGCTAAGCCAAGACTAGACTCGACTTAAGCTAATAAATCAAAAATAACAAAAACATAAAACAAACATAAAATGAAACGGGATGGTAGTCCGTATCTTTTTTTTTTCTTTTTCTATATTTTTTTTCTTTTTTTTCTTTTTTTTCGATTTTTTTTTTGGCGTACACTTTTACCCTCCCATCCAAAATAATATATCATAAGGAATGTACATTCCCCTTACACTTGAATTTTTACATACTTTACAATAAACTATTCTAATGACTCGAATCAAGATAATCAAAACACTTGAGTACTTTTTAAGATTAACGTACATATGGGGGTAATATATATTGTTCTTCCCCATTACTCCATAACACAAGTACTTTACCCATGAGTCGCAATCGTCCCAAAACAATATGTACAAGGATATGACTCGACTTAGCAACCATGTAATCAATTAGATAATTAACTAAGGGTTTAAACATGTAACAATAATGCACTAAAGATAAGTGCATACATTGAAGGCTAAGGCGATTTGGTTGCACATTTGGGTGGGTTGTAACAAATTCTTCCTTTAAGTAAGATGCTTAAAGTTAGAAACGAAAAGATAGGCTCGGAGGGGTGTACTAGGGGTTTCGTGTACTAAAAATGAGTACAACGCTAAGGTGTGGGAAAATTAGTTGACTTTACTAGCCAAGTAATATGACTTAAATGGTCAAGTAATTATGATACGGGTTTAAACACAAGGGTGATCCTAATGCCTCTTATCATGTAGTAAATCCTACCACACGAATGTAGTCTCACTAGCGGTCTCGGGATGCATCACTAACGCAAGTTCTAGAATCTAAATGCTACCGGTATACTCATAAGCACTAATATTGAATGCTTTTCCTATCAAATCTAAAGGCGAACCTCACATATTTGGGTGGAAAATTTTTCTGAATAGTACGGTTTTGTGCTAGTCATACAACTCCTATCCATGAGACGCTTGCTAAGGCTAAAGTTTCACTCCTAAATGTTGTAACAAATTTTAAATTTGGCGCTAAAATTACACTAACAAGTATTTCTCTTAGTTTTATTACACACCTACCATCAAACAAACAAACTCAAGTGCAATTGTATCCTATAAGGTATCATCATTTACCCTCCCCTTACACTTAGGATGAACATTGTCCCCAATGTTCAATTAAAGGATGTAAAAGTAAAATAGGTAAAAGAATTAAAACAAATACTCCCCTGATTCGTTCGATGTGGATAGTGTATCAACAAGGTTAGATCTTCCTCAAAGAAAATGAACGTTGAAAGCTTCCCTTCCAGAAATATAAATCATCTTCTTGTCATATATAACCTGTTAAACCTGAGAAAACACTCAAGGCAACCTCGCGTAAAATCGGCAGCAATCTATATATATACTAACAAATCCTAGAAAGCAATTTAAGATATAACGCTTGTGGAATGAATGTTTGCAGATTTCCTGGAGATTATAAAACTAAAGAATCAACAAAAACTTTAAGACTCCGGTTTAAACAAAACTCGCAAAATTTTTCACAATTTTGATACCTGACGCCGTCAGAATGTTCCTGGAAAAACCTTATGTTAAATTACAGGAAAATTTCTAGAAAAACCCATGCCTTATTTCCTGGAAAATCCTGCAAAACATCATTATGACTCGATACAAGCATTTGACTCTAACAATTACTAATATACATGCTCATTTAATATTGTGGCGAATCATGATCATTTTCATTCTTATAAACAAATTTAGATTTCCCTTACACTTAGCTTTTGCAAAATACCTTTATATGAAGTTAAGGCGAGGTTAAACAACAAAACAAAGCATTTTCACAATTTAGTTTGAAACAAGATCTACCAACAATAAAAATAAGACATGCATACGGAAATAAATAACATCAAACAAATAAAAACACACAAAACATGGGTTGCCTCCCAAGAAGCGCTTGTTTTTGTTCGAGTCACGAGCCTGACTCTACCCTTATTTCATGGATGAAGGTGAGGTTTTCCCTACACTTAGGATTAAGTGCGGGTGATAATAGCGATACACACCATCTCGGTGGAAGTATGCCACGTGAGGAAAGAGTGGTGGATGAATTATATACTCAAAGGGCTATGCTCCTATCATCATAACCTTGCCTAATTCAATTGGGTTAATGGGTGGATTAAGATTTTCTCCTAGAAAGGGATCATTTTCTATCAACTTCGAAAGACTCCTAGTTGGGGATCCATCTTGACCTAATAAACCCGGTTTAAACCCATAATTTTTCTTGTGATCAATCATAAATGGGTGATGTAAGCATGTAAGGTCATTTTCCACTCCTATATTGGCTTCCTCTCTACAAGGCTTAGAGTCCACTACCTTTGTCCTAAGACTACCCAGACTATATGGTTTGATGGGTGGATCGGAACCTATTTCAATTCCTAAATTTTCATCCAAGGATGGAAGATTAGGTAACGGTTTTGGTTGAGGCTCAGGTTCATCAAAACTAGGAACTTCCCTAGAACTAAGAGTAAGGTTATCATTATAAGTATTCAAACCTATATCCTCTAGTTGTGTTTGGTTCAAAGGTTCTACCTCTATTGGGGTTCCTATAGTCTCTTCTACTTTATCCGGGTAAGTCAAGGGAGGTGTGTACGTATCAAATGATGGTAGGACTTGTGGAACATTGAGTGGGCTTATGTTATTCACCTCGTCCTCTATTGTATCTAGATTACCTATGTGTTCATCTTGTATTATGGTGAAATCAAACCACTCAGTGTACCTAAGTATCTCATTTATAGGCTTATTATCCCCAACCAAACTTCTTGCTTGTTCCCTCAAACTTGCAATCAATTGATCCGTAACAACGTTTGTTGGATTGTCCAACTTCTTAGAGAGTATGGCACAATTCTTTATGGCTTCCCATGCTTCTTCAGCACTTACTCCCCAAAGGTTCCCATCTGCGGCATGGTCAATGTCCATTTTGATATAGTGGTCGACAGGATGGTAAATTATTTCAATTTTGGACCATAGATCGAAACTATGACGAGGGACTTTTCGGAGTAAATATTTAAAATGAGTCCAAGCATCATAGATAGGTTCATCTTCATGTTGTTTAAACATCAATATGTCATTTGGAGTGGGTGAATTTTGTGGTTGGTAGTATGGTGGAATCGCGTTCTCCATAATGGTGAACGGAAGAGTCAATGGAAAAGTTTTACGAACAAAGACACAAAGAAAAGATAGACTAAAGAAAACCTATAAATAAAAATAAAAATCTTACTAGAAAGGAATCTAGTAAGTAGACCTAATAAAAAGAAATTCTAACTTAGACAATAACTATTCCCTGGGCTGCGGCGCCAAAAACTTGATACGTAGGAATCACACCAGGCTTTACCTCTCGAGGGATCTCGAGAAGCTTACAACCCCCACCAGGCAGTGTACCTAATCATTGTAGTATAGTATAGTGACAAGTGCCGGGGGATTGATCGTTCAACTCAGGAATAGTGTCACTAGGATTAGAAAGCCTAAAAACAAGGTCTAGAGGTGAGGGATGATTCTTTTTTTATTTTTAGATTTTATGAAAAGCACGTAAAAATCTCGGGTTTTGGAAGAGTGGGCGGAATTAGTTGCTAGCCAACTAACCCAAATAACTAAGATGCAATCAAAATAAAATAACAGAAATGAAAATAAATCTAATTTTACTAATTTGTGTAAACAATGATGGGGAAAGTTGTGTTTACTTAGGTTTCATTACTCCCTAGATATCTTTTAAAGGTTGATAGCTTGTTACAATTGCATGGATGACGGGTCGTATTCCTTAATACTAGTCGTAGGGCCGTGTACAATATTCCCTAACTCTATAGGATCCTACTTCACTCCTATGTCGAGCCATTAGAAGCTCCTAACATGGGATCATTAGAATTCTCCTACGCATTAAATACAACCAAAAATCATAGTACACCTCTGATCATGTTTCTTAAGACGTTCAAGCATGTTACTAATGGAAGTCTGCCAGTTTTCTTAAGCCTAACATCGAATACAATCATCCGTAACAACTATAAACAAACAATCAACCCATAATTAACATCTAGGTTTCACTACATCTAAGCAAACACAAAAGAGATCTAGCCTAGCATGTTAAATTGAAGATGATGCGTGGGAATTGCACCTTGCTTTACCTCTCGAGGGATCTTGAGAAGCTTACAACCCCCACCAGGCAGTGTACCTGATCGTTGTAGTATAGTATAGTGACAAGTACCGGGGGATTGATCGTTCAGCTTAGGAATAGTGTCGCTAGGATTAGAAAACCTAATTACTAGTTCTAGAGGTGAGGGATGATTATTTTTTTGTTTTTATATTTTTATAAAAGCAAGTAAAATCTCGGGTTTTGGAGGAATGGGCGGAATTAGTTGCTATTCAACTAACCCAAAACTAATATATAATCAAAATAAAATACTGAAAATGAAATTAAACTAATTATTACAAAGGTTGTGAGCAGTAATTGAAGAAATTGTGTTTACTTAGACTTCACTACTCCCTAGACATCTTTTACACGTTAATTACTTGTTATACTTGTATGGATGACGGATTGTATTCCTTAATACCATTCGTGGGGTGGCATACATAACTCCCCAACTCTATGAGCTCTTATCTCCTCCTACACCATGACCCAGCACAACTATAGGGATTGTAAACAGTGGCTCATGCATTAAATACAACCAATAAAGACCTAAAACGCCTCGGTTCATGTTTCTTAAGACGTTCAAGCATGTTACCATTTGGAGATCTGCCAGTTTTCTTAAGCCTAACATATAAATCATTCATCCAAGAACAAGAATAAACAAGTAATCAACACATAATCAACATCTAGGTTTCATTAGATCTAAGCAAACACAAGAGAGATCTAGCCTAGCATAATTGAATTGAGACAAGAACAAGATATAGACAACCAACACATAGACATATTGATTGAATTAGAAGAATACTTATCTCAATTACAATGCAAGGTATCAAGGGTTTGGAACCCTTGAAAAACCTGTAAAAGAGGCACCAAATTCGTCTTTAGGGTTTCACCAAAACTTCTCTCCTGGTTTATGAAAAAACTAGAAAACTATATATAGGAAAACTGGGCTGACGGCGTCAAGACAAGCATGTGACGCCGTCACCTTGCCGCCAAATACTTCCTCGGACGGCCTTGATCTACCTATGACGGCCTATGTGACGCCGTCACCAACCACGGTATTTTATTCTTGGTACTTTGACGCCGTCAGGATGACTTTTGACGCCGTCATCAACTACGGTGTTTTATTCTTGATGTCTGACGCCGTCACCTAGTGTCTTCATCATGGAAAATTGATACTTTGCCGTTTTCTTCACTTTTATGCTCCAAAAACGTCCAAAATGGCTTCTTTTCCAGAATTCACTCTCCAAACACCTAAAATCACAAAAGGAACGATTTAGGGCAATATTTGATCAAATAAAGTCGGATTCGGGCTTAAATGACCCCCTAAAAACGGATCATTTTTCGCCTCATCATATACCCTTACACTTGAGATTTGCTTGTCCTCAAGCAAATGCGCTTTTATTCTACTCAAAAGACAAGTTAGGGGTCATTTAACACTAATATAAAAGTAATTACAACAAATAATCGTTCCACTAAAGACCAATAGACAAGCACGGAGATCATACACAAGCACCTCACAAATAGTGTTTAGATACTCACATCTCTCGGGTGTAATAAAGTAATATAACATTATGGAAATGGAAGATATCTCTCACTACCTGTCATAGCAAAATAGATTACCATAGGCTTGGGAAAGGATCAAAGCTCCACCACATGGCGTAAGCACCTAGGATAAACTATCAAAGAGGTCTTTTAAAGGGTTGTAACGTTAGGTATAGGGATATGAATTACACGGTTTTGTTGGATAAAGGAAGTTTTACTGGTGGCGAGTTAACAATCTTGGTTAATTACATGTACAAGATGGCGTTGCTAAGCCAAGACTAGACTCGACTTAAGCTAATAAATGAAAAATAACAAAAACATAAAATGAACATAGAATAAAAACGGGATGGTAGTCCGTTTTTTTTTTTTTTTTTTTTTTTTTTTTTTTTTTTTTTTTTTTTTTTTTTGCATACACTCTTACCCTACCATCCAAAATAATACATCATAGGAGATGAGAATTCCCCTTACACTTGAATCTTTACATACTTTACATTAAACTAATCTAATGACTCGAATTAAGAAAATCAAAACACTTGGAGCACTTTTAAGATTAACGTACATATGGGGGTAATAAGTGATGTTCTTCCCCATTACTCCATAAAATAAGTACTTACCCATGAGTCCCAATCGTCCCAAAACAATATGTACAAGGATATGACTCGACTTAGCAACCATGTAATCAATTAGAAAGTTAACTTAGGGTTTAACAAATAACAATAATGCACAAAAAATGAGCGCATACACGGAAGGCTAAGGCGATTTGGGTGTACATTTAAGTGGGGTGTAACAAATTCTTCCTTTAAGTAAATTGCTTAAAGTTAGAAACGAAAAGATAGGCTCGGAGGGGTGTACTAGGGGTTTCGTGTACTAAAAATGAGTACAACGCTAAGGGTGTGGGAAAAATTAGTTGACTTAACTAGCCAAGTGATATGACTTAAATGGTTAAGTAATCATGATACGGGTTTAACACAAGGGTGATCTTAATGCCTCTTATCATGTAGTAAATCCTACGACACTTATGTAGTCTCACTAGCGGTCTCGGGATGCATCACTAATGCAAGTTCTAGAATCTAAATGCTACCGGTACACTCATAAGCACCAATAATGAATGCTTTTCCTATCAAATCTAAAGGCGAACCTCACATTTTTGGGTGGAAAATTTTTCTGAATATACGGTTATGTGCTAGTCATACAATCTCCTATCCATGAGACGCTTGCTATGGCTAAAGTTTCACTCCTAAATGTTGTAAAAAATTTTAAATTTGGCGCTAAAATTACACTAACAAGTATTTCTCGTAGTTTTATTACACATCTACCATCAAACAAAACAAACTCAAGCGAAAGTGCATATGTAAGGTATCATCTTTTTACCCTCCCCTTACACTTAAGATGAACATTGTCCCCAATGTTCAAGTAAAGAATGTAAAAGTGAAAAAGTAAAGAGAATGAAATCAAATACTCCCCTGAGTCGCTCGGTATGGATTATAGGTTGGCCAGGTTAGATCTTCCTCCAAGAAAATGAACAGTCAAAGCTTCCCTTCCAGAATATAAATCATCTTCTTGTCATACATAACCTGTAAATCCTGACAACAATAGACAAGACAACCTCGCGTAAAATCGGCGGCATCCTATATAAGTTACTAAATCCTAGAAAACAAAGTAAGATATAATGCTTGTGGAATGAAGTTTGCAGATTTCCTGGAGATTATAAAACTTAATAATTCACAAAAACCATAAGACTCCGTTAGGAAAACAAAACCGGTAAAATTTCCAGATTTTTAACTCCTGACGCCGTCAAGAGTAATACTCTGACGCCGTCAGAATGGACCTGCAGAAATTCTTATGTTAAGTTTTCGGAAAATTTCTGGAAAAACTTTGTCCTACTTCTTGGAAAATCCTGCAAAACTTCATTATGACTCAATACAAGCATTTGACTCTAACAAATACGAATATACATGTTCATTTAATATTGTGGAGAATCATGATCGGTTTTGTTTCTTAAAAACATATTTGGGGTTTCCCCTTACACTTATCTTTTGCAAAAATACCTTTAGGTTGAAGTTAAGACTAGGCCAAACAAAATAATAAAGTACTTCCACATTTTAGTTGAGAAACATGATCAACCAACAATAAAAATAAATAAAACATGCATACGGAAGCAAATAACAATCAAACATTTAACACAAAACATGGGTTGCCTCCCAAGAAGCGCTTTTCTTTATTTACGAGTCTTGTAGCTAGACTCAAAGTCATGGGCTATCACGTGATTTCATCATTGGTTCCATTCTCTAGGTCGTCTTCTAAACTAGTATCGCTTTCATAGTGCAAGTACTTCGGATCTTTGAATTCGAAAACATCTTGTCGATACTTAGAACCAAGCTTACTAACATTCTTAAAGAATCCACATGATAAATCAGAAATATTCCTACACCCTCTCCTAACATCCTCATCACACAAGATAAGTTGGGAGCTCATCATATCAAGCCCGTCACAATCTATTCCCTTAAGGTCTTTTCTCTTGTATGGCGTTTGGTATGAAATCCTCCTAATCCCATCAGTGAAGGTCATAATTCCGTTCAAGTCATCCACTATCAAATTAGTGATTTCACAAAAGGGTGCTCCAAAGACGACTTGTGATAACCTAGGGTCGACATAGTCCTCTATGTTATCCACAATTGTGAATTCCATAGGGAATGCCATATTTCCTACAAACACCTGGATTTCATGATCCTTACCAACCACTTTCCATCCTTTGTAAATTATCCCCCATCTGCAGATATTGTTATAGTGAAACAATGACATAAAATTCTTTGGCAGGAATATATTAATGTATATGTTATCGAAGTACTTATGACCGATCATGCAGGGGATTTTGAGATTATCCGGATCACGTCGTCTTATCTTCCCCAACTCTCCATCCTTTGACCCATATAGATTCCCCTCAAGAGATGGACGATACTCGTACACCTCCTCACTATCCCTACGAAAGATTACCTTCCTAACACCATTGGTGAGTACTACACTACCATCTTTCTTATCAAGGATTGCTCCTGATTCATTGATAAATGGTATCCCAAGGACAAGGTGGGTTAACGTTTGATTGGTGAAAGGGTCCACGTCATCAACCACGGTGAGGTCAGTATTGTAAACAAGCTCTCCAATCCTAATTGATAAATTTTCTATTACTCTCTTGCACGCAACGTGCTCTGGGAAGGTTTTGTGGTATAGGGAGAGGGGGATTATGTTGACTGGGAATCTAGGATCTATATGACTATCGGTTAAGAGCTTTTCCTTAATGGTACAGGGGATCTTGAAAACTTTATGGTTACTTTCCTTAGTCTGATTGTTACCCACACTAATAACATCCTCCATTTTTCTCTCGGGTTTTTCTATAATAGATTTACCCAAAATGGTTGGATCTTTCTCATGCTCTTCCGATTTCTTTTTCCTTTCATCCGGTTTGTCGGATTCTTGCGTGGTGTATTGCTCGGGTGAGTCGGTAGGTTTTCTTGCCAAATCATGGTTAACCCTTGAGGTCTCATCTTTCGCTGTCTGACTGAATTTGTTAGGTTGTTGTTGGGTTGGGTCGGGTGTCGAAGCAGATATCGTGGTGATGGTGTTTACGAAGTGGATTGGTCCAGGGGGGTTGACAGGTTCTTTTCCGTTAGGAGACAGATGTTTGAATAGCTTGTTAGGACTTTTTATTTTTACAGGGGAGGCTGGTGGACTTATGACGGTAGCAGATTTAACCTCATTAACGGGAATGGGCCTATTATCAATATGCTCTTTGATAGCAGTCAACAGATTACAAATCTTGTTGTTTACATCATCCTGCTGTTGTTTAAATTTAGCCTCGAGCGTAGCGAGCTGTAGTTCTTGAGAGAGAATGAATTTCTTTAAAGTATCTTCACAGCTTTTCCTAGGAGTGCCTTGTGATGGAAAATGCTCGGACCAAGTGAGTGGTGAGGAGTCATTGAAGGATACGCTTCGCGTTTGGTACCTTCTAAAATCAGGTTTATCCTTCCATACCTCATAGGCTTCGGCAGAAGTTCGAGGACCCTGACCTATGTGCGATGATGTGAATTCGTTATAAGCACGTTTTGGAAGTTCCATGCAGTTATGGGTCTCATGAGGGCCATTGCATAGTTTGCATGTAGAAGCGATTCTGCTTACTTGGCTTGAAGGTTTATGAGCTTCGTAGGATTTCATGAGAGACTTGACTCGACCTTCAAGTTCCATGATCCTACGGTCGGGAGTGCTAGAATTGTTCGAAGGCAAAGATATTGCCTTGACCGTTTTGTTCAAGTCACGGGGATCATTCCATCTTTCGTTGTCATAGAGAGCAAGATCTTCTATGAGTTCCCATGATTGTTCCGCACTAAGATCACGTAGCTTACCACCGGCCGATTGGTCAATGGTTCACCTCGTGGAGATGTCGATATCGTCATAAAAAATTTGGACTTGGAGCCAAAGATCTATGCCATGATGAGGGACTTTTTGGAGTAAGTCCTTGAAACGAGTCCATGCTTCATAAAGAGATTCATTTTGACGTTGTTGAAACATCAAGATGTCATTCCTAAGCTTAGTAGTTCTCCCCGGTGGGAAAAATTGAGCAAGGAAACGAGTGGTGAGATCATCCTATGTGGTGATGGATCCCGCGGGTAAACGCTCAAGCCATTGACTAGCTTGATCCCGTAGAGAGAATTGGAATAGGCGTAAACGGGTAGTCTCTCTAGTTTCAACACCTAGGTCTATGGAATCTACGATTTTGAGGAAGTCCTTAAGGTGTTGGTTTGGATCTTCGGAACGAAGTCCACGGAATGCACATCCGCTTTGCACCAACCAGATGGTGTCGGATCGCAAGGAGGTCACATTGGCTCCGGTGAGCTCAATGGTGTTTCGGTAGCCTTGATGGCTAGGTCGGGAGTACTCTCCTAAGGTTCGGGGCCTAAGGGGTTCTAGTGGTGGGTTTTGTTGTGGTGGGATGACGGGTTCAAAGATGTTACCACCTTCCATGATGTCGAATGGTAAAGAGTTACGAACAAAGGCACGCAGAAGTAAGATAGACTAAAGAAGACCTAAAAAATAAAAATAAAATCTTACTAGAAAGGAATCTAGCAAGTAGACCTAATAAAAAGAAATCCTAACCTAGACAATAACTATTCCCCAGGCTGCGGCGCCAAAAACTTGATGCGTGGGAATCGCACCTTGCTTTACCTCTCGAGGGATCTCGAGAAGCTTACAACCCCCACCAGGTAGTGTACCTGATCGTTGTAGTATAGTATAGTGACAAGTACCGGGGGATTGATCGTTCAGCTTAGGAATAGTGTCGCTAGGATTAGAAAACCTAATTACTAGTTCTAGAGGTGAGGGATGATTATTTTTGTGTTTTTATATTTTTATAAAAGCAAGTAAAATCTCGGGTTTTGGAGGAATGGGCGGAATTAGTTGCTATTCAACTAACCCAAAACTAATATATAATCAAAATAAAATACCGAAAATGAAATTAAACTAATTATTACAAAGGTTGTGAGCAGTAATTGATGAAATTGTGTTTACTTAGACTTCACTACTCCCTAGACATCTTTTACACGTTAATTACTTGTTATACTTGTATGGATGACGGATTGTATTCCTTAATACCATTCGTGGGGTGGCATACATAACTCCCCAACTCTATGAGCTCTTATCTCCTCCTACACCATGACCCAGCACAACTATAGGGATTGTAAACAGTGGCTCATGCATTAAATACAACCAATAAAGACCTAGTACGCCTCGGTTCATGTTTCTTAAGACGTTCAAGCATGTTACCATTTGGAGATCTGCCAGTTTTCTTAAGCCTAACATATAAATCATTCATCCAAGAACAAGAATAAACAAGTAATCAACACATAATCAACATCTAGGTTTCATTAGATCTAAGCAAACACAAGAGAGATCTAGCCTAGCATAATTGAATTGAGACAAGAACAAGATATAGACAACCAACACATAGACATATTGATTGAATTAGAAGAATACTTATCTCAATTACAATGCAAGGTATCAAGGGTTTGGAACCCTTGAAAAACCTGTAAAAGAGGCACCAAATTCGTCTTTAGGGTTTCACCAAAACTTCTCTCCTGGTTTATGAAAAAACTAGAAAACTATATATAGGAAAACTGGGCTGACGGCGTCAAGACAAGCATGTGACGCCGTCACCTCGCCGCCAAATACTTCCTCGGACGGCCTTGATCTACTTATGACGGCCTATGTGACGCCGTCACCAACCACGGTATTTTATTCTTGGTACTTTGACGCCGTCAGGATGACTTTTGACGCCGTCATCAACTACGGTGTTTTATTCTTGATGTCTGACGCCGTCAGGGTATAACTCTTGACGCCGTCACCTAGTGTCTTCAACATGGAAAATTGATACTTTGCTGTTTTCTTCACTTTTATGCTCCAAAAACGTCCAAAATGGCTTCTTTTCCAGAATTCACTCTCCAAACACCTAAAATCACAAAAGAAACGATTTAGGGCAATATTTGATCAAATAAAGTCGGATTCGGGCTTAAATGACCCCCTAAAAACGGATCATTTTTTGCCTCATCAGAAGACAAGCGTAAGATATATTCAAACAACACATAGACATATTGATTGAATTGAAAGAGTATTTATCTCAAATTGAACATGTAAGTTTTAAAGGGTTGAAACCCTTGAAAAAGCTATAAAAATCGGCCTAGGGTTTTTCCCTCAAAGTTGCACACTAATGAATGAAATTTGGAAAACTATGTATAGATTTTACAGGGTGACGACGTCAAAAAGGAATTTCTGATGCCGTCAACTCGCCGCCAAAATAGAAATTGTATTGCCTAGATCCAATTGTGACGCCGTCATGTGTAAATTTCTTCTGGGCTGTCACTAATACTTGGACCATGACGGCCTTGGATGACGCCGTCATCTCCAATGCACAAAACACTCTGGACCGTCACGTGTATCATCCACTTCCACCTCTTTTCTTACTCTTAACGCGGTCATGTATGTTGACATAAATAATGTCTTAAAACATTGCCTAAGAGAATTGAACTTGCTTGAATTCTAATCCAAACACATAACCTTTCTGCAAATTTTCTGCCAAAAACCCAATTCTGGCAACCTGGAAATCACCAGATGGGCGGCCCCCTTAATTTTGTAAGGCGACCCCCTTAATCATTAAGGGGACCGCCCCCTAATTAAGGGGACCGGCCATCTGATGGTCGGGTTTACAGAATCTTTTCTGCTTTTTAGCCCATTTCAACCTACATTTCCCAATTTTAACCAACACACTCTTTCCCAATCTTCCAAAACAAACCTTATCCGTCCTTAAACACACAAATCTTACACTATAAATATCCCCAATCCTCAAAACTATCCATTCATCCCATCATGAACTCTCCAAACAAACCAAAATCAAAAGCCTCAAGGCTAGCAAGGATGACGGAAAAACCCGTTTGGCGAAGAAAAAGCCCTCGAAACAAATCCATCATAACCAATGAAATTGGAAGTCATTCAACACATCCAACTTCTTACTTCCCAAACTTTACCTCAAACCCACAAGGTCATTCATTTGATCCTCTTTACAAACCATACAACATTGGCCAACCATCTTCCTACAATTCCAACTACACAAATCCAACACATCCATACCAAACCTATGATCCACTTCACATTGCCACGGAAAAGCAAAAGTTCCGTGATGAAATAAACCAAATCCATGATCTTAGTGATCTCCTTGCTATGCATCTTGCACAACGCAACAAAGGACAACCTCCATCATCACCCTATGCAAATTGCCTTCCCCACTCTCTCAATTTGGATCAAGTTACCAACCACACTCACTTTTGCCCTTGTTGCATATTCCTTCAAAAACAAATCCTCTACTTGAGTGAAGATATTTCTTGGATTGAATATCTTCTCACTCGTAATCATCCAATACCACCCTTAACACGATACAACATCGTGAGATCCACCTCTTCCGCTCCATACTCCACCCCATATCCCTCTCCATCTAACAACTAAGCTTCATGCTTATGTTATCCTTCAAGCAAATAAAACAATCAACCATGAGTTGCAAGCAAGTCCAAGTGCTCTTTCTAGGCAATATAGGACTATGTCTTTTCATTTGTTTTATTATGATTAATATGCCTTAAGCATATTAAATGTTGTAATGCTTTCAATGATGCTTGAATGAATCTATTTTTATAACTATTGCTTTGCATATATATGTGCCTTGTTCTTTTCTAATATTTTGTGTAGCCAAGACTTCCATAGCTCATTCCTTTGATGCTCTCAAATGAGGGGGAGTTTACATCAAGGGGGAGCTTTAACCTTTTTGATTTTACAAAAAGGGGGAGAAGAGAATGTTAAACTCTAAATTCTTGTCTAAAAATTATTTTTTAGACCTAATGAGTTTAAGGTTTTGTAATCATCAAAAAGGGGGAGATTGTTGACATAAATAATGTCTTAAAACATTGTTAGCATATTAACAATGTCTCTATGTTTTGATAATTACAAAGCATAAACTCATTAATCTAAAACTTATGACGTAAACAAGTTTTTTAGTGCTTAATATTTGTCTTTGCTTCCATATCACTTAAGGTATGAATAAACAAAGGGTTTATTACATTTCATGATCAAAGGAAATTTTTCTAATCACTAGAATTTTTATAAAATGTATTAAACATCTTATATCTTTTACAAAATTACTTTTGGAATTAAAAGAATATGTTTAATTCATAATAAATATATGATTTCAAATTTCCAACCAAAAATGGCAAATTCTATCCAGAAAAATATTCCCCACTAAAAGACAAGAAAAACCAACGTTCTGAAATGGGCGGCCCCATTAATTCCTTAGGCGACCCCCTTAATCATTAAGGGGACCGGCCACTAATTAAGGGGACCGGCCACGCTCCAGAACAGTGTTTTTCTCCCCTATCAATACTGGATCAGTTCACATTTTTTCCTCACCTTTTGCACTTCAAAACTTTCTGATCTAAATCTATTTCTCTATTCTCTCATCCTTTGATCATAAGTGTATATATTCTTTGTTTCAAAGTGATCCAATTTCCATCCTCTCAAGTGCAAGAGAAGAATACTTCTATCTTCCTAGACAAGAAGTATTACAACTTGTTGTGATCTCCACATCTAAGTTGTTGGTGTATCATCAAGATTATTTACATATTCTTTGTGAAGATTGTTGTGAATATTTGCTAGTAGATAGTTGTGTTAGATATAGATGGTGTGATTAGTAGATAGCTTGGTGTGAAGAAGAAAAGCTAGGATATCTATTGGTGTGAAGAAGATAGAGTTGAAGTAGTTAGTTGTGAAGTTGATTGATTTGAAGAAGGTGTGTAGAAGGTGTGACTTAGGTGTGAAGGTGTTGTGGTGTGTTTATTGGTGTGTATATTGGTGTGTAAATTGGTGTGTAAGGTTTTCTCCGCCATAAGGGAGCTTGTTGATATAGTGAAGAAAACTCTTGAGTTAGGTGCTCGGGGAGTGGAGTAGGGCAAGGAAGGTGTCCTTGTAGCCGAACCACTATAAATCTCTTGTCTCGCGGTTCGATCTTTCCATCTCTTACTTATTTCATTACTTATCATTGTTATATATTTCGTATTGATATTTGTTTGTATTGTGTAATACTTGAGATCACATATTATCGAATCTAAGTTTTTAAAAATTAAGTAAACACTAAAACTATTTTTACAACTAATTAAAAAGACGTAAAACTATTCAACCCCCCCCCCCCCCCCTTCTAGTTTTCCACAATTGGTATCAGAGCCACGTCTAGCAAGAATTTTAAAATATATTGTATTTTAAAACTTGTAACGATCTATGGAATCTGAAAAATATTTAGAAGGGCAATCTATGCAAAGACCACCACTATTTGAAAGTGATGGATTTTTATATTGGAAAAATAGATTCGAAACCTATGTGAAATCAAAAGATCTTGATCTTTGGCATATTATTACCTTTGGTGATTTTCCTCCTATTCAATATAATGTTGAAACTAAAATGGATGAAATTATAGATTTTGAAAAATAAAATGATGATTTGAAAAAGAAACTAGCAAAAAATAATGAGGCTAAAATGGTTATTTATAATGCGTTACCACGCAAAGAATATGAAAGAATTTTTATATGTAAAACCGCAAAAGAAATTTGGGATTCTTTATTAATCACTCACCAAGGTAATAGTCAAGTTAAAGATAACAAAATAGATCTTCCTGTACATCAATATGAACAATTTACGATTCCGGAAGAGGAATCAATTGATAATGCTTCTGCTAAATTTAACACCATCATCACAAGTTTAAAAGCACTTGATGAGACATTTTCTAGTAAAAATTGTGTTAGGAAATTTCTTAGGGCATTGCATCCGAAATGGCGAGCTAAAGTCACAGCTATTGAAGAATCAAAGAATTTGATGACATTGTCACTAGATGAGCTTATTGGCAACTTGAAGGTCCATGAAGAAATTATAAGAAAAGATTTGGAAACGGTTAAAGTCAAGAAAGAACAAGTCAAATCCGTTGCTCTAAAAGCCAAAAAGAAACTTTGTGATGATAGTGACTCAAGTGACGAAAGTGAAGATGAAGAATTTGCAATGGCCGTAAGAGAATTCAAGAAATTCTTCAAGAGACGAGGAAGATTCACTAGATCATCACATGACGATAGAAAATCATTCCAAAGAAATAGAAGTGACAATTACGTGAAAAGAAAATGCTTTAGATGTGGAAGTCCAAATCATCTCGTTGGTGAATGTCTAAAGCCGCCGAGTTATGATAATCAAGGTGCATTTGTTAGTAGAACATGGAGTGATAGTGACAAAGAAGAAGTGGAAAAACCAAGAGAAGAAAAGTGTTTCATGGCAAAAGCAACCGACGAAATATGCCTTGGAATTGACTTGGAGCCTGACGAATGGATCAAGGATAGTGGATGCTCGAGGCACATGACAGGGAACCGAAAACTATTCTCTACATATAAGGTATACAACGGAGGTAACGTTATTTTTGGTAGTGACTTGCGTGGAAAAATTATTGGCAAAGGTACGATTTCTCAAGACTCACTTACTATTGAAAGTGTTGAACATGTAAATAATTTAACATATAACTTACTTAGTGTAGGCCAAATATGCGAAAATAAATGTAGAGTTATCTTTTCTGAAGAAGATAGCGAAATAGTTAAGAATGGAAAAATTATAGGTAGAGGTATTAGGAAAGGAGGTGTATATGTTATGACACTAGGAAACAAACCTGAAGATAGAATATGCCTAACAACCCTAGACGAAAACTCCACATTGTGGCATAGGAGATTAGGACATGCTAACATGCAACAAATACAATCTTTGGCCTCTAAGGAATTAGTTAGAAACTTGCCAAATCTAAAATATGACAAACATTTTTGTGATGCATGTAAAATTGGAAAACAAGCTCATGCTAGTCACAAAGCAAAGAATATAGTATCCACTACTAAGTGCCTAGAATTATTACATATGGATCTTTTTGGTCCATCCGCTGTGCGGAGCTATGGAGGAAACAAATATACCTTAGTAATAGTAGATGACTACTCACGATACACGTGGACTAGGTTTTTAAGTGACAAAACCCAAGCCTTTGAAAAATTCAAAATATTTAGTAAAATGATTCAAAATAAGTTAGGATGCTCAATAGTTGCCATTAGGACGGACCATGGTAGGGAATTTGATAACGAAGTACAATTCGGAAAATATTGTGAGTTAAATGGAATATCTCACAATTTCTCTGCTCCTCGTACTCCTCAATCAAATGGGGTAGTAGAAAGAAAAAATAGGTCACTACAAGAAATGAGTAGAACTATGTTAAATGAACAATCCATTCCACAAAAATTTTGGTGTCACGCCGTAGATACATCGACTTATATTTTAAATAGGGTATCAATTAGAAGAATTCTAGGAAAAACTCCTTATGAGTTATTAAGAAATAGAAAACCTAACTTAAGCTACTTTAGGGTATTTGGAAGTAAATGCTATATCTTAAACACTAAGGACTACCTCACTAAGTTTGATCCAAAATCATATGAAGGAATATTTTTAGGATACTCACAAAATAGTAAAGCATATATAATACTTAACAAACACTCAATGAAAGTAGAGGAATCACTAAATGTAACATTTGATGAAACACCACCACCTCCTAAAACGCTACCTTTAGAAGATGATGATTTAGTCGAAGATGAAGTCATTGAGGTTAGTAAAACAAAACCCATAGGAAATGATAATGAAGAAATTCACTTAGAAAATAACGAAACCGTCAATATTAAAGAATCTAGATCACATCCATTAGATAATATAATAGGACATCTTAACCAAAGAACCCTTAGGTCACAAGCCCAAGATAAAAACAACTTCTTTTGTTTCCTCTCGGCAATTATAGCTATGCAAGAAGAATTAAATCAATTTAAGGCAAATGATGTTTGGGAACTAGTCCCAAATCCAAAGGATATGACTATCATAGGAACCAAATGGGTATATAGGAACAAGTTAGACGAGAATGGAATAGTTACTAGGAATAAAGCTAGGTTAGTTGCCCAAGGTTATAATCAACAAGAAGGAATTGATTATGATGAAACTTATGCCCCCGTAGCTAGACTAGAATCAATAAGGATATTACTTGCCTATGCTTGCGCCCTAGATTTTAAGTTATTCCAAATGGATGTGAAAAGTGCATTCCTTAACGGTTTTATCAATGAGGAGGTATATGTGGCACAACCTCCAGGATTCATTGACTTCGCAAAGCCTGATTATGTTTATAAGTTAAAGAAAGCTTTGTATGGACTCAAACAAGCTCCCAAAGCTTGGTATGATCGATTAAAAGCTTTTCTTATTAAACATGATTATTCCATGGGAATGGTAGATAACACTCTTTTCACTAAAAGGAAAGACCCTAATCTCATCATTGTTCAAATATATGTTGATGACATTATATTTGGATCGACTTGTCAAGACATGTGTGATGAATTTGCCAAAATCATGCATGATGAGTTTGAGATGAGTATGATGGGTGAACTTAACTTCTTCCTAGGATTACAAATAAAACAATTAGAAGATGGAATATTCTTTAACCAATCTAAGTATATTAAGGAAATGCTTAAGAAATTTGGCCTAGAAGACTCAAAACCCATAAAAACACCCATGTCTACGGAGGTAAAGCTCACAAAGGACGATGAAGGTGAGTCCGTAGATAACACCAAGTATAGAGGAATGATAGGTAGTTTACTATACTTGACGGCAAGTAGACCCGATATCATGTTTAGTGTCTGCCTTTGTGCCCGTTTTCAAGAGGATCCCAAAACCTCTCACCTAGAAGCGGCTAAGCGTATCTTCCGATACATTAAAGGCACTATACACTTAGGATTATGGTATCCAAAGGAATCCGGCATAGAAACCATTGTCTATGCGGATTCGGATCATGCGGGAGACTACGTAGATAGAAAGAGCACTAGCGGTATTTGCACGTTTATGGGATGTTGTCTAACGTCTTGGTTTTCGAAGAAGCAAACCGCTCTTGCTATTTCTACAACCGAAGCCGAATATGTAAGCGCCGGAAAGGCATGTCAACAAGCACTATGGATGAAACAAGCTCTCGTAGACTATGGCATTAGGTTAGAAAATGTCCCCATTATGTGCGATAACAAAGGTGCGATAGATTTAAGTAAAAATCCGGTGCAACACTCTAGGACTAAACACATAGAAATACGTCACCATTTTCTTAGGGATAATATACAAAAAGGAAATATATCTATAGAAAAGGTTGCATCGGAAGAAAACATTGCGGATATATTCACAAAACCCCTTAAGCGTGAATTATTCAACCACTTGCGTTTAGGATTAGGAATGATGGAACAAGTTGACTAAATTATATTGAATTATTTCAAATTTATACTTGCATGAAATTTATTTTTCTTCCATTTCACCTTTTCTGAGTCTAGGAATCTATTTCGCACAAAACTAAAGATTGGGAAAATTTATTTTCTTTGCATAAACCTTTTTGTAAAACTCAATCGATTTTCTCTAAAAAAATTATTCTCACAATCTAGGAATCCCATGAAGATCATTTTCCTTGCATTGTTGACTAATTCTAAAAACATTGTATTTCAAAATCATGCATAAACTCTCCCATAAATTGTCAAGGTATATAATCTAATATATGTCTTTGACATTCATGATCGAGCAAAAATTGAATCAAGGAGATTATTTGGATTGTTTCTTAGGATCGTTATTTCTTTTTGCTTCTAGGAGTCGAAACAATCACAACTCCACATTTGTTGCATATAGACACTCACTAGGACAAATTTACTAATAATGGTGTCATCTTGATCCATCACTAGTTTTTCACTCACTAATTATCCTTGCCTTCAATCTAAGATAGGTGCCTTAGGAAGCTTAAGTGTGCTTGCCTTTGTTTACCTCCTATTGCTTATTATGTGTTGATTATTTGCTCTTTTGCCTATATGTTTTTGCATGCATGCTATATCTTGATTAGATTAGACTCTATATTGCCTAAGAGAATTGAACTTGCTTGAATTCTAATCCAAACACATAACCTTTCTTCAAATTTTCTGCCAAAAACCCAATTCTGGCAACCTGGAAATCACCAGATGGGCGGCCCCCTTAATTTTGTAAGGCGGCCCCCTTAATCATTAAGGGGACCGCCCCCTAATTAAGGGGACCGGCCATCTGATGGTCGGGTTTACAGAATCTTTTCTGCTTTTTAGCCCATTTCAACCTACATTTCCCAATTTTAACCAACACACTCTGTCCCAATCTTCCAAAACAAACCTTATCCATCCTTAAACACACAAATCTTACACTATAAATATCCCCAATCCTCAAAACTATCCATTCATCCCATCATGAACTCTCCAAACAAACCAAAATCAAAAGCCTCAAGGCTAGCAAGGATGACGGAAAAACCCGTTTGGCGAAGAAAAAGCCCTCGAAACAAATCCATCATAACCAATGAAATTGGAAGTCATTCAACACATCCAACTTCTTACTTCCCAAACTTTACCTCAAACCCACAAGGTCATTCATTTGATCCTCTTTACAAACAATACAACATTGGCCAACCATCTTCCTACAATTCCAACTACACAAATCCAACACATCTATACCAAACCTATGATCCACTTCACATTGCCACGGAAAAGCAAAAGTTCCGTGATGAAATAAACCAAATCCATGATCTTAGTGATCTCCTTGTTATGCATCTTGCACAACGCAACAAAGGGCAACCTCCATCATCACCCTATGCAAATTGCCTTCCCCACTCTCTCAATTTGGATCAAGTTACCAACCACACTCACTTTTGCCCTTGTTGCATATTCCTTCAAAAACAAATCCTCTACTTGAGTGAAGATATTTCTTGGATTGAATATCTTCTCACTCGTAATCATCCAATACCACCCTTAACACGATACAACATCGTGAGATCCACCTCTTCCGCTCCATACTCCACCCCATATCCCTCTCCATCTAACAACTAAGCTTCATGCTTATGTTATCCTTCAAGCAAATAAAACAATCAACCATGAGTTGCAAGCAAGTCCAAGTGCTCTTTCTAGGCAATATAGGACTATGTCTTTTCATTTGTTTTATTATGATTAATATGCCTTAAGCATATTAAATGTTGTAATGCTTTCAATGATGCTTGAATGAATCTATTTTTATAACTATTGCTTTGCATATATATGTGCCTTGTTCTTTTCTAATATTTTGTGTAGCCAAGACTTCCATAGCTCATTCCTTTGATGCTCTCAAATGAGGGGGAGTTTACATCAAGGGGGAGCTTTAACCTTTTTGATTTTACAAAAAGGGGGAGAAGAGAATGTTAAACTCTAAATTCTTGTCTAAAAATTATTTTTTAGACCTAATGAGTTTAAGGTTTTGTAATCATCAAAAAGGGGGAGAGTGTTGACATAAATAATGTCTTAAAACATTGTTAGCATATTAACAATGTCTCTATGTTTTGATAATTACAAAGCATAAACTCATTAATCTAAAACTTATGACGTAAACAAGTTTTTTAGTGCTTAATATTTGTCTTTGCTTCCATATCACTTAAGGTATGAATAAACAAAAAGTTTATTACATTTCATGATCAAAGGAAATTTTTCTAATCACTAGAATTTTTATAAAATGTATTAAACATCTTATATCTTTTACAAAATTGCTTTTAGAATTAAAAGAATATGTTTAATTCATAATAAATATATGATTTCAAATTTCCAACCAAAAATGGCAAATTCTATCCAGAAAAATATTCCCCACTAAAAGACAAGAAAAACCAACGTTCTGAAATGGGCGGCCCCCTTAATTCCTTAGGCGGCCCCCTTAATCATTAAGGGGACCGGCCACTAATTAAGGGGACCGGCCACGCTCCAGAACAGTGTTTTTCTCCCCTATAAATACTGGATCAGTTCACATTTTTTCCTCACCTTTTGCACTTCAAAACTTTCTGATCTAGATCTATTTCTCTATTCTCTCATCCTTTGATCATAAGTGTATATATTCTTTGTTTCAAAGTGATCCAATTTCCATCCTCTCAAGTGCAAGAGAAGAATACTTCTATCTTCCTAGACAAGAAGTATTACAACTTGTTGTGATCTCCACATCTAAGTTGTTGGTGTATCATCAAGATTATTTACATATTCTTTGTGAAGATTGTTGTGAATATTTGCTAGTAGATAGTTGTGTTAGATATAGATGGTGTGATTAGTAGATAGCTTGGTGTGAAGAAGAAAAGCTAGGATATCTATTGGTGTGAAGAAGATAGAGTTGAAGTAGTTAGTTGTGAAGTTGATTGATTTGAAGAAGGTGTGTAGAAGGTGTGACTTAGGTGTGAAGGTGTTGTGGTGTGTTTATTGGTGTGTAAATTGGTGTGTATATTGGTGTGTAAATTGGTGTGTAAGGTTTTCTCCGCCATAAGGGAGCTTGTTGATATAGTGAAGAAAACTCTCGAGTTAGGTGCTCGGGGAGTGGAGTAGGGCAAGGAAGGTGTCCTTGTAGCCGAACCACTATAAATCTCTTGTCTCGCGGTTCGATCTTTCCATCTCTTACTTATTTCATTACTTATCATTGTTATATATTTCGTATTGATATTTGTTTGTATTGTGCAATACTTGAGATCACATATTATCGAATCTAAGTTTTTAAAAAATAAGTAAACACTAAAACTATTTTTACAACTAATTAAAAAGACGTAAAACTATTCAACCCCCCCCCCCCCCCCTTCTAGTTTTCCACAATGTAGAATCTCTTGACGCCGTCAGGTACTGTTCCCAGCAAGGAAAATTGAGACTTATCCGTTTTCTTCACTTTTATGCTCCAAAAACGTCCAAAAATGCTTCCTTTTCTAGATTTCTCTCCAAAAGTACCTAAAATGACAAAAGGAATGATTTATGGCAATATTTGATCAAATAATATCGAATCCGGGCTTAAATGACCCCTTAAAAATGGTTCATTTTTTGCCTCATCAATAAGCCACTTTTCACAAGCTCCTCCTGAGCTTATTTTTAATACTTAGCCTTTAACCCCTGGCTTTTTTAGAAGCTCAATAAGCCACCTTATCACACCAGTGCTTATTTTGTACCCTAGGCTTCTTGCCCATAGCTTATTTGCTCCTTAAAGTACCCTGACCATTCCTGCTGATTCATCAGCAGGAATCCAAGCCATTTTCTCAAGCTCATAGTTGGCTTATTAGTGGACCCCAAAGCCTGAATCTTGGCTTATTTGAAAGCCTTCTAGCTTAGCTTATTGATTCCACCCTATCCTTGGACCCCAGACCTCTCCTGTGGACCCCACATAGGTCTGCAGTTTGCCTTATTGGCCTATTTGGTTCTCAGGTTTTAGGTTGTGCTTGTTTGTGTTTCCTGGCTTATTCAGTGGGCTTATTTAGTTGTTTTAGGTTAATTTGTGTGCATCTCACTTAGTTGTAGCTTATTTGGTCCTTAGTTTAGTATTGGTAGCTTATTAAGTAGCTTAACTCACTAAAAAATCCTTTTAGCCTACAAACTTCAACTGTTAAGCCATTAAGCTTATTTTTTATTTTCAAAGAAGTTGTTTTCACAAAAGTAGCTTATTTTCAGTATTAAAATAGTTGTGTAAAAGAAAAACAAAGTATAAAAAAAAGTGATAGCTTCTATTTAAGCCACTTGGCTTATTTTTCTGCTTTTTCAAAAAGCATTTTCCAATTTTATATGTTTCTTAATTTCCTGTCATATTAAAATAGTTGTGTAAAAATTTTCATAATTTTCTGAATAGATTTATTATTTATCATACTTAATTTTAGTTTAATTACTTTTAATTAAAAAATCAAAAATAAAACTCACAACTACTTATTTTTAATCACTAGTACATTTTTATATTTTTCCTATCTTTTATAATTCATAAAGTATTTTTAGAAAAAAAAAATTCATAATTTTTACTGTTCATTTAGTATTTTTTTTTATATAATTAAATTAGTTTAAATAGATTTTATTTAATAAATAAGTTAATAATTATTAAAATAGCTTATTTATAATTTTTATAAACTTTTTATAATTTTATAGGATTCCTATGATTGTTAATTAGTTTTATGAAAATTTTCATAATTTTCTAAGTCATTTTAGTATATTTTTGTAAATTAAATTAGTTTAATTTAATTATTAAATAGTTTTTACTTAATATTAAACAATTAAATAATCAAAAATAATAATTTTCTTTTTTATAAAATTTTCTTTTAATATAAAGTTTGTAAAAAAGTCATTTTCTCCTCCTTAAGTTTATTTTTGCTTAATTTCCACTTTTTCTATACGTAACTATGTTTTGTTTTCAATTTGATTTACGTTTTAGATTTAATTATGCATCTGAATTCTTGTAATTGTTAATACTATTAATCTAGCTTAATCTCAATCATTTTCATTAGTTTAATCAAACCCAAATCATTATCTAGTTACTTTCCAAATCACTGAATCCCTTGAACGTTTTCCAAAATACAATTTCAATCTCGTCGGGACATAACGACCCGGGAACACACTGTGCTTACACCAGATCATAATTTGATCACTGATTGCTCAATTATAGGATATATATTATTAGTATCGAGGAGATCCGCAAGAAATACGGATCACCCGAGTCGTATCCCAACGAAGGTGTGAATGGAATCTTGAATTATCGATTCGTGAAAACCGTGTCGTGAAAAGTGGTAAATGTGAAAATTTGTGAATGAGAAACTCAATTAATGACAAGTAATCACAAATTATGCAGAATGTACAAGCTATGTATGCACAATTGATTATAATCTAAAAACGGAAATTCAAACGCGATTTTAAAAACATAACGTACGATTTAAAACGTAACTTTTAATGAAAAATTTATCCTACAAATGTGAAACAATTTTCTAAAAATCTTAGACAAGTAAAAAGAATTTTCAGAAAAAGAAAAATATTTTTTTACTTTTTATTTATTTTCTATGATTTTATTTATATTTTTGTATTTTTAAATGAATTAACAATTAAAGAAAATGGAAAAATAAAAGTTAAAAATACAAAATAAATTTTGAAAAATCTTAAATATCAGAAAAGAATTTCCTAAAATATTTTTGGATTTTTTTTAAGCTTTTTCTTATTTTTATTTATTAAAAAGTATTAAAAATTGAATTTAAACTAAGAAAAATTAAGAAAAATAGTAAAACAATTCTGAAAAATCTGAAAAAAATTACAGAAAATCAAAAATATTAAAATGAAATTGGAGAAAAATTTTGAAATAAAAATAAACTGAAAAAGTGCTTATTGTGTTCAAAACTGCTTATCACAAGTGCTTATTTATAAGCACTTGTGTCCAAACTTTGTAAAACTTGCAACAAAGATGTAAAAATGCTCAAATTAACTCAGAAGTGCCAAAATATGATCAAATGTAGCATAGAAATTCAAGTAGAGAACAATAAGCAGTCACATAAAGCACTACAATAAGCAGATGATGCACAAATTAAGCCAGAGACCAAATACCAATGAAATTCACTTCAAAAATAACAAATAAGCACAAAAATCTCAATTAGGCCCAGGTTATTGGTTAAAAATCACTAATGCAGGCCTTATGCTAAGGTCAGCTTACTAGTTCTATGGGCTTAACTTGCAGCCACTAATAAGCAGTCAAATAAGCTCTGAGTTACAAACTTAGTGGAGCAAAAACTTCACTACACAACTGAGTAACTAAATTTACTAAAAGCCCTGATGCGTGGGAATCGCAACAGGCTTTACCTCTCGAGGGATCTCGAGAAGCTTACAACCCCCACCAGGCAGTGTACCTGATCGTTGTAGTATAGTATAGTGACAAGTACCGGGGGATTGATCGTTCAGCTTAGGAATAGTGTCGCTAGGATTAGAAAGCCTAAATTACTAGTTCTAAAGGTGAGGGATGATTATTTTTGTGTTTTTATATTTTTTAGAAA
This sequence comes from Artemisia argyi, assembly GCA_030686995.1. Taxonomy (NCBI): domain Eukaryota; kingdom Viridiplantae; phylum Streptophyta; class Magnoliopsida; order Asterales; family Asteraceae; genus Artemisia; species Artemisia argyi. Next base: position 176,289,014 of record CM060703.1, read on the forward strand.
GCAATTAAAATATCAGTTTTTGGAAGAGTGGGCGGAATTAGTTGCTATTCAACTAACCCAAAACTAAGATGCAATCAAAAGAAAATACTAAAAATGAAAGTAAACTAATTATACTAAGGTTGTGAGCAGTAATTGGAGAAAATGTGTTTACTTAGATTTCACTACTCCCTAGATATCTTTTACACGTTAATTACTTGTAATAATTGTATGGATGACGGATCGTATTCCTTAATACCATTCATGGGGTGGCATACATAACTCCCCAATTCTATGAGCTCTTATCTCCTCCTACACCATGACCCAGCACAACTATAGGGATTGTAAACAGTGGCTCATGCATTAAATACAATCAATAAAGACCTAGTACGCCTCGGTTCATGTTTCTTAAGACGTTCAAGCATGTTACCATTTGGAGATCTGCCAGTTTTCTTAAGCCTAACATATAAAATCATTCATCCAAGACAAGAATAAACAAGTAATCAACACATAATCAATATCTAGGTTTCATTAGATCTAAGCAAACACAAAAGAGATCTAGCCTAGCATAATGGAATTGAGACAAGAACAAGATATAGACAACCAACACATAGACATATTGATTGAATTAGAAGAACACTTATCTCAATTACAATGCAAGGTATCAAGGGTTTGGAACCCTTGAAAAACCTGTAAAAGTTGCACCAAATTCGTCTTTAGGGTTTCTCCAAAACTTCTCTCCTTTAATGTAAAAACTAGAAAACTATATATAGGAAAACAAGGGTGACGGCGTCAAGAGCAAGGGTGTGACGCCGTCATCTCGCCGCCAAATACTTCCTCGGACGGCCTTGATCTACTTATGACGGCCTATGTGACGCCGTCATCAACCACGGTATTTTATTCTTGGGACTTTGACGCCGTCAAGAGCAACTCTTGACGCCTTCATGCACTGTTCCCAGCATAGAAATTTGAGACTTTGCTGTTTTCTTCACTTTTATGCTCCAAAAACGTCCAAAATGGCTTCTTTTCCAGAATTCACTCTCCAAGTACCTAAAATCACAAAAGGAACGATTTAGGGCAATATTTGATCAAATAAAGTCGGATTCGGGCTTAAATGACCCCCTAAAAACGGATCATTTTTCGCCTCATCATATACCCTTACACTTGAGATTTGCTTGTCCTCAAGCAAATGCGCTTTTATTCTACTCAAAAGACAAGTTAGGGGTCATTTAACACTAATATAAAAGTAATTACAACAAATAATCGTTCCACTAAAGACCAATAGACAAGCACGGAGGTCATACACTAGCACCTCACAAATAGTGTTTAGATACTCACATCTCTCGGGTGTAATAAAGTAATATAACATTATGGAAATGGAAGATATCTCTCACTAACTGTCATAGCAAAATAGATTACCATAGGCTTGGGAAAGGATCAAACCTCCACCACATGGCGTAAGCACCTAGGATAAACTATCAAAGAGGTCTTTTAAAGGGTTGTAACGTTAGGTATAGGGATATGAATTACACGGTTTTGTTGGATAAAGGAAGTTTTACTGGTGGCGAGTTAACAATCTTGGTTAATTACATGTACAAGATGGCGTTGCTAAGCCAAGACTAGACTCGACTTAAGCTAATAAATGAAAAATAACAAAAAACATAAAATGAACATAGAATGAAACGGGATGGTAGTCCGTATGTTTTTTATCTTTTTTTCTTTATATATATATATATATATATATATATATATATATATATATATATATATATATATATATATATATATATATATATATATATTGTGCATACACTCTTACCCTACCATCCAAAATAATACATCATAGGGGATGAGAGTTCCCCTTACACTTGAATCTTTACATACTTTACATTTAACTATTCTAATGACTCGAATTAAGAAAATCAAAACACTTGGAGCACTTTTAAGATTAACGTACATATGGGGGTAATAATATTATGTTCTTCCACATTACTCCATAAAATAAGTACTTACCCATGAGTCCCAATCGTCCCTAAACAATATGTACAAGGATATGACTCGACTTAGCAACCATGTAATCAATTAGAAAGTTAACTTAGGGTTTAACAAATAACAATAATGCACTAAAAATGAGCGCATACACGGAAGGCTAAGGCGATTTGGGTGTACATTTAAGTGGGGTGTAACAAATTCTTCCTTTAAGTAAAATGCTTAAAGTTAGAAACGAAAAGATATGCTCGGAGGGGTGTACTAGGGGTTTCGTGTACTAAAAATGAGTACAACGCTAAGGGTGTGGGAAAAATTAGTTGACTTAACTAGCCAAGTAATATGACTTAAATGGTCAAGTAATTATAATACGGGTTTAACACAAGGGTGATCCTAATGCCTCTTATCATGTAGTAAATCCTACCACACGAATGTAGTCTCACTAGCGGTCTCGGGATGCATCACTAACGCAAGTTCTAGAATCTAAATGCTACCGGTACACTCATAAGCACTAATAGTAAATGTTTTTCCTATCAAATCTAAAGGCGAACCTCACATTTTTGGGTGGAAAATTTTTCTGAATATACGGTTATGTGCTAGTCATACAATCTCCTATCCATGAGACGCTTGCTATGGCTAAAGTTTCACTCCTAAATGTTGTAAAATATTTTAAATTTGGCGCTAAAATTGCACTAACAAGTATTTCTCATAGTTTTATTACACATCTACCATTAAACAAAACAAACTCAAGCGAAAGTGCATATGTAAGGTATCATCTTTTTACCCTCCCCTTACACTTAAGATGAACATTGTCCCCAATGTTCAAATAAAGAATGTAAAAGTGAAAAAGTAAAGAGAATGAAATCAAATACTCCCCTGATTCGCTAGGTAAGGATTATAGGTGGCCAGGTTAGGTCTTCCTCCAAGAAAATAAACAATCAAAGCTTCCCTTCCAGAATATAAATCATCTCCTTGTCGAACATAACCTGTAAATCCTGACAAAAATAGACAAGACAACCTTGCGTAAAATCGGCGGCATCCTATATAAGTTACTAAATCCTAGAAAACAAGATAAGATATAATGCTTGTGGAATGAAGTTTGCAGATTTCCTGGAGATTATAAAACTTAATAATTCACAAAAACCATAAGACTCCGTTAGAAAAACAAAACCGGTAAAATTTCCAGATTTTAACTCCTGACGCCGACAAAAGTAAACACCTGACGCCGTCAGAATGGACCTGCAGAAATTCTTATGTTAAGTTTCCGGAAAATTTCTGGAAAAACTTGGTTCTACTTCCTGAAAAATCCTGCAAAACTTCATTATGACTCAATACAAGTATTTGACTCTAACAAATACGAATATACATGTTCATTTAATATTGTGGAGAATCATGATCGGTTTGTTTCTTAAAAACATATTTGGGGTTTCCCCTTACACTTATCTTTTGCAAAAATACTTTTAGGTTGGAGTTAAGACTAGGCCAAACAACATAGTAAAGTATTTCCACATTTTAATTGAGAAACATGATCAACCAACAATAAAAATAAAACATGCATACGGAAGCAAATAACAAACAAACAAATAAAATCACACAAAACATGGGTTGCCTCCCAAGAAGCGCTTGTTTGTGTTCGAGTCACGAGCCTGACTCTACCCTTACTTAACATGAATAGGGGAAGTTTTCCCTACACTTGGGATTAAGTGTGGATGATAACAGCAATACATACCCTTAGGGTGGGAATGTGCCTCGTGGGGAAAGAGTGGTGAATGAATTATATGCTCAAAGGGGTGTGCTCCTATCATCATAACCTTACCTAATTCAATCGGGTTAATGGGTGGATTAAGATTTTCTCCTAGAAAGGGATCATTTTCAATCAACTTCAAGAGATTACTAGTTGGGGATCCATCTTGACCTAATAAACCCGGTTTAAACCCATAATGTTTCTTGTGATCAATCATAAATGGGTGATGTAAGCATGTAAGGTTATTTTCCACTCCTATATTGGCTTCCTCTCTACAAGGCTTAGAGTCCACTACCTTTATCCTAAGACTACCCGGACTATATGGTTTGATGGGTGGATCGGAACCTATTTCAATTCCTAAATTTTCATCCAAGGATGGAAGATTAGGTAACGGTTTTGGTTGAGGCTCCGGTTCATCAAAACTAGGAACTTCCCTAGAACTAAGAGTAAGGTTATCATTATAAATATTCAAACCTATATCCTCTAGTTGTGTTTGGTTCAAAGGTTCTACCTCTATTGGGGTTCCTATAGTCTCTTCTACTTCTTCCGGGTAAGTAGGACTTGCGGGGTACTTTGTGGGTTTGTGTTATTTACCTCATCATCCCTTATCTCAATATCATCTATATCCTCATTATGTGTTCCTTGAGATTCCAAGTCATTGATCATAAAATCTAGGTCTTTTTGCTCAATATGATCAAGCTCGGCTAAATCCTCCATAATTGTTTCTTGAAGTTGTGATGTATACAAACCCATCAATTCATTGAACTCATGGTTCACGGTTAGGAGGCTTTCCTCAAAATTTTTCCAAAGGGTCTTACTAAAAGGAATTGATCCTAACAATGATTGTTTAATATAGGCCACGCATGCGCATAACTCATCAAATCTATCAAACTTTACACCCATCTCTTCTTGTATATATCTAAGATCACTTAAAAATTCATTGGAACAACAGGAAGCAAATCTATCCGAGTAAACTAATTGTTCCTCTATTGTTAATGATCTAAATAGAATTTCATCCGCCATGGAGACAAATGAAAATGGTTTTACAAACAAAGGGCACAAAGAAAAAGATAGACTAAAGAAAACCTAAAAATAAAAATAAAGTCTTACTAGAAAGGAATCTAGCAAGTAGACCTAATAAAAAGAAATTCTAACCTAGACAATAACTATTCCCCGGGCTGCGGCGCCAAAAACTTGATGTGTGGGAATCGCAACAGGCTTTACCTCTCGAGGGATCTCGAGAAGCTTACAACCCCCACCAGGCAGTGTACCTGATCGTTGTAGTATAGTATAGTGACAAGTACCGGGGGATTGATCGTTCAGCTTAGGAATAGTGTCGCTAGGATTAGAAAGCCTAAATTACTAGTTCTAAAGGTGAGGGATGATTATTTTTGTGTTTTTATATTTTTTAGAAAGCAATTAAAATATCGGTTTTTGGAAGAGTGGGCGGAATTAGTTGCTATTCAACTAACCCAAAACTAAGATGCAATCAAAAGAAAATACTAAAAATGAAAGTAAACTAATTATACTAAGGTTGTGAGCAGTAATTGGAGAAAATATGTTTACTTAGATTTCACTACTCCCTAAATATCTTTTACACGTTAATTATTTGTTATAATTGTATGGATGACGGATCGTATTCCTTAATACCATTCATGGGGTGACATACATAACTCCCCAATTCTATGAGCTCTTATCTCCTCCTACACCATGACCCAGCACAACTATAGGGATTGTAAACAGTGGCTCATGCATTAAATACAACCAATAAAGACCTAGTACGCCTCAGTTCATGTTTCTTAAGACGTTCAAGCATGTTACCATTTGGAGATCTGCCAGTTTTCTTAAGCCTAACATATAAAATCATTCATCCAAGACAAGAATAAACAAGTAATCAACACATAATCAATATCTAGGTTTCATCAGATCTAAGCAAACACAAAAGAGATCTAGCCTAGCATAATGGAATTGAGACAAGAACAAGATATAGACAACCAACACATAGACATATTGATTGAATTAGAAGAACACTTATCTCAATTACAATGCAAGGTATCAAGGGTTTGGAACCCTTGAAAAACCTGTAAAAGTTGCACCAAATTCGTCTTTAGGGTTTCTCCAAAACTTCTCTCCTTTAATGTAAAAACTAGAAAACTATATATAGGAAAACAAGGGTGACGGCGTCAAGAGCAAGGGTGTGACGCCGTCATCTCGCCGCCAAATACTTCCTCGGACGGCCTTGATCTACTTATGACGGCCTATGTGACGCCGTCATCAACCACGGTATTTTATTGTTGGAACTTTGACGCCGTCAAGAGCAACTCTTGACGCCTTCATGCACTGTTCCCAGCATAGAAATTTGAGACTTTGTCGTTTTCTTCACTTTTATGCTCCAAAAACGTACAAAATGGCTTCTTTTCCAGAATTCACTCTCCAAGAACCTAAAATCACAAAAGGAACGATTTAGGGCAATATTTGATCAAATAAAGTCGGATTCGGGCTTAAATGACCCCCTAAAAACGGATCATTTTTCGCCTCATCAAGCCTTAACTCAATTGATCAATCACTAGTCTAAGTGAACCTAAATACAGCAGCAAGTAGAACCAAGGCTAATGAAATAGTTGACTTTTTTTTGAAACTTTTATCAATTAACCAAATCCAAATTCAGTTAATCAAAACTACTTCTAATTGTATTATTAAGCTATCACTACACTAGATTAAGCTAGTTTGAACTAATAAGCGACTACTATTACAATTATACTAATTGTATTCTAAATTAACTAACTGTTTATGAGATTTAATGTAACACCCCCAAAATCGGGTCCAGCGGAAGCATATGTTACTGGGGTGCTACTCGATTGATATCATAACACAAAGTATAAAGAATGGTTCTTACCTCAATCGATTAGAAGAAATATCATTGTCAAAAGTACTTTGTTTACATCTTTCAAAAATAGTGCGGAAATATAGGCCCATAAGAGTATTTAAACGGTCCCAAATGATTATCAGAGTCATCTATGACCATGCCATGCCATTCGCCAAGAGCCTCCAAGAGTAAGTTATCACCTGAAATACATGCTAAAAAGTGTCAACACAAAGGTTGGTGAGTTCATAGAGTTTATAGGTAAAACAGTTGATTGAAAGAGTTTCGAATTTATTTGATAATTGCAACAAAATGAATCATGGGCTACGTTGTTATACGCCCATAGTTTGGTTGATTTTCCATAGTATTTGTATAAAACATCTGAACACAAGTCAAGTAGTAAGGAAACAATAGCATTGTAGTGTAGGATATTGCACTAAGCCTCATGACACGCAAACCTTAACATTGTTCTGCAGCCATAAGAGATATATAAAAATCTTATGGGAAGCCTACACATAAAAATATGATGCAGGTAATAGTGCCCTTGGATACTAGGAGGTTGCCAGATTCCTATGATATTCAAATATAGTGCATTCGGTTACCATTCCAGGCTAACTTCAAATGGGGCGTCAACTGCCAATAGATCTATTCACTATATTCGCGTTCACTCGCAAGTGATTAATGGTTCGTGAGATGAGGGACTTTTGGCAACAGCGGTAACTTAGGCAATATCAATCAGGATAGCATACAGAGAAATACTTGTGTTCAGGTTCGTAACATTTAATACGTTGCAATAAACAAATAGAGTGTTTCATAAATCGAGTAAAATGTTTAAGATAAACGAGTAAAGAGTTTAAGATAAACGAGTAAAGGGTTTAAGATAAACGAGCATGTATCTCCCCCAAAGAGTTCGAAATAGATAAAAGAGGGGCTATAACTCACCTTAGCAATAGCAGTCTGAATATAGTAAAGTCAAATAGGGGTAGTGAGCGGCACCGACACGCGACCTAGATTATTACGGCAAGTTTAGTTTACAGATTCAAGTTAGAGACTCGACGAAGTTTAAAAGTTTTAGAGTGTTTATGTTGTTGTTGCTTGTGTGGTGGCATTTAAGTTTGAAAAACAATTTCTAAGCGTTTGGAAGTATTGGCTCTTGGACAAATGTACAAGTATATAGATATACAAAAGTATTCAAGACGGTTGATTCTCCTGCCGAAAGACTTAATATAGAAAAGTATTTACAATGAAAGTGTTAGTGTAAAAATTTAGTGTTAGGAAGGAAATGATAATAAATACTTTACGCCAAGTATTCATATTAACAAAGGTTATCCGATATGATATAAAAAAAATGTGTTTATGTATATGTTTAGTTAATAGATGATAAGTTGAGAAAAAAATTATAATCTATTTTCTATTATATTATCTAGTTTTTCGTAGTTTGGTCTAATTTATGAAAATAGACTAAGTATGAGAATTTGATAATAACCGGGCAATGCTTTATGGTAAATATTAGTTTTCTTTGTAAGTCAATTGTCACGAAATTTCCCATCGTCAATAGTTTATTACTTTTAGTTCAACATATTAATCCTTATTAGCATAATTTGTTTAAAGGAAATATGGATTAGTTCTAATAGTTCAAGGGTTAATGTGTAATTTTTGTAAAAGAAATAAGTAGTAAAAAGTCAAGTGCTGGGTTAGAACCCTAGACCTCATTGTCACGACCCGCACGATTGATTGGGTCGTTTACGAACTTAATCGAGATCCGGATTGTTCTACACTTGCTTAGAAGACTCTATGAAATTCTATGGAAGTTGTAAGAAGGTCTTGGAAGATATTGGAAGCCTTTGAAAGGTCTTGGAAGTTCTTAGAAGCGCTAGAAGCTTCCTCCCATGGAAGGTTGTAGAACCCTCAAATAGAAGGTTGTAGAATCTTCTAGTTTGTACATAGTTGTAGTATAAATAGGGCATCCTCATTTGAGGAAGATACCTCTCAAATCACTTGTAATCTCTTGTAAAGTTCTCTCAAGCAATACAAAGTATTTCCTATTTCACTTGTACCTTTCTTTAAAGCTTTCTCTAGTTGTCTAGATCTTTGAGTATTCGAGCAAGGCTGACTTAGTCGAGACTAAGTGCCGCACGGAAGAACCTTGTAGAGACAAGTCCGTGACAAGTGGTACCAGAGCTAGGTTGATTCAAGGAGATGGCGAACGAAGGTAACAAGTATATGGGTGGTGGAAATGATGATGTGATTGATGAGAACCGTGGTCGGGAAGAGTCTCGCCAAAGAGACAAGAGGAGTAGAGGTGCGTCTAGAGACACGGTAGCAAGTTTGGCCAAAAGGATGGAGGGTGTCGAGACATCCATGACGGAGTTGAAGAACCAAGTTGAGGGCTTGGTAGGTCTAGACTCCGAGTTCACGAGCATGAGGGATGACTTTAGGGTGGTCATCAATACTCTTAGCGGCGACTTGAGACGTGAGATCCATGATTTAAGAGATATGTTCATGGGTGAGATCACGAAGTTGCGGAAAGAGGTTGGAGAAGAGATCTCCGCGATTCATCAAACCATTGAAGGCTTGCAAACGGATATGGTATTGTGCAAGCGATCGATGGCTAGTGGAGGAGGTAACACTAGCAACATTGCTACAAAGTTGGAGGTCCCTAAACCATCACCGTTCATAGGAAAGCGAGAGGCTAGGGCGGTTGATGATTTCTTGTGGGAGATGGAGCAATACATGGAGGGTGTCAATATAGTTGACGATGCATCAAAGATCAAGACGGCGACGCGTTACTTAAAGGACACTGCGGCGTTATGGTGGCGACGTCGATATGGAGATATCGAACGAGGTACGTGTACCATCAATACTTGGGCCAATTTTGTTCAAGACTTGAAGAAGCAATTTTATCCGGAGAATGCTAAGCACGAAGCAAAGAGTCGACTTCACAAACTTACGCATTCCGGGACGATCCGGGAGTATGTCAAAGAATTCACTACTCTTGTACTCGAGATTCCAGATCTTTCTGAGCAAGACTCTCTCTTCTATTTTCTTGATGGTTTACAAGGATGGGCTAAGACGGAGTTAGAGAGACGAGGAGTCCAAGACCTTGCTACGGCTATTGCGCATGCAGAGGCACTTATTGACCTTGGTGAGCGGAGGTCGCTCAAACCCACAAATGAAGATAGTGGCGATGAGCAAGGTGGGGGAGAGAAACAAGTCCGAGAACGGGATGATGGAGCACGAAGATCGCAACGAAATGAGAAAATACCATATAAGAGTATAAAGTGTTTCGTGTGCGATGGACCACATAGAGCGCGAGATTGTCCTAAGAAAATGAGCCTCCAAGCTATAATGGCAAATACAGAAGAGTGTCCGTGTGAGGAAGAGGATGCGCACCTGGGATCGTTGCGAATCCTCAATGCCATTAATGCAAGGAAGGAGTTACCCATAGTTGAGGTGAAAAACAAAGTGAGAGTGATGTCGTCCAAGATAGATGCTAAGAGACAACGAGCACCTATGGTAGAGACCAAGGGTAAACCGAGGAAAAAGTCAAAGGCAGAGGCCAATGGACTTCGATTTGTGAGCACAATTGTAAACGGGATATCCACAAGAGCCTTAGTCGATACAGGAGCAACTCATAACTTTATCTCGGTAGATGAAGCTAAGAGACTTGGGCTTAAGACAATGGAGGATAGTGGATGGATCAAAGCTGCAAACGGAGATGCCAAACCAATTAGAGGGGTTGCACGAGGCGTGAAGGCTAAGATCGGGGAATGGGAAGGGGAGTTAGACTTATCGGTCATTCCTATGGATGATTACAAACTCGTACTCGGGATGGAATTCTTCGATAAGTACAAGCCATTCTCATCACGTTTACTAACACATTGTGCATTTTAGATAAAGGTCAAGTGTGCATGGTGACAATGGAGAGAGGCACGAAGAGTGGAGCCAAGATGATGTCCGTAATGCAACTTGAGACTAGCTTCAAGGAGTTGAAGCAAAATACGAGCAAACGAAAATCAAGTATACCTATCAAGGCACGCCATGTACGAGATCCAACGATGTTGAAAGACACGACGAGGATGTCGCAAGCTTAGGTGGGGGAGGATGTCACAACCCGCACGATTGATTGGGTTGTTTACGAACTTAATCGAGATCTGGATTGTTCTACACTTGCTTAGAAGACTCTATGAAATTCTATGGAAGTTGTAAGAAGGTCTTGGAAGATATTGGAAGCCTTTGGAAGGTCTTGGAAGTTCTTAGAAGCGCTAGAAGCTTCCTCCCATGGAAGGTTGTAGAACCCTCAAATAGAAGGTTGTAGAATCTTCTAGTTTGTACATAGTTGTAGTATAAATAGGGCATCCTCATTTGAGGAAGATACCTTTCAAATCACTTGTAATCTCTTGTAAAGTTCTCTCAAGCAATACAAAGTATTTCCTATTTCACTTGTACCTTTCTTTAAAGCTTTCTCAAGTTGTCTAGATCTTTGAGTATTCGAGCAAAGCTGACTTAGTCGAGACTAAGTGCCGCACGGAAGAACCTTGTAGAGACAAGTCCGTGACATCATGCTCACAAACAATGCGCCCCAACCATTGGGCTAGACCATCTTTTTATGTTTTATTTTCCACTGATTATATGATGTTTCGGTTATGCGGTATATATTTTACATGAATGAAAGACAGGGCTACGTGCATGTGTTTTGTTTTTGTTTTCATTTCTCCCATATACTGCTTCCATCCTACATTTATCAAATAAGTATTTAAGCTTTTAAATGCTCACATGTTTACGAAGAGGGAGACCAAAATAAGCTCCAACATGCCTCGTCTTATTTGGGTTTTTACGACTCAACTCCAGGTGAAAACCAACTTGTTCTAAACGAAACCAAAAACTTTAATCCGATTTAGTGTAACGTTTGAATAACCTGGTTTATAAAATTCGTAATCTCGAACGTAAGCTATATGAAGTCGCGAGTATGTATTATATTACGTATGAGTACATGTCCAACGAGCCCAAAACTTAACTTTTGTGTTTCCTTAACGTTTTCTTTTAGTCATTTTGAGTTCAAAACCGCGATTTACTTCACCATGTGTGTGAGTGTGTCGTTTCGAAAACCAAATAAATGTTTAAGCTTATACGTTCGTTTAGTTATTTCGAGTTCTAAAATCTTTACTAGGTTCGACATATATGTCGAAAGAAAGACCTATAAAATCTAGCTTATTACCAAATGAGTTTATAATTGTGAATTAGCTAGTTTCCACCACACAAGTTTTATAAAATAACAATTACACTAGTAACCACAAGAGTGTGTAAACATGTACGTGTATGATTTATACGAATCGTGCATGAAGTTTTTCAAGAACAAAAACATAGTACGCATGCATGAGTTGAAAAGAAACAAGTAGCAAGCGAGTTTGAGAAAAGTCGAGGCTCACAGTGGGCAAGAGAGGGATGAGTGTGTCGAGTGTAGAAGAAGACCCGGAACAGTGAAACCCCAATACCGATTATACTCCAACTGAATCCAAGCGAAGCCCAAGCAACCAACCAATTCAATCCTTAGTAGGAACCTTGTTTTTGTGAAGATTGTAAGTGAGATGAAGGTGTGATTTCACTGGTGGCTTCGACAGGAATACATAGAAGAAGAGAAAGATCGTTTTGACCATACTTTCTTTCATAGGGTCTTGTGGAGGGTCGTTTTGAGCAAAGGTCTTTATCCTTATGATCTTTTGAAGATCTCGTGACTCTACCTTGGGAAGAAGAGAAAGAGAGAAAGCGACGTATCTATATCTGTGTTTGACTTTGTTAAAGGAAAATGGGTGGTTAATAAAAGGTGAGAAGGACGGATGGTGTTGGGACAAGGAGTGAGTAGTTTGATATTGTGAAGCAGCTAGTGACTTTGTGAAGAGTATGGTGTGGCATGATTATATCTTGTTCTTGATGTGTAAAGGAAAGTAGAAAGAGACGTTTCAATGTTGGTTCACATGGGAGCAAAGACAGGAAAATTTGACCATTGAATATAAAGTGGGGAAAGGTTGTGTGTTCATTTTGGGTTAAGGAACAATACAATTTGAAAAGATATGCAAATGTGTGTTTGCCCATGCGGTTTCTCGGCTGAATTAAGAGGACCAAGAAGAGTAGTATCTTGACCTTGCTTTCCATGTGGGACTAGATTGTAAGGCCAACTTAAGCTAATCGTATGTGTGTATGTGGTTGGAGAAGAAATCGAGAAGAGAAGAAGAAAAATAAAATACGGAGTGAAACATAAATTTGGATATGGGTGTGAGTGTGAGTGGGAGGTGTATATGTGGGAAAAGAGATAGAATAAATGTATTGGTTTATTATTAGTGAGTGTGTCTTGTGTACCCCGAGTCTCGTTGAGATTAAGTGTAGGTGCGGTACGGTTTGGTGTAAATGTGAAAATATACACCTCGAAACGTTTTTATAAAAATAATGTAAAGACAAAGTTATTGACTCCGAAAAAAAATAGTTATAGAATTTAAGTCATTACTAATACAGTGTCGGTACGCGTGTGAGCCTGTTCGAATTGAGAAATGAGATACGTCACATAATTAGTTGGCGAGCATATTTCGTAGTTGTGTTACTTAAAAAAAATAAAAAAAATATATAACCCTTAAAAGTGGTTTATTAAACGTTCAAATGAAATTACTTTGTGTTTGACATTAATAAATGACTCGGTAAATTACGGGGTGTTACAGTACCTACCCCTCAGAATGGATTTGTCCCCGAATCCTAAGTTGTAGTAGTGGTCAGGGTTGTCTCGGGAACTAAGTGTGGCTACTTGGCACGAATTTGATCTTTACTCTTCTAGGTGTACTCAGTCGGGGGATATATTCTTGTCGCAGGTGGGAGTTAAAGGTCTACCAATAATAGATATGTAATTTAGTAGTGTGGGTTTTTAAGCGTGGTGTAAATAAAAGTAACTTCACAAGAATTAATACTTAGTCGCTCTTTAATACCCGAAAGTTTTGATGTGGTTTTGACCAGAGAAGATTTTTAACCCTACAAAATGAATATTTTTGGAAAAATATTTTTGAAGTTGGTATAAACGCGTTTTTAAAGAATGATTTTTGAAGGTGAAATTATTAAGGATGAGGGTATAGTTGAGTATGGCATTTCTAAAGGTTTAAGGACAAGATCTAGTTTCCAGTGCTTGGTAATGTTTGGTGGCTTACTATCGGGTAAATTTTATAGTTGGGGTACTTAATTTACTTGGGCAGTATTGGGATGTATCATGACTTATATTGTTGCGCTATTGAAATGAATGAATCAATCGAAAATTAAGTTGTGGGGTGTTTTCCTTGGTTACAAGTGTAAGGAGCGAGTGGGTAACTGGTTTAGAGTTGAAACGACATCAAGGCTTGGTGGGTTGTTGTCTATAGTTTCTGACAGACGTACGTGATTCTCTTCTAGGGTTTAGTTTATTTCCAAAAGAAAATGTTGGTTATTCTGTTTGTGAGGTAATATCATAAAAACATTTTTCATAGAAGTAAATGATCCATAAGATGGTTTGTAAAAATATTTCATAAGATGATTTGTAAAAACAATTTATAGGGTAATAGGAAAACAATCTATTATTTGCAAGATAATAGAAAAATCGTAGTATAGTTTGTGATACCATAAATCGGGTTATATAGTAACTTGTGAAATGAATTGTAAAATAGCTTATAAAACATTTGGAAAGGAGATTAATTGTTTATAAAAGAATAGTAAGGATGAAATTTTGATTTCATAATATAGTAGTAAAACATTTCATAAAGTGTATTGTAGGATAACTAAAAACAGCTCGTATGTTACAAGGTATTATTTTATAAGAGGGTAGGAAGGTAGACAATCGGTATTCCTTAGGGATGAGTGAAGGATTTTGTGTTCTGAAGCTAGTGGTTCAGGTTACCCCGTAAGGTCTTAAGGTTTCCGTTGGTTCACAAGTCTAACTTCTTGTATGCTTAAAGGTTCATGGTTTCTTTCGTTGCTTACTTCCATTAGAAGTTTTTCCTCTTAAGTACTATGGAGAGTCGTTCCTATTACGGCTAGTGGTTTAACCATGATTCGTCAATTAAGTGTGGTTTGGGGAAGAGGTGACTGTAACACAACCCGCAGTAGTAAGTATAAGTCATTAATATATGTTATGTAATGTTTAAATGGTTATGCATCATCTGCTAAGCAAATCTCCATGCATAGTTTTGGTAAAGTGTAGGCACAAGGAAGTGACGTAATAAAGTGTAGAATGGTCTATTTAGAGAGCGTAGTATTGCAATGAGAAGGGTGTTTCATTTAAGAGAAAAGTGCTGCAATGAGAAAGTATTGTGATGCCAGTGTGTTGTGAGTTGAAGTAAACTCTTATGATATACAATGCTCGTGAACATAGGAAGACATTATAGTGTTCTCAGAAATCAAATAGAAAATGAACCGGACATAACCCCATTATAACTGCTCCCAGTATCACAAAGTTCACCTCTGAGTCAGACATAGGTGATCAGACTATGTCCCACTGTCCTGGTTGAATATAGGTGATCAGTCTATATTCACCCGAGGTTCAATGAACTTTAAAATACTCGGCTTAGTCATACTAGTGCAATGCCCTTTAGAAAGATGTTTTGAAAGGCTAAGGCAATTGTCAAACTCAAGGTCGAATGATGGGATTACGTAAGGAAAAGACGTAATGTTGTGATAAGTATGATACGCAAGCATAAGTATATGGGAAAATACTTATAGTAAATAGAGAAACAAGTGGATATAAATCATTCAATAGTAAGACACACATCTCAACAAGTATATTAGTGAACAAACATCACCAGTGAGGCATCAGCTTGGCAGGCAGGCACGTGCTGGTCATAGGGTTAAGTTTTTGTAAAAGTAGTTATAGTCTAGGTTTTCAAAATACCCAGTTCTCTATAACCAAGGCTCTGATACCAATCTGTAACACCCCCAAAATCGGGTCCAGCGGAAGCATATGTTACTGGGGTGCTACTCGATTGATATCATAACACAAAGTATAAAGAATGGTTCTTACCTAAATCGATTAGAAGAAATATCATTGTCAAAAGTACTTTGTTTACATCTTTCAAAAATAGTGCGGAAATATAGGCCCATAAGAGTATTTAAACGGTCCCAGATGATTATCAGAGTCATCTATGACCATGCCATGCCATTTGCCAAGAGCCTCCAAGGGTAAGTTATAACCTGAAATACATGCTAAAAAGTGTCAACACAAAGGTTGGTGAGTTCATAGAGTTTATAAGTAAAACAGTTGATTGAAAGAGTTTCGAATTTATTTGATAATTGCAACAAAATGAATCGTGGGCTACGTTGTTATACGCCCATAGTTTGCTTGATTTTCCATAGTAATTGTATAAAACATCTGAACACAAGTCAAGTAGTAATGAAACAATAGCATTGTAGTGTAGGATATTGCACTAAGCCTCATGACACGCAAACCTTAACATTGTTCTGCAACCATAAGAGATATATAAAAATCTTATGGGAAGCCTACACATAAAAATATGATGCAGGTAATAGTGCCCTCGGATACTAGGAGGTTGCCAGATTCCTATGATATTCAAATATAGTGCATTCGGTTACCATTCCAGGCTAACTTCAAATGAGGCGTCAACTGCCAATAGATCTATTCACTATATTCGCGTTCACTTGCAAGTGATTAATGGTTCATGAGATGAGGGACTTTTGGCAACAGCGGTAACTTAGTCAATATCAATCAGGATAACATACAGAGAAATACTTGTGTTCAGGTTCGTAACATTTAATATGTTGCAATAAACAAATAGAGTGTTTCATAAATCGAGTAAAATGTTTAAGATAAACGAGTAAAGAGTTTAAGATAAACGAGTAAAGGGTTTAAGATTAACGAGCATGTATCTCCCCTAAAGAGTTCGAAATAGATAAAAGAGGGGCTATGACTCACCTTAGAAATAGCAGTCTGAATAGAGTAAAGTCAAATAGGGGTAGTGAGCGGCACCGACACGCGACCTAGATTAGTACGGCAAGTTTAGTTTACAGATTCAAGTTAGAGACTCGATGAAGTTTAAAAGTTTTAGAGTGTTTATGTTGTTGTTGCTTGTGTGGTGGCATTTAAGTTTGAAAAACAATTTCTAAGCGTTTGGAAGTATTGGCTCTTGGACAAATGTACAAGTATATAGATATACAAAAGTATTCAAGACGGTTGATTCTCCTGCCGAAAGACTTAATACGGAAAAGTATTTACAATGAAAGCGTTAGTGTAAAAATTTAGCGTTAGGAAAGAAATGATAATAAATACTTTACGCCAAGTATTCATATTAACAAAGGTTATCCGATATGACGCATAAAAAAATGTGTTTATTTATATGTTTAGTTAATAGATGATAAGTTGAGAAAAAAAATTATAATCTATTTTCTATTATATTATCTAGTTTTTCGTAGTTTGGTCTAATTTATGAAAATAGACTAAGTATGAGAATTTGATAATAACCGGGCATTGCTTTATGGTAAATATTAGTTTTCTTTGTAAGTCAATTGTCACGAAATTTCCCATCGTCAATAGTTTATTACTTTTAGTTCAACATATTAATCCTTATTAGCATAATTTGTTTAAAGGAAATATGGATTAGTTCTAATAGTTCAAGGGTTAATGTGTAATTTTTGTAAAAGAAATAAGTAGTAAAAAGTCAAGTGCTGGGTTAGAACCCTAGACCTCATGCTCACAAACAATGCGCCCCAACCATTGGGCTAGACCATCTTTTTATGTTTTATTTTCCACTGATTATATGATGTTTCGGTTATGCGGTATATATTTTACATGAATGAAAGACTGGGCTACGTGCATGTGTTTTGTTTTTGTTTTCATTTCTCCCATATACTGCTTCCATCCTACATTTATCAAATAAGTATTTAAGTTTTTAAATGCTCACAGGTTTACGAAGAGGGAGACCAAAATAAGCTCCAACAAGCCTCGTCTTATTTGGGTTTTTACGACTCAACTCCAGGTGAAAACCAACTTGTTCTAAATGAAACCAAAAACTTTAATCCGATTTAGTGTAACGTTTCAATAACCTGGTTTATAAAATTCGTAATCTCGAACGTAAGCTATATGAAGTCGCGAGTATGTATTATATTACGTATGAGTACATGTCCAACGAGCCCAAAACTTAACTTTTGTGTTTCCTTAACGTTTTCTTTTAGTCATTTTGAGTTCAAAACCGCGATTTACTTTACCATGTGTGTGAGTGTGTCGTTTCGAAAACCAAATAAATGTTTAAGCTTATACGTTCCTTTAGTTATTTCGAGTTCTAAAATCTTTACTAGGTTCGACATATATGTCGAAAGAAAGACCTATAAAATCAAGCTTATTACCAAATGAGTTTATAATTGTGAATTAGCTAGTTTCCACCACACAAGTTTTATAAACAACAATTACACTAGTAACCACAAGTAGAGTGTGTAAACATGTACGTGTATGATTTATAAGAATCGTGCATGAAGTTTTTCAAGAACAAAAACATAGTACGCATGCATGAGTTAAAAAGAAACAAGTAGCAAGCGAGTTTGAAAAAAGTCGAGGCTCACAGTGGGCAAGAGATGGATGAGTGTGCCGAGTGTAGAGAAAGAACCAGAACAGTGAAACCCCAATACCGATTATACTCCAACTGAATCCAAGCGAAGCCCAAGCAACCAACCAATTCAATCCTTAGTAGGAACCTTGTTTTTGTGAAGATTGTAAGTGAGATGAAGGTGTGATTTCACTGGTGGCTTCGACAGGAATAAATAGAAGAAGAGAAAGATCGTTTTGACCATACTTTCTTTCATAGGGTCTTGTGGAGGGTCGTTTTGAGCAAAGGTCTTTATCCTTATGATCTTTTGAAGATCTCGTGACTCTACCTTGGGAAGAAGAGAAAGAGAGAAAGCGACGTATCTATATCTGTGTTTGACTTTGTTAAAGGAAAATGGGTGGTTAATAAATGGTGAGAAGGACGGATGGTGTTGGAACAAGGAGTGAGTAGTTTGATATTGTGAAGCAGCTACTGACTTTGTGAAGAGTATGGTGTGGCATGATTATATCTTGTTCTTGACGTGTAAAGGAAAGTAGAAAGAGACATTTCAATGTTGGTTCACATGGGAGCAAAGACAGGAAAATTTGACCATTAAATATAAAGTGGGGAAAGGTTGTGTGTTCATTTTGGGTTAAGGAACAATATAATTTGAAAAGATATGCAAATGTGTGTTTGCCCATGCGGTTTCTCGGCTGAATTAAGAGGACCAAGAAGAGTAGTATCTTGACCTTGCTTTCCATGTGAGACTAGATTGTAAGGCCAACTTAAGCCAATCGTATGTGTGTATGTGGTTGGAGAAGAAATCGAGAAGAGAAGAAGAAAAATAAAATACGGAGTGAAACATAAATTTGGATATGGGTGTGAGTGGGAGGCGTATATGAGTGAGTTCACCGGAGAACTCCTCATGAAGAGAATCATTCACATGATGTAAATCAGTGAACTCATGTTCCGGTGTGGACTCATCACAATCCTCATTCTGAATACCAAAGATTGGATTATCAGAAATCAAAGTGAATTCAGATTCGAATTCAAACAGAGGATTCGTGAGAGTAGTTTTGAATGCTTCAAGAACAAAGTGATTAACATTCTCTATTGGACTGTTGGGATAAGAACTGAGTGACAGATCATGATTTAAGAGACTTTCAATTTCTCCTAGATCGGTTTCAAAGTCAAAGAGATCATCATCACTTCCTGTTGGAAGTGGATTGATGTGAGTGAGTTCATTGGTGAACTCCTCAAGAAGATGATCAGCATCAGAATTTGGAATTGATGCCTTAACATACTCGATGTCTCCATACGATGCACAGTCTTTGCTAATATCGGAGAAAGTCTCAAAGTGATCGTTTGAACACTCAAGAAGGGAAGGAATATCACACATTTGATCAAAAGTTCCTTGTGACTCTCTTGGGATTGGGACAAGGTTCTCAGCACTAGACTTTATGAATTCGTCCGATTCCTTATCAGGAACAGTGCTAAGATGCTCATCCCCCATGTTCAGAGAGTGAGTGTGAACTTCGGGTGTGATAACAACAGACTGAGGGAGTTGAGAAGGACTGGCAGTTATGGATTCTACAAGTTCCGTTTGTTCTACTGCTAGTAATTCAGTCATATTCTTTTCTCCCTGCGATTTTTGGATTGGTGGGATTTCAACTGATGTACCCGATGAATCTTTTTGAATAATAACAATGTTATCTTCATCATCATCACTGTCATCATCGTATAGAGCAGCATTGCGAAGATTGGCAAGCATTTTAGCTGCTCGTTGCTCAGCCAGTAATTCTTCCATGCTTTTTCCAGAATCTCGTTCTTCAGCAAGTAATTCTGCCATAGTTTTCCCACGAGAATTTGGAATGAGTGAAAATTGTGGGGGTGTGGATGTGCCAAAACCGAAAGTTTGACATTGAAAATCATCATGAGGACCCCCACAATATGCACAAGAAGAACTTGGAGCATTGCGAAGTGAAATATTAACTAACTCCTCCTTAAGTTCTTTTAATTTCCCAAGAACATCTAGACAAAGGTCTTGCGGGTATTGAGGAGTTACTTGGATCATTTGATACTGTGGGGGTTGGTCTTGATATGAATAGTCATAATTGTTACAAGGAAATGCATTTCTTGTTTGACAATCAGAGCTAAAGTGTCGACCTCCACAGTACTCACAACAATATGATTGATGTGACTGATTCGGTGAATAATATAGATATTGTTCATTTTCAAAACTTTGATTGTTACCAGGAAACTGTTCATAGACAAACGTGTTCCTGGTTTGACACTCAAATCCTTGGTGAGGACCTCCACAGTATTCACACGAATATGTCTGTATTTCATGGTGTGGGGGCTGATGGAATAAATCAGTTGTGTCATGGTAGGAATAGGGATTCTGGTTATAGACAGACCCGTTTCCTGACTCCACCATGCTACAACTGGGACAATTACCACCATTATAAGGACCACCACACCATTGACAATCAAGATGGTGGGGATAAGACATAGAAAGAATCAAAGGGTTTCAGAGGGTAAGGGATAAAGAATCAAAAAGGTGAGAGGGTAAAGGTGAATATTTTTGGTATTTTTGGGAAACATACTTAGTGCACATGCACTAAAAACAAAATCAATTAAAACAAGACCGAGGCAAAACAATAGGGAACTTAAACCAATAATCACAAGTGAATGGCTTCTTTGAAAAAGGTACACCACTCACAGGGATACAATGGCAAGTTTTAATCTTATGTTTGGGAACTTATTATGTTCACACCCCTAGTTAGTAGGTGTTCTGCCTTGGTTTGCGGTGGTAAGATTTTATGTAATTAATATTAACAGAAAAATTGTTTTTGGGCTTTTTGGGTGTGTGTGTAGAAAACTTTTGGAAATATTTTTGTTATCGATTCGTTAACGAAATCAGTTTCTTTAAAATTACTCGCAGGGTGGTGGGAGAGAAGAATGGATCTCTCTTCAGTTCGCAATTTAATGTCAGAACTTCCGTATTCCACCTGTGTAGGTTGTAATCTTAAAGAAACCGAAGTAATTTAACTTCACGATTGTTTTGTTGTTTTTGATTTTTTTGGTGTTGTTAACACTTTAGGAAAAGTGTTAATGAAGTTTTTTGATATGATTTTTACAAAAACTTTTTACAAAAAGTGGTGAAATTTGTACAGGGAAGGTTTTGAAAACAACTAAACTTAAAATGTTTTGAAACACGGAAAAACCTACCCGGCAGTGGCGCCAAATTTTGATTGAGCCTAAAACGGTCAACCTAAATTAACCAAGTGAATTGGTCAATGATTCGTTGTGTTTTGGTGTGTGCAAAAACAATTTATCAAAATATCAACAAACATGTAGTCTATGTTATCGTGAGACAACAAGACGTGGAGAAATACGAGTAAACCTTTTAGGAAAAAGATTACCACGCAAAACTCGTGAAAGTGATATTAAAATTGTGAAACCGGGAAGTGATTTCCCGGGTCGTACCCCAACGAGGTGTGAATGGAAAGTTTTGTGAAAAGATCGAGATTAAAACCTTGTATGTTTGGTTGTGAAAGATTGTTTGGTTTTGTGATACGTTAAATTAACGAAACTTAAAAATTAACGAACGAGAATAAAATAACCTAAGGGGGAACAAAAAGGAATTGGCAAACTAGGGAAGTCCTAAAATACTACGGGAATCAAAATTAGGTATTGGGAATCCTAAAATGCAAGCTTAAAATAAAACGTAAAATTTAATTAAATAAATCGCGAGTGCACAAACTAAAACGTGAATTCTAAGCTACGCTAGGCCTACGGGTGTAAAAATAATTTTTATACGTTACACAAGTTAAAAGAAAATTTTGAGAAAAAGAGAAATATTTTTTTTTTTTGTTTTTATAATTTTTATTATGAATTAATTAGTATTTAAACTAAATTAAATTACAAAAAAATACTAAAACTAATTTTAAAAATCTGGAATTTTTTTGGAAATTAAGTAATACTAATTCTAAGCTAGGAAAAATAAAAATGTTGGATAAGCAGTGAAAATAAGCAAAGAATAAGCTAATTCTAAAAACTGAGTAAATAAGCAAAATAATTAATCTCTACAAATATGCAAACAAAACAAACATTAACAAGAAAGACTCACTGGATCAGTTGGTAGAGGGATGAAGGTGTAGTGTCTGTTTGAGGTGGGAGACCCAGGTTCGAACCTAGTCCCAAACCTTTTTGCAAATGTAAAAAAAAAAATATATTTTCAAATTATTTGGATAAAATCTGAGAACAGTAAGGTGTATCCAACAATTAACAAAATAGAACAACAACAAGATAAGTTAACAACAACAATAAACAACAAACAGGAAGCAACAACAAGAGATCGACAGGCCCAGCTGAGCTTAAACCAAACCAACAGGCCAACGAGGGCTTTTTATAAGCTAAAAATAAGCTAGCACAGTGGTTTAAGAAACTAAAATAAGCTGCCAAATCTAAGCTCTATACTACCAACTGGTTATAAAACAAACTTCTAATTTAAATCCTACCTCAAACCTGCTTAAAGTTTGGATCAAAAGGAAATACGCTGCTGATGCAGCAGGGGACTAATTGCAGCCTGAGAGGGGTAAATGCAAGCTTCTCACAAGCAGTCAAACAACCTTAGAGTATTGAAATAAGCTTACACAATTAGCGTATAACCTACTAAGTTCATGTGCAACGAATTATAAAGACTAATTCTAACAATAACTAGCCTGAAATTTGGATCAAAGGTGGTCAGTTAGGCTGCTATTCTGCCTTGAACCACCAACTTTCAGTTGCATAAATAGCAAATAAATAAGCTAAATAACCTTAGATAAGTTAAAGAATGTGACATCTGAACTACCAAGAGCTTGTATAACCAAAATCAAAAGTTAAATCGAACAAGAGCTTAGATAAATCTAGCTGGAAACATGCTGAGTAGGTAGATATGGGGGCTACAGCAATGGGTAAAAATGGGTGACTTATGAGTTAAAAAGGGTCCAAGAGAAGATTTTGCACACGTTTTTTTTCTCTGACCAATTTAGAATTAGACTAAACAAGATCAACAACAACGTAAACTCAAGTTCAAATTTACCCTATTGCAATTCGAACCAGTTAATACCCTTGATTTTTACTAAATGAACAAACCTACAAGAAAGCTTTTTAAGGATACCAAATTGTATTCTAAATATACTGACTTGCACTAACCTAAATGAATTTTCTCAAAGGTGGAATTTGACTAGGCAAAAAGCTTGTTCCAAATACTCCCTTAAAGGGACTATTTGGTATTCTTGAGAGCAAACTTGATTTTAATAAGCAGAGACATGAATAACAAAAATTGAAGTGAACATTTAACAATCTAGATAAGCGATAATCAACTTATATCGAGCACTATTATAAGCAGAAAATAAAAGAAGTTGCTTCAGTAAATAAGAGGTTTTAAACTTTCATTAAATTGAAAAGATACAAGACACTTTGAAAAGCTTAAAGACCCTAAGAATTTAAAACTAAAAACTTTTAATACTTGACTGCTAATAAAACCTCTAATAATCGACAGCTACTAAAAAAAACTAAAAATTAACGACTCCCTTTAACGGTTACAATACCATCAATTTATACTAAAACCCTAAATGTCTTGGAGTACCCTTCTGCCTTTTTGTCTTGTTCCTTGTTGTGCTTTCTTTAGAGTGTGAACAGCTCATGATGCATCTTGGAACCAATCTCAACCATCAATTTTAAGCAAAATGATCTCATCCGTTAATCAAGTTTTGGCGCCTATTTGAGTTTTTGTGGATTCCCAAGGAGGATGTGGCAGGTATGGTTTTGTGAGAGGTGGAGGAAGGTAGTGGGATTGGGGGTTGTGATGGGGTTACTTTTGAGGTGAAGATGGAGTATGCAGGTTGTGGCGTGTAGCAGGGTGGTTGTTGTGATTTTTACTCTGGGTAAAAGAGAGGTTGAAGAAGATGGGATTTATAAAAGTTTCGTTGACTGGTAAATGGGGAGGGGGTGTTATTTTTATTAAACGTTTAGGTTTAGGGGGTGGGCTTGGGATGGAGATGGGCTTGGGGAAATTTTGATTTGGATTGGAATAAGGGATTGGGCCAAGGTGGTATGGTTTTGTTTGGTTTAATAATAAAGGATCTGTTTGGTGTTAAGTTCACAAGGGCCAAAATTGTAATTCTGATTTTCTTGAGGGGCCAAAATTGCAAATATTTCAAACTTCTCCAAAGGACCAGATTTGCCACGTTATAATTTCACATGGCTTGTAAAATCATTTTTCTTCAAGATGTGATTCCTGAGGACCATATCTGCCAAACTTTGAAACTTGAGGGACCAAAGATGTAAACTTGTACATTTTGAAAGATTTTCACCCAAAGATCATTATTTGGTAAGTTTTGATTTTTAAAGACTTGGTTTGACTTTTCTTTCAAAATAAACGCTCAGGGACTAGTTTTGATAATTTTTGAAAGCTGGGGGACTGAAACTGCCAATTATGCAAAATTTGTTTGTTTTTCGTTTGTTTTCAATCATTTTGTGTCTAAAACATATAAAACACAATCTTTGGGATATTTTGATGCATTCTTGAGTGTTTTCACATGTTTTGGCAGTTAAAATACGGTAAAAATGATGAGTATTTCCACACTCATCAGTCAAGAAAGTCAAACAGTCTAAGATCAATGCTCCGTGGATAGTATAGAGTTTCCCCGGGTCGTTATGTCTCGACGAGATTGAAATGGTGTTTGTAAACGTTTATGGGAATCAGTGGCACTGAGGACAGTAACCAAAGATGATTTGGAATTGATTATACTACTGATTACTTGGTATTTGAACAATTGAAAAAGTATTAACAATTGCAGATACACATATATGATTACACGTGCACAAATTGAAAATGAGAAATGTTTACAGACAAAGAAAAAAAATGAGATTTAAACAATTTACAACTACAGGGGGTGCAAATGAAAATTTTACAAACTTAATTATAAAAGAAAATTAAATTAAAAATATTTTTTTTTATTATTTTATTATTTAATATTAATTATTTAAATAAAAGCTATTTAACTATTTAATTAAAACTAATTAACTTAAAAATTTTATAATACAAATTTTAACTAGAAAATTGCAAAATTAATTTCTAAAATTCTAAAATGACTTAAAATTAATTTAAAAACTAAAAATATATATTTTTGTCTTTTTGTGGATTTTTTATTAATTAAATACTAATTATATTAATTAAACTAATTAAACTAATTTAAATTACTAAAAATATTACAAATGACTTAGAAAATTATAGAAGAATTTATAAATCTAATTAACCATCACAGGAATCCTAAAAAATTATAAAAAGTTGGTTTTATATGTTTATAAACTATTTTACTAATTATTAAACTAAATATTAATTAATTACTAATTAAACTAATTAAATTCTAAAAAATAGAAAATGAACAGTAAAAATTATGAGAAAATTCCTAAAATTATATTATATTATATAAAAGCTAGGTATTAATTGATAAAACTAATTATGCTATTTAATACTTAAATTTTAATTAATAATTAATAAAACTAATATTAAATCTAATAAATAATAAATGACAATATAAAATTCTGGAAAAATTACTAAAAATACTTTAATATAAAAGGAAATTAAGAAAAATATAAAAATGCAAGTTACTTAATAAAAAGCTAAAAAGGAAAATTAAAAAGATAATTAATATTAAATAGAAACTATCACTTAATTTTAAATTGGATTTTTCTAGTTTTTCTTTTAGAAATCTATTTAAATACTAAAAATAGGAAACTTTTGTGAAGACAACTTTTTTCTAGCTTAAAAATAAGCAAAATGGACACTAAAAGGTAAAAGTGTTGACATTCTTTGACTTTTGATGGAAATGAGCCTGTGTGGGGTCCACAGGGGTGGATTTTGGTTCAAGTAAGTTACTTGGACATGAATAAGCAAGAACCTAGCAAATAAGCCCATCGATTAATCCAATAAGCCAAATTAAGCACTTGATTTCCTTAATTGCATTAAGAAAATGGGACAAAGAACAAGGGTGATTCTAGGTGGGGTCCACAGGGCTTGAGCTCAAAAACTTGGTTGGAATGGGAGAGGGCCAGGTGGGGGTTGAAAGGACCCAAGGGGGGCCTGTGGGACCCACTGAGGTGGCCTGTAGGACCTCAGCAAGTGGGTGGTGTGGTGACTGTGTTGGTGGTGCAGGGGAGGTGACTCCCCCTGCAGGTCTGTTTAGGGGGCTGTGGGGGCTACACAAAAAATCACAAAATTGTAATGAATGAGGGATTCTAAAGATCAGCTAGGGGGCTTCAATTCCTGAAAAGCACAAGTTCTAATTCTAACTACAAAATTCAAAACAATTCCTCCAAATATTGGTTTTCTGTCAAAAGTATGAATTTTGACTTTTTACTAATATGATCCAAGTTGACTTATGTGAACTTCTACTGGATGCTACTTACTAATGATTAAGTTTTAAGCTAAAACTAACCTAAATCTAGCAAGCTTGACAAGTTTAGAAGCTAAAGTGATGCTTATGCAAGCCAAATTTCCAACAGTTAATGGGAGAATGAAGTCACAAGTGATTTTTGACTTTTTGTTTAAATATGACCAAACTGATGGTCAATCTAACCTATTATGAACTTAAGTGACTTACTTGAACCAAGTTTTACAATATTAAACAACTTCAACACATCAAGAAAGCATGATCCAAACATGCCTTAATGTAACTGTTTATATGATTTCTAAGACAAATGGGTGAATCAAACTATAAAACTTGTTCCTAATTACTAATTAAGATTAAAGAGGCCTAAATGAGCATAGAAACAAAAGCTAAGACCATAAACACCTTGGATTTATACTAAGCTAATTTAGGCAGTTTAGTAAGCAATATTGACCACCTATGATTATAATGAACAAGAACCAAGTTTTAAGCTAGATTATCACTTGAGTACAACAAAAAAACATAACAACACAGGAATATTAAACTAACATGCATTGCTACAGTAGATGACAAAAAGTAAGATTTGAGCTTACATGTAAATCAAGCTGAGATACAAAGAACTACGGATCAAAACTCATCACCTACACTCCCCCTGGAGTTCTAATACCCAATCCAATCCATAACTCACCATACTTCAAGCTGCTTCCATCTTCTTGAGTAATTTTTTATTTTCTATTGATTTTCTTGATTTTTTTTTTTTTTTGTATTTTTGAATTTTACTACTAAACTAGTTCTTTTGGTTTCTAAAAGCTTTGATAAGCTTTACAGGGAGCTTATGTGGCTTAATAAGTCCAATACAACAACTATAAATAATACTTAAGCTTTTTGAGATTTTAAGTGAAAAATAAAATGCATAACTGAGAATCACAGTGAAACTTTGAAATTGATTGATGAAAAAGATTACAATACACTAAATTTACTTAGTTCAATACTTGAAAACTTGAAAATTACACTAAGAATACAGAATTATACTACTCGACATTAAACTATACTACCTACACTAATACTCCTTTCCTCTCTGCTTCTTTCTTCTTAAATAATGATCTTTTGGACTCCCTACTTGTTTCTGATCAATTCCCACTTGAAATCTTGGCCATTGGAAGAGTATTGAGCAATCTTGACCTTTGGATTATTTTGGCGCCAAAAATGAGACAGAGCAAATTGCTCTGTGTTAGAGTGTGAGGGTGGCAGCCTAGGGTTTATAGGGTAGGGTAGGGGTGGTGAAGGTGATGGGTGAGAGTCGTGGGCAAGTGGAGGCAAAGTGGTTGTAAAAACCACTGGTGGTTTTGGTGTGTGGTGAGGGTGGTTTTGCTGGAGGGAAAAGATAACAGGGGAGTGGGTTTGACTTTTTAAGTTTGACCCCGTATTTTTATTTAAGGGGTGTTGGGCTTTTGAGTGGGTTGGACAAAAGGGGTGGACAAGGGTGGTATTTGGTTTGGATTTTATTCCTGGGTTTATAGAATAAGTAAGGAACCGTTTGGTTTGTATGAAATATAAGCCCAGGGACCTTTCTTGTATTTTCTGAAATTGAGGGGTGGGTTTTGCAACTTCTCCAAAGTTATCCAAGGGTGATTCTTGCCATAATGTAATTTTCCAAAAATGAAATTTTTGGGGACTTGATTTGCTAATTTTCAAAGTTGAGGGGCCGTTTTTGCCAATTTGTGAAAACTTTACTCCAAGGACCGTTTGTGATAAATTGTGATTTCCCAGGGACTAAAGTTGAATTTTCTTTCATTTTAAACCTTTAGGGACTAGATTTGTCAATTTGTGAAACTTCAAGGACTGAAAATGACAATTTTGTGAACTTTGCATGTTTTTCACTTGTTTTCAATCTTTTTGTACCTGAATCACATAAAAACACATCCCATTGATATTTGTAACATTTATATGGTCATTTGTGTGCTTTTGGTCGTTTTTATGGGTTTAAACAAGGTAAAATATATGTGTATTTAGCAAGGTTGTAAAAATCGCTAGGCGTTAGTGAGGCGGTCGGGTAGGGCCTAGCGATTAATCGGTTAGGCGGGGATTAATCGAGGATTAATCGGTTTAGAATTTGTATGCACAAAATTGTAATTTTAGATATTATATTATATGTATAAGATAAGCATAATGAATCAAAATTCAAATATTTTAAGTGTTCAAATATAAACATAATACATAATTCTTTAAAGTTCAAAGTCAAACATAGATATTACTCGGTTTGTTGACCATTTTAAAGCGATCTTTGACTGATTTTGTCTACTTAATCGGTTTATTGACCAATTTTTAAGCCATTTTGTTAAAGGAATTTTAAGCAATTTTTTCCGATTTTGTACGATTAATCGGTTTGTTGACCGATTTTTAAGCGATCTTTGACCAAAACGATTAAGGCCGATTATGATAAATCAAGGCGCTTAGTGAGCGATCAGCGATTATGCGGGAATTAATCGGCCGCCTGGGCCGATTTTTACAACAGATGTATTTAGACACATATCATGTACGCAACTCATCAATAATCACTTAAAAATTCTTAATAGATTAAAGTCTTAAAAAAAATTGTACACAATAAGTTTAGGTTTATAAGTTAAAATATTTCTTAATATCAAATAAGAAGAAAATTTAAAATAAGAATGATGAAAAATAATTATAATCACACATTTAGATGCATCAAATTGATCCTTGATCTTTTAAATGAATCATAATATATTTTCTAGTTAATAAAATATATGCATACACACATTCAGAGGCGGATCTAGTGCTTGGCCACGTGTGGCACGTGCCACACATGAAAAATTCCGGCGACTGACAGGGCTTACGATTTTTGACCTAAAGGATGTTTGATTTCTAGCATTAAATTGATAAGATTGTGTCAAAAAAATGCATCTTTAAGATTTTTAAATAAGATGAAGACAAAATTTCACCGTTCGTCCCTAAAGTATACACAATTCGCGCGTATCGTCCCTAATCTTTATTTTTGGCATTTTCTTCTCTGAACTATGCAAATGACGGCGCGGTTGGTCCCTAAACTCTCATTTTGGCTAACCATGGTCAATTTGCTGGTTCCACACCTTGTGAAGTTACTAAAATGCCCTTTCTTTTTATCTTAATTTACAAACACAAATAACAAACAAACCCAGTTAAAAAAAACACACACCGATACATTCTTAAAAGAAAATCAAACCCAAATCCTAAATCATCAAACCCAGCTCATAAAACATTTGATGATGATGATTTGGAGAATGGTAAAGAGAAAAAGGCATTGACTTTTTTTTGTTTCCCATTGGTGATGATTGAAGAACTTGGGTAATTTCTTAATCTGTACGATCTTTCATTTGTGCTACGACAGCTATTGAAATAGAGTATTTGGTTTCGCCTCATGGATCGGTAAGGTGCAGTATAAAGAACATTTAGGAAATTAAAAAAATTGTTCTTATCTACTTATAATTATTATAGAGTTCTGTATTAAAGTTTATGCTGTATTACTGAATTGATCTTATGTTATTGCTTGTAGAATGATAAAACATATTACATTATTAGGAAGTGAAAATAATCCCAAGGATTATGTGATTTTGTGGGGATATATGGTACACAAGTTGAATTGTAACTCCATATGATTAAAAGATGTAGTACTGGATCATGCTTTTTTGCTGGAATAAGAATCTTGGTGAGGTATAAGTTATTAAGCCTAGGAAATTATTTAAGAAAAGGGAAGTAGGAGAAAGTAATATGTTACTGTGGACGCTCATATGACTTGCCTTTTAAAAATAAAATTATCAAAATAACTATATCAATGTTAGTAAAAAACAACGTTCCTTCACTTATCGATGGACTAACTAAGCAATAGCTAGAAACACAATACATCAGGACCGGGTGCATTTCTAAGAATTCCCCCCCCCCCCCCCCCGGTTTCTATATTGTGTTGTTAATGTTGATGAGTTAGCTCTATGATAAGTTTAGAAGGAGAAACGGACGGAAGAAAGTAAAAGACAAGGAATGGTTAATTTATTCGATGTCCTTTTTGTGTACAAGTGAGACTATTGTAGGAAACCAACTATGCTAGAAATTAGGAAACCCACGTTGCACCATCTTTCTTAACTTTTTTAATCTGCTTTACGTATATATCCCTCTACGAGGTTCATGTGTAGTGCATTTTGTTTGACTTGATTGAGATTGTAATGTAATGCTTAAGTGAGATTTAGATGTGATTGGGTTTACGAACTGAGAAAAATGGATCTTGCATTTGGAAGTAGTTTGCCTTACTACTTGTGAGTTATTAGATGATATACAAGGTTTATTTACCTAGGTAGGTATCGACATGGTGAGGAATGGACATTCACGAGTGATTTTGTTTTAGTTAGTGTAGAAGGTTACCAAATGGCGTTTAAAGTCATATACTAGAATTGAAAGTTTAATTGATATCTGTTATTGAAATCCATCTCTTTCTTTTTAGGATTGATGAAAGTAATCTGTAAGTGGTAATCTGTAATATTGGATTTTTTGAGTTTGAGCTCTATTTACGTGTATTCCACCCGGTCATGGGGTATGCGGAGGTTATTATAATGTGGCATCTATCTCAGTTACTACTGGAGTTGCTTCCGGCAATACCTCTAGCAGGGAAGAATGTCCAGCAGACCTAGTGATGTCATTGCAGGAGACAGAAGTTGGAGTTTCCACATGTATGTTGACAGTTGAAAGTGGCACAAAAGCTGATTTAAGCATCACTGGGATTGACTCGGTGGAGTGAAAAAATAATCAAAATCTTTAGAAAAGTTCAAGATCAAAATCTCCTGCGAATGAGGAAAGAACCAATTTTCCGCAAAAGGAATTACAGGCGAGTTCAACTGCTAACGGAAATAATAAGGTCAAGAGTGGTAAAGCAGAGGCAGACGATACTGAAAGTCATGCACTAACAAGTCTACTTTCTTTCAACGTCTCTCTGTTTTTTATACCTAGTAACAGCTATAAGATGGCGTTATTGTTTGCTTTGTTTATTAACAGAATGCTAAATGTAGAGTGTGTAAAAGGAACATTCCCTTGTGGAGATTTTTGTTCGAATCAACAGGTTATCTATATGTTAATACTTTTTATTTACTATCTCTGTTTGCTTGGAGAGGTTACAGCAACGACGCTTGTATATAATTGCAGTTCCAGAAGTGCAAGTATTCCAAACTAAAATGTGTACAATCCGGAAAGAAAGGTTGTGGGGCTTCATTTGCAAGAGGATATCCCCAAAGGAAGATTTCTTATTGAATATGTTGGGGAGGTAATATGTCTATGCCTATTGTCACAGTTTTTTAGTCAAATCTACAGGCATCCTCTTTATGAGATAGATGGTCACAACCTCTAAATATGACATGTGCTTACTAATCTCATACTCTTCTTCATATTGTGATTTTTAGGTGCTTGATATGCCTGCTTATGAGGCTCGGCAAAGAGAATATGCTTTAAACGGTCATAAGCATTTCTATTTTATGACATTGAATGGCACTGAAGTCATTTTAGAGTATAATGTTTGGATATGTTTCTTCTGTTTGACGTTTTTACAAACTGAGATTCCAATGATCATTTAAAGAATGAACAAAATAATGAGAAATGTATTCTTGGTTTTGGTATATGGTTAAATAAGATGTATTCTTCTTGGTTCTGGTATTGCGGATAAAGTGTTTATTTGCGCATTTTTAAGGTTACATGATAAGCAATCCTGAACACACTCTTGTAAAAAAGAAAGACTATTACAATACCATCATTTACGATAAGCAATCCCATATACACTCTTTCTGAGAAGAAATGACTTACAATATTAGTGAAATTTTCACAAAGTAGGTTAAGAACAGATACGAGTTTATATCTGTAATAATATGATCTGCACTTGACTACTAAGTAACCGAATCTAAAACCAGTGTATGAAAATGAATTAGAATTGTAAGCAGTAGTCATGAGAGCAGACTTGTTATGTCAAGGTTACATTTGCTTCTGCAAAAAAAAATGGATCAGAAGGGATCACCCTCAGTTCTCGTAGGTCCTTGCAGGACAAAGCAAGGGCATTTAGGCCATTGTCCTCAACATTATCAAGTACCTGAAATTACAGATTTTACTTGTTATAAAGGAATGATGATATTAAAAGAACATGATATAAAGACCAAAAGAGAGTCCCAAGAAACAAAATGGAATACATGACCATGCGTTAGCATACATGATCTTAAATGATAATCAAGTACATGACCATAGGTTGCAAAACACTAAAACAAGAAAAACCCCCGATACAACAGGCAGTACAAACCATGAAACGCAGCAATACAAACTTAGTACAATGAGCAGTACTAACATATAAGACAGCAGTCACCTTCAACATAGTGTTACACAATGAGTATATGGGACATTTCACACTAAGAAAGTACCTAGGGTAACAAGATTCAACCAGTTCAAAATTACAAAATGAGAGAACTTGCTATGTGCACCATGGTAGATTGAGTTTGTTAGGCTGATTTGCATGACCCTTTCGTTAATTGCCTTTAGTGAAGTTACAATCTTCTTTTTACTTTTTCGCTTGGGTTTGCTAACGCTATTAGTGGAGACTAGTCCTGTAGAAGTGGAGGTATCAACATTAGTGTTTTGAATGACATTTTCTTTAGCAGTTTTGTTTAATTGATACATTCCTGGTGCTATCACCGTGGTATCAACCATCTTTCCCTTTTGAATTAGCTTAATTTTCTCTTTCAAATCAATGATGATGTGATTTTTATCCTGGATTTCAGACTCAAGTAAACCATTGCAATATTTGATGTCATCGCGGTTTTGTTGCCATTCGGCGTTTTCAATTTTTAAATCCGCAAGTTCTTTCTCGTATCGGAGACACAGACTTTTTAAAGACTCGTTGTTTTTGCAAATCTGACAAGAGTTTGAAACATTTTCACTTTGAAACTTCAATTCCCTTTCAATACTTTTAGCTTGACACCATTCAAGCCTATGTTTGAGTTGACAAATTTCTTTTGAAAATTGTTTTGTCACATCATCATTTTTAATTCTCAGCTTATCATTTTCCACTTTGAGTGTCTCAATTTCCTCATTCAACAGATTATTATCAACACAATGATCATTCTTAAGCATAGAAGTACCAGATTTATAAAGATCATTCATGATAACAGACAAAATATCAGCATTGAGAACTTGTTCCAAGAGTCGATCAGCATCATTTTTTAAAACTCTATTTCTTTGCTTTTGAAACAAAATGTCATTTTCAGTTGCGTTGAAAACGTTTATCATATTTTTTTACCTCTTTTTGAAGTTCCTGATCCCAACGTGTAGCACCGAGACGGAGGTGTTTGACAATTGGCTTCATTTGTTTTTGAAAAATATCCCTCTTTTCTCGCTCGTAAGCGGATTGAAAAGTTTCAATTTTTATTTCAGAATTACGTTCAATTGTTTCCTCCAAAATGTCAATGTCTTCCATAAATGTTTTGAAATAATTTAAGACACGACAAGTTTTCGGTAATGGTGTAAGTTCACCGGATGATGGTAAAGGACCATTTATTTGTGCTACAGTTTGGACAGGGGCCCCATTGGAGGATGAAACATATGACTCTTCGACAAACCATGATTTCTCAGGTATTTCCTTTTGAGTAACAA
Organism: Artemisia argyi; assembly: GCA_030686995.1. NCBI lineage: Eukaryota > Viridiplantae > Streptophyta > Magnoliopsida > Asterales > Asteraceae > Artemisia > Artemisia argyi. Next base: position 176,323,229 of record CM060703.1, read on the forward strand.
AAGATTTAGAAATAGGAGGAGCTTTTGAATAATCATAAGGTGTCCAATTTTGAATATAACTCATTTTTTATCGACTCTCGTCTTCAAGTTCTTCTTCTTCCTCAGTATCAAAAACAACAGCACGCACAATCGTATTATCAAGCAAATGGTCCATACTGTAAATTTTAGGAATTTCTTTGAAAGCCGTGTGAAGAAACATTGAATTGTAATCACCAAGTGCAAAACCTTTATCGGGTCTCGGTTTTAAAGTAATTTTCTGAATTGTTGTGACAGAGTTCCCGTGTTTGTAAACAATGTTACGAAATTCTTTGAGTTGTTTTTCAAGATCAACAATATCACCGAGTAAATCATCTATATACTTCCTTTTTCGTATTTTATGTTCACAAAACTCCTTTTTACAATTGGACAATTCTGTTTCCGTTTTAGAAAGGTCTCTTTGAAGACGTTCAACTTGCATTTTCAATTCACACTTTTCACTTTCGAATTTCGAAATCAACTTTCCGTTTGACTCAATTAAATCTTGCATTTTGCGTTGAAGATCTTGTTCTTTGTTGTAAGAATCTTGAAAAGCTTTTTCAAAACTTTTTGTATGTTTAATCTTTTCTTGCTGATTTGAAAGTTGTATTTTATAACACTCAATATCTCTTGCAAGTGCCGCATTTGTTTCTTTTAAAACTTTGTTTTTCTCGTTGCATTTTGCAATTAGCAACTGTTGATCATTCAGTTGTTTAGATAACATTATGAGGTCAGGGTCTGGATCAAATGATGGTTCATGTTGTTCGAAATGATCATGTTTATCATTCTCAATAGGATCATCAAATGAAACATCCGTGTCATCATCAAATATGACAACTGTGCTTATTTGTTCATCTGTTTGAGAAGATGAAGATGATTTAGATGGAACAACTTGCGCCATATCTGATTCAGAAGCAGAGGGTGAGGCTATTTCATGTATGAGGCATGCCTTTTGGTCATATACCTGAGACAAGCCGTCAGTGTCATACACTGGACCTGAATCATTAAACTGAAGTTCCTGCATGTTGGCCATAAGCATCATAGCTGCATTAGCTTCCAGATCTTCCATGTCATCATCATTGTTCACATTTGCCATGAAGTTGTTATCTTGTTAAGGGAAATGTCCATCTTTTTCATCTTGAAGAGCCATGAGTAATGCCTGCTTGTGAAACTTACTACCCCGAGTTCTCGGTTTGGGACATGCTGTCGCTATATGACCTTGTTCATTACAATTGTAGCACCACACTGCATTCCCTGAGTTGGAGTTCCTTGTTGCAACAGGTTCAGACCTTTGCTGAGAAGACCCTGAGTTATTCCTGAACCCTCCATTGTTATTAAACCTCTGACCATTCCCAAAATTTCCTGAAGAACTTCCTGAACCAGGTCGACCATAACTACGATTCTGAATTTCCACTCTTCCATCATTGACAACAGCTTGATTCCTTGTGTTAGAAGATGAACGTTGACGGTTGTTTGTTTTGTTGGAGAATTTGCTGAAAGCACGAGCAATAAGAGCAAGTCCCTGATTCAACGTATTAAAGTCATCATCATCGTCATTGGAATTTGAGTAATACACTACATCATTGTTGTTTAATGGAACAAGTTGAGTAGAAGCATTCTGTGGAGATGAATCATAAGGGACCATTTGGTTCGAGGTGGAAGATTGTGGATAACTGAAGTAGTTCTGCTCTTGAACATATGCATGATTTGACATTGGTGGTGGAGGATAGGGAGATTGAGCTACGAGAGCCAAAGAATTTGGTGTTGGTGTTGGTGTGTATCCCCCTCGTAGAGCTCTATCTTTTTCCACTTCAGGTTCATGGTGTTTCAGAAAATCATACAATAAACCATATGTGGCATCATGTAGATTTTTGGTTTGACGTACAAATGTCACATATTTATGCCAATCTGGACCAAGACTACCGACGAATTTGGAGTTCACTGCTATCCTTGGTACTGTGATTTTGTGACGTTCCAGATCATTGACCACATTTGTGAAACGATGATAGTAGGATTCAAGTGACTCTCCTGGTTCAATTGTGATGTCTGTGTATTCCATGTAAAGTTTGGATTCCATATCATCTTTGTTCAATTGAGTGCCTTCCATAAGGAGATGAACGTGTTCCCACATAGCTTTGGCTGTTTTCTGAGCATCGACACTGCGATAAATAGGATTAGGTATGCCTTGAAGTATATAAGCCATTGCATACTCATTAGCTTCACGATGTAATTTCTGTTCTTCAGTGAGTGCAGTTTCTGGAAGAGGTCGATCACCAGGAGGATGTGGAGGATCAGCAGTTGGATCACCAGCTTCAAATCTTGTTGGCCACTCAAATGGTCCTTCAAGTATCACTTGTTTCAAGAATTTCCCATGAGGTTTCTTTAGTTCAAGAAATCTTAAGAATCGACTTGACCATTGAACATAGTTCCCAGGTGTTAGCATTGGAGGTGTTTCAAGTGATCCTGCCTCATGTCGGGATTGTTGAGTTGTAATAACTTCACACATTCTATCAAACCAGTGAGGTTGTTTGGAGGAGACCTGAGTGTTCTGTTGTGACATCTGATATGATTTTTGTTGAGGAATGACTTGATGTTGTTGCATCATGAGATAATGATGTAGTGGATTAAACGGTTGTTGGTGAACGTGTGATTGGGAAGGTTGTTGATACGGTTGTTGCTGATGGTATTGTTGTTGCTGATACTGCTGATGTTGCTGTTGCTGAGAATGAGGGAAGTAGTAATTAGGTGGTTGAGACATCTTAGAACACTTGTGTAGAAATGGATCTTGTAGAAGGTATAGGTTTAGCCAAATCTCGAAAACTTAGCTCAACTTCGGATTGCGAAAGTTGTCTTCAACAGTGATTGCGAAAACAGTGATTGCGAAAATTTGGGATTTCGAAAATACTGAGATTGCGAAACAAATCAAGTTCTCGAAACTTAAGGGATTTCGAAACTTAAGAAATTTTCGAAAAACTAAGTGATGGTTGTGATTTCGAAACTTATACAAGTTTGCGAAAGAATTGTGATGTCGAAAAAATTGATGTTTTCGAAAAACACAAAGTCACGAGCACTTTTTCGAAATTATACAATTTCGAAAGTAAACCGAATGTCGAAGTACTTTTCTTTCTTATACAAGAAAGAAGAGACTGAGTACACAATCTGTAAGTCGATTAGAAGCACTTGCTTGTGATTTCAAAACTTTGGTCAAATGTATGATTTCGAAAATTGGCAGATTTTGTTTTTTTTCAAAGAAAGTAATCCAAAAACTCGTTTTTATTTCAAGATTCTTGTACTTTTATGTGTAAAATGAAGAGATCTTTAAGAAAGTTGAAAACTTTAAGAACTTTACCAAAATTTTAAAATTGCGAAAATAAGTACAAGACCCCTAAATCGAATTTTTGAGAAAAAATTGGAACTTTTATGTTTGTTTTGATTAGTAGCACAAGTTTGTAAGTAAATATGTGATAAAAAACCAAAAACAAGCAAAAAAAGTACGAAAATTTTAACAAAAAATCGATTAAAAAACAAGTTAAAGACACGAAATCAATGAAAAACAAAAGCTACACCTTCATATGGCGAATGATACCACTTGTTAGGTCACCATTTTGTAAACACAAGTATTATAACAATAGAAATGAGATGAGAAAAAGAGATTGGGTGATTATATGAATAAGAGAAATATAAGTGCAAGAGTTTCCTTAAGAAATCAAATAACCAACCAAGTTTACAAATAACCTAAGGCTTCTATATATAGGGAAGGAGCTAGGGCAACACTCCCTCTCCTTCCTTTCATCATTTCGTGGGCTTTGAGGCCCATGGGTTTCATACCTTAAGCCTAGTAAACTTAATACATTTAGTAAATGAAAGTAAATAATAGTTAAGCAACCTAACATTATTACAAATGACCGAGACTTGATAAAATAGTGAAAACTATGATCCCAACACTTCGGGCTCAAGATATTAGCATGCCTATTTCCCTGATAAGTATCAAACATAGATAAAATATTAGTCGTTGATCAAACTCATCTCTGTAGTTATACACTTAGATTATGATTTTTGCCGTCTTTGTCCCTTAACATTTTTTTATGAAAGTATACACGTTTGTGGATTCATTATAAACATAAAATAGAAAAGAAATCATAGCCCCTAGTCCCAAAAGATGGTGAGCGTGAAGATCGTCTTTCACCAATTTGATTTTCATATTGAAAACATATAACATTTGTAATCATATTTGACACACTAATAGCTTGTTAATAAAATAGCAGAAAGTGCTTGAGGTCAACCGAAACATACTCATTTTGACTTGAAAGATTCGTTACACTGCCCGACCGATTCCCCCATTTTGTCACCTCCAATATATCAGGTCAAATGAATACACACCTCTTCATCTGCAATTATATGTATTTTTCCCAGTTCATCAGCAGCAGTTGCATAGACATCAGCCAAGAATCCAGTAACGGTTCTAGCTGACATAAATCCTCTTGTTAAAGATGGATCCCGAGTTAGTTGCAATGTAGTCCAACCCTACATACAAAATGAGTGAATAAAGTCAAAAGAAATATAAGGATACATATACCCTCTTAAATATATTATAAATGCCTGTAAAAAGATTTAAAAAAAGTAAATGTTAATCTAATTCACTTGCTCGTGTGAGATAAGCGAACGTGATGATGGGGGCTTTGAGAATCCACTTAATTGAGCAAGGGCAACAGCAAGAGCACTTGCACCTTGCTCTTCAATAGTTTTTCAGCAGTTGGAGTAAAGAACTGAACAGACTCCTAATGAACACCAGCGTGTGTAGTAAAAACTTGCTAAGCAGAAAACTCCAATACATCCACAACAGTTGGAGGACTTACAAGTTCAAAATTTCACCCCACGTCCCGTTCAATAGATCTAATTGTTCTCCTTTGACTATTTGTGAACATCAAAATGGCCCTCCCTTCCTTTCCTGCACGCCCTGTTCTGCCAGATCGATGTACAAAAGTCTCTACATCCTTTTGCCAATTCATAGTGGATGACCTAAAAACGACAACAAAAAAGTACACCATGTTAGAATCACATAATAACAGGATCTTACTAAAATAAATCGATTATTGGGACTTCAATTTGCAATAATCATATAATAATACAAACTTACTAAATCAACGTTGGGCATATCAAGCCCACGATAAGCAACATCAGTAGCAACAAGCACGGTAAACTTTCCTTGTCTGAATCTGTTCAATGTTCTTTCCCTTTGATGTTGAGATATGTCACCATGTAATGCTTCTGAAGTAATACTATTAGTCAATGCCAAAGAGACCTCGTCTGCATCCCTTTTTGTCTGAGTGAAGACAATTGTCTTCCCACCCTTTGTATATACCTAGAATCATGAAAAACATAATAATTGTATGTGTTGTGTTCGCTATGCAATTCCCGCTTTGGCCTTTACATGAAAAAGAACTGATAAGTAAGTCACATACCGTGACAATCACCAAGTATTGTCCGTTTTGAAGTTGATGTTGTTGGTATGGCATACAGCTTGATACCCTCAGCTAGCTTTTCATCTTGATCACCAACCTTTAAGGTTCAAGAACACAAATATTAAAACTAGCTTATATAATACTTACCATGGATATTTAGATGGTTTATATGATCATCATCATATTATTAACAGAAAGCGGGTCATAGGTGTGGAATGGGTTAAATAGGTAGGAAGCCATCTAAACTCCCAAAGTGTATACAAATGCATAAAACCTTCTATCTCATTTTACAAAAGAATAGATTATTATTGAAAAGTACTTTTGGTAACCATGTTTTAAAAAATGTGTTCAAAACATTTGAACTTTTGGACTGGTTAACTCGCCTATTTCAAAGCATTCCAAAGATAACCCGCAAATCATTGTTATTATGTTAATATATAGAACTCTAGTCGATAAGCTACAATATAATTCACAAGGACAAGAAAGTTACCAAATCAATTGTCAATGGATTGAGTGGAAAACTAGAAGGGGGGTTGAATAGTTTACCGATTAAAATCTTTTTAACTTGTTAAGTTAGCTTTGAAACTTTCCGTTTGATCAAAGATATATATACACAAACACAATATATAACATGCAAGTAAATGAAAGAAACGATCAAACCACAACACGGGTATTTATCGTGGTTCAGCTACAAGGACTCTTTTTCCTTGCCCTACGTCCACGCCCCGAGTATCCAACTCGAGAGTTTCTTTCACTAGTCAACAAGCTCCTTTCACCGGCGGAGAAAACCTTACACGTCGCTTATACTTTTACCGACACGAAGCTAGATGTCGAGTTCTTTACCAAGGGTACAACCACTCCCGTTAGTTCTTTACAAGGGTACAACTACTCCCTATACACTTCGTATTTTGAAGACTAAAATACTAACCGATCACTACTGAAAATACACAATCAAATAAAGTGTAAACTACACAAGTCTACACAATGCTAAGCTAACAAGTCTTGCAACGTTGTGTTGAATACTTGTTACTTTTAGTAAGCTCGTGAATCTCTTTGCTACAAAAATAAACTTCATATATGAAATGTTAAGAGGTTAGATGAAAGAATGAATGTGTGTGTGAAAATATAATGTCAAGTGATGAGCCAAAATTCAACTTGTGGCTCAATATTTATAGTCAAAACCTTCTGCAGGTCTGGCGGATCAGGCGGACCCCTGAGAAGGGTTCCGCCCGTGTACCTCCAGGGTACCGCCGGGCTTGCAGTTGGTTTTGCAATAAATCTTGCAAACCAAACAATGTCACATCTCATAACTCTTGAAAACCAAACAATGTCACATCAAATAATGTTAAGTCAAACACCAAACTTGCAAGCAACATCTAAGTAAGTCAAACACATTTCTTTCCATAAATGTATAATGACAAAACTTGCCATAAATGTGATGTGACAATTCTATTTTTAGAAAATAAGAAGTGTTGTGTTTTATGAAATGTAAAATGTAGCAAAAGTCTAGTTTATGCAAGTCTTTAAAACTAAGATTATGTTTTACTTAGAAACAAAAGTTTACATTTGTCATTAACAAAACTTAGCGAAGATCGTAAAATATAAATAACGTTTTTAGGCGATATTTGTATTAACAATATCCCCCTTTTTGTTGATGACAAAACATACACTTTGTTTTTAAGTAACTCACAAAATCTTGGTTTTTAAGACTTAAAAAAAAACTTATATTAAACTTGTTTTACTTAATTTATGAAAATCATATTAAGTTTTGAAAGTTCAATATATTTCTCCCCCTTTTTGTCGAAACAAAAAGTAGAGTGGCGAAGCGGAATAATGCCCATGCTCCCCCTTGGTTGATACTCCCCCTAAATGGAGTGCCAAGATGGGAAACATGGATTTTGGACCCTACAAAAAAAATGTTAGTTGGTGATATAGATAGTCAAGGATGTAGTTACCACACACATTGCAACCACAATGACAACATAAACATGATCAACCAACAATGCACGAAAGTAAGTATAAAGAAATGGCATTCCAAGTAAAATTTTGACTTATAAAAGTCAAAAGACAAGAAATGGGTAAAATTCTTCTACTTCTAAAAACTTAAAAAATAACCAAGAAAGAAAAATAAAAGCCTAGTTTCCAAAATTGGGGCAAACGGCCTCCAAATGGTTCTCTAGAGTTTGTTTGGGTGGGAAAGGGCATCCAAATGTTGGATGGCGTGTTGGAATGCAAACCGGGTTTCATCTTTGAGTTGGTGAAGCAACGTTTTGATGCTTGCACCCATTTGCTCACAATTTGAGCAAACATGGGGATGAGTGGGTGGTAATGGGTTGGTATTGGTTTCTTGGTTTGAGGGTTGGTTGGTTTGTGGTTCTTGGGTGGATGATGGGTTTGGTATTGAATCAAGCAAGGTGGTTTGAAATTCCATTGCTTGATGGAGGTGGTTTTCAACCATGTTTTGGATATCCTCATATGAAGGAAATAAAGACTAAAAGGTTTGAGGTTGAGGGTGTGGTGGATTTTGGTGATCATGGTTTTCAAAGTTTGGTTCTCCATATAGAGGACCATGGATGTCATGGTAGATGGGGTGAAACAACAATGGTGTGGGTGGATGGTACACTTGTTGTGGTGGTTGGTTAGGGTTAAGATCCTCATCAAGGTCTAGAATTGACCTTGGTGATTGATTTGCAAAAGGTGGTGGTTGTGTAGGTCTTTGTGGAAGATCATTTAGATCTTGGACAAATGGGTGTGGTGATGTGGGAGGAGACCTAAAGAGTTCCATTGGCTCAATTTTGGGTAATGGTGATGGTGATGAAGTTTTAGATGGTTGAGTTGGAGCACATGGTGGAGTTGGGTCAATAGGTGATTTAGTTGGTAGTGGAGTGAGCTCATTTGATTGATTGGTTGATGGTGATGGAGATGCAAGGTTCAAAAAGTGTTCATTTTTTATGGGTGATGTTAATTCATCCGAGGATGAGGAGCTTAGGTTGATGGGTTGATTAGACCATATTGGTTTAACACTAATCCGAGCGGTTTTCCGGATGGGTCTTGAAGGTTGAGAGGTGATTGTTGACTTAGTCATGGTGAAAAATGGTTTATAAGTTTCAGAAATTGTGTTGAGGAAGGTGTGATTTGATGATGTTGAGGAAGGCTTAATTTATAGTGTTGATGGATTATGGAAAGGAGTGTTTGGATTTGATGTTAGTCCATACAAAAATGGAGGTTTCTAATGATTTGGAAAACTAATTGTGGATTGTCATGTCATGGAAGTCAATCCAATGAAAATGGTGAAGTGAGAAAACAAGTTTTGCACTAAATGCTTAGTGGTTTTGGTGGATTTGTGGTAGTAAAGATCTCAGGGATTTCAAGGATCCCTTAAAAGGGTTCCTTCCTTTATGTTTGAGGGGTCCTTGAGGTTGTTATGGCAAAATTTGAATTTTGGCGGGAATTGGTTTTGGTTAAGTTTATGGAAGAAGGAGTATCCTATTATGCTAAACACATTGCAAGTAATGGGTTTCTACCTAAAAGGATTGGATTTTGGTGTTTGGATGTTGAATTGGTGAAAATGAAAACAAAAATTCTGCAGGATTCTGGCGGCACCCTCAGAATACACAGGTGGAACCCATTTGAGGGTGCCGCCTGGTCCGTTGGGCCAATTCTGGAATTCCCAGAATTTGCACTGGCGGAACCCAATTTTGGGTATCGCCAGATCCGCCAGACCCTAAAAAGTTGGCAGTCCGCGATTTTGACCCGCGAGACGATTTTCAAAATTTTCAAAAACTCCTAAAATCAAAAAGATAAGACATTTCTGGTTAGGCAATGCAAAAAATAGACACGTAAACACGCATTTCATAGGACTTTGACCTTGAGGTCGAGAATTTCACTATACTTAGTGAAAATATCATAAACTTGAAAATTTGACAACTTGCCAATAGTTGTCTCCCTGCATCAAAGTTAGATACTACATGTTCCAAATTGTATCAAACATTGTACTAACACATAAATTCATCACAAACATTGTTTAAACGACCAAATTTGTTCAAATAGCACCTAGTGCCAAACACTCCTACACACCCGCACTCATTGACGGTCGATCTTGTTCTTGAGCTTTCTAAGGAATCTTCCAAGATTCTTAAACATCCCCTTTTTTTTCTTGAACTCCTCCGACTCATTAGGAATATCCGGAAGTTGAGAAAGGTATTCGAGAGGAGGGAGCCTAGAGTTTGGCAAATTGTCATCTTCACTCATTGAGGAAGACGAAGATGAGGTAGGAGGATGTGGACGTTTTCCTTGGGCTTTGTATACTCTCTTATCACTTAGTGGGACAAAGGTGTGTGGAATGAGAGAGTAGTTGAGGTGAAGACCGTTTGGAGTTGGTGGAATGGGTGAGATGAACCTAAAGAGACGGGTCAAGAGCATTCCATACGGCATAGCCGTTGTGCCATGCACGGGAATGTCGGCCATTCTCTTGGCCATGTAGTAGGCAAGGTTGAAGGGTTGCCTAACGGACAAGGAGTAGAGCATGTAGCAAAGGCAAAGGTTGATATGGTCACGGTTCCCTAGTGTGCTAATGACATTGGCTCTAAGGACTTCCTCCCATTTCTTGAATTAGGGCTTAAGTTCGTTCATTTCCATTCCATATGGGTCCTTTTCGACCTCATTCCCCGAACGGGTTCTCCTAGTGGTGGTGGTCCTAACTAAGAGGTGGTCACGGAGAACGTCTTTTGAGACAAGGGGTGTGTCATAAGGGTGGATACGGTCTTGGAGGTTGTCAAGAGTTGAGAGGGAGTGCAAGTCGGAATAGAGGCAAGTACCACGGTTTGGAACACCTAGGATTTGAGCAAACTCCTCAAGAGTGAAGGAGTATTGATGACCGCTAACCCTAAAGTTGATAGACATATGACCATAATCATCCGTGGAGAGGACGGAGGATGCATAGAATTCTAGAATGAACTTAGGACAAATAGGCTCGTCGATATTCAAAAGACACTCAAAGTTGATTGTGGCGAATTCGGCATAAAGGTTTGTGCCTTCAAGGAAAGATGGATCAATGGTTCTACCCTCATGGACATAGTGTTTTTCTAAGGCTTTGAAAACGTTGACTTGGTTTGGGGTAAGGCCTTTGGTTTTGTGGTGTTTCGGTAGGTACTTAATGGTGTCCTTGTGGTCGTAGTGGGTTATAGGAGGCATGATGATTCCTAGAACAACAAAATTTCACATTTTAGTTTAAGTAAACTACTTATTATAATGTGGATGTTCTAGTGTGTGCCTATATGAAAACTATGTGGAGGTGCGGTTATCTTGACTCATTTTGATGCTTCAAAATCGTTTTATGCAAGTTTTGTTATAAAACAAAAGATAACCCAAACGCTCCTAGTTCAATGTAGCTTCGTTTGAATGTACCCGAAAATACATATTGGTTATGTATTCCCTTTAGCATTCAAGGGACATTATGCAAGTGATGTTTTAAACATAACGTTTTGATTTTGTATTCTCAATGTGAGACGAAAAAATATTTGTCCTACTTGTGAGAAATTTTTGGAAGGATTTGACATGGGGTGTTTTAGCAAACATGTTTATACTAATTAAAGATGCAATTCCTAACTATGGGAAACATGATTAGTTTTATTAAACACTTAATCTAATGCATGAGTTTTTCAAGTTAATGCATAACCCCAAGTTTTTGTTTTTGTGCAAGAAATAGAATTCCTAGACTCAGATCAGGATTGTAATTATGTTTAGAATACTTACAATGATGATTTAGTTGCAATGTAAATGGATGGAAGACCAAGAATTCGTAGGTATGGTTTGATGGTAAAGTGAATAGTAGCAGTTTGGAAGTGGTGGTATGAGATAATGGCTGTTTGGTTTAATATAAACAAAGATTTTCGTTCTGCAGGTCGGCGGATACGATGGACCCCTGAAATGGGTTCCGCCCGTTATGTGTGAGGGTTCCGCCGACCCTGCTGAGAAAAATAGTTATGGATTTGTTTTGATTTTTGTGATTTTTGTCTAATGTCCAGAACTATAATGTAGGTTCCATGAGTCCTAAGCCTAGTCTAAGAAGGTTAAAAGGTTCACGTTTAAGGGGTTTTGTGAGAATGTCGGCTATGTTGTCTTCGGAAGAAACTTTCTCAATTGAGATATTTCCTTTTTGAACGTTGTCACGAAGGAAATGATGACGGATTTCAATATGTTTGGTACGAGCGTGTTGAACCGGGTTTTTGCTAAGATCAATGGCACCTTTGTTGTCACAAAGAATTGTGATGTCGTTGAGTTGAATTCCGTAGTCGACAAGAGCTGGCTTCATCCAAAGAGCTTGTTGACATGCCTTTCCGGCCGAAACGTACTCGGCTTCCGTTGTTGAGATAGCAAGAGCTGTTTGCTTCTTAGAGAACCATGAGGTGAGACAATGTCCAACAAAAGTACAAATACCACTTGTACTTTTTCTATCGACATAGTCACCGGCATGATCCGAGTCGGCATACACTATGGTGTCTATTCCCGTTCCTTTGGGATACCATAGACCTAAATGTGTAGTGCCTTTAATTTACCTAAAAATCCTTTTAACGGCTTCGAGATGGGTAGTTTTAGGATCTTCTTGAAAACGAGCACATAGACAAACACTAAACATAATGTCGGGTCTACTAGCCGTTAGGTAAAGTAGACTACCAATCATACCTCTATATTTAGTACTATCTACGGATTCACTTTCCTCATCCTTGTTGAGTTTAGTTTCCGTGGACATGGGAGTTTTGATAGGTTTCGAATCTTCTAGTCCAAATTTCTTAAGCATATCCTTAATGTATTTAGATTGGTTAAAGAAGATACCATCTTCTAGTTGTTTGATTTGTAGTCCTAGGAAAAAGTTGAGTTCTCCCATCATACTCATTTCAAACTCGTCATGCATGATTTTTGAGAAATCCACACATAATTCTTGACAAGTTGATCCGAATATAATGTCATCAACATAGATTTGGACTATGATAATATGTGAATCTTTCTTCTTAGTGAAGAGAGTATTATTAACTAAGCCCATGGTATACTTATGGTCAACTAGGAATGTTTTAAGTCGATCATACCATGCTTTTGGAGCTTGCTTAAGCCCGTAAAGAGCCTTTTTAAGTTTGTAAACATGATTTGGTTTTTCAAAATTGATGAAGCTCGGTGGTTGAGCAACATACACTTCTTCATTAATGACTCCGTTTAGAAATGCACTTTTGACATCCATTTGAAAGAGTTTAAAATTGTGTGCACATGCATATGCAAGTAAGATTCTAATTGACTCGAGCCTAGCAACCGGAGCAAAAGTTTCATCGTAGTCAATGTCTTCTTGTTGGTTATATCCTTGTGCAACTAACCTAGCTTTGTTTCTAGACACAATTCCATTTTCATCCATTTTATTTCGAAATACCCATTTTGTTCCAATTATAGTTTGACTCTTTGGTTGAGGAACTAATGTCCATACATTATTCCTAACAAATTGGTTTAACTCTTCTTGCATTGCAATTACCCAAGACTCACCTTTAATGGCTTCATTAATATTTTTAGGTTCAATGGTTGACACGAAACAAAAATAGTTGCTTTCATTTTGAACTTTTGACCTTAGTGTTCTTTCGTTAATGTTGCCAATGACACTATTTAATGGATGACTTTTAGATTCTTTGACATTGACAAGTTCTTTGTTAAATAGTTCATCTTCTTTGTCATCACTTAAAATTTCTTGATTTTCTATTGCTTGGCTTTCAACTAAGTCATCATCTACCAAAGGTGATGTCTTAGAGGGAGGTGGACTCTCATCAAATGTTACGTTCAACGATTCCTCGACTCTTAAGGTTTCTTTGTTCAAAACAATGTATGCTTTACTATTTTGTGAATATCCAAGAAATACACCTTCATAAGACTTTGGGTCAAATTTGGTGAGATAATCCTTGGTGTTAAGAATGAAACATTTACTCCCAAACACTCTAAAGTATCCTAATGTAGGCTTTTAACCTTTATATAGTTCATAAGGAGTTTTATTCAAAAATGGTCTAATTAGGACTCGATTTAAGATGTACGTTGAAGTGTCGACGGCATTACACCAAAACTTTTGTGGAATGTTTTGTTCATTAAGCATTGTTCAACTCATCTCTTGCAATGTCCGGTTTTTACCTTCTACTACACCATTAGATTGAGGAGTACGTGGAGCCGAAAAGTTATGAGTTATTCCATTATTATCACAAAATTTACCAAATTGAAATTCATTATCAAATTCATGACCGTGATCCGTTCTAATAGACACAATATTAGACCCTACTTGATTTTGAATTTTCTTACTTAGAATCTCAAATTTATCAAAAGCTTCATTTTTACTTTTCAAAGATTTTGTCCAAGTATATCTTGAGTAATCATCAACTATGACCAAAGTGTAGAAGTTGCCTCCATAACTTTGTATAGCAGATGGACCAAATAAATCCATATGCAAAAGTTCTAGACACCTAGATGTAGAAACCAAGTTTTTAGCCTTATGCTATTATGGACTTGTTTACCGACTTTGCAAGCATCACAAAAGTGTTGGTCATATTTCAACTTAGGAAGGTTTCGAATTAAGTCTTTGGAGGAGAGGTTTTGGATTAGTCTCATGTTAGCATGTCCTAAACGTCTATGCCATAAAGTTGAAGATTCATCTAATGAGGTAAGACAAAGTTTGTCTCTAGATGTTGGATCCATCTTCATGACATATACGTTATTCTTAAGGACACCTTTGGCTATGGTTATACCATCTTTAAGTATTTTACTTCCGTTTTCACTAAAAAGAACATTATACTTATTATGACAAAGTTGACTAATACTAAGGAGATTAAAACCTAAGTTATCAACATGAGCTACATCATCTATAAAGAGGGAGTCATGAGAGATTGTACCTTTTCCGATGATTTTGATCTTAGCATTACTACCAAACTGATACGTGGGAATCGCACCAGGCTTTACCTCTCGAGGGATCTCGAGAAGCTTACAACCCCCACCAGGCAGTGTACCTAATCGTTGTAGTATAGTATAATGACAAGTACCGGGGGATTGATCGTTCAGCTTAGGAATAGTGTCGCTAGGATTAGAAAACCTAAATACTAGTTCTAAAGGTGAGGGATGATTATTTTTGTATTTTTATATTTTTTAGAAAGCAAGTAAAAATCTCGGGTTTGAAGGATTTGGGCGGAATTAGTTGCTAGTCAACTAACCCAATACTAAAGATGCAATTAAAATAAAATACTAGAAATGAAAATAAACTAAATTATACTAAAGTTGTGAGCAATAAGTGGAGAAAATGTGTTTACTTAGATTTCACTACTCCCTAGACATCTTTTACACGTTAATTACTTGTTATAATTGCATGGATGACGGATCGTATTCCTTAATACCATTCATGGGGTGGCACACTTAACTCCCCAATTCTATGAGCTCTTATCTCCTCCTACACCATGCCCAGCACAACTATAGGGATTGTAAACAGTGGCTCATGCATTAAATACAACCAATAAAGACCTAGTGCGCATCGGTTCATGTTTCTTAAGACGTTCAAGCATGTTACCAATTGGAGATCTACCAGTTTTCTTAAGCCTAACATATAAATCATTCATCCAAGACAAGTATAAACAAGTAATCAACACATAATTAACATCTAGGTTTCATTAGATTCAAGCAAACACAAGATAGATCTAGCCTAGCATGATGGAATTAAGACAAGAACAAGATATAGACAACCAACACATAGACATATTGATTGAATTAAAAGAACACTTATCTCAATTACACATGAAAGGTATCAAGGGGTTGGAACCCTTGAAAAACCTGTAAAAGTTGCACCAAAATCGTACTTAGGGTTTCTCCCAAAACTTCTCCTTTTTTAATGTGAAAATTAGAAAACTATATATAGGAAAAGGGGTCTGACGGCGTCAAGACCAACCATGTGACGCCGTCACCTCGCCGCCAAAACTATTCTCGGACTGCCTTCATCTACATTTGACGCCGTCAAGACTTAATCACTTCCAGGCCGTCTTGACTTTTACTCTTGACGCCCTACCTTCGTAACGCCGTGAAATCTGTACTAGGTCGTCATGGAATTCTGCTCTTGACGCCGTCAGGGAATTACTCTTGACGTCGTCACCTACTGTTCCCAGCATGGAAAATTAAGACTTTGGCGTTTTCTTCACTTTTATGCTCCAAAAACGTCCGAATTGCTTCTTTTTCCAGATTTCACTCCCAAAGTACCTAAAATCACAAAAGGAATGATTTAGGGCAATATTTGATCAAATAAATTCGAATTCGGGCTTAAATGACCCTCTAAAAACGGATCATTTTTCGCCTCATCATATACCCTTACACTTGAGATTTGCTTGTCCTCAAGCAAATGCGCTTTTATTCTAGTCAAAATACAAGTTAGGGGTCATTTAACACTAATATAAAAGTAATTACAACAAATAATCGTTCCACTAAAGACCAATAGACAAGCACGGAGGTCATACACTAGCACCTCACAAATAGTGTTTAGATACTCACATCTCTCGGGTGTAATAAAGTGTAAATTACAATATGAAAACGGAAGATATCTATCACTACCTGTCATAGCAAAATAGATTATCATAGGCTTGGGAAAGGATCAAACCTCCACCACATGGCGTAAGCACCTAGGATAAACTATCAAAGAGGTCTTTTAAAAGGGTTGTAACATTAGGTGTAGGGATATGAAATACACGGTTTTGTTGGATAAAGGAAGTTTTACTGGTGGCGAGTTAACAATCTTAGTTAATTACATGTACAATATGACGTTGCTAAGCCAAGACTAGACTCGACTTAAGCTAATAAATGAAAAATAACAAAAATATAAAATGAACATAGAATAAAAAGGGATGGTAGTCCGTATGTTTTTTCTCTTTTCCTTTTTCTATTTTTTTTTTTTTTTCTTTTTCTTGTTTTTTCGATTTTTTTTTTTTTTTTTTTTTTTTTTTTTTTTTTTTTTGCATACACTCTTGCCCTATCATCCAAAATAATACATCATAGGGGATGAACATTCCCCTTACACTTGAATCTTTACATACTTTACATTAAACTAATCTAATGACTCGAATTAATAAAATCAAAACACTTGGAGTACTTTTAAAATTAACGCACATACGGGGGTAATATTTGATGTTCTTCCCCATTACTCCATAAAATAAGTACTTACCCATGAGTCCCAATCGTCCCAAAACAATATGTACAAGGATATGACTCGACTTAGCAACCATGTAATCAATTAGATAGTTAACTTAGGGTTTAACAAATAACAATAATGCACTAAAAATGAGCGCATACACGGAAGGCTAAGGCGATTTGGTTGTACATTTAAGTGGGGTGTAACAAATTCTTCCTTTAAGTAAAATGCTTAAAGTTATATACGAAAAGATAGGCTCGGAGGGGTGTACTAGGGGTATCGTGTACTAAAAATGAGTACAACGCTAAGGTGTGGGAAAAATTAGTTGACTTAACTAGTCAAGTAATATGACATAAATGGTCAAGTAATTATGATACGGGTTTAACACAAGGGTGATCCTAATGCCTCTTATCATGTAGTAAATCCTACTACACGAATGTAGTCTCACTAGCGGTCTCAGGATGCATCACTAACGCAAGTTCTAGAATCTAAATGCTACCGGTACACTCATAAGCACTAATAGTAAATGCTTTTCCTATCAAATCTAAAGGTGAACCTCACATATTTGGGTGGAAAATTTTTCTGAATATACGGTTATGTGCTAGTCATACAATCTCCTATCCATGAGACGCTTGCTATGGCTAAAGTTTCACTCCTAAATGTTGTAAAAAATTTTAAATTTGGCGCTAAAATTGCACTAACAAGTATTTCTCATAGTTTTATTACACATCTACCATTAAACAAAACAAACTCAAGTGAAAGTGCATATGTAAGGTATCATCTTTTTACCCTCCCCTTACACTTAAGATGAACATTGTCCCCAATGTTCAAGTAAAGAATGTAAAAGTGAAAAAGTAAAGAGAATGAAATCAAATACTCCCCTGATTCGCTCGGTATGGATAATAAGGTGGCCAGGTTAAATCTTCCTCCAAGAAAATGAACAATCAAAGCTTCCCTTCCAGAATATAAATCATCTTCTTGTCATACATAACCTGTAAAACCTGATAAAATAGACAAGACAACCTCGCGTAAAATCGGCGGCATCCTATATAAGTTACTAAATCCTAGAAAACAAGATAAGATATAATGCTTGTGGAATGAAGTTTGCAGATCTCCTGGAGATTATAAAACTTAATAATTCACAAAAACCATAAGACTCCGTTAGAGAAACAAAACCGGTAAAATTTCCAGATTTTTACACTTGACGCCGTCAAGAGTAAACTCTTGACGCCGTCAGAAGTGACCTGCAGAAATTCTTATGTTAAGTTTTCGGAAAATTTCTGGAAAAACTTGGTCCTACTTCCTGGAAAATCCTGCAAAACTTCATTATGACTCAATACAAGCATTTGACTCTAACAAATACGAATATACATGTTCATTTAATATTGTGGAGAATCATGATCGGTTTTGTTTCTTAAAAACATATTTGGGGTTTCCCCTTACACTTATCTTTTGCAAAAATACCTTTAGGTTGAAGTTAAGACTAGGCCAAACAACATAATAAAGTACTTCCACTATGACTAGGCCAAAACAACAAAGTAAAGTATTTCCACTATTTAGTTTAGAAACATGATCTACCAACAATAGAAATAAAGCATGCATACGGAAACAAATAAAATAAAACAAACAATCAAACAAATAAAACGGGCTTGGGTTGCCTCCTAAGAAGCGCTTGTTTTTGTTCGAGTTACGAGCCTGACTCTACCCTTATTTCACGGATAAATGTGAGGTTTTCCTTACACTTAGGATTAAGTGCGGGTGATAGTAGCGATACACACCATCTCGATGGAAGTATGCCACGTGAGGAAAGAGTGGTGGATGAATTATATGCTCAAAGGGTTGTACTCCTATCATCATAACCTTACTTAATTCAATTGGGTTAGTGGGCGGATTAAGATTTTCTCTTAGAAAGGGATCATCTTCTATCAACTTCGAGAGACTCCTAGTTGGGAATCCATCTTGACCTAATAAACCCGGTTTAAACCCATAATGTTTCTTATGATCAATCATGAATGGGTGATGTATGTATGTAAGGTCATTTTCCACTCCTATATTGACTTCCTCTCTACAAGGCTTAGAATCCACTACCTTTATCCTAATACTACCTGGACTATATGGTTTGATGGGTGGATCGGGACCTATTTCAATTCCTAAATTTTCATCCAAGGATGGAAGATTAGGTAACGGTTTTGGTTGAGGCTCCGGTTCATCAAAACTAGGAACTTCCCTAGAACTAAGAGTAAGGTTGTCATTATAAGTATTCAAACCTATATCCTCTAGTTGTGTTTGGATCAAAGGTTCTACCTCTATTGGGGTTCCTAAAGTCTCTTCTACTTCATCTGAATAAGTCACGGGCGGTGTATATGCCTCAAATGATGGTAGGACTTGTGGGGTACTTGGTGGGTTTAAATTTTCAACTCTCTCCTCCATCTTATCAGGATTACCGATGTGCTCAGCTTGTATTGTGGTGAAATCAAACCACCCCGTGTGCCCAGTTATCTCATCTATAGTTTTATCCCCAAACAAACTTCTCGCTTGTTCCCTCAAACTTGCTATCAATTGATCTGTAACAGCATTTGTTGGGTTGTCCATTTTTTTGGCAAGTATGGCACAATTTTCTATGGTTTCCCATGCTTCATCAGCACTTAATCCCCAAAGGTCCCCATCTGCGGCATGATCAATGTCCATTTTGGTATAGTGGTCGACACGATGGTAAAATATTTCAATTTGGGACCACAGATCGAAATTATGATGAGGGGCTATTCGTAGTAAATATTTAAAACGAGACCATGCATCATAGATAGGTTCATCCTCATGTTGTTTAAACATCAAGATGTCATTTGGAGTGGGTGAATTTCGTGGTTGGTAGTATGGTGGATTCGCGTTCTCCATAATGGCGAACGGAATAGTCAATGGAAAGGTTTTTACAAACAAAGACACAAAGAAAATATAGACTAAAGAAAACCTAGAAATAAAAATAAAACCTTACTAGAAAGGAATCTAGCAAGTAGACCTAATAAAAAGAGATTCTAACCTAGACAATAACTATTCCCCGGGCTGAGGCGCCAAAAACTTGATACGTGGGAATCGCACCAGGCTTTACCTCTCGAGGGATCTCGAGAAGCTTACAACCCCCACCAGGCAGTGTACCTAATCGTTGTAGTATAGTATAATGACAAGTACCGGGGGATTGATCGTTCAGCTTAGGAATAGTGTCGCTAGGATTAGAAAACCTAAATACTAGTTCTAAAGGTGAGGGATGATTATTTTTGTATTTTTATATTTTTTAGAAAGCAAGTAAAAATCTCGGGTTTGAAGGATTTGGGCGGAATTAGTTGCTAGTCAACTAACCCAATACTAAAGATGCAATTAAAATAAAATACTAGAAATGAAAATAAACTAAATTATACTAAAGTTGTGAGCAATAAGTGGAGAAAATGTGTTTACTTAGATTTCACTACTCCCTAGACATCTTTTACACGTTAATTACTTGTTATAATTGCATGGATGACGGATCGTATTCCTTAATACCATTCATGGGGTGGCACACTTAACTCCCCAATTCTATGAGCTCTTATCTCCTCCTACACCATGCCCAGCACAACTATAGGGATTGTAAACAGTGGCTCATGCATTAAATACAACCAATAAAGACCTAGTGCGCGTCGGTTCATGTTTCTTAAGACGTTCAAGCATGTTACCAATTGGAGATCTGCCAGTTTTCTTAAGCCTAACATATAAATCATTCATCCAAGACAAGTATAAACAAGTAATCAACACATAATTAATATCTAGGTTTCATTAGATCCAAGCAAACAAAAGATAGATCTAGCCTAGCATGATGGAATTAAGACAAGAACAAGATATAGACAACCAACACATAGACATATTGATTGAATTAAAAGAACACTTATCTCAATTACACATGAAAGGTATCAAGGGGTTGGAACCCTTGAAAAACCTGTAAAAGTTGCACCAAAATCGTACTTAGGGTTTCTCCCAAAACTTCTCCTTTTTTAATGTGAAAATTAGAAAACTATATATAGGAAAAGTGGTCTGACGGCGTCAAGACCAACCATGTGACGCCGTCACCTCGCCGCCAAAACTATTCTCGGACTGCCTTGATCTACATTTGACGCCGTCAAGACTTAATCATTTCCAGGCCGTCATGACTTTTACTCTTGACGCCCTACCTTCGTGACGCCGTCAAATCTGTACTGGGTCGTCATGGAATTCTGCTCTTGACGCCGTCAGGGAATTACTCTTAACGCCGTCACCTACTGTTCCCAGCATGGAAAATTAAGACTTTGGCGTTTTCTTCACTTTTATGCTCCAAAAACGTCCGAATTGCTTCCTTTTCCAGATTTCACTCCCAAAGTACCTAAAATCACAAAAGGAACGATTTAGGGCAATATTTGATCAAATAAATTCGAATTCGGGTTTAAATGACCCCCTAAAAACGGATCATTTTTCGCCTCATCACAAACGTAACATTACCTCCGTCACATTTGTGATAAGAAGTGAAGAGGCTTTTGTTACCCGTCATATGCCTTGAACAACCGCTATCTTTAATGAAAAACACTCAAACATTTGGTCCCCAATTTCTCATGGGTCCATTTTGGTTAAGCATGCCAATAATTTGTTCCAAGTATGAAAATAGAGCATAAGGGTTCCATGGCATGTGGTTTGGAGTTTGGTAATGTCTAGGAGTGTTTTGGTTCCAAACATGTTGGTAGTTTGGTCGAGCGTTGAAGTTGCTCTTTGGAAAGGGGCGTTTGGGAATTGGAGTCTTAGGCCTTGGTTGAGTAGTTTTAGCTCTAAATTTATTTTTACTAAATCCCACTCCAGTTTTAAACACAGGTTTTGTTCCACTTTTGTATGTAACTTTAAAAAATTTTGAACGATCCGAAGTGGATGAGGTTACTACTGCAGCAGGCCTGGCGGAACCTTCGGGACCAACGGGCGGAACCCTAAATTGGGTTCCGCCTGATCCGCAGGCTGCTGTAGCAATTTTATTTGTTTCTTGTGCAATCTTTTCTTGTTTCATTTGACCCATTGAAGTTTCTATTTTCGTAAATCCTAGTCCTGTTTTATCAAAGGGTGACTTTTGAAGTTTCATAATTTCATCCGCACAAGAAATGCTCTTATCGAACTTCTTAAACTTTGTGGTTTGTTTTATAAGATCATTTTGAGTAATTTCGAGTTTCTCAACTTCTATTTTAAGTTCTTCACATGATTTGCAAGGTGTGTCAATACCTTTACTCTTTTCTAATCTCTTAGCTTTTTCCTTTAACTCATAAACTTCATTTTCTAAAAACTCCTTTTCAGTTTTCAAAATTTTATTTTTGTTTATGATTTTTAAGCTTAATTCACAAAGTTTGTTATATTCTTTTTGTAAAGTGTCATCATCAATAGAGGAGTAAGATGAGTCGGATAATACCTCATTTGAGTTATGAGCCATGAGAGCAACATCGTCATTCTTTGGCTCATCGTCATCTCCTTCATAATCACTCCAAGCACCACCCACAAAAGCTTGTTGAGGTTTGCTCTTGGGTGGTTTTGGACATTCTCCTACAAGATGACTTGTGTCTCCACACCTATAACACTTTCTTTCAACCTTTCCTTTCCTATCATCATGATCTTTTCGGAAAGTTTTCTTTTCATCTTTAGGTTGCCTTACAAACTTTCCTCTTCTACGAAAGAACTTCTTGAAGTCTCTAACGGCCATAGCATATTCCTCATCATCACTATCCGAAGTAGATTCTTTATCATCACTTGATTGGACTCTAGCTTTCAAGGCAATGGACTTAACTTTTTCTTTCTTGCCTCTAACTAGTTCCGAATCTTTTTCCATTACCATTTCGTGAACTTTGAGGTTTCCAATTGGCTCATAAAGTGACATGCTTGAAAGATATTTGGATTCTTCAATTGTCGTCACTTTTGCTCTCCACTTCGGATGGAGTGCTCTAAGAAATTTCCTGACAAAGTTCTTACTACAAAAAGATTCGTCAAGTGCTTTAAGTGAAGTAATAATAGTATTAAATCTAGCAAAAGCATTATCAATAATTTCATCTTCGGAAATAACAAATTGTTCATATTGTTGAACAAAAAGATCAATTTTGTTATCTTTAACTTGTGAGTTTCCTTGATGAGTGACAATTAAAGATTGCCAAATATCTTTGGCGGTTTTACACAAAAAGACTCTTTCATATTCTTTCTTAGGCAAAGCATTGTAAAGCATCATTTTAGCTTCATTATTTTTACCTATTAATTTCTTTTGATCATCATCTTTGATGTTAGTAACTACGTTATCACCATCAATAATTATATACCACAAATCTATATCTTTAGATTTCACGTAAGTTTCAAAACGGTTTTTCCAATATATAAAACCATTTGCTTCAAAGAGTGGTGGTCTTTGCATAGATTGCCCTTCTTTGTAATTTTCAAAATCCATGGATCGTTTCAAGTTTTAAAACACAATATATTTTAAAAGCTTGAGTAACGTAGCTCTTGATGCCAATTGTGGAAAACTAGAAGGGGGGGTTGAATAGTTTACCGATTAAAATCTTTTTAACTTGTTAAGTTAACTTTGAAACTTTCCGTTTGATCAAAGATATATATACACAAACATAATATATAACATGCAGGTAAATGAAAGAAACGATCAAACCACAACACGGGTATTTATCGTGGTTCGGCTACAAGGACTCTTTTTCCTTGCCCTACGTCCACGCCCCGAGTATCCAACTCGAGAGTTTCTTTCACTAGTCAACAAGCTCCTTTCACCGGCGGAGAAAACCTTACACGTCGCTTATACTTTTACCGACACAAAGCTAGACGTCGAGTTCTTTACCAAGGGTACAACCACTCCCGTTAGTTCTTTACAAGGGTACAACTACTCCCTATACACTTCGTATTTTGAGGACTAAAATACTAACCGATCACTACTGAAAATACACAATCAAATGAAGTGGAAACTACACAAGTCTACACAATGCTAAGCTAACAAGTCTTGCAACGTTGTGTTGAATACTTGTTACTTTTAGTAAGCTCGTGAATCTCTTTGCTACAAAAAGAAACTTCACATATGAAATGTTAAGAGGTTAGATGAAAGAATGAATGTGTGTGTGAAAATATAATGTCAAGTGATGAGCCAAAATTCAACTTGTGGCTCAATATTTATAGCCAAAACCTTCTGCAGGTCTGGCGGATCAGGCGGACCCCTGAGAAGGGTTCCGCCCGTGTACCTCCAGGGTACCGCCGGGCTTGCAGTTGATTTTGCAATAAATCTTGCAAACCAAACAATGTCACATCTCATAACTCTTGCAAACCAAACAATGTCACATCAAATAATGTTAAGTCAAACACCAAACTTGCAAGCAACATCTAAGTAAGTCAAACACATTTCTTTCCATAAATGTATAATAACAAAACTTGTCATAAATGTGATGTGACAATTCTATTTTTAGAAAATAAGAAGTGTTGTGTTTTATGAAATGTAAAATGTAGCAAAAGTCTAGTTTATGCAAGTCTTTAAAACTAAGATTATGTTTTACTTAGAAACAAAAGTTTACATTTGTCATTAACAAAACTTAGCGAAGATAGTAAAATATAAATAACGTTTTTAGACGATATTTGTATTAACAGATTGTTTAAATATTTCCTCAAGAGTTTCTTGACCAACCAGGCATAGTTGCGGAGAAAAGCATACTTTGCCTTTCTGCTGGAAGCTACTCTAAGATACGCTCCACATCTTCCTCAAACCCAACAGCAAGCATTTGATCAACTTCATCGAGAACCAAAAACTGAACCTCACTCAGTTTTAAACTATTACTTCCAATAAGATCAATAAGTCTTCCCAGTGTGCCAACCACTATATCAACCCCACGAGAAATTGCATTTTGCTGTGAAGAATATGAGACCCCACCATTGACCACTAAATTTACAATATATTAAGTTGACAAATCACTTAACCACAAGAGCAAAAGCTCGAATGATAACAAGAATGATAACAGATTAAGAAATTACCCAAGTTCTTCAATCATCACCAACGGGAAACAAAAAAAAGTCAACGCCTTTTTCTCTTTACCATTCTCCAAATCATCGTCATCAAATGTTTTATGAGCTGGGTTTGATGATTTAGGATTTGGGTTTGATTTTTTTAAGAATGGATCGGTGTGTGTTTTTTTAATCAGGTTTGTTTGTTATTTGTGTTTGTAAATTAAGATAAAAAGAAAGGGCATTTTAGTAACTTCACAAGGTGTGGACAGCAAATTGACCATGGTTAGCCAAAATGAGAGTTTAGGGACCAACCGCGCCGTTGTTTGCATAGTTCAGGGATGAAAATGTCAAAAAAAAAAAGATTAGGGACGATACGCGCGAATTGTGTATACTTTAGGGACGAACGGTGAAATTTTGTCTAAGATGAAAGATAGAAACAAGGCCTGCAAGTCTGTAATGTTTAGATTGTGTTGGTTAGGTAAGATGACGATTTTTATTTAAACTACACTTTGGCCCCTAAAGTTTATAGATTTTACAACTTTGCCTTAATTGTATAGTTTCATTTTTGAATAAGTGTAAAGAGTTTACAACTTTAACAGTTTTAAGCCCTTATAACTATGAATTGGTCAACTACGTTTCACAAGGTTTATACAATACGATTATGATTTGATGGTTATACATTGTTGTTGTTTTACATTTTAAACAATTTGATTTACTTTATTCTTTTGGAATACACATGTAAATTCTTTTCTATTTTTTTAAGAAAACTTTTTCAAACGTTATACTATTGTCTCATATATGTCGCCGATGAGACTTGAACCACAATGTCTTAATCGATGCACGTGTCACCTATCATTGGTTTTAACTTTAAGTAACTCAAACAATGATTTTTCTGCTTAGACAATAGTTTCGGTGTAGTATGACGACTCGCGGATTTTTTTATTTTTTTATTTTTTTTTATTTATTTTTTTTTTTTGTGCCACATGTGATTAAAAATCTTGGATCTGGTGCTCAAGGGGAATTTGTGAAGCCGGTTTCACAAACCTCTTTTGGGAATGATAACGTTAATGTTGAGGGTGTTGATTTGTCGTCTGAAGTGGAGCCGATTCCACTTACGAAAGATACATCACATGGTGATGATTTGGAGCCGATTACAAGTGTTGATTCTGTGAAGCACTTGCTATCTAATGCACATAAGAACTTTGATGAAGCCATGGCTAATATTCAAAGTGAGATTGTTGCTAATAAGGCTTCCTCTTCATGTGATATGGGGCATGACTCTAATTCGAATGTTGCTGGTCCTATTGATTCTATGGATGATACTACTAGTGGAGTGAAGTCGGGTTCTTACGCGGCTGCTACTTCTAATGAACCTCAGAAACACGTGTCTAATTTTCGGAGGTTGGAATGTAGCAAAAAGAAGGATAATGTGGACCTTTCAGTTCCATTGAAAGTAGTGGAAGAGGTAAACACGAGGTTTGAGAATACTCTCTAAGGTTATTTCCTTGGTCAGCGCCTTGCTTTTCCTGTTGTTGAATACTATGTACGCAATGCATGGGCTAAGTTTGGTGTGCAAAAGGTAATGATGAATGCAAAGGGATTCTTCTTCTTTAAGTTCAATTCGAAGAAAGGTGTTGATGATGTGCTTGAAAACGGTCCTTGGTTGATCAGAAACGTTCCTATTATTCTTAAACCATGGACTTTGAACACTAATCTACTCAAAGAGGATTTGACTAACATCCCGGTGTGGGTTAAATTCCATGATGTCCCTCTTGCAATGTTTTCTGATGATGGCCTCAGTCTTCTTGCCACACTGATTGGTACGCCCAAAAGGTTAGATGCTTTTACAAGCCAAATGTGCAAGGAATCGTGGGGCCGTAGTAGTTTTGCTAGGTGCATGATAGAAGTGAAGTCGGATGAGGTGCTTCGGGACAGCCTCACTGTTGAGATACCATTACTTGATGGTTCGGGTTCGACTATTGAGAAGATACGGGTTGAATATGAGTGGCGTCCACCTCGTTGTGACAAATGTAAGATATTTGGTCATACTCTGACCGACTGTCCTAAAGTTGTTATACCTCCTGTTCAGCCTACTAAGCCTGTTTATGATAGCTTCAAGACTGTTACTAATAGGAAGAAAGGAAAACAAGGTGGTTCTACGATTCCGGGTAAAGGAGGGTTTACTAAACCTGTAGTGGGTAAGAAGTTGCAGTATCAACCCAAAAAGACTCCTCCTGAACCTAAGAATGTTGGTGGCACTATTAAGATGACTTCTGATGTGGCTTGTCCTAGTGGAACAACGATCTCTACATCTAACCAATTTGATGCTCTCAATATGGATGGTACGGATGCGTTTGGTATTCCTACTTGTGACACCAACATGGATGTGGATGCTGGATGTACAATGGAAGTTAATGTGGATGAGTCGGTTAAGACTGGTGCTACATCACAAGAACCGCTTGTGAGTGAGTCAATGGGAACTAAGGAAGTTGGTTCTACTCCATTAGTTGAGAAAATTAGTAAGTTTGAAAAGCTGCTTATCGATGGGAAAGGTACTCTTGTGGATGATGATGGTCATCCTGTTCCGTCTGTTTCTGTCACTAAGAGGGCTAACCCATTTTCCAAGGTGGGTAATGTTGTGGTTTCTGATAGTGACGAGGAGGAGGTTCTTAACCCGTTTGACGAATCTGCAAATCTTTTTGGTGGTGGTCATGAGCGTGAAGATGAGTTTGATGACTATGATGATTACTCGAAGCAAATTTATGATCTTCCAGGGGAATTGGATGCTCTTAATGCCATTTATGGCTTTAATCTCCAAGGTCGTAGGAAGTAGTTTATATTTTTGTTTGAGTCTTTCTATATGATGTGGTAGTGGTTTTGTTTTCTTGTCTAGAAAATAGGAAGTATCTTGTTATGTAAGCTTTTCGCCTATGTAACGGGCTGAGATATGAGATTCACTCATATCCGTTGTACTTAAATGTTTTTTGGAGTAATATATTTACCGGGTCTTTTGACCTTTTACCCAAAAAAAAGATTTATTTCATCAAGTTAGATTAATCTTATATATTTTTTGTGGTCTACGCGTCAAAGTTAGTACGATTTGCATCGTTTTCACTTCAAAAAAATTTTCGAAACTAATTGGAATGCATTTTAATAAACAGATATGCATATAATTTAAGTCGATGCATGTCGCATTTTTGGTTTTGATTATTTTTTATTTTTTTCAATTTAAGTTTTCTTGTAACGGGATCCCTACCTATGAAAAAAATTATAAATTATAATATATGTTGTAGCATAGTATGACATAAAAACACCGTAAACGTAGTCTTCATCACTTGGAATGACCTATAAAGCAAGTGTTAAATACGTGTTTTTCCAAAACAAAAGAGTTAACGTTTTCCTGATAAGTTATACTTAGCAAGTCCTAGAGATACAGACATGATCTTCTATATTTACTTTGAACATGTTATGAAAGTTTATAAACCACGGTTGTGTTTTTTATGTTTAATTTCTTAGAATGTTAATTTAGTTGGTAGGGCATTTTTTTTACGTATATAGTACTATAGAGGTGAAATTAATATAGAACTCATATTTGACATATAACTAATAATATTCACTCATTTTTTATTTAATTAATAAAAAATCATTTTTCACATATTTTTAGAAAAATATATTTTGCAAACAGTTAATCTTCAAGCTAAAACAATACACAATCACCACGAGAATTCAATTATCTTTCTATAGATATGCAATTTTATATACTTTCGACCTTTTTTTTTTTAATTTTTGCCTAGAAAAATCACATATGATTTAATTTTTACAAATCACATATGATTCTTACGAATCACATGTGATTTTTACAAATCACATGTGATGTTTCTTGGCGGAAATTTTGTAAAAAAAAAAAAATGTTCATCGAAAGTATATAACAATGCATATCTATAGAAATTAATTTAATTCTCGTCGCGATGGTATTTTTTTTTTGCGTGTCGCCTCATCAAATACCTAATAATATCATGATAACTAAAACATCTACTTCAGCAAATATCTGTTATTGATGTATGTGAGTCTTATAAGACATCGCCATAAATACCCAACTTATTTACAAACAAAAAAAGAAAATAAATAAATGAATAAATAAGGGAAAAAGACAACAACGACCATGGTCTCACCCACGAGAAAACAAATGGCGTGAGAATGGCTTGGATATGAGTGCCCTATGGGACCGTTGTTAGGAAGGGAAGAAAAAATCGAATGACATCCCCATTGGTGCCTTCCTAGGGGTGTTAATCGAGTCGGGCTGGTCGTGTTCGAGACAATTCGGGTGAGTTTTTTGGTTAACCATAGTACTTTTAAAATTTATTTAACAAAATGAGTACTTTCAAATTTATTTAAGATAATATGGTATTTTTGAATGTTTTATTGTTCGTCCCACCACAAACACAAAAACACGAATTTATGAAATTCAAATGGCTATTGTCAAACCAAATTAATAGAACTATATGTAATTCAAAAGTAATGATGTTAGTTCTCACCAGTGCATCAAACATACATGTTGTGCATCAAGCACTGGAACAACAATCATCAAGTACCGGAGCATATCCATAACAAACATCCATGTAGTATTGGAACAACATATCCATAACAACATGTTGGTTAATTTTCATTAAACAAAATCAAACGATCAAAACATGTATGCTGGTTTTCATTAAACAAGATCAAATGAACAAAATATGTATAGTTCTCACAAGTGCATCCAAGACTCGAACAAAATATTCATAACAAAAATACATGCAGTGTCAGATGTAGCACCTTTACATAGCTTTTTTCTTTTCCATGTGTTTAACTAAAACTTGATAATTATAAAATTGGTGTAAAGCTGAAGATGAACATGGGCTAAAAACTTAGAATTGAATGGTCTAACGATACTTCAACCCATCACCCGACGTTAGGCGTAATTGGGAAATTCAAGAAAAAATGACAACGCAAAATCAATAGAAACATGTCTTATATTTTTTTTTAAGGACGAACACTTTGTGAAGATTTTAATGAAATAAACGGAGTATAATAGCCCGTTAAAAATTAATGAAAAGGTAGATTTTTAGTGTGTTGGGTATCAATTGAAGGTTAAACTTGTGTCATTGGGTTTGTGGTAATATGATTGTTGCAAATTTGTAATTGGCAAATGTGTAAAGAGTAAAGAACCACAAATACTATGCAACTTGTAAGTTGTAACCACGCAAATGCAATCATGCATGGAAACAACTAACAATGTTATAAAGTGTATTTATAACTAGTTATCAAATGAAATTTTAAGTTGGCATTTATTTCTTGAAGACTTGAATACAAAATATTTTTTTTGAGCAAAGACTTGAATACAAAATAAAGTGTATCTATAACTAGCTTATTGCAGACTTTCAACTTGCGTCAGTAGGCTACCATGACTTGACAAATAAACAAAACTTTTATGCGAAGAACATATAATAATGGTGGAACGACAGGTTCTTGATTCTTTACGCTGCATGCAGCAGTAATGAAGCAATCGATCAACCTTGTGGTTGCTATCGATCGTTCCTACTGTGGCATGAATTCACAATCGATCGATCGCCACTGGGACATTTGGGTCATCCATGCGATCTTAATCCTCCAAGTTTTGTGTTTTGTTTATTTCGTTTACTTCCTTTTTTTTTCTTTTTTTCTTTTTCAATAAATATTAAACATTGTAATGTTAAAATATCTAAATCCTATTTGATATGGAAGTGAAAATACATCAAATATTGAATTGAAAATACGAAATACAGATTAACATAAACAACGATACGTAAATACAAATTACGATACATAAAATAAAACACATAGATTAATCTGTGTTATAACCCTCGTCGTAAGAAGTATAGTCCTCTGCAATCCTGCTCTCTTCCCACTCGTTGTACAGAATGTCAAACAAGTTGTCCTTGCGGCATTGTTCTTCCCTTGCTTCCTGCTCCCTACGAGCAACTTCCTCTCTTGCTCCGTTTTCTTCCATTTATCTCAATACTTCTTCATCTTGAAGAAGTAGTCATTGCTCTTCCTCAATAAGCTACTAAGTTGAAACGGATTGTCTTCTTGTTCCTCAACCGATTTATCTCCGTTGGGAAAAAACGAAATGAAATCTGTTGGTGGAGTGTTAACCGTGTTTCCGGGAAATTGTTGGGAGAAGTTGTTTTCGGAAAATTGTTGGAAGAATTTGTTTTTGGAAAATTGTTAGGATAAGTTTTCTTGAGATATTGTTAAGAGAATTTTATAAGATGTTGTGTGTGTGTGAGTTGAGTGTATTAGAAACAAAGCAGAGTGTGGGTATATATAGGGAAATTTTTGAATTTGAATTTTGAATCCTCCCGCTCGTACTGTTACTTTTAGTTTGAATTTGAATTTTGGTTATCCCGCTCGTATTGTAACTTTTATTTTGAAATTGAATTATGAATTGAATAGGGTTTGTTTTGAAAATATAAAAAAGAAATGGTTTTTTTTTTTGAAAAAAAATAATAATGAAGGTCGCCCTTATTGTGGAAACCAATCGCATGTATGTCTCTGGAAATAGAAAGCTAACGTGACGGATAAAATAAGGGTTAATCCTCCTGTCTAGCTTTAGAATTGAAAATGATATGTTTGATTATTTGTGATAAAAGCTTGTGAGTTTTGACACCAAAAATTAGATGGGAAATGGGCCAAAGTACATGGACCATTTAACTTGGGCATTTAGGCAAAGTGTATATGGGAAAAAAAATAATAAATAAAAATAATTTGGGACAGTGGGTTGACCCGAGCTCGAATAGGGCAAAGTATTTTGAACCCGATACTCAACCTTATTTTGTATTCGGATTGGCCCGATTGATCATAGTTAAATTTGAATCCCATTAACCCGATCTTAATATTCTTATTTTGGTTCGGGTACGGTTCGAGTTAATATGACACCGTTACCTACACCGTTCACTTTTAAGTACAATGGAAATGGAAAGCCTCCCCACATACTTGGGCATGAAAAAATTGAGACTACACGGCTGACGTGTTCTCATTCATGCATGGATATGATTAGGAGTGGGTAATACCCATTCACTCGTCTTCACGTCAAAAACCAATACCCATATTCCTATTCTTTTGGCACTCTTAGACTATATCAAAGTGTACATTATTTTCGTGATTCTTAGTTGACCAATGATCGTCATGGACCAGTTGGAAATTATTAAAAGAACTACATTTATATGGAAATGAAAAACTTAAAATTCATTTTTTGTAACAAAGTATGATTATTATGTAGATTAAGTCACTTAAATTATTTCAAATGCAAAATTTATCAAACATTTTAGATGTAACGTGCAAGTGGTATTGTACAAATGTCATGTAATACGGGTATCATTAAAATATTACCACTTGTGCATACAAGGGAAGGGAGTTACAAAGTCGTTTCTTTTCCTATAAATGACATACTTCAATGCCAGTTTAACGCACCACACAAGAATCACAAGTAGTAACTGAAAATGAATTTTAACGAGCAAAATGGAGCTTCCTTCTTCAAGATATTACGCATGGAGTCCGAAGTCGTCCTTGTAAATCAATATATACACTTTTTTTTTTCTTTTTCACACACATAAACACACACTTTTTTATGCGTTTCATTACTTATATATTGAATTTACGCATCTCTTTTGCAGCCGTTGCCATCTGTTTTTGCCAAGAAGCATTTGGAAAATGGCAACAGCGCAACACAACCCATCGTTCTCGAAACGATATCTGGTGACAGATGGGAAGTCAAATACGCGAAGATCAAAGACGGATATTACTTTGTAGATGGGTGGTTTGATTTCGTGAAACAAAATCGTCTTGAAAAACATGACTTTGTTGTATTTTGGCTTATGTCTCCTCTTCCTAGTACCATCTTTAAAGTTTTTTTCTATGCACTCAACGAATGTCTCAAAGAACCATTAACTGGTTCGAATAACGACATTCGTCCAGTAGCTCAAGTCGACGTCGGCCATAGGTCTGATGATTTAGGTGCTCGCGATGGGAAAAAACCATGTGTTGTAAAAGAAACCAACGCTAATGGTTCGTCGACAAACAGGATGCTGTTTGAGAGAAATGTTTCTAGAACTTATTTAAAGTATATGGTACGTAAAAATCTTGTCTTCTGAGTAATATAATACGTAGTATATCTTAGTGTGACATTTGTAGTTCTCTTTACTAAAAAATTTAGTGTGACATTTGTAGTTTGCTTTACAAAATATCTAATAATAAAATGTTGACGAATTATGCATTGCAGCGACTGACGGAGGATTTCGAGAGAGTGACCGGGATCGACTGTAAGGTTGTCAAGCGAGTGCGGTTGATGAACGATGATGGGAAAAAATCTAAAGTGAATATAACGACATGGAAACGGGGCCCGAATTCAGTGCCAATACCACACCTGACAGGAGGGTGGACGGAGTTTCTAAAGGATAATAATGTGCAGATTGGAGACGTTTGTGTGTTTAATCATGTCAAACGTAAACTACTTCATGTTCATGTAAAGAAAGGGGAGAGAGGCAGACGTTCCAACAAGAGTAACCAGTGAAATGAAGTCTATGGTGACTCCATGTTATCTTTTGTTTAGTTTATTGGTGTCTCCATGTTATCTTTTGTTTAAGTTTATTGCATGGTAAGTACTTTAGCATGACTATATTGCAGATGAAGCATTTTGACTAGTAATAATGTATGAAAATGAAACCTTTGAAGCAGGTTGGTTTATCAAAATGTTTTGTTTAACTATTATGTGTTGAAGTTTGTATTAGTAAAATTTTCATATATAGCCATATTTACTAGTGTATTTTCGTAGAATGCCGAATTACGACCGTTTTTTTGTTTATGTCCATTTTGGTGTGCACTCATCATAATTTGCGTACCATATTTTAAAATAAGATGATGGAACATCAAAGAGCACCATATTTAATTTTTAAACGAAGGAGAGATTGGCACGTCATTTATGATGCACAGAAGTGATATATTGCGCACCAAACTATTTAATTTTCAAATTTATCCACCGAAAAGATAAAACTGCAAAAAATGCCCATACTGTGGATCAGCGGCAAAGCCACTTTAGGATAAGTGGGGGAATCACTCCCAACGATGTTCTTGCGGATACATAAAATGTATAGGAAAAAAAGTAAAATTTATAAGAAAAATGTCTAGTGCCCTCGCCCATAAAATCTGAGTGCCCTGCCAACAATTAAAGAGTGCTTTAATATAAAAAATTAGATTTTTCCGGTGAGTTTTTATGATCGAAAAACATGGAGGGAGATAAATAGTAGGGAAGAGTGAAAGAAGTCAAGGATTGCGGGGATGGGCTAGTGGGTGTATATAAGAGCATGCACAATGGTAACGTGATGCCTGCGTTAAGGGCTTAAAATCTTGTGTTAAAGCTGAGTTAATCATTGCGAGGGTCTGTGTTAAAGCTGTGTTAACACGGCGTGTTAACCCCTTAACGTTGAGTTAAGGTGGTGTTTGTAAAAAATAAATAAATAAATAAATAAATAAATAAAAGTCACTTTCTCCCTTAAATGAATGGGTGTTTTTGTAAATTGTTGTTGAGTTAAGGTTGAGTTATGATTGCGGGTGTTTTTTTATGAGTTAAGGTGTAAAGGTTAAAGCTAATGCGGCACTGACGTGGCACTGTGTTAAACTTTAACCCGTGTTATTGTTGCGGATGCTGTAATATTATTTTTTTCTCTTATTTGGTAAGTATATACAACATCATACAGTAACTTTGGAATAAATTTGTTTTGTGATTACAACACGTGACTATTATATATCTTTAGGCTTTAGCATGACTTTATTTAACAACATCGGTAATTTAGAGTTAATTTGTTAGCATCATATATTTACTCAAATATCTTCTAATTTATGATTTTGACGTGATAATCACATTTCTTGTGGTAATTTAATTCATAAAACCACGACCACTTTTATACAAGTTTTACTATACTTTATTTGAAATTTTTGCCAATCTCACCTATTGGAACAAACACACAAAATATTCGATCCAACTCCAAATCAACCACCCTCACCTATTCGATCCAACTCCAAATCAACCTCCCTCACCTACCTGGTTCGAACAAGAACACTAACGAGGAAAAAAAATCACCATGTCCGAACCCATCACTTGATAAACAAACATACTACCCTTACCATCACCAACTTAATCCGAGTACACGACCATCGAAGCATAACCATAGGTCTTAGTCATATAAGGGAAAAAAAACAAAAAGCCAATCAAAGTCAAAAGACAAAACTAAACAGCCCTACTACATCTCAACTCATGTAAAACAAAAACAAGAACAAGAAAAGAAAAAGCAAAGAAGAACAGCCCATCTCTCTTATAACAACATCGCAACCTACGACTATCCTAATCTAATCCTCACATCACTCCCCATCTCACAAACAATAAAAAACCTACCCGAGAGGCGCATTTTGTGTTAAAGATGTGTTTGACTAGTATATGAAAGGAAGGAGGCGCAATTTTTAGAAATCCAATGTGGCATGGGCTTTGGCGTCGCCACATACTCGCCGTGACACTAAAGAAGATCGCCGAATCCACACTCGCCGGTTCCTCAGCTTAGAAACGTAAAAAAACCGTGTTTTGATTTTTTTTATTTTTATTTTTTAATTTAGCCACATTTTACCTTAAAATCGTTTCTGATTTGGTGGATGATTTCTTGTATAATTGCATTTGCGTTTCATTTTCATCATCAGTGTGAAGGATTCATAGTAGGAAAAAAAAAGGTGTTGAGTGATGATGTGAAAAAGACAGAGGCACTACAAAGAGATAATAGTATATGTGTTTATATATAAAACCCTAAAATTTTGTTGTTGTTTCAGTTAGGCATAATAATGGCCCGCTAATATTGCTTACCCTCTTTTGAAATATAACAAGGATAGACATTACTTACACCTAAGTCCATCACGAATGGGCTACCATGACAAATGGTATGGGCCGTGGTATCAACGCTTGGGCTCACGAAGCCCAAAGGCCCAATCTAACTCACCGGATATCCGATAAGGATCATCTATTCAAGGAATAGATATCCTTACCTCGGATAAGCACCATGCGTGCGAAGAGTAAGGAGCAAGAAACACGGTTTCTTAGCCCCTATATATAGAATCATACGATTCTCATTCAAGGTACGATTCACGGAATCCCTAAAACTCTTAAACCAAAACCTAAATTCGATTACTTACTCTCACGCCGGAGTCTAATCGGGGGAGACAATCCCTCGATAAGTCTAACGGTGTTATTCTCTTTTCTTAGTACGCAGGTAACAAAGTGCTAAGGATCCAATTGATATAAGAGCAAAGCCCAACAACCAGGTACGCCCAACTTTTGTATCAACAAGTGGCGCCATCCGTGGGACCCTACAACGAACTAGAATGACGAAACACAAGAATTCGGGCCAGCGGACTCCGCAGTCAGAAAAACGTGATCATCAGAAGAAGAATCGACAAGATTCGACCTCTAAGCAGGTTGCTGGGACAACCAGCGCACCTGATCACCAGGAGGCGGGAACAACCCAGCCTATTCCAACAATGGAACTACCTTTAATCTCGTCAGTGGTCCCAAGCGCTGAGGAACTCCAGCGCACCCTCTTCACCACTCCTCATCAGGCTGCACCCGTAGTGAACAACACTGTGCCGCCAGGCGCGCCTGAACGAAACCGGGCGCCCCATACTGAGGCAGAGATCCTTGCAACGACTGAGGACGTACCCGATTTAACTTTGGGAAATTTCGTGTCCCAAAACTATGAAACCCTAACTGCCCTCATGCAGGAAGAAGCGGCAAGAAGAGCCGGTACGGATCTGCAAACCCGACTTAATTTCGGGCCAGAACGTGAACTAACACCACCACGTCACCCACGAGGAAGACGTACAGAACGTACCAATGTCCATGACAGGTTAGGTACGGTGTCTGGCTCACAAAATTCTGGAGACAGCGGTAGGCGCACCAATGTTCATTCCAGACTTGGCAGTCGGGGAATACACGACCGATTAGGTCCTCAGCATTCGCCGAGTCAAGGATCCTCCAATCCCAGAAGTAGGCGGATCCAAGACAGGTTGGGGAGAAGGAGATCCCCAAGCAGAGATCCCTCAGGCTCCTCTTCTGAAAGGAGCAGGCGCAAACGCCGACGGAGAGATTATCCTTCCTCCAGCGATTCCTCGGACAACGAGGATAAAGAAACAGGTCACTGGAAATCAAAAGGACGACGTCGCGAGGAAGAGAACGAGGATATGTCTCTCCCATGGCGACGCCATAAAATTGATGCGTTCACACGTCGCATAAGTGATTACTCAGACGACAGGCGCAGACGCATGCCCGCTAATGTGAAGACATATGATGGAACAGGTGACCCTGACGACCACCTCAAAATTTTCGAGTCAGCCGCAACTATCGAAAATTGGCCACAGCCTGTGTGGTGTCACATGTTTAATTCCACATTAGTAGGGAACGCGCGCACATGGTTTAGCAAACTCCCACGTAGGAGTATAGGCGGCTTTGAGGAATTGCGAAAAGCATTCCGCCACAACTTCACCCAGCGAAAGAAATGCGCTAAAAATCCTGTGGAATTGGCAAGGGTGAAGCAACGCCAAGGAGAATCAACCAGCGCCTTCATGGAGCGCTTCAAGGATGAGTGCATACAAGTCAAAGCATGTCCCGAAATACTAAAAATTTCGGGGTTCATGAATGGAATTAATAATCCAGAACTCATCCGAAAGCTCAATGATAGAGTTCCACAGTCTTTCGATGAACTCACAAAACGCACCAGATCCTTTATACAAGGAGAAGCAGCTGCTGCGGATAGCAAGAAAGGATATTCAAACTATAGACAACAAGAACAGCCGCGGAGACAATCCAATGATCAAAACAATAACCGCGGCAGGAACTACCGCAGTGGAAGAGACAACGACAAATATACTCCTCTCACTAAAACTCCAAGGGAGATATTTGCAACAGAAGGTGCGAACTTCCCAAGACCACCACCAATTAAAACGGCAGAAGAAAAACGCCAAGGTAGTGGATACTGCGAGTACCACGGCCAAAAGGGCCATACAACTAACGAGTGTGTCCAACTGAAACAACTAATCGAAAAATTAGTGAGAGAAGGAAGGATGGACCATCTCGTAAAAAACATCAAGGAAGGAAAAGAGAGACAGAGAAATGGAGGCAAGAAAGAACCCCCAAAGGAAAAGGCTGATACTATATACATGATACAATCATGGCAGCGCAAAATAAAGCAAAAAGTCAGCCAAAAATTCTCTCCAGAAAAAGAGATATCCTTCCCTACAATCGCTGCGGACAACGCAGTCGTGGAACCTCTGACCATTGAAATACATGCAGGAGGACACGACATCCACCGCATGTATATTGATGGAGGAGCATCCGCAGACATCATGTATGATCACTGCTTCAAAAGGCTGCGACCTGAAATCCAAAGTCAGTTGATACCAGCTACAATGTCACTAACAGGATTTACAGGAGAAAAGATCTGGCCCATGGGGCAGTTACGCTTATTGGTGGTCGTAGGAGATGAGCAACACTCAACTGCGGCATGGATAAATTTTATGGTAATCAAGTCTCCCTCACCATACAATGGCATAATTGGAAGACCAGGAATATCATCCATGCGCGCAGTACCATCCACAGCACACGGAATGCTTAAATTCCCAGTTGAAGGAGGAGTAGTTACTCTCTATAACACAACGGTACCACCAAGAGAATGTATCGCAGTGACAACTGAAGCAGATACTATTCCAGAACAGCGCACGGAAAAATCGCCAAATTTAAAGGTCGCTATTCATCCAGACTATCCGGAACAACAAGTTTCGATTGGAGGATCTTTATCTGACAAAGGTAAAGCAGCCGTATGCGCACTCTTGCAAAAGAACCTAGACATCTTTGCATGGGAACCAAAGCATATGACAGGAGTGCCTCGTTCTATCACAGAGCACAAACTACAAATCCGACAAGGATACCCTCCAATACGACAAAAGAAGCGCGGTCAGGCTCCAGATCGTGCAAAAGCTATTTTGGAAGAAGTACGCAAGTTAGTCGATGCGGGCATCATGCGCGAAGTGTACTACCACGACTGGCTCTCTAACCCAGTCATGGTAAAGAAGAACGATGGTAGCTGGAGGATGTGCGTGGACTTCACGGACCTCAATAAAGCATGCCCGCAAGACTGCTATCCATTGCCAGAAATTGATTGGAAGGTTGAATCCTTATGTGGATACCCCTTCAAGTGCTTCCTAGACGCATATAAAGGGTACCACCAAATCCAAATGGCAGTGGAGGATGAAGAAAAAACAGCTTTCCACACCAGTCAAGGGGTATACTGCTACACAAAAATGCCTTTTGGCTTAAAGAACGCAGGCGCGACATACCAACGGCTGGTGGACACAGCTTTCGAAAAACAAGTAGGCCGTAACTTAGAAGTCTACGTGGACGACCTCGTTATAAAAAGCCATACAGAGGATGAGTTAGTGCGCGACATCGAGGAAACATTCCGAACGTTGGGGCGGATAAACATGAAACTGAATCCAAAAAAGTGCACCTTTGGCGCAACTGAAGGCATGTTCCTCGGATACTTAATAGAACCCGATGGAATCAAACCATGCCCAGAGAAGACAAAGGCTGTTATTGATCTCCCCTCCCCGCGCACACTCAAAGAAGTCCAATCACTGAATGGAAAGCTGGCAGGGCTGAATCGCTTCTTATCTAAGTCAGCAGACAAGTCCCTTCCTCTCTTTAAAACACTCACGAAGTGTACAAAAAAGGGAGACTTTCGTTGGACCAATGAAGCCGAGGAAGCTTTCCAACAACTCAAACATCATCTGGCATCTCTTCCCAAACTAGTCGCACCGCGACAAGGGGAAGAACTAATCATGTACTTATCAGCAACCCACGGAGCAGTTAGCGCAGTACTATTGACAGATAGAGACTCCGTCCAGACACCCATATACTTCGTAAGCAAAGCCTTAAAGAAAACAGAGGTTAACTACAGCGCCATGGAAAAACTGGTCTTGGCTTTAGTGTTCGCCGCCAAGAGACTGCGCAGATACTTCCAAGCGCATCCAATTGCGGTAATCACTGATCAGCCAATTAAACAAGTTATCTCTAAACCAGATGCATCGGGACGCTTACAAAAATGGAGTGTAATGCTCAGTGAGTACAACATCTCATACAGGCCGCGCACTGCTATCAAAGGGCAAGTTTTAGCTGATTTTATCGTGGAGAAGCCAGAGGGCGACAGCCCAACATCTGCAGCAAAAGCGGATCTACAGGAACCATGGACACTGTTCACTGATGGATCCTCATGCGCAGATGGATCAGGCGCAGGACTCATTCTTACAAACCCAGAAGGTATGGAATTCACCTATGCGCTACGCTTCGAGTTCACAGCCACAAACAATGAGGCAGAATATGAAGCCCTACTGGCCGGACTACGCATCGCAATTCAAATGGGTGTACGCAACCTAGAGGCAAATGTAGATGCTCGGCTAGTCGCTAACCACGTGTTAGGAGAATACGAGGCCAAGGATGACCATATGATCCAATACCTGGAAAAGACAAAGTCTCTGATCAAAAACTTCGATAGGTTCACAATAAAACAAGTACCTAGAGGGGAAAACAGAAAGGCGGACGCACTCAGCAAGATCGCATCTACAAGCTTCGCACACCTTTCAAAACAGGTATTGGTGGAAACCTTAAAGAACAAGTCAATCCTTGATATGGAGATATCAACGGTGATAGAAGAACAAGATCCTACGTGGATGACACCTATCATCGAATTTATCAGCAAGGGAACTCTACCCCAAGATAATAAAGACGCTCGAAGAATACGGCGCACGGCGCAACGATTCGAATTCCGCGACAACGTACTCTATCGGCGATCTTTCTTACAACCATGGCTCAGATGTGTTGGACCCCTTCAAGCAGACTATGTACTTCGCGAACTTCACGCTGGATCATGTAGTATGCACTCAGGACCGCGATCCGTGGTGGCAAGCGCTTTAAGGGCAGGATACTATTGGCCAACAATGCACCGCGACGCACGCGACCTAATAAGAAAGTGCAGCAACTGCCAAGTACATAGACCTATTCCGCGCCGACCACGGCACGAGCTAACACCAATTACCTCACCATGGCCATTTTACAAATGGGGTATCGACATCGCAGGACCTTTTCCCGTCGCAGCGGGAGGAGTAAAATTCCTCATCGCAGCCATAGATTATTTTACAAAGTGGATTGAAGCAAAAGCTGTGGTGAATATTACGGGAAACCAAGTAAAACGCTTTGTCTGGGACAATATTGTCTGTCGCTTCGGCCTACCAGGCGAGATCGTATCAGACAACGGAAAACAATTCTGTGATAACCCATTCAAAGATTGGTGCACACAATTAAACATCACACAACACTTTGCTTCAGTCAAACACCCACAAACCAATGGCCTGGTTGAGCGCGCTAATCGCAGTCTAGGCGAAGGCATAAAAGCGCGCCTTGACAGACATAAAGGAAGATGGGTAGATGAACTCTCGCATGTCTTGTGGGCGCATCGCACAACAATCAAAACCAGTACTGGCGACACGCCATTTTCCTTAGTCTATGGAACAGAAGCCGTCATACCAGCTGAGATAGGAATGCCTACTATACGCACAGCAGAAGTCAACGTCATGACAAATGACGAGGAACGGCGCATAGACTTAGATATACTGGAGGAGAGACGCGAACGCGCAGCCATACGAGAAGCAAAGGCCAAGGCAAAAATGAAGAAGTATTATGATGCAAAAGTCAAGAACACTTCATTTCGACCAGGGGACTTTGTTTATCGTGCCAATGACGCAAGCCACGCAGAAGACACAGGCAAACTTGGACCCAAATGGGAAGGACCTTACGAGGTCACAGACGCGCTCGGCAACGGCGCATACAGGTTGCGCGATATGGAAGGTCACGACCTAGCGCGCACTTGGAACATCTGTAATCTCAAAAGATGTTACTTTTAGGCTACGGCCCTTACACAAACACACTCACACCCTACGCGGTGCCCAATAAGTGTTTGTCTTTCTTTTCTTTCTTAGGAATTATGTTTTCCATTTTTTCAATAAACTTGCAAGTATTAATAAAATGTTATGGTTTCTAGCTAACTCCATAGCGCACTTTTACTTTATTGCATATATGCCAATATTGTCTATCTTATATTTTTTGCCTACATGGCGTGCATGCACCACTTAAAGACCCACGAAGGCATAGAGGATGAGTTAACCTACTAATTTACTCGTTGAATAAGAGGGTTGCAAACCCATCAACATTGGATCACGTATCCTTGCTAAGCGCCTTACTCTTGAGACGTCAAAGTAAGTTTCACATGCGCACCCCACGACGGATGCGCGTATACCAAGTACACTGTACGAGCTTAGCAATATAACGAGCCAAGACACTTGGTCAAAAATAAAACTTAGCAAACAATGCAAGTATACTTAAGTTACGCACTTAAAAAAACTTAGTCAAAAATAAAACTTAGCAAACAATGCAAGTATATTTAAGTCACGCACTTAAAAGACTTAGTAAAAAAAAATAAAACTTAGCACACAATGCAAGTGTATTTAAGTTACGAGCTCATAACAAAATGTATTTTATTCCATATTTATTAAATTACAAGGACAAAATACATAAGCTCACAAACAACCTATATGCTATGGCGGTGATCATGGCTCTCTTCTGGAGCGGCGGAACTTCCCTCCTTCAACTTACTCAAGATTATGGCATCCTGCATCGATACGGTTGGAACACTTACAGCCACACCATCTGATCTAGGAAGGTGTGCAGCGCCAATACCGCACATCACGGCCTTGCCCTTGATACCCTTTTTCACCGCAGCCCTCTGCGCATGTTGCTCCAGCACCTCCTTCAAGGGGACTTCCTTCTCCAGAGCAAAAGGCTTGAGGATATCACGGGGCCGCGCAAAAACTGGGACTTGAAGCTGCGATATATCAGGTTTTAGATAATAGTCTAACTCCTCTTCCGCATTCTTCTCAAGATGGCGCTGCAAAGTTAAGCCGGCCATCAGCACAGCTATAGGGTCATCTTGGTCGCGCTCCAATTTCCCTATATGCGGCAGCTCAAGAACCTTCAGCCCCGCCATCGCCTCCACCAGCTCATCGTACGCCGTTGAGCTATAACCAGGAATCTCCGCCAAGTCCTTCTCCAACAGCTTGGCCTCACGGAGTTCCTCCATCGCCTGCGAACGGCAACGCGCTATCGCGCAGTGGACAACCTTCCCAAAGGCCTCCACCACCTCCGCAGACTCTAAAGTACTTAGAGCTGCCAGACGAAGCCCATGGCTGATCAACCACCTGCATTCACAAAGTGGTAACAAGATAAGATAAAATGGAGTGAAGAAAACAATTCTAAAAGATAAGGGTGTAAAAATACCTGCGCTCAGCAATCACAGTCATGAGATGAGGATACAGCTC
Source organism: Artemisia argyi (assembly GCA_030686995.1). Classification (NCBI taxonomy): domain Eukaryota; kingdom Viridiplantae; phylum Streptophyta; class Magnoliopsida; order Asterales; family Asteraceae; genus Artemisia; species Artemisia argyi. The sequence goes on from CM060703.1 coordinate 176,366,417, forward strand.
CTCGTCGTACTCAATGCTAAGGGCGCGCAGCTTCTCCTCATACGCCACAAGCGTCTTCTCCATATTCTCCTTGAATTCTTGAAGCCTAGCATAATGCTCAGATCTTTTCTCCTCAAGGAACGACACAGACCACGATGCCCTGGCCTTCATCTGCTCGAGACACGACCTCGCATGTAGCAGATCAGCCAAGATGCTCATCTTGTCCTGAGCCATCTTCTCCCCATACGCCCTTGACTCCCCAAGCTCAGCCTGCACGCCCGCCAATTGCGCGCGCAGCTCCTCCAACTCCTCTTCCTTCTGGGCCAGAGCACGACTCTCCCCAACGCGCTTTCCCTTCAGCTGCGCCACCAGCTCAGCCTGACGGGCAGTAGTCGCAGCCAACTCATCAAGAAGTTGCTGCGCCTCACCACCACCTGCTGCCAAGGTATCCTCCCCCTTGTTTTCATTCTGCGGAGAGGATACTTCATCATCCTTCGCGTCGTCATCCCTACGGAACAAAGACAGTCAACAAAAAAATTACAACAAGTAAAAAAAAAAAAAAAAAAAAAAAGGAGAGAGAGGAAGTGCACACTTACAGAAACGGAGAAGCATCAGCCTTCAACCGTGCGCCGGAGGTCGAAGTTTCCTCCGCGTTCGACTCTGCGTCTTTGATGACGTGTCGACGCCTCTTGCTGGTGCCACTGGTTCCAGCACCTCCCTTGCGCTTTAAGTTCTGCGCAACCTCTTCCCTCAGCACCTCTTCAGGTTTCAGGATCCGAATACTGTCAGATGACCCTGAGCGCGCCTCTTCGTGCGCCACCTCCACTTCAGGCACCACAGTAGGCGCCACCACTACCTCTGGCGCCATACTCTGGACGGGCGTCACCACAAGTGGTGGCGTGTCCTCAGGGACTGTCGCGGGTAAAACAGTCAAACGCCCCGCGGTTGCTTCCAGCAAAGGCAGCTCCCCTTCCCTCAGAGGACGCACCCCTATGGTCACCTGCTTTGGCTTATCAAGCTTCACCACTGCGAATAAGTCCATCTCTGCACATATAAAAATGAAGCAAGAAAACAACGAAAGATTAGTTGGTAAATGCGCGAAGAAAAAGGATGAAAAACTTACAAACAATTACAAAGGATGAACACCCACCCCGGCCATCCTCACTCAGGAAAGTGGGAACCTCATCCGCTGCGCCAAAATACGCGCGGCTCAATCCTACATGCACCAAAAACTCCTCCGGATAGGGGTTAATGGCCAATCGATTGGCATTTAACGTCTGCGCGTCAGCAATACTATAGGAACCGGGTGCGGGATGCCCATCCCTTGGTAAAGACGCCTGAGTATAAAACTCAAAATTGGAAGGAAAGACCACGTCGTCTACCCAAAAGAAAAATTCCCTCCAATTCTTGAGGGCGTCAACTTTCTCCGTATAACATTGAAACACCCGTGGGCGTTTCGCAAAGGACACCCAACCGTTCGACCATGTTGAGTGGTAAAAAGAGCGGAATAAATCTACAGTTGGTTCTATCGCTAGTAAATGGCAGTTTACCTCAAAATTCGACACCTTCGCCGCACCTATACAGTGCAGCTGAGAGATGTGGAGGCGGTAGTGATTGAGCAAATCGCTCAGAAATATAGATATAGGTACGCGGTAGTTAGCGTACTCGAAGAATTTCGTGTATAAACCTATCTTCCCTTCGGGGAAGTCGGCTATACACGCATCGACATCTGGCGCCTCTGGATGCACATCCAAAGGCACAAAATAGTCGGAAGAAAAGTGCATCACATCCTCAACAGACAACGCAGAGCGAAACTCCTCTAATTGAGCGACCATGTTCATCTTAAAACTAAGTGTACGCACACAAAGATTACCTACAGAAGCTCAAAGGTTTTCTAGCAAAAACGCTCTCAAAATGAAGAAGATGAATAGTGGTTGTGTGTGTATTTTACTGTGTGGTGAAAATAAAGGGGGGCGGCATTCTTATATAGGGTGGTAAAAACCCTAATTCACGCCCACGTGGATTCCACTCACAGTAAATGTGTGGCTAGAAGATCAAAAGGTACAACACTTTTTCCCGAATCCCAAGTGATACGTGGACACCATCCCCATTTACCGAGGTAACTATTTTGAACCCGTTAGGTGCATTGCACCTCCAAAAAGGCGGTAACAATTTGTTCATTATCCCGCCACGCTTACCGCTGCTTACATTAAGTCTAGTACCCGCGGCTACGTGCCGCGCATACTAGACTGGGGGGACATGATGACGTATAGCCTATATTTGGGCCGCAAGCCCAAATGATAGACATTACTTACACCTAAGTCCATCACGAATGGGCTACCATGACAAATGGTATGGGCCGTGGTATCAACGCTTGGGCTCACGAAGCCCAAAGGCCCAATCTAACTCACCGGATATCCGATAAGGATCATCTATTCAAGGAATAGATATCCTTACCTCGGATAAGCACCATGCGTGCGAAGAGTAAGGAGCAAGAAACACGGTTTCTTAGCCCCTATATATAGAATCATACGATTCTCATTCAAGGTACGATTCACGGAATCCCTAAAACTCTTAAACCAAAACCTAAATTCGATTACTTACTCTCACGCCGGAGTCTAATCGGGGGAGACAATCCCTCGATAAGTCTAACGGTGTTATTCTCTTTTCTTAGTACGCAGGTAACAAAGTGCTAAGGATCCAATTGATATAAGAGCAAAGCCCAACAACCAGGTACGCCCAACTTTTGTATCAACATATAACAAGGATGGCTGCGAGCCGCCGCGTTGCGGCGGGGCAGTGATCATGCGCTTCTTGCTGTTGCAGATGTTAGTTGAAAGTAGCTTTGCTTAAATATGAGTCAGTATAACATATAAAAGACGGAAAAACTATTTGTTTAACTATATCTGTTGGGCTTCACCTACTTAAAAAATGTGCTAAACATGCATGTAGTCAAGAAGAGGATAGATACATAAGCTGTAAAGTACATTGTAAATCTGTAACTTTAACAGATACCATGACCCTAATACATTACCAGAACTTAGTACCAGATTAAGGGCACATATATTTTTCATTTTCGACACGATTACTGGTTAGTGAGACTATCATATTACGCCGACCAGCATACGTGAGTAGTTTGCAGGAAAATTGTTCTATATACAGATAACATAATACAGGAACAGGTGGACCGGTATCATTATTCTTACTTTGGCCTTTTTGCATTTGCACATGGTTGCTCTTGTATGTTGTCCATTGTCTCCAAACAGAGGCCGTTGCCCCTTCAGCCTTCGTAACAGATTCGTGCAGCATGTAAGACAACTAAATGCACCTCGAGGTGCTCCCGAGGAACTGAGGGATCTTCTCGAGCAAAGGATAGGTAATTTAGAGATTACAAAAATAAATAGTAAGAACCGAAATCATGAAAACCAAAATGAGATTACAAAAATAATAAGTGAGGCGTCTAAACAAATCTGTCACTCGCCTGAATTATGTTCAAGTGAATTACGTTCAAGTGAGGCGTCTAAGCAAATCTGTTACTCGAATTCATTGTTTCCTTGTATTTGTTCCGATAACACTTCGTCTCCGTGTATAGATACTACACATGTTCGTTGGTCCATCAAGAGAAGGCTTTTCATTGAAGACAACCAGACCCTTAGGTGCATCCACGGGCTCCTCTACCCATGGACCCCTTAACCACACCTGCATAACCATGTGGAACGTTCTCTTGGTTAAAGACAATTTTCTTGCTAGTAGCAGAACAAAATTCAGGGGTGCGTTAATGTACCCTCCTGTTTGCAGCAAATGAAAGTCAAAGAGGAAAAATTGATTGGTTACTCAATTTTTATTTGATTTGATTTTTATTTTATTTATTTATTTATTTTTTTGGTCTAGTGAGAAGGAAGATCATATGAAACAATGTTGAAAAAAAAAGTCCAACTCTAAGTACATCACTTATCGCTAACACCCGAGGTATATTTTTGACCGGGAACCACAACCATATGCATTTTTCCACACTACATCAATGGTTACAAATTAATCGAAAAAACGAAACACTAAAATAAAACTTAATATTAGGGGTTTCGAACTTACATCAATGGCTTCAATGTAGTAAATGGTATCAGCATTTGGGAAATTAGATTTTTAAAAACATCATCTTAAGGTCACTCAAATACCTTTTCTCATTGTGGACATGGTGAATAACACCGACATCGGTTGTTGTGTTAAGTTTAGCAGAGTTTCTAGCCTGGTTCAAAAACTCCTGAAACCAAACAAAAGCACTCATAATAGTACATAATAATGATTATACTATTAATTGTTATTATGCTAATAACATATCCTGAGCATGTGCAACGTTGACCCTAAAATGACAAATACTATACATGTTATATGCGGAAAGTAAATGTAAACTTTATGAAGACCGCAAAATAATTAGACGCAAACCTTTTCATGTAAAATTTCAGAACATGCCTACCCAAACCTTCCGTTTGCGAACCTGTCACGTCCACTTTTGCTTCACTTTTCTGGCACACTTAAAAAAATCACAAAAGTCTTAAGCGTTTTCCCACATCGATAAAAAAAAATAAACATACTAAAAGAATGCTACAATAGAAGAGATGGTACCTCATAGCATCCTCAGCTATCAAATCACAAAAAGACTTATTAAAAGTCACAAACAATATTAAGTAGTTCGAAAATAACCTACCGACCTATACAGGTAAAGACGACCTCTACCACCACAAATCAAAACCCCTAATATTAAGTAAGTTCGAAAATAACCTACCGACCCATGCTCAAACAAAAACACCTAATAATCTCAAATAGTGACGCAAGTCAAAACAAAAGGAAAAAATTAAAGTTATCAAAACTCATAAAGTTCTTCAGGGGGTGTTATGCAATTGGTTGATTTTGTTGATATAAATAAGTGTCTAAAAACGTTATTCATATCTTTCGATATCTCTATGTTTTGATAATCACAAAACCTAAACTCATCAAACCAAAGAACATGACGTAAATATGTATTTAGTAGTAAATACTCACTTTCACCATCTAATCACTTAAGGTATGAATAAACAAACTGTCTAATGCATTATATGATCAAAGGAACATTTTTATTAATCATTAGATTTTTATAAAATGTCACAAAACATTTTATATCTTTTATAAAACATTTTTGGAATTAAAAGAATATGTTTAATTCATTTACAAAAATATGAATTCAAATTTTCAACCAAAAATAGCAAATCTAATCCAGAAAAATTTTCCTCACAAAAAGACAAAGCTGGGCAACGTTCAGGAGGGCGGCCCCCTTAATTATATAAGGCGGCCCCCTTAATCATTAAGGGGATCGGCACGCTCCTGATTCCCCCCAGCTTTCCCTTTAAATACTGGTTCATTCCACTATTTTTTTCATCTTTTTGCACTAAAAACTTTCTGATTCAAACCTCAATTTCTATCCTCTAAAATCCTTTGATCACATAAACATTAATCTTTGTTTCAAAGTGAGTTAAGCCTCAATACTCAAGTGCAAAGAGAAGAATACTTCTATCTATCAAGACTAGAAGTACTACAACTTAGTATCATTTTGCTATCTAATTTGTTTGATCATTTCATCTTGTAAATCATTCATTCTTTGGTGTATAAAGTGTATACATTGGTTAGCTAGATTTAGATATAGGATCTAGATTTGTTGAAGGTGTGAAGTGGTACTAGAAGTGAAGAAGTAGAGGTGCATAGGATTAGTGGTAGGAGATATAAGAAGTGGTAGTATATTGTAGTGGAGATTAGTAGTGAAGATAAAGAAGTTGAAGCCTTAAAGTTGAGAAGACATAGAAGCCTAGAAGGTGTGAAGACATAAAAGCTTTGAAGTGGGAAAGACATAGAAGCTTGTTAAATAGAAGAATCCTTGGAGAAGTACATAGATAAAGGTCTTCAAGTTGTGACAAAGAAGTAGTGAAGCTTTGAAGACATAGAAGCCTAGAAGTTGTGAAGAAGTATAAGACTTGAAGTAGTAGATAGATCAAAGTTGTGAAGGTGTGAAGAAACAAGTGGTGTGAAGAAGTGTAAAAGGTGTGAAAGAGTGTAGGAGGAGTGGTGTTGTGATTATAGTTGTGAGATTGGTTCTACCTAAAATTAGAACCCGAAATTTAGCTTTGTGTCCTTAAATTGGTGTAAGCTAAGGTGTGTACGGTTTTCTCCGCCATAAGGGAGGTTATTGACTTAGTGAAGAAAACTCTCGAATTCGGTGCTCGGGGAGTGGAGTAGGGCAAGGAAGGTGTCCTTGTAGCCGAACCACTATAAATCCTTTGTCTCTCAGTTTGATCTTTCCATCTCTCACTCTTTGTGTACTTACTTGTTAGCATTTCGTATATAGTTATAATTGCTTGTGTTGTGCATATATTGATTTCACATAAGGATCAAACTAGGTTCCATCACAACATTAATTTTATATAAACAAACTAAAAGGATATACTCATATTAAAACACATATACATATATATATATATATATATATATATATATATATATATATATATATATATATATATATATATATATATATATATATATATATATATATATATATATATATATATATGTGATATATGAAATCATAATTTTTACTCAACATTCTATATAAGTAGTGTTTATACGATAAGTGTGAATAAACTAGTATCTATATTTTTGTATCAAAGATTTTTGTAATTTGCGTCTATTCTTTAGAAGCAAACTTTTATAAAACGAAAAAGACGTAAAACTATTCAAACCCCCCCCCCCCCCCCTTCTAGTTTTCCACAATTGGTATCAAGAGCCACGTCTAGCAAGATTTTTAAAATATATTTTATTTTAAAACTTGTAACGATCTATGGAATTTGAAAAATATTTAGAAGGGGAATTTACGCAACAACCACCATTATTTGAAAATGATCATTTTCTTGAATGGAAAAACAAATTTGAAAATTATGTGAAATCAATAGATCTTGATCTTTGGCATATCATTTCAATTGGTGATCTTCAACCAACTAAAATGGATTTTGAAAATCAATATAATCATCTTCAAACAAAGATCGATAAAAATACTAAACCTAAATTAGTGATTTACAAAACTCTACCAAGAGTTGAATATGAAAGAGTATTCTTTTGTAAAACGGCAAATGATATTTGAAAATGTCTTTTAAATTTTCACCAAGAGAAATGTAAAACCAAAGATGATAAACTTAATGTTGCACAAGAATTAGTCACTCTAGAAAATTTGATAGATAAATATTTAGTTGAAATAAACACAAGTACTACTAGTTCAAATGTGGTCATTGAAGGTATCAATAACGAAGAAGATGATGAAAACATGGCTTGTGAAGATATTCAAACAAATGTAAATACAAGTATTGATGGCAAGGATTACATGCTCCAAGATCCAAGGGAAACTACAAATAAAACATGAAGCGACATGGACGATGAAATTGATCACCGTATAGCATGTGAAGACTGTACAACTACAAATGAGGTACAATCCGAAACCAAACATTTTTGCTATGATCAATTTATAATAGAATTTTCAAACTTGGAAAACAACTTCAAATATTTTTGCAACATTGACTCAAAAATTATCCTTAAAAATGAATCTTCAATATCCGTTGAAAATAACTTTGAAAAATAAATAATTTTAGAAGATAAAATGTCTAGACTTGAAAGTAATATTGAAATTGATCTTGAATGTAAAAAATGTTAAGACTACAAACATGAAATTAAAATGGAAAATGAAAAAGCAAAAATATTTGCTAAATTCGAAAATAGTTCTAAATCTTTAAAATATCTACTTAACATTCAAAAATCATTTTATGATAAAACCGGTTTAGGATTTACTGCAAATGATCCTTTAACAAATATATCAAAACAAATAAAATTTGTTAAATCTAGTGGAGAAATTTAGAATTAATATTATTTACATCCATTATTTATTACTCTAGTCAAGAAAGTCATTGTTTGTTAGTTAAAACAAACTATTGATTAATTCTTGTACTTCTCGGCGACATCCTCATCATGTGCATTTAAATGCAATGGATGTCCTCAACTAACCATCTCGGACCATGAGAATCTGGGTACTAAGCTCCTTTTCATGTTTAGGTAATAGACGAACGAAGAGACTATTACTTTTTGGATCGCTCGCTTTGCTATCTTACATTTGATGACTATTGGTTCCTATTACTCTGACATTCTACACACGATTTGCTTATGACGCTGTTGCGGCCATTTATTGTTTTGGCGTTATGTTCTTCACTTTTGGAGTATTGGTTTTATGGTGTGTTCGTTACTACCTCATGATGAAGGATTCAAGCGCAATTATTCTTGATCTACACGACTTATGATGATTGTTGTGATCGATTACATGTTTCGGATCAAGCCTCCTTGATTTTTATTGCGTTGGGATTTTACCTTGCTACTTCGACATGCTTTGGGAAAACTTTGAAGATGTCTACTAACACTCTCATGCCCACTCTTAAGGAAAAGTTGGACCTGAGGTAAGTTTTCTTTTCAAAAACTTGTCAATATCACATTATATTAAAGTATGCCATAATTAGTATATTAATATGATTAAATTTATAGGTTGCCCTGTTCATATATCATTAATACTAATATGTATACATGAAATTAGGCTAGTTGACCCTCTTGATTTTAAGTCTATTGCCCTTTTTCTTATTTATCATTTATGTTGGAAATCATCTATGACCAATAGTAGAATACTTATCATTTAGGCTAAATGACCATTCTAGTTGCATTAATAGATGTGCTATAATTAAGACTAGTTAGCATTTAATACTATCATGAGTTTAGTATATATATACATGTGTTAATCTTGTATTCATGGATGATTAGCATTATCACTCTCAATCATATTGCATTAAGATCATTAGAACTTACAATCACTCATCCATGTCTTTAGTTGCCATTAAGGATGATTATATGTCAACCGATTCACTTGAATATGATAAGTTTCTATTTCAAATCCTTTACTTGTGATTTCTTGCTATCAAAAATAAAATATCATGTTTAAAACCTCTCACTTTGAAAAATAATCTTTCAAATATCTATTTCATCTTTCTTCAAACAACATATTTAACTGTAAGCTACCATAACTTTATTTTAATCAAAATCAAGATTGGAAAATTTTTCTTATCCAATTTGTCAACATGTTATGAAGCAAAACTCAATCTATTTTACTCTAATACACACTTGAATCTATTTCAAAGCATTGTTGAATAAAACTAAAAATGTTTTATTAAAACTATATTTGATTATCTCACATGTGTCATACACTTCTATAAAAATGACATTCACAATTTAATCAAATCATTTCATGAGAATCATGGTTTACCCATATGGATCTTGTTTGTAACAAGTATTGAAGTCCATACAATCATATCTTCCCATTTGTTACTTGTAAGCACTCATCAATATGTTTGAACTAGCCCACATATTATCATTTTCATATAGTTGTGTATATGATTAGTATGTTTATTGCTTCCTTGGTTGTTTAACTTAATTGGCCAATAAATAGATTGCATGTAAATTTGAAATTACTTGTCTACTTAATTTGTTTTAATAACATTCTCTACATTTATGACTGGTATATCCTATATTGCCTCAAAGAGTAGAACTTACTTGAATCCAAACCCAAAAACACAACCTTTCTGAAAATTTTCTGTCAAAAACCCAATTATGGCTTTCTGGAATTCACCAGATGGGCGGCCCCCTTAATTATATAAGGCGGCCCCTTAATGATTAAGGGGACCGGCCCCTAATTAAGGGGACCGGTCATCTGATGGTCGGGGTTACTGTTTTCTTTATCACTTTTTGACCCTCTTCACCCTATACTTCCCAAAATTCACAAAGACATTTTGTCCCATACTATCCCTCATAATTTACCTTCCTAAACCACATTTTTCTTACACTATAAATACTTTCTTCCCATCATAAATTCTATCACATCCAAACATGTCATCCCCCAACAACCAAAAACCTAAGGTTTCAAGAAACGCAAGGATCTCCGTCACACCTGTTTGGAGGAGGAAACTTGATTCTTGTCAAAACTCAAGTGATGTTGTTCCAAGTCAACCAACAACTAAACCTCAAACCCACACTAATGACTCATCTCATAACCTATCATCCACTCATGCCCTCATTAATGCTTCTTCATATGATGAGCATGCTCAATCCCAATCTCACAACCAATACTTCACATGTTACTCATTCAACAAAAACACCGTCCACTCATGAAGCACCTCTTCCACCCATATCATGTTTTCATGATTACTCAAGCTCAATCATGTCTCCACCACCAAGAGTACCACCACCACATCCTACAACCTCACATATCATTCCTATGTTGCATGTTCAAACCCTCACCCAAGACAACTATCATGTTCCTCCACTGATGAGGCGAAAAATGAACCGTTTTTATGGGGTCATTTAAGCCCGGAATTGAATTTATTTGATCAAATATTGCCCTAAATCGTTCCTTTTGTGATTTTAGGTACTTTGGGAGTGAAATCTGGAAAAGGAAGCAATTCGGGCGTTTTTGGAGCATAAAAGTGAAGAAAACGCCAAAGTCTTAATTTTCCTTGCTGAGAACAGTAGGTGACGGCGTCAAGAGCAACATCCTGACGGCGTCAAGAGTAAATTGCATGACGGTCCAGTACAAACGTGAAGGCGTCACAAGTAGAGCGTCAAGAATAAAAGACGTGACGGCCTGGAAGACCATAACACATGACGGCGTCAGATGAAGATTAAGGCAGTCCGAGAAGTATTTTGGCGGCGAGATGACGGCGTCACCTATTTGGTCTTGACGCCGTCAGCCTCAATTTCCTATACATAGTTTTCTAATTTTCATTCATAAAAAAAAGAGAAGTTTTGGAGAAACCCTAGGGCCGAACCTATTACGAATTTTACAGGTTTTTCAAGGGTTTTCAGCCCTTGAACCCTTTCATGTGTAATTGAGATAAGTATTCTTTTAATTCAATCAATATGTCTATGTGTTGGTTGTATATATCTTGTTCTTGCCTTAATTCCATCATGCTAGGCTAGATCTATCTTGTGTTTGCTTAGATCTAATGAAACCTAGATGTTAATTATGTGTTGATTACTTGTTTATGGTTGTATTGGATGAATGATGTCGATGTTAGGCTTAAGAAAACTGGCAGATCTCCAAATGGTAACATGCTTGAACGTCTTAGGAAACATGAACTGACGTGCACTAGGTTTTATTGGTTGTATTTAATGCATGAGTAAATTCTAACGATCCCATGTTAGGAGCTTCTTAGCCGGCTCGATATAGGAGTGAAGTAGGCACTCATAGGATTGGGGAATTAAGTGCGCCACCCCATGAATGGTATTAAGGAATACAATCCGTCATCCACGTAACTATAACAAGTAATTAACGTGTAAAAGATATCTAGGGAGTAGTGAAATCTAAGTAAACACAATTTCTCCACTTATTGCTCACAACCTTAGTTTAATTTAGTTTATTTTCATTTCTAGTATTTTATTTTAATTGCATCTTTAGTATTGGGTTAGTTGACTAGCAACTAATTCCGCCCAAATCCTTAAAACCCGAGATTTTTACTTACTTTCTAAAAAATATAAAAAATACAAAAATAATCATCTCTCATCTCTAGAACTAGTATTTAGGTTTTCTAATCCTAGCGACACTATTCCTAGCTGAACGATCAATCCCCTGGTACTTGTCACTATATTATACTACAACGATCAGGTACACTGCCTGGTGGGGGTTGTAAGCTTCTCAAGATCCCTTGAGAGGTAAAGCCTGGTGCGATTCCCACGTATCAAGTTTTTGGCGCCGCAGCCCGGGGAATAGTTATTGTCTAGGTTAGAATCTCTTTTTATTAGGTCTACTTGCTAGATTCCTTTCTAGTAAGATTTTATTTTTATTTTTAGGTTCTCTTTAGTCTATCTTTTCTTTGTGTCTTTGTTCGTAAAAACATTTCCATTGACTTTTCCGTTCACCATTATGGAGAATGCGAATCCGCCAAATTTTTCATCCAATCAACCAAACCCACTACAAAATCTACCCTTTTCACTTCAAAATGACATCTTGATGTTTCGACAACATCATGGTGAATCTTTTCCCGATGCATGGACTCGTTTCAAATACTTACTTCAAAAAGTCCTTCACTATGGTCTTGATTTATTGCCTCTACTTCAACTATTTCACACTCGTATCGACTACGAAACCCAAATGAGGCTTGACTATGTAACAGATGGGGAGTTTTGGGAGTATGATGTAAAAAACGCATGGGAAAACTTTGAGATTCATGCCCAATACAGGAGTGGAACATGGAACCCAAAAAACGTAAGTGTAGACCTATTTTCAATTTGGAAGGCTCAATCGAAAAGTTTGTTTTGGGATAAACAGATTAGAGTTGAGACACCTAGGTGCATGTCATGGTTAGGCACTACCATAATACAAGATGAACACATAGGTGATATTGATGTGATGGAAGAGATAGTAGAAAACCCAAGCCCACCAAGTACCCCACAAGTCCTACCATCATTTGAGGCATACACACTGCCCGTGACTTACCCGGAAGAAGTAAAAGAGACTATAGAAACCCCAATAGAGGTAGAGCCCTTGAACCAAACACAACTAGAGGATATAGGTTTGAATACTTATAATGATAACCTTACTCTTAGTTCTAGGAAAGTTCCTAGTTTTGATGAACCGGAGCCTCAACCAAAACCGTTACCTAATCTTCCATCTTTAGATGTGAATTTAGGAATTGAAAAAGGTCCCGATCCACCCTTCAAACCATATAGTCCGGGTAGTCTTGGGATAAAGGTAGTAGACTCTAAGCCTTGTAGAGAGGAAGCTGACACAGGAGCGGAAAATGACCTTACATGCTTACATCACCCATTTGTGATTGATCACAAGAAACATTATGGGTTTAAACCGGGTTTATTAGGTCATGATGGATCCCCAACTAGTATTCTCTTAAAGTTGATAGAAAATGATCCCTTTCTAGGAGAAAATCTTAATCCACCCATTAATCCGATTGAATTTGTTAAGGTTATGATGATAGGAGCACACCCTTTTGAGCAAATAATTCATCCACCACTCTTTCCTCACATGGCATATTTCCACCCTAAGGGTGTGTATCGCTACTTTCACCCGCACTTAATCCTAAGTGTAGGGAACACCTTCCCTATTTCCGTTAAATAAGGGTAGAGTCAGGCTCGTGACTCGAACAAAAACAAGCGCTTATTGGGAGGCAACCCAAGCTTTATTTATTAATTTGTTTGTTTGTTTGATTTTATTTGTTTCCGTATGCATGCTTTATTTTTATTGTTGGTAGATCATGTTTCTAAACTAAAAAGTGGAAATACTTTACTTTGTTGTTTTGGCCTAGTCTTAACTCCACCTAAAGGTATTTTGCAAAAGATAAGTGTAAGGGGAAACCCCAAATATGTTTTTAAGAAACAAACCGATCATGATTCTCCACAATATTAAATGAACATGTATATTCGTATTTGTTAGAGTCAAATGCATGTATTGAGTCATAATGAAGTTTTGCAGGATTTTCCAGGAAGTAGGACCAAGTTTTTCCAGAAATTTTCCGGAAACTTAACATAAGAATTTCTGCAGGTCACTTCTGACGGTGTCACGAGCTTGCTCTTGATGGCTTCACGTGTAAAAATCTGTAAATTTTACCAGTTTTGTTTTTCTAACGGAGTCTTAAAGTTTTTGTTGAATTATTAAGTTTTATAATCTCCAGGAAATATGCAAACTTCATTCCACAAGCATTATATCTTATCTTGTTTTCTAGGATTTAGTAACATATGTAGATTGCCGCCGATTTTATGCGAGGTTGCCTTGTCTATTTTCTCAGGATTAACAGGTTATGTATGACAAGAAGATGATTTATTTTTCGGGAAGGGAAGCTTTGATTGTTCATTTTCTTGGAGGAAGATCTAACCTGGCCACCTTATTATCCATAACGAGCGAATCAGGGTAGTATTTGATTTCATTCTTTTTACTTATTTCACTTTTACATTCTTTACTTGAATATTGGGGACAATGTTCATCCTAAGTGTAAGGGGAGGGTAAACGATGATACCTTACAGATACACTTTCGCTTGAGTTTGTTTGTTTCATAGTAGATGTGTAATAAAACTATGAGAAATTCTTGTTAGTGCAATTTTAGCGCCAAATTTAAAAGTTTTTACAACATTTAGGAGTGAAACTTTAGCCATAGCAAGCGTCTCATGGATAGGAGATTGTATGACTAACACATAACCGTACTTTCAGAAAAAATTTCCACCTAAATATGTGAGGTTCGCCTTTAGATTTGATAGGAAAAGCATTTACTATTAGTGCTTATGAGTGTACCGGTAGCATTTAGATTCTAGAACTTGTGTTAGTGATGCATCCCGAGACCGCTAGTGAGACTACATTCGTGTGGTAGGATTTACTACATGATAAGAGGCATTAGGATCACCATTGTGTTAAACCCGTATCATAATTACTTGACCATTTAAGTCATATTACTTGGCTAGTTAAGTCAATTAATTTTTCCCACACCTTAGCGTTGTACTCAATTTTAGTACACGAAACCCTTAGTACACCCCTCCGAGCCTATCTTTTCGTTTCTAACTTTAAGCATTTTACTTAAAGGAAGAATTTGTTAGACCTCACTTAAATGTACACCCAAATCGCCTTAGCCTTCCGTGTATGCACTCATCTTTAAGTGCATTATTGTTATTTGTTAAACCCTAAGTTAACTATCTAATTGATTACATGGTTGCTAAGTCGAGTCATATCCTTGTACATATTGTTTTGGGACGATTGGGACTCATGGGTAAAGTACTTATTTTATGGAGTAATGGGGAAGAACATCATATATTACCCCTGTATGTGCGTTAATCTTAAAAGTACTCCAAGTGTTTTGATTTTCTTAATTCGAGTCATTAGATTAGTTTATTGTAAAGTATGTAAAAATTCAAGTGTAAGGGAATTTACATTCCCTATGATGTATTATTTTGGATGGTAGGGTAAGAGTGTATGCACCAAAAAAAAATCAAAAAATCAAGAAAAAGAAAAAAAAAAGAAAAGAAAAAAGAAAAAAAAAAAACATACGGACTACCATCCCTTTTCATTCTATGTTTATTTTATGTTTTTGTTATTTTTCATTTATTAGCTTAAGTCGAGTCTAGTCTTGGCTTAGCAAAGCCATATTGTACATGTAATTAACCAAGATTGTTAACTCGCCACCAGTAAAGACTGCCTATATCCAACAAAACCGTGTTTTTCATATCCCTACACCTAACGTTACAACCCTTTAAAAGACCTCTTTGATAGTCTATCCTAAGTGCTTACGCCATGTGGTGGAGGTTTGATCCTTTCCCAAGCCTATGGTAATCTATTTTGCTATGACAGGTAGTGAGAGATATCTTCCGTTTCCATATTGTAATTTATACTTTATTACACCCGAGAGATGTGAGTATCTAAACACTATTTGTGAGGTGCTAGTATATGACCTCCGTGCTTGTCTTTGGTCTTTAGTGGAACGATTATTTGTTGTAATTACTTCTATATTAGTGTTAAATGACCCCTAACTTGTATTTTGATTAGAATAAAAGCGCATTTGCTTGAGGACAAGCAAATCTCAAGTGTAAGGGTATATGATGAGGCGAAAAATGAACCGTTTTTAGGGGGTCATTTAAGCCCGAAATTGAATTTATTTGATCAAATATTGCCCTAAATCGTTCCTTTTGTGATTTTAGGTACTTTGGGAGTGAAATCTGGAAAAGGAAGCAATTCGGGCGTTTTTGGAGCATAAAAGTGAAGAAAACGCCAAAGTCTTAATTTTCCTTACTGAGAACAGTAGGTGACGGTGTCAAGAGCAACATCCTGACGGCGTCAAGAGTAAATTGCATGACGGTCCAGTACAAACGTGAAGGCGTCACAAGTAGAGCGTCAAGAATAAAAGACGTGACGGCCTGGAAGACCATAACACATGACGGCGTCAGATGAAGATTAAGGCAGTCAGAGAAGTATTTTGGCGGCGAGATGACGGCGTCACCTATTTGGTCTTGACGCCGTCAGCCTCAATTTCCTATATATAGTTTTCTAATTTTCATTCATAAAAAAAGAGAAGTTTTGGAGAAACCCTAGGGCCGAACCTATTACGAATTTTACAGGTTTTTCAAGGGTTTTCAGCCCTTGAACCCTTTCATGTGTAATTGAGATAAGTATTCTTTTAATTCAATCAATATGTCTATGTGTTGGTTGTCTATATTTTATTCTTGTCTTAATTCCATCATGCTAGGCTAGATCTATCTTGTGTTTGCTTAGATCTAATGAAACCTAGATGTTAATTATGTGTTGATTACTTGTTTATGGTTGTATTGGATGAATGATTTCGATGTTAGGCTTAAGAAAACTGGCAGATCTCCAAATGGTAACATGCTTGAACGTCTTAGGAAACATGAACTGACGTGCACTAGGTTTTATTGGATATATTTAATGCATGAGTAAATTCTAATGATCCCATGTTAGGAGCTTCTTAGCCGGCTCGACATAGGAGTGAAGTAGGCACTCATAGGATTGGGGAATTAAGTGCGCCACCCCATGAATGGTATTAAGGAATACAATCTGTCATCCACGCAACTATAACAAGTAATTAACGTGTAAAAGATATCTAGGGAGTAGTGAAATCTAAGTAAACACAATTTCTCCACTTATTGCTCACAACCTTAGTTTAATTTAGTTTATTTTCATTTCTAGTATTTTATTTTGATTGCATCTTTAGTATTGGGTTAGTTGACTAGCAACTAATTCCGCCCAAATTCTTAAAACCCGAGATTTTTACTTACTTTCTAAAAAATATAAAAAAATACAAAAATAATCATCTCTCATCTCTAGAACTAGTATTTAGGTTTTCTAATCCTAGCGACACTATTCCTAGCTGAACGATCAATCCCCCGGTACTTGTCACTATACTATACTACAACGATCAGGTACACTGCCTGGTGGGGGTTGTAAGCTTCTCAAGATCCCTTGAGAGGTAAAGCATGGTGCGATTCCCACGTATCATCCACCATCACCTTCCTCCGAACACTTGAAGTTCGTTGAGGAGCTAAATGAAGCTCATGAGCTTAGCGCTCTTTTAGCATTACATCTTGCTCAACGCAATTTGGATCCACCTCAATCAAGCTCACCGTCATCACCACACAACATTAACCAAATTAAGAAGCATGTTAACAATTGCCCTTGTTGCATCTTCCTCCAACAACAAACAATTGCATTGAATGAGCACTTTACTTGGATTGAGTATCTTCTTACTAGATCTCAACAAACTCCATCACTTGAACAACATCAAAACCATCAACCAACAAACCCAACTCCAAATTCACCCCCTCCAAGCTCTACATCACCAAACTCACCAGCATCTATGAAACCAAAAGCTTACCTCCATTAAGCCACCAACATGATCCTCATTTACCATTCTCACCCAAGCATTCTATATGCTTATGTTTCTCATTTTTCAAAAAAAACACCTCAACCGTTTTGGGATGCAAGAAAGTTTAGTGACACTCTTTGTTGGCACAATAGGATATTCTACTTGGTTTAGAATTCTAGCATTATGGTTTATGTAACAATGATTATGTGGTTGACATAATCAATTTGACTTAATGAATGCTTTTATATGTGTTTCAAATTCTCCTTTGCCATGCTTGCTATTTGTTATTAGCATGTTATATATTTTTTTGCTTTTGCTTCTAATATTTTTCTTGCAAGTATTCCATAGCTCGAACCCTTGGTGCCCTCAAACGAGGGGGAGCTTTCATCTTTTCGGCTTAAACCTTTTTGATTCTACAAAAAGAATGAGAAGTGAATATAACCTCACTAAATACTTGTCTAAAAATTAGTTTTTGGATTTAATGAGTTTAGGTTTTGTAATCATCAAAAAGGGGGGAGATTGTTGATATAAATAAGTGCCTAAAAACGTTATTCATATCTTTCGATATCTCTATGTTTTGATAATCACAAAACCTAAACTCATCAAACCAAAGATCATGACGTAAATAAGTATGTAGTAGTAAATACTCACTTTCACCAACTAATCACTTAAGGTATGAATAAACAAAGTGTCTAATGCATTATATGATCAAAGGAACATTTTTATTAATCATTAGATTTTTATAAAATGTCACAAAACATTTTATATCTTTTATAAAACATTTTTGGAATTAAAAGAATATGTTTAATTCATTTACAAATATATGAATTCAAATTTTCAACCAAAAATGGCAAATCTAATTCAGAAAAATTTTCCTCACAAAAAGACAAAGTTGGGCAACATTCAGGAGGGCGGCCCCCTTAATTGTATAAGGCGGCCCCTTAATCATTAAGGGGACCGGCCCCTAATTAAGGGGACCGGTACACTCCTGATTCCCCCCAGCTTTCCCTTTAAATACTGGTTCATTCCACCATTTTTTCTCACCTTTTTGCACTAAAAACTTTCTGATTCAAACCTCAATTTCTATCCTCTAAAATCATTTGATCACATAAATATTAATCTTTGTTTCAAAGTGATTCTAGCCTCAATACTCAAGTGCAAAGAGAATAATACTTCTATCTATCGCGACTAGAAGTATTACAACTTAGTATCATCTTGCTATCTAAGTTGTTTGATCATTTCATCTTGTAAATCATTCATTCTTTGGTGTATAAAGTGTATACATTGGTTAGCTAGATTTAGATATAGGATCTAGATTTGTTGAAGGTGTGAAGTGGTACTAGAAGTGAAGAAGTAGAGGTGCATAGGATTAGTGGTAGGAGATATAAGAAGTGGTAGTGTATTGTAGTAGAGATTAGTAGTGAAGATAAAGAAGTTGAAGCCTTAAAGTTGAGAAGACATAGAAGCCTAGAAGGTGTGAAGACATAAAAGCTTTGAAGTTGGAAAGACATAGAAGCTTGTTAAATAGAAGAACCCTTGGAGAAGTACATCGATAAAGGTCTTCAAGTTGTGACAAAAAAGTAGTGAAGCTTTGAAGACATAGAAGCATAGAAGTTGTGAAGAAGTATAAGACTTGAAGTAGTAGATAGATCAAAGTTGTGAAGGTGTGAAGAAACAAGTGGTGTGAAGAAGTGTAGAAGGTGTGAAAGAGTGTAGGAGGAGTTGTGAGATTGGTTCTAGCTACGATTAGAACCCGACATTTAGCTTTGTGTCGTTAAATTGGTGTAAGCTAAAGTGTGTACGGTTTTCTCCGCCATAAGGGAGGTTATTGACTTAGTGAAGAAAACTCTAGAGTTCGGTGCTCGGGGAGTGGAGTAGGTCAAGGAAGGTGTCCTTGTAGCCGAACTACTATAAATCATTTGTCTCTCGGTTTGATCTTTCCATCTCTCACTCTTTGTTTACTTACTTGTTACATTTTGTATATAGTTATAATTGCTTGTGTTGTGCATATATTGATTTCACATAAAGATCAAACTAGGTTCCATTCACAACATTGATTTTATATAAACAAACCAAAAGGATATACTCATATTAAAACACATATACATATATATATATATATATATATATATATATATATATATATATATATATATATATATATATATATATATATATATATATATATATATATCTATATATATATATATGTATATTTATATGTGATATATGAAATCATAATTTTTACTCAACATTCTATATAAGTAGTGTTTATACGATAAGTGTGAATAAACTAGTATCTATATTTTTGTATCAAAAAATTTTGTAATTTGCGTCTATTCTTTAGAAGCAAACTTTTATAAAACGAAAAAGAGGTAAAACTATTCAACCCCCCCCCCCCCTTTTAGTTTTCCACATATTTGATAACCTGTAAGCGAAAATAAAAGCAATCGGTGAGATTAAAATATATTCAAGTGGATAAGGTAAAATTAACATAAAAAAAGGATAACTAAAACTTAGAACACCATCTTCATCCGTAATCCCAATTCCCAAACGACTTTAAGATTAATGAATTTACTTAATTAAGCCTTCTTTTCGATCTTAAAAATGGGCAACATGGCCTCGTAGATCTTCAGTAAGGTGGTTTATATATAAAATCATGAAGAAAATCGGTAATATTAAATTAAATTATGGGAAAATGATACTAACCTTCATAACCTCGTCTCCGATAGAATCTGATTATGCTTGCGAAACATCCGTCGGGGCGTCGTTTCGCGTTGTTGATAATTGCATGGTACCCCAAATTCGTTCTTGCCACCACTGTCATGAATGCGATATGTTTTTTAGATCAGTTGCAACATGTAAATCGTGGACTAATGCATTCAGAAACTTCCAAATCAACGAATAACCATATTTTGATAATAAACTCCTACATAAAATATTACCAGGATGCAAAGTAATGGTGTGCATACATGTTCACAGTATACATCTAACAAATACAGTGTGAAGTCAATAGTGTAATTTTTTTAGGGGATGAAAGGAGGCGTGCCTTCGAAGAGACTAAAGCATCAAATATTATGTTTTTTAAATGTATCTTTAGCAATTTGGCTGCATTACCTGGACTGGCATTGGTATTTTTGTTTTAATCAAAGGTCACCACCGATCTTCCACCACTGTATATATTAACATATTCTCATCAATCACTATACAGAAAGTATGGTACAGGAAATGTGAGGAGCTCGCGTATGGTACCGTTTTTGCAAAAAAAAATGTTGTTTTCTCTACGCCGGCTCAAGAAGCTGCTGTGAGTTGACATTTTCTTCCTGAGAAACCTGTATTTGTCAACCATTTTCAGACCACATTAGACACTCACAAATGCAATAGAAACCGATATTTAACTTATTGCTACTTATTAAGCCTTTCATTAGCAAACTATATACACATAAATATGCATGATTCAATCAGCTATTAAACAATAATATTGGCCTTAATAAAGTAATATCAATACATCAAATATGATCTCTAAGATGACTTCCAAGTCTAGTTTATCTTTAAAAAAAAGTCAACAGAATGCTTTTCCTGCCAGTGTTTCGTAGTAGTCTTATAGCTTCAGTGAAACAAAACAAAACTATACATGCTCTTTAAATCAATGCTAAAGAGTGGGCTAAGGTACGATTTGTTCTGATTTCATTAATCTTCTTAAAACCAAGCTGTCTAATACTCTAATACTATTTAATCTACTGATGATCATTCTGAATACATACAGTATTAACTTTCATAATATTCTTACAGCTTCAATCAAAAGTCAACAAAGATTGTGCATATTCTTATACCAGGTGTAATATCAACTCAATTTCAAACTACACAATCGACACGAAAAACCCAGTACTAATTACTTATAGGAAAAACTAAACATTATTGATTATAGTAACGTCACTTACTGATAGGTAATTTTAATTTGTTGCAGAAGACCCACAAAACCCATACGCAGGGGACTTTGTACATACCTTAGAACTGACCCTACCAAGTAGCGGACGGAGATGAACATGATGAAGGTTGTACCGCTGAACCACCTAAAAGAAGGGACTGGTATACCTGAAACACAAATGCAAACTTCCATTAGAACCTAATCAAGTCTTGCATATCATTAATCTTTGTAACTACAACTCAAAAATATTCTTTCGCTTTACTCAAAAACATCAACCATCCCCCCCCCCCCCCCCAGATTTTGTTTTTTTAACTATAGTAGACCTTGTCTATTTTTTGAAGAAAAAAAATCATGTTTAGAAAAGGTTAACCCATTGGACTACCCAAGGGTGAGCATCGGTCTGGGACCGGACCGGACCAACAAGACCGAAGACCGAAATAAGGTAAAAACTGGGACCGAGACCAAGACCGAATGTGGTCGGTCCGGTCCGATCTGGTTTTTGGTCGGTCCGGTCCAAATAGGCAAGATTTGGCAAGTTTTTTCGGTTTTTTGGTCGGTCCGGACAGGACCAACCAGACCAAAGACCGAACTAACCAAAAATCCTAGACCGAGGACCGGACCGAATGTGGTCGGTTGGTCCGGTCCATCCGGTCCGTTTGCTCACCCCTAGGGCTACCCGGGTATTTTCATAATAGTAATACAGCTACCACGATGAAGACCCCAAACCACATAACCTAATGATAGCGTAAGCATGAAATTTTTATCAACTTCCAAAGCCAAGAAGGTTCATTTGGCCTTTTTTTGGAGGTCATTCTATGTCCAAAAAGTTCATTCAGATTTTGTTGCAGGTTATTCTACGTCAATGTAGTAATGCTTACCTCATAATATCAGGAGAAGCTCAAATTGGCCAATTCTCTCTCCAACCATCATTCATTTTAGAAGATCTTTCAAGCAGGCGGGCGGCTTGACCAATCTAGGCGACTTCACGACATAAAGCATCGTAAAAAAAAACCCCTGTTATGACAGCAACTGAAAGAGAAACTCCATAAGTACAACTGATGACGTATAACCTATAGTTGGGCCACGAGCCCAAATTATAGACATTACTAAGCCCAAACCCACCACGAGTGGGTTATCATGACAAATAACTTGGGTCATAATTACCAACGGCTTGGGCTCACGAAGCCCAAAGCCCAACCAAAACACATGGCTAATGGATAAGGATCTTCTATTTACGGAATAGATATCCTTACCTCAAATAAAGCACCACGAGTGCGAAGAGTAAGGAGCAAGATACCTACACGGTTTCTGCGCCCTATATATAGAATGATATATTCTCATGAAAAGGTACGATTTACACAATCCCTAACTCTTCAACTAAACCCTAAACCGATTACTTACTCTCACACCGGAGTCTAATCATGGGAGACAATCCCACGATAAGCCTAACGGTGTTGTTTGCTTTCTTAGTGCGCAGGTATCACAAGCACTAAAGTTCTAATTGGTACGAGAGCAGGAGTCCAAACAAGGTAAGCCCGACTTTTGTATCAACAAATGGCGCCATCCGTGGGACCCTACACTAAGAACTCAAGACCAGAATGCCGAAAAACAAGAACTCAAGTCAGCGGACTCCGCAGCCGGAGAAAACACATGATGATTCACATAGGAAGAAGCATCAAGATTCGACTCCTAAGCCGACCTCTGGAACAACCAGTGCGCCTAGTCATCGTGAGTCGAATGTAACTCCAATCCCTACCGCGGTAGAATTGCCCTTGGGGACAACCCGAACTACTACCATAGTCTCAAGCGCTGAGGACATTCAGCGCACCCTCTTTACCACTCCCCACCAGGTGGCATCCATAGTGGACAACACTGTGCCACCAGGAGCACCTAATAGAGAGAGGGAACCTCATGCGGAGACGGACATCCTCGCAGTAGAAGAGGATGCACCTGAGGTGACATTAAACGATTCCGTGTCCCAACATTATGAGACTTTAACTAGTCTCATGCAAGAGGAGGCAAGGAAAAGGTCAAGCCGTAACCTACAAAATCGGCTAAACTTTAACCAAGAAAAATTTCCACCGCGCCACCATGAGCACAGAACCGGTGAGAGGCGCACCAACGTCCACGATAGACTTGGTACAGCATCTAACTCTCAATACTCGCAGGATTACGAAGACAATGCGAGGCACACCAGTGTCCATGCTAGGCTTGGTAGCCGAAGGATACAGGATAGACTTGGACGGCAATGCTCACCAAGCGAAAGCACCTCAAGGTCAGGTAGCCGAAGAATCCAAGATAGATTGGGGAAACACTACTCCCCAAGTACAAGTCCTTCAAATTCGGACTCTGAGGAAAAGCGGCGCAAGCGCCACAGGCGAAACAACTCTTCCTCAAGCAGTTCCTCGGACAACGAGGATAGAGAGACGGGACATTGGAAATCTAAGAACCGACGCCGGTACGAGGAGGACGAGGATATTTCCCTTCCTTGGCATCGCCAAAAGGTTGATGCGTTCACGCGACGCATAAGCGATTTTTCAGATGACAAGAAAAGGCGCATGCCCACCAATGTTTAAACATATGATGGCACGGGTGATCCCGATGATTACCTAAAAAATTTTGAGTCAGCGGCTGCTATCGAAAACTGGCCACAACCTATGTGGTGCCATATGTTCAACTCTACCTTAGTGGGGAATGCGGAAAGCATTCCGCCTAAATTTGAAGAGTTGCGGAAAGCATTCCGCCTAAATTTCACACAACGAAAGAAGTGCGCAAAGAACCCTGTAGAACTAGCCAGAGTGAAACAGCGCCAAGGGGAATCCACAAGCGCTTACACGGAACGCTTCAAGGATGAATGCATGCAAGTCAAGGCATGCCCCGAGGTACTAAAAATCTCAGGGTTCATGAACGGGATCAATAACCCAGAGCTGATACAGAAGCTAAACGATAAAGTACCCCAAAGCTTTGATGAGCTAAAAAAGCGCACCAGATCTTTCATCCAAGGGGAAGCGGCGACGGCAGACAGCAAACAAGGTTACTCAACCTTTAAACCACAAGAACAGTCTAGGAGACAATCCAATGACCAAAGTGGCAATCGCAACAGGAATTACCGCAACCGAGGAAGGGATAACGACAAGTATGTCCCACTCACAAAAACCCCTAAGGAAATATTCGCGACAGAAGGAGCAAATTTTCCAAAACCTCCACCCATGAGCACTCCAGAAGAAAAGCGCATCGGAGGAGGAAACTGCGAATACCATGGACAGAAGGGTCACACTACTAACGAGTGCGTTCAACTACGTCAGCTAATTGACAAGTTAGTAAGAGAATGGAAGATGGACCACCTCGTCAAAAACATCAAAGATGGGAAAGATAGACAAAAGAATGGGGCCAAAAAGGAGATACCAAAAAATAAGGCTGATACGATATACATGATACAATCATGGCAACAAAATACGAAACAAAAAGTCAACCAAAGATTTTCCAAGGGAAACCATATCTCTTTCCCCACTCTCACTGTGGACAACGCAGTAATAGAACCACTCACCATCGAGATACAAGCGGGAGGTCACAAGATCCACCGCATGTATGTCGATGGAGGAGCGTCTACGGACATCATGTACGAACACTGCTTCAAAAGGCTAAAACCTGATATACAAAACCAGTTAATTCCGGCCACAACGTCGCTAACTGGATTCACAGGTGAAAAGATTTGGCCCATGGGATAATTACGCATACTTGTGGTAATCGGCAATGAATATCATTCCACAACAGCCTGGATGAACTTCATGATAATCAGATCTCCCTCGTCGTACAATGGCATCATCGGGAGACCAGGGATATCAGCCATGCGCGCAGTTCCATCCACAGCACATGGGATGCTTAAGTTCCCAGTGGAAGGAGGAATCGTCACCCTATATAATACTACTGCATCTCCAAGAGAATGCAACGTAGTGACAGATGAAGTTTCGCGCGCTCCAGAACAATACATGGCCAAGGTGACAAATCTAAAAGTTGCAATCCACCCAGATTATCCTGACCAAGAGGTATCAATTGGGGGATCATTGTCCGACAAGGGCAGAGCGGCTGTGTGCGCATTATTGCAAAATAACCTAAACATCTTCGCATGGGAACCCAAACACATGACCGGAGTGCCAAGAGCCATCACGGAACACAAGCTAGAAATCCGACAAGGATATCCTCCAATACGACAGAAAAAACGTGGCCAAGCTCCAGAACGCGCAAAAGCTATCCTAGAGGAAGTGCACAAGCTCATGGACGCAGGGATCATGCGAGAAGTCTATTACCATGATTGGCTTTCCAACCCAGTAATGATAAAGAAAAGCGATGGTAGCTGGAGAATGTGCGTAGACTTCACCGATCTCAATAAAGCTTGTCCACAAGACTGCTATCCGCTACCAGAAATTGATTGGAAAGTAGAATCCCTGTGCGGATACCCTTTCAAATGCTTCCTAGACACATACAAAAGATACCATCAAATTTAAATGGCCAAGGAGGATGAAGAAAAAATAGCCTTCCATACGAGTCAAGGAGTGTATTGCTACACAAAGATGCCCTTTGGCTTAAAAAATGTAGGAGCCACATACGAACAGTTAGTGGATAACGCATTTGAGAAGCAAGTGGGCCGCAATTTGGAGGTCTATGTTGATGACCTGGTCTTAAAAAGGCATACCGAAGAAGAATTGGTGCGTGACATAGAAGAGACGTTTAAAACATTGGGAAGAATAAACATGAAATTGAATCCTAAGAAGTGCACTTTTTGAGCAACAGGAGGCATGTTTCTTGGATACCTAATAGAACCCGATGGTATTAAACCGTGTCCAGAAAAAACAAGAGCGTTCATCGAACTACCTTCACCGCGCACACTAAAAGAAGTCCAGTCACTAAACGGCAAATTAGCCGGGCTGAATCGATTCTTGTCCAAATCAGCGGACAAATCACTTCCTCTTTTTAAAACACTCACGAAGTTTACAAAGAAAGGAGATTTTCGATGGACTCCAGAAGCGGAAGAAGCTTTCCAACAGCTAAAACAAAACCTAGCAGAGCTACCAAAGCTTGTTGCACCCCGACAAGGGGAAGAACTGATCATGTATCTGTCAGCAACCCATGGAGCAGTCAGCGCGGTGCTATTGACAGACAGAAATTCTGTTCAAACACCTATATACTTCGTAAGCAAAGCCCTCAAGAAAACAGAGACTAACTACACCGCTATGGAGAAACTAGTCCTAGCTTTAGTATTCGCAGCTAAGAAACTGCGCAGGTACTTCCAAGCGCACTCGATAGCTGTAATCACGGACCAACCCATCAAGCAGGTTATCTCTAAACCTGATGCATCAGGGCGACTTCAAAAGTGGAGTGTGTTATTGAGCGAACATAACATTTCCTATAGGCCGCGCACAGCGATCAAAGGACAGATATTGGCTGATTTCATTATCGAGAAGCCAAATGCCGATACTCCATCACCAAAGGTTGAAGTACCACTACAAGAACCATGGATCCTATTTACGGATGGATCCTCGTGCGCAGAAGGATCAGGCGCAGGCCTTATCCTTACCAGCCCAGATGGAACAGAACACACTTACACACTACGCTTTGAATTCGTAGCCACAAACAATGAGGCAGAATATGAAGCATTACTGGCTGGACTACGCATAGCAAATCAAATGGGTGTACGCAACCTAGAAGCTAATGTGGATTCACGATTAGTAGCTAACCACGTGTCAGACGAGTATGTGGCTCAAGAAGAACACATGATCCAATACCTCGATAAAGCCAAATCCTTGATCAAGAATTTTGACAAGTTTTCCATTAAACAAATCCCACGAGGAGAAAATAAAAAAGTAGATGCGCTAAGTAAAATCGTATCTACAAGCTTTGCACACCTGTCAAAACAGGTATTGGTGGAAACCTTGAAGAACAAATCCATCTCTGAGATGGAAGTATCCACAGTAATAGAGGAAGAACATCCTACATGGATGACACCCATCATGGATTTTATTAGCAAGGGAACACTCCCCCAAGAACAAAAGGACGCTCGACGGATACGGCGCACAGCGCAGAGGTTCGAACTTCGAGATGGTATCCTATATCGGCGTTCATTCCGACAACCATGGCTCAGGTGCGTCGGACCTCTTCAGGCAGGTTATGTACTCCGGGAAATCCACGCTGGCTCTTGCAGCATGCACTCAGGACCACGGTCTGTTGTAGCGCGTGTTTTGCGATCCGGGTACTATTGGCCTACCATGCACCGCGACGCGCGAGACATGATTAGAAGATGCAGCGACTGCCAAGTTCACAGACCAATTTCGCGTCGACCACAACATGAGTTAACACCCATCACCTCACCATGGCCATTCCATAAATGGGGAATTGATATTGCAGGACCCTTTCCAGTCGCGCCAGGAGGACTCAAGTTTCTTATTGTCGCCATTGACTACTTCACCAAATGGATCGAGGCAAAAGCAGTGGCAAGTATCACAGGCAACCAGGTCAAACGATTCGTTTGGGATAACATTGTATGCCGCTTTGGCCTACCTGGAGAAATTATTTCGGACAACGGAAAACAATTCTGTGATAACCCATTCAAAGATTGGTGCGCGCAGTTAAACATTACACAGCATTTCGCATCAGTTAAACATACACAAACAAATGGATTAGTAGAACGCGCGAATCGTAGCCTGGGTGAAGGAATTAAGGCGCGCTTGGACAGACATAAAGGAAGATGGGTAGACGAATTATCACATGTTTTGTGGGCCCACCGCACAGAAATCAAAGTCAGCAACGGCGATACACCTTTTTCTCTTGTCTACGGGGACAGAAGCTGTTATACCAGCAGAAATTGGAATGCCAACAATCCGTACATCGGAAGTTAACATCACAACAAACGATGATGAACGGCGTATTGACTTAGATCTGTTGGAAGAACGACGCGAAAGGGCGGCTATCCGCGAAGCAAAAGCTAAATCAAAGATGAAGTATTATGATGCACGAGTCAAAAACACTTCTTTCAAACCAGGGGACTTTGTATACCGCACCAACGATGCAAGCCACCCAGAAGACACGGGCAAGCTCGGACCCAAGTGGGAAGGACCTTACGAGGTCACGGAGGCATTAGGCGGCGGTGCATATAGAGTACGCGATATGAAAGGCCACGAGCTACCACGCACCTGGAACATTTGCAATCTCAAGAGATGATACCTTTAGGCCACGGCCCACACACTGACACATCTGCACTTTAGTAAGTGCTCAATAAATGTTGGTGTATTTACTTTTTTTTTCTTTTCTCTTTCTTAGGAAATTGTCCTTTTTGCACTTGCAACAATCAATAAAACGTTGTGGTTTCTAGCTAACTCCACAACACATTTCAACATTTTTGCTTACATTATTCATTTATGTTTCAATCCTGTTTATATTATTGCCTACATGGCGTGCATGCACATATTAAGACCACACGAGGGCAGACAGGATGAGTAAACCTACTAAAGTACTCGTTGAGTAAGAGGGTTGCAAACCCATCAACACTGGGTCACGTATCCCTGTTAAATACCTTACTATCAAGACGTTGGAGTAAGTTAATAATTACACCCCACGATGGATGCACTTTGTCGCACACTGTGCGCGTTTAACAAAACATGGACTCAAGACAATTTATTCCTACATAGTGGAATTCGCAGTACGCTGCACTCCACCACATGGATTCAAAACAACTGACTCCTAAGTTCGTACACTAACTTCATACAAGCTTTTGACTTTAGTACGCATCTCACAATGAATGCACAACAACAAGTTTAAAACAAACTAATAAACCAAGACACTTGGTTACTAAAAATGATAAACGTAGTACGATACACATCTACTCGCACATTTGTTAAGGTTATGGACCGCAAACGTTTTTTAAGTTACGGACTTAATGCACAAGTTTTGAGCTCAAGTACAAGATATTATATGCACAACATAACCCTAGACAAGTCTTTCACAGAATAAAGACAAACAAAAAATCTAAGTACAAAACAATGTATGTGCACAAAAGAGTTCCGTAATTTTATTTACCAAAAAAACTACGCGTTTTTACAAAGCTATAACTACGAGTTATACATATCTATACACTATGGATACGCTCGGTGGAAGGCTCTGGCACAGCTGAGCTCCCCGCCTCCTGAAGCTTCTTCAACAACAGCGCATCTTTTGGTGACACGGTCGCCACACTGACTGCAACATCATCCGACCTGGGAAGATGTGCAGCACCCACACCGCAGAGAGTGGCCTTCCCCTTAAGACCTTTCTTCTTGGCCGCCCTCTCTGCATGACGCTCCAAAACTTCCTTCAGTGGCACCTCCGTCTCAAGAGCGAAGGGGTTCAGGATGTCACGCGGTTGCGCGAACACTGGAACCTGCAGTTGGGACTCATCAGGCTTTAAGAAGAAGTCAGCTTCGGCCTCTGCGTTCTCTGCTATATGCTGATTGGTCCCAAAGCAGTCAGATATTATTGACCAAGGTCAACAAGTCAAAGACAGCCTAGAATCAATACTCCGTGGATAGTATAGTGTTTCCCCGGGTCGTTAAAGTCCCAGCGAGATTGAAATGGTGTCGTTTGAAATCGTTTATGAGAAAGTGGCACTAAGGACAGTAGCCAGATGATGTGGAGTTGATATTGCTACTGTTATGATGGTATTTGTACACAGATATAATATTCACAAAAATCAGATAACAGATATATGCACGTATTCACAATTCAGGTTTACGCAATCGGACTGAAAAAAGTGGGTTTTGGTTTTTAACAAACTATAGGGGGTGCTTTTGACACTTTTTAAAACTTAAAATTAAAAATGAAAATGAAATTATGAAAATGATTAAAATACTATTTAAATATTATTTAATTAATAAAACTATTTAAAAACTAAATTAAAACCTATTTTAAATTAACTAATAATTATAACTATTACAAATTAACCTAAAAACTTGTAAAAATAATTTCTAAACTTAAATTAGAACTTGAAGAAAGTATAAAAAATAAAAATAAATATTTTTGTCTTTTTATGGGTTTTTTATAAATTGAAAACTATTTAACTTAATTAAACTAATTAAACTTCTTTTAATTAATATTAATACTAAATTAACTTAGAAAATTAAGATAAAATTTATAAAATTACTTAACCATCACAGGAATCCAACAAAATTATAAAAACTCTAAAAATTAAGTTTTAAGATTAATCCACTAATTATTTACTTTTTAATTACTTTAATTCTAATTTAAATAAATTAAATAAGACAAATGGAAAATGAACAGTAGAATTCAAAATTATATTTTTTAAAAGTTTAATATACTATATTAAAGCTAGGAAAAATATGAAAACTAAGTTTTACTTTATAAAAACTAAATATGAGATTTAATACTTAATATTAATTAATAATAAAGAAAACTAAAATTAAATCTAATTAATACTAAATGACAAAATAAAAATCTGAAAAAATTACTAAAATTACTTTACTATATAAGGTATTTAATAAAAATATAAAATTGACAAGTACTTAATAAAAATCTAAAAATGAAAATTAAATTTAAGTTGAATTAAATAGAAACTATCACTTAATTTAAAACTTGATTTTTTTGGAATTTTCTTTTACAAACTTGATATACCTAAAAACAAAGACTTTTTGTGAAAACAAAGTTTTTACAACTTAAAAATAAGCTGAGAACACCCCTTTTACCAAATCAGTTGACTTTGGTTGACCAACAAGGAAAAAGAGCTCAAATGAGCTTGTGTGGGTCCCACTTTGATAAAAACAGATACAAATAAGTTAAACAAACAACAATAAACCAGAAATAACAAGCAATGAACACAAATAAGCTATATAAGGCCAAATAAGCACTTTGACAAATCCAATTTCAAGTCAGAACTGGGACAAAGTTTGGGGTTGATTCCAAGTGGGGTCCACTGGGTTAGAGGTCAAACAAGGGGTCAAAAACCCAAGCCTACCAGGAGGGGGGTTGAGTGAGACCAAGTTATGGTATTGGGACCCACTAGGATGGCCACAAACCACCACCAAAGTGGTGGTAGTGGCTGAGGTATCTGCTGATGCAGGGCAGTTGTGTTGCCCTGCAGTTCACTTTGGGTAAGTGTGGGGCCCTCAAATAAAATCACAAAAATCAAAGTAAGCTAGGACATCAAAGATGAGCTGGGAAAGAACTAATCCTGAAAGTTACAAGATCTAAATCTTATTACATAAATCAAAACAATTCTAGCAAGTTTTGGAAAAATCTGAGAAAGGCATCCTTTGACTTTTAAGAAAAACTAGGAACTTGACTTTTATGAACTTCTAATGGCTGTTAATGATTAAAAATGGAACAACAAGCTAAATAAAGACTTAAACAAGCTAAAGCTACTAATTATACACCTAAGAACATGATTGTGCAAGCTAAATTCTTAACAGTTATGCATATGATGAGATTTAAAGGTCCATTTGACTTTTTCTTGTTTTAGCCCTGAGATTTATAGTTTATATGAACTAGCCTGACCTATTGTAGCATGTATGCACCAATTATACCCCTTGAATCAGCAAGAGCAGAGCTGAGACTCTTAAACCAAACACCCCTTTATCTATGACTGCCAAGGGTTTTACACAGCAAAGCAATGATTCAAACTAAATTACCATTGAATAAGCTTCTATTATCATTAAACAAGCATAAATGAGTAACTTTTATCAGCAATTAAAATCTATAACTAGACATAGCAGTACATGCAAGAAAAAAAATGAGAAGACCTTACAAGGCTATGAGTTAAGAACAAAGGTATCCAAGACCAGGAACAACCCTACAGCTCTCCACAGAGCTACTAAACCATCTTCAGCCCACAAATTCCATTGCTACATCTTCCTTCCCTCTTCTCCCATTATTTCTAATTTAGTAGCAATTTTGAGGTGTTTCCATGTGATCTTAATAGACTAAGTGCAAGCAAGTTTAAAAGCTTAGGAACTTATGAAAACTTATTAATGATCCTAAATAAGCCTATAAGAACAATGAGTAACAATGTTTAATAACATAAAGGAAATTTAAGATTTTCAATTTAAATTACAATTACTGAATTTGAAACTGAGATTCTTTGAATTAATATTAAACAAGGATCCAATGACATTAATGAAACAGATTACAAACTTTAAATTGAAAATTACAATTTGGAAAAGATAACATACTACCTACGGTTACACTAAAACTAAAACTACACTAATTGCTTTCCACTTCTGCTTCTCTTTGTCTTTATAGCATCCCAGAGGGTTTGTGGGTCCCAAAGGATCAAATCCCAGCAACCAAATGGCCACTTGGATCACTTTTGCTCTTATTGCAATTTTGGCGGGAAATCTGTTTTGTGACCAATTTGCTTCTGTGTTTGCAGGCTAGGGGTAGGGTAGGGTAGGGTGTTGGGAAGTGAGATATGGAAGGATAAGGGTGTGGAAGTGGATGGGTGCAAGTGGTGATGGTGGGGGTGGTATTGCAGAGGAGGTATTGGAGGGGAAAGTGTGGGTTTGACCTTGCTTGACCTTGGGGAGTGTTATTTTAAAAACGGGGGATGGGTTTTGGGATAGTTTGGGCTTAGGGTGTCATGGGCCAAGGTTTATGAGTGGTGGGCTGTGGGTGATGGATTATGGAAGGGAATTGGATTTGGTTGTTGGTTAATAGTATTACTAAGGGTCCGTTTGTATATTAGTAACTAGGAATCACAAGGACCAAAATGTAAAATCTGGAAATTGGGGGGCTGTTTATGAAATTTTCCCAAAGTATTCCAAGGACTATTTTTGCTATGTTAGAGTACCCCAAGGATCATAAATGTGATTTCCTAATTTTTGCATTCCTAGGGACTGAATCTGCCAATATTGAAACTTCAGGGACCTGACTTGTAATTTCACCAAACTTTCTACCCAGGGACCAAACCTGCCATAAGAGATTAGTATAGGGACAAAATTTGTTTTTCTCAAAGTTTTCATATCCCAGGGACCATTTTTGTCGATTTTCAAAGTTCAGGGACTAAACTTGCAATTTTGTGAAACTTTGTACCAAAGGATTAAATATGTAACTTTATGATTTAAAAGGGCCTTTGGTAACTTTTTCAAGTTTTTAGAACAACCAGGGACTAGATTTGACAACTTTTGAAAGGTGGGGGACTGAAACTGCCAATTATGCAAACTTTGTGCGTTTTTCATCTGTTTTTGGTATTTTTGCATTTGAAACATGTAAAACACTTTCCTGGGATATTTTCACTATTTTGATGCAATATTGAGTGTTTTTAGATGTTTTGGCGGCTCAGAAATGGTAAAAATGATGAGTATTTACACACTCATCAATCCCCCACACTAAAACATTGCTAGTCTCTAGCAATCTTTTGAGAAAAACTTGATGGATTTGAGAATCTCTTTACCAAAAGCCATCACTTCTGGAGTAGCCAGGTGTAAGAACTGTGGCACACCTGATAACCGTGTGATTTTGAGCAAATCATCAGCTGTCAACGGATTAGATTAGTCTTTACCAAAAGCCGTTTGCTTCTGGACTAGCCAACTCTTGATGGAATAGTCAACATCTTGGTGAGCTGATTACCAATTATGGATTTTCCACGGCCTTTACCACAAGCCATAAACTTGCGGGCTAGCCAACTCATTTGTTTTTGGGGAGTTGAGGAACCATACAATTTTTGGCAAATTGCAAGCCATCAACGGATTTGAGATGTCTTTACCAAGAGCCGTTTGCTCCTGGACTAGCCAATCCCTTTGTCATTAAGACTTTGGCGGACTGATTACCACAAAAATTTTGAACTTTAGTGAAAAATTTTTGAAAATTTTGGTCAAAAACGGGGGTATGAGATAGTAAAATATGATAAAATTCGCTATAATAGCGAATACCCCCCCCCCCCCCCCCACACTAAGCATGAATATTGTCCTCAATATTCAAAGTCCCGGCTATTATGCCGACTCTTGAAACGTAAAAGGAGAACATAACAAGTTAAATGTGGAAACACAATTTTGTTTTTCACTTTTGTAATCATAGCATGGGGGACTCCCCCACACTTAGGGTGAAAACCCTATAAGCATGCTACTGTTTTTGTTTACCGAGTCGCTAGCTTGACTCGACCCCGAATTCATTTGTCCTTGGGGAAGCATGATGTGGAAAAACTTTCATTCAAGATGTTTGGATAAACATTTGAAGCACGTGAAAGTTCCACACCGATGAGACATAGTCCCGGCTCAAAATAGTGGTCAATGAAAATGCCGGGATCAAAGATAGTGTCTTCATTCCCAAAGGAGTGAAGAACAAGAGAAGTCACCCTGTAGATGAAGAAAAGGAAGAAAACCATGATGAAAATCATTATAGGATTTTCTTCCTCGAGAGCAGGCTCCGTAGCCTGAGTTTGGATTTCAAAGGGTAAGCTCGTAAATATCCCGGGAGGGTGGG
This sequence comes from Artemisia argyi, assembly GCA_030686995.1. Classification (NCBI taxonomy): domain Eukaryota; kingdom Viridiplantae; phylum Streptophyta; class Magnoliopsida; order Asterales; family Asteraceae; genus Artemisia; species Artemisia argyi. The sequence continues at coordinate 176,401,253 of CM060703.1, forward strand.
TGGGAATTTGCAAATTCTCATAATTGAGAGCATCTCCCCCCGGGATATCAAACTCCGGAGGAGTCATGACATGATGAGTGAGTTCACCGGAGAACTCCTCATGAAGAGAATTATTCACAAGATGTGAATCTGTGAATTCATGTTCCGGAATAGACTCATCACAATCCTCGTTCTGAATATCAAAGAGTGGATTATCAGAAATCAAAGTGAATTCAGATTCGAATTCAAATAGAGGATTAGTGAGAGCAGTATTGAAAGTTTCGGGAACAATGTTCTCTATTGGACTGTTGGGATCAGAATTGAGTGACAGATCATGGTTTAAGAGATTTTCAATTTCGGCTTCGGAGTTAAGGAGACCATCATCACTTCCTGTTGGAAGTGAATTGATTTTGGTGATCTCCTCAAGAATATGATCAACATCAATATGTGGAATTGATGCCTCAACATACTCGATGTCTCCATAAAATGCACAATCTTCGCTACAATCGGAGAAAATCTCCAATTGAGCTTTTGGACACTCAAGAAGGGAAGGTGAATCACACATATGATCAGAAGTTCCATGTGACTCTCCTGGGATTGGGACAAGGTTCTCAGCACTAGACTTTATTAATTCGTCCGATTCCTTATTAGGAACAGTGCTAAGATGCTCATCCCCCATATTTAGAGAGTGAGTGGAAACCTCGGGTGTGACAACAGTTGTTTGAGATGGAATCTCAACTGCTGGGATATCAACTGATGAGCTTGATGAATCTTTTTGAATAATAACAATGTTATCTTCATCATCATTGTCATCATAGTCATCAAATAGAGCAGTATTGCGAATATTGGCATGTAATTTAGCTGCTCGTTGCTCAGCCAATAATTCTTCCATGCTTTTTCCAGATTCTCGTTCTTCAGCAAGTAATTCTGCCATAGTTTTCCCACGAGAATTTGGAATGAAAGGAAATTGTGGGGATGCGGATGTGTCAAAACCGGAAGGTTGACATTGAAAATCATCGTGAGGACCCCCACAATATGCACAAGAAGAACTTGGAGTATGGCGGAGTGAAATATTAGCTAACTCCTCCTTAAGTTCTTTAAATTTCTCAAGAACCTCTAAAAAGTCTTGCTGGATTTGAGGAGTTACTTGGATAGTTTGATACTGTGGAGGTTGGTCTTGGTACGAAGAGTCATAATTGTTACAAGGAAATGGATTCCTCGTTTGACAATCAGAGCTAAAGTGTGGACCTCCACAGTAATCACAACAGTGAAACTGATGTGGTTGTGAGTTGTATGTGCTTGAGTTATAATTGTTGTCAGGAAACTGCTCATAGACAAGCGTGTTTCCCGATTGACAATCAGAACTGTAATGTGAACCACCACAGTACTCACAATAGTAAAACTGCTGAGTCTCATGGTGTGGTAACTGATGGAATGAATCAGTTGTGTCATGGTAGGAATAGGGATTCTGGTTATAGACAGACCCGTTTCCTGACTCTACCATGCCACAACTGGGGCAATTGCCACCATTATAAGGATTACCACACCACTGGCAAATCAGAAAGTGTGGATGAGACATAGAAAGAATCAAAAGGTTTTAGAGGGTAAGAAATGGAGAATCAAAAAGGTGAGAGGGTAAAGGTGAATATTTTTGGTATTTTTGAGAGACATGTTTAGTGCACATGCACCAAAAACAATTTTTCAAAACAAATTCGAGGCAAAACCACAGTGAACTTAAACCAGAAATCACAAGTGAATGGCTTCTTTGAAAAAGGTACACCACTCACAGGGATATAAAGGCAAGTTTTAATCTTAAGTTTGGGAACTTATTATGGGTTTATTAATTAATTTTTGAAAAACTGCTTTAGGCTTATGGGTGTGTGTGCAGAAAACTTGGGAATATTTTTGGAACTGATTCGTTAACCGAAATCGTCCCTTTAAAATTACTCGCAGGCTGGCGGGAGGAAAGAATGGATTCCTCTTCAGTTCGCAATTTAATGTCAGAACTTACCTTAAACCAACTGTTTCAGGTTGTAATCTTAAAGAACACGAAGTAATTTAACTTCACAGTTTGTTTTTGATTGTTTTTAATTTTTTTGGTGTTTTTAACACTTCAGGAAAAGTGTTAATGAACTTTTTTTATATGATTATGTTTTTACAAAAACTTTTTTACAAATTTGTGTGAAATTTGTACAGGGAGGGTTTTGAAAACCACTAAACTTAAAACGATTTTATAAAACACGCAACAACCTCCCCGGCAGCGGCGCCAAATTTTGATTGGTCCCAAAGCAGTCAGATATTATTGACCAAGGTCAACAAGTCAAAGACAGCCTAGAATCAATACTCCGTGGATAGTATAGTATTTCCCCGGGTCGTTAAAGTCCCAGCGAGATTGAAATGGTGTCGTTTGAAATCGTTTATGAGAAAGTGGTACTGAGGACAGTAGCCAGATGATGTGGAGTTGATATTGCTACTGTTATGATGGTATTTGTACACAGATATAATATTCACAAAAATCAGATAACAGATATATGCACGTATTCACAATTCAGGTTTACGCAATCGGACTGAAAAAAGTGGGTTTTGGTTTTTAACAAACTATAGGGGGTGCTTTTGACACTTTTTAAAACTTAAAATTAAAAATGAAAATGAAATTATGAAAATAATTAAAATACTATTTAAATATTATTTAATTAATAAAACTATTTAAAAACTAAATTAAAACCTAATTTAAATTAACTAATAATTATAACTATTACAAATTAACCTAAAAACTTGTAAAAATAATTTATAAACTTAAATTAGAACTTTAAGAAGGTATAAATATTTTTGTCTTTTTATGGGTTTTTTATAAATTGAAAACTATTTAACTTAATTAAACTAATTAAACTTCTTTTAATTAATATTAATACTAAATTAACTTAGAAAATTAAGATAAATTTTATAAAATTACTTAACCATCACAGGAATCCTACAAAATTATAAAAACTCTAAAAATCACAAGATGAGCTGGGAAAGAACTAAGTGTGGGGCCCTCAAATAAAATCACAAAAATCAAAGTAAGCTATGACATCAAAGATGAGCTGGGAAAGAACTAATCCTGAAAGTTACAAGATCTAAATCTTATTACATAAATCAAAACAATTCTAGCAAGTTTTGGAAAAATCTGAGAAAGGCATCCTTTGACTTTTAAGAAAAACTAGGAACTTGACTTTTATGAACTTCTAATGGCTGTTAATGATTAAAAATGGAACAACAAGCTAAATAAAGACTTAAACAAGCTAAAGCTACTAATTATACACCTAAGAACATGATTGTGCAAGCTAAATTCTTAACAGTTATGCATATGATGAGATTTAAAGGTCCATTTGACTTTTTCTTGTTTTAGCCCTGAGATTTATAGTTTATATGAACTAGCCTGACCTATTGTAGCATGTATGCACCAATTATACCCCTTGAATCAGCAAGAGCAGAGCTGAGACTCTTAAACCAAACACCCCTTTATCTATGACTGCCAAGGGTTTTACACAGCAAAGCAGTGATTCAAACTAAATTACCATTGAATAAGCTTCTATTATCATTAAACAAGCATAAATGAGTAACTTTTATCAGCAATTAACATCTATAACTAGACATAGCAGTACATGCAAGAAAAAAAATGAGAAGACCTTACAAGGCTATGAGTTAAGAACAAAGGTATCCAAGACCAGGAACAACCCTACAACTCTCCACAGAGCTACTAAACCATCTTCAGCCCACAAATTCCATTGCTACATCTTCCTTCCCTCTTCTCCCATTATTTCTAATTTAGTAGCAATTTTGAGGTGTTTCCATGTGATTTTAATAGACTAAGTGCAAGCAAGTTTAAAAGCTTAGGAACTTATGAAAACTTATTAATGATCCTAAATAAGCCTATAAGAACAATGAGTAACAATGTTTAATAACATAAAGGAAATTTAAGATTTTCAATTTAAATTACAATTACTGAATTTGAAACTGAGATTCTTTGAATTAAGATTAAACAAGGATCCAATGACATTAATGAAACAGATTACAAACTTTAAATTGAAAATTACAATATGGAAAAGATAACATACTACCTACGGTTACACTAAAACTACAACTACACTAATTGCTTTCCACTTCTGCTTCTCTTTGTCTTTATAGCATCCCAGAGGGTTTGTGGGTCCCAAAGGATCAAATCCCAGCAATCAAATGGCCACTTGGATCACTTTTGCTCTTATTGCAATTTTGGCGGGAAATCTGTTTTGTGACCAATTTGCTTCTGTGTTTGCAGGCTAGGGGTAGGGTAGGGTAGGGTGTTGGGAAGTGAGATATGGAAGGATAAGGGTGTGGAAGTGGATGGGTGCAAGTGGTGATGGTGGGGGTGGTATTGCAGAGGAGGTATTGGAGGGGAAAGGGTGGGTTTGACCTTGCTTGACCCTTGGGAGTGTTATTTTAAAAACGGGGGATGGGTTTTGGGATAGTTTGGGCTTAGGTTGTCATGGGCCAAGGTTTATGAGTGGTGGGCTGTGGGTGATGGATTATGGAAGGGAACTGGATTTGGTTGTTGGTTAATAGTATTACTAAGGGTCCGTTTGTATATTAGTAACTAGGAATCACAAGGACCAAAATGTAAAATCTGGAAATTGAGGGGCTGTTTATGAAATTTTCCCAAATCCAAGGACTATTTTTGCTATGTTAGAGTACCCCAAGGATCATAAATGTGATTTCCCAATTTTTGCATTCCTAGGGACTGAATCTGCCAATATTGAAACTTCAGGGACCTGACTTGTAATTTCACCAAACTTTCTACCCAGGGACCAAACCTGCCATAAGAGATTAGTATAGGGACAAAATTTGTTTTTCTCAAAGTTTTCATATCCCAGGGACCATTTTTGTCGATTTTCAAAGTTCAGGGACTAAACTTGCAATTTTGTGAAACTTTGTACCAAAGGATTAAATATGTAACTTTATGATTTAAAAGGGCCTTTGGTAACTTTTTCAAGTTTTTAGAACAACCAGGGACTAGATTTGACAACTTTTGAAAGGTGGGGGACTGAAACTGCCAATTATGCAAACTTTGTGCGTTTTTCATCTGTTTTTGGTATTTTTGCATTTGAAACATGTAAAACACTTTCCTGGGATATTTTCACTATTTTGATGCAATATTGAGTGTTTTTAGATGTTTTGGCAGCTCAAAAATGGTAAAAATGATGAGTATTTACACACTCATCATATGCCTCCCAAGAGTTAATCCCTGCGTGATCACTCGGATGGGATAATCTTGGTCGCGCTCCAGCTGTGCAATGTGTGGAAGCTCAAAGAGCCTCATCCTTTCCATCGCCTGCACAAGCTCGTCGTAGGCACCAGCATTATATTCAGGAACCTCAGAGGGGGAAACCTTCAGCAGTTGCGCCTCAGCCAACTCTTCCACAGCCTGCGCCTTGCCACGAGCAACGGCGCATTCCACCACTTTCCCAAAGGCACTCACGACCTCTAGGGACTCCAGTGTGCCCATAGCAGCCAGGCACAAACCATGGCTGATCAACCACCTGCAAAAACAACAACAAATGCATTAGAAAAACAAACAATATACAAAATTACAGAGGAACGTACAACAAGTACCTGCGCTCCGCAATAGTAGACATAAGATGAGGATACAACTCCTCATCATACTTTATGCTCAGCCTGCGCAGCTTCTCTTCCTGCGCCTCTACAGAGTCTTCTACCTTCTTGCCAAACTGAGCAAGCTGACCGCAGAGCTCATTCTTCCTGTCTTCCAGATATTTTACCCCCCAGGCAAGGTCAGCCTTATGTTGCTGCGATTCCCCACGTTCGCGCTGCAGCTCAGCCATAAACACAAGTTTCTCCTCAGTCGCCTTCTTGGCGCGCTCATCGGCAGCCAACACCTCCGCTTGAGCCTCAGCCAACTGTGCTTTGAGCTGCGCAATCTGCTCATCCCTCTGAGCGAGGCTACCTCCCTCAACAACAGTTCGTGCCTTTAGCTGATGACCAACTCAGCCTGGCGCGCAGCAAACCAGCCAACTCCTCCACCAACTCCTGCGCAGACATCTGCGCCGCCGCCTTCAGATGCTCCTCTACATCAGCAGTCTTAGGCGATGCAGCATGATCAACAACAGCCGCATCACCATCTGTAGCATGGTCCCTACGAAATGAAGAAGATGTAATTAGTACGCGGATACGGCAAATAAAAGAAAGTTACAGTCATAAATACTTACACAAGTGGTGGAGATCTGGCCTGATTCTTCTGTGCGCTAGTCGCAGACATCTCATCTTGCACATCTGACTCATCCTCCCCAATCAGGCGACGCCTCCTTTTGGAGGTACCAACAACATAACCACCAGAAGACGCTTCCTTGCGCTTCTCCCTACGAACCTCCACAATCTCCACACTGTTTGACGACTCCACATGCGTCTCTTCTTCCACAGGAGACTTCTCCTCAGTAGGAGGGACAACCTGCACTGGCGCAACAAGCACAGCTGCAGGGGGAGAATCCTAACGATCAACAGGTCCAAAAATAATCAGGTGCCCCGCCGTGGCCTGCAAAATGGGCTGCTCACCCTCCCTCAGGGGACGCACCCCCACCGTCACGCGCTTGGGTTCTTTCAGCTTCACGACAGCGAACAAATCCATTTCTGCGATAGACAAGAGACAAATAACAAAGAACAAAGTTAGTTATTCAAGGGATAAAAAGCAAAATACTTACATTATAGAGGCAGTAAAAGGATGAGCTCCCACCCTGGCTGTTCTCATCGATGAAGGTTGGAACCTCGTCCGCACCATCAAAATAATTACAGCTCAGCCCCATATGCACCAAGAACTCCTCAGGATAGGAGTTAATGGGAATGCGGTTAGCATCAATTATGTCCGCATCCGCGGCGCTATAAGAACCAGGGATAGGACGCTCATCCCTCGGCAACGACCTTTGAGTATAGAACTCAAAGCGCGACGAAAATACAACATCATCTACCCAGAAGAAGTACTCTCTCCAATGCCTTAAGGAATCTACCTTCTCTTCATAGCATTGTAGGCACCCTGCGCATTTGGCAAAAGAGACCAATCCATGCGACCACGTTGTGTGGTAAAACGCACGGAATAGGTCAACTGTCGGATTGATAGCCAATAACCGACAATTAATCTCAAAATTTGATATCTTAGCCACACCTATATAGTGCAGCTGTGAGATATGGAGTTGGTAATGATTGAGCACGTTGCTCAAAAAGACAGAAATGGGTACGCGATAATTCGGGTAATCAAAAAAGCGTGTATACAAACCGATTTTCCCATCAGGGAAATCAGCAATACACGCATCCACGTCTGGTGCTTCAGGATGGATGTCGAGAGGAATGAAGAAGTCAGAAGAAAACTGACGTACGTCATCCTCATCCAACCTAGAGCGGAATTCGTGTAATTGAGCAACCATTTTACAACAAAGGTATATTAAATAATACGCACTCGCAGATACCTAATGCAGATAGAAGATTGAAGGAGAAGAAGCTTTTAGAATTTTGCAAATGGTGAAAAACGTTTGACTGTGTGAACCACAGTGAAAAGGGGCGGTCATTTATATAAGACAGCAAGAAACCCTAAATGGGATGCCACGTGGATTCCACTAACAAACGTGTGGCTGGGAGATGGAAGGTACAAGCACTTTTCCCCTTCTCTCGAGGCACACGTGGATAGCCTCCCCATTTTTCGAAGCACTCTTTGTGATATTTTGGGACTTGGTACATTGTTCCTACCTTTTTGGCGGGAAGTATTTAATTTCTTCCCGCCACACTTGCCGCTAGTTTCATTAGTCTAGTATCCGCAGCTACGATCCGTGCACACTAGACTGGGGGGACATGATGACGTATACCCTATAGTTGGGCCACGAGCCCAAATTATAGACATTACTAAGCCCAAACCCACCACGAGTGGGTTATCATGACAAATAACTTGGGTCATAATTACCAACGGCTTGGGCTCACGAAGCCCAAAGCCCAACCAAAACACACGGCTAATGGATAAGGATCTTCTATTTACGGAATAGATATCCTTACCCCAGATAAGCACCACGAGTGCGAAGAGTAAGGAGCAAGATACCTACACGGTTTCTGCGTCCTATATATAGAATGATATATTCTCATGAAAAGGTACGATTTACACAATCCCTAACTCTTCAACTAAACCCTAAACCGATTACTTACTCTCACGTCGGAGTCTAATCGTGGGAGACAATCCCACGATAAGCCTAACGGTGTTGTTTGCTTTCTTAGTGCGCAGGTATCACAAGCACTAAAGTTCTAATTGGTACGAGAGCAGGAGTCCAAACAAGGTAAGCCCAACTTTTGTATCAACAACAATTAAAGCTAAATTTGGATTCTTAACGCAACCATATTTCCACATGAACGGAAAAGCATTATCAAATAAGCAACGAAAATCGATATAAAATCCATACAGCCCTAAACTTAGTATCACATATATATATATTAAATTATGTAGTGTTAGAAAGAAAGGAAACACAAACGTACCGCGGTTGGAAACCAAATCCGGTCAAGCTTAATTCTACAACTTTCCAACCGCTGAACATATGCCTGCATCAAAAACCAAATCCAATTAAGCAAAACCATCAAACACACAGAGTTAAGCAAAACCATGAAACACACACGCACATATTGCAAAACAAACTCATATTACAAAAGCATAATACTCTCTTCCTTAATCGGCTTTTGTTATCAACTTATCGATTCTGAGCAAGCCTTTTTAGTATCTGTTAACAACAAATCATTAACTGACATCATATAATTTAACAAAGCTCGACACAGCAAAATAAGTCACCTAGTAAAACTTTGAAAAAAAAATGCAAATACCCGAATTAACTACAATTGAAAAAAGGAATGATATTAACAAATGGAATTTGTAGTTGACTTTAATCATATTATCTATACTACTATATAATGTATTTGGGACTATTCTATAATTAGAAAGGCTTAAAAATTCAGACTTTTATTTACTAATTATGGAAACAACAACCCCTAACAATCACCCCCAACAATTTATAACCACCTCAACAACCACCCCCAACAACCACTTTCCACCACCCCACCTCCCTCCTCTTCACCCAATAATCCGCCCCCGCATCGCGCGGGCACCTTTCTAGTTTGTCAAAAGAGCGCTAACCGTAGTTCTTGTTTCCTGTCCCCATGGCTGTAAATCATAACCGTTTTTCAAGAGAACTCAGATGATGATGTCGCCGACGTTATAAAAAAACGTATTCACAACTTTCACTTGATAAAACTTTAACTGGTTTCTAAGACCAATTGCAATATTTATTGAAAGTATAAAAAAAACAAAGTTTCAGTTACCGTCAGTGGCGGTGTGTGCAACACCGGCGGCTTGTTGGTGGTAAGATATCTACTTTTTTCACATAACCTTTTCGAAAATCCTGATTAAAAAAAATAAAAAGTAGGAATTAAACAAAATTAAAGTATACCCATATGTTGCTAAACATAAACTGGAACAATCACAACCACCTGTTGTTGTTGGTCCAAAAGTAGATGAATGACGTCGAGCAGCGAAGACGGTAGAAGTGTGAGGCTGATGGAAACGTTGGGAGGTATGAAGATAAGATTGGATTTTTTATTTTTATTTTTTTTTTTATAATCTGAGCAACCGTTTCTTAACCCGGAAGATAGCGGGGAAAAAAGCGTAAAAAAGAAACGGGCTTGAAGATAATATAACTGGACTGAAAACACCGGCCCAACTGATGAGGTAACCAATGACCATGCACCGAATTGACGCAAAATTATACATATAGTAATACTTTAATTTGACAAAGTTGGGCTATAATATACGAGTATCAAGTTTTTACTTATTTCAACAATATCTCATGATGTATTTTGGTAATTTGACAAGCTAGGAATCATAGACGGAGGATACATAAGGCAGGGTGGGGCCATGGCCCCCTCAAAAATTTGGGTTGTAATTATAAGTTTTGTATTATTTATGTAAAATGCATCATATGTATGAGTAAATTTAACTTCTGCCCCTCCCAATTTTTGGGATTAAAACTTCAAAAGCTTTAAGTGAATAGCTAAACTATTCAATCTGAAGTCTGAGGTTGCACAGAAACTTATATTTTGCAAAATCTTTTGCTTAGCTTAATCCAGGTTGCACAGAAACTTATATTTTGCAAATTCTTTTGCTTAGCTTAATCCACCGATAACACCAACATATCTTTTGACTCCTCTTTTTCATTTACATATAATATACTAGTAGTTAGTATTTTGGGATCTCCATTGTTACGATTTAACTTGTTTATCCATATATAGCCCTAGTTTATTTTATCCTTTCGAAAAAATGATGCAATAGAAAGTTCAATACTACATGTGCTCCTAAATATATAGCGGTTACACCTTTTGTAGGATATTACGAGAAAGTTCAAAACACCAACACTTGAATCAGCAATGAAACTATGCAAAAATCTACTTCACGACACAAACACTAGATGCTCTATATATTAAAAACTATTTTTTGTGTTCGAATGTTTCTGGCCCCCCCAAAAAATACGTCCAAGCTCCGTCCCTGCTAGGAATATATACGAGTATCAAGTTTCATCCGAAGTTTAATTAAATACTATTGGGACTTATTTCAATATATAAAGTTGACAAAAGATTGGATTTTTTTTCTTTTTTTCGTATTACTTTTTAGTTTTGTAAAAATGAAAAAGGCCCATTCTAATGAAAGGAATTTAGGGGCCGTTTATTTGGTGAAATTTTTTTTATTTTTTCAGGAAATCTATACTATCTAATATTTGAAGGTTTTGCACAAGTCTTTTAAGCACGCTGCATTAAAAATCTGTTTAATGCGCTTATGTGTCTTTCCATATTAACCAACCATTGTACAAGAGTCTAATGCATTATTTTTGATACAATAAACACACAAAGTCAAATGTTTTATCCTAGGAATGTTTTAATTGTGGTCTAACCTATTAAACACATTGAATAAAAACGCTACTCCTTAAAAACAATATACGCTCCTCTTCAATCTTCCTCTATACGATTCAAATCTATCTTCCTCTCTATGATTCAAAAACATGTTGCTAACTTGAGCTTCACATTGTTATTGCATTGATACTTTATAGCAAATTCTGTGATCTGGGAAGTGCGTCATAGGTGTTCAATGAAATGTGTGAGAGGTATTTCACTTACGTGTATTATTAGATAATAAGCAACAGCGTGATTAGTTTCTTGATCTTTGATTGAAAGCATGAAATTTTGTTTCTTGCATGCAAACGTGACTTATTCTGCCACTTCATTCAAGTATGTTTAAATCTTTCGTTGCTACGTATTTATGTGGTTTATGTCATGTTCATAAACTTATAGAATATTCTTTTATTTTTTTGTAGGAACCTGAGCATTAATCATCATTTGTACAATAGCTATTGAAAGTTTATGAAGTTCTATCCAATAGCTGCTTTGATCCACTATACAAATTTAGGTCGTTTCAATTTTTTATAATCATTATATATGCCCATCAGATTTTTTTATTGCATCTGTTTGAAAACTTTTTTTTTTCATGGCACAACCTAATCTTATTTCTGGAGACTCTTGGTGTGCTGGTATCTCATGGAAAAAAAAGGTTGTACATCTAATTTTACATGGAGAATGATGATTAATACGCGACAAAGACAATGAAGTAGGAGACATAAGTAAACTGAATTTGTTCTTCGAAGCTAAAAACTTCATAAACACTTTGATGTCAATCACTTTATCATGTTAGCAATGCTTGCATATCTTTAAGCACGGTACATATCTTAAGGATGACGCATGTCTATACAAGTGATCCAGACAAATTAAATGTTTGTGATTGATATTTTTGGTTCTTGCTAAAGTAGAGTATAAGGTGAACTCATTACATGAAATTATATACTTCTTTAATTTGTCTGTGAACAACACAAAGATGTGCATTTCTAATTCAACCAAGCCTGTTAATTGGGTAAATATGCTTAATGTGCTTTTTTATATTGTTGTTGTAAAGTCAGTATAGTTTATAGTTGGGTCGTTAATATTTTTTTGTTATGTTTCGGTATATGATAGATGTAAGCCGGAAATTGTAAAAGGATTTTGTGGTGCTTTTATTGAAGTTTAACTTATACAATCAATAAGGAGTGATTCATATGCGATTTATTTTGAGCTGTTATTTGATATCGGCGCAAATACATAATAAAGGTCATGCAAAAATGTTAGCAGTTTATATTAATGATAGCAGTAGTCATATAGTTCCTCGCATTTTAATATTCTCCAATTTTTTATTTTATTTTTTATTATTTTTTTTGCACTTCAAAGTTAATTTTAGTTCTTTTGTTTTTTGTTTAAAGGGTGACGAAAATGTTGGGATTGCACTTTTGTACCAGGTACGAATTCTTCCCCATAACGCAACACATTATCCGAAGTTCAGGTCAATTACATTTTGGCTATCTGGGATTTCTTATGAGACTTCGTATATGGGCTATATGGGATTTATTATCTGTTTATGCTTATATGTGGTTTATGAGCTATACAAAAAGGTTGTACATATCACTTTGATCATGGAATCATTTTGATCATAATGGGAACTCATACCATTTTGTGTTGCAGGAGGGCTTTGATAACCTAAAAGATGTATGATATTGAGTAAGAAGCTCAAGTTTGTCTATGACACTTCCATGGTTAAAATGTTAAATGCTCTAAAAGATATTCCGCCCGAGTTAGACAAACTTAGCCAAAAAGCAATTTCAAAGATAAAGTGGACAGATTATTTATGTATTCTTCGTATGTATTCATCTCTTGGCGTTTTTATGTTTCCTCTATTTAGTTTCTAAATTTCTTTACATTTATTAGGTTCCAATATTAATTTGGAATGTTGTCCATAAGATATAGGGATTGAAGCAAAGATGATGAACAACTATGTGTATTCTTTCTTTCTTTTTTAAAATAGTATGTTAGTATAGCATGCAACACCTGGATTTTAAAATAGCTGATGTTGCAGGTATGTTCAAGATTCATTGTTGTTAGGCGAAAAACTTGATGGGTTGAGTATGGGTCAAAAATGATTGTTTGTGGGATGCACTTAAGCGGGTACGTTACTCATATTCCCTTTAGATTCATTTTTATTGTTTGTGGTACACACGGGTCAAAACGGGTTTGGTAGGATCTGCTGACCCACCCATGCTTTTTATGTCATTGTGTTACTCAAGAGAGCTCAAACATGTACATATGTTATGGAGACTCATTTCTACAAAAAAATTCCATGTAGCCTTCAATCTTGCATTTATCACTGGTACTAATTTTAATGTTTTATTTTTATGATCGATTTAACGTATACTGTAACTTAAACTCAATCAAGGATCTCCAGTGTAAAATTATGAAACTGCTATCTTTTTCTATATTTGTCATGTTCAAGATGAATTCAAGTAAGATTATTAGCAAAAGTATAGATACCATTTGTATTCAATTTTTTATAATGCTAATAGAGTACACAATTGTTAAACCATTAATTTGACACATATCCTTTAACTACATTTTTTTATAGTTTGCCCCGCTAGAAGTGCAAGTTGGTGTCGGAGCAGCCTTCTCATGCAATCGATTCAGATTTTTTGGGTAGTTATTGTTGTTAGTTGTGAAGTATATGTAAGCAAAAGTATGTGCAAGTTTATAAGCAGGAACAACGATAAGTAATTTTTCTGTGAGGTCTTTAACAACCTTTAGGCAAGTGGTGTTTCCTTATTTGATGACAACATTTTTTGAGTTTTTGGTGGAATGTCTTGAATTTTAAAGTGGTTCATTTTATGTTGTGTTTGGTTTAATAATATTAATATAGCTAAAATCTGTAGCTTTTGAAAATAAATGTATAATTATATTATGGTCATAGAAAAATGATGCATCAATTTGTACTAAATTTAAGAGCACATTCTTATTTATATGTTTTGAGCCATTCAAGTGGGCGACTCATGTGTTTAACCGATGTTGATCAATGTTGTCACAATTAAAGTCGTTCATATGGAGGTGATCTATATTCTTAATATAAGTTCATTATACCAACAACTACTTTATTTAAACTTTAATGTAATATTTTTCCCTATATTAATGTAACACGTTTTAGCTACAACTTATAAAATCACGAGGTGTAAAAAGTTCTCACCACCATGATACTATTTTATTATTTTCATTCTTTCCTAACATAACATTATTCAAGACCTACATGTATGCACTCAGTTAGATGATGATTTGACTACATCCTGACTACAACTATATATGACATGACATATTGTCTTAACTATCTCCATGAAGATATTTCATATATATATATATATATATATATGAATTCTAAACGTTAGTCTACAAAAATGCCCTTGATTCCACAGGTTTTTAAGCTATTGCATTATATAAGTTAGCTTTTGATTGGAAAAATAAACAAATAATAATATATCTTGAAAAATGCAACACAATACAACTTTCTTTTACTTTGATTTTTTTTCATACTTAGGTGTTCACGGAATGAACCTGGCTACTCAAATCATTGACGTTAAATGTACTTTTCCTCTTTAAGACTATCTACCAATGGTAGAAGACAATACATGCACATTTATGATTTTAATAGTATCAAACCAAAATTTATCGTATCACTTACATAACACTTATTATTTCTTTCAGTAATAATAAAACTTATTTACATTCGTTGTTGGACGAATAGAGAGATTTTACAATGTTTATTATCATTTAAGGTTTCAAAAGAAAAAAATTACATGAGAGAATGGGACTACCAAAATTCCCCCCTACTATTTCAATTCACATCGTGACAAGTAAATATGACCTCAAGTTTGCATTAAACATAGGACTTTTGGTTTTCCAATATCCCTTTTTTAAAGCCATTTCCGTGAATCACAAATCAAAAAACGTTTTTTATACAATCTTTAAACAAAAGCCTACAACTGATATTCATAAGTAATGTCTGGAAATAACAAGAGAAGCAGATGTGTTTCTCAGATGCTTAACGACAAGGAAACGGTCAAAGTAAGTAAACTTTCGAACACGTAAACATTCAAATCAAATTTGTTGAGGCAACTTTTGTATATGATTTAACTAATGCTTCCTCGATTTCAGGAAAACACGTTTTGAAGGAAAAGCTTCAACCGTTAAAGAATCAACTATAGGTATGTATAACACTTATATATTCGTTTGAACAACAGTTGCAACTAATTTCAGCATTCAAGGACTCGGATGATATACATATTTTCAATTTTATGCATTGATGATAGTCTATTATGTACAGGTAACGAACAAGATAATCTTTTTAAATTTGAAAAACAAGGAAAATGGGATGTTAATGAGTGGTACGAGTGGTGGATGTCTTAAAAAAGAAAGTAGCAAACAAACAAAGTTTGCTTCAAATTTCTAAAGATGAGAAGGAATATGCTCCGTTCAACACATATTTAGTTGAAGAGGATTCGACTGATGTGGCTTTTTACAGTGACGAGGAGAGTTTTGATGTCCTTGATTACAAAAATGCATATTTAGCATTTGACCCGGAGAAATCTTCAGAATTTCATTATTAGCTTTTTATGATGTATAGAGGAGTACTTGAAGACCTATCATCACGGCATGGATTGGGTTTTGAATCGATAGGCGCTCACATAAATCATTTTACGTTCGAGACAATCAATTTTACAATCGCCAATGCTTGGACGTTTGTTAGTATAATTGTAACAAACTAAATTGCTTGTCGGATAATTGACGCATTGTCTCATTCTTTCTTTCATAATTTAAATGGAACAAGTTGTTGGGAATTATACTAACAGTTACCACGGATAGTGAAGATGTTATAACTGCAGAAGATTGTACTTGCAGTGGAAACTCATTACCACTGCAAGAACAATATATTACCACTACTTATTATATAACTGTTAGGAAACGCGTCTAGATAAATATAGAATAGATCTTGTGTATATCTTATTCTATTAGCTTTATACTTATCTTGTAGAAGAGGACTCCTTGTGCTATAAAAGGAGATCCTAGGTTAAAGGTTTGACATCAGTTGTCATATACGTTTTTCTAGAGCTTCAAGGTGTAACCCTAGTGATATCAAGATCACTCGTATTATTATTAATAATATTGGAGCTAATAGTTTGTTTACATACATTGTTCATATACAACTGTCTTATTCACAATCAAACTTCTAAGTGTTACTAAGTAGATTCCGCATACTTAGTGATATAATTCAAAGTATCAATCTAACACAAGTTCAAGGTGTTTAGATCCATCAAGTGGTATCAGATCCAGGCTTTGATACTTTGATTTAGAAGACTCAAGTTCACTCAGAAGAATCAATGAAAATAGAAACCAGTAACTCAAACATTGCTGCTAAGCTTCCAAAGCTTAAGTTGAATGACTTTGAGATGTGGAGGCTAATGATAGAACAATTCTTTATGGTCCAATACTACACACTCTGGGAGATCATTATGGTTGGAAATTCTTTCAAACCAAGTTCTACTTCAGAGATGATTGGTGGCAAGGAAGTAATTAAGGTCAACACTGGACCTGTTACTAATGATGAAAGACTTCAACTGAAGAATGATTTGAAGGCCAGAGGTCTGTTGCTGATGACACTTCCCAGAGACCAAGTTGTAGCATTCAGCAAGTTCAAGACTGCAAAGACTTTCTTTGATGAGATCTGTGAAGTTTTTGGTGGTAATGATTCCATCAAGAAGACTCAAAAGACCTTGCTGAAGCAAACTTATGAAAACTTTGGTTCATCAAGTAATGAATCTCTTGATAGCATCTTCACAAGGCTACAAAAGATTGTTTCTCAACTCACTATTTTTGGAATTGAGGTGGAAAGGGAAGACCTCAATCTAAAGTTCTTAAGAAGTTTACCCTCTGAGTTTGGAACCAATGTTGTTGTGTGGGAAGATAAGCCAGAGATGGAGACCATGAAACTTAATGACTTGTACAATAACTTCAAGGTTATTGAACAAAGATTGAAGAAAGCTGGCAAAATAAGCTCAAGTTCAGGAAGTGTAGCACTTATATCATCATCTCTTGATGATAGTTCAGATGAAAAAAGTGATAGTGATGATGACAGTGCTAACATTGTTGTTTCCACTGGTAGTGGAAGTGTTTCCACTGGTAGCTCAAAGAGACAGATTGCAGGGCTTAGTGATACTACTTTTTATGCCTTTATATCAAGTCAAGTGGGTGGTTCAATCCTCAATCATGAGGATCTGAATCAAATTGATGAAGATGATATGGAGGAGATGGACATTAAATGGCAAGTGGCATTACTGAGCTTGAGGACAAAGAAGTTTTGGAAGAAGACTGGAAGAAAGATCAACATCAGTGGCAATGAAATAGTAGGTTTTGACAAAAAGAAGGTGGAGTGCTACAATTTTCATAAGAAGGGGCACTTTGCCAGAGAGTGTAGGAAGCCAAGGAAGTCTGAAAACAGGTCAACTTGGTACAAGCAGGACAAGAAGAAGGAACCTACTACTGATGAGCCAAAGGGGCTATTGGCCATTGATGGAGTGAGCTTTGATTGGAGCTTTATGACTAAGGAAGAGGAAGATGATTCAGAGTCTGCAATGGTTGCTACAGAACTTGCACTAATGGCTTTTTC
Organism: Artemisia argyi; assembly: GCA_030686995.1. Classification (NCBI taxonomy): domain Eukaryota; kingdom Viridiplantae; phylum Streptophyta; class Magnoliopsida; order Asterales; family Asteraceae; genus Artemisia; species Artemisia argyi. The sequence continues at coordinate 176,418,891 of CM060703.1, forward strand.
TGACTTTGAGGTACAAATTGATAATGCTTGTTCTAAATCTTGTAAGGCCTTAAAAGAGTATGAGAAACTTAAAGCATAATTTAATGAGCAACACATAGAGTTAACTCATACTAATTATAACTTATCAAATCATAAAAGAGGCCTAAGTGTTTTAGAAACTCAATTAGAGCATTATAGGGCAAATGAATCTAAGTTCAATGATGATATTGTAGTATTAAGAAGAGACTTAGATTATCAGGTTGCTGTTAATAAGGTTCTTAGAGAAGAACTAGAAAAGGTTAAAGTGGCTAGTGAGAATATAATGATAACTAAGCAAACACTGGATCATCAATCCAAGTGTATTGATAAAATTTGGGAAGCCCAAATTGTGAGCAAAGCCAAATCAGGACTTGGATACAAAACTGTTCCACCACCTCTAAGAGGTGTTCCAGCACCTCCTGGCATTGACTTATCTCACACAGGTTTAGAAGAATTTCAGGATCTACCTATGACCTATGGACCAAAGTTTGTTAAACCAGTTGAAATTGAAAAGGTTCAGGTTGAGGTTGATGTATTTGATAGTGCTAGTGACTCATCTCTTAAAGATGATAATTTGAATGTTGAGTCTAAACCTAGTACTCCTAAGAATGTTAAAGTGGAGGTTAAAAGAAGTATTCCTGATGTTATCAAAGAGAAGCCTAGGTCACAACCTAATTTCACTAGGCCCACTACTAGATATGCAGAGATGTACAGAAGTAGGTCACCAACTCCTAGGGGCAATATGAGGAGTTGGAATCATGTCAAATCTAGGCAATTTGGTAGTGACTTTGTGTTCAATAACAAACCCTGTCATATATGTGGTAGCTTTGACCATTTAGCTAAAGGTTGTACCTACCACTTGGGAAGAAGGGAAGTGTTTGGGAATACTTGGGTGAATAGACACAATGCTAATAACTTAACTCACCCAAATCCACTTAGCAAGATGATTCCCAGTTCTGTTTTGCTTCACTCTGGCATTAAACCAATTTCCACTGCTAGACCAGCAGTTTCCACTGCTAGACCAGCAGTTGCCACTGCCAGAAATAAAAACAGAGTTTACCCTAAGCCCCCTGTTACTACTTTTGTTAAATCTACTCAAACAGGGAAAAAGACCAATTTTGAAAAGAAAGTTAACAATAATCAGAAGTGGGTACCTAAAATTTCTAAGCCAGCAGTTTCCACTGCTAAGGCAGCAGTTACCACTGCAAGGCCAAAGGTTACCACTGGTAGGTCTGTTAACAAGAAAAGGGTAAATATGGGAAATGTTGTTAAGGCCTCAGCTCGTTGGGAATGGAAACCAAAAGGAACCATCACCTCAAACAATCCTAATGGTGTATCAATGACCTTTGACAGATACAATTATATTGATACACGAGGCAGATCCAAGTCATTTGTGGCTTGGGTCCCCAAAAGGAACTAATTCCTTTATTTTGTGTGCAGAGACATTCAAAGACTACTAATGCTAAACAAGATTGTGAATGACTTGGTTATTGTATACCTTTTGAGTTTAAACATTGACCCACTAATATGGTTGCAAGTTGTTTGGTGTATGTTATATGTCTGTTTTGCATATGTTATGAGATTGTAAGTTGTATGTTTAAGTCACCAAGAGCTGTAGCCAAGGGAATGTGGTCAAGTATGCTGAACATGGTTTCTACTGATAAGAAAATTATGCTGAAGGTCTTACACAGTTGATTAATAAAAGAAGATCTTTTCATTCATTCGAAGAAACAAGTTACAGCTTACATTCAAAGTTCCAACTGAATTACAAAGACCATTCCTAAACATTTGGCTAATTGAGTACTACTAGCTTCTATCAATTATTACAAAATACTTGAGGCTATGACAAGTACAATGATGAAGCTGAAGATGAAAATGGAAAAAGAAGAGAAGGAAGACTGTGAAAATGCTCAAGTACCAAAGTCAAGAAAATACTCAAGAACTTTGGTCCATGGCAACATTCCTCAATCATCTACTTCAGCTTCTCCTTTCCCTTACGTATGATCTCAGCCTTCTTGCTCTGTCCAATATGTTCTTGATGAGGAAGACCAGGTTCTAGAGCAGGAAGATCCAACACCAAATTTGGTGATGTTGGGAGAGATGGATCTCTCTTACTTGATCTTGGTTGGGATCTCTCTGGTGTGGAAGGAGGAAGAAAGGTTGGATCTTCATTTTCTTCCTCTGAAGAGTCTTCATCAGAGGTACAGATGAAGGGAGAGACAAGCTCTCTCTCAGCAAGATTAGGAACATGGCTTGATTCACCCCTCCTATGTGCATTCCATTGTTTTCTTGTACATCCCATCGTCTCTCTATTTCTCTCTCATTGTCATAATTCTCAAGCCCCCATGGATATGGTGGTAAATCTTTCTCTGATGATGAAGAAGAAGAGTTTTGATCAGAGGTTTCTGGGTTTGATGACATGGTTTTGGTGGAGAATTGGGTTAATTGGGAAATTAGGGTTTGAAAGATTATTTGGGGGAAATTGGTGACTGAGATGTGTTGTTTGGAGGTGATTAAATAAGCCAAGGGTAGGTGTTATGATAATTAATGAAAGTTATTTACTTCTATCTGTTTTGGTTGGTTGGAGGAATTAAATTTTGGTTGACTTTTTGGAAGATATTTTTGTGAATAGTAACTTGGTTAAAAAGTTACTTTGGGTTACTTATTATGGGTTAAGTTGGAAGTTACTTTGGTTTGCATCAAACAACCCATATTATTGGAGTCATTGGAGTAATAAGGTGTGTATCATTAACACACAACAAATGGTTATTGATTCACCATGTCTAATCCACATAAGAATCAACTAGTCCAGAGCAAACGGCTACTGGTAAAGACTTATCAAATCCGTTTATGGTTGATAGTTTACCAAAAACTAGGTTATCAACTCACCATACATCCATGTGATCAAGAGTTGGCTAGTCCATAGCAAACGGCTCATGGTAAAGACATATCAAATCCGTTGATAGCTGGTAGTTTGCTAAAAACTATGATAAGAGCAGCAAATTTTCATGTTTTATTCACCACTGCTCTTTGATATTTTGTGAAAATTTTACCACTGCTAGTTCATCAATTACTACTGCAAGAGTAATTTTTCCACTGATGACTAGCCGTTACAACTGTTGTGTCAGTAATCCATTTTTTACTAGCCGTTGTAAAAATAACCGTCATTCCTTATTAATAGGGTAAAATATCTACTTACTTATTATAAATTATTCTTTTTCCAAAGATAATTCTTTCTAAAGATAATTCACATTGCGCATCTCCTCAAACCCTATTAGTATAAATTGATCGTCATACGGCATGCTTTTTATCTTGATTACTAACACTTTCATTCTCTTTTTCACAAACATCATGGCGATTCTAAAATTTGTCGAGGAGCACAACCAAGTGGCCTACTTACAAAAGTCAAACGAGAAGAGTGGCCCTGTTTTTCATCAGATTGTGGATTTTCTAAACACAACTCATATAAGGTATGCCTTAACTATTAATCCCACAATCTATGTCTCTCATATCAAACAGTTCTGGAACACTGTGGAGTCCATAACTCTTTAACAGGGAGACACACAAGAATCTTTGGATGCTCTAAGAGCCACAGTTGATGGGGTAACTATTGATGTTACTGAGTCATCTTTGAGGAGAATTCTCCAATTGGATGATCTCAATGGTATCATCACATTACCTAATTCATTAATTTTTACTAATATTGCTTTAATGGGGTATGATACATCAGAACAAAAAGTCACTTTTAGAAAAGGATGTTTTTGTCCCCATTGGAGATTTTTCATTCATACTCTTTTACATTGTCTAAGTCCTAAGAAAACATCTTATGAACAATTTGCATCAACCATAGCTTATCCTTTGGTTTGTTTGGCAACAGTTAGGACTTTCAATTTTTCAAAGTTTATTTTCAATAATATGAAAGACAATGTAAAGAGTCCATATAAATTTTTGATGTATCCAAGGTTTGTGCAAGCAGTGTTAAATGAGTTTCAACTGCACCCTCACAAAAGAATTTATGAACCTTCCACTCTTAAGCCAAAATTTTTCAAAATATGTCTAAGGCTTCAGAACTTTGGAATGGGCAGGTTCATCCACTTTTCCCTCAAATGCTTGCTAAAATTTCTCAAGTACAGGGTGAGGATGCACCAATCCCAGCTGCATCTCAAAGCACACCCAATATTGTTGTTCCACAAATTCAACATACTCCTGTTGTAACTCACACTTATGAGAGAAGGTCTAAACAGCCAACTTCTCTCATCTCAACATTGCATGTTGCTGAGCCTTTTGGTTTAGGAACAAGCAGTGGTGGTTCAAGGCTTCATCCTAGTCCAACTAGGGAAGTGCCTAGACCAATGCCTTATGATTCACCTCTCCCAGCAGGTTACACAGTTGGAAGTGATGAAGGCAGTGTGCAACAAAATGAATTGATGGACATTTGTACCAAATTAGTAAAGCAGGTTCAAGCTCCGGAGAAAGACCTGGCACAGACCAAAGAACAACATGCCACAGAGCTGAAGACATTGAAAGATGAGATTCACAAATTGCAGAATGAAGTTGAGAATCTCAAGAAGAAAAGATCTCAAGTTGTATCATCATCCTCTTCACCTCAGGATGAGTTTTCTGCAAGTTCTACTAAAATTTTGGGAGATTCTTCCAAACAGGGGAGGAAAATAGATGTAGAGCTTAAGGGGAAGAGTAAAAACTTTGGAAAAGACTTTGCTGAGCTAAGTGATTCTGATGATGCTCAAGCAAAAGATGATGATGCTGAGACTGAGGGGAGGACATTGGATTTTGAAGATATGGATGCTGATGCAGGTTTTAACTTTGATGATTTAGTTGGAACTGCTCAACCAATTTCCACTGATGCAGAACAAGTTCCCACTGATCAACAAATTACCACTGCAAGTGAAAATGTTCCCACTGCTACTCAAGAACTTACCACTGCAGAGGAAGAAGCTGCCAGAATAAGATCAGTTAAAGGAAAAGCTATTGTGGTTGCTTCAGATCAAGACCAAATAAGAAAGATTTCTAAGAAAGAACAAGCTCAGATCAACTTTGATGCAAGATTAGCAGAGCAACAACAAGCTGAAGAGAATGAAAGAAAGAAAAAGATTAAGGAAGATGAAGTTGCTAGCTTTATGGAAGCAACTAGGTTGGATAAACTTGAAGCTGTTATGGCAGAATCTATTTCAAGTATCTCACCAACTGTCATACATGAGAAACCTCCATTATTCACTTATGTGCCTACAGAAGAAGAGATTGGATATTTGATTAATAATGATCAAGTAATCAGGAAGAAGGCCATTGAACTTATTGCAAATACAACCTTGAATGAAGAACAAATGTCTGCTCAACTTAAAGATTTCATTCAAATGAAGAATCAGCAGGCTCTTGATGAAATCATTAGGGATGCTAGAAAAGGTCAAAAGAAGCCAAGAAAGCTTACAAAGGCACAGATTATTGCTGAGATGAAGAATTTTTGTTGTCATGTTGGAAACATGAAGATGGCTCAATTCAAAGGAATGTCACATGAACAGGTTGAAGGTATTTACTATAGAATCAAAAGACAAGATAGTAAATTCATTCCAATGGATCAAGAATCATTATCTATGAAGACAAAAAGAACTGGAGTGAGTCTTGAATCTAAAGATGCAAAGAAGTTGAAGACTCAGAGATTGTCTCAAGCAACAGAGGGTCCTAGCAAGTTGACTGAAGAGCAAGTTACAAATATGTTGTTTATAGAGACTGATGTACTTAACATTGAACCTCTACAAGCAAATTATCCAGTTGTTAATTGGGAGATCTTTTCTGATAGTTTTGGTGTTGCTTGGATGATCATCAGAACTGGAAGTGTCACAAACATTTGCAGAGACTTTGAAGATATTGTTAGATGTTGTGATAGAGAAGATTTGGATACTTTGTGGAGAATTTTTCAAGATCAGTTTAAGAAGGAAGAACTTGTTGATGTCAAAGCTAAGGAGTTATGGGTTCACTTCAGAAGATTATATGAACCTGACCCAAGTGATAGGTATTGGAGATTTGAAGCTCATGGTACAAGAACTTTGTGGAAATTCTATGATTCAAGTTCTGTGCATCATATTTCTACTCAAGATGGAGTTGATGTTTTTATGCTGGCTGAGAAAGAATATCCATTGAGAGTTGGAGTATTGAAAGTGATGTTGACAGAAAAGCTTAGATGTTGGGAAAGAACTGAAGTCATAGATGATTTGATACAAAGGATTTATGATCAAAGTGTGAGAGCTGATAAAGAGTTATTAAGAAGAAGATAAGTGTTTGGAAGAATTCCCATATCCTCATGTTTAATGTATACTTGAAGAAACTTATTGATTTATGTATTAATCATAAGTTAGGGGAGGATTGTTGGGAATTATACTAACAGTTACCACGGATAGTGAAGATGTTACAACTGCAGAAGATTGTACTTGCAGTGGAAACTCATTACCACTGCAAGAACAATATATTACCACTACTTATTAGATAATTGTTAGGAAACGCGTCTAGATAAATATAGAATAGATCTTGTGTATATCTTATTCTATTAGCTTTATACTTATCTTGTAGAAGAGGACTCCTTGTACTATAAAAGGAGATCCTAGGTTAAAGGTTTGACATCAGTTGTCATATACGTTTTTCTAGAGCTTCAATGTGTAACCCTAGTGATATCAAGATCACTCGTATTATTATTAATAATATTGGAGCTAATAGTTTGTTTACATACATTGTTCATATACAACTGTCTTACTAACAATCAAACTTCTAAGTGTTAGTAAGTAGATTCCGCATACTTAGTGATATAATTCAAAGTATCAATCTAACACAAGTTCAAGGTGTTTAGATCCATCACAAGTTTACGTTATTACTTTTCTTATCATCTCATTTTTTAATTTCTTTAAAAAATAATCCGGTGTCAACGGGTCTATAAGCTAGTTTTTCATATAAAAAAAGAAAAATTGAAAACCTAACAATTTTCAAAAAATGTGAAACTCTCATTCTCTAAATTTGAACTAAAGGTTTGAAAAGCCCATTTTACTCTTCTCACTTTTTTCATTCTCTAGCAATTTAAAAACGGAAGAGCAGAAAAAATTTTCACCAACTAAATGGCCCCTTAGTTTTTGGAAAAATGAAAAAGAAAATAAAATTGAGGGTGGGTGGGGCTCAAAGGGCTTAGGTTTTAGTTATAAGTGTTGGGTATTTTGAAGTATGAGTTTTGAAATGATGTTTCACCAATAAGACCCAAATGTGTTGAATAATCTGTGAAAATTAAGATGGACTTTTATCCAAAAATATATATGAAAAGTGACTTTGGACTGATTTTTGAATAAAATGGGTTGTGCATTTTGGTTAATGATAATTGGGCGGTTCGAATTTTGGTTGATATTGTGATTTTTGTTTAATTTTTGGCTAATTATTGGACTATCGTTGGACATGGAGATATCTTAGCTACATTATAATATTACAGACTATCGTTTTTATATTGAAGATTTGTATTTGCATCATTCACGCACTCTACTATTTTTATATAAAATAGCTTGTAATTGCTTAAAGTTATTACAACTTAAAACTATCATCATCTCTAAAGTTATTGTCACGAAATATGTATAATCATAAAACGTTGTACACCAAGAATTTTGATTACAGGGTACCCGCTGTCGCAACGCGCGGATATCCAGCTAGTATTACCTTTAATCAAAATTGCGTTTTTACAAATTAAATGAAAACATTTAATTAATTGTCATATGGTAAAACTGTTACTCTATTATGTTGCTTTTGCTTCTTTCAAAGCAGTAATAAATGTAATTTTTTAAATTGTATATTTTCGGTGGATAATAGGATGAAAACATTTAATTAATTGTCAGATGATAAAACCGTTACTCTATTTTGTTGGTTTTGCTTCTTTCAAAACAGTAATAAATGTAATTTTTAAAAATGTTTACGAGGAAGTTATTTTGTAGGTAGAAAAGTTTATTTTTAATATTGGAACATACATGTTGATTATACTTATTATAAAAAGCTAAAATTCTAAAGATATACTTTTCTTAATGTGTATAATAACTTTGTTAAAATATTGTGATATTCTTTTAGCAATTATTAACTGTTAATAACTGATTTTTACAAATTTATTATTTTTTAAATGTTTTGTTGTTTTATATATTTTCTAAATGTTTTAGTGTTTAATAATAAAGTTAACTATATAAATCATCACTGTGTTTTACACACAAATCTTTTGTCCTTAAAGTTAGATAATTACCCCAACTTGATCAAAGAACTGGTTAGTTACAAAATGTCAAATACAAAATGATTGATGTAATTATCTAAGTTAGGGACGAAATGTGTTAGTTTTTGTAAACCACATAATCGATTTGTGTAATTGACTTTTTATATTGTAAGAGATGACCCGACCCGATATTACTCGTGATCAGTTAACTTAAGGAACCATCTTGGTTTATCAGCCGGGTCCGCCACTCAAGATTCTTGGTTTTATTTGACGTATTTAGTTGTTATTGGTTTATCAAAATCTTTTCTAGCGGAACTTTGTACAAGTCCTTTTTATTTTATTTTTATTATTTTTTTATTTTTTCTCAGAAAATATTCTAGCTCCGCCCTGGTAGACCAACCGAATAGTTAGATTCTTATTACGTTTAGGGTCCGTTTGATATAAGGGTATCGGGGGTTTTGAATCAAAGAATTTTTGAATCCTATGTTTGGTACAATTTTGCTTCCACTACTATAGCATTTGGATTCAAATTTTGAAACCAACCTATTTTGGTAGGTTAGTTTGAATCCAACCAATCGAATTTTATTTTTTATTTAATAAATTTTTTAAGCCACATATTGTTTGTACTTTTTTTACTTCAAACAAAAATAATACTGTAAAACTTATCAAACATATATATAACTAGTCGCATGACCCGTCCGATGGACGGGCTAGCGTCATGTAAATTTAATAATATTATTACTTATTAGGTCCATACATTTAAGTTTAAAATTACATATTTATTTTGTTAATGATAAGCATATCATTTCAAAATTGTCTAATTGCATATTAGCATTGTAAAATGTAACCATAGATACTTAAACAGATAAAAACAGTAAATAAAATTAAAACATGATTAAGACATTAAGTTTTTAATAATGGAAGCATTACTAACATGTATAAATTCATGATATAAAAGATTACTTAAGGAAAAACATATGTTTGTCATGACCCGCCCGATGGGCGGGCAAGTTTCATAATTTTTATATGTTAATATTTGTCATTTACATATACAAAATGGCTTGTGTCGGTACCTCTTGTTGTGTGAGAAGTTTCTCAACTGAATGGTTGTGGGTTCAAGTCATCATTAGGACATATGATAAGAGAATTCAAAGCCTCGATTTGCAGCCTATCTTTCTTAGAGGGTTTCTTGGATCACGAAGCCAACACAACCCTTATATTTCGACTTTTGCTTGACAGAGTAGCATACAACAAATGACAGAGCATACTCAAGAAAAGCAATCCATAAGAACCCATCACCTGATCATTTAACTAATTTATTTTTTCAAGTTTGCATAACAAATTAGTTTGTTTATATGTTTGTCATAAAGGAAACCACTAATAGACAAAATATCAAACACCTAGTGGGCAATCCATCCAAAGATGCGTAATTATAAAGTTACTGAATGCATAAAGCCTAAATATAAATGCTGCTTAACTGAATGCAATTTGGGGCAAGAGGTATCAAAAATATGCATAATTTATAGTTACAATTTACATACCATCAAACAAACTGAACTTTACCCAAAATATGATACACATTAAACAAAGTGATTGTAGTTTCCCGTCGTTAAGGTTAGTTAGTTAATTCCTATATATTTTTATACATAATACATAATATAACATAATGTCCGGTTAATAGCTATTGGGTATAAATCCATAAATATGCCCGATAGAACTACCAGATCTTTTACACTCAAACCGTTAGCATCAAATTGCGGTTTGAGTGTAGTAATGTTGGTGAAAAGAGCACACTGTGAGACTCTCGCTTGCTATAGATATTCTTCCATCTCTTCTCCCCAACGATATTGACTAAAACAGTACCTTAATCCGGAAAAAAAAAAAAAAAAAAAAAAAAAAAAAAAAAAAAACATGTACAATCAATTTCTAAAACAAAGAAAACAATGAGTCTTGATGGTTTACATCAGGGTCAACCTGAATTGACCTCCCCCAACATTTGTTCCCATGTTGCTATCGATCCCTAAGGCTAAAACTTTCATCCTTCACCTCTATAGTGGCAAACTATTAACCTATCAATGTAATTGGGCAAGGTCATTAATTTGAGCTCCCGAACACCCAATATTGCATTCGGGTTAATATTCTCAAATAAAATGTGTCATGGTTGTGTTTGTATTCTGGCCTTTAAAATTATTTTCACAAAGCTGAACTTCGTACATGTTTTTATATACGGCTATTGTGTTTTAAACATCATATAAGCATTTTGAGGGTGTTTGCGATTACTTATTCGAAGTGCTTATATATTTACTTGCATCACAAAAGAGCTACTTATAGTTTCAAATCTTCAACATATAACAACTAAAACTTATATAGTGATTTTTTTTAATTTTCCATTTGATTGAGCCCATTGATTTAAAACCATATGTAGCTAAATGCGTATAGATAAATTCAAGTGAATCTATTAAAAAGTAGAGTAAAGTATAAAATTTACCTGAGTTATGATTTGAAGTGTGCTCGAGCAATAAAGAGAGACCTGAATTTGAGTGAGAGTAGTTGGTTATTGGCTGGAAGAGAGATAATAAACGAACAATTTAATTCAATCAAAAAAATGACGATGATGAAATAGTTTTATTCAGTTTATTACCGGACTTGAGTTGGTTATCTGACTTCACTGATAATATCCCTTTTTTTTTGCATACTCAGAAGATACGCATACCCTGAATATAAGTAATTAAGATTTCAAAATTTTTAGATGTTACAGATATTAATATTTTCATTACATTTCAAAATTTTCAGATGTGTTGGCATCAAATCTATCTTGGAAGAGTAAAATATCTAAGTCACCTGTCTCTTTCTTCAAGTACATCATTAAGTTGCCGCTTCACTTTGCGGATCTCTTGTTCCTGATTCAGTTATCAATTGCTTCGTACTTATCAATCGCTTGTTGATTACCCTCCTACTTAGTTCCAGCATCTAGATCGCTTGCTTCACTGCGTCCTTTCCATTTTCTTATTTTATTTTCTGGCACAGCTTCAATAGATGCCTGCACCTCATTGACTCGCCAACACCCCTGCATTATAATCAAATATAAATAAAGATAGTAGAATCAATGATCAATTCATATAGCTATCATTCACCTTCTGGCACACTCTTATATACGTTTTAATTCACGAAGGAGTAAATCGTGTTTTCCCCTCCAACATTTTGCACACATGAAACTTGCACTTAAAACATGAACTGCTTCATCTCCATCAACAGAATACACACCGGCTCTTAAACAACCTTGATCGTTTCCACCCTCTGTTGAGGTGTCAATCTAGAATGGAATACAGGACTCAGCAGCTGGACCGGACTTATAAACATATGATATTTCGGTGGGTAAACCAACTTCAAACATAGAATCGATTTCCATATCTGGAGAGTTTGGTAATATGAAAAGACATCAAAGAAAATACTTATAAGTTAAACTGAAATAACCCATAAATCATTAATGTTTTGACTCTAACTAAAAATACATGTTTTGTCCATTTTGACCCGTTACCAATCTGAATGACCCGGTCATTCCGCAACCTCTACCGGATGGCATGATACATATTAAAAATGTTATGCATGCCTTAGTTACCAATCTTAATGGTTAAAAATTATGAGTCTATCTGAATGGAAATATAGTCAGGTTTAGAGGTTTCTCCAATGAGTATTTGAGGTTCTTTTATCACAAAGAATCCTCTTGTGAATATGGTGAAAAATGTCTCTATTAGTATGAGTTTTAGTATATTTGATAGTATGCTTCTTTTATTTGTGTAACCTTGTTAGTTGTGTGGGCAAGTCTAACAGCTTATTTTAATAATCATGTTGACTGGGCCGTTTTACTTTGATAATATCAAACAAAAAGCTCCCTTTATCATATTGCTATAATTGTCTCTACCTATGACCACTTTAAGTTATACATTAAATTGGAACAACAAATGTTATAGTAAAAGATAACATGGCCATATATATCGTGGATCAGATGTGAAGTGCTCTAGCCTGCACATTTTATGCATATCAAAACAATGTGATTGCATAACGAAAACGCACGTTGCACAACAGTTTAGTAAGTTTATTCTCACGCCTAGTTTCATCTCACTTAAGGTCACATAATTTGCACAGTATATCATGTAATCTCAAACTATTAAAGCTTACATGTAACTTTATGTATAGTGCAGTGTTGGGAATAAGCTTACATGTAACTTTGTGTTTAAGTAAATTGTTGTCTAAAATCTAAATTTGAACTCCTGAAGTCGTCATTAGTGATATCAAGTTGTGTGTGTCACATCCATTTCCAAACTTGACACCAGACATCTAATTGTAACATTTGCAACATATAGTAACGGAAATGACATTTAAAAAAAAAAAAAAAAAAAAAAAAAAAAAAAAAGTATTCATAATGACGGACAAAGTTATTGTATTTATTCATCTCCAAGAAACTTAAAGAGATAGCGCAATACATAAAATGTGTCACACATACACTGGTTCAACTAAACATTCAGAAAGTATGACCATATAATACACGTTTAATCATCTCCAAGCTCCTATCAGTCATTAGTAACTTGACTTTATTTCGAAGTTATAAATAAACCTACTTATATTCAGCCAAGACTTTCATCAAACACTTTGTCGTCATATAATTTATGCCTTGGAAATTACCAATAAACACACTTAGATACATAATAAAGAACATGTTGAACACTTTTGGCTATACAATAACTTTATACTCTAAATTAAAAGACCACTAATAATTTTATATTTACATCCAAGCACTCCTTATCCATTATGTTTGTTTAGCCATATTTACACAAAGATGTTAAACATGATACCTGGTTACAATATTAGCTCAAAGTCCAAACTACGGAATTCATTTTGGTTTTACATAAGCTCATATCCATTTAACCTGCACGCCAGAACAAGCATAAGCATCAAATAATCTTACATGTAACTCATTACTCAAGGTTTATGGTTGGTTTAACCTGGACTACTACTAACTTGATTTATGTAACAATATAGTCAAATTAGATATTTTCCCTTCATGTTTGAAGCTGGTCCACTCCTAATCCATTGGTACTTCATTTGCAGCATTCCTGCAAAAGAATGCATAACAAACACATGGAACATCAGCCATCAAGCCAAACTTGATTTTAGGCCACGGGATATCATGTCAATACATCAAATGAGAACCAAAATTCTTCTAACACATTTCATCAAACACCTTTCATGTATAAAGAATTTACCAGAGTTTTAATCATGTAAGACCCATTTTTTTCATTAAAACTACAAATATCACTAATGTCACAAGATACTGAATAAACCGAGTCAATGAATTTGTACCTTAAAGGGGTTCAAGGGATGATAGTTCTTCATTATTAGATCAGTTAAGCCATCGATAATGTATTTTCTGCCCATGATCCTTTTTTTATCACAAAATCATTGGAACACATTATATCCAAAACTAAATATATACTAACAAAACAAATCCCAAATTCGTCATATGAAACTAATCGGCTAACCTAATTTGATTTAGTCGTAACAAAAACTGATCATAATTCGATTCAATAAAAAAAATTACCTTTCAAATGAAGTGATAGGGTTATCCTCAATTATTTTGAATCGGTACTCAAAATAAAATGATTTCGTGAATTTTTCTAAAATAAAATGATTTGGTGTAGGTTTACTTCTGAATTAACAAAATCGACACCAATTATGTAGGTTTATTTTGGGGTTGATTTTGAATACGAATGATTTGATGCTTGAAATTAGGGATATGATTTGGGGGTTATGGTAGAAGTGAGGAAGGCGTGTGTTTTTGTATGACAGCTAATTAAATTATGACAGGGTGGCATTCTTTTGGGTTTCCACCTAATTCTTTCATGCCAAGTGGCATATGTGACTTGACAAGTTTCTCTAATATATATGTTGGGAGATTTATATTTTCTCTCTCCTTTTTCAAACTTTTCCCAAATTCGAATTCAATTTCAATCTCACTTATGAACCAAACATACCCTTAGTCTTATAATCGGGTGCATGTAAGAGCAAGAGGTGTGGTCTCGCCAAGCAACCTCGTCGTCCGACGTGGAGCTCGCCACGACACCGAGTGAGGCTCGTCGTGGCTAGTTGGAGCCTTCCTCTTCGTGCAGACGACGAACCAAAGACACTGACACCATGTACCAAAAAGAGAAGAGTAGCATGCATATTTAATTTGTTTTTAAACACACATATTTTCTGTATTATGTGTTTAAATCGCCGGTTAACTCACCGGAAAATTGATTTCAGTTATTAGGGTTTCAATTTGGGGGTTTTGAATTAGAGCAAAATTGGAGAAATTGCTTTCTTGTGTTTACACACACAAACACACGGTTTAGTTTGGAGGTGGTGGCAATTATGGAGAAGAAGAAGAAGAAGAGGTGGTGGTGGTGGTAATAGTTATGGAGAAGAGAAGAAGAAGAAGAGATGGTGGTGGTGGAAGTATTTACACACACAAACACAAACACAAACACAGGTTTTGTTACGTATGGCTGTTTTTTGTTTTTTTTTTAAATAGTATTTGTATTATTTGAATGCAATGAATTTTTATATTTAATAAAATAAATTTAATATATTAAATGAAATGAATAAAAAAATAAAGTTGCGAGTGGTGGGCCCCAAATGAGTAAGTTGATGTTAGTTATGAGTGAGGAGTGGTTAGTTATGAAGAGGTGTTAGAGTGATGTGGCACCTGTGAGCCCCAAATGAGAAAGTAATACCTCATTACCACACCTGTTGCTCTAACCAATAATCCAATGAAAAGTGACAACGTGTCATATTCATCCACTACATGATGATCCAATGAAAAGTGACAACGTGTCATATTCATCCGCTACATGAAGAAGAGATAGCAAACCTCTTTTATTCATTACAACAGGGAGCAAAAGTCTACTGAGAGAACTGGATGACTCCATGTCAGAGGACTAGACTTTCAACGATAGATGCGTCATTAATTATACTTCTGGCACGGCAACGCCTGAAAGCGTAACCTGTACAAATAACCATTTAAAACTATTAGTGTCGTGCTTGAGAAGATTTTTTTTTTTTTTTGAACGGTTCTTTCGAAGAAATTCTTGACCAATTTGAAACCCGATGGGGGGAAAACCTTCAACTTAAGCAGCCCGAAGGCACGACACTTAATTTGAAGTAAACCCTGCCTTCTCCAGATTCGAACCATAGTGGGTTGAAACCTTTATTGAAGGACTTTGAAAGCCTAGTATCAACAGACCCTGTGGTCAAAGAGGACTTCCCGGATGATCGCCCATCCGGTACTACTCTCTTTGTGGCACACTTAACAAGTTAAGTGTTTACCACTAGACCACATGGTTGTTGATAAGGTGATTTTTAGTGATTACCAATCATAAAATGTTTTAGTTTAAAACTATTAATGCTGTCCTTGAGAAAAAGCTTCCAAATCTCCAATAACAATGTCACGCAAAGATGAAATTAAGTTGTATGGGTTTGAGCATAGAGATACTAGTTTTTATACCTTTTTTTTTTCCAACACAATTGTCTTTCGATTATTTATTTAAAAAATAAATAAATAAATAAATAAAAAATAAAAAAACTAAGGAGGACGGTTTACTCTTAATAAATTAATTAATGTATTTTTTAAAATTTATAAAAATAACTAAAAAAAGAAGTAATATAGTAAACTCAATCAAACATCACTATCTATTTTTATTAATTTACAATTAAATTGAGATATCTGAAAAAAAAAATATGTGAACTATTAATTTAAGACGAAAAACGGAAAGATACTACATTTTCCTTTTAGCGGCAAAAGATATTCATTAGACTATGTTTATCAAGTGGGTTGGCAACCCAATTGAAGGGTATGCATACGAAAATAATATTTTTTTAATGAAATCATCCAATTTTCCTATTCAATCAAGATCATATGGCAACCCAAGTGGCAACCTTCAATCTGCCACATAGCAGCCCACAAATGGCTAGTTGTTCTTTTTTTTTTATATATTTTTCTTTTTATTTTTTATTTTTAATACTTATTATTTTATATTATTAAGTTGGGTTGTTGATAAATGATAAAAAAAATATAAATTAATTGTATGTATCAGTTGTGTAAATAGAGAAAAGAGAAAATAATATTTTAATAAAAAAATAAATTATGGTAAATTATTGATAAACATAGTATTATAAGCAAACTCCATTTTATAGATACCCCTAGACTCCTAAAAGTACATGATACACCAATACAACCTCAAGCAAGACACATCTTGCACTTCTAAAACCAAACACCACATTAAAAATACGCCTAACTAGTAAGTTCATCTTCAACTATGGTTGTCAAATGATTTATTATTCTTTTTTTAAAGAATAAAGCACAAAAATTGTCTCCAAGTAAGCATGTTTCATGTTTAAAGGAAATTTTAAAGTATTATTTTAAATCATCTATATTTAGATGACTAATATTGCCTTTCTAAACATATAACAATGTTAGATAATTTAGTTTTTGATAAGAAAATTATCAATTTAGCAAGTATGATTTTGGAGTATAAGTTTATGACATGTGGTTCCCATTTTAGCTTTTAGACATATGTCACTAAGCACTAATTTTGTTACATAGTCTAACTATCTTATAATGCACTAGCAGGGTCCTCGCGCGATACAGATGCGGGCACCCTGTAATTTAATTTTTTCGGCTAATAATTTATTTTATTTGTATATTTTTTGGCAATAGCTTTGCTAATTAGTTTTTTATGGTAAAAGTTTAATGAAATTTTGCTTAGTTTGTATTATTATTATTATTATTATTATTGTTATTATTATTATTATTATTATTTTTGTTTCGTAGTTTGTTTGATTTGTACAATATGTTAACATATTTTAGTTTATTATGTTTTTTTTTACAATAAATTTATGGATATCAAAAATTTCGTTTAGCTCGTGCCCGTTCGGGCTCGAGCCCGTTTGACCCGTGCCCCTTCGGGCTAGAGCTCATTTGCCCCATTGCCTGTTCGGGCTTGAATATTTGTATAATATGCTTTATTATTTGTATTAGTGACATTTAATGCAGGAATTGTATTTAAATTGGTTGTACAATATGCTTGATAATTTGTATTTTTTATGTAAGGGGTGTTTTAATAAGTGCATTAATTGTTATTGACAAGTTAATTAATTGTATTTAATGTAAATAATGATTTATTTATTGTATTTAATGTTAGTATTAATTGTATGTTAGATTAAATATGAGGGGAATTTCTATAAGTAGCATTTGTTGTTGTACTTATAGTTTTATAAGTTGTATTGCTTAATTTTAAGTATTTCTATTAATAGTAGGCCTTCATGCTTTATAATATAGTATGATAAAAGACTACTATAATTAAAATACTTAAAATTAAGCATTACAAGTTTAGAAGCTTAAAGTACTTGTGATTCAAACACATTTAGACAATTAATACCATAAATGAAATATAATTAGACATTTACAAGTTTAGAAGCTTAAAATACACACCACTTTGTTTTTATCATTAAAGTTTAAAATTAATGACTTAAAATTGATTATTATGTATATTAAATACAATTAATTAAATAGCAAATAAATACAATTAATACACTTATTAAAACACCTCTTACATAAGAAATACAAATTGTGACAACTGGCAAAATAGGGAGCCGTT
Organism: Artemisia argyi; assembly: GCA_030686995.1. Taxonomy (NCBI): domain Eukaryota; kingdom Viridiplantae; phylum Streptophyta; class Magnoliopsida; order Asterales; family Asteraceae; genus Artemisia; species Artemisia argyi. The sequence goes on from CM060703.1 coordinate 176,436,840, forward strand.
TTTAAAACCGGCATTACATTAAAAATTATAATTTTGGAATTTTTGCAAAATTTATTGGACGAGATGTTTTATGAACGTTGGAACGTGTTTTTGATCGTACGTTAATTATGAGGATTTATTATTTATTTATGGTTTGGTTTGATTCGTTCGTGATGATTTATTTTGAGATTGTTACTTTGGCACTACATTGACTCCGGCACTAGGTTAACCTAACAATTTTAATTATATTTTTAATATTGGTTCGGATATTATTATTTTTGGAACGAGTTCGGTTTGAGAAAGTTGTTTGGTTATTTAAGGTTTCGGGTTTGGCCGTGTATTTACACCGGGCTACTTAACCCACCACCACACCTCACTATTATTATTTTTATTATTAAAAGATTTGTTTTTTTTTAATAAGAGTAAATTGCATCGTCCTTGTGGATCCGGTCATAAGCAAACACAACACCCTCATCACCAATATTCACTCTCTCTCTCTTCTCACAACATCAACCATCACCGCCCCCTAATCACCTAAATCGCACCACCACCGCCAACCTCTCATCAAATCTAACACCACCATCTTAACCATCTTCTTCCGATCTATCTTTTGGTGCAAACCACGCGCGATTTGGACCACTCTAACACCTTTTTCGAATTAAAATCACCACGTTATCACCACAAAATCGTTATTTCTTGTCTTGGTTTTTGAAGATCCGTACGAGTTGTATTGGGAATCGAAGGTAGGTCGAGCTTGGCTCGTGTTTTGGTTCGAACCGTGACCTAGGGTCACGGGTTTGGCTCTTTTCGGGTGTTCATGGATAATAACGAAAGATTTTTATGGGTTTTGAATGAAATGCATAAAAGAAAAGGTTTGGTATCCGGGTTTGTATTTGTTTCGATCGGTCGAGGTTCAACCGAGAGCTATGGCTCTCGGCTTGGGTCTTGGATGTGCCATCTTTGGCCATTTGATGATTCTTGATTATTTCGGTGATTGTTTGTGCTGTTTTGGTCGACCTGCTGAGAACATATTTGGGATGGCAGAAAATGATAAGGGATTTGTTAAGCGTTCTGATGGAGTATTATGTTTTGAAGAGCGAAGTTGGGTACCATTGTATGGAGGAATTCGAGAGTTGATTATGCATGAGTCGCATAAGTCAAGATACTCTATTCATCCTGGGTCTGACAAGATGTACCAGGATTTGAAAAAGTTATATTGGTGGCCAAATATGAAGGCAGATATAGCATTGTATGTTAGTAAGTGTTTGACATGTTCTAAAGTTAAGGCAGAACATCAAAGACCGTCAGGATTATTGACGCAGCCAGAACTCCCAGTTTGGAAGTGGGAGCGTATCACGATGGACTTTATTACCAAATTACCAAAGACAGCTAGCGGTTGCGACGCTATATGGGTAATTGTGGATCGTTTGACTAAGTCTGCTCATTTCCTGGCGATTAGTGAAGATGATAGCGTTGACAAACTTGCGAGGTTGTATATGAAGGAGATTGTTTCTCGGCATGGTGTTCCGATATCGATTATTTCTGACCGCGACAGTCGCTTTACGTCAGCGTTGTGGCGATCACTTCAAACCGATTTGGGGACGAGACTTGATATGAGTACTGCATATCACCCCCAAACCGATGGTCAAAGTGAGAGAACTATTCAGACTTTGGAGGATATGCTTCGTGCATGCATAATAGACTTTGGTAAAGGCTGGGAGAAATATCTACCCCTTGCGTAGTTCTCCTACAACGATAGCTACCACACAAGTCTTAAGGCTGCACCATTTGAAGCTTTGTATGGTCGTAAATGTCGTTCACCTATTGGTTGGGCAGAAGTTGGAGATAGCCAACTCACAGGCCCTGAGCTTATTTTGGAAACTACGGAGAAGGTAACGCAAATTCGAGATCGACTGCAAGCAGCTAGAGATAGGCAGAAAAGTTACGCCGATCAGAGGCGTAAACCCCTAGAATTCCAGGTTGGAGACAAAGTGATGCTGAAAGTCTCGCCTTGGAAGGGTGTGATACGTTTTGGGAAACGTGGGAAACTGAATCCCCGCTACATTGGACCATTTCTTATTTCGGAAAGAATTGGGCCTGTAGCTTATCGATTGGAATTGCCAATGGAATTGAATAAAGTTAATGATGTGTTTCAGGTTAGCAATCTGAAGAAATGTCTTTCGGAGGAAACGCCAATTATACCAATCAAGGATATTCGTGTGGATGAGAGTTTAAATTTTGTGGAAGAGCCGATTGAGATACTGGATAGAGAGATTAAACGACTTAAGAGAAGTCGCATCCCGCTCATCAAAGTTCGTTGGAATTCGCGGCATTAACCGGAATTCACGTGGGAACGTGAGGATGAGTTTCGAAAGAGATATCCGAAGCTTTTTATTTCGTAGATGGGTTGTTCCGAGAGAAACCCGGGACGGGTTCCTTCTGAGGCTGGGAGGATGTGACAACTGGCAAAATAGGGAGCCGTTTTTAAAACCCGCATTACATTAAAAATTATAATTTTGGAATTTTTGCAAAATTTATTGGATGAGATGTTTTATGAACGTTGGAACGTGTTTTTGATCGTACGTTAATTATAAGGATTTATTATTTATTTATGGTTTGGTTTGATTCGTTCGTGATAATTTATTTTGAGATTGTTACTTTGGCACTACATTGACTCCGGCACTAGGTTAACCTAACAATTTTAATTATATTTTTAATATTGGTTCGGATATTATTATTTTTGGAACGAGTTCGGTTTGAGAAAGTTGTTTGGTTATTTAAGGTTTCGGGTTTGGCCGTGTATTTACACCGGGCTACTTAACCCACCACCACACCTCACTATTATTATTTTTATTATTAAAAGGTTTTTTTTTTTTTCATAAGAGTAAATTGCATCGTCCTTGTGGATCCGGTCATAAGCAAACACAACACCCTCATCACCAATATTCACTCTCTCTCTCTTCTCACAACATCAACCATCACCGCCCCCTAATCACCCAAATCGCACCACCACCGCCCCTCTCATCAAATCTAACACCACCATCTTAACCATCTTCTTCCGATCTATCTTTTGGTGCAAACCACGCGCGATTTAGACCACTCTAACACCTTTTTCGAATTAAAATCACCACGTTATCACCACAAAATCGTTATTTCTTGTCTTGGTTTTTGAAGATCCGTGCGAGTTGTGTTGGGAATCGAAGGTAGGTCGAGCTTGGCTCGTGTTTTGGTTCGAACCGTGACCTAGGGTCACGGGTTTGGCTCTTTTCGGGTGTTCATGGATAATAACGAAAGATTTTTATGGGTTTTGAATGAAATGGATTAAAGAAAAGGTTTGGTACCCGGGTTTGTATTTTTTTCGATGGGTCGAGGTTCAACCGAGAGCTATGGCTCTCGGCTTGGGTCTTGGATGTGCCATCTTTGGCCATTTGATGATTCTTGATTATTTGGGTCTTGGTCACTTTACGTCAGCGTTGTGGCGATCACTTCAAACCGATTTGGGGACGAGACTTGATATGAGTACTGCATATCACCCCCAAACCGATGGTCAAAGTGAGAGAACTATTCAGACTTTGGAGGATATGCTTCGTGCATGCATAATAGACTTTGGTAAAGGCTGGGAGAAATATCTACCCCTTGCGGAGTTCTCCTACAACGATAGCTACCACACAAGTCTTAAGGCTGCACCATTTGAAGCTTTGTATGGTCGTAAATGTCGTTCACCTATTGGTTGGGCAGAAGTTGGAGATAGCCAACTCACAGGCCCTGAGCTTATTTTGGAAACTACGGAGAAGGTAACGCAAATTCGAGATCGACTGCAAGCAGCTAGAGATAAGCAGAAAAGTTACGCCGATCAGAGGCGTAAACCCCTAGAATTCCAGGTTGGAGACAAAGTGATGCTGAAAGTCTCGCCTTGGAAGGGTGTGATACGTTTTGGGAAACGTGGGAAACTGTATCCCCGCTACATTGGACCATTTCTTATTTCGGAAAGAATTGGGCCTGTAGCTTATCGATTGGAATTGCCAATGGAATTGAATAAAGTTCATGATGTGTTTCAGGTTAGCAATCTGAAGAAATGTCTTTCGGAGGAAACGCCAATTATACCAATCAAGGATATTCGTGTGGATGAGAGTTTAAATTTTGTGGAAGAGCCGATTGAGATACTGGATAGAGAGATTAAACGACTTAAGAGAAGTCGCATCCCGCTCATCAAAGTTCGTTGGAATTCGCGGCATTAACCGGAATTCACGTGGGAACGTGAGGATGAGTTTCGAAAGAGATATCCGAAGCTTTTTATTTCGTAGATGGGTTGTTCCGAGAGAAACCCGGGACGGGTTCCTTCTGAGGCTGGGAGGATGTGACAACTGGCAAAATAGGGAGCCGTTTTTAAAACCCGCATTACATTAAAAATTATAATTTTGGAATTTTTGCAAAATTTATTGGACGAGATGTTTTATGAACGTTCGAACGTGTTTTTGATCGTACGTTAATTATAAGGATTTATTATTTATTTATGGTTTGGTTTGATTCGTTCGTGATAATTTATTTTGAGATTGTTACTTTGGCACTACATTGACTCCGGCACTAGGTTAACCTAACAATTTTAATTATATTTTTAATATTGGTTCGGATATTATTATTTTTGGAACGAGTTCGGTTTGAGAAAGTTGTTTGGTTATTTAAGGTTTCGGGTTTGGCCGTGTATTTACACCGGGCTACTTAACCCAGCACCACACCTCACTATTATTATTTTTATTATTAAAAGGTTTGTTTTTTTTTAATATGAGTAAATTGCATCGTCCTTGTGGATCCGGTCATAAGCAAACACAACACCCTCATCACCAATATTCACTCTCTCTCTTCTCACAACATCAACCATCACCGCCCCCTAATCACCCAAATCGCACCACCACCGCCCCTCTCATCAAATCTAACACCACCATCTTAACCATCTTCTTTCGATCTATCTTTCGGTGCAAACCACGCGCGATTTAGACCACTCTAACACCTTTTTCGAATTAAAATCACCACGTTATCACCACAAAATCGTTATTTCTTGTCTTGGTTTTTGAAGATCCGTACGAGTTGTGTTGGGAATCGAAGGTAGGTCGAGCTTGGTTCGTGTTTTGGTTCGAACCGTGACCTAGGGTCACGGGTTTGGCTCTTTTCGGGTGTTCATGGATAATAACGAAAGATTTTTATGGGTTTTGAATGAAATGGATTAAAGAAAAGGTTTGGTACCCGGGTTTGTATTTTTTTCGATGGGTCGAGGTTCAACCGAGAGCTATGGCTCTCGGCTTGGGTCTTGGATGTGCCATCTTTGGCCATTTGATGATTCTTGATTATTTTGGTGATTGTTTGTGATGTTTTGGTCGACCTAGTGGTCGTTTGGTTCTCGGCCGACACCCCTTAGTGGGCTGTTTGGTTCGGTGTGGCTCGATAGAGCTAGCCGAGACCTATTGGTCTCGGGTGAGACTCCCGTATCTTGTTTCGGGCTTATATTGACCCGGGTTGACTTGGTAACTCAACCCGTAACTTATTTTATTTTTGGATATATTGTTACTTGTCGGATTATTATTATTGTTGTTGTCGTGGTTGTGATGTTTTGACCATGGATACTTATTGGATTTATTATTTTGGACTTGAGTGGCATATTTGGGTTACGAGATATATTGGAGATGTGTTGTCGAGTGTGGATACTTGGGGACCAATTGTGAGACGGTCATTAGATGACGGAGATAGGTTAGTTGGTTGGCGTAGTCGGACCCTCTTGTTGTAGCACGTGGTTATGGGATTGATTTGGACGGAGATGATATATTTATTTTGACATGATTCTTATATTGGACTTGGACTATGAGCCGAGAGTCATGACTCGGACATGTGACCAAATTCTATGACTCGATAAATATTTAAAAGTCAATATTAAAAATAATACTCGTAATACTATTATTTAGAATATAATCGTTTATATACGTATATAGACGTGATAAACGTATATATATATATATATATATATATATATATATATATATATATATATATATATATATATATATATATATATATATATATATATATATAAATGCGTATATTAATAATAAAATGATCACGAGTAAACGTTATAATAATATAACGATAGTTATTATACTATGCAAATAGTGTAATAAATGTCGGACTATTGTTATAAATAATAACTACAAATAACGGCGAAATAATAAGTCGGGTAAATAATAATTAAAAACGTGCTTTTTATAAATTTAGAAACTTATCGAGTTATACGAGTTGTGGTTATTTAAAGTCCAAGTGGGCTTTATATTGTAACTTTTGTGTTGTCAAGGATATATGACGATTAATATAAACATTTTCTATAGCAAGTGACTTATTTAATCGACGGATATATATAGGGAATTTATAGGGTAATAAATTACTATGTGGTATATGTTTTAGGGTAATAAAAATTACTATGTATCTCGTGGAATTTGGCCGATTCGACGATATATATAGGGAATTTATAAGACTACGATATATACCAAATAGAATGCTTTGTGCTATGTGCTTTAGGTTGGGTATAATTTTGGAACGATATATTACGTAAATAAATATGGGAGATTACCAAATCGACGGATTTGATAAGCTTCGATGATTATTTAAATAATATGTTGGGCTAATATTAGACCTATAATTGGTTTATTATCTTGTTTGTTGTGGCTTTTTGGTTTGAGTTGTGTCGACCCTTCACCCATATGGATACCAAACGTCGAATTTCAAATTAATATGAAGTTAATTCGAGAAATGGATATTTTTGGAAAGTAAAACGGAATACGTTCGGGAATGGAAATATTTGATTTTGAGGAAATGGTTTCTGAACGAGTTTGATATTGTTATAAAGTGCCGAGTCTGTAGTTGCCGTTACGTGAGTTGCTTGAGTTTGCTTACGTCTTTCTTCTATCGATTTCTTTTGAGAATTTGTTGGACTTGAGGTGAGTCATAGCCCACTTTTACTCTTGAACTTTGTTTTCAATACTTGGGGTGAGAAACGTGCAAATGTTTTATGTGGACTATTATCGCTTTATTTATTTATTTCAAAACTTGCTATGCTTATAGAACTAGGTAGGATTAAGCGAGGCCTAGTCCCGAACTAGGTAAGCTATTGATTTAGTTGTTGCGCGAGGCCTAGTCCTGAACTAGGTAAGCTATTGGATTGGTTATAGAGCGAGGCCTAGACTTGAGCTAGGTAAGCTATTGATTGGATTGATTTGAGCTATAGCGTGCACCTATAGGGTTGATTTGATTTGGTTGATTTGATTTGGTTGGATTATCTTGGTTGGATATTTTGGTTGGATGATTGAGGCCTAGGCTAGCTAGCAAGCGTTTTGCGTATATGTCCACTATATCGAATTATGAATTTAAACCTATGATCTCACCAGCGAAAGCTGACTTTTAACACGTTTTCTCAGGTTTTTAAGTGATGCTCTATGGATGCTTAGGATTGGAGGCTTGGCAATGGCACCGGTTATGGATCTATTTTTCTAAAACTCTGATAACTATTGTGGACCTATGTTTATTTCTTTTGGACCTTACTTTGGATAATTCTTTGGATAAATGTAAACTCTAAAACCCGTTTTGGTTGTGTTTTTCTTATGTTTACTTTATCTCGTTCTTTCATGACTTTGAATGGATACCAATCCCCGTAGCACCCCGAAAGCTTGTGAGTCTTCCGATGTATCAAATTTTGGGGGTGTTACAGATTGGTATCAGAGCCAAGGTTATAGAGAACTAGGTAAATAGACACCTAAACTATAACCGATTTTTATAGAAAACGATCCTCGACCATTGCCCGCCAGCCCGCCAAGCCGAAGCATCATTATTATTATTGAGGTATTATGAGATTTTTGAGATGATTGATAGATTTGGGGTTCTTGAGATGATTTGAGGATTTGAGGTTTATTGATTTATTGATATGATGGCGTTTTGAGGAATTATATGCGTTTGAGGAATTATATGGCTTAATTGTTTTACGAATGATTTTAGTAATGCGGTATTTTAAATCTTTCTTGGTTATATATGATTTGGGATTATATGATGATGTTGATACGGTATTTTGAGTTCGCGGTTTAGTTGTTGTGAAACACTTACACCTACCCTACGCCATTGTCACAGACTATGGCCTCCCGTACGCCCGATATTGTTGAGGATATTCTACTGCACCGGTATTTCCAGCACAGTTCACCATGGCTCCTGATGATCCTTACCAGGTTGCCATGCATTCAGCTATTGTGACACTGACAGGTTCTACTTCAGCACCACCTGCTGCATCTACGCAGGGACCCTCATCTTCTCTAGGGCTCCTTGGTACATCGAGGCAGCTTACACTTCATCAGGCTTTGGCTCGTGTGGCTCCACGTTTTGCCCACCGAGCTACGGCACGTATGTCGGTACGCCCTACTTCACCACCTTTACAGATAGATGCTCACTATCTTCTGTCAGAGGCGCCACCTGCATCATTGCGTCATCGTCCTAGATCACCTACCCCTTCACCACATGGTTCACCTGTTAGGAGACGACGATTGATGATGTACTCTTCCGATGAGGAGGAGGAGGAGGAGTACGCGGGTGAGGATGAGGCTGATGACCCTCAGAAGGCTGAGCAGGGTGATGATGATGACCCTGAGGAGGAGGATGACCCTCAGGAGGAGGAGATGCCTGATGATGATAATTTGTTAGTGCCGCCAGCTCAGGCTGAGGAGCCTGATTCACCTATACATCCGATTGAGCCTGTTCCACCTGATCATCCATTTTTGTTTGAGTTGCCACCTGGTAGTCCCGTGGAGTCGGATGTACCTTCTGAGGTTTCTGCTGAGCATGCAGAGTTAGGTGAGACTGGTAGGATGTGGGCTCAGATTACTACACAGGGCGAGAGGATCTCGCGATTATCTGATCGACTTGAGAGGGTTATAGGAGAGTTTATAGCGGATTTGAGAGTTGATATGACTGTGGTTGTGGGCAGGACGACTGAGATGAGGAGAGTTTTGATGGAGGTTCACGAGCAGATTGAGAGTTTACAGCGAGGTTTTATTACAGCCCGAGAGGCCGACCGCAAGTTATGGCAAAGGAATGCTGAGCTGGAGAAGGAGGTGGCTGACCTCAAGAGAGACAGCGACACATATAGTGTGGAGTTAGGATCATTATGGAGAGATCTTGATGGCTTGAGGCAGGAGTTGAGGAGCCTCCGCCAGCAGCGTGGCTAGATGTTTGAGCTATGTTATCTTGTTACTTTCCTAACCGAGGAGTGTTCGGTTGGAAAAGCTAGTTATCCTATTTTGATGTATTTTCAGTTGATTACCCGTCTTGTTGGAACGATTGTTATCTTTTGTGTTATCGGTAGTTGGAACGATGTTGGATCTTTATTGTATGGTTGATGGTTATTATTATATGGTATTATGTAGTTTTTGGATATTATGGAAATTGAGTTCCTATTCGCCTTATTGATGTCTTGTGGTGTACTGTTGATATTCTTTCCATGACTTGGCTTCGTTGATTTAATTCTTGTTGAGCATATGATAAGTTCTATTGGAGACTCACGAACTTGTATGATGTTTCAGATCAATGGCCCCACGACGAAACCCTGTTAGAGCTACCAGAACTGGTCCTGCAACGACTACCCCTGATCATCGAAGACGCCGTCCTACTCAAAATGTTGAGACCCCTACTCCTGATAACCTGGACACTACTAACCGCAACAACAGGAATCAAAATGTTGATGTTCAGGGAGACAATGATCATGTTCCACTTAATGCACCTACTGTGGACCAAGCAATGATCAATCAACTTGTGGAGCAACGAGTTGCTGAGCTACTAGCTGAGTCAAATCATTCCAACAATTCTGCTGGAACATTTCCACCTGTCCGTGCTAATGGATGTAACTACAAGGAGTTTAAGATCTGTGGACCCGTTGAGTTTGGTGGAACTAAAGGAGTGGTCTACTTGGTCAGGTGGATAGAAAAGACCGAGTCAGTATTTAATGTCAGTGGTTGTGCGGAGAATACGAAGGTAAAGTTTGCTTATTTTACTTTCAAGGATGAAGCTTTAACTTGGTGTAACAATTACCGAAATTCGGTTGGGAGTTATGTGGCTTATGTTATGACTTGGGAGCAATTTAAGTCTTTGCTGATTCAGACTTACTGCCCAAGGAATGAGATTAAGAAGCTGGAGATTGAGTTCTGGAACCATAAGGTGAAAGGTACCGATATGGCAACTTACAATCGCCGTTATCGAGAGTTAGCCTTACTTTGTCCCGATATGGTTAGGACTGAGACTCAAAGGATTGAGAGGTATACCGATGGGTTGCCGGTAGCTACAAGGAACGATGTGATTTCTGCTAAGCCTGCAAACATTCATGAGGCTATCACTATCGCTCAACAATTGATGGACTCGATGGCATTGGAAGGAGCTGAGAAAGACAATAATGGAAAGAGGAAGAGGGATGATCACTCTAAGGGTAATGATCGTCGAAACAAGCGACAAACAACTACTAGAGCTTATGCTATGGGAGATGGAGACAAGAAGAACTACAATGGAGATGCACCCAAGTGTAACCGATGTTACAAGCATCATTCTGGTCGATGTACTATGATGTGCAAGAATTGCTCTAAGATGGGACACATAGCTAAGGATTGTAGAGCTCGACCACTTGCTATGGTTCAAGCTACTCCTGAAACTATGAGCAAGGCAAATGTTACTTGCTATGGATGTGGAAAGAAGGAACATTATAGGAATGAGTGTAGGGAATTGTGGAACCGAGGAAATCAAGGATCAGGTGGTAATGGGTACAATAATGGAAACCGTGGAGCTGGAGGAAACCGTGGACGACAAGATAATGGGGACCAACGTGTGGAAGCTGGAGCTGCTCATGGGAGAGTGTATGCACTTGGAAACGAGAGAGGAGAAGATCTGAACGTCGTTACTGGTACGTTCCTTCTCAATAATCGTTATGCTTCCATACTATTTGATACTGGTGCCGATAAGAGTTTTGTGTCCACTAAGTTTGCACCCTTACTAGAGAAACCCCCGATGGCCTTAGGAATTGGTTATGATGTAGAGTTAGCTAATGGGAATATAGAGAGGATTAGGACTATCATTCGCGGTTGCACGTTAAACTTTCTGAATCGTCCTTTCAACATAGATCTTCTACCCGTCACGTTAGGAAGTTTTGACGTCATCATTGGTATGGATTGGTTGTCGAAGTATCGTACTCATATATTTTGTGATGAGAAGATCGTGCGTGTGCCTTACGGCAAGGAGGTTCTGAACATACCAGGAGATAGAAAGGATTTGAGAGGCCCGTCTAGATTAGCGGTCATATCTTGCACTAAGTTGCCGAAGATAATGGGGAAAGGATGTTACCTTTTCTTAGCTCAAATTTCTGAGAAAGGAGAGAATGAGAAGAAGGAAAGGTGCATTGGAGATGTGCCTATAGTTCGTGACTTTTCGGATGTGTTTCCCGATGATTTACCGGGAATCCCGCCTACTAGACAAGTGGAGTTTCAGATTGAGTTGATACCTGGTGCTGCACCTGTAGCACGAGCGCCATATCGTCTTGCACCTACTGAACTGGAAGAGTTGTCGAAGCAATTAGCTGAGTTAGCCGAAAAGGGATTCATAAGACCAAGTTCTTCGCCTTGGGGAGCCCCGGTCTTATTTGTGAAGAAGAAGGATGGATCGTTTCGCATGTGTATTGATTATCGAGAGTTGAACAACTTAACGGTGAAGAATAGATACCCGTTGCCGAGGATCGACGATTTGTTCGATCAGCTTCAAGGATCGAGTGTATATTCGAAGATCGATTTGAGATCGGGATATCATCAGCTTCGAGTTCGCGAGGAATATATTCCGAAGACGGCTTTCAGAACCCGTTACGGGCATTACGAGTTTCAGGTGATGCCGTTTGGGTTGACTAACGCACCGACGATATTCATGGATCTCATGAATCGGGTGTGTAAGCCTTACTTAGATAAGTTTGTGATTGTGTTCATCGATGACATTCTAATTTATTCGAAGAGTGAAAAGGAGCATGAGGAGCATCTAAGACTTATCTTATAATTTCTCAGGAAGGAGAAACTGTATGCCAAGTTTTCGAAATGTGAATTTTGGATTCCGACAGTACAATTTCTGGGTCATGTGATTGATAGACAAGGAGTTCATGTAGATCCCGCTAAGATTGAAGCGATTAAAGATTGGGCTGCACCTACGACCCCAACAGAAGTTCGTCAATTTTTCGGATTAGCCGGTTATTACCGAAGATTCATTGAGGGATTTTCGAAGATAGCAAAACCGTTGACCAAATTGACTCAAAAGAGTGTTAAGTATGAATGGGGAGATAAGGAAGAGGAAGCATTTCAGTTACTTAAGGAAATGTTGTGTAGTGCTCCTATCTTGGTGTTACCCAAAGGTAACGAGGACTTTGTCGTCTATTGTGACGCTTCTCATAAAGGTTTAGGAGCTGTATTAATGCAACGAGAGAAAGTGATAGCTTATGCTTCCCGACAGCTCAAGAAGCACGAGAAGAACTACACCACCCATGATTTGGAGTTAGGTGTTGTGGTTTTTGCTTTAAGAATATGGAGACATTACTTGTATGGAACCAAGTGCGTAGTGTTTACTGACCACAAAAGTCTACAACACATTTTGAACCAAAAAGAGCTTAACATGAGACAGCGACGTTGGATTGAGTTGCTAAGCGATTATGATTGTGAAATTCGCTACCATCCTGGTAAAGCAAACGTTGTTGCTGATGCTCTTAGTCGAAAGGAGAGAATTCCACCATTACGAGTTAGGTCATTAGGAATGACTATCGTATCGCCATTACCGTCTCAAATATTAGAAGCTCAAACGGAAGCGTTGAAAGCAAAAAATCGACCTGCTGAGAACATATTTGGGATGGCAGAAAATGAGAAGGGATTTGTTAAGCGTTCTGATGGAGTATTATGTTTTGGAGAGCGAAGTTGGGTACCATTGTATGGAGGAATTCGAGAGTTGATTATGCATGAGTGGCATAAGTCAAGATACTCTATTCATCCTGGGTCTGACAAGATGTACCAGGATTTGAAAAAGTTATATTGGTGGCCAAATATGAAGGCAAATATAGCATTGTGTGTTAGTAAGTGTTTGAAATGTTCTAAAGTTAAGGCAGAACATCAAAGAAAGTCAGGATTATTGACGCAGCCAGAACTCCCAGTTTGGAAGTGGGAGCGTATCACGATGGACTTTATTACCAAATTACCAAAGATAGCTAGCAGTTGCGACGCTATATGGGTAATTGTGGATCGTTTGACTAAGTCTGCTCATTTCCTGGCGATTAGTGAAGATGATAGCGTTGACAAACTTGCGAGGTTGTATATGAAGGAGATTGTTTCTCGGCATGGAGTTCCGATATCGATTATTTCTGACCGCGACAGTCGCTTTACGTCAGCGTTGTGGCGATCACTTCAAACCGCTTTGGGGACGAGACTTGATATGAGTACTGCATATCTCCCCCAAACCGATGGTCAAAGTGAGAACTATTCAGACTTTGGAGGATATGCTTCGTGCATGCATAATAGACTTTGGTAAAAGCTGGGAGAAATATCTACCCCTTGCGGAGTTCTCCTACAACAATAGCTACCACACAAGTCTTAAGGCTGCACCATTTGAAGCTTTATATGGTCATAAATGTCATTCACCTATTGGTTGGGCAGAAGTTGGAGATAGCCAACTCACAGGCCCTGAGCTTATTTTAGAAACTACGGAGAAGGTAACGCAAATTCGAGATCGACTGCAAGCAGCTAGAGATAGGCAGAAAAGCTACGCCGATCAGAGGCGTAAACCCCTAGAATTCCAGGTTGGAGACAAAGTGATGCTGAAAGTCTCGCCTTGGAAGGGTGTGATACGTTTTGCGAAACGTGGGAAACTGAATCCCCGCTACATTGGACCATTTCTTATTTTGGAAAGAATTGGGCCTGTAGCTTATCGATTGGAATTGCCAATGGAATTGAATAAAGTTCATGATGTGTTTCATGTTAGCAATCTGAAGAAATGTCTTTCGGAGGAAACGCCAATTATACCAATCAAGGATATTCGTGTGGATGAGAGTTTAAATTTTGTGGAAGAGCCGATTGAGATACTGGATAGAGAGATTAAACGACTTAAGAGAAGTCGCATCCCGCTCATCAAAGTTCGTTGGAATTCGCGGCATGAACCGGAATTCACGTGGGAACATGAGGATGAGTTTTGAAAGAGATATCCGAAGCTTTTTACTTCGTTGATGGGTTGTTCCGAGAGAAACCCAGGACGGTTTCCTTCTGAGGCTGGGAGGATGTGACAACTGGCAAAATAGGGAGCCATTTTTAAAACCCGCATTACATTAAAAATTATAATTTTGGAATTTTTGCAAAATTTATTGGACGAGATTTTTTATGAACGTTGGAACGTGTTTTTGATCGTACGTTAATTATGAGGATTTATTATTTATTTATCGTTTGGTTTGATTCGTTCGTGATGATTTATTTTGAGATTGTTACTTTGGCACTACATTGACTCCGTCACTAGGTTAACCTAACAATTTTAATTATATTTTTAATATTGGTTCGTGTGGAAAACTAGAAGGGGGGGTTGAATAGTTTTGCGTCTTTTTCGTTTAATAAGAATTTGCTTTTCAAAGAATTGATGGTAATTGTAAAAACCTTTGAAGCTAAAGTATAGATACAAACTAATTCACATATATCATATATACACTACTTATTTAAAGTGTTGAATAGAAATTATAATTTCATATATCTCACTTAATTACAAGTTTGTACTAATATAGATATATGTGTCTTAGTAATTGTTTATACTTATATTTTACTAAAGTATAATTAATGTTTTAAATGGAACCTAGTTTGATCTTTATGTGAAATCAATATATGCACAACACACAATATTAACAATATATGAAAAGCTAGTAAGTAAGCAAGCAAAGAGTGAGAGATGGAAAGATCAAACCGAGAGACAAAGGATTTATAGTGGTTCGGCTACAAGGACACCTTCCTTGCCCTACTCCACTCCCCGAGCACCGAACTCGAGAGTTTTCTTCACTAAGTCAATAACCTCCCTTATGGCGGAGAAAACCGTACACACCAAAAGCTTACACCAATTAACGACACAAAGCAAGATGTCGAGTTCTAATCGTAGCTAGAACCAATCTCACACCAAATATCACACCACTTCTTCTTCACACCTTTGCACTACTTCAATACTTCTTCACACCACAAGTATCTTCATACCTTCAAGGCACTAATGTCTTGACACCTTCAAGCCACTAATGTCTTCACACCTTTAAGGCACTAATGTCTTGACACCTTCAAGTCACTAATGTCTTCACACCTTTAAGCCACTAATGTCTTGACACCTTCAAGTCACTAATGTCTTCACACCTTTAAGTCACTAATGTCTTGACACCTTCAAGTCACTAATGTCTTCACACCTTTAAGCCACTAATGTCTTGACACCTTCAAGTCACTAATGTCTTCACACCTTCAAGCCACTAAAGTCTTCACAACTTCAATCTACTAATGTCTTCTAGTCTTCTTCACTTGGCCCTCAATATCTTCACAACCAGTCCCTATTGCTACAATCTCCTATCACCAATACTATCTAACCCTTCTTCTTCACTTCAAGTTCCACTTTACACTTACAACAATTCTAGATTCTTCAACTAAATCTAGCTAACTAATGCATACACCTTATTCACCAAAGAATGAAAGATTTACAAGAAAATATAAACAAGCAACTTAGATAGCAAGATGATACTAAGTTGTAATACTTCTAATAGAAGTATTCTTCTCTTTGCACTTTGAATGTTGAGGCTTGAATCACTTTGAAACAAAGATCAAAGTGTATAAGATCAAAGGATTTTTAGAGAAAGGAAATGGATGTTTAGATCAGAAAGTTTCTAGTGCAAAAAGGTGAGAAAAATATGTGGAATGATCCAATATTTATAGGGCCAGAAAATACTGTTCGGGAGCGTGCCGGTCCCCTTAATTATAGGCCGGTCCCCTTAATGATTAAGGGGGCCACCTAGTAAAATTAAGGGGGCCGCCCTCCTGAACGTTTGAAAAGTTTTTCTGGATAAAATTTGCCCTTTTTGGTTGGAAATTTGAAATCACATTTTTGTGGTTTAATAAAGCTATACCAAAAATGATTTACAAATATGTATAAAATGTTAAAAACATTTTATAAAATGTTATGTTCTTAAGACAAGATTTCCTTTGATCTTATAATGCACTAATCACTTTGTTTATTCATACCTTAAGTGATTAAATGGTGAAAGTGAGTATTTACTACTAAATACTTGTTTACGTCATAACCTTTGGTTTGATGAGTTTTCGTTTTGTGATTATCAAAACTTAGAGATATCGAAAGATATGAATAATGTTTTTAGTCAATTATTTATATCAACAGTTCGGATATTATTATTTTTGGAACGAGTTCGGTTTGAGAAAGTTGTTTGGTTATTTAAGGTTTCGGGTTTGGCCGTGTATTTACACCGGGCTACTTAACCCACCACCACACCTCACTATTATTATTTTTATTATTAAAAGGTTTGTTTTTTTTAATAAGAGTAAATTGCATCGTCCTTGTGGATCCGGTCATAAGCAAACACAACACCCTCATCACCAATATTCACTCTCTCTCTCTCTTCTCACAACATCAACCATCACCGCCCCCTAATCACCCAAATCGCACCACCACCGCCACCCTCTCATCAAATCTAACACCACCATCTTAACCATCTTCTTCCGATCTATCTTTTGGTGCAAACCACACGCGATTTGGACCACTCTAACACCTTTTTCGAATTAAAATCACCATGTTATCACCACAAAATCGTTATTTCTTGTCTTGGTTTTTGAAGATCCGTACGAGTTGTATTGGGAATCGAAGGTAGGTCGAGCTTGGCACGTGTTTTGGTTCGAACCGTGACCTAGGGTCACGGGTTTGGCTCTTTTCGGGTGTTCATGGATAATAACGAAAGATTTTTATGGGTTTTGAATGAAATGGATTAAAGAAAAGGTTTGGTATCCGGGTTTGTATTTGTTTCGATGGGTCGAGGTTCAACCGAGAGCTATGGCTCTCGGCTTGGGTCTTGTATGTGCCATCTTTGGCCATTTGATGATTCTTGATTATTTTGGTGATTGTTTGTGATGTTTTGGTCGACCTAGTGGTCGTTTGGTTCTCGGCCGACACCCCTTAGTGGGCTGTTTGGTTCGGTGTGGCTCGATAGAGCTAGCCGAGACCTATTGGTCTTGGGTGAGACTCCCGTATCTTGTTTCGGGCTTATATTGACCCGGGTTGACTTGGTAACTCAACCTGTAACTTATTTTGTTTTCGGATATATTGTTACTTGTCGGATTATTATTATTGTTGTTGTCGTTGTTGTGATGTTTTGACCATGGATACTTATTGGATTTATTATTTTGGACTTGAGTGGCATATTTGGGTTACGAGATATATTGGAGATGTGTTGTCGAGTGTGGATACTTGGGGACCGATTGTGAGACGGTCATTAGATGACGGAGATAGGTTAGTTGGGTGCCGTAGTCGGACCCTCTTGTTGTAGCACGTGGTTATGGGATTGATTTGGACGGAGATGATATATTTATTTTGACATGATTCTTATATTTGACTTGGACTATGAGCCGAGAGTCATGACTCGGATATGTGACCAAATTCTATGACTCGATAAATATTTAAAAGTCAATATTAAAAATAATACTCGTAATACTATTATTGAGAATATAATCGTTTATATACATATATAGACGTGATAAACGTATATATATATATATATATATATATATATATATATATATATATATATATATATATTAATAATAAAACGATCACAAGTAAACGTTATAATAATATAACGATAGTTATTATACTATGCAAATAGTGTAATAAATGTCGGACTATTGTTATAAATAATAACTACAAATAACGGCGAAATAATAAGTCGGGTAAATAATAATTAAAAACGTGCTCTTTATAAATTTAGAAACTTATCGAGTTATACGAGTTGTGGTTATTTAAAGTCCAAGTGGGCTTTATACTGTGACTTTTGTGTTGTCACGGTATGACGATTAATATAAACATTTTCTATAGCAAGTGACTTATTTAATCGACGGATTAGATCGAGTTATTTGATTATATAAAATGAGTATATTTTAAGGGGCATCGTATCCCACGACGCCCATAGGTTGTGGTATATGTTTTAGGGTAATAAATTACTATGTATCTCGTGGAATTTGGCCGATTCGACGATATATATAGGGAATTTATAAGACTACGATATATACCAAATAGAATTCTTTGTGCTATGTGCTTTAGGTTGGGTATAATTTTGGAACGATATATTACGTAAATAAATATGGGAGATTACCAAATCGACGGATTTGATAAGCTTCGATGATTATTTAAATAATATGTTGGGCTAATATTAGACCTATAATTGGTTTATTATCTTGTTTGTTGTGGCTTTTTGGTTTGAGTTGTGTCGACCCTTCACCCATATGGATACCAAACGTCGAATTTCAAATTAATATGAAGTTAATTCGAGAAATGGATATTTTTGGAAAGTAAAACGGAATACGTTCAGGAATGGGAATATTTGATTTTGAGGAAATGGTTTCTGAACGAGTTTGATATTGTTAGGAAGTGTCGAGTCTGTAGTTGCCGTTACGTGAGTTGCTTGAGTTTGCTTACATCTTTCTTCTATCGATTTCTTTTGAGAATTTGTTGGACTTGAGGTGAGTCATAGCCCCACTTTTACTCTTGAACTTTGTTTTCAATACTTGGGGTGAGAAACGTGCAAATATTTTATGTGGACTATTATCGCTTTATTTATTTATTTCAAAACTTGCTATGCTTATAGAACTAGGTAGGATTAAGCGAGGCCTAGTCCCGAACTAGGTAAGCTATTGATTTAGTTGTTGCGCGAGGCCTAGTCCCGAACTAGGTAAGCTATTGGATTGGTTATAGAGCGAAGCCTAGACTTGAGCTATGTAAGCTATTGATTGGATTGATTTGAGCTATAGTGTGCACCTATAAGGTTGATTTGATTTGGTTGATTTGATTTGGTTGGATTATCTTGGTTGGATATTTTGGTTGGATGATTGAAGCCTAGTCTAGCTAGCAAGCGTTTTGCGTATATGTCCACTATATCGAATTATGAATTTAAACCTATGATCTCACCAGCGAAAGCTGACTTTTAGCATGTTTTCTCAGGTATTTAAGTGATGCTCTATGGATGCTTGGGATTGGAGGCTTGACAATGGCACCGGTTATGGATCTATTTTTCTAAAACTCTGATAACTATTGTGGACCTATGTTTATTTCTTTTGGGCATTACTTTGGATAATTCTTGGATAAATGTAAACTCTAAAACCCGTTTTGGTTGTATTTTTTTTATGTTTACTTTATCTCGTTCTTTCATGACTTTGAATGGATACCAATCCCCGTAGCACCCCAAAAGCTTGTGAGTCTTCCGCTGTATCAAATTTTGGGGGTGTTACACAAATTATCAAGTATATTGTACAACAAACCTAAACACAATTCCTGCATTAAATGTCACTAATACAAATAATAAAGCATATTATACAAATTTTTAAGCCGAACGGGCAATGGGCTCGAGCCCGAATGGGCACAGGTCAAACGGGCTCGAGCCCGAAGGGACACAAGCTAAACAAAATTTTTGATATCCGTAAATTTATTGTCAAAAAGAACATAATAAACTAAAATATGTTCGCATATTGTACAAACCAAGTAAACTACTAAAAAAAACATAAAATAAATAATAAATAAAATAATACAAACAAAGCAAAATTTCATCAAACTTTTGCCATAAAAAACTAATCAGTAAAGCTATTGCCAAAAAACGTACCAATAAAATAAATTATTAATCGAAAAAATTAAATTACATGGTGTCCGCAGCTGCATCGCGCGAGAATCCTGCTAGTCTTTTAGGATAGAAGCAAAGAGGGGTTAACTTAAAACTTTGTAATTTTCTTGGGTGTTAAATCAGTTAATGTTACAAATTAGTAACTAAATTTCCGATTTTGTCAACTAAGGTGGCGTTTGGTTGGCCCTTTTTTATTCAAGTAATGATTCAATTCCTTTAAATAATTGTTTGGTAAAATGTATATCTATCAAAAGTGGGCCATCATAATTCAATAGTGAATCCAGGGAAGGGGGTAAGGGTGGTGGTAATGGGAGCGGTTTGCCAAAAGCGGCGGTGAACACCGCCGCCACCTCAGCGGTTTGCCCGGCGGTTTGGTCCAGCGGCAATCTTTGCCTCAACTGTTTGGAGCAAATTGTAACGTTGGCATTTATTATTTTTGACCATTGGAGCAAATATATATATATATATATATATATATATATATATATATATATATATATATATATATATATATATATATATTGTGCTTGCATTTTTTTTTTCTTTCTTTTTTCTCTCTTTGCAGGTAGCGATGGAGAAGAAGGTGTGTCTGTAGTTTGTGATAGTAGGGTACGTTGTGTGTTTGTGATGTGGCTGCAGTGTGTGATAGTGGGCTAGTTTGGTTTTGAACTCTAGGATATCAAAAAAACATTTAGGCTGCTATAAGAGCATCCACATCAATAACTCACGTTATAACTTAACTCAGTGTCACGTCAGCGCCACATCAACTTTAACACTTTAACTTTAACTCACAAAAAAACACCCACAACAATAACTCAATTTAACTCAACTTTAACTCAACTATTTTCAAATTCAACCCTTAACTAAAACTAATATTTCATTTAAATAACTAATAAAACACAACTTATATTAATACTTAAAATTTAAACATACATTAAACAAACTACAAGAAACTACAGCAAACATGAAACATAAAATACGATAATTAAACATTAAATGTTTAAAACAATCCCGCCCACCAACTTTTGAATTTTAAATGTTTGAAAGATCCCGCTCGGTTTTCAAATTTGAATTTTGAAATTTGATTTTTATCCCGCACGGTTTTCAAATTTGAATTTTAATTTTCAAATTTCAAAATTCTATCATCCCCTATAAATAACACACCATACAATAGTATTCTTCACAAACTCCTAAAGTATTTCACAATTAATAATCGTTGGTCAATGGAAGAAGAGGAGTTGCTAGGTAACGTATGGCTTGAAGTTCACGATTCTGGAGGCCTTGTGAATGGACGTTCTTTTTGGAATGAAGTTACACAAAGGTTCAACGTTCAGACTGATGGTGAGCACCGTAATAAAAATAGTATTACGGCTCACTGGAGTAGAATCAACATCGAATGTCTTAGGTATAACGATATTTACAAAGAGTTGCTGCTTACAAGTGAAGACCCTTGTCGTCTCAGCAATGCAAACCGAATTTATCATGAACGCTATGGGAGAGGGATATATTATCAACATGTGTGGTTCATTCTGAGAAACACGTGGGCATGGGACAGAGACTCTGTGTAATGGTGTTTTATGTTAAGTATTTCCGTGTCTTGTCTTTCTATTTTCCGTATCGTGTGTATTTGTTTCCTGTATCGTTTGTAACTTGGTGTAATGTTGCTTTAAATTTGAAATTGAATAAAAGGCTGAACGGCTACTTTTCTAACAGCTATTTTGCTTAACGGCTACTTTTCCAACAACTATTTTGCTTAATGGCTACTTTTCCCCTATAAATGTCAGTTTATCCAAACGATATTTCCTCACACACATATCAATACTGCTAACACACGCATAAAATGGCAAACGAACTAGCTGAGGTGCAAACATCTATTCTTTCCAGATTACGCAAAGAACAAGAGAAGGAACTCAAGTTGGTTAACAATTTGCTAAGTGAGATAACTCGTTTTATAATGCAGATGCATAATCGTGCTCCTGAGGTCGAAAGGTTACGTGAGCTTCCTCAAGACCATCCAATTATCAGTGTCGGGCTAGAAACTCTATTAAGAAATGATGAAACGGATCTGCAACTTCAAATCGCCTTGAAAATGGTTAGGGAACAAGTGTTGCAAGTGTGGGAGGAGAAGTCAGATCTAATCGACAATTACAAATCTATATAAATTGTATCGTTATTTTACGTTACGTATATTTTCACTTTCGTGTATTGTATTTGAAATTTAATGAATCGTATCGTTATTTTACTATACCGTTTAAGAAATAAGGGGGTGTTTTTTAATTTTCGATATCTTGATTTCAAAATATATAAAAGTTCATAGGGGTGAAAAGTGTCAAATTTTTTTTTATTTTTTTATTTAGAAAACAAGCCTTAACGTGACATTAAGGGGTTAACGTCTCGCGTTAATGCAGCCTTAACGCCACATGCTACAACGATTAACGAACCTTAACGTGCGTTAATCAACCCTTAACGCCCCCTTCAACGTTATTGATGCACATGCTCTAAGTATATTTGTATGAACCTCATAATCAACTCAATATGAGTGTTTTTAGATATAATTATGTTTGGTTTTTTAGAATAATTGTATTTTTTGGAAGGTATGAAAAAAGTATTGAAATACTATGTTTTTATTAAATTATTTATTTATGAAAATTTTATGTTTTTAGATATATTTATTTTAATTAGTAATGGAATATTATGTTTTTATTAAATTATTTATTTATGAAAATAAAAAATAAAAAAATAAAAAGTTGGTGGTTTGGGGGTATGAAAAAATGTATGATTGCCACTAAAAAAGGATTGGAAGTATGAAAAAGGTATGAGTGAGGTGGAATGATATTATTGGTTGGTTGAAAAGTATGTGAGATTTTGTGAGTAATCACTGCCATCACCCTAAGGTTTCACTCATTGATACACTATAGTGAACCCTACCCTCTCACACACTACATTCAATTAAATAATTTAACAATAAAAAGTAATGCACTCTCATATATTTTTTCTATTATATTGATTACAATAATTATTTTAATAAAATAATATTATAATTTTGATTCCATTTTCTTTCATACCTTAACCAAATCCGAATCCGATTCTAAACCTTCTTACAAACCATTCAATTAATTAATTTAACAATAAAAAGTACTGCACTCTCATATATTTTTTCTATTATATTGATTACAATAATTATTTTAATAAAATAATATTATAATTTTGATTCCATTTTCTTTCATACCTTAACCAAATCCGAATATGATTCTAAACCTTCTTACAAACCAAACAGCTCCTTAAGTAGTTAAATTTGATTTGTTGCGTCTATGTCATTAGACTTTTCTTTCAGATATCTTAATATGTATTTAATATATTTACGTAAAATCTTTTGGTCAATATCGCTTATGGTGTTATTGTGATAGGTAGTATTTTTTTTATAATTTTGTTGCTTATATGTGTACTAAATTATCCGCCTTAAAACTATAAATGAGGTCTCGTAAATCATAAAAAGTTAAATTATTATGAAAAATTCTAAACACAATATACTTAGACATGTGTAGATATTAGTGGACATATACTAAATCGGAGATCACCTCACATAATATTTAAAAATTGTTATAAAAATTTAAGTTAGACATGTATAAATATTAATGGACATATACTAAATCAGATGTCTCCTCACATAATATTTAAAAGGCTATAAAAATTCAAGTTAAATATATATAAATATACTTAGACATGTATAAATATCAATAAACATATATTAAATCGGATGGCCCTCACAAATAGTAACGATGTCCAACTGCCCCACTTGCACATGCTAATCACAGTCACTACAACTTAAAACACTTTCAACTATCAGTTTATCATCACAATCTTTAAGGAAAAGCCCATGACTTTTTTGTTGACTTTCTCAAGACAAAATGACCTACCAAACTTTTAGACTAGTCGGCAAGGCATGGTGAAGCCATCACCATTTTGCAAGTTCATCACTTTGTCCCTTACCCTTGGTTCCATTTCACGCGTGAGACATAAATACCAAAACAACTTATGGTGAACGTTTCACCTTTCTCTCTCATTCTTGTTTTATTATTTTGTGTGTGAGTGTGTGTGGAGTATTTAGTAAGATATATTTGTATAAAGTATGTATTTTAATAAAATGTGAATATATAGTATCATTGCCCACTAAAAGGTGTAGTAAGGTGGAGAGAAGTGAGAGGAGAGAAAAAGATGGGGTGGCTCTGAGGTGTCAAGTGAAAAAAAATAATAATAAAAAAAAAAAAAAAAAAAAAAAAAAAAAAAAAAAAAACCTTGCCTACCAGCCTTAAAAATTGGAAACAGATTTTAAGAATTTGTTACCATTTAAACATTCTAATACGCAATTTATGGAGAATAAAAAATTATATATATGATAACTTTTGTAAGATAAAAGCTTAACCATATGACACTTAGGGGGTGTTTCTTTTTTTTGTTAGCTAAGGGATGCGTGGGGTCTATGTGAGACCCACGGCTGTTAAATGGTCTTAATGAGGAGAGTCTCCATTATATCACTCACATGGGGATAGAGCAACTAGTGGAAAAATGATGGGCTCCACATAAAAAAACATTATTATATACTTTGTGTCGACCCATTCCTTTAGTTAAGGGAAAAAGAAACACTCCATTAGGCTATGTTTGGCACAAAGCTTTTTGGAGCTTTTTTGGACAATGAGCGGTCAATAATGAACTTTTTTATTTTTAGTTTTCGTTTGGCATGAAAGTTGTGGGCTTTGCTATTTTTTAGGAAAGCTCATTTTTCCAATGCTTCTTTATGAAGCTGTGAGCTTTTTTGGCTACTGCTGACAGCTCACTGCTACTGCTCACAGCTACTTTTGTCAAACATAGCCTTAAGCAATTATAAAAGAGCTTTGCTATATCCTCTTACATTATATTCGTACATATCCTCTTACACATAAAATAATATTTTGTATATTTTTTTCACTTATTATCTCTCTACATCAAAGCCGTTCATTCTGACACTTGTAAGAATCCAACGAGTAAGAATAAAAATAGGAGGAACTCGGAGGAAATAGAAATTGTTATACTAAAAATATGTGTCATGTGATAACTATATTTTCATTACAATTAAAACACTCTTGAAATTCAATCATATTTTGTACTATAAAATAGGACACCTCTTCTGAGTGAACATCAAGTCTGAGACTAACATTCACATCTCCCATTATGGCCCAAGCCTTATCACTCAGAATATGATTATAGATGGGGCTGTACTATATTAACGGGGGGACAAGGGTGTCAGCCCCTTGTCTCCCACTTTTGTCCTCCTTTTTTTTTCAGCGCAGTCCAGTTTCTGTTCCGTATTTCTGACAGTTTTAAGCGTTTGACATATTAAACTTTATATTTTCTGTTCCGCACTTTCAGGTTTATAGCTTTTTGATATAAACAAAATTATAAAAAAAAAAAAAAAAAAAAAAAAAAAAAAAAAAAAAAAAATGCTACAGTGCCCCTACGGGGGTAGACCCCGTGAGACTAAAAAAGTAGCCACCGTTATTATAACCCCACCCTATAGATGACCAAGTCCTTCCATAGCTCTCTCCTATTCTTTCCATGATTATCCACATAGATCAATATATGAAACGTGAAGCTAAATAGAATTTTTAACGACTTAGACGGTAAAAAATAGGGGTGTTCAAAAGGTTGGTTTAAGGTCACACAAAAAAAAAAAAAAAAAAAAAAAAATCGGTTTTCTGTTGGACGGAGTTGTTCGGCTTGGTTTATTCGGTTTTGCAAGAAAGAAATATACACCCGATAACCAAACCATAATTTAAAAAAATTGAACCAAACCATCCAAATTAACAATCAGATTAATTGGTTTGGGGGCCGTTAAACCGAACTATAAAAGTTAAATGAGCAAATTACAAAAAAATAATTACAACTGAAACAATTATGGGTACAAAAACGAATAAACAAAGTATATCCTAACTTAAAAATGAATTCACTATAAGTTCAAATTCATATAATTGAAATTTCAATATTCTCAAAAACATTACTAACATTAAAAAAAGGCATAAAGATTTTTAAAATCAATCATCACAGTTTCAAACTTTAACAAACTCCCTCAACAGATTTTTGGTTCATACATGTAAAAAAAATTAAAATTTATATAGGGTAAAAGCTATAAAATACAATCATACTTTCAAAAATGTATCAAGTTGAACCATGTACTTTTTTATTGCTTACTTGCCCAACAAACTTTCAGATTTTTACATGTGGATAATTAGAAAAGATATGGTTCAAGTCGAATAAAAATTTAAAAGTTCGTTGGTCAAGTAAACAATAAAAAGTTACATGGTTCAACTTGTTACATTTTTGAAAATACGATAGTATTTTATAGCTTTTACCTATTTATATATCAATTAAATTTAAAAGTTATATATATATATATATATATATATATATATATATATATATATATATATATATATATATATATATATATATATATATGCTAGGATTTGATGCATCTGATTGACATTCAGTTATTCGGGTGACCCTAACCTTTTCTTTAAAAACCAAAGCCATAATATAATTTCGGTTAACAAACCCCCCGCCCCACCCAAATATGCCGAAACCAAATAAATCTGTCACACCCCCAAAATCGGGTCCAGCGGAAGCATACATGTAGCTGGGGTGTAACTCAATTGGTATTACAAAACAAGTGTAAAATGGTTTTCATTTCAATCATTTAGAATAAAATCGTTTAACTAAAAGTATTGAATTTACATTGTTTAAAATTTGTGCTAAAGTAGGCCCTTAAAATAGTTTAAAATGGTCCCATGAGAATATCAGAGTCTTCTATGACCATGTCATGCCCTGCCAAAACCTCCTGTAGCTTGCCATTGCTTAAAACATGAAAATACATGCTAAAACGTCAGCATAAAGCTGGTGAGTTCATAGTTTTAAGTAAACAAGTATTTCCCGTAAACAAGTGTTTCCAGAAATCAAGTATTTCCCAGCAAAGGCATCGTAAATCCACTCAGTTACAAGTCCCGCCATAAGAGACTTGTAACCTGTGTGTTTACAACCCACTGCCAAAAGTAATATGTTTAAGTAAACAAGTCATTTGCGGAACACGAGATTTTCAATAGCAAGACAATATAACAAATACAATGTCACAGCTAAAAATAAGGTATACAATGCCTAAGCTCATGACCTCGAAGCTCGACGTAATCGTATGCAATCAAGCATAAAATGCCCCAATTAAGTGTTTGCCAGACACTC
The DNA here is from genome assembly GCA_030686995.1 of Artemisia argyi. Lineage (NCBI taxonomy): Eukaryota > Viridiplantae > Streptophyta > Magnoliopsida > Asterales > Asteraceae > Artemisia > Artemisia argyi. The sequence continues at coordinate 176,464,060 of CM060703.1, forward strand.
GGAAGTAATCCAAATGATATGCGTCCGTTTGACAGGTTGGCGCGACCAACTCGGACGGGGTGTCAACCCAAATAGATCTATCCACAGCATTCGCGCTCACGCGCATGTAATTAACGGTTCATGATAAAGGGGACTTTAGTGGCAGTAATAGGTAACTCTGGCAAAGTAACAGTTTTATATTTATGTCCGCAAAAGCAAGAACTTGTGTTCATAAGAAAGAAATCAGGGATGGAATAAGTAATTCATAATGTATTCAAATAATCAATCAAGTATTTCAACCATCCAGTAATGTTTGAGAAAATGAATCGCGTTCAAGTAAAACAAGCATTGAATTTAAATAGTAAGGAGCATGTATCTTTCCCCAAAACAGTTGTAAAACAAGTAAAAGTAGGGGTTATGAACTCACCTGGTGCGATAGCTACGATGACAAAAGTGAATACACATAAATGAGGCACGATCTCTAACCGTAACCTAACATGAATGGTATGATCTAATGTAAGAAATGAAATAACGCTACACATGCAAATACGTATGTTATCGATACCACTCATTAGTTTTGAAAATAACGTTTATCGTCGAAAAATACGTTTTTGACGTCTCGTTAGGTTAATAACCACTTTTCATGGAAATAGGTTGAAATGTACTCCACGATCCTTGTTTGGTGTCTTATCGGCAAATATAAGGTTTTCGTCGCAAAAATAACATTTTCATTACTTGAAAATATGCCCAAAATGGCTTCGCAAACAAGTCGCGAAATGTTGTATGTTAAGGGTTAGTGATGAAACTCGACGTTTTTGAAAACCTTGTAACAATATCTTGAAGTCGTGTCATTTAACTTTTGGCGATACGGGTCTCGATCGATGAGAGATTCGACTCTTATTGTTGTTACTTGAAAGTATTATGTTCATCACTTAGAAAATTTCATTATAGTAAAAGCTGTCAAAATATATATAGTTTATCGGGTATATAGATGAGGTCGTAGTTTATTCGTTATAAGTCTATTCGACGAACGACCAATTGATTTGTAAAGCTTGTTGGAAGATCTTGATTTCATAAAACTACGGCTCGGACTCAAATTGATCCGATCATGAAGAAAAATAGCCAAGAAAGTGGTGTCTCGCAAAGACAGTTTTGCGGAAAAATAATAATAGAAAAGCTGATGGAAATTTGTAAAAATCGTCTAGGTTCAAACGCTTGTATCTTTTTCGTTATAAGCTCGTTTTCTACGTTCTTTATATCCCCGGAATCGTGGGACAACATACTAATATATTTTTGATAAGTCGGGACGGCTAGATCAAGTTTTATGTCTCGAAACAGTCCATGAAAACTGTTCAACAGCAAGCTATTTTTCAAAAAATAGTTTTCGTCGTTAAAATTGAAAATAGCATATCTTTTTCGTCGTAACTCGGATTTTAGTGATTCAAGCGGCCACGGTTTCGTTTTTGAAAGTATTTTCTGAATATCTAACCCAATATTACCCGAAAACCTCTGAGTTTTCTGAAATTGGCGATTTGGGACAGAACCTATATTTGAAAGTATTTCTCGTTGTTAATATTCGGAAAATCATATCTCCTTCGTTATTAACTCGTTTTTATCCCTGTTTTCGGCCATAGTTTCGCCTCGGAATGTATTTTCTAAATCTTTAGTCCAAAATTACACAAAACCCACTGATTTTTCCCACGTTTAACAAAAATGGACAGTAGCTTTGAAAGTTTGTCAAATCTTAGTTTCCTAGTTACTAACTTTGTTCAAATCTTAACCGATCTACTTCAAATCAACTCCACAAGTACCAAGTCCTACCATACACCTTCTTAGGGTGTCATGGATTCCTAGACATCACCAATCTTAGTGGATCTAATGAGATTGCTAGTAAAAATTGTAGATCTATGTTCATAATGAAAAGAAATGAGTAATAAGTGGTATGGATCATACATACTTGCATGTTTTACCAATATATCTTGAAAATACATAAAAATATAAAGTAAATGAAAGTATGAAAAGATCAAAAGTGTTTTTGAAGCTTACTTGAAATATTGGAGTGATTTGAGGAGAAAATGTATAATGACCTAGGGTTTTTACCACAAAACCCCAACTAGATCATGATTAGAACTTGATAAACACTTGGATCTTGAAAAGTTTATGGTTTCTTCTTTGGTCTTGTTCTTGGCCAATACACACACACAAGGAAGGAGAGAAGAGAGTGTTTTGCTTGAGTTTTGATGTGTAAATGAAAAAAAAATGGGATGAAATGAAGTATACGTGTATATGTATATGGTCTTGGTCAAAGTCTTTATGGTCTTGGTCATAGGGGGAGCATGTGGGAGTGATTTAGGGGAGGGGAAGGTGAGGTTGGTGTGCTCAATTAATAACTTTGTCTAATGTGTAAGTATTGGTTAGATATTTTGTATTTTAGGTGTTATCGGGTACCGAGTTAACTAAAAATAAATGTTACCGAGGTGATATAAAATACGACGAAATTGTAAAAGTTGTAAAATATTATTCCTGATGATAATCGGGTGTTAAAATAATTATCGGGTTGAAATTTCGCAAACCGACAGAGTTATAAGCTCCGACCGTGAAATATAGTAATTGATTTCAAAACATCGGGTAAATTAATAATATAATTTTTATATCATTATAATAAGTAGGAAAATATGTTAGGATCGTAGTCGGGAGTATTGGGTATACGTTCGTAGTAAAAACTGAGTGGTAACATTAATTACAAATTAAACATACGTATATAGAAATAATGCATATCCGTGTAGGTTCTCAAGTGATGATGATGTGACCGATGATATGTACACTACTCCAGTCTATATGACGTGTCATTAATGAATAATGCATGAATTTACAGCGAAACCACATTGGTTACGCGAATTTGAAGACTCGTAAACTCAGTTTACGATGAAATGAACGGCAATCGTGAATAGTGATTTCCTTCCGGAAATGAATAGTGTCATATGAATAGTAAAATTTTGAAACACTTTTCGGAATCACAAACTGACTCCGAAAACGATGAATGGTAAAATGATGAATAGTGACCGGTGAATAGTAAATGATGAATAGTAACTGATGAATAGTGAATAGGAGAAATGTCCTGAAAATACGGGTTGTTACAGTCTCACACCCTTAAAAGGAACTTCGTCCCGAAGTTCAGTTTGTGTTGGTCTCTAGAGTGGTATTGGTTAAAAGATGATGATATAATCGTGTAAGCTACTGAGCTCTAACAAGGTTCAAGTCTGACGGCCACTAGGCCTACTCTGTCAGAAATCGTAAATGGTTCAGTGTATATCGGGTTTAACTTTCTGAAGTTTTCTGAATGGTATTATGCCTTTCCTAGACAGAACTTTTAACATAATCATGCCACGAACTTGAAATTCTAGTGGTTTACCGCTTATCGAACTTGTAATTGACTCTTTGATTTGTAGGAAATTCCTGGTTATTTCATGAATGCTTATGGGACTAGTGAGTTGGGCTTTTCCAAGTTTTGATCCGTCAATGGATGTTGACACTTCGACCATAGAGTGCTTCGAATGGTGTAGTCTCTAAGCTCGTGTGATAACTATGGTTGCAACTGAATTTTGTTTATGGTAAATGGTTAATCCAACCATTTCTAGTGTCAATCACACCCGATTTGGGCATATCTCCCTAGGTTTGAATCAATCTCAAATTCTGACCATTGGTCTACAGATGATAGGTGGTGTGGTTCCAAAGAGATCTTAATGAAATCGTTAGGAGTTGAGGTGAATCAAATTCCTTTATTAGGAATAATTGAAATGGGTATCATGAATCTTGTTTTGAAAGACTTACAGGGTTAAATCCGTAAAAGGGCGTTGTTGAAAATAATATATTAGGATAAGGTTGTGATCCTCCGCAGGATGTCATGAATTGAGTCTTTCTCCACCTACGGTGCTTAGTCTCCATTACTAAGATTTTCCCCAAGTTATAGGTCATCAACTCACAAACTCCTAAGGGTATAAGTGAGGTAATATAATGATTGATTTTCAAAGTTTGTTTTGAGATTGTGTTTTGTTCATAAATCTTCCCCGAATAAATGAATTTACAAGTTTAAGCAAACGGTTTTTAGGTAACATCCTTCTTGATGTTTCAAAATTTAGTAGTTATGCAATATAGGAAAATTTTCAACATAAGGTGGATAGTATGATTTACCAAAGATCGATGTTTAAAATTTTGTAACATTCAATAGTTTTGTAAAAGATTAGCCAAAAGGAATTTGCTTGTCAAAATAAGTGCATCAGAAAAGTATTTCTTACAAGATATATGTTTTGTATAACGGTAGTTTTGGAGAAAATCCATTTAAAAATGAAAGTATTAAGAGGATAAAATAGCCAGGTATGTATGTATGCACAAATGCATAGGTGTCTAACATGTTTGAATAAAGGCTATTGGTGAGGACATGTTCAATTTATAGCCTTGGTTAAGAGGTTGGATTTATCTCTATGGTGTTGCTTAGTGAGCACTCGTATCTAAATGAATCTTGTAATTCAGTCAAGCCAATACTTTCTAGATGATAGAATTTTGGCGATCAGGCCAGTGATAGTGGGTCGAATTGTTTTGTGATATCCTGAGATTTCTGTTGAGTTATGAATGATCTTAAGGTACCGAAGGATCATCCTCATAGAAGGTATGGAAAGTCTTTCCTAGGGAGGTTATTGATAATATCCACTTATTAATATAGGGAGTAGTGAGGGATGAGTGACATCGGAATCTATAGAGTGTCACCTAATTCTTTATATAAATAGGGGTGAGAAAGGGAATGATAGTGATGGTGAGAAGGGAAAAGACTGTGACAACTGCGACAAAATGAGATTGTGATAAAGGAAAATACTGTGATATGAGTGTATTGTGCATAAATATGAAAGTTCATGAAATAAATTGACTAGCTGACATGCTTCCAATCGGTGGTTTACGAAGTGATGAAAAGTATGAAGGTTCCAACAACGAGAGTATACAAACAGATGAATGAAACATTTGGAAATTGAGTAGGGGATTCAATCCAGACATAATCTTATTATAACCATTCTCAGTGTTTCAAAATTCACTTCTGAGTCAGACATAGGTGGTCAGCCTATATCTCACTATCCCGGGTTGAATATAGATGACCAGTCTATATTCCACCGAGGTTCCATGAATTTTGAAATACTCAGCTCCGTTATACTAATACCATGTCCTTCACAAGTACCAAGACGTTCTGAAAGACAAAAGCAGGTGACCAGACTTGAGGTCAAATGATGAAACTATGCAAGGAAAAACATAACGCGGTGAAATATATGATACATGAACATGCTTATATGAAAGACATTTATAGTAATCAACTATGATAAATGAATATAGTATATCAGATAATGAGACACAAATCTCATCACCTAAGTCAGCAACAAACCACAAATGAGGCTTCAACTTGGCAGGCAGGCACGTGACGGTCATAGGGTTAAGTTTTCGTAAAAGTAGCTATAGTCTAGGTTTTAAAAACACTTAGTTCGCTATAGCCAAAGCTCTGATACCAATCTGTCACACCCCCAAACTCGGGTCCAACGGAAGCATACATGTAGCTGGGGTGTAACTCAATTGGTATTACAAAACAAGTGTAAAATGGTTTTCATTTCAATCATTTAGAATAAAATCGTTTAACTAAAAGTATTGAATTTACATTGTTTAAAATTTGTGCGGAAGTAGGCCCTTAAAATAGTTTAAAATGGTCCCCATAAGAATATCAGAGTCTTCTATGACCATGCCATGCCCTGCCAAAACCTCCTGTAGCTTGCCATTGCTTAAAACCTGAAAATACATGCTAAAACGTCAGCATAAAGCTGGTGAGTTCATAGTTTTAAGTAAACAAGTATTTCCCGTAAACAAGTGTTTCCAGAAATCAAGTATTTCCCAGCAAAGGCATCGTAAATCCACTCAGTTACAAGTCCCGCCATAAGAGACTTGTAACCTGTGTGTTTACAACCCACTGCCAAAAGTAATATGTTTAAGTAAACAAGTCATTTGCGGAACACGAGATTTTCAATAGCAAGACAATATAACAAATACAATGTCACAGCTAAAAATAAGGTATACAGTGCCTAAGCTCATGACCCCGAAGCTCGACGTAATCGTATGCAATCAAGCATAAAATGCCCCAATTAAGTGTTTGCCAGACACTCGGAAGTAATCCGAATGATATGCGTCCGTTTGACAGGTTGGCGCGACCAACTCGGACGGGGTGTCAACCCAAATAGATCTATCCACAGCATTCGCGCTCACACGCATGTAATTAACGGTTCATGATAAAGGGGACTTTAGTGGCAGTAATAGGTAACTCAGGCAAAGTAACAGTTTTATATTTATGTCCGCAAAAGCAAGAACTTGTGTTCATAAGAAAGAAATCAAGGATGGAATAAGTAATTCATAATGTATTCAAATAATCAATCAAGTATTTCAACCATCCAGTAATGTTTGAGAAAATGAATCGCGTTCAAGTAAAACAAGCATTGAATTTAAATAGTAAGGAGCATGTATCTTCCCCCAAAACAGTTGTAAAACAAGTAAAAGTAGGGGTTATGAACTCACCTGGTGCGATAGCTACGATGACAAAAGTGAATACACAGAAATGAGGCACGATCTCTAACCGTAACCTAACATGAATGGTATGATCTAATGTAAGAAATGAAATAACGCTACACATGCAAATACGCATGTTATCGATACCACTCATTAGTTTTGAAAATAACGTTTATCGTCGAAAAATACGTTTTTGACGTCTCGTTAGGTTAATAACCACTTTTCATGGAAATAGGTTGAAATGATACTCCACGATCCTTGTTTGGTGTCTTATCGGCAAATATAAGGTTTTCGTCGCAAAAATAACATTTTCATTACTTGAATATATGCCCAAAATGGCTTCGCAAATAAGTCGCGAAATGTTGTACGTTAAGGGTTAGTGATGAAACTCGGCGTTTTTGAAAACCTTGTAACAATATCTTGAAGTCGTGTCATTTAACTTTTGGCGATACGGGTCTCGATCGATGAGAAATTTGACTCTTATTGTTGTTACTTGAAAGTATTATGTTCAACACTTAGAAAATTTCATTATAGTAAAAGCTGTCAAAATATATATAGTTTATCGGGTATATAGATGAGGTCGTAGTTTATTCGTTATAAGTCTATTCGACGAACGACCAATTGATTTGAAAAGCTTGTTGGAAGATCTTGATTTCATAAAACTACGGCTCGGACTCAAGTTGATCCGATCATGAAGAAAAATAGCCAAGAAAGTGGTGTCTCGCAAAGACAGTTTTGCGGCAAAATAATAATAGAAAAGCTGATGGAAATTTGTAAAAATCGTCTAGGTTCAAACGTTTGTATCTTTTTCGTTATAAGCTCGTTTTCTACGTTCTTTATATCCCCGGAATCGTGGGACAACATACTAATATATTTTTGATAAGTCGGGATGGCTAGATCAAGTTTTATGTCTCGAAACAGTCCATGAAAACTGTTCAACAGCAAGCTATTTTTCAGAAAATAGTTTTCGTCGTTAAAATTGAAAATAGCATATCTTTTTCGTCGTAACTCGGATTTTAGTGATTCAAGCGGCCACGGTTTTGTTTTTGAAAGTATTTTCTGAATATCTAACCCAATGTTACCCGGAAATCTCTGAGTTTTCTGAAATTGGCGATTTGGGACAGAACCTATATTTGAAAGTATTTCTCGTTGTTAATATTCGGAAAATCATATCTCCTTCGTTATTAACTCGTTTTTATCCCTGTTTTCGGCCATAGTTTCGTCTCGGAATGTATTTTCTAAATCTTTGGTCTAAAATTACACAAAACCCACTGATTTTTCCCACGTTTAACAAAAATGGACAGTAGCTTTGAAAGTTTGTCAAATCTTAGTTTCCTAGTTACTAACTTTGTTCAAATCTTAACCGATCTACTTCAAATCAACTCCACAAGTACCAAGTCCTACCATACACCTTCTTAGGGTGTCATGGGTTCCTAGACATCACCAATATTAGTGGATCTAATGAGATTGCTAGTAAAAATTGTAGATCTATGTTCATAATGAAAAGAAATGAGTAATAAGTGGTATGGATCATACATACTTGCATGTTTTACCAATATATCTTGAAAATACATAAAAATATAAAGTAAATGAAAGTATGAAAAGATCAAAAGTGTTTTTGAAGCTTACTTGAAATATTGGAGTGATTTGAGGAGAAAATGTATAATGACCTAGGGTTTTTACCACAAAACCCCAACTAGATCATGATTAGAACTTGATAAACACTTGGATCTTGAAAAGTTTATGGTTTCTTCTTTGGTCTTGTTCTTGGCCGATCCACACACACAAGGAAGGAGAGAAGAGAGTGTTTTGCTTGAGTTTTGATGTGTAAATGAAAAAAAAAATGGGATGAAATGAAATATACATGTATATGTATATGGTCTTGGTCAAAGTCTTTATGGTCTTGGTCATAGAGGGAGCATGTGGGAGTGATTTAGGGGAGGGGAAGGTGAGGTTGGTGTGCTCAATTAATAACCTTGTCTAATGTGTAAGTATTGGTTAGATATTTTGTATTTTAGGTGTTATCGGGTACCGAGTTAACTAAAAATAAATGTTACCGAGGTGATATAAAATACGACGAAATTGTAAAAGTTGTAAAATATTATTCCTGATGATAATCGGGTGTTAAAATAATTATCGGGTTGAAATTTCGCAAACCGACAGAGTTATAAGCTCCGACCGTGAAATATAGTAATTGATTTCAAAACACCGGGTAAATTAATAATATAATTTTTATATCATTATAATCAGTAGGAAAATATGTTAGGATCGTAGTCGGGAGTATTGGGTATACGTTCGTAGTAAAAACTGAGTGGTAACATTAATTACAAATTAAACATACGTATATAGAAATAATGCATATCCGTGTAGGTTCTCAAGTGATGATGATGTGACCGAGGATATGTAGACTACTCCAGTCTATATGACGTGTTATTAATGAATGATGCATGAATTCACAGCGAAACCACATTGGTTACGCGAATTTGAAGACTCGTAAACTCAGTTTACGATGAAATGAATGGCAATCGTGAATAGTGATTTCCTTCCGGAAATGAATAGTGTCATGTGAATAGTAAAATTTTGAAACACTTCTCAGAATCACAAACTGACTCCGAAAATGATGAATAGTAAAATGATGAATAGTGACCGGTGAATAGTAAATGATGAATAGTAACTGATGAATAGTGAATAGGAGAAATGTCCTGAAAATACGGGTTGTTACAAAATCGTTTGTTGGTTTTTCGAGACAGGCCATTTAATGAGCACCCCTAGTTAAAAAGAATTTAGGGTGCGTTTGGTATGCTTGATGGAATCACTATAGGTATAGGTTTGAGAATAGAGTGGAATGAAAATGGGTATGTAGATATCACTTTTCATGGGTATCCACATACCCACCAAACCATACTCCTATGAGGAAACCGACATATAATGGGTATCCTCATTCCATTGTGGTGAGTTCCATAACCAACCAAACAACATTAGTGAATTTCAAAGTCATAGATTCATTTCCATAGTGGGATACCAAACGCACCCTTTGTTAAATGTTACGTATAAACATTAATATGTAAATGTCTAGTATCGAACCCGAGACCTCGGGATTGCACACTTTACAAACAAGAATAATGTAAAATAAGTATATATATATATATATATATATATATATATATATATATATATATATATATATATATATATATATATATATATATATATATATATATATATATATATTAAATGTATCGAATATATATATTTATAAACACTTAAAGGACTAAATGGTCGTTAGTTATTAACCGTATGGACTAACTATCATTAGTAACGAAAGATAAGGACTATAGTGTAACTTGGGAGTCAAGAAAGATCTAGAAACACCCTATGGGTGCTATGGCCGGTCGAAGCCCACACCATGGGTCGACTCATGCCTTGCTTGTGCTCCAAGATTCCTCTAGTATATATACAAGGCCAAGGATTAGGGTTTCACATCTTTTGTGCACACACACTAACCCTAAATCTTTTCTCTTGTCTCTTTCTTTCTTGGCCGATCGTCCACCCCCCTCCAAAGGGATCTTGGGTTGATTTTTGTCAAGCAAAAAACTAAGTGTTTTGTTTACTTGCATCAAACCTTTATTCGTTGGTAGTTTGTGTGTACAAGAACGAGGTAATTACTTACTTTAGTAATTATCAAGAGATCGATAAACAAAACGGTAAGGGGTTTATCATTGATCTATTTGTACAAGAATCAAGGTTAATTTGAAGTGCATCGGGTACGTTTTCTATTTATGTTTTAAGTTAATATTTATGTGTTATATTTGATCCTAGCTTCCGCAATACGTGCTATTTAATTGTTAAACTCTAACAGTGGCATCACGAGCCATGTATAACATGTAATTGATTACTAAAATGTAATAAAAACCGGATCTTTAATTGTTTTAGATACATGTTTTTTTTTTATCTAGGGTTTTTCCTATTTTTTCTAAAAATTTTGAAACCCTAACCCTAATTTTGGGGGGGGGTCGATTTTTCCATGAAACCCTAATTAGGGTTTTGTGGTTTTCTTGGATTATGTGTAATCACTAGAAACCCTAGGTCTTTAACCGGTTAATTGAACGTATCTTGTGACATATGTGCTAATTGTTAGGTTTTAATCCGTGACTTACATGCATGTTTGTCATGGATCTTGTTTTTTTTTATCACATGTTTAATATAGATCTTAAATTGGGGAAGACTCCAATACATATTAAAATCAATTTTATATGCTATGTGGTGTGTTAATTAGTTTTGGCCTACGCAATTGATTCGTCAATGTATGTGGCTCTCTTCCACTAAGAGGAGAAGGCCTTAGTTGATTGCATGCATTATTATACCTATAATTGATTTTATTAGGATCTTTTCTAATACGGATTGCATGTGGCTAATTGTTTCACTTATTCATTATTGGTTGTTTTGATTTTCTTGGTACTTGTTTTATTGTTATTAGTTGGACTTGATGTAAGCAATAAAAAGGTTGTTTTTATAAAGAAAATAATACGGACTAATAATGGCGAAACCCTAATGTGATAAAGTAAGAATCTTGCAAGGTCTTATGTGCCGCTAGTGGTCCGATTCGCACGGTAATCAGCTCTCAGGCGAGACTAGCAAAATTCACACTTGATTACATAATTTTGAGATTGAATCCATAAACTTTTGCTTGATTGATGTTTTATACAAGTATGCTTTTTAAAATTAAGTCTTTTAAGATGATATTCATAACCGTGATTTGAAGGCTTAGAAAGAGCCTTAGAGTCTGCCTTGGTTATCACAATCTTGAATATGTCTTAAACGAATTACTTTTAAAATCATGATTGTAGAAAGTCATCTTAGAGTTTTGGCATAAACCTCAAGTAAAACTTTGTGTATTAATTTCACGAATTGGATATAAAAAGTTTTTATGAAAACTTATGTTATAAAGATGAGTGCATGCATCTTTGTACATATTTTGATTGACATATCAAAATTAATACCCTTAATAATTTAAGTTACATGCCATCTATCTATAAGGAACACTTGGAATTTTAATTTAGTAAACGTGAGACCTAGGCTAAATTACTATAACAAGGTAAAATTCTTTTAACGCGTGAGACCATAATTGTAATTTTACAGTTTCTAAGGTAGACGACTTAATTAAGTTGTGCGTGAGACCTAGAACTTAAGGCATGAGATGGGGTGAAACATGCTTACAAGGCAAATTGATGAATCAATTTGATGTAAATCCCATAATGATCTAGGAATTGGAAATCTTGTTTGCCAATTATTGTTCGACAGATTACCAACTTTTGTACTTTCACCACTAACAGATCAACTGATGTGGTGGAATCTATGTAAAGTTGGATCCTAGATTTTCAAGAAAATTAGTTGGTTATATGAATATAGCCTTGGGTATTTTATTTTTCTTGAAGATATTGATTATCGAAAATACTAATATTTAAACTTTATCTGTAGATATGGCTCAACCCGATAACCAAACTGTGATTTCTGCTTTCAAGAGTCATCTTGAGAGAGAAAAACTGACTGGAAAGAATTTCAATGACTGGCACCGTTCGCTCAAAATTGTCTTGAGGGCGTCTGGTAAGCTAGACTATGTGACCGAGGAATGCCCTGCTGAACCTGCTACTACTGCAACACCAGATGCAAAGGCAGCATGGAAGGTGACTAATGCTAAGTATAATGAGGTTGCTTGTTTAATGCTCACTAGCATGAGTGCTCAATTACAAAAGAAGTATGAGTACTCGTCTCCTAAGAATATGCTTGATAACCTCAGGCAGTCTTATGAGAAGCCACCTGCAGTTGAATTGTATGATGAACTCGACAAGCTACACAACTGCAAGCATGGTGATGGTAAACCAGTAGCTGATTATGTGGATGAGATGAAAGATTCGTTTGATCAACTTCAGAGAATTGGTTTTGGTTACCCCGACAATGTGCAAGTGCACTTGATCAACAGATCCCTCAACAGGGATTTTGCTGGTTTTGTGCAGAATTACAACATGCATTGCTCGGGGAAGACAGTCTCAGAATTACTCGCATTGCTTGTTGATTATGAGAAAAGTCTACCAGCCAAGGTCAAGGCTCCTACCCCACAAGTGTTGGCAATTCATGGGGGGAGAATCCAGAAGAAATCGCATGTGAACAAAGGCAAAGGTAAAGGTGATAAAGGCAAGCAGGTCATGGCCTATCAACCACAACCAAAGATGAAACAACATCAGCCTAAGCAGAACAAGACAAATCCTCCAAACAAGAAGGATCAGGCTTGTCACCACTGTCATGAAAAGGGCCATTGGAAGCGCAATTGCCAACTCTACATTCATGACTTGCGACAGAAGAAGCAGGGGAATGAAGCTGGTAAAGCCAGTACTTCAGGTGCGTTCTTTATGATTGAATTATTCACTCTTACTCCTAAATTGAATTCATGGGTATATGATACGGGATGTGGCATTCATATTTGCAATACCTTGCAGGGGTTTAGAGTTGAGAGAAAGCTGGCCTATGGACAACAATTCTTGCACGTTGATAACGGAGCGCATGCAGGAGTTGAAGCTATAGGAGTATTTAATTTAGTGTTGCCTTCGGGCTTAGTAGTATCTTTAAATAATTGTCATTATGCACCGTCAATTGTTAGAGGTGTAATTTCATTTTCATGTTTGTTAAACCTTGGTTTTCATCATACTATTTCTAGCAATGGAATTTCAGTTTCTTTAAATGATGTTTTTTATTTTAATGCTATTGCTGTGAATGGTGTATTTGAAATTGATATGAATGATAATGATAATGCTTTTGTTACAAATAATTCAATGTATAGCATCAACAATAAGAGAATCAAGAAAGGTCTGGATTCGTCTTATCTTTGGCATTGTCGACTTGCTCACATTGGCAAAGATCGCATGAAAAAGCTGCAACATGATGGGCTTTTAAATAAGATCAATGATGAATCATTTGATAAATGCGAATCTTGCATTGCTGGGAAGATGACTAAGAAACCCTTTAAAAATAGGATTGAAAGGGCTAATGATCTACTTGGTCTTATACACACAGATGTGTGTGGACCACTTAGACATGTGTCAAGGAGAGGTACTAACTACTTCTTAACATTCACGGATGATTACAGCCGTTATGGTTATGTTTATTTACTTAAACATAAACATGAGGTATTTGAACCATTCAAAGTGTTTAAAGCAGAAGTAGAGTTGCAACTTGGAAAGAAGATTAAAGCTCTTCGATCCGATAGAGGTGGTGAATACCTGAGTCAGGAGTTCATAGATTATCTAGCTAAGGAGGGAATTGTCCAGCACCTTACTTCTCCATATACTCCACAACAAAATGGTGTATCTGAAAGAAGGAATCGTACATTGCAAGACATGATACGATCTATGTATAATCTAACAACTCTTCCTTTCTCGTTTTGGGATTATGCCTTAGAATCTGCGGTTCGCATTCTAAATATGGTTCCAACAAAGAAGATTGATAAGACACCATATGAGGTATGGACTGGAAAAGCTCCAAACCTGTCTTATCTTAAGGTCTGGGGTTGTGAGGCATATGTTAAACGTGACTCAGTAGACAAACTCCAACAAAGATCTGTGAAGTGCATCTTCGTAGGATACCCTAAGGAAACTATGGGATACTACTTTTATTACCCACCTGAAAACAAAGTATTTGTTGCAAGGTATGGAGACTTCCTTAAAAGGGAGCTCATATCTCAAGAATTCAGTGAGAGGGTATATGATCTGGAAGACGGTCAAGAAGATGTACCACCTTCTGAAAACACTAACCAACTTCAGGTAGAACCTGAAAGTTTAGGTCCTCCACCTGAAGTTGAAGTGATTCCCATTCGTAGGTCAACAAGACCAGTTAAAGCTCCTACTCGTCTATGTCTTAATGTAGAGAGTGATGAGAATATACTGGGTGATCTTGATGAGCCTACAAGTTATAAAGCTGCCATGAATGGTCCTGAAAAGGCCAAATGGAAAGAAGCTATGGATGGGGAAATGCAATCCATGGAAGACAATGATGTCTGGGAAGAAGTAGACCTACCTCCGGGTGCTAAACTAGTTGGGAGTAAATGGCTCTACAAGAAAAAGACTGACATGGATGGCGCTGTACACACCTATAAGGCCCGTTGTGTAGCTAAAGGCTATACTCAAACTTTTGGTGTTGACTATGAGGAGACCTTTTCTCCTGTAGCTGACATAAGGGCAATTAGGATTCTTATAGCCATAGCCGCTTACTATGACTATGAGACTTGGCAAATGGATGTAAAAACCGCCTTCTTAAATGGTCGCCTAGATGAAGACATCTATATGGCGCAGCCTGAGGGGTATGTAAATCCAGAATTCCCAAATCGTGTATGCAAGCTTAAAAGATCCATTTATGGATTAAAGCAAGCATCATGACAATGGAATAAAAGATTTGATGGTGAAATTAAAAAGTATGGATTCACTCAAAATCTTGATGAGCCATGTGTATATCACAAAGTTAGTGGAGTAATGTAATTTTCCTTATATTATATGTTGCTGACATATTGATCATGGGAAACGACATTCCAAGTTTGCAAAAGGTTAAGGCATATCTTGGAAAGTGTTTTTCTATGAAAGATTTAGGGGAAGCTGCATTTATTCTGGGAATCAAGATATATAGAGATAGATCTCAGCGATTAATTGGATTAAGCCAAAGTGCTTACATTGATAAAATATTGAAGAGATTCAATATGCAAAATTCCAAGAAAGGATATTTGCCGATGCAAGAACAACATGGCTTGAGCAACAAGGTTTGTGCTTCAACACCTGCAGAGGTGCAACGCATGAAGAGAGTCCCTTATGCTTCGGCTGTGGGATCTATAATGTATGCAGTGAAAAGTACAAGGCCTGATGTAGCGTTTGCTCAGAATTTAACCAGTCGATATCAGCAGAATCCAGGTGAAGCTCACTGGACAGCTGTTAAGAATATTCTTAAGTACTTTAGGGCTACTAAAGATATGTTCTTGGTTTATGGGGGAAATCCATCGGCAGAACTTGATGTTACAGGTTACTGCGATGCCTCTTGGAAAGGTGATAAGGATGATACGAAGTCTCAGACGGGTTATGTCTTTGTCATTAATGGAGGAGCTGTGGATTGGAGGAGCAGAAAGCAGAGTGTACTAGCGATGTCTGCTACAGAAAGTGAGTATATAGCTGCTTCAGAAGCTGCAATGGAAGCTGTTTGGATTAGGAAGTTTGTTTCAGGGCTAGGAGTTATGCCTTCGATTCAACGACCTATTAAAATGTATTGTGACAACTCAGCTGCAATTACATTTGCCAATGAGCCTGGAATCATGAAAGGCACCAGACATTTCCTGATTAAGCATCACTATGTTCGAGAACAAGTCGAAATAGGCGAAATCGAAATGCTCAAAGTTCACACAGATGATAACTTGGCAGATCAATTAACAAAGCCTCTACCTGGCACCAAGCTTTACAAGCATGCTGAAGGTGTAGGACTTAGATTAGCTGAAAGTTTCATGCCCATTTGTGATTAGTGTTTGGATAAAGGATGTAATGTACAATTATTATTTTAATAAAATAAAATATGTTTTATGTTTATTTATTCATTGTCTTAATAATATATCCTATATTTGCATGTTTAAGATCCATGAATAAATTATTATTCTAAATTGTCCATTGTCGATTAATGATATGGGAATATCATTAAACTAAGACAAATTTGAGTATTGGTTTAGGATATACTTGAAAGTATATTGATGCGTAGTCATACCAATTTCACATGATATTCGATGAATTGAATATTGGACTTATCCCAATAATATGATTTAATATTTAATGTGAGAATCATATTTAAAGTTATCCTCAGACTTGAGATACCAGATAAGTGTCATGGATGTAGTGCATTTTTGTGAAGCAATCTACCGCTCACCGTAATAGGGAGTTATAAGAGCATATGCAATGAGGACTTTTCCAAAAGCTTTTTACTATTTAGAGAAGTCTTTGAATGACTTTTTACCATTGCAAGGTATAGCTTTTCAAAAAGCTTTACTCAAAAGCTTGAAGTTTTACAACCGGTTGAAGCATTAATTGAGAAGATTTTTGTATGTATTAAACTTTTGTTTTACAACTATCATTAATGATGCAAAAGCTTTTTGCATTGGAGTGATAGGTTTTTGCAAAAGCTTTTATAGCCACCATTTAATTGTGATAAATGCATCAAGTCTTTTATGACTTGATCCATTGCTTATGCTCTAAGGATTGTTTTCAGAAGTGTTGCAAAGTTCATGGGTTATTCTTGTAGTCAAGAAAGAATTTATTCCTTCTGATTTGTTCAGAAGTTTAATACTGCTGGGCCCCTCGTAGGGTTGACAAAATGTTTGCATGGCCATGCCCAAAGTCTATCTGGAATACGTTCAGATATTTTGGTAATTTTGTTTAATCATAAAGAAACGAGAAACAGAAATTTAATAAAGGAACTCACATCTTTATTAATGCGGTATTAGTAATGAAAGGATAATTATAATGATGAATCATTAAAGGTTTTTCCAGAAAACCTAGCTCGGATTGAACTAGGGGCATTGGAGTGTTGCAAGACGCTAACCAATGTCATTTTACTATTAATGGATATACGAGTGGGAGCTGTTAAATGTTACGTATAAACATTAATATATAAATGTCTAGTATCGAACCCGAGACCTCGGGATTGCACACTTTACAAACAAGAATAATGTAAAATAAATATATATATTAAATGTATCGAATATATATATTTATAAACACTTAAAGGACTAAATGGTCGTTAGTTATTAACCGTATGGACTAACTATCATTAGTAACGAAAGATAAGGACTATAGTGTAACTTGGGAGTCAAGAAAGATCTAGAAACACCCTATGGGTGCTATGGCCGGTCGAAGCCCACACCATGGGTCGACGCATGCCCTGCTTGTGCTCCAAGATTCCTCTAGTATATATACAAGGCCAAGGATTAGGGTTTCACATCTTTTGTGCACACACACTAACCCTAAATATTTTCTCATGTCTCTTTCTTTCTTAGCCGATCGTCCACCCCCCTCCAAAGGGATCTTGGGTCGATTTTTGTCAAGCAAAAAACTAAGTGTTTTGTTTACTTGCATCAAACCTTTATTCGTTGGTAGTTTGTGTGTACAAGAATGAGGTAATTACTTACTTTAGTAATTATCAAGAGATCGATAAACAAAACGGTAAGGGGTTTATCATTGATCTATTTGTACAAGAATCAAGGTTAATTTGAAGTGCATCGGGTATGTTTTCTATTTATGTTTTAAGTTAATATTTATGTGTTATATTTGATCCTAGCTTCCGCAATACGTGCTATTTAATTGTTAAACTCTAACACTCTTAGTAAATTAGTTACATTGGACAAACGTAAAAAAACATCGTTACCATATTAAAAAGTTAAAACTTTTTATTAGTTGATTCTAGAACTTTGTAGTAATAAAATATACATATATGAACCAATCGAATTCAAGTGTACTGGATGGGACTACAGGAATTCATTCATTCTCCTTTCATGCCTGTATATAAATGAACCGTATGACCAATTCAATGGTCAATGACTCAAGATGTCAATCTAGTAAGTTACCCATCATCTTGAATTAAACCATTTTTTATATCTTCATGCATTATGTAATATATACCTTTTATTCATGAACAGAAAATCCCCAAGAATTTTACGGAAGAACGTCGAGAAAAAATCTTGTCAAACGATGTCGTACTAATAGTTTCAGATGACAAGGCTTGGCCATTAGGCAAGCCGTTGCTCACATGTGACGGCAACATTTGGCTTCAAAAGGGTTGGCCAGAATTTGCACAACATTATCGTTTAAAGATCGGACATTTGTTGCTTTTGAAGCATCTTGGTAAATCAGTTTTTCATGTTCGAATATTCAAAGAAAGATTTTCAGCGCCCATTAAATCCCACAAACCCGCGAAAGGAAACGATCCATCTTTTGCTCAAGATGATCTTGTGTCACCACACACTTTTCAAGAAACTAAAGGCAAGATTTCGTAATTTCTTATTAAACCACCTAGACACTATAATAACATTTTGAATAAACCCTTTAGTTTTGTGGTACCATACTTTGTTTTGGAACAGGTAAGACCGATTTATCGTCCGAAAATAGGAACAAACATAGGTCAACTAATTACAAGGCACTGGAAGCAGCTAAAGCATTCATGGCAGACAACCCAAATTCATACATAAAGGAAATAAAAGCATCATATAAAAGATCTTGGGGTTTGGTAATAACTTTTAATTATTTTGGGTCTTAGCTTGGTTCTGATTAATTTCTATCACATCTGAACTTTTTTTTTTTTTTTTAACAGAGTATACCTATGTGGTTCATGAGAAGATATCTTACTAGCAATGAGGACTGTGTTGATTGTGTTCTTGAGTTGGCAAATGGGGTCCAATAAAATGCAAGGGTTACAAGAGTTATGCTAAAATGTATGGCGATAACTGGAAGAAATTTCACGATGAGAATCATCTGGTTGTAGGCGATATTTGTGTTTTTGAGATGATTTCTGAGATTGAAAAGGTGCTGAAAGTCGCCATCTTTCAGGCTTGCGAAAACAATTCAAGCTAAAAACAAGAAGATTCAGATGTACCCTAATATGCTCTTGTTTTTTGGTGTAGTATGTTATAATCATATGACTGTTTATCTAGAAATCTTTAGGTTTGTAATGATCCAGAAGATTTTTAGATGTACTATATGCTTTTGGTTTTTGGGTTAGCATGTTACTCGTATAATCTTATGAATGTTTATCTAGAAATCTTTAGGTTTGTAATGATGGTTTTTGCTAATTGACTTAAGTTTTTGTAATGACGTATCAAGCAATCGTCAATTTGCTTGCCTGCATTGATAGAAGATTAGAATCACTCATAAAGTTGTAAAATATGACATTGTATATTTTATCTTTTATTAACTGTCTCAAAGCTCGAAGCATGGGTTTAACAATATTTGAAGCATAACTTCGATATCTAAACATCTTTGAATTTTAGTGAATGTATCTTGACAACAGTTAGGGATGTATAAATTGGCGGGTTCGAATTCGTGAGTTAACGGGTTCACAAATCTCAACCCAAACTTGATTTGTTTAATTAATCGCGTCAGAAGTTCATCTCGAACCTTAACACATTTATTAAACAAGTTAGCCATGTCGATACATTTACTATTTGAATATAATTTTAATGGGACATATCGAATATAGTAAGTTGTATGCTAGAAAGATTCTAAGCACACGATAAATTTTGATATAAGTATATATATTAAATATATTTCAAAAAACGATATATTTCCTTCGTCTCAATATCATTATTCATCTTTCTTTTTATGTTGTTCCAAAAAAATTGTCTACTATTAGAATAAAATTTGAAATTCTTTAAGTTTACCATATTACCCTTAATCAAAAAATTTATTTACAAAATTAAGTGAAAGAAATAATTAACTGTCAAATGGTATAATTGTCTTTTGGTTACTTTTGTAGAAAGCAATAATAAATGTATTTTTTTAAATTGTGTGTTTTTTTGTTTGTGAATCTTCAAAAGGTAAATAAAAAAATAAAAATAATAATAATTTTGGGTGGAACAAGTACATGGTAAGACAATGAGACAAAATAGTTGGGTCATATTATAATGAAATTAAACAAATAACTTCTAATATTTAATATTTCTTTAATTTATTTTTAAACAGGTTAACGAGGTTGTTATCGGGTTAAGAATCTCAACCTAAACCTAACTTATTTATTAAACACGTGAGTCGTATCAATTTATTTCTAACAAAAAATTGGTAAACCTCACACATAACTTGTTTATTTTCGTGTCAGTTTTAAGCCGGGTTATAACTCATGTCAAAAATTGCCACTTCAAAATAAAGGATGCTAAGTTGCTAACATATTTAAGATACTTTTGATAAACAATATCCTACAATTATTGAAGTTAACTTATCTACTTATACACTAACTCGTATTGGAAAAGAAAGTAAGACATAAATGCATAATTATTACGAGAGTTAATTACATAAATGGTCTATGCATAATTATCTAAGATACTTTTTTTTTTTTTTTTTTTTTTTTTTTTATCTATCTATCTATCTATTAATATTAGTAATATTTTTTTAATTAAAAAATATTCATACGTTTCTATTCTTTTTTATATGTTTTCGTCCATTTACATACATTTTCATCCGTTTTTCTTACGTGTTCATACTTTTTTGTCCGTTTTTATACGTTTTCGCCTATTTTATACGTTTTCAACCATTTTCATATGTTCTCGTACGTTTTTATTACGTTTTCGTACGTTTTTATCCATTTTTACCCGTTTTATACGTTTTCGTCCGTTCTTATACGTTTTCTTATGTTTTCATATGTTTTCATCTATTTTTATACATTTTGTTACGTTTTCATTCGTTTTTATATGTTTTCATCCGTTTTATAGATTTTCATTCGTTTTCATACGGTTTCGTCCATTTTTCTTACGTTTTATATGTTTTCATTCGTTTTCATCTGGATGAAAACATATAAAAATTGATAAAACATATGAAAACATAATAAAAACAGACGAAAACGGATAAAAACGTATAAAACGAATTAAAATATATGAAACCCGTATAAAACCGGGACAATTAAAAAAAAAAACTTCGTCAGGATTTTTTTAAAACTTTTTTGAAATATATTTTTGAACTTTTATGAATATCTCTTTTTTTAATTATTATTTTTTTATACAAAATATTTATTAAATTTTTGCAAAAAATTTAGCCAGTTTTTTTTTTTTTTTTTTTTTTTTTAATTATTTTTTTTTCACAAAAAATTTTTGAAAATGAAAATTTGCTTAAACAAAATATATATATTTGACATATGTTTTTATTTATTTATTTTATTTTTTTCTGACAAAAAAGGTTTTGACATATATATAAAATTTTTTGAAAATTGTCAAATATTTTTCGCAGAATAAAAAAAATTCAGTCAAGATATTTTATAATTTTTATTTATTTATTTTTAATCTTGTAAACAAATCTGACAAGAAAATTTACAAAAATCTAGTAAAAAAAATTTTTGTCGAAAAATTTTATAAAAAAAAGTATTCAAAAAATTTAAAAATCTACCAAAAAAGTTTTAAAAAACTTCTTAACAAAAATTCTAAAAAAAATTGAGATAATAAAATTTGAAAAAAAAAAGAAATGGAAAAAAGAAAAACCTTAGGGACTAAATCCGTGATACGAGACAAACCACAGGGACCGTATGCATACACATACGAGGGTATTAGTGTCATTTCAACCATCCTTTACGGTCAAAGTAATAGAAAATGTGGTCAAGGGACCAAACCCGTAACGGGTCAAAACCACAAGGATGATATCCGCAAAAAATAAAGTTTAGGGACCAAATCCCTAATACCTGACAAACCACAAGGACCATTTATGTAATTAACTCTTATTACGAGTTGTTTTTTTAAATAGGTAGGGCTCCTGTTAGTTCCTCCATTTTAAAGTGACACTTCACATATACATAGATACACAAACACAAGATTTGCATTGTCAGAAAACTTTTTGGATACGGAAACGTTTTCCCACGTCATTAAATCTTGCGAACGTAGTTCAAAAATCGATGATTTTAAGGATACAATGAACAATATTGTCCGCATTTTGTTAGTGGAATTTTCATTTTCTTCAACACGATTTATTTATATGAGTTTGTTTAATTGATAAAGATAGAAATATGCTTTATTAGACGAAATAAAGAAAGTTATTGTAATTCAGATTACTAATAAACGAATAGGAGATACATAAGTACGCACAGGTATGGCTGAGCATCGGGCCGAAACCGACCCGATCCCAATCCATCCCAAAACCGACAAGCTGAAAAATCCTAACCAAATTTCGACCCGCGTCTAGTTTGGGTAATCCCGACTCCCAACCCGAGTCCTGAAATGAAACCGGTTTGTATGGTATTCTTTGTGTTTTCTCGGGTAATCCCGAGTCCCGACAAGCTAAGCTGGAAAACCCAAACCGAGTCCCGACCCTAGTATAGGTCGGTTTGTGCCATTCGTTTCGGTCGGAGTCGAGTGTCGGTCGTGATTGCTCAGCCCTAATCACAGGTCACCTTTCATATCTAGGAAGTCCTCTATATTTTGGTTGACGAGGTGTTTTACTTTAATTTATGAGAAAAAGCATAATTCTTGATATCTTTGCAATGTAAAAAAGGGTCGATTGACAAGGGCGTTGAGTGACTCGCCCTAATCAATAAATGAGAGCATGTAATAAGTTTTTGCGACGGTTTTCAATTGCGTGTCAATGGTAGTTTCTGTTATAGCACCATGAATAGCGTCACCTGAAGCTTTCCTATCTCCCTTATTTTTCAGCTAACACCATCGGTCTAGTTCTTTCAGCTTGAATGACACAAAGCCAGAATTATGATTAGTATTAAGAAAATAAGAGATATCTATAATGTTTATACTTTGATTTAAGATCATTTGAGAAACAAACTTTTTTTTACATACTAATAGATTAATCTCGACCCTTCATCTTTATTTGATTTAATGATAAAATTAATCTCAACAATTTAAAAAACCAAGTTTCATCATTTTTTTTCAAATATTAATATATTTCAAACCGTTAATCGTTAAACAAAAAAATATGTATATACTGTTACGACGATCATTTAATTATCTTTCTATAGATAGACACTTTGATATATACTTTCGACAAAAAAAAAAAAAAAAAAAAAAAAAAAAAAAAAAAAAAAAAATCATATTTTTTACGTTTATTTTCGTTACTGAAATTTTCATGAAAAAATCATATGTGATTTAACACTAATATCACATGTGATATTACATATCATATATGATATATTACATGTGATTTTTTTCATGCAAATTTCAATAACAAAAAAAACGTGAAAAAAATATTTTTTTTTTCTTTTTTTTTGAAAGAAAGATAATTAAATGCTAGTCGCGATTGTATAATTAATTTCGCTTAACGATTATTAAAAAATATTTAAATTATAAAAAAATATGAGTAAAGTTGAAATGTTTTTAATCTTAATAATTGATTTATTTTTTGATTAATGATGGATATGAGTCCCTTTGTATTTAAGAAAAGTTTGTTATTTAAAATAACTTTCCTTTTATACTTTATATAGATTTGATGTACAAATATTTTTCCCAACCTTTTTGCTAGTGCCTTTAATAAAACTTCCGTTATAGAAAATGTACTCGAAGAAAAAGTGGAAAAACGCAGTCAAAAATATGATTTAAGATGATTTTGACATTTCAAAGTCATAATATGCTCGTAGTAATGATACTTAAAAGGAGTTGCGTAATAAATTTAAGATGCTTCAGCCGCTCTATGTTATCAGCAGGGATGGCAACGGGGGGCGAGGGATGTCGCAGATTGTATTTACAATCCTCATCTCCGTTTTGCACTCTTCATTTTCATCCCCATCCCCATTGGGAAATTGCTTTACATCCCCATTCTCAATGGGGATCGGAAATCCCCGCGAGAATTCGGGGATTCTCAACCTTTATGAAATAACATAAAAATCCAACTAACTCGTCGAAAATATAAAGAATTTTAACTCATAAAGTATCTCAACAAACGTACATCGCACATAGTTATATTAATTAGAATTTTAATTCAACTTTGAAGTATCGTAAATATTGTAACATCAAAGATAATATAAAAACAATATGAATCATATATGTGTATTCGGACAAAATAATTAAGCAACATGTAATTGTTAGTTCTACTTCTAAATCTAAATGTGTTTGATCCTATAATTATCACATATGCATATAAATATACATGTCGATACTCATAAACATATGTACACATACATATACAAGTTAATCGAGTATGGATAAAACATACAAATTTTAAATAATTATACACTAGAAAGATCGGGGTCGGGTTCGGGGATTTATGTTATCTCCATCCCCGCCCCATCCCTAGTTTAATATTTCAGGGGATTCCCCATTCCCGTCCCCATCCCCGGTCAACTCGGGGATTCCCCAGTCAAATCAGGTTTGGGGATCGGGTCTTCATCGGGTATGGATTTTTTTGCCATCCCTAGTTATCAATATATTTTTAGGGTAAATTACATGAATGGTCCCTGTGGTTTACTGGAAATTTTCATTTGGTCCTTAAGTTTTATAAATTACACTGATAGTCCTTGTGGTTCTTAAATAAGCACACCTTTAGTCCTTAATACTATTAACACTTTTAAAATGGCAACAATCCCCTTTAGTGTTTGCCCCAAACACCCTTTAACCAAAAACTTTTACAGTATAACTCTCTACCAAATATCCTAACACCTCCCATCTTTAGCCTTTATTATTGCTATTATTGTTGTTTTATCAAACTTGTGTCATGAGGGCATGACTTAAGAAGTATTAATTAATCATACTCATTTATTAAATTAAATACATTTTCATGTAAAATGGAGTTAAACATGGCAAACAAGAGAAATTTGAAAAGTATTAGTATCAAATCACATTTTTAATATGGCAATTTTAGTTCATTTAATGTTCTAAACATGTGCCACCATGGCACATTGTAGAAAATCCCTATTATTATTATTATTATTATTATTATTATTATTATTATTATTATTATTATTATTATTATCTTTAGCCTTATCAAATTATTATTATTATTATCCAAACACCTCCCATCTTTAGCTTTATATTTTTTTATTATAATCATCACTTTATTATTATTATTATTATTATTATTATTATTATTATTATTATAAAATGCTAAGAAAATAACAATAAACATGCTACTAGCTTAACATTATTGTTAATACATGAACCTAAAAATATAAAAACCCTTTGAAATGTAGTAATACAAATAAATAAAATGATATAATAAATAAGATTCTCGTCTTGAAGAATATCATAAGTAAGAATTACAAGTACCATACAAACCAATTATTATGCATGCTAAAAATTGATGACACTGATTTTTTTTTTCTCATACATACCTTTCTTTTATCTATACCAACGGTTTCATATGAATCAATACTTTAAAAAGATAATAAAAATAATGTCACAGAAATTTGAATTACGCATTGATGAATCTTAATACATATTATACAACTCCTCATTCACTTAAAAATTAATATACGTATTTTAAGGGTATGAATATGAATATTATATATATTTAGTAAAGAAATAAGATACATATTTTAAGGGTATGAAACTTGATACAATAAAGTCTTTATCAAGAAATACAAAACAAGCAGTGTAAAAATGCTACGTACTTTTTAAGTAGTTGATAGTACTTATTTTAATTATATTACTATGTTTCAACGGGTTTTTTATATTTTTAGGTTCACGTATTGGCAATAATGTTAAACTACTAGTATTTTATTTTATTTTTCATAGTGTTTTATAAAAAGAAAATAAATAAATAAATAGATAATGCTAAAGATTGAAGGTGTTTGGATATTTGGTAGATAGTATAAAAGTTTTGGTTAAAGGGTGTTTGGGCAAAAACTAAAATGTATTGTTGTTATTTTAAAAGTATTAAGGACTAAAGGTGTGCTTATCACAAGGACTAACAATTAATTATAAAACTTAAGGATTAAATGTGAAATTCTAGTAAAACTGATGAGGCGAAAAATGAATCAGTTTTAGGGGGTCATTTAAACCCGAAATTGAATTTATTTGATCAAATATTGCCCTAAATCGTTCCTTTTGTGATTTTAGGTACTTTGGGAGTGAAATCTGGAAAAGAAGGCATTTTGGACGTTTTTTGAGCATAAAAGTGAAGAAAACGGCAAAGTCTCAATTTTCCAAGCTGGGAACAGTAGGTGACGGCGTCAAGAGTAATTTTTTGACGGCGTCACGAGTATTTTTCATGACGACCCAGTACAGAAATGACGGCGTCACAAGGAAGGGCGTCAAGAGTAAAATGCATGACGGCCTGGAAACACATAACACTTGACGGCGTCAGAAGTAGATCAAGGCAGTCCGAGAAGTATTTTGGCGGCGAGCTGACGGCGTCACCAATTTGGTCTTGACGCCGTCAGCTCCTATTTTCTATATATAGTTTTCTAATTTTTACACATAAAGAGAGGAAGTTTTGGAGAAACCCTAAGACCGAACTTAGTACGAATTTTACAGGCTTTTCAAGGGTTCTCAGCCCTTGAACCCTTTCATGTGTAATTGAGATAAATATTCTTTTAATTCAATCAATATGTCTATGTGTTGGTTGTCTATATCTTGTTCTTGTCTTGATTCCACCATGTTAGGCTAGATCTATCTTGTGTTTGCTTAGATCTAATGAAACCTAGATGTTAATTATGTGTTGATTACTTGTTTATGATTGTATTGGATGAATGATTTCGATGTTAGGCTTAAGAAAACTGGCAGATCTCCAAATGGTAACATGCTTGAACGTCTTAGGAAACATGAACTGACGTGCACTAGGTTTTATTGGTTGTATTTAATGCATGAGTAAATTCTAATAATCCCATGTTAGGAGCTTCTTAGCCAGCTCGACATAGGAGTGAAGTAGGCACTCATAGGATTGAGGAAGTAAGTGCACCACCCCATGAATGGTATTAAGGAATACAATCCGTCATCTACGCAACTATAACAAGTAATTAACGTGTAAAAGATGTCTAAGGAGTAGTGAAATCTAAGTAAACACATTTTCTCCACTTATTGCTTACAACCTTAGTATAATTTAGTTTATTTTCATTTCTAGTATTTACTTTTAATTGCATTTTTAGTATTGGGTTAGTTGACTAGCAACTAATTCCGCCCAAATCCTTCAAACCCGAGATTTTACTTGCTTTCATAAAAAATTATAAAAACACAAAAATAATCTTCCGTCATCTTTAGCACTAGTAATTAGGTTTTCTAATCCTAGCGACACTATTCCAAGCTGAACGATCAATCCCCTGGTACTTGTCACTATACTATACTACAGCGATCATGTACACTGCCTGGTGGGGGTTGCAAGCTTCTCAAGATCCCTTGAGAGGTAAAGCCTGGTGCGATTCCCACGTATCAAGTTTTTGGCGCCGCAGCCCGGGGAATAGTTATTGTCTAGGTTAGCATTTCTTTTTATTAGGTCTACTTGCTAGATTCCTTTCTAGTAAGATTTTATTTTTATTTTTAGGTTTCTTTAGTCTATCTTCTTCTTTGTGCATTTGTTAGTAAATTTAATTCATTGACTATTCCGTTGACCATTATGGAAAATGCGAATCCACCCCTTTCCCCTAGAGAAGTGGCTGTGCTACGTGAACAAATTGAAAGTGAGATTAGGAAACTTAGAGAGCTTAATAGTTTGATTAAGGTGAAGCTCGAACATGCATTTAGTGACCTAGCGACCGCCTTGTATTCAAATGAGGACCTAGGGCCTAATGACTTTGTGAATGTTGTTGAGGGACTAGAAGAGGGGGAAATAGATCCGAAGCTTAATGACTACTTTAATCTATACCCCACTAAGGAGAAGATTGCATATTATAATAATCTTATTGATAACCCGCGATCTCCTTTCACTACAATCGAACCTAAGATAAAGAGAGTCGATCCTAAGAATGCTAAGATACCATGTATGATTGGGATAGACACGTTAACAATGCTTATATTGATTTTAAATCCCCAATCAACATTATGTCCTCAAATGTTTATAATGATATAGTGAAAGCAAGACTTGAACCTAGAAAAGATCCAAAATACCCCGGTGGAGTTTGTAACTTTGTCGGGAGAGTTAAAGGTTTACATGTGTTTGTTGGGAATTTCACTTTTATCACCGACTTTATGATTGTTGAAGATCTTGCTAATGTTATTGATTGTCGATTGTCCAATGTCGTGTTTGGTAAACCGTTTATTGAGGAGTCTAAGTTAGAATATGATGAGATAGAAGGGACAATCCGATTTGCTAGTAACACCGATAGGATCACTTATAGGATGCCTAATAGAATGAAAGAATTTCGCTTTATATCCCGATTTGATAAGGACGACGTTTGTGCTTTTAAGGATATCGATGAGGAGGATAAGAAAAAGGGCATGGATTATGTATGGGAAAAGAGGAGTCATTTCTACAAGGATTGCTTAGCGCTAGGACCAAGGTATAGAGTCGATAAGGAATTTGCCCAAAGGATTATGGGGGCGATTGAGAAAAAGGTGATTGGTTTCTACAAAGAATATTTACAATCGGAGAGTGAAACCAATGATGAAGTCACGTAGTAACCCATGACCTTGAGTCTAGCTACAAGACTCGTAAATAAAGAAAAACGCTTCTTGGGAGGCAACCCATGCTTTGTGTGATTTTATTTGTTTGTTTGTTTGTTATTTGCTTCCGTATGCATGATTTATTTTTATTGTTGGTAGACCATGTTTCTAAATTAAAAAGTGGAAATACTTTACTTTGTTGTTTTGGCCTAGTCTTAACTCCACCTAAAGGTATTTTTGTAAAAGATAAGTGTAAGGGGAAACCCCAAATATGTTTTTAAGAAACAAACCGATCATGATTCTCCACAATATTAAATGAACATGTATATTCGTATTTGTTAGAGTCAAATGCTTGTATTGAGTCATAATGAAGTTTTGCAGGATTTTCCAGGAAGTAGGAACAAGTTTTTCCAGAAATTTTCCAGAAACTTAACATAAGAATTTCTGCAGGTCAATCCTGACGGCGTCATAAGTTTACTCTTGACGGCGTCACGGGTAAAAATCTGGAAATTTTACCAGTTTTGTTTTTCTAACGGAGTCTTAAAAGTTTTTGTGAATTATTAAGTTTTATAATCTCCAGGAAGTCTGCAAACTTCATTCCACAAGCATTATATCTTACTTTGTTTTCTAGGATTTAGTAACTTATATAGGATGCCGCCGATTTTATGCGAGGTTGTCTTGTCTATTTTCTCAGGATTTACAAGTTATGTATGACAAGAAGATGATTTATATTCTGGAAGGGAAGCTTTGATTGTTCATTTTCTTGGAGGAAGATTTAACATGGCCACCTAATTATCCATACCGAGCGAATCAGGGGAGTATTTGATTTCATTTGTTTTACTTATTTCACTTTTACATTCTTTACTTGAACATTGGGGACAATGTTCATCTTAAGTGTAAGGGGAGGGTAAAATGATGATACCTTACAAATACACTTTCGCTTGAGTTTGCTTTGTTTAATGGTAGATGTGTAATAAAACTATGAAAAACACTTGCTAGTGCAATTTTAGCGCCAAATTTAAAATTTTTTACAACATTTAGGAGTGAAACTTTAGCCATAGCAAGCGTCTCATGGATAGGAGATTATATGACTAGCACATAACCGTATATTCAGAAAAATTTTCCACCCAAATATGTGAGGTTCGCCTTTAGATTTGATAGGAAAAGCATTTACTATTAGTGCTTATGAGTGTACCGGTAGCATTTAGATTCTAGAACTTGCGTTAGTGATGCATCCCGAGACCGCTAGTGAGACTACATTCGTGTGGTAGGATTTACTACATGATAAGAGGCATTAGGATCACCCTTGTGTTAAACCCGTATTATAATTTTTTGACCATTTAAGTCATATTACTTGACTACTTAAGTCAACTAATTTTTCCCACACCCTTAGCGTTGTACTCATTTTTAGTACACGAAACCCCTAGTACACCCCTCCGAGCCTATCTTTTCGTTTATAACTTTAAGCATTTTACTTAAAGGAAGAATTTGTTACACCCCACTTAAATGTACACCCAAATCGCCTTAGCCTTCCGTGTATGCGCTCATTTTTAGTGCATTATTGTTATTTGTTAAACCCTAAGTTAACTATCTAATTGATTACATAGTTGCTAAGTCGAGTCATATCCTTGTACATATTGTTTTGGGACGATTGGAACTCATGGGTAAAATACTTATTTATGGAGTAATGGGGAAGAACATCATTTATTACCCCCATATATACGTTAATCTTAAAAGTGCTCCAAGTGTTTTGATTTTCTTAATTCGAGTAATTAGATTAGTTTAATGTAAAGTATGTAAAGATTCAAGTGTAAGGGGAATTTTCATCCCCTATGATGTATTATTTTAGATGGTAGGGTAAGAGTGTATGCAAAAAAAAAAAAAAAAAAAAAAAAAAAAAAAAAAAATGAAAAAAAATATAGAAAAAGAAAAGAGAAAAAAACATACGGACTACTATCCCTTTTTATTCTATGTTCATTTTATGTTTTTGTTATTTTTCATTTATTAGCTTAAGTCGAGTCTAGTCTTGGCTTAGCAACGCCATGTTGTACATGTAATTAACTAAGATTGTTAACTCGCCACCAGTAAAGACTGCTTTTATCCAACAAAACCATGTATTTCATATCCTTACACCTAACGTTACAACCCTTTAAAAGACCTCTTTGATAGTTTATCCTAGGTGCTTACGCCATGTGGTGGAGGTTTGATCCATTCCCAAGCCTATGATAATCTATTTTGCTATGACAGGTAGTGAGAGATATCTTCCGTTTCCATATTGTAATTTATACTTTATTACACCCGAGAGATGTGAGTATCTAAACACTATTTGCGAGGTGCTTGTGTATGACCTCCGTGCTTGTCTATTGGTCTTTGGTGAAACGATTATTTGTTGTAATTACTTTTATATTAGTGTTAAATGACCCCTAACTTGTATTTTGACTAGAATAAAAGCGCATTTGCTTGAGGACAAGCAAATCTCAAGTGTAAGGGTATATGATGAGGCGAAAAATGAACCACTTTTAGGGGGTCATTTAAGCCCGGAATTAATTTTATTTGATCAAATATTGCCCTAAATCGTTCCTTTTGTGATTTTAGGTACTTTGGGAGTGAAATTTGGAAAAGAAGACATTTTGGACGTTTTTGGAGCATAAAAGTGAAGAAAACGGCAAAGTCTCAATTTTCCAAGCTGGGAACAGTAGGTGACGGCGTCAAGAGTAATTTTTTGATGGCGTCACGAGTATTTTTCATGACGACCCAATACAGAAATGGCGGTGTCACAAGGAAGGGCGTCAAGAGTAAAATGCATGATGGCCTGGAAACACATAACACTTGACGGCGTCAGAAGTAGATCAAGGCAGTCCTAGAAGTATTTTGGCGGCGAGATGACGGCGTCACCAATTTGGTCTTGACGCCGTCAGCTCCTATTTCCTATATATAGTTTTCTAATTTTTACACATAAAGAGAGGAAGTTTTGGAGAAACACTAAGGCCGAACTTAGTACGAATTTTACAGGCTTTTCAAGGGTTCTCAGCCCTTGAACCCTTTCATGTGTAATTGAGATAAGTATTCTTTTAATTCAATCAATATGTCTATGTGTTGATTGTCTATATCTTGTTCTTGTCTTGATTCCACCATGTTAGGCTAGACCTATTTTGTGTTTGCTTAGATCTAATGAAACCTAGATGTTAATTATGTGTTGATTACTTGTTTATGGTTGTATTGGATGAATGATTTCGATGTTAGGCTTAAGAAAACTGGCAGATCTTCAAATGGTAACATGCTTGAACGTCTTAGGAAACATGAACTGACGTGCACTGGGTTTTATTGGTTGTATTTAATGCATGAGTAAATTCTAATGATCCCATGTTAGGAGCTTCTTAGCCGGCTTGACATAGGAGTGAAGTAGGCACTCATAGGATTGGGGAAGTAAGTGCGCCACCCCATGAATGGTATTAAGGAATACAATCTGTCATCCACGCAACTATAACAAGTAATTAACGTGTAAAAGATATCTAGGGAGTAGTGAAATCTAAGTAAACACATTTTCTTCACTTATTGCTCACAACCTTATTATAATTGATGAGTGCTCAGACACTCATCATTTTTACCGTATCTAGACTGCCAAAACATCCAAAAACACCCAAAAACGCATCAAAATACACAATTTATTCCAAAAGTGTGTTTTATATGTTTTAGATGCAAAATGTTTGAAAACAAATGAAAAACGAACAAAGTTTGCACAATTGGCAGTTTCGGTCCCTCAAGTTTCAAAATTTGGCAAAACTAGTCCCTGGAAGTTTAAAATGAAAGAAAAGTCAACCCAAGGCAAAGAAAAGTCAAAAAATTATCAAAATAAGTCCTTGGGTGATAAAGTTTGAGAAAATTACACTTTTACCCCTTAAAATCCAAAATTGACATAAATGGTCCCTGGAATTTCAGAAAATGGCAGATTTGGTCCCTGGTGGGGAATTTTTGGAAGAAAAGTTATTTTTGGTCCTTAGAAACTCAAAAGTAATCACATGTGATCCCTGGATGAAAAGTTTGAGGAATTTACAAAATTGGTCCCTACAGTTTCATAAATGGCAAAACAAGTCCCCCAGGTTTTCAAAAATGGAAAATTACCTTTATAACCCTTATACTATTCAGATTTGTCATAATTAACCCTTGGGACAATTTTAGGAAATTGGCATAGCACACCCCTCAAGTTTCATTAATTACGAAATTGGTCCTTGTGATTTAGTTAAAACACCAAACGGACCCTTGTTTAATATCTATACCAAAACCAAACCCAACCAAATTATAACCCACAACCCACCAAGCCCATCACCACCTTAAGCCCACCCAATACCCCATCCGTTTCAAATAATAACACTCCCATCTTTGACCCTCGGTCAACCATCTCCACCTCCACCATCTGCTAAACTACAAACGTTCCATCATCACCCCTATACTGATCACCTTCTGCACACTCAACCTCTTCCCCCCCCCTTGCACACCAAACAAACACAAACAAACAAACTCACCTCCCTGGCTTCAATCATTCAAGAAAAACGCCAAAACCAAATTGGCGCCAAAACCATTTGAACGGATGGGATTGCTGTATCTCATCCAATGGTGGAAAATCAAGATGGGAAAGAGACAAGAACCAAAGCAAACCCTAATTTGGAGCATCAAAAGGGAAGAGAAAGAGGAAGCAGCTGTCGAAGTTTTTATTTTTATTTTTAATGTATTTCTTTCATTGTACCCTTTATCAAATTCTTCAGTTGTAATGTGTTTTTTTTCATTAATATAAGTTGTATTTCAAGAATTCAAGCTTCATTTTTAATTTTCAGTTTATTCAAAAAAAGAAAAAAAAATAAAATAAAAAAAGAAATAAATAGAAATAAATTCAATAAAGAAAGATCAAAAGTCAATGAAGGAAGATTGTTGAAGCAGAATTGAAGAGGGATACATATGGTTTAGAGAATCCGTGGGGATTCATTAGGGGTTAATATTTGGCCCATGGTTCTTGGTTATGCTCAGGAGGCAATTGTGAGTTCATATTCCAATTCTTGGCTTAGTTATTTTAGTTATCTTACCACCTATTCAGTTGTGTTTAAATGTTTGTCTAATCTTGCTTATTAATGCCTTTTATTACAAATTATGCCTACTTGGTTGTCAAGAGTAATCTAGTTCAAAACTTAGTCAATTACTGTAAATCAGCCTAAGGTAACTTTAGTTGCTCAGGTACTTATTTGGTCTTGGTTTTAGCTTCTCAGTAGCTTTTTAGCATAAGTAATCCTTGTTGTTCAGGAAATCTTGGTTCAATTCTAATTTTCATTTGTCAAATCTTTTATACATTTTTCAAAAGGAGTGTTTGGATTTGCAGGTTTAAGTTTGTTGTTGTTGTTATTTTGTTGTCACCAAGGTTTAAACACATTGCATTAAGAGATTTTAGGCTGAGTTAGGCTTTAATAGTTCATGCTTAGCATCAAAAGTCAAAATACCAAAAATCTAACCACCACAGTTAACTGTGGTGGTCATTGAGTTCTAATACTCATCATTTCATAACATAACTGGTTCTATCAGCTTAATTTACTTTCAAAATAACTTATTTCATCAATTTAAGGTAGTTAGATCTAATACAAATCCACAAAAGTCAATTTCTCAGGTTTACATGAAAAAGTCAAAGTGACCACTTCAGTTTTTTCTAAAAAATTCAAGCAATTGCTTTGATTTTTATGTGTTGTTTCAGAGTGTGAGACTTATATCCCTAGCTACTCTACCATCCCAGCTTTTGATTCCCCCTTACTTCATTTTTGTGATTTTATCTGAGGGCCCCACAGCCCTTTGAAGTAGGCTGCAGGGCAACACCCCTGCTCTGCACATCAGATACCTCAGTCACCACCACCACTTTGGTGGTGGTTTGTGGCCACTACAGTGGTCCATATCCATTGTTCTTGGTTCCTCTCAACCCCCCTCCTGGTAGGCTTAGGTTTCTGACCATTTGTTTGACCTTTTGACTTGTGGACCCCACCTAATTTGGCCCCTAAACTCTGTCCCATAAACTGCCTCAGAAAACAAATATCAAAGTCCTTAATTGAGCTTTTTGGCTTATTCAGGCCTCATTATTGTTTGAAACTTGCTTATTGTTGTTCATCATACTCAGAGAAACCAAATTTGACCATTGTGGGCCCCACTAGATCTCATTTGAGCTTATTTTGCCCCTTGGTCAACCAAAGTCAACTGTTTGGCTTTTGGTTCCATAATCAGCTTATTTTTGATTTCTAAAAAGTTTGTTTTTATAAAAGTTTGTTGTTTTTAGGTGTATAGTAAGTTTGTAAAAGAAAAATCCAAAAAAGTTAATTTAATTATAAGTGATAGTTTCTATTTAATGTGATTTAATTTTAATTTTCATTTTTAAATTTTTATTAAGTACTTGTCATTTTTATATTTTTATTAATTACCTATTATATTAAAGTATTTATAGTAATTTTCTCAGAATTTTTATTTCATCATTTAGTATTTATTAGAATTAATCTTAGTTTTATTAATTATTAATTAATAATTAGTTTAAAATAGCATAATTAGTTTTTATTAATCAAAACCTAGTTTTTATATTTTTCCTAGCTTTTATATAATGTAAAGTAATTTTAGAAATTTTCTTATAATTTTTACTGTTCATTTGCTAATTTTTATAATTTAAAATAGTTTATTTAGTAATTAGTAATTAATTAGTAATTAACTAATATAAAAACCACAAAAAGACAAAAATACATATTTTTAATTTTAAAAGTTGTTTTTAGTTATTTTATAATTTTAGAAATTTTATTTTCACCCTTTTAGTATTTAAATAATATTGTAGTTTATTTTAGTTATTTAAGTATTAATAATAAGTATTAAATAGTTTTTAATTAATATTAAATAATTAAATAGTGTAAAAAGTAATTTTAATTTTCTAAAAAGTTTCTTTTATTATTAGGATTGTAAAAATGTGATTTTCACTTTTGTAAGTATTTTATTTTACCAAAACTCGCGTTTTATTTTGTACGTCTACGTTTTATTTAAACGTAACGTACGCGTTTTTAGGTTTTAAACGTTTCTGGTTTTTCTAACTTTCTCGTCTTATTCATATAGCTTATTTAAGCTTTTCTCTTGTAGATTCCATAGCTCAATCACACACAAAACCCTTTTTCCATCCAAATTCACCCGATCAAATAACCGTTTGTTTACAATTCACACCTCGTCGGGACATACGACCCGGGGAAACCTTATACTTCCGCGAAGCATTGACTCTGAGCTGTCTGACTTTGTTGACCATTCCTTGATCAATATAAGTTAGGTGGTTCGGGACCAATCAATAATTTAGTTTATTTTTATTTCTAGTATTTACTTTTAATTGCATTTTTAGTATTGGGTTAGTTGACTAGCAACTAATTCCGCCCAAATCCTTCAAACCCGAGATTTTACTTGCTTTCATAAAAAATTATAAAAACACAAAAAAAATCTTCCGTCATCTTTAGCACTAGTAATTAGGTTTTCTAATCCTAGCGACACTATTCCTAGCTGAACGATCAATCCCCCGGTACTTGTCACTATACTATACTACAACGATCAGGTACACTGCCTGGTGGGGATTGTAAGCTTCTCAAGATCCCTTGAGAGGTAAAGCCTGGTGCAATTCCACGTATCAAAAACCACATGGGCTATCCATGCAATTTACACATATTTTTATTTTGAGTTGTTTGAATACATACGTAATTATAATACTCATTCATGCATGATGTTTTTTTCAAATATTTTTATTAGTAAATTGCATAAATCATCCTCAAGGTTTTGCCAAGTTACTGGTTTTGTTCTAAATAGTTTGAAAGTACAGATGCCATCCTTGTGAGAAACCTTTAGGTAAGTTTTGGTCTTTGGTTTTAACCGGCGTTAAATAAATTCCGTTAGCAATTACACGTTAACCCTTTTGGCTACCGACTGTTGCAGCGTCTATCCTTTAAACAAATGGCCGTTTATAATTTAAAATTTTCGATTTATTTTCTCCTCTTCTGCTTTATTTTCTATATCATATAGGTTTAGTATAACATTTCTATATCATATAGGTTTAGTATAACCATGTTGGTGTATATAACTATATATAGTCAAGGTCATACTTGGTTGAGATTAGAGTCGATAGTGCCACACTCTAGGTATTGTTTTATCCGACTTTGCTCCTCTTCTACTTTGTTTTATATATCTTATAGTTTTTACTATAGGAGGTGGAACGTTTTGGTACACCATTGTTTAGTTTTATTTTGGTTCGGGTTGTCTCATTGTGTCTGTTTATGTTAAATAATTTTTTATGATACATAATTTTTATTTCTTGCAATAAATGATTTTTTCTTTATTTATTTATTTATTATTATTTTTTTAAAGTGTTGAACATATCTTTTAGATATTGAACACATACAACTTTTGATCTTGGAAAAAAATGAACATCTATATATTATATTCAATAATTTTGAAGTTGTCTTTTCCATGTTAAATAAGAATGAACATGTTATTCAATATGAAAAATGTACATGTACATTTTCAGCTTTAAGATACAACAAAATTTTTTGGTTCCGTCCACTACAAATGACCGTAACATGCTCTCATAGGTAATCGGCACTCACCGCCACTACAAATTATCATTAGGAGTCTATGTACAACAATGTGTAGTTGTAAAATTATTGTTTATATACTCTCTCCATCTCATATTAAGTGTACACAATGGTATCTTTGATTGTCTCATATTAAGTGTACATTCAAATAAATGAAGGAATATTGATGACTAAATTTCCAATTTTGTCCTTTGATTAACATTGAATTGTAATAATTTATTTCACCTAAAAATTTATGCTTTTATATTAATTGAGGGTATAATTGTCATTTGGTTAACTATTAATTGTAAGAATTTATTACACCTAAAACTTTGTGATTCTTTGTTATGGACACTTAATGTGAGACGGGGAGAGTATAACCTTGGACCCTTTGTCCTTGTAGCATTTGTGTACAAATAAGAAAAAAATAATAAACTTACAGGAGGAGGTTGTAAAATCTTCACATTGACACGTCGAAAAAAGCTATGGCAACTCATCGCATTTCATTCCAAAATTACTATATTTTTTTACATCAATAAATATACAAATTGCTTTTTCAATAAACAGCAGAAAAGGTTTCATGCATTGAAATCACATCTCACTTGTATAGTATTGAAAACAAAGAAGTTTATGATAATCTTACTTTGACTAACATTGTTGGCATATCACTTACAACATGTCATCATCACTATTATGGTACCAACGACGCCTTCTTTCCATTGATAATGAAAAACGGCAAGCTTTTTAATTTCTGGGATAAATTCCAGTCATTATGGTTATATATCATTTACAAATTTGCAAGGTGTAAGAGCATGTGCAGCGGTAACGCAAAGCTTGCGTTAAAGCTTACATGACATCTCTTTAAAGCACGTTAAAGGGCGTTAGTCATTGCGTTCGTTTGCGTTAAGGCCGCGTTAACACGGTTGTGTTAAGCCACTAACGCTGCGTTATTATTATTTTTTTTTTCTTTTCTTCCGATTTAAATGATTATTGGTGGGTTTTTGTGTGTGTTTTCGTGTGTGTGTGTGTGTCGAGAGGTTGAAGATGAGATATCTATTTTTGTTTTTAAAATAAAAATGTAAATAAAAATTTTATTTTTAGCTATTTGTTTGAACAAAAATGTAATTTGTTTTTTTTTAACATTAAATACATACAATTTTAAATTTCTAAAAGGATTTACATCAAGGTAGTAGGTAAGCGGGCAACAAGCTGCGCCGCCACCCCTTTCTGAATAGCAAATCCTATTCTACTGAAAACATAATCGTGACCACTCGGGGCCGATATAATTGGAAAAGAATTTGTTTTAATTTGTATTTTGTTAAATAATTGGAAAAGAAGAAAAAAGTGGGGCTCACATGTTGAGTTATTGTTGTGGGTGTTTTTTTTTTTAGTTAAGATTAAAGTGATAAAGTTGATGTGGCGCTGACATGATGCTGAGTTAAGTTATAACTCACGTTATTGATGTAGATGCTCTAATTGGCAAAGGCAATAATAGCTAATGTGTTATATATAATCACCAAAAACTATGGCTCAAAACTATTAAATAACTCATTTTCCTCATTTTTCATAATTTTTTGTACGTATTGAAACAAATATTTAATGTCATTACTCAACCCAATACACAATTCATGAACACAACTATTAGGGTGGGGGGAGTGCTCCACTCACTCCCCTTCCCTTCACTCACTCACAACCAATCCCATTCCGCCACATCATCTCCCATTTTTTCCTTCACTCACTCTTCACTCACTTCATTTTTGGGGGCGGCACATTCACTCACCTTTCACTCACTTTTTTTTTTTTTTTCTTTCTTTTTTTCTTTTTTCTTTTTTTCTTTTTTTCTTTTTTTTTAAATTATATTAAAAAATGTATTCGAAAATAAAAATTCCATTAAAATTTAATTAACATTACATAATATTATTAAAAACCGTAAAATACCTAAAGTTACATTAAAATTTAAAAACGGAAAACTTAAACATTAAATCCTACAAACCACATGGCCAACCGTATTTGGCGCATAGCTCGCGTTTCCTTTTGATGACGAAATCTTTGAAAGTCAGGTCCGGGATTTGATCGTGAGGGTCCATAACGAACTTCATGTCACGATTGTAAACCTCCCCGTTAATAAAGTTGAAATATTCGTCGTCTTTTTTCTTTTGAGCCTCCAACTGAGCTTGCAATAAAATTTTCTTCTCAGCGGTGTAACTTTCAAAGGCATCACGCATCGAGCTTCGGCTTGAATCTCCTGGAGTCGTCTTTTTTTTGCCTTTTGGTTGACGTGATGGAGTTGGGTTCTCGTTGAGGTTCGGTAACTCACACTCGAAATCTTCCACGTTCACCGGCGTTTGAGCGCTACTCGATTCGGACGACTTTCTTTTCTTGCTCGATCCCGTGGATTCTTGAGTAAAAGTTGGTTGTTCTTTCCACTTTGGTTGATCTTTGACAATCTGCCACGCTTTATAATGCGAGAAAGTTTTCTTGTATTGTTTCTCAAAATCACGATTGGCTCTTTCAAGGACTTGAACATCGTCGCACCCACTATCTCTCAAGCGACTCTACAAAATTATAAAACAATGTACAATATACAATATATAACAATATCCAAAAAAAAATATATATATATATATAACGTTTTTAGAACTAAAAAAATAAAAAATATATAAATATACCGCTTGTGTGTAGTAACCGTTGAACGCTGCGATCAAAGGATGTATATCTCTCCATTTCGAATTCAATTGATGATGAGTACGTTCGGTTCTTGGGACAAGCGTTCTAAAATGTATTAGAATTCGCTGCCAAAATCCTTTCTTGGATTGACGGTCGCCAATTTCTTTGTCAACCGAAGTTTTAACCCAAGACTTTGCTAACGCCTCCTCCTCATCGGGCGTCCAAGTCTTTGGTTTTTTTTTTCTTGACAACAACCTCTTCGACCTCTTCGACATCTTCCTCCTCTTCGAAATCTTCATTTGGTTGTGTCTCGGGTACCATGTCAACATTGTCGAAATCTTCATCCTCTTCGAAATCAAATGGAATGGGTAACGGTTCACTAACCCGTTCACGCCTTTTTTCTTGGGAATAACGCGGCGCATACGGGTTGAAGTTAGGATTTGGCGGTGGAGATTGTTGAGTATAGTTTGACTCAAACGGGTCGAAGTTTGTGGGAATTTGCGGGAGGGTTTGTTGTTGGGAGAAAAAAATTTGTGGGGATTGAGGATACATTTGGGGGTGATAAGGTTGTTGTTGAGACGATGGTTCGGGACCGGGTTGTGATTGAATCCGAGGACGAATTGCGCCTCTCGATCCACCTCTCGATCCGCCTCTCGATCCACCTCTTCTTGGATCTCTATTTTTACCACGTTCCATATTTTTTTTTTCTTTCGAATTGCAGCAGTGGGAAAGATGTAGCAAGAATGAAAGATGTATTTTTTTTTTTTTGGTGCTATCTTTGTTTGGGGTCTGCTGGTATATAAACAAAAAAAAAAAAAAAAGAGCCGTTTGGCTCTCCCTTCAAACGCTCCAACGTCTCTTTTTCAACGGATTTCTTCCTCCCCGCGTGCGTGAAAACACCACTCAAAAGCCCTCCCCGTGCGGGGTTCCCCGCGAGGCGGCGGTGTTCCCGTGCGGGGGTTCACCGTCCCCGCTGCTTCCCCGCACCCACTCCCTCTCCTCTTAAATAGCTCATTTTCCTCATTTTTATAAATTTTTGTATTGAAACAAATATTTAATGTCATTACTCAACCCAAAACTCAACTTTTTTTCTTTTTTTTGTTAACCATGATTCAAGTTCAGTTTGGTTTTACGTTTTCCAAAAGTGGAAACTGAACCGAAAACTTTATACTTAATCTGGTTCGGTTCACTTTGAACCAAAAACTGTTTTATAAATTAGGTTCGATTTTAAATCCATTTTAGTTCGATTTTCAAATACCAAACTGTGAAACCCCTGCCAGGCTGCCACAAATCCACAATGAGCAAAGCAATGATGGCTTCTTAATTTCTTATTATTTCTATTGTGGGCTCGTATAAGAACAAGTCAACAGAGCCCATTCTAGATTTAAAACTCTTCACGTGGCCCATTGGCCCATTTGTTTTCAATATAGTCCATCCCAAGCTTTTGTACCTCAAACGTGTTATCAAAGTTTTTATATTTAAACGAAAGTTTTTAAATGTATTTTCGACCGATACTAAGATCGATATAACACTTCTTCAGTTTCTTTCATTCTTTTTCGTTATTAGGTTTTTGAGAAGATCGATATAACATGAACGAGTAAAATCTTATAAACCATAAAACCCTAACAGTTTTTGCATCAAGAGAATAATGATTAAACAAGGACGAGATCGTCCTCATGAGGTTCCACTAATCAATCAAGATCCCGAGTTCTTTGATGTCTTCCTTCCTGATCGTACCTCGCATCAAATGGTACGAACTCTATCTTCTTGATTGCTTTCGTATCTTTATGTTTGCATGCAGATTACTGCCATTGTTATCTTTTTTGCTTCATTAATTTTTTTTTAAGTAGGCATTCATATGTACGTGCATAATGCATATATGGAAAATATATATTTGATGTTGAGAACAATAAAGGGGTGTTTGGCAATTCGTTTTGACTGGTTATTGTGTTTTGGCTTGTTTAGCTTTGGCGTTAATTAATGATATTTATTAGGTTGTTATAAAGACACTATAGGTGTTAAATAACTAGTTTTATTGCAATAACAAAAAAAGAAATCAGTTTGGAGTGGATGATTCAAACCCGGTTTTGATTAGCTTATATAGTTTAGGGCGTTTTGCTAACGACAGCCGGCATAACTCTTTTATTTTGAGCGTGGATCCTTCAATAATCAGAATATAAATATGACTCAGGTAGAAGCATATCCAAACACCCCAAAAGGCCATACTGCATAATCTCTTTTTTCATAATCTGATATTTGAATTCAGTTTGTATAATGAATCTTAATTTGGTTAGTCAATAAAAATATATCACAATTGACTTTTTGGTGTCAAATTTGCTGCTTTTTAAAGTCAAAATTGATACTAAACACTTTTTCATGGAAAGAATTGATATAATATGGCTGATGAGTTGTTGTTTAACATTTGAATTCGGCAGATACCACCCGAATTTCTTAAGCATTTTGAGCAGACAATACCAAAGACCATCATGCTTAAAGACCTTACAGGAAGAGTCTGGCATGTGGATACAAAGCAAAGGAATAATGGTGTTTTTATGGATAATGGTTGGAACAGATTTGTGAATGATAAGAGTCTTGAGCTTGGTCAATTCATGGTTTTTAGATACAACAAGCAATCGACTACATTCACTGTTAGAATATTTGATAGAGATGCATGCAAGAGTGAAGATCAAGCTTGTGAAAAACCCTTGATCCGTGTGAAAGAGGAAGAAGAATCTGATCAAGATTCAATGCCGAATCACCAGCCCAAAAGAAAGCGTGGGAAACCATAAATGTATGTTTTGAAGTCATCCTGATCACAGCTTTTTGAAGATTGATTTGTAGCACGAATGAATTCTTACGTGTTTGGAACTGTAAAATAATCTCAGAGTTTGCATTATTGCCATTCTTTCTATACCATTCATTTAAGAGAAGAATTAGAAATTGTATTGTAAATGTTTCTTGTTTTGTACAACATTGGTTTTTGAAATATTTTGTTTAGTATGTACTTTAGCCAAGTCCAATCAGAAATTATACCAAAAGTCCAAGAAAGCGAAATTTTGAAGAGAACTAAAGGAGTGATTGAAGCAACACCATGATTAAGCAGCAAAGTGTAGGTGACATTTTTGATATATTGTTTAGAGAATAGTCGGATTATACTATACGTTCGCTTTACCAAATTAGGTGAAATTTATAACCTCGGTTAAGAATGGCATGGGTCAAATGGGTTGGATTTGTTAGATTTTGAAACTTGTCCATGATAGTTTCAAGTTTCAACTTGTTGAGTTGTATAGTTTAATACGTAACATGATAGGATCCTAATGCTTACAAACTCATACATTAATCATGTATCATAGAAAAATTAAAATTTGAACTAACGTTGGTTTTTTTTTTTTTTTTTTTTTTTTTTTTTTTTTTTTTTTTTTAATACATTGTTATTTGTGAGCATAAGAAAGTTATGTTAAGTTAACTATGTTGATAGATCCCGACCTAACAAGTTCGGAAGTACATTAAAAGTTATGTAGTATGTTTACTTATTACTTAAGCTGAACACATTCTCTATCAAAAAACAAAAACTTTGGTGCTTTTGGAGATTGAGAAACGACGTATTTGGGGTCAAAAAGCCAAAGAAACTAAGAAAGAGCTCATCTTCAACGATATTAAACT
This sequence comes from Artemisia argyi, assembly GCA_030686995.1. Taxonomy (NCBI): domain Eukaryota; kingdom Viridiplantae; phylum Streptophyta; class Magnoliopsida; order Asterales; family Asteraceae; genus Artemisia; species Artemisia argyi. The sequence continues at coordinate 176,507,797 of CM060703.1, forward strand.
TCAATCTTTCACTTGTTTTCGACTAGAGCCAAGAAATCCTTGGTGTAACTTTGTATCAATCTGAGATCCAATGTGTAATTCTTGTACCTTAATTTGTTTCCTAACATGTTAGTCTTTTTTGTAATTAAATTTAACCTTCATCTTGGATGTCTATCGCTGAATTTGAAAACAGCCACGAGAATATTGGTACCGCATATATTAAAATATTCTTTTACAAAGTTTAGGGTCGACTTTAGTCAAGCCCTCACAATCTCATACACCTTTTCCTCTTAAAGAAAACAAAAAAATTATACTACTCCATAAAGAACAGCATAAATCTATGATAAACCCAAAGTCACTTATGAAACCCCTTAAACCCTAAACCAAACACCTCAAAGTCCAAAACCCCATCTTCAATCTCATGCAATCCACTTTCCACATCTCAACTTCATCCCCACAATGGTCACAAAACCCATGTTTCAGAACACTCTCAAAACCACCAAAATCATTGAAAACATCAATCCAATTCAGCTTTGAAGACAAAAATATAAAAAAAGAAGCAGAACCCATATCACCTATACTACTTCCAGTTGTTATTAAGCAATCTGATGGTGTTTTAAGGTATTTTTGGGATGGAAATGATTTGAAGTTGGTTTCTGTTGATGGGAATGATATCAGTTTTGATAGTTTTGGTGATTTGGAGGATGGGTTTAAGAGGTTTTTGAAAAGGTGTGGTTTGAGTTTTAGGAATTTTTTGTTTCCTAGAAAGGTTAGTGAGAGTTATTTGGAGTATGTGAAATGGAAGTTTTTGCATAGAGTGTTTAGTTCGGCTCTTCAAGTTCTTGCTACACAGGTATGCAACTGTTCGGTTAAGTTGAATAAGTTATATATTCTTTGCAAATTACTTGGTGTCAAAATGTTATATGTGGATAAAAGGTTGTAAATTACTTGGCTTGACAAAATGTTATGGATAAAAGGTTGTAATTGTGGATGAGGGAATATATGTGTGTGTAAATATGCATATGACACAAGAAAGAAACATGCTAGATGTGTTACAAGGATGGCAATGATAGGTTTTGAGGAAATTCAAAATTCTACCAATTCCACTCAAATTTGGTCGTTAAGATAGTGTGTGATCAATTGAGATTTCTGGTTTGGTGCGATTAGTACTAGCGATGGCAAAATACGCTGGTTATGTAGCTGGTCGAAATGGGTTTGTTTTAGTGTGGGTCGAAAAAAGGTTGGTTGGGCAGACCTTTAAATTTTAGTGTTGCTATATCTTTAAAGTTTAATGTTTTAAATTAAAGATGGTTACAAAACTCTTCTGATTACATTGATGATGTTATAATTTTTTTTTATAAAAGAAAACGGCTTAATATGTTTTAGGCATTTGAATACATTCTGGATAACTATTATGCTCACAACCTTTATGACTTGTTAGATAAGCATAAACATATCAACTCAATGTATATAAATGGGTCGAAAATGCCACTTCTGTGAAAGTTATTGAACTGATCCTAAACAATAGAACTGAAGCCTACTAGTTGTCTTTTCCACTTAGGCATATGGCCAAAAACAACCTTTCCGTGGTCTGGTCTTGTGCCACGAAACTCCTCTTGGATCAAAAGTTACGCCCGTATGCCATGTTTTCTGCTCATAATATGTTGGTTTGTTGTTAAATCTCTTTTGCATCAGCATATGCTTATATTGTTTTCGAATAAATCATTGTGAGTATATGGTCTATATCAAGGTACAGGGTTTCATTTCTGTTCAATTGTTATTTCTTAAGCTGATTGTTTTCTAGATATAACAACGCATTTGTTTATATTGCTGCAATGAATGCCTTATTTGCTTTTAACTCTGTTCTCTAATTACTTTGGCTGGTTGGAATAAATCCGACTATTATATCTGCTCAATGTGGTTATAGGCAATGTTTAGGGCAATTGGAATTGGATACGCTCGTTCACTTCCATCAGCAGCAGCCTTGAATTGGGTTTTGAAAGATGGTCTTGGACGGTTAAGTAGGTGCATCTACACGGCTAGCCTAGCATCTGCTTTTGATACAAACTTGAAGGTATTCTTAGTTCCATAACTCATTAATCAAGATTTTGTTTATAAATGTGATGTCAAGAGTATTAAATCAAATGTATTATTTTCTTAAATTGAAGAGAGTTAGGTTCTCCACATCTGTTGTTTTCAGTTTGAGCATTGGAGTTGAGTTGATGACTCCTGCTTTTCCACAATACTTTTTGCTTCTTGCTTCAATAGCCAACATTGCTAAGCAAATTAGCCTCGCCTGTTACCTAGCTACTGGTGTAAGTTAAATCATTCCGCTGCCTGATGTATGTTTTTTGAATTTCCAGTCACTTCCACATCAATATACCAACCATTTTAGCATGCCATTCCTCCTCACAGAAAGTTTTCTTTATTGATTTCTGGACCAACAGACTGCTGTGCATCGGAGCTTTGCAGTAGCAGATAACCTCGGTGAAGTTTCTGCCAAGGCACAGGTTGGTTTATGTTTCACTCAGACGTTTTATCTTTTTCATATCTATTCGTTAATAACGTTATATACTCTTCAATGTGTGATTGTTTTAGATTCAAACAGTCTGCTTTGACAACCTTGGTCTTTTGCTGGCTGCCTCCTTAAATGTTATGGTAAAGAACAACCAAAGGTTGGTCTTCGCTGACCACAGATTTATGGGATTTAATACTAATGATAAAAAGATTACATTTTGATGTTGCCTAACTTTCTTATCTATGCAAGAAGATTGCAAGCAGCGTTACCCTTTGTCGTCTACCCAATTTTCACAACCATCGATCTATTCGGGATATATCAGAGTTTGAAACACGTGCATTTGCAAACATTAACTAAGGTTAGACAAATTAACTTTTTACTAAAACCTCTACAAGCTCTGTCTAGTACCTCATTTATCCGAATTTGATGTGTAGGATAGGCTTGAGATGATTATAGATACATGGATTGAGCTGGGATATGTCCCACCACCAGCAGAAGTAAGTAAAAGGGAAGGGATCAGTTTATTCTCAAGCAAAGGTTAGATCACGACCTTTAGAGTTATGTAACTAATTTTGTTTAGAATTGAAGTGTTGTAAATTTTATTACAGGTAGGGTAAAATGGCCCATAAGGATTGGTTCCTTGAATCCCAGATGCCAAATACCAAATATATCAATGATGGCTATGCGATCTTTAAGAAAAGACGATTTTTACTTTGTATGCACAGAGGAGCGCTTCCATGGATCTCAAAGAACTGAAGTACGTATTAATTCTTTTTCCTTCGCTTTCTGTGTGCCACAACATCAATATCTCATTACAGTCACCACATGGCAGGGTATTCTTCTTTGTTTACGTGAAGGAGCAAGTACTGCAGATATCATAATGGGTCTCTTACAGGTGCGGAACTTTCTTTGAATTATTATTTTTGTCCCATCTATATATAATATGTGTATCGCATCAATGATTTTGAGTTCGGTTTTGGTTCATATGATGAAGGCATGCTACATGCGTGAGCGGCAACCTTGTGGCACGAACAAGGACTGGTTTAAACTAGCAGATGAGTGCAAGCAATCTGCAAGAGAAGCTATGAAGTTGCTGGATGATAAGATGGTTGAACTAGGTTGGGCCTGTAAAAATATTTTGTTAAGTACAGATGAACAGGCTAGGTTTAGTTTCATAGACGAGTAAGATCACTCACCAGCACGAGTCAAGAAAATAGCATATGTGCAAAATAACAAGTGCATCAGGGTTATCTTTGACATGATTAACAAGCACAGTTTTGTAGTTCTGTATTTATTGATGTTGGTAGCTTCTGCTAGGCCAGATACAAGGCTAACAAGGGAGAGGATAAACTGTAAATAGAATACTTGTATTTTTTTCAAGTATCAATAAGAAACATCATATGCTACATATCGTCGGTTTTTATGTACATCAAATGTCAGTGGTGTGAGTTTTTTGTTTCCTTTTTTTTTTGGGTAACCATGGTTTCCGACCTTTTGGTCAACTAATCCATGGGGTTTGAGCCACCGCCACACAGATTCAAACCGGGTAAAGCTCTCCCTTTTCAGGAGGTTGACAGTGGTGTGAGTTTGTGATACCCATTTCGGATCAAGGTAGAACCATGATGGAAGTTATAAGTAGCCCACAACCCAAAAGGCTACTCTTTTAAGTCTTTTATGTACGCGATACACATTTTTAGAACCAGGAGTGATCAGTTTAAAAAATCTGCTATGGGTATCATGGAGAACACATACATATTTCTGTGGTGTACGGAGAGCATCCACCAACACTAAAATCGTGTCTCTTCACCCAACTTCAGTATCTTGCTTGCATACTTGAGTGTTTCATCGACACTTTCAGGCTGCAAACCTGTCACCACAGAAACAAACAGTTTACGACCAGTGAGTGATGAAAACATTCCATGGAAGGGTTATGGTCAATGTTGCTGCTGCTGCTGCTGCTGCTGCTATGTTTTGGTTGTAATTGCTGCGGCTCACTACAGAACAGAAGTCACTGAACCAGTCACATGAAGTTAGAGGAACCTGTATAAGCTTTTCGTAAAAAATTTGGAATTATTTAGTAAAAGAAAGTTCATCTGATCGTAGGTTGGGTGCGTCACAGTGGTCTCAAAAACTTTCCTGCTTTGAAGCATCTTGTTCACGGTACTCCCATCTTCATCAGTGGTATGCTGGTCCTAATCGCTTGCACAGAAGATTAGGTCCCTTGCTTGCGTTCTTATTAGTTGAAACCTGTATGATGCATGAAGAATATAGGTTATATTCAGCAAGATCAAACGATATAAATGCAAAGCATAAAAGGTTTTATTCATGATGAAAGAAGGTACCTGAGCAAAGACTCATGTTGATCAGGAGTCGTTGAGTCAAGGTTGTTTCCAGGAAATAAGAATTGGACACATGAAAGCCTGTTAGACGGGGTGACATGCTCTGCGTATATGAAAGTATATAGACACATGAAAGCCCGTTAGATGGGGTGACATGCTCTGCGTATATGAAAGTATATAGTCTGTTCTCAGTATTATGACAGCCTGAAATGAAGCACAATATTTACAAAGTTGTCTTGATACAACAGCCAGAATGGTAAAGTGTTGTAATCAAGAGACAGTGCTGGATGTGTTATGATTTGATTTTGTACCATTGGATAGTTGGGTCCGTGACTACACAACTTGGTGAAGCTTGTGCAATACTTTGGAGGCCTTTCATCTACTCTCAGGTATATGAATTATATTGCCATTTTTTTTAAATGGTTCTTCCTAGGAATTGCATTGACTGACATCTTACTTAAACGTATGACCGATACACCTTTTAACCTCAAATTGGTTATCTGTAAATAGTGACAAGGATGTAGGTGATGAAACAATACTCCATTGAATACGTGATATGACCGTGTACATTCGATTTTCGATACTATAGGCCATTAAAATCACACCAAAAAAAAAATACATTCTTTTAACGATCTTTTTATAATATTAGAGTTTGGATAGTTGATTTAATGTCCATAATCTAATATTAGAAACACTTAGATTCTATCAAACCATATGCAAAATCTACATTATACTGCATTTTGAAACGTTATTCTAAAAGGTGTACAACCAAAATTTTCCGCGCAACTTCTTGTCAATTTTTCGTGTTGACATTTTGAATGTTCTTCTTCTCTTGTAAACCTTTTGTTCTTATTCTCTTGTAAACCTTTTGTTGCCTCATCCAAACACCTAAAATTCTTGATGATGGTTTACATACAACAATTTTGATTAAAGAGAATCATTCGTGAGAAGATAACGAGCACAAATTGTAAATTATGATAAATCCACCACCAGGATTGGATTTGCATAACAATTACAATGTAACACAACAGGAATCCACCATGTTAACAAACGACAACGATCATAATCATAATCACCCAAATCATCATCCAAATGAATCCCTTGAACGCTTTCATTTCCGCGCCAATAGCATGTCCGATTCTCAACCAGCATCCTCCGACAACGAGTCTCTACACGAAGATGACCAGTTATGGGATTCCTGCTCATATAAAATGAGCTCCACACAAACATCAGCCGTAGCAAGTTCAAGATGGTCATATCGTGAACAACAAATTTCTGGTTCCATAGATTTATATTCTCATTACACAGGATTGATTGCTTCCCTCTTTCGTGAAGAAGGTAATATATATTCATTAGCCACAAAAGGAGACATGTTGTACATGGGATCCGATAGCAAGAACATTCGTGTTTGGAAGAACCGTAAAGAGTTTTCTTGTTTTAAATCGTCAAGCGGGTTAGTTAAAGCTATTGTAGTTGCAAATGATAAGATTTTTACGGGTCATCGTGACGGGAAAATTAGAGTTTGGAAGGTATCAACTTCTAATCCTAGCGTTCATAAGAAAATCGGCGTTTTGCCAAATTTTACTTCCATCATGAAAAAATCAATAAAACCGAAAAACTACACTGAAGTGAGGAAAAATCATAGCGTAATATGGATAAAACATTTTGATGTTATTTCCAGTCTTAGTTTAAGCGAAGATCATACATTATTATATTCAGGTTCATGGGATACAACTATAAAAGTATGGAAAGTATCAGATTATAAATGTTTGGAATCCATTCCTGCTCATGACGATGCAGTTAATGCCGTCGTAGCAGGGTTTGATGATTTCGTATTCTCAGGATCCGCGGATGGGGTTGTTAAGGTTTGGCGAAGAGAAATGCCTGGAAAAAGAACAAAACATTTATTTTTGAGCACTTTATTAAAACAGGATTCTGCAGTTACATCATTAGTTGTTAATCCGTGTGGGACTGTGGTTTACGCGGGTTTATCAGACGGGCTTATGCATTTTTGGGAACGTGATAAGTTTTTGTCTAGTGGGACTGTTTTGAGATGTCATAATATCGCGGTTCTGTGCTTAGCAGCAACGGGTAATTTGGTTTTTAGCGGTTCAGCAGATACAAATATATGCGTGTGGCGTAGAGAAGAGGGGGGAGAGCATAAATGTATGTATGTTTTGAGTGGACATAGCGGGCCGGTTAAGTGTTTAACTGTGGATATGAATCAGGGTAGCAGAATGGGTGAAAGGTCTTGTACATTGTATAGTGGAAGTTTTGATAGGTCAGTGAAGATATGGAGAGTGTCTATCGGAAAAGAGGAGATCAAAGAGGACCAACCACGACGACCATCTAAGTTAAAAGAAAGGTTATGGCGGAGTTGTAATGGCGGGTTGCAAGGCTTCACGGCTCGAGGGCGCCAATGGAAAAACTAGTCAGTGACATAGAAGAGTACAACGTTGTTAATTTTTGGTTGCCAACTTCTTTTTGACAAGCATTCTTAAATTTTATGAAAAATGTACTGATCTTTCGATGTGGTGTATGAATCTAGCTAAATTATCGACGTGTGAGTTTACCGTAATACAAACTCAAATTTGGTACGAAATCATGAAGGAAAACTTGTGTAGCCATCACAAGCTAGTAATGATGGTATCAAAAGGCTTCAAACCAAGGAATTGTCAACATATAAAAATATTTAGGTGCTGTTTAGTTGAAGCAATTTAGAGGAATTAGAGGTTATTTGAAATTAAAATCCTTCGAATTTCTGTTGTTGGCTCAAAATAACATGTGGGGTCACGCAATTAAAATTTAAGGAATGGAGCATATTCAATTTCTCACGGTGAGTAAGGAATTTATAATTTCATAAAGCACATGTGGGGCCACACAATTAAAGTTTGTGAAAAACTAAACGGGGGGTTGAATAATTTACCGCTTTTTATAATCCTTTTTAGCTTGAATATCCTTTAAAAACTTTACGTTTGCTTAAAGATATAAAAACAACGTTATATGTTTGATTCTTTGAAAAGCTTTTCATGTGAATAAAAATTCTAACTTTACTTGTTTCATACTTTGAAAAGCTTTACTTGTGATGATCCTAACTTTGCTTGTTTAGTTCTTTGAAAAGCTTTACATTTGTTTAAAGATATAAACACAACTTTACTTGTTTAGTTATTTGAAAAGCTTTATATGTGATTAGCGATTCTAACTAAAAGACAACATGTAATAAGCAAAGATAAAGAAAGAAACGATCAAACCACAACACGATTGTTTATCGTGGTTCGGCTACAAGGACTCTTTTTCCTTGCCCTACATCCACGCCCCGAGTTTCCAACTCGAAAGTTATAAGCACTAATCAACAAGCTCCTTTCACCGGCGGAGAAAACCTTTACAACGTCGCTTACACTATTACCGACACTAAGCTAGATGTCGAGTTCTTTTACACGGGTACAACCACTCCCATCGTCGCTTACACTTTTACCGACACTAAGCTAGATGTCGAGTTCTTTACCAAGGGTACAACCACTCCCGTTAGTTCTTTTACAAGGGTACAACAACTCCCGACACACTACGTATTTTGAGGCCTAAAATACTAACCAATCACTTCTACATACATGACACAAATGAAGTATAAACTACCAAAGCTTATACATAACCAAGCTACTAAGACTTGCAACTTTAGAGTTGAAGCTTGTAACTTCTTGAATGATCTTGTGAAGTCCCTTGCTACATAAGAGAATCACACAAATCAAAATGTTACTGAGTTAGTTGAGAGAGTATGTGAAAATATGTCCTAAAGGGGTGACTCAAAACTAACAAATGGTTTGGTATTTATAGCAAACCATTCTGCAGGTCTGGCGGATCAGGCGGAACCCTCAGATGAGTTCCGCCCGTGTACCCCAGCGTACCGTCAGGGCTGCAGTTGTTTTTGCAATAAATCTCCCAAACCAAACAAGGTCACATCTCATTACACCTAGTCAAACACAAGTCTTGCAAGAAAAGATATGGTTAGTCAAACACACTTTCTTACCATAAATGAATATTGACAAAGCTTGCCCTAAATGTGATGTGACATTACTATTTTAAGAAATAAATGTGATGTGACAAGACACTTTCTAATTTAAGAAATAAAAACAATGTTTTGTCTAAAAGAAATGTAAACATTAGTTTAAACAAGACTTAAACACTTAAAGTGATGATTTACTCTTAGCTAAAGTTCATACTTTGTCATTAACAAAACTTAGCAAAGATCGTAAAATATAAATAACGTTTTTAGGCGATATTTGTATTAACAATCTCCCCCTTTTTGTTGATGACAAAACATAAACTTTATTTATAAGTAAGTCATTAGTTTTAGTGTTAAGTCTTATAAAGTTAGTATAAAAAAACTTGTTTTTGCAAAGATGAGGTGATAAGCACAAAAAAATTTTTGAAACAAGTTTATATATAAATTCTCCCCTTTTTTGTCGAAACAAAAAGAAGAGTAGCGAAGCGGAAGTAAGCACTTGCTCCCCCTTGGACGATACTCCCCCTAAATGCAGTGCCAAGAGAGGAGACATGGATTTTGAACCTACAAAAAAAAGGTTAGTTGTTGCACAAGACAAGTCTTGAAAGCATTTCATGTCTAAAACACAACTAAGAGTTGTGAAGTGGAATAACGCAACACTCATGCTCCCCCTTGAATATTACTCCCCTAAATGGAGTATCAAGGAAGGAAAACATGGATAATGATCCTACAAAAAGAAAGGTTAGTTCCTAAAACACAAGATATATATGCAAACCTTGTAGTAGAATGAAATACATTTCATGTAGAATTTTGACTCTTAAAAATTCAAAGACAAGAAATTTGGATGACACCATCCTACTTCTAAAAATAAAGAAAAACAAAAAAGAAACTAAGAACATGAAAAGCTACAAGGAAATTATCATTTTCCTTAATGAGAAACATTTTCCAAAAACAAGGCTAAGGTTGTTTTAAGGATGAAAATGTGTGTTGAGGGTTGTAGCGGGTTTTATTTTGAATGTTGTGGAGGTGACACGGTTTTGGTTTAAATGGTGAAACGTTTTCCAAAAGAAACGATTTTGTTTCATTTTGGAGACTCTAAACTTGAGGTGGTGTTGGTGTTCTAAGCTTGGTTTGTTGGTTTTAATAAGAAATATTTTCCAAAAGAAACGGTTTTGTTTCATTTTGGAGACTCTAAACTTGAGATGGTGTTGGTGCTCCAAACTTGGTTTGTTGGTTTTAATGAGCAACATTTTCCAAAAGAAACGGTTTTGTTCCATTTTGGAGACTCTAAACTTGAGACGTTCCACAACGTGGTTTAGGATAAACCTCATTTTATTAAATAGGGCGAAACAACAATGGTTTTGGGTGGTGATACTCTTGTTGTGGTGGTTGGTTGTGGTCGAAAGACTCATTTTGGTCAAACAATGACCTTGGTTATTCATTTGTGAAAGGTGGTGGTTTTGTTGGTCTTGGTGGAAAATCATTGAGATGCTTCTATTTTCTTATACGAAGAAAATAGAGATTCAAAGTGTTGGGAAGGTTCATGTGGTGGTGGTTAGTTGTTGTTGTAGTTGTTTTTGTTGAACAAAGTGACGGAAGTTTGGTTCTCCGGAAGGATTACCATGAAGGTCTTTGTAAATGGGGTAAAACACAAATGATTGTAGGTGTGTATGGCCTTGATCATTTGGGGAAAAATTGAGGGTTTTGCATAACGGTAGGCCAACCGTTCTACCAATGATGGTTGATAGGGTTCATCATCTAATTGCTCACTTGGTTGTTGTTGGGTTTTCATTTGAGCAATGGTGTCAATGAGTGAAAAAGATAGAGGGCTTGATGATTTAGGTGATAGGTCTTATAAGGTTTCCAAACAGTGGATGTGGTGATGTTGGTGGTGTATGGAAAAAGTTCCATTGGTGTAAATGTTGGTGATCGATGGTTGAAAAGTGTATATGTTTGTATTGCCATGTTTGGGAGAGGATGTTGGAGTAGCAAGATTGAGGAAATCTTGAATAGTGGCCATGTTGATGTTGCAAGGTATTGAATATGGTGTTGAGGTAGTAAGGTTAAGGAAGTCTTGGATAGGTGAAGAAATGTCAAGTGATGAGCTTGATTTGATGGTTTTGTTGAAGCAACAAGGTTTAACACTAATCCTAGTGGTTTTAGCTTGATGATTCGGATGAGGTGTTTGATTAAGTCTTCTCAAATCTTTGGTTTGCAAGAGTTTTGAGATTGAGAGAAGTAATGGTGTTGGTGTGAGTTTTGGGGTATTCTAAAGTGATCAAACTTAAAAAGAATTGTGGAGGGAGTGTTTGGATTTGATGTTCTACCATTCAAAGATTGAGGTGTCAAATGATTTTCATGAACTTGTCACATCATTTGATGTCAATCCAATGGAATAGGGTGGAGTGAAAGACCAACATATGCACTCAATGCTTTGTGATCACGGGATGTGATTTGGTTGAAAATGTTCCAATGGTTTGAAGGATCCTTTAAAAGGGTTCCTTGGGTTAGTTATGTTTGAATTTGAACTTTTGGCGGGAAGTGACTTCCTAATTGTTTTAGTGAGTGAGAGTTGTCCTAATATGGTTATTGGAGGTAACGGAAGATGTTTCTCACTAAAGAAAGTGGTTTGACACTTTACAAGTTTTGAACTTAAGAAAAATGACAAAAATTTTCTGCAGGTGACTGGCGGAACCCTCACAATACACAGGCGGAACCCTGTTTTTGGTTCCGTCTGGTCCGTTGGGCCATTTCTGGATTGCCCAGAAAATACATTGGCGTAACCCATTTTTGGGTGCCGCCAGATCCGCCAGACCTGAAAAACTTGGCAGTCCGCATTTTTGACCCGCAAGACAGTTTTCAAATTTTTCGAAAACTTCTAAAAACAAAAATATAATTCATATCTGGTTAGGAAATGCAAAAATTGGGCTTGTAAAGACGCATACCATTGGACTTTGACCGGGGGCTAGCGAATTTCACTATACTTAATTGTTAGTTCCTACAAGTTCCAAATAGTACCAAATATCTTACCAATACACAAATACATAACACGTAATGTTTAAATGACCAAATTGTTCAAATAGCACCTAGTGCCAAACACTCCTACACACCCGTTCTCATAGATGGTCAATCTTCTTCTTGAGCTTTCCAAGAAATCTCTCGATGTTTTTGAACATCCCCTTTGTTTGCTTGAACTCCGCCGACTCATTTGGAATATCCGAAAGTTGGAAAATGTATTCTAGAGGTGGGAGCCTAGAGTTGGGCAAAGCCTAGAGTTGGAAAATGTTTACCTTGGGCTTTGTAGATTCTCCTATCACTTAGTGGGACAAAAGCATGTGGAATGAGAGAGTAGTCTAGGTGAAGACCTCTAGGAGTTGATGGAATGGGAGAGATGAACCTAAAGAGACGGGTCAAGAGCATTCCATACGGCATAGACGTTGTGCCTTGCACGGGAATGTCGGCCATTCTATTGGTCATGTAGTAGGCAAGATTGAAGGGTTGCCTAACGGACAAGGAGTAGAGCATGTAGCAAGGGCAAACATTGATGTGATCCCGGTTTCCTATGGTGCTAATTACATTGGCTCTAAGGAGTTTTTCCCATTTCTTGAATTGGGGCTTGAGTTCATTGAATTCCATTCCATATGGATCTTTGATGACCTCATTTCCGGTTCTAGTTCTCCTAGTGTTGGTGGTCCTAATGAAGAGGTGGTCACGAAGTTCATCTTTGGACATAAGAGGGGTATCATAGGGATGGATGCGGTCAAAGAGTGTGTCAAGAGTTGAGAGGGAGTGCAAGTCAGAGTAGATGTAAGTACCATGGTTTGGGACACCTAGGATTTGAGCAAACTCCTCAAGAGTAAAGGAGTATTGATGACTATTAGCCCTAAAGTTAATAGACATGCGAGCACACTCATCCTTGGAGAGGATGACGGATGCATAGAATTCTAAAATGACCCTAGAACAAATAGGCTCGTCGATTTCTAAGAGACACTCAAAGTTGATTGTGGCAAATTCCGTGTAGAGGTTTGTACCTTCTAAGAAGGATGGATCAATGGTTCTACCCTTATGGACATATCGTTTTTCTAAGGCTTTGAAAACAATGATTTGAGTTTGAGTAAGACCTTTGGTTTTGTGGTGTTTGGGTAGGTACTTGATGGTGTCCTTGTGGTCGTAGTGAGTTAGAGGAGGCATGATGATTCCTAGAAAATCAAAATTTCACATTTAAGTAAACGACTATTGTAATGTGTATGTTCTAGTGTGTGCCTATATGAAAACAATGTGGAGGTGCGGTTGACTTGACTCATTTTGATGCTTAAAAATGTTTTGCAAGTGAGGTTTCAATGACGTTTTTCATTTGTTTTAACAATGTGGTGAACGGTGGTAAAGTATGGTTGACAACCGAGAGTGGATATGTGAAATGAGGTGGTGATTGCTTGACAACACTTAAAGCTTGGATATCTTCTTTGTGTTCATCACTTGCTAGAAAGTGGAAGAGACGCATTTCATAATGAAATTCACTTGACTTTTGACGACATAGACAAATATGTTAATGAGAGTATGGATGTGACAATTGCCCTTTGTTTCAAAGAGCGACACAAGGGTGAACATAGGTTTATGTATTATGAAAGGTGGTTTAATCTTAGTAGGTTAGGTTATAGTGGGGATGACACACTTGTTTGGTTACATTGTGGAATCTTCTTGTGAAGATGACTAGGTGGAGTTATTGGTGAAGATGATATTGACTCTTGGTTTCTTTGAGGGCATGGAAGTGGTGGATGACTCGATATTGATATGACAAAGGATAACTCGGTTTCTCATTTCACATTGGTTGTTTGAGGTTTGAGTGATGAAAGGTTATGAGGAAGATGCTTGAAGTTTTGCTCATTTTGTGAATCTTATGGGCTGAGATATATCACAAGGTGAATGTGATGAGATATTATTTGAAAATGCAATTATGATAAGAATTCTTTCAAAGTTGATTGGATTGGAAGAGATGTAAGTGAGAGCCCTAATTTTCATGTGGTAAGGAGTTTGTGAGTGAGGATTGACTGTTGGTAAGTTTGAGTTATGAGTAAAGAGGTGTTTGGTTTTGAAATTAAAAATAAAACAAGCTGTAGCTTTGGCGGACCAGGCGGAACCAAAAAGAGGGTTCCGCCCGTATGGTCTGAGGGTTCCGTGGGAACTGCATGGAATAAATTCAAAAGGGATTTTCTTGATTTTTGTGGTTTTATCCTAATGTTCAAAACTAAGGTTTTAGGTCTTATGAGTCCTTGACTAAGCCTAAGGCTGATGAATGCTTCTCATTCAAGAGGTTTTGTGAAAACGTTGATAGAATGGTTAACGTATAAGACTTTCTTAGTTAAGATGTTCCTCAATGAACAATTTTACCAAGACGATGATGATGGATCACAATATGTCAATTAAGAACATAATGGATTGAATTGTCGCTGAAGTCGATGCTTCCTTTGTTGAAGGTATAACAATGTTGATAAGATGAATTCCGTTGTTGACGCGAGTTTGCTTGTTCAAGCGGAGCTTGTTGATGTGCTTCTCCATCTGATACTAATTTGAGAATCTTACGCGTTTTGGAGAATCATTGGGTAAGTAAGTATAAAAGTGCAAGTACCACTTGTGCTTTTCTTATCAACTTATTACCGACATAATTCCATTTGGCATACACTATGGTTTTTATTCCCGTTCTTTTGGGAGACCATAATCCTAGTTGTGTAGTACCTTTTGATGTATCCACACAAGCTCTTCCTAAAGAGTTGTATTAGGATCTTCTCTAAAACGAGCACATAGACAAACACTAAACATAATGTTGGATCTAATTGTTATGAGAACAAGTAGTCTTCCGAACATTTCTCTACGTTTAGTTTTACCTACGGATTTGCTAATCTCATTCTTGATAAGTCATCAATAACTTAACCATTGAGAACAAGAGAGTAACTAGGAATGTCTTTAAGTTAAAATCCCTTGCTTTTGGGGCTTGCTTTTATTATCAAAAAGTCTTTCAAATATTGACACTATACTCACTTGATTACTTTGAAATATCTATTTTGTTTCACTAGTTGTTTTACTCTAAATTCCAAAAATTGTTTTTGTTGAATTTGTTTAGACACAACTATGACCTATAAATCAAGTTTTATAACTTATGTCAATTTTACTTGATTCAATGTTTGACTCATGGTGAGAAGATGTTATTTTGTACTTTTATCCTTAATGTTTTACACAACATACTTGTCTTGCCATCCTTGGACTTTCGACTAAGTTATCATCTACCAAAGATGATATCTTAGAAGGAGGAGATCACTCGTTAAATGTTATATTCAACGACTCCTCGACTCTTTGGGTTTCCTTACTTAAGACACTATGAACTTTGTTTGTTTTGAAAAAGTCCAAGAGGTACAACATCATAAGACTAAGTGTCACATTTGATGTGTAAATCGTAGATGTTGAAAACTCATTTTCTTCCACACATCCTAATGTATGCTAATGTGAATTATTTCACCTTGTATGTTTTATGTGAAATTATCATAATGGAGTGATTGAAGTAAAACACAATTTAAGACCCAAAGTATGGTGTTTAAGAATGTTGTTTTACAAAGGTTTGTTTTGCAAGCATCACAAAAGTGTTAGACATTTTAACACTTAGGAAATTCTTAGTTAGCTCACTTGTAAGCAAGAGTTGAGTGAGACTTATTCAAGAGTTTCTCGTGTTTATCCCTTGACGGTTAAAGAACCGAAACACCTTATATCTCCTACTAGTACTAATGACGAAATTCCTTGTTGCAGAGAATCTAATCTTTGTTATTACTAATAGCAGGTAAACACTTTAGAGTATTACTAATAACACATATGATATATCTCAATGCTAATCAACATGAAACACTGAAAGGTAAGTTGAAGAGACGTGTACCTTTTAAGCTCCATAGATTAGCCACCAAGAAGATAATCATTAAGCAAGTAATCTTGACTCATAGAAGAGCTAAACTCAAATACTTATATATATATATATATATATATATATATATATATAAAAGTGTGAATAAATTGTGGGTTATTAGGTGGAATTGAGAAATGATGACGAAGATAAGTTTTTGTCGGCGAAAGGAGTTTGTTTCATCCATAGTTTTCTTGCGCGAAGGCGTTCTACTTTTATGTTGATCCACTTACCTCACATCTCTTCATCATCATGAGTTTTCTAATAGTGGACATAAAAGATTTTCGAGTTAAACGCCAAAGTTCAAAAGGGCCAATATGGGGAAGGAAAAGGTTCGATAACAGACAATTTCCTGGAGTTCTAGACAGTCAACTAATGACGTATCTAGGTTATGTGCGCGCGCGCACACACACACACACACACACACACACACACACACACACACACACACATATATATATATATATATATATATATATATATATATATATATATATATATATTATTTATATAGTATTATAAGTATAGGGATAAATATATATGTATATGTACGTTCAAGAGAAAGAATGAAATAAACTATATCTACGCAAACAAAGCAACCAAAAAAAATTTATCTACGCATGGCAATGAGTAGAGAAAGAATGGCATACCCGGCGGTCTTCAAAAAATCTTCAAGATGATAAATAGACTTTGCAAAAGTCTATGGTGGTAGAACTCCAAGATAGTTGTAAAGAATGTTGATCTAGCTATTTGGACCCCATTGCCTCTTTGTTCCAAAGTTGTTTAGTCCAAACATGTTCAACATTTGGCTAGGATGCATGAAAGGTGGTAGTATTCCCCAAGGGTTGTAACTTGGTTGATAGTTCCACATTTGATTACTAGTGTTGTTATAGTTTTGTTTATTTTGGTTTCTTCTTGGTTGAGGTGTTTTAAATCTAGGATAAGAGTTATTTGGCTTCCTAGGTGGTGGAGTTTTAGATCTTGTTTTAGGTTTAGAGAATCCTACTTCGGTTTTCAAAGATGGTTTAAAAAAAGTTTTTATTTCTTCATCACTAGCAAGAGGTATTTTCTTGTTATTTATCAATATGTATTTGGGATGTGCTTCTAAGGATATTGGTTTACTAGATTCGCTTTCAAACTTAACATTTTTTGTTTCACTAGTTGAAGCTTCAATTGGGTTAAATCCTAAGCCGGTTTTGTCTCCGGATATTCTTTAAATGCTTATTATTTTCTTAAGTGAGTTACTACTATTTTCAAAATTTTCAAGTTTACAAATTTCTTATTTAAGTATTTCATTTTCACTTTTAAGCTCTTGACATAATTTACATTCTTCAACAATTTCTTTGCCTTTTTCTAATTAATGTATTTTAATTTTAAGTTCTAGTATTTCATTTTCTAATTGGTTGTTTATATGTTTTAGCGATTTATTTTTAGTCATTACTTGTTGTCCTAATTTGCATAGTCTATTATACTCATTATCTAAATCATTTTCGTCCAATGATAAATTCTCATCACTAAAGTATTTGGTTTCGGAACGTACCTCGCTTGATGTTTTTGCCATAAGACACTTTTCTTCTTTTGTCGTTTCTTTCTCCTCTTCATCACTATCACTCCAAGCTCCTCCAACAAATTCTATTTGATTTTGATCTCTTGACATCATTGGACATTTTCCAATAAGATGATTTGGATCACCACATTTGAAACACTTTCTTTCATTTTTGCTATTCTTATCATCTTTATTCTTTTGAGATGCTCTTGTTTCATCATGTGGTTGTCTAACGAATCTTCCTCGCCTTTTGAAGAATTTCTTGAAATCTCTTACGGCTATGGCATATTATTCGTCATCACTTTCGGAAGATGAGCTATCTTCATTACTAGATTCCTTTCTAGCTTTCAAGGCGATTGTCTTGCTTTGCTCTCGTTTTCCTTTGACCATTTCGGAGTCCTTCTTTATAATTACTTCGTAGACTTTCAAGTTTCCAATTAATTCATCAAGTTGTAAAGTTGACAAATTCTTTGATTCTTCAATAGCCATCACTTTAGCTCGCCATTTTGGGTGAAGAGCCCTAAGAAACTTCCCAACAAAATTCTTATTAGAAAAATTCTCATCAGGTGCTTTTAAACTTGTGATGATAGTGTTAAACCTAGCGAAAGCATTATCAATTGATTCCTCTTCCGGAATCGTGAATTGCTCATATTGTTGAACAAGTAGATCTATTTTGTTATCTTTGACTTGACTATTACCTTGGTGAGTTATTAGTAAAGAATTTCAAATTTCTTTTGCGGTTTCACACATAAAGATCCTTTCGTATTCTTTACGTGGTAGCGCGTTGTAAATAATCATTTTTGCTTCATCATTTTTAGCAAGTTTTCTTTTTAAATCATCGTTTTGTTTTTCAAAAGGTACGATTTCATCTTTCTTTGTTTCGGGGTTATTTTGAATAGGTAAAAAATCACCATTAGTAATAACATGCCAAAGATCTAGATCTTTTGATTTCACATAAGTTTCGAATCGATTTTTCCAATATAAAAATCCATCACTTTCAAATAGTAGTGGTCTTTGCATAGATTGCCTTTCTAAATATTTTTCAGATTCCATAGATCGTTACAAGTTTTAAAATACAATATATTTTAAAGATCTTGCTAGACGTAGTTCCTGATACCAATTGTTGAAAACTAGAGGGCGGGGGTTGAATAGTTTTACTTTCTTTTTGTGTTTATTTTCAAAATCTTTTGTAACTTATAAAAACTTTGATTCGATCTTACGTGAATTCAAATGTCAACAAATGTGAGCAAGCCTAAACAAGTATAATCTAATAATGTAAGTATTGTAATGAAATGAAATAAGGATAGAGATAGAAAGATCAAACCACAACACGCGAATTTATAGTGGTTCGGCTACAAGGACACCTTCCTTTCCCTACTCCACTCCCCGAGTACCACACTCGAGAGTTTTCTTCACTATGTCAACAAACTCCTTATGGCGGAGAAACCTTACACACCTTGGCTTACACCGATTAACGACACTAAGCTAAATGTCGAGTTCTAATCGTAGCTAGAATTAATCTCTCAACTTCTTTACAACTTCACAACTTCTTCGCGATAGCTCCACAACTTCTTCTTCTCGTCTACTTCACACCTTCTTCAATGCACAACTAATTCAAAAGTTCTACACTACTTTACAACACACCTAATATCTACAATCAACTAAATCACACAACACTTTACAAATATCTAGCACTACTACAAGATGATACTAACTAATCACAACACTACTACAATTGTATGGATGTTGAAGGAGTGTTCTTCTTTTTGCACTTGTATGGATGAAGCTTTGGATCACTTGGAAACAAAGACTTATGAATTATATAATCAAAGGTTTTTGGGATAGAAATGAATATGAGATCAGAAAGTTTTGAGTGCAAAAAGGTATGGAAAATTTGTGAAATGAACCAGTATTTTTAGGGTTTGAAAATACTGTTCTAGAGTGTGCCGGTCCGCTTAATTAGGGGCCGGTCCCCTTAATCATTAAGGGGGCCGCCCAGGAATTAAGGGGGCTGCCCCCTCCAGAACATTGGGTTTGTTTGTCATTTTTGTGGAGAAGCTTTTTCTGGAGAGAATTTGCCCTTTTTGGTTGGAAATTTGAAATAATATCTTTGTGGTTTAATAAAACAATACCAAGAATGATTTACTAAAATTTATAAAATGTTAATGTCATTTTATAAAATGTTTTGTGTTAAGAAAATGCTCCATTTGATCATGTAATGCATAAGTGTAACACCCCAACCCGATAAGGGTAGAAGTATTACATTACAGTGACATTATCAGAACAAACACAAGCATATGATTCATACATACAAAGAAATTCAGGGTTACAAATGAAAATCTGAAACTACAAGGTTACAAAACCATAAATACTATGTCTAATAAAGTGAAACTTCATCTAATCGTCTCTAGTCCAAAGCATAGTCTTCTAAGTCCAGTCACGCTCTCTTCCCATAACCCAGCTTTCTACTAAAACCTGCCGCAGGAAAAGGAAATGCGGCTGAGCTTAAAAAGCCCAGTGAACAGATACATATACAAAGCAATGATAATGAAACAGAACTGAAATATAGTGCATTGGGGAAATAGAATAAGGAATAGATAAAAGAGTAATAGAATATAAAGAAGAAAGGATAGTCATCTACCACGAGCCCAGAAACTCAAAGTCAATCTCAACATCATAATCTCAAAGTCATAATCACACAATCAGAGGGGATACCTCTCAGGCAACCAGATAATATGAGGGGTGTCCTCATGTATCATAATAGTGGAGTAGCTAGCTCCCAGAAATTGTGAAAGGCATGTATAGCACACAGTACCAGTCACCTCAAAGTCATACTCAAAGTCATAGTTAAATCCACTAAACAGAACAGATCTAGGATTGCAATCCATACGCCCCTTACTCAAAGTCAATCTCAAAGTCATATACTCAAAGTCATAATGGCCATAATAGTAATCATAAAAAGGGACGGCGTGAGAAATCACTCACCCACACATGAGTCATGCCAGCGGTGCATCACAGACATGCCTATGGTACCTCCATAGGTAGGGAAACATAAATGGCTCGGGTATCAAACTAAGAGTCAGGTCTCAAAGTCATACAAAAAGTCATATAGCAAAGGTTTATCTCAAGGTCATGTCTCAAGGTCATCTCAAAATCATAATATCAGAAGTCATATCAATGGTTCAGAATATCCAAGGTTCATTCCCAAAGGTTCATTTCAAAAGATTCGTTATTAAGTTTCGTAAGTTCAAAATAAAATGTGAAAGAGTTAAGAGAAAATAGATTTAAAACTTTAATAGTTATTTACCCATTTCATCTCAAAGATCTCCCTCTTTAAACATTCTTCATAAAAGCCAATTAATCCTTCCTTTAAAATGGTTTCGTTTCAAAATCATAGAGTGTCATTTCAAAACAGTTTCCTTCCATAACATCAAGTTATATTTTCAAAAAGTTTTCATATCAAATCATCATAAAAGATGAACCAGAGATATCGGATATTCAAGGGTCAGAAATCATAGCAACGAAATCAGATCAGAAGCTAACAAATCAAGTTTAACAGAAATCAGAGGAAGTTCACAACAGAAGGAAACATAGCAATGGCTTGGGAAATCTTAACCGAATCGTAGCTCAAAATCATAATAGGAATATAGGAGCCTTTACTGAAAAGGCAGAGTATCCGTACCTTATTACGAAAGCACAAATAGAAACAAGCACAGAATAAGGAATAGCTCAAGATCTCTCCTTCTTCACACCTAGAGGAGTAGAAGGGAATTATAATTCATTCTTAATTACATGTCTTTCCACTTAAGGTAACTTTCCACTTTTAGCAGGTTTCCATAATTAGTAAGTTTCCACTTTTAGAAAGTTTCCATAATTAGAAGTTGGATTTACATAAATCATTATTAATGGAAATAAAGTATCTTTTAACATAATTACACCTTTGGTCCTTGAGGTTTCATAACTTTGCATTTTATATCCTTTACTTTCCAAAATTACACTTTAAACCTTTTAGTATTCAAAGTTACACATTAAACCCTTAACTTATCCATTTTACACCATGATCACTTATTTTATTATATAATACGAATGGATACTCAAGTATTCATAATTTACACATTAAGTCCCTCAAGTTATCAAAGTTACGTATTTAACCTTTTAATTTACAATTCCAACTTTTAATTATCTATAATTACATATTAAGCCATTAAATTACCAAATTAGCACAAAACCCCCTGAATATATTTTATTACTCAAATCAGTCCCAAGTTTCCAGAAATTACACTTTTAGTCCCTCTACTTTAATTATTTTCAAAACAAACCCTAATTAATCATTAAATACATTTTAATCCATTTAAATGCAAAACTTACACATAGCACCCTCATCTTATATTTTTGTCGAATAGTATACAGCCCAAATAAAGTTCCAGAATTAACCTTTAAGTTTCAAAGTTTACAAAACTCACCCAAAACCTTTTAACACAAATCGCATGACATAAAATCATGGAATTAAAAACCCTAATCAAACCTAATCCATTTTTAATCATTTCCAGCACATTAAAGATCATTAATAATTACAAAAACAAGCCCTAATTCATAAAATCAAATCGTATGGATTTTCCCTTTTATTTATACACGTTTTATTTAAAAATCGATAAACCAAAATAATTCGAAAACACATGATTCAAGCCATGATAATTCTTCCAATAATTTTCCAGATCATATTACATTATAAAAAGTGTAAATAAATTTTATTAGGAATTGTTATGGATCGGAAGGTATATTACACAATTACACTCGTTTTTAGGGTTTTAAATCACGAAAGGGATGTCGAGCATGCATGGGTCGAATCCAACAATTTATTTGATGTTTATAAGGTATAAAGGGTCTGAGAAAAATACCAAATCAATTTTGGAACATGTGGAAACAGCAGTTCGATCAGATGTGTACTCGATTGGCCAAAACACTCCAAAAATCGTCACGACTTCACCAAAGGCCTAGAAACCTTGAAACCAATTTTCGTGGGTCTTATTACATGTAAGGAATATCAGAAAAATGATAGATGAATTATATAGTGGTCGATTGAAGCAGAAACATTTTACCTCTTTTCTAGGGCTCGACAAAGGAAAACAAATGCTACGATCGTGTAAGGCTTCAACAATTCGAATGGGATTTTTCTTGGCTTCTTAGGATGTTGATGAATCACAGAAAAATGCTTGAGAGTGATGGGAGAGTCGAATGGAGGCTGTGAGAATTGTTTGTGTGTGAATTAAATCGGTTTTAGGGTTTTGGGTGGAAAAAATGATATGGTTTGACTAAAATAAAAGAATGCCGTGATATGGGGGAGGGAGGACCAGGAAATTTCGTGATTTATGATAGCCCAAATATTTATGGTGATTACCTTCCTTAATTATCTCATATATATCTTTTAAAATCAATTTAAATCAAAATATAACACATATTAAGTCATTCGGCCCTATGAGGGGTATTTTGGTAATTTTGTAACTTTTATAAATGTTAAATGAAGTTGTTTAAAATTACTTGGATACATAACTTATGCATTGTTAGGAGTTTTAGGATTTATTTGGTACTTTAATAAGCTTTTAAATAAATTTTTAAACATGTAGGGGCATTTTGGTCATTTCACTTGCTTTCAGATTTTAGGTGTTACAACTTCTTCCCCTCTAAAAAGAAAAATTTCGTCCTCGAAATTTGAAGTCGCAAGGTTAGACGAAGTCGTAGCAAACCGCAAAAGTCGTCACAAACATTTTCACGCCCGGTGAGGTTCTTCCAAAAAGATCTTCAGACCAAATAGTTTCTCATGACTCGTAGTTATTGTCAAAACAGTTTCAGATTTCTCAGAAGGGCATATCATATTGAATTTGAATCAAAAGGATAATGTACCAAACATAACGGATGATAATCGAATTCTCTAGGAAGAGGTATAAAAATACATACGATTTTCATCGAATTGATTAGGCGAATCAGATGAGAATACATTGAATTTTAGCAAATATGGGGTGATTTAAGGTTTAACTCTTCAGCTTCTCAGATAGTCTCGACTTTTAGATAACCTTCCAAAAGTATTCTCATAAACAAACAGGTCTCGTTTCCTCAAAGTCCATAATCAGATATTTTACTCATAGCAGATCATAATGAACAACTTCAACGAATGTGAAACGTATACGGACAGAAAGCATATCGTTAGATATCGTCAACGGCAGAAATTTCATAATGGAACCTAAGATTCTTATCAGAAGTTGCAAAGATCAGCAAAACACGTGTCGAGAGTCCAAACGTATCGAATCGTATAACAAGGACAGCATACCAAACGTATAGGTAGAATGAACCTAAAGTCTCACTAAACTCAGATGATCTTGATCAGATGCCAGAATTCTAAAGCTTCTAAGGCACTCCTCGAAATATCACATGCCCACCATAAGTGCACGTTATACGATGTAAGTATTATCACGTTGGCCAGGCGTCATAATACTGGCATCATATACATATGCCCTCATGATGGTCATACTTTATCTCAAGCCGTGAACACACAAACTTATTTAAATCCGCCTAGTCCACCTATAGTCTCAGAGGTCACCAAAATCAAACAACATAACTAAGAGAACGAAATTACTCGAAGAGTAACGGAGATCCGAGAATGTCATTCAAAATTAAGGTACGTCATCAATAGCGTCAATCCTTTACAGAATCATCTCGTCTAAACACAATGTCCGCTTCAAAATCCGTCCACTCAAATACAAATTTCAAAATATCTTCCAAGCTGGGATAGTCTGTTTACTCTTGTCCGTCTTACCTCATGATTGAAAGAATTTAAACTCGAGTCTGGTTCCTCCGGTCTTCAGCAGCTCCTCTTGGTAGTGTGGTATCGTAACGGCAGTCTCTGACGCGATTACTGTGCATCCCTCCATCTGCAGGTCTGCTTCTGCTCTCAATTCATCTTAGTACAACTAAAATGAATAGAGAAACAAGACTGCGTGTCATCGACAGGTCTTCTAATACGACTCCAGGTTTTAAGGTACATGACGTTGTTGTCGACTCCAGGTTGTGTGTTGAATGGTTCGTCTTCTTTGGTCTGGTTGTCTTGATGCCCAAACTGAAATCTTCACGTATTGCATGATGTATGATTGAGCACTATCCCAGTTACTCTCTTCTTCTTGTATGCTTCTTCCATGATAATGCTTGTCGCAATCATCTTCTACTACTCTTCCACCAGGTTTCTAACTCCGATAACGGTCTTCAATCTCACCAATAATCTCTATGTTCTTCTTTCGTTTTAGAACACAACACAATGTCATACTATGATAATTTGTCCAAAACACGCGAAAACATGATTATTCTAGCCAACACCATTGGCATCATTCAAACTCATAAATGTTATAACGAGTGCAAAGGCAGCTTCAGAAATCATCTCAGGAAATTTTCACATCGCCTTCTTTCTTCTTCAAGAACTGAAATACTTCACAAAGGTTACTCTCGGTTAGTTAACCCCATTCTTAGAAGTTCTTGTGGTTGCTTTTCCAGTCCTTCAAATCTAAAATGAGGGAATCAGATGCGGAGTTTAAAGGAAAAACAATTTAATCATTGATACGCGGAAACAGATAATGATTAGTGATAGTGGTACGTTTAAGTTCACGATAGTCGATACGTCATTGCATACTTCTCTCATTCTTCTTCATAAACAAACAAGAGCATCTAAAGGGAATCACCAAGGTTAAAAATCATTTTCCATCAGCTCCTTCAATCTCTCAACTTCTATGGCACCATGGTTTCTTCACTGATATCAGTTCAATGTCCACTCTACTTCTTAAGCAGGAAGGAGTACCAAAAGGTTCATCAGAGAATACCGGAAAATCTTCGTATGACAAAATATTTCTCAATAGTAGAACTTTCCAAGGGTTGATAATAATGGTTTTCAGGACAACTTGGTAATCACATGAGTTTGGGGTAGGTGTTTCCATAGTGACAGAAATTTTAGCAGATGTAGAGAGTCATCATAATGGAATAGGGTGAAGCAGATTTTTAAGGTCACATTTCAGATATGGTAGTCTATGGTATCTTCACGAATAGCCATTCAGTCCAAAAGACCGTACAATCAGACATCTCAAGGTCAAAGGATTCATAGGGTGAATACAGTCGTCAAATCATACAGGTAGTTCATATATCCGAGTCAAGTACATGGTTCAACAAAATGTTGGGATGGATAAACGAACAGTTCAATGTGTGGGAATTTCGTTTAGCTTCTTAGCATAAGTAGCAGGTAGGATGTGTATCATTGGAAATACGAACATCGTATAATTGTCAATCGTGAGAGTTACAGAATCTTAGTCATCAGCATCATTATGCTTAGTTAACAAATCCATATAGAGATGGTATTTACATCATACCCTTCCAAAGGAAACGGTTGGCAGAACAAGGTTCATCATTCAAAGAGAGGAAACAAAACTTCTCATATTCGTGGTTCATAATTACCAACATTCTCATAGGAGTAATAATGGATCATACAGAGTTAAGTAGTATCGGATGATACATTCATACCCAGCATAAGTAATGAATTTACAGAATGTGTTGAACACATTGTGGTTGAATGACCTACGATGTGGTCGAAAAGGTGTCAAACAGCTTATCAAACAAATTGGAGGCGGAGATCAAAATCTGAAGGTGAAACTTAAATGTGTAAGGTATCCAGGTAGCCTCCCGAGGTATTCCAAACTTACTTGGTTACTAAGCTTAAGTTGCAAAACTTCTAACTTCTGAAACAAAGGTCCTTATAAGGCTTATCTAAGAGCAAAGGCACGATCAGAGTGATACGGAAGCAAATGATACTTACATAAATGTCTTAGTCTACCCATTCCTCACTGGTAATAACTTAGGTTCCTATGGGGAATCCTAATGTAAAGTTTCAAAGGTTGTCTTATGAGCGCCTACAGTGGAAACTTAGGGGTCCAAACTTCACAGGTCAAGGGTAAATGTATTACGAATCGCAGCCTGGGGCTCTGATACCATAATTGTAACACCCCAACCCGATAAGGGTAGAAGTATTACATTACAGTGACATTATCAGAACAAACACAAGCATATGATTCATACATACAAAGAAATTCAGGGTTACAAATGAAAATCTGAAACTACAAGGTTACAAAACCATAAATACTATGTCTAATAAAGTGAAACTTCATCTAATCGTCTCTAGTCCAAAGCATAGTCTTCTAAGTCCAGTCACGCTCTCTTCCCATAACCCAGCTTCCTACTAAAACCTGCCGCAGGAAAAGGAAATGCGGCTGAGCTTAAAAAGCCCAGTGAACAGATACATATACAAAGCAATGATAATGAAACAGAACTGAAATATAGTGCATTGGGGAAATAGAATAAGGAATAGATAAAAGAGTAATAGAATATAAAGAAGAAAGGATAGTCATCTACCACGAGCCCAGAAACTCAAAGTCAATCTCAACATCATAATCTCAAAGTCATAATCACACAATCAGAGGGGATACCTCTCAGGCAACCAGATAATATGAGGGGTGTCCTCATGTATCATAATAGTGGAGTAGCTAGCTCCCAGAAATTGTGAAAGGCATGTATAGCACACAGTACCAGTCACCTCAAAGTCATACTCAAAGTCATAGTTAAATCCACTAAACAGAACAGATCTAGGATTGCAATCCATACGCCCCTTACTCAAAGTCAATCTCAAAGTCATATACTCAAAGTCATAATGGCCATAATAGTAATCATAAAAAGGGACGGCGTGAGAAATCACTCACCCACACATGAGTCATGCCAGCGGTGCATCACAGACATGCCTATGGTACCTCCATAGGTAGGGAAACATAAATGGCTCGGGTATCAAACTAAGAGTCAGGTCTCAAAGTCATACAAAAAGTCATATAGCAAAGGTTTATCTCAAGGTCATGTCTCAAGGTCATCTCAAAATCATAATATCAGAAGTCATATCAATGGTTCAGAATATCCAAGGTTCATTCCCAAAGGTTCATTTCAAAAGATTCGTTATTAAGTTTCGTAAGTTCAAAATAAAATGTGAAAGAGTTAAGAGAAAATAGATTTAAAACTTTAATAGTTATTTACCCATTTCATCTCAAAGATCTCCCTCTTTAAACATTCTTCATAAAAGCCAATTAATCCTTCCTTTAAAATGGTTTCGTTTCAAAATCATAGAGTGTCATTTCAAAACAGTTTCCTTCCATAACATCAAGTTATATTTTCAAAAAGTTTTCATATCAAATCATCATAAAAGATGAACCAGAGATATCGGATATTCAAGGGTCAGAAATCATAGCAACGAAATCAGATCAGAAGCTAACAAATCAAGTTTAACAGAAATCAGAGGAAGTTCACAACAGAAGGAAACATAGCAATGGCTTGGGAAATCTTAACCGAATCGTAGCTCAAAATCATAATAGGAATATAGGAGCCTTTACTGAAAAGGCAGAGTATCCGTACCTTATTACGAAAGCACAAATAGAAACAAGCACAGAATAAGGAATAGCTCAAGATCTCTCCTTCTTCACACCTAGAGGAGTAGAAGGGAATTATAATTCATTCTTAATTACATGTCTTTCCACTTAAGGTAACTTTCCACTTTTAGCAGGTTTCCATAATTAGTAAGTTTCCACTTTTAGAAAGTTTCCATAATTAGAAGTTGGATTTACATAAATCATTATTAATGGAAATAAAGTATCTTTTAACATAATTACACCTTTGGTCCTTGAGGTTTCATAACTTTGCATTTTATATCCTTTACTTTCCAAAATTACACTTTAAACCTTTTAGTATTCAAAGTTACACATTAAACCCTTAACTTATCCATTTTACACCATGATCACTTATTTTATCATATAATACGAATGGATACTCAAGTATTCATAATTTACACATTAAGTCCCTCAAGTTATCAAAGTTACGTATTTAACCTTTTAATTTACAATTCCAACTTTTAATTATCTATAATTACATATTAAGCCATTAAATTACCAAATTAGCACAAAACCCCCTGAATATATTTTATTACTCAAATCAGTCCCAAGTTTCCAGAAATTACACTTTTAGTCCCTCTACTTTAATTATTTTCAAAACAAACCCTAATTAATCATTAAATACATTTTAATCCATTTAAATGCAAAACTTACACATAGCACCCTCATCTTATATTTTTGTCGAATAGTATACAGCCCAAATAAAGTTCCAGAATTAACCTTTAAGTTTCAAAGTTTACAAAACTCACCCAAAACCTTTTAACACAAATCGCATGACATAAAATCATGGAATTAAAAACCCTAATCAAACCTAATCCATTTTTAATCATTTCCAGCACATTAAAGATCATTAATAATTACAAAAACAAGCCCTAATTCATAAAATCAAATCGTATGGATTTTTCCCTTTTATTTATACACGTTTTATTTAAAAATCGATAAACCAAAATAATTCGAAAACACATGATTCAAGCCATGATAATTCTTCCAATAATTTTCCAGATCATATTACATTATAAAAAGTGTAAATAAATTTTATTAGGAATTGTTATGGATCGGAAGGTATATTACACAATTACACTCGTTTTTAGGGTTTTAAATCACGAAAGGGATGTCGAGCATGCATGGGTCGAATCCAACAATTTATTTGATGTTTATAAGGTATAAAGGGTCTGAGAAAAATACCAAATCAATTTTGGAACATGTGGAAACAGCAGTTCGATCAGATGTATACTCGATTGGCCAAAACACTCCAAAAATCGTCACGACTTCACCAAAGGCCTAGCAACCTTGAAACCAATTTTCGTGGGTCTTATTACATGTAAGGAACATCAGAAAAATGATAGATGAATTATATAGTGGTCGATTGAAGCAGAAACATTTTACCTCTTTTCTAGGGCTCGACAAAGGAAAACAAATGCTACGATCGTGTAAGGCTTCAACAATTCGAATGGGATTTTTCTTGGCTTCTTAGGATGTTGATGAATCACAGAAAAATGCTTGAGAGTGATGGGAGAGTCGAATGGAGGCTGTGAGAATTGTTTGTGTGTGAATTAAATCGGTTTTAGGGTTTTGGGTGGAAAAAATGATATGGTTTGACTAAAATAAAAGAATGCCGTGATATGGGGGAGGGAGGACCAGGAAATTTCGTGATTTATGATAGCCCAAATATTTATGGTGATTACCTTCCTTAATTATCTCATATATATCTTTTAAAATCAATTTAAATCAAAATATAACACATATTAAGTCATTCGGCCCTATGAGGGGTATTTTGGTAATTTTGTAACTTTTATAAATGTTAAATGAAGTTGTTTAAAATTACTTGGATACATAACTTATGCATTGTTAGGAGTTTTAGGATTTATTTGGTACTTTAATAAGCTTTTAAATAAATTTTTAAACATGTAGGGGCATTTTGGTCATTTCACTTGCTTTCAGATTTTAGGTGTTACAATAAGATTCTTAGTTTATACATACCTTAAGTGATATTAGTTGTAGAAGTAAATATTTGCCACTAAATACTTGTTTACATCATAATCTTGACTTAATTTAGTTTACATTTTGTGATTATCAAAACATAAAGTTATTGAAGAATATTAATAACGTTTTTAAACATTATTTATATCAACACATTTCCTGAAGAAACTGAAGCTATGTTGATCGACAAGATAGAATCATGAGAAACAAGTCTTTCACATTTCTGTTCACGGTCCGTTATGTTTTCCGTTTCGTTTTCCCTTGAATTTTCGAGGACGAATTTTTTTTAGAGGGGAAGTGACTCACTCAAAACAGTCAACTAAGTCAACCAAGGGTGCTTGGTCAAACTGGAAGGAGAAAGTGCAATATATATAATCCGTGTAAGCACAGTGTATTCCCGGGTCGTTATGTCCCAGCGAGATTGAAATTGTGTTTTGGGAAACGTTTGAAACTTTGAATGATTCAGTGATTGGGAAAGTAACCAGATAATGATTTGGATTGATTTACACTACTGATTGATTGAGATTAAGATAAATAAACATTATAAATAATTACAGGATTACAAATTTAAACAAACGTAAACAAATCAAAAATCAGAAATGTTTACAGACAGAGAAAAAGGTGAGTTTTGCATAAATTAAAACTACAGGGGGAGAAAATGAAACTTTTACAAAGAAAATTTAATTAAAAAGAAAATTATTTTTTTGATTATTTTATTATTTATTATTAACGAGCGGGGTAACCCGTGCGTTGCTACGGGAGTGTTTTACGGCACGTTATATATATATATATATATATATATATATATATATATATATATATATATATATATATATATATATATATATATATATATATATATTTCATTTTTATGTGTTTTGACAAAAAATACTAACACATATTCAAAACCTGTTTGATTTGGTATGCGTGACTTGGTTCTAATTGATTTGAATAACAGTAAACGTGCGCATCACTCCCGGAATTTTGCGTTTGATGTAAACTTGAAATGATATGAAATGAACCGAATCTGCCAAATAAATTGATTTCGATAAAGTTTTGCATGTTTATAGTTGATTTTCATTGGAAAAAATCATTTTAGAAACAATGGCGCAAGTTTCGTAATTTTTCGAGTCCGTTTGCTATGTCGTTTGAGCCCCGAAACGTTTTTGTGAAAAGTTTAGTCAAGATGACAGTTTTAGTCCCTTGTTTTATTTTCCTTTCACACCCTCTCTTTTAAAAATTTCCTTTCACCCTTCCCACTTAACCCCTTATTTATCATTTTATTTCATTTTTTACATAAACTAAACACACATACACACCCCTCATTCCTCTCTCTCCCTTTCTTGAATATCCGGTCAAGCAGTGGCAGTTTCCGTCGCCGGCCACCGGAATAAATTTTCCGGCAAACACCTTTTCCACTCCCAATCGATAGATCGAAGGTCTCTTAGTGTTTCTGGAGTTTTTGAACCCTCGACAACCACCACAAACGCCATCACGCGCCACCTCTTCAACTGTCCACCAACACCGAAGCTTTCCCACCACCCCGAGAGTGTTATTCGACGGTAAACAACCTCCACGCGCCCCCACTTCCCCATATTTTAATCTATATGTTTTTTTTTAAGATCCTTGCATGTTTGTTCCTTTTTTTTTTTTTTTTTTTTTTTTTTTTTTTTTTTTTTTTTTTTTTTTTTTTAGTCTATATGTTTTTTTTAAAGATCCATTATTTTTATTTTTTTCATTTATTATTTTTTTTAATCTATACGTATTTTTTTAGATCAATACATTTTTTTTTTGTTTTTTTTTAATCTAACGTTTGTGTTTCTTTATTGTAGGCCATCGCAGGTGATTCTTCTGGAAAAATGGGGTGCCTGATTGTCCTGCGGTTTGCCTCATCTGTTTTGGGCCTCGTTTGCATACCGATGTGTGGTGCTGCTGGTGTTGCGGTTGCTGCATCATTTGTAAAAAACATAAGGTAACATTTAACATTAAATTTACTGTTTATTTTACTTTTTTGGTAAATGTTAATAGGTTTGTACCTGTTTGTGTATCTTTGTTTGTGATGATGTTTTCTGATAATTGTACACATGTGGTTTCTGTTGTTGTACCTAATATTAGGAATGTAAATTATGATTGTAGATTATCGGTATTCTTTTATGAAATTTTGTGTAAAAGTGGAAAACTTGTATTACCTTTTGGATGATGCTCATGTGTTGCTGGTATTCCTGGTATTTTCGCTGTCTCTGTAAGTCTTGTTACTGCAGTTGTGTTAGATTCTGTTTCTGTTCCTGGTATTGGTGTATCTGTGAATAAAAAATAAAAAAATTAGGTATAGATGTATTATAGGAAAATAATTTTGTAAATTTTTTGTTTTGTATTCACCTTTCTCTTGTGTTTCTTGGGTTGGAGATTCTTCCACTGCATGTAAATAAGGAACAGTAGCTGATGTTGACGGACGCAGGAAAGTAAACAGTACACTATGTTTTATGTGTTGGGTGGGTGTTTAGGGTCTAGTTCACCAACGGTTGAACCTGAAGAAAAATATATATATTATTTTGATTAACATAAACTAATGTATGGTTATGCATTATTCTGACAGTAAATGACATGAACATTGTTAGTGGTTACCTTGAATGTGTATTGAATTTGATCTGTTTTGAGGTGTACAATAAACCGCCTCGTGTTGGCCATTTTCAGGTTCAGAAGCTATTGTTTTACCTTTGGTGTCAACCAAGGCATGTTCTTGTATTTGGGAGCCGTCTTCATTGTTGGACACAGGTAGTGAATGATCATAGACTATGTGAAGTTAAATGACTGTAACCATATGCTAATTCTGCATGAATAATTAAGAGAATAAGGGTTTGTAAAAAATGAGTTACCTAATGAAATATGATTAATGCATATATAAAATACCTTTTTTTTCTTTTGATGTTCTCAAATGCATGTGCTTCTGGTTCTGGTAAATTAATGGATTGCTGTGAACTTGTGGCAGGTGATTTCAATGTATTTGGTACACATATTGAGTGACTTGCAGAGCAAAATACTTGAGGACTTAGTTGCATGCTGCAGTTGTCACATGCTGAATTATTGCAAGTATACGCTAATCCTGAAAAAGTAAATGAGTAAGTAAGTTTGTGTAAAAATTAGAGACATAACAAAATATGATAAATGCATAAGACTAACCTTTTTTTTATTTTATTTTTTATTTTTTTTGTTACTTTGGATTGTAGGTGGATCAGATATAGGTGTTTTCCGTTTCAGATGTTATTGTGTGGCATTGGCAAAGTGGTTATTGAACAATGGCTGATGTGGTAAGTTTTGACCTCCTTGTAAATTTTTCGGACTTGTTTGTATAGTGTTCAGTGTAGATGGTTTAGGATTTTAGATCGACAAACACAATTTGTAGAAGATGCAAAGATTATGTAACAAACAGTAGCATGAATATAATAATATAAGCAATCAGTACATAAGAAAAAAAAATCAGTAAACAAAGAAGCATATAAGTAAATAGAAGCAGCGACAGAGTATATCTTAACTCACCTTTAGTTATAGGTTTCAAGCTTGTATTTTCGATTGATACCTGCATGCAAAAGAATAAGGATTACGTAAAAGGAACAGGTAAAAAAACACTTGAAAAGTCGTATCAATGTTTTGGACTGCTAAAATACCTATGTAAAACAAAGATTCACTTTCTTTGTTTTGTTCTTGATAGCTGAGATTTTGTTTTCTTCTTGATGGATGCAATGTTGAATGAGATAATAGGAATTGTGTGATGGAAATTTCTGGTTACTTGTTCATGTGCAGGATCTGATGGAGTGCATTTTATTCTTGATGGATGCAATGTTAGATGAGATAAGATAAACTTTGTGATGGAAGCTTCTGGTTTTGTTTAGCATGTGCAGGAAGCTAGGGATTGTATTTTATATTTGGAAGAAGCACACAGGTGGCAATACATCTCAAATACTTGGTGCTACAGTAAACCTGCAAAACACATGGTACTACAGCAAGGTTTTAAGGTTTTAGAGGTGATTAACAATGAACAGTTGGAATAACAGTGTATTCCCAACCTGTCCACCACATGTTTTGTCATTAGCAAAGTGTAATGGATAATTAAGCATGAACAGTGCTTAAAAGAGTACCTACATGTATTTTGTACCACAACTTTTTTGTAATTAGTAGTGTACTTTGCCATGAACAGTGCTTAAAACAGTGAATTCCCACATTTTAGGCCACATATTCTGTAATCAGCAGCCTGTAATCACGTTTTTAATTACATGAGATTTGCACCACCCATTCCTGGGTTTTATATATATTGTATAATTATTTAAATAAAAACTATTTAATTATTTAATTAAAACTATTTAACTTATAATAAAAAGCTTAATAATACAAAATTAAGCTAAAAAATTGCAAATTTAATTTTTAAAATTCTAAAATGACTTAAACAAATTTAGAAACTAAAAATATATTTTTTTGACTTTTTCCGAATTTAATATTAATTAATTACTAATTATATTAATTAAACTAGTTAAACTAATTTAAATTACTAATAGTACTAAAAATGACTTAGAAAACTAGGAAATATTTTATGAAACTAATTAACCATTACAGGAATCCTAAAAAATTATAAAAAGTTTATAAAAATTATTTTTAAACTAGTTTACTAATTATTTACTTAGTTATTAATTAAAAACTATTTAAACTAAATTAAATGAGAATAATAGCAAATGAACAGTAACAACTATAAAACTATTTTCTAAAAATACTTTATAACTAATAAGACCTAAAAATAATATAAAAAGATGCTTGTGATTAAAATTAAACAATAAGTGATTTTCTTTTTGGTTTTTTTATTAAAACTAATTAAACTATTATTAATTATCATAAATACTAAATGAAAGGATAAAATTATGAAATTTTTTATAAAAATACTATACTAACGCAGAAACCTAAGAAAATTATAAAAAGTACTAAGTGCTTAATAAAAAAGTTGAAAAATAAGCTAAATAGCTAAAACTTCTTAAATAGAAGCTATCACTATTTTAAAAAGTGATGATTTTTGGATTTTTCTTTTTGAAAACTATTAAACAGCTAAAAATGGAAGACTTTTGTGAAAACAATACTCGTGAAGCTTAAAAATGAGTTATGTGTGGTCAAATAAGCTCAACAGTTAAGCTAAAATGCTACAAAATGGAATTTTAAACTTGAAAAGCTAGATAATAAGCTATAAGCTTCATACAAAAGATGGAATAAGCAAGAAACAACTGAGATGAGTAGGAACTAAGTTAAAGAAAAGAGCAAAACCAACTGAAAAGCTTTCAATAAGCCAATAAGCAATCCAAACTTACTTAGAACTTGGCAGGCCTAAGGGGTTACTAGCAGGCCATTGTGGGGCCCACCAAACAAGCTCAGAGGTCCAAAGTGACCCTGGAACCAATAAGCCAGCTAGAAGGGCTTCCTATAGAACCAAAGAACACCCAGTGGGGCCCACTAATGAGACCTAGGGGGCTTGGAAGTTGGGCTGCTTATACTGATGAATCAGCATAAGGCATTGAAAGGGACAAAGTGCATGGTCAATTTTAGCTTATCAAATAAGTTGAGAAGCCAAAGATGAACCCTGATCCAACAAGTTAGGCTTGTGGGCTTTTCAAAAATCCAATAAGCTAATGATGGGACCCACTGACAAGCTCACAATGACCTTGTGAAGCTTGGCCTAAATCTGGTGCAGGGGAAACAGTGGTGATCAAGGCAACTTTGAGCACTTGCATAAGCTAAAACAAAAATCTAAAAATTAAGATGAAAATAGTCCATTGTACACAACCTAACAAAGATTATAAATCCAAAATTACAGCTAATAAAAATTAAACATGAGTAAATGAAAAATCTCCCAATTTGATGAAAAACTGAGGTAATATGCAATATTTGACTTTTTGTGAAAATGCTAGATGTTGATTTTTTGAGATTAAATCGATCCTAGATTACTGAAATTGATGAATTAAGCTATGATGATATGAATTTAAGCTAATGGTACTGAATATGGACCTATGTGGTGACTATGCTAACTAAAAACTGTTGAACTAAAAGACCTTGGTAGATCTTCTTGAGCACTCTAGAATCGTTAGCAATGTTACTGTAATCAATAACACACTAATAGATAATCTCTGTATCTTGTATTTTAAAGCGGAAACAAATACAAGTGTAATACTAAGAACTCTTGATCCTCTATGGATCTTTTTAATAATAATAAAAGTGTTTTCTAAAACCTTATTCAATACATAATCGTGTGTTCCTTTTATACACAAGGAACCCTAAACCGTTTCACAAGAAACGTATATTCTAAAACTTCTAAAAGATATGCATTATCACTTCCTAAATAAACTCATGCATATCCAAACTATATTACATAAAATACGGAAATACTATATCCGCAGAAACTAATAAAGCTGAAACTAATCTTCAGCAGATACACTGCTTCAGCAGGAATCAGCTCTTCAGCAGTAGCCTTCAGCATAAACAGTCAGCAGAATTCTTACTTAACAGAATTCCCAACAATCCTCCCCTAATCTTGAATTTGACCTGGTTAAGTTCAAGATTCTTGATAGATCTTCGAAATAACATACCAAGAGGATTGTAATAACATAGTACCAGCAAAGAATCATCTTCAGCAGAATCTCTATGATCAGCAAATACTTGAAATCTCCATTCTTTGCAGCAACAAATGACTTAATGTACATCAAAACAAATGAGTTTCATACTATTCTCATCACTTCCAGGTGTGTTAACTCCTGTGAGAGGTGAATCATGGAAAATAATGGATTTGATGTCTCTTTACCAATAGCTATCACTACTGGAGTAGCCAAGTGTTCAAAGGTACATTGATAACCACATGATTTTTAGCAAATCATCAGCTATAAACGAATTTGAGATGTCTTTACCTGTAGCCGTTTGCTCAGGACTAGCCAATTATTTTGATGAAAATCATCTTGGTTAACTGATTACCAAATATGGTTTTCCACTCCTTTTACCACAAGCCATATACATGTGGGCTAGCCAATTATTCAGAATCCATAAAGGAAAAATCCATGGTCAATTGACAACCATTTCAACTACTCAGCAATAAAGCATGGGTGAGTTGAAAACCCTATGGTTTTGAGCAAACCATTACAGCTATCAACAGATTTGATATGTCTTTACCAAAGCTGTACCCTTTGGACTAGCCAACTTTGTGATGGAATAGTCAACATCAGGTAAGTTGATAACCAAACCTGCAGACAATAGATACAAGACTATACAACAAAATGTTAGTGACTTTTTTTTTTTTTTTTTTTTTTTTTTTTTTTTTTTTTTTTTTTTTTTTACTAATAAAAGAAAACAAATATACAACATGATATCCCTAATCAGATGCTGCTCTGGAAGTCTTAATCCTTTGTTTGAAGACCTTCACCAAAGATTCTGCAAACAACCTTGCATTCCCAACTGGATCAGGAGGAATCTCCAACTTTTGTTGTAGCATTTTCTCCATCAGAGACACTTTCAGAGGATATCTTTTGGTAAGATCCATAATAAGCCTTAGACCAGTTGTAGTTTCCAAAACATGAACATAAGGCATAGGATAGAACTTCCAACTCTGAACTTTCCATCTCTGATTGTTCTTCCATATATCATAGCTTGCACCAGTGGGAGTAGAAGAATCAAACAACACTTGAAGATCACCCAACAAATACAATCCAAACCCTTCAGGAGTATGAGTTGCATAATACTTAAGAACCAACTCATATAGAGTGACCAAATCCTTATGATCCACAAGATGTAGAATCTGTTGAAGAAATGTAAAGGATATGAAAGTTTTATCCAATCTGTAAATGGTATTAACTTGACCATTTTTACTTAACTCCCAATGAACCAAAACATCTCTAGTTCCCTCAGGCCAATCATCAGAGGATCCTTCCCTTATAAATGAGGCATCAGAAGCATTCACATTGATTAGACTTTGTTTTGAATGTGAAGATCTGACTTTAGCCATTCTCTTGCCTCTTCTGCCAGGAACATAAATAGCAGCATGAACTTCAGCTTCAGCAGAATCACCTTCTGCAGCATCAGTTTCCATTGATGGAGTATCCAATTGTTCATCAGTAGAATCCTGAGAAGATTCAAGTGCAGCAGATGCATATTGTTCATCCATAGCCTTCCTTATCTGTTTGTTTCTAGCAGCTTGAAGTTCAACTTCTCTTACCTTCAGCTCATGAAATCTTGCAAGTTCAGCTTTATGTTCCTCATCTAACTTCCTAGCAGCCTCTTCACCCAATCTTTTCAGCTCCAGTTGTCTTCTGGTTCTCTTTCTAGATGGAGGATCTTTTGCTATCACTTTAGCTTTACCTTTATCCACAAAAGATGAAGCAGCAACATGTGATACATCACCAGAAATATCAGGTAAAGGAATATTCTTAGAAGCACCCATTCCAGCTTGTTCATTTCTAGTCTTGATTCTGTTATAAATCTCAACCAGTTTATCAAAAGGAAGTTCCCACACTTGTTTCTTAGACCAAGCATTATTAAACAATGAACTGCTTTGACTTCTCACATATGTTCTCATGTAATCCCTCTGCTGTGCTTGAGTCATAGGTTTATCTCTTTTAGCTTTAGCTTTTAACTCATCTGCAACCTTCTTCCTCATCTTTATCACTTTCACAATTTCAGAAGGCCAGTCTTGCTTTTTCACTCTTTTACCAAAAATGTCTGTAGCTAAATCAGAATTATCAAGCACTTGTTTTCCAATCTGCTGCCAATCTGACTCATCAAACTCTTGTACAACTGCATCCAATTCTCTTTGTCTTTCAATAGGCAAAGTAGAAACATATCTTTGAGTTTCAGACTCATATGCTGCATCAATCTTAGCTTGCTGTTCTTCAGCCATATTAGCACTCTTCTTATAATCTTCCCATACTTTTAAAAGATTCTCTTGTGCAGCTCTGTCTTCAGCTGTGACAAGCTCATCAAACTCCACATCTGTTCCTTCAGCAATATCATCATGAGGAACATTCAAATCTTCCATAGGTTCATCAGGTACTTCTTGAACCTCTCTATCAGAAGAAACTTGTTGATTCTCAGATGAATGATGAACAGGGGAATTCAAATATTCTTTCCCTGCGACAAAGAATGCTTCTCCTGATGTATTTCCTTTATCAGCAGATTTGTCAGCAGCAACACCACTTGATGATTGTTTCTCCTGAAGTATATCAGTAGCTTCAGTCATGAGCACATCATCATCACCACTTTTTGAAGACTCAACAGCTTTCCTTGCCAAATATTGTCTTGTACTTCTTCTTCTATCATATAAGATTTTTGGTTTAGATTTAGGTACTTCAACAGCTTTAGAAGGAACAACATTAGACTGTCTAGCAACTTCAGCTAGAATCTCAAGAGAATCCAAATTTGCCTCCTTTGTAACTTCAGTAGAATCCAATCCACCCTTACTTTGCTTCTGCTGATTCAGCTGTGCCTCCAAATCTTGAACCTTGCTTTTCAAACTTTCAATTTCATTACCAAGAGTAGTCTTGGTATTAGTAAGTTCCTTTTGGAGATCTTCAGTCATTTTCATGTACCTGTTAAGAGAATCATATACAAAAGTGAGAGTAATTGGGTCCTCTGCTCTACCAGCTGATTGCTCACTAGTAAGATGAGCTTCATTGAACCCTGAAGGAGAAACAGACTCATTTACAACATTAGCAAAGCCTTCATTAATTGGCTCTCTTATAGGACTAGGTGTATGCAGTCTAGTGATCTCAGGTTCATGAGGCTGAAAATTATCTTCAAACTCATGAATTTGCTCAGCTGGAGCATCCTGAGCCGGTGAAATGGTAGGACT
The DNA here is from genome assembly GCA_030686995.1 of Artemisia argyi. Lineage (NCBI taxonomy): Eukaryota > Viridiplantae > Streptophyta > Magnoliopsida > Asterales > Asteraceae > Artemisia > Artemisia argyi. The sequence goes on from CM060703.1 coordinate 176,547,475, forward strand.
AGGTGACATATGTACAGAGGTAGGTGGTTGTAAGTCAGTAGAATCAGGTAATGGTTCAGCAGTTGTAGCTGGCTCTTCCTCCATTACCACTGAAGGATTACCATCAGCAGCAACACCAGAAGATGATGGATTACCATCATCAGCAGCATTAGGAGCAGGCACATTACCAGCATCATCACCCTCAACTACATTGTCATTGCCATGTGGCAACATAGCTTCTAACATAGGGTGATGTTCCCCAGTAAAATTAGTTTTCATTGAGGCAAACAACTTAGAACCAAGACTTTTAATAGGCACATGGGTTCTATCTTCAGTGGTTATGTCTAAAATTATTTGTAAGAACCTAGGGTACATTAAAAACTTATGCTGTTGTTTATCAATGTTTTCTAGCATATAAACTTAAAAAAATTATAAGTTTGACCCTTAGAAAGACAAACAATACCACAACCCAATTGCAGAGAGAATTGGTTCCATCCACCACACTTGTTGCTTATACATTGAAGCAGCAGATGCACCAAATACCTCCACTTAGGACAAAATTGATTCTTGTGCCACTTGGATGTATCAGTACTTTGATATCCAGCTTCCCTTAGCCCAGCAAGAATCTCTGCAGTGTTGGAATGATACACACCATTCTCATCATCCAACTGAAGCTTTGTCCTAATCAATCCTTCTGTCACCACATACTCTACACCATCAATCTCAGCAACAATCTCGGTGTTAGATCTCTTAGCAGCAGATGCCCAAAATTGTTTCACCAACGATTCACACACCAAATTGGGACTATGTGTCAGTGCATAATGAATCTTCGACCTTTGTAGAAACTCCACCATTAAATCGAATTCTTCATGTCCCTTTGCCTTTTTCAGATAGCATACTTGTTATGATCGCCTCTCAATTCGAGTTGTGCCATTTGAATGAACTTGCGTGAGACGGTTATGAATTACACAAAAAATAATGGGTTTAAGTGGAGTGATAAGCGAATAATTCTGTTTAGGAATAGATATGCAAAGTGGGTTAAATTTGGAAGTTCCTCAATCGTGGTCAAAATTATCGGAACTAATTATTGACCAAGTCTGACGTGTAATGCAAAAACTTCCAATTTGAAAATTTACCCTTCAGCAGAAATGAAAGTCAAATCTGCTGAAGAATGGTCAACATCAGCAGAAACCAACCAAAGTAAAAATATCTTCAGTCAATATCTTGGTTTTACTGTGCCACCCAACTCGCATTAATTATCGTAACGCCTAAACTTGGCTTATTTAATCACCCCCAAATCACATCTCAGTCACCAATTTACCCCAAATCATCTTTCAAACCCTAATTTCTTAATTAATCCCAATTCTCCACCAATACCATGTCATCAAACCCAGAAACCTCAGATCACAATTCCTCTTCTTCATCTTCAGAAGAAGATTTACCACCATATCCATGGGAGCTTGATGATTCCAACTATGAAAGAGAACTAGAGAAACGATGGGATGCACAAGAAAGACAATGGAATGCTCATAGGAAGGGTGAACCAAGCAATGTACCCATTCCTGCTGAGAGAGAGCTTGTAACACCCCAACCCGGCATGGGTCCGGAGCGCTACAGTATGGTGACATATCAAAGCATACAAAGCATACAACGAAAGCGGAAGACTTAAAACAAAAGGTTACAAGGAAAAAATTTAAAAGTACCAAAGGGATACTAAAACCATAAAAGAAAGAAAATACAAACTAAACAAAGTCTAATCTAATCCAAGTCCAAAACTAGTCCAGATGTAATGGGCTTCTAGTCCATGGGTAGTCTACTAAAGCTTTTATGCTCTCTCTTCACCTAACCCCAGCTTCCAACCTATAACCTGCCGCAGGAAAAGAAATGCGGCTGAGCTTAAAAACGAATAATCAAAACGTAGATAAATATAGGAAAAGGAAATCATAAGCTCCTGCTGAACGGAATATCATATGTCAAATGCATAAGAGATCAACGAATAGCTGAACGAATATCATAAGTCAAATGAAATGAAGCATCATAGATATATCAAGCATAAACAAATCATAAGAGAATCAAGAGCACGTATCAACAAAGGCGCGTCTAACGAGATACTCGAATAGACACAAGAAACATAGGAAAGCCACGAGCCGACCTAACGAGATACTCGAATAGGTCTCAAATCACATAATCACATATCCGTCAATTCATAGGGTGTACATAGAGTAGCTAACTCCAATGTACCAGAAGTGAAAGGGGTACAAGACACGTACAGCCAATCACTGTCTTCTCAGAACAAAACAGAACCTAGGATGCATCCATACACTCCCTGAATCAAACAAAATACACATGCCAGCTCATGACTGGACACATATATAACAAATTGGCCATAGTGCACATATATCAAACAGAAGGGAATGCCAAGGATCAATCACACCTCCCCAGAAAGTGTCATGTCAATGGTGCCATCACTAACATGCCCATGGTACCTCCATGAGTAGAATAAAAACTCGGGCATAAGAACAAAATCATATCAAACAAAGCATATCCATAACAAACGAATCATATCATAATCAAACAGAATCTCAACTAGGAGATAGTAATCAGGTAATCAACAAAATGGATAGCAACGAATCATATCAAAGGGATCATAGCAAAGGCTTATATCAATGAATCATATCATAGTAAACGAATCAAAGTCAAGGATTAAAAAGTCATGAGATCGGAACCCTTACTGAGAAAGGGTAGAATATCTGTACCTTAAACCGCCAACGAAACATAGCATAACCATAGGAATAGGAAGTCACTCATTCTTCAACGAATCTACACGAATTAATGATCGGCTAATTATTAATAACTTATTCTAAATCAGATTACTCTTTTTTGTCGGCTTTCCATTTTTAGTAACTTTCTCGAATTAGTAACTCTATACCTTAGGGTTACAGATGTCAATTAAATAATCTTTAAGAATTAAAATGAGCAATATAATAATTTAGGGTTATAAATATAAATTATCAAAATTTAATATTAAAATGTCAAATAAATTATTTTGAGGTTTATACTATAATTTTGCCGTGTAACATGTTGTTATAAATGTGACATAGCTTAAAACGTATAACATAAGTCTTATGGATTAACACGTTGCATAAAGTTCAAGTATAATCATATAAATGCTTAGGTTATAATTTAAATATACGTTTGAGATTTTACGGGTGTTATAGAGCTTGTCTCTCCCTTCATCTATACCTCTGATGAAGACTCTTCAGAGGAAGAAAATGAAGATCCAACCTTTCTTCCTCCTTCCACACCAGAGAGATCCCAACCAAGATCACGTAAGAGGGATCCATCTCTTCCAACATCACAAAATTTGGTGTTGGATCTTCATGCTCCAGGACCTGGTCTTCCACATCAAGAACATATTGGACAGAGCAAGAAGGCTGAGATCATATGTAAGGGAAAGGAGAAGCTGAAGTAGATGATTGAGGAATGTTGCCATGGAACAAAGTTCTTGAGTATTTTCTTGACTTTGGTTCATGAGCATCTTCACAGTCTTCCTTCTCTTCTTTTTCCATTTTCATCTTCAGCTTCATCATTGTACTTGTCATAGCCTCAAGTATTTTGTAATAAGTGATAGAAGCTAGTAGTACTTAATTAGCCAAATGTTTAGGAATGGTCATTGTAATTCATTTAGAACTTTGAATGTAAGCTGTAACTTATTTCTTTGAATGAATGAAAAGATCTTCTTAATTAATCAACTGTGTAAGATCTTCAGCATAATTAACTCATCAGAAGAAACCATGTTCAGCACTTTTGACCTCATTCCTTTGACTTCAGCTCTTGGTGACTTTAACATATAACTTACAATCTCAGTACATCTGCAAAAGAGACATAAAACATGCAAACACACCAAACAATTTGTAAAACTATTAGTGGTTAGTGTTAAAACTCAGAAATTATACAACTTATACAAATCTACAAAGTTTACACTCAGTATCCTCCCCTGAGGCATATGCCTCCCCTGAGGCTTATGCCTCCACTTAAACTTTGCAGTTAAGGGTTAAGCATTCCAATATGGACCACTAAATATTGAAACCTTGGTCCATCAAATGCTTTGGTTAACAAATCTGCCACATTCTCATCTGTGTGAATTTTTACCACTTTAACCAAATGTTTTTCATAAGCATCCCTTATAAAGTGGTGCCTGATTTCAATATGTTTGGTTCTATTATGAAAAACTGGATTTTTAACAATACAAATTGTACTTTGATAGTCAATGAAAATGGTAGTATTCATAAAGTTATACCCATAATCCAGCAATTGATTCTGAATCCATAGAACCTGTCCACAACAATTGGCAGCAGCAACATACTCTGCTTCAGTAGTAGAGGTAGCAACAATAGTCTGTTTCTTGCATTGCCAAGAAATCAGTCTTCTACCAAGGAATTGGCAACCTCCAGTTGTGGATCTTCTATCCAAATTTGCACCAGCATAGTCACTATCACTATAAGTTGCTAGCTGAAATGGAGACTCTTTGGGATACCAAAGACCTAATTTGGGTTGGCCTTTTAGGTACTTAAAAATCTTTTTGACAGCATTCAAATGAGATGTAAGTGGAGTGACTTGGTGCCTTGAACATGCACTCACAGCAAATGTAATATCAGGTCTTGAGGCAGTCAAATACATAAAAGAACCAATCATTGACCTGTATAAATGAACATTCACAGGGAGATCAGGATCAAGATTGCTCTTTGGTTTGGGAGCCTCATAGGGAGTAGTGGCAGTCCTGACATTCTCCATAGCAAACTTGGACAACATATCTTTTACATATTTTTCTTGATGGATGAAAATACCATCAGGTTTCTGCTGAACCTGTAAACCCAGAAAGAAAGTGAGTTCTCCCATGGCACTCATTTGAAATTCGCCCTTCATCAGATCTTCAAACTCTCTACACCATGCTTCTTTGGTTGAACCAAAGATAATATCATCCATATACACCTGCACAAGAATAATATCCCTGGAATCTTTCTTGAGGAATAAAGTCTTGTCAATGGCACCTCTTCTGTAGCCATTCTTCAGCAGAAATGTGGAAAGTCTAGCATACCAAGCTCTGGGAGCTTGATGAAGTACATAGAGAGCTTTGACAACCTTGTGCACATATTCAGGATGATCAGGGTCTTCAAATCCCTTGGGTTGAGTCACATAAACCTCCTCTTCAATCTCACCATATAGGAAAGCACCTTTAACATCCATCTGATAAACCATAAAGCCCATATAAGAGGCATAGGCCAAAAATATCCTAATTGCTTCAACTCTGGCCACTGGTGCAAAGACTTCATCATAGTCAATGCCTTCCTCTTTTCTAAACCCTTGAGCCACAAGTCTAGCTTTGTTCTTCACCATAATACCCCTGGCATCTCTTTTATTCTTCAAAATCCATTTTGTCCCAATAGCATATTTACCATCAGGAAGAGGAACCAAAATCCAAACCTGCTGATTCTTAAATTGCAGCATCTCTTCTTGCATTGCTTCAAGCCAACTTGAATCTACTAGTGCTTGAGGAACACTAGTTGGCTCTATTTGAGAGAGAAAGCATGCAAACAGACAATGTTTGAAGTCTGTGTGATTGTTCCTCTTTTGATTGTAGACATAAGAGATGAAAGCAACTTCACCATATTTTGTATTCTTTACAGTGCTTCTAGTTCTAACAGGATCTTTAGGATCTCCAATAATCTTTGATAGAGGATGAGCATTATGAATCCTTTTAGTTGCAGTAGGGTGAACATCAATTGTGGCATCAAGGTTGTTAACTATAGGCCCAAACTCGGTATCATAAGAAGCTGAGTGAAAGAGGCCAGGCTTTGGCTGATAATTCCCAAGATCAGAAGGACTTGGAAATCTTGTAAAGGGCTTCTCAAAGTCTGCAGACACTTCAGTAGAAATGGGAGAATGAGCATCAGTAGGATCAGCATCAAGGACCTTATCAGTGGGAATAGGTATGTCTTCAGTAGAATCATCAGCAGTATCCTTGTTTCCACTGACAGCTTGTGCTGATTGATGTAGGATTGCTTCAGTCTCTTGTGTAACCTTTTCATTGAGTTTCTGAGCTTCCTTAGTAGCAGCATGTTCTTGCTTCTGCAGTCTTGCAAGATCCTCTGCATAATGTGACTCATCGTCTTGTTCAGCAGCAGAATGATTACCTACAAAATGGTTAGGTGGAAAAGATGGTACAACAGTGGTATGTTCTTCAGGCTCAGATTCACAGTCTAAGTCATCATCCATGGAACCTGCAGGGTTAGTGTATGGAACTTTGGTACCTACATTAGGATTAGAAGCATGTCTAGAATAACCCAAATAGTCAGTCAAATAATCTTGGTCAAAATAACAAGAATGGCCTTGTCCCTGAATATTAGGCTGATCTTCAAGAAATCTTAGATTAAGGGTCTCTTCTATCCTTTTGGCATTCAGATTATAAACCCTATAGGCCTTGCTATGAGCTGAATAACCCACAATGTACCCCTCATCAGCTTTCCCATCAAATTTACCCAGGATATCAGCAGTATTCAAAATGGTTACTTTGCATCCAAAAGGCTTAAGGTAATGTATGTCTGGAACTTTCCCAGTGAGAAGTTCATAAGGTGTCTTGACATGATGTCTAGTAATGGATACCCTGTTCAAGACATAGCATGCAGTACTTACTGCTTCAATCCAAACATGGTGGGTAGTTTAGAGTCTGCAAGCATTGATCTTGCTGCCTCAATGAGGGTTCTATTTTTCCTTTCAGCAACCCCATTTTGTTGTGGGGTTCTTGGAGTACTATAGTTCCTTCTAATCCCCTTAGACTTACAGAATTCTATGAAAACAACATTTTTGAATTCTGTCCCATTGTCACACCTAATTCCTTTAACCTTTTTATTAAGCTGGTTTTCAATTAAAATGATGAATTCTTTCAAAATAGGAGTTGTTTCATCTTTAGTTTTTAGAAAGAATACCCAGCAAAACCTGCTGAAATCATATGTGATAACCAGGCAGAAGTGCTTGTGATCAATACTTCTGATAGGAGTTGGACCAAATAGATCCATGTGCAGCAAGTGAAGAGGTTCTGAAATGGTGCTCACAGCTTTGATGGCTTTGTAAGAGGCTCTGTGTTGCTTCCCCTTGTTGCAAGCAATATAGTTGTGTTCATTGGTGAAGAGTTTAGAAGGAAGACCCTGAACAAGACCAAGTTTAGACAACTTGTTGATAGTCTTGTAATTCACATGAGCCATTCTCCTATGCCATTTGGTAGATTCATCCAGGGAAGCTTTGGCCACCAAACATGTTAGATCACCTTCTGGCTTGACATCATTCAGATTGAAGGTGTACAAGTTGAAGGTTCTAGGAACTCTCAGCAAAACAGTTGTGTCTTCTAGAAGTTTGAAGTCCTTGGAAAGTACAAGACACTCATCTTCAGAGAAGAAAACCTTATTCTTAGTGTCACAAATTTGTGATACAGAGAATAGATTAAAATGCTCCAGTTCCTTCACATAATACACATTTTCAAAATCTAACAAGGGTGTCTTAATAGTTCCTTTCCCTGTAATTTTGCCATCTCCACCACCAAAAGTCACAGTGCCTCCTTTTTCTATGGGCTCAAAGTCATGCATCTTGTCCTTGTTCCCTGACATACTTCTAGAACAACCACTATCAACAATACCTACTTCAGTACTTTTCAAAGGATGATCCTACAACAACAACAAAAATTATACAAAAGTTAGTACACATTGGAGACTCAAGTCATTGCTGACTTGAGCCTGCCTTGTGGATCATTAGTGATAGGCCATGTAGATGTTTTAGATCCACCATTGTTCTTGGGCCTGTATTGCATATTAGGTCCCTTCTTTGTCCAAGAACAACATGCTGAGGGCTTCACAGCAGTATTCCTATACCCACCACCATAATACATTGAGTCAAAGTGATTAGGCCAATAACCATTATAAAAGAAAGAGCTAGTGGGTCGAACATATGGCTAGTACTGGTTCTTCTCCATGAAGAATGAGATTCAACAGAATTGGATTTCTGCTGATGTGGAACAAAAGAGGGTATTTCACCAACATTCTTCCACATTTGCCTAGGTTTCCTATGACTAACACATTCACCCAATCTTTGCTCATGAAATGTACAATCCTTAATCAAGTGATATTTACTTCCACACACAAAACACTTCTTCTTTTTAGAAGATTTATTCAAACCAAAAGAAGTTGTATAACATGAAAAAGTATTCAAACCACCATGATAAACAGAATTGTTTTTAACAGAACTAAAAGTATTATTTTGCAAAGAATTTAAAAACAAGTCTTCAGTAGAAACTGTCTTGTTATCAGCAGCAACTCTAGAAGGCTTGTGGGGAGTCTTGGGTGAAGTCTTTGGTGTGGTCTTGGGTAGGTCAGACTTCTCACTTGAATCACAGTTGGCAAATGAGGTAGACCCTTCATCAGAAGACTTGTCACTGTTACAACATGAGACAAAGTCAGTAGATTTCATAATAGGGTCTGACAAGTCAGTTGACTTTTTGCCATAGAGGTGGTGTGATCCATCAAAGTCACTAGGTATAGATAGGTCAATAGGCATATGTTCCCCTCTTATAGGTCCAGGGACAGCATGTAAGTTACCTTCTTTGACAAAGTTAGCTAAACCTGTTGGTGTTGATTTACCTAGGTCATTCTTAGCCTCTAAACCAACATATTTTTGAAATCCCAAACCTATTTTAGAGTTCACAGCCTGACTACCATACAGTTCTCGAGCTAGATTATCACCTGATATTAACCATTGTTTATTTCTAGCTATTTCTTTGTCTAATTTAGCTTGTAATTCTTGTTTTTCCTTTTCTAGACCAGACTTCTCTTTTTCAGTACGTTTTAAGTCTACCTTAGCAACTTCTAAATCACTTTCTAGAACTCTTATTTTTTCATCATACTTAACTTGATTCTTTTGAAACCAGACTTTTTGTTTCTCTACACTTTTTAAAGCCATTTTATAGGACTCTACTTCAACATAACACTCATTGTATTTTGGTTTCAATTCATCAAATTCTTGTTTAAGCTCATTGTATCTTACACTACATCCAAACACACAATTGTGTACCTGAGAAATTCCCATCAAGGAGACTTGCTCCTTCTTGTCCTCTGAAGGTGAGTAAGCCAACAGATTCACTTGTGAAGAAGTAGAAGCTTCCTCTCCAGCAGGTTCATGTTCAGCCCAATCAATTTGGTGATCCAGAGTCACCATAGCCTTTGAAGGTGCAGCCTTAGTAGTCCCTGCTTCCACTGGATAAGAGCTATATCTAACTTCATCTCCAGACTTTCTCTCCTTGCATTCTCTCGAAAAATGTCCCACTTGACCACAAGTGTAGCATTTAACCTTCCTTCTATCAAACCTTGCTGCCTCTCTTCCATTAAAACCAAACTTCCTTCCAGACTTGGTTTCAAACCTCTTAATGTTCATGGAGATCATTGCAAGCTGCCATTTTAAGTGCATCTCCTCCATCTCCAATGGATCCACTTGTTCAAAATCTTCATAAGCAAGAAACTGCTGATGTTCATATTCAGCCACAAATGAATGAACAATATCATCCAACACACTACTGGATTTTGATTTAGGAGCAGATTGAGTATGGGTTTGAGAAGATGCTCCTGATGAATAAGAGCTTGAGGCTTGATGCACAGGTTTTGTAGAAGCACCAACAAATGCAGAATAAGTAGATGGACGAATGGGACTTCTAACATCAGGCTCAAGTGATTTAAGCCTGTTGTAGAGGTCATCAAAGGACATCATGTCCAACCCACCTTTGGTCTTGAGAGCAATACAGACTTGTAATCAAGAGGGCGGCAAAGATCTCAGAAACTTAGCATTGCAGTCCTCATTGTCAGGTCTAGCCTTCAACTGATTAAGTTGACTTAAGATCCGATGAAACCTGTCATAGCCTTTATGAATTCCCTCTTCTTCAGATATCTGAAACTCTTGGAACTTTTGCTTCAGCATAGACTTCTGCAACCTTCTTGATTCATCATTCCCACCAAATCTAGCTTTTATAGCCATCCAAATGTCCTTGGCATCTTCCATGAAGTGGAAGTCACCCATATGGTCATCAGGTATAGCTTGGAGCAGAATTGTTCTTACCTTGCTCTCCTTTTGCACAACCTCCCACAGATTCCGATCTATGTTTGTGATCTAGTTCTGCATCTTCATGGACCACAGATGATATTCTTCAGCATTCTTCAAGTATGGAAACTTAGCATTACTGTTGGAGAGGTTGAGTTGTTGAAGAGAAGTGGTGTTAAGGTTTTGGGTTGTATCAACCTCATCATCAGATCCAGGCATGTTTGTTGATTTGTTTGGATTCTTAAGGTGTAAGATTTGTGTTTCTTAGTATGACAGAGACTCTCTCGAGGCTCTGATACCACTTGTTGAACTAAAAGACCTTGGTAGATCTTCTTGAGCACTCTAGAATCGTTAGCAATGTTACTGTAATCAATAACACACTAATAGATAATCTCTGTATCTTGTATTTTAAAGCGGAAACAAATACAAGTGTAATACTAAGAACTCTTGATCCTCTATGGATCTTTTTAATAATAATAAAAGTGTTTTCTAAAACCTTATTCAATACATAATCGTGTGTTCCTTTTACATACAAGGAACCCTAAACCGTTTCACAAGAAACGTATATTCTAAAACTTCTAAAAGATATGCAGTATCACTTCCTAAATAAACTCATGCATATCCAAACTATATTACATAAAATACGGAAATACTATATCCGCAGAAACTAATAAAGCTGAAACTAATCTTCAGCAGATACACTGCTTCAGCAGGAACCAGCTCTTCAGCAGTAACCTTCAGCAGAAACAGTCAGCAGAATTCTTACTTAACAGAATTCCCAACAAAAACCATAACAGTTAAGGCAACATGGATCATAAAGTGATTTTGACAATTTCACTAGGTGATCTATTGTTTTTATGCTCAGATTACCCTGCAATGAAATAGTGTAACATAAGTTAACCAATAATACCATCTAAAACAAGCCTGAATACTTAGAAGCAGCTTGATCTAAACACCCCTTAATAACTGATTTAACAAATTTAAAAAGGCAATTGAGCAATCTAAATCATAACATTGATACATAAGCTTATACTAGGCTAAATTAAATATAAATAAACAGAATCAAACAACATTCAATAATAACAACTGAAAAACACAGATTATGCAAAAATAGAAAATGCCTTACAAATGATCCAAGCTTAGAACTGATGTGAATCAGAACCAATTTTTACCATCCTACTGCTCCCATGAGCTCTAAACCATATGCCACCCATTCTTGCTCTGCTTCAATGCCATGAACCTTTTTCTTTGGTGATTTTTTATTTTTTTCATGATTTTTTGAGATTTTTGAGATCTTTAAGCTACAACTGATTTTAATTCTTTATAAGCTTATAAAAACTTAAAGTGGATTCAAATGAGTCTTATGGATCAGTAAAATATCATCTTAACAACAAATAAGCTATAATGAGATTTTGAGTGATTTAGAGCAAAACCTGAATTCAAAACAAGTAAATGAAATTGATAATTGGATTAACCTTAAGGTACACTGGAAACTTGAGATTACAATTTAAAACTAAGTCTTGTAACAAGAAATGGAAATTACATTTTAACGATTACTAAATTACACTAAAAATCTACTACTAAGTACTACTTCCTATTCTTTGCTTTTTTCTTTATTTATAAAGTTCCTTGGGGTCCTCTGATTCATTCCCACTTCATTCTAGCCGTAGGATTGGTGAAATAGATCTCAGCCATTGATGAGGCGAAAAATGAACCACTTTTAGGGGGTCATTTAAGCCCGAATCCGAATTTATTTGATCAAATATTGCCCTAAATCGTTCCTTTTGTGATTTTAGGTACTTTGGGAGAGAAATCTGGAAAAGGAAGCAATTCGGACGTTTTTGGAGCATAAAAGTGAAGAAAACGCCAAAGTCTTAATTTTCCATGCTGGGAACAGTAGGTGACGGCGTCAAGAGCAAAACCTTGACGGCGTCAAGAGCAAATTTCATGAATTTCCATGACGACCCAGAACAGATTTGACGGCGTCACGTAGGAAGGGCGTCAAGAGTAAAAGAGTCGTGACGGCCTGGAAGTGTTTAAGTCTTGACGGCGTCAGAAGTGGATCTAGGCAGTCCGAGGAGAGTTTTGGCGGCGAGGTGATGGTGTCACATTGTTTGTCTTGACGCCGTCATACCTATTTTTCTATATATAGTTTTCTAATTTTCACACATTAAAGAGAGAAGTTTTGGGAGAAACCCTAAGTACGATTTTGGTGTAACTTTACAGGTTTTTCAAGGGTTCCAACCCCTTGATACCTTGCATGATTAATCAAGATAAGTGTTCTTCTAATTCAATCAATATGTCTATGTGTTGGTTGTCTATATCATGTTCTTGTCTTAATTCTATCATGCTAGGCTAGATCTATCTTGTGTTTGCTTAGATCTAATGAAACCTAGATATTGATTATGTGTTGATTACTTGTTTATTCTTGTCTTGGATGAATGATTTATATGTTAGGCTTAAGAAAACTGGCAGATCTCCAAATGGTAACATGCTTGAACGTCTTAAGAAACATGAACCGAGGCGCACTAGGTCTTTATTGGTTGTATTTAATGCATGAGCCACTGTTTACAATCCCTATAGTTGTGCTGGGCATGGTGTAGGAGGAGATAAGAGCTCATAGAATTGGGGAGTTATGTGTGCCACCCCATGAATGGTATTAAGGAATACGATCCGTCATCCATGCAATTATAACAAGTAATTAACGTGTAAAAGATGTCTAGGGAGTAGTGAAATCTAAGTAAACACATTTTCTCCAATTACTGCTCACAACTTTAGTATAATTTAGCTTATTTTCATTTTTAGTATTTTATTTTGATTGCATCTTAGTATTGGGTTAGTTGATTAGCAACTAATTCCGCCCAAATCCTTCAAAACCCCGAGATTTTAATTGCTTTCCATAAAATATAAAAATACAAAATAATCATCCCTCACCTTTAGAACTAGTATTTAGGCTTTCTAATCCTAGCGACACTATTCCTAAGCTGAACGATCAATCCCCCGGTACTTGTCACTATACTATACTACAACGATCAGGTACACTGCCTGGTGGGGGTTGTAAGCTTCTCGAGATCCCTCGAGAGGTAAAGCCTGTTGCGATTCCCATGCATCAAGTTTTTGGTGCCGCAGCCCGGGGAATAGTTATTGTCTAGGTTAGAATTTCTTTTTATTAGGTCTACTTGCTAGATTCCTTTCTAGTAAGATTTTATTTTTATTTTTAGTTTTCTTTAGTTTATCTTATTTCTTTGTGCCTTTGTTTGTAACTCTTCACCACCTGCCATCATGGCAAATGACGAATCCATTAACCTTAGGATCACTAGGAGTCGTATTTCCACTCGAAACCTTGTCTTGCCCTATGCGGAACCCGAAAGAGAAATGCATAGATTGAGACAATATCACTCAACTTCTGAACCATCTAGCGTTGCCATCGATTTTGATGCACCTCTTTCTGAAGAAAATTCAGAAAATCATATCACAACCCCTAGCTCCCAACCCAACGACGAGATGAGTACCCCCGCAACCCCCATTCCTAAGCGCCTTAAGGACTACTCCTCCCCGACCTCTCGTGGCTTCTCAAACGCCATTGTCTACCCAAACGAACACACCAACGAGGTCTTGCATGCAAACGATGTTTGGCTTGTCAAAAGTGTGTGTAAATTTAGCGGACTAGATGAGGAAAATCCAATCCAACACATCAAGGACTTCCTGAAAATAGTGGACACCCTCCATACGGATGGGGCTACTAGAGACACATCCCGATTGCGATTCTTTCCTTTCACCTTATATGAAAAAGCCCAAGAATGGTATGACAAACTCCCTTCTGAATCTATCTTCACATGGGAGCAACTCATATCCAAGTTCTATGAGAAGTTCTTTCCACCTGGAAAAACCTCAGCACTTAGAGATAGGATCCTCCGTTTCCGGAAGGGGAAGGACGAACCCTTCTATAAATCGTGGACTAGATTCAAAGATTTAATAAGACAAGTTCCCCATCATGGCATTGAGCTTTGGCTCTTGGTCCAAATCTTCTACGAAAATATCTCCTCTAATGACCGAAACGGAATTAACCAATCTAGGAAAGGAAGATTGGCCAATCTTAGTGCCGAGGAAGGATGGGATAGGATTGAAGAATATGCTCAAGACCAGGATGACACTTGGGATGAACCTGAATCGACTGTCAGCATTTCTGAGATCACCTCGGATCGGTTGAGCAAAATTCACAAAAGAGTGGATTACCTAGCTGGATCGCAATTACCTAAACAGCTGTCGAATCCTTACTTGATCTGCGATTACTGTGGAGGCCCGCATGAGGTAGAAGAATGCGGAGGAGCAGCCACAACTGAACATGCGTGCTTGTCAGGAGGGGACATTTATACTGATCCCTCCCTTTTGCCTTTTTACCAAAATGACGATTACACCCTTTGGGGAAATCTGGTAAAGAAAAGAGAAGGGGAGGAAGGCCCTGAATTCAAAATCAGGAGCAATTTCGAAGATGACCTTGGTCACTTCACTCAAGAAAAAGACTTGCAAATGAAAGGCCTTAATGAACTTTTTGACGAGCAGCAGGAGGGTATTGGAGAATTTTTCAACAAGCTTAACTCAGCCCTAGATAATCTTCAAACGCCATCGGTAAGCAAAAAAGACCCCATGCTCGCAATAACCACGCGAGCTGGAACGACAACCAAGGACCCTCCTTACCCAAACTCATCCCCCATCACCCTCGACCCAAACAAACCTGGGGAGGAGGATGTCGGCGGTGGTGCCCCAGACCAACCGCCTATGACAACCCCTCCCCCATCAGTCCTGCCTAACCAACCTGTGAGAATCCCATTCCCGTCCCGATTAAGGAACCAGAAAACTGAGAATGATAACAAGAGGTTCTTGTCATACCTAAAAGACTCAGTTGTCACCATACCTCTCCTTGATGCTTGCTATCACATGCCAAAGTATAACACATATTTCAAAAAGCTACTTGCTAACAGAAAGGAACTCGAGGGTCTTGTGACCCTGGGGGAAGAATGCTCAGTGGTAACCCATCGAGGGCTACCAAAGAAGGTAGACGATCCAGGCAGCTTCACCCTACCTTGCTCCATAGGACCTCTATCAAACAAGAATGCTCTTGCTGATTTGGGAGCAAGTATCAATCTCATGCCTCACTCTATGTTCCGTAAACTAGGATATTCTGGATTGAAGTCTACCCGTATGAACATCCAACTAGCCGATAGATCGGTCAAGTACCCCGTAGGGATATGCGAAAATGTGCTAGTCAAAGTTGGGAAATTCAAATTCCTGGTCGACTTCATAATCTTGGATATGGAGGAGGATGACTTGGTACCTATCATCTTAGGTAGACCATTTCTTGCTACCGCTCGTGCAGTCATCGATGTCTACGATGGCAAATTAACCTTACGAGTGGGAGACGATAGCACAACCTTCGACATTAAGGATTCTATGGACCTCTCCCTCGAAGCAGCCAACCAGCTCTACTTTATCGGGGAAGTAGACGAACTCACAGATGTCATTGATAGTTGCGTCGATGAACAGATCGATGAAGGCTGGCTACGGGACGAGAGTTTTCTGCCTTTGCTAGAGGTGGAAAAGACGGAGGATGTTAGTGCAGTCTCCTTCTACCCCAGACAAGAGGCAACGGAGCATCTCGAGCTCCGAAAGCCCGAAAACAAGCTCAAACCTTCTATTATCGAACCTCCTAACGTTGATCTTAAAGAGCTTCCTAACCATTTGGAGTATGCCTTCCTTCAGGGGGAGGACCAACTCCCGGTAATCATAAACTCTTCCTTGGAACATGAACAAAAAGTTAAACTCTTGGAGGTCCTAAAAAAATACAAGGGGGTACTCGCATGGAGTGTGGCCGACATTAAGGGGATTGACTCAACTTTTTGCACACATAAGATTCTTATGGAGGAAGATTATAAACCTACTGTGCAACCCCAGAGGTGAGTGAACCCTAACATTAAGGAAGTAGTAAAGAAAGAAGTTATCAAACTTCTGGATGCAGGACTAATTTACCCAATCTCGGATAGCCCATGGGTCAGTCCTGTGCAGGTTGTACCTAAGAAAGGAGGAATGACTGTAGTCAAGAATGATAAGGGGGAGATGGTGCCCCAGAGAACGGTCACTGGATGGCGAGTGTGCATTGACTATCGGAAGCTCAATGATGCCACAAGTAAAGATCACTTAACCCTTACCATTCATTGATCAAATGTTAGAAAGATTGTCTGGACACGAGTACTACTGCTTCTTGGATGGGTTCTCTGGGTATTTTCAAATTCCCGTAGCACTCGAGGACCAAGAAAAGACCACGTTTACTTGCCCCTATGGAACATTTGCCTACAAAAGGATGCCTTTTGGGCTATGTAATGCCCCCGCCACTTTCCAACGTTGCATGACCGCAATCTTTCACGAACTCATGGAAGACAGCATGGAAGTGTTCATGGATGACTTTTCAGTCTTCGGAAACTCCTTCGACCGCTGTCTTGCTAATTTAGAAAAGATGCTTAAACGTTGTGAGGAAACCAACTTGGTGTTAAACTGGGAAAAGTGTCATTTCATGGTAAAGGAAGGGATTGTGTTAGGGCATAAGATCTCAGGGAACGGAATAGAGGTGGACCAAGCTAAAGTTGAAGCTATATCTAAGTTACCATACCCCACGTCTGTTAAGGCAATACGCAGCTTTTTGGGGCACGCCGGATTTTATCGGAGATTCATCAAAGACTTCTCCAAAATTGCCCGGCCAATGACTCAATTGCTTGTGAAGGATGCTCCGTTCGATTTTTCCCAAGAATGCAAAGATGCTTTCGATCTCTTAAAAAAAGAGCTCACACAAGCTCCAATCATGATCACACCCAACTGGGAGTAACCGTTTGAAATCATGTGTGACGCTAGCGATTTCGCTGTCGGGGCTGTACTGGGCCAACGTCATGACAAGCTTTTCCAACCTATTTACTACGCTAGAAAAACCATGAATCTCGCTCAAGAGAATTACTCCACCACCGAAAAAGAATTATTAGCCGTAGTGTTTGCATTCGACAAATTCCGACAATATTTTGTCCTTTCAAAGACAGTCGTCTTCACTGATCACTAGGCTCTTCGATATCTGTTTGCGAAGCAGGATGCCAAGCCACGACTAATTCGGTGGATCTTGTTGTTACAGGAATTCGATGTTGAGATTCGCGATAAGAGGGGGGCAGAGAATCTGGCCGCTGATCATCTATCTCGTCTCGAAAACCCCTTGGATAAGCACGATAGAAGTGAGATTAGGGATTCGTTTCCTGACGAACAACTGATGTCAATGATTGATTCGGAGCCATGGTACGCCGACTTTGCTAATTACTTCGCAAGTAGATGTAGACTTGTTCCTGAACACCTGACTAGATAAGAAAGAAAAAGGTTCTTTTCTCCGCTTAAATACTACTTTTGGGATGAACCATTTTTATTCCGAAGGTGTCCAGACCAAATTATAAGACGCTGTGTTTCGGAAAGTGAGGCAGTAAAGATTGTGAGGGAATGTCACTCTGGTCCCTCTGGCGGGCATCATGGAATAAACGTTACCGCCCGAAAGATTCTCGATGCGGGATTCTATTGGCCCACAGTTTTCCATGATGTAAAAGAAATGGTGCAAGCGTGCGATGCATGTCAACGAGCCGGGAATATATCACATAGGGATGAAGCACCTCAGAACTTTATACAAGTTTGTGAGGTATTCGATGTTTGGGGGATTGACTTCATGGGACCCTTCCCATCTTCAGGGGGAAACGAGTACATATTAGTCGCCATTGACTATGTGTCAAAATGGGTTGAGGCACAAGCCCGTAGGACCAATGACGCAAGAGTAGTCATTCATTTCCTGAAAAAGCTTTTCGCGAGATTCGGGATTCCGAAAGCTCTCATCAGTGATAGGGGAACCCATTTTTGCAATGCACAAATGGAAAAGGTCATGAAGAGGTATGGAGTGCCCCATCGATTCTCCACCGCCTATCATTCACAGACCAATGGCCAAGTCGAAAACACCAATAGAGCTATTAAAAGAATACTTGAAAAAACGGTTAGTCAAAACAGAAAGGACTGGTCATTTAAACTCGACGAAGCCTTATGGGCATTCCGAACCGCCTACAAAACACCTATTGGAACGACCCCATTCCGCATGGTGTATGGTAAGGCATGTCACTTACCAGTAGAATTAGAACACAAGGCTTATTGGGCGCTTAAGACATGCAACTTAGATTACGCAACTGCTGGAAATAATAGGTTTTTGCAATTACACGAGCTTGATGAGCTTAGACTAGAAGCCTACGAATCCTCCATCACATATAAAGAGAGAGCTAAAAGATGGCATGACCAAAGAATTAAGAAACCCAAAGAATTTTTAGAGGAAGACAAGGTCCTATTATACAATTCTCGGTTGAGATTATTTCCGGGAAAACTTAAGTCTAGATGGTATGGACCGTTCACGGTAAAGAATTCTTCTAAATTTGGAGCAGTAGTGTTAAGTGATGATGAAGGTAGGGAGTTCACTGTTAACATACAACGTGTAAAACACTACCAAGAGAATAACAATGAAATGATTAGTGAGGAGGATGTGACATTTGATGATGAAATCACGTAGTAACCCATGACCTTGAGTCTAGCTACAAGACTCGTAAATAAAGAAAAGCGCTTCTTGGGAGGCAACCCATGTTTTGTGTGATTTTATTTGTTTGATTGTTATTTGCTTCCGTATGCATGTTTTGTTTTTATTGTTGGTTGATCATGTTTCTAAACTAAATAGTGGAAATACTTTATTTTGTTGTTTTGGCCTAATCTTAACTCCACCTAAAGGTATTTTTTGCAAAAGATAAGTGTAAGGGGAAACCTCAAATATGTTTTTAAGAAACAACCGATCATGATTCTCCACAATATTAAATGAACATGTGTATTCGTATTTGTTAGAGTCAAATGCTTGTATTGAGTCATAATGAAGTTTTGCAGGATTTTCCAGGAAGTAGAACCAAGTTTTTCCAGAAATTTTCTGGAAACTTAACATAAGAATTTCTGCAGGTCAATTCTGACGGCGTCAGGGGTTTACTCTTGACGGCGTCAGGAGTTAAAAATCTGGAAATTTTACCGGTTTTGTTTTTCTAACGGAGTCTTATGGTTTTTGTGAATTATTAAGTTTTATAATCTCCAGGAGATCTGCAAACTTCATTCCACAAGCATTATATCTTATCTTGTTTTCTAGGATTTAGTAACTTATATAGAATGCCGCCGATCTTACGCGAGGTTGTCTTTTCTATTTTGTCAGGTTTTACAGGTTATGTATGACAAGAAGATGATTTACATTCTGGAAGGGATGCTTTGATTGTTCATTTTCTTGGAGGAAGATTTAACCTAGCCACCCTATTATCCATACCGAGCGAATCAGGGGAGTATTTGATTTCATTCTCTTTACTTTTTCACTTTTACATTCTTTACTTGAACATTGGGGACAATGTTCATCTTAAGTGTAAGGGGAGGGTAAAAAGATGATACCTTACATATGCACTTTCGCTTGAGTTTGTTTTGTTTGATGGTAGATGTGTAATAAAACTATAAGAAATACTTGTTAGTGCAATTTTAGCGCCAAATTTAAAATTTTTTACAACATTTAGGAGTGAAACTTTAGCCATAGCAAGCGTCTCATGGATAGGAGATTGTATGACTAGCACATAACCGTATATTCAGAAAAATTTTCCATTCAAATATGTGAGGTTCGCCTTTAGATTTGATAGGAAAAGCATTCACTATTAGTGCTTATGAGTGTACCGGTAGCATTTAGATTCTAGAACTTGCGTTAGTGATGCATCCCGAGACCGCTAGTGAGACTACATTCGTGTGGTAGGATTTACTACATGATAAGAGGCATTAGGATTACCCTTGTGTTAAACCCGTATTATAATTACTTGACCATTTAAGTCATATTACTTGGCTAGTTAAGTCAATTAATTTTTCCCACACCCTTAGCGTTGTACTCATTTTTAGTACACGATACCCCTAGTACACCCCTCCGAGCCTATCTTTTCGTTTCTAACTTTAAGCATTTTACTTAAAGGAAGAATTTGTTACACCCCACTTAAATGTACACCCAAATCGCCTTAGCCTTCCGTGTATGCGCTCATTTTTAGTGCATTATTGTTATTTGTTAAACCATAAGTTAACTATCTAATTGATTACATGGTTGCTAAGTCGAGTCATATCTTTGTACATATTGTTTTGGGACGATTGGGACTCATGGGTAAGTACTTATTTTATGAGTAATGGGGAAGAACATCATTTATTACCCCCATATGTACGTTAATCTTAAAAGTGCTCCAAGTGTTTTGATTTTCTTAATTCGAGTCATTAGATTAGTCAAATGTAAAGTATGTAAAGATTCAAGTGTAAGGGAAATGTTCATTCCCTATGATTTATTATTTTGGATGGTAGGGTAAGAGTGTATGCAAAAAAAAAAAATAATAATAAAAAAAAAAATCGAAAAAATCAAGAAAAAGAAAAAAAAAATATAGAAAAAGGAAAAAGAGAAAAAAACATACGGACTACCATCCCGTTTCATTCTATGTTTATTTTATGTTTTTGTTATTTTTCATTTTTTAGCTTAAGTCGAGTCTAGTCTTGGCTTAGCAACGCCATCTTGTACATGTAATTAACCAAGATTGTTAACTCGCCACCAGTAAAACTTCCTTTATCCAACAAAACCGTGTATTTCATATCCCTACACCTAACGTTACAACCCTTTAAAAGACCTCTTTGATAGTTTATCCTAGGTGCTTACGCCATGTGGTGGAGGTTTGATCCTTTCCCAAGCCTATGGTAATCTATTTTGCTATGACAGGTAGTGAGAGATATCTTCCGTTTCCATATTGTAATTTACACTTTATTACACCCGAGAGATGTGAGTATCTAAACACTATTTGTGAGGTGCTTGTGTATGACCTCCGTGCTTGTCTATTGGTCTTTAGTGGAACGATTATTTGTTGTAATTACTTTTATATTAGTGTAAAATGACCCCTAACTTGTCTTTTGAGTAGAATAAAAGCGCATTTGCTTGAGGACAAGCAAATCTCAAGTGTAAGGGTATATGATGAGGCGAAAAATGAACCACTTTTAGGGGGTCATTTAAGCCCGAATCCGAATTTATTTGATCAAATATTGCCCTAAATCGTTCCTTTTGTGATTTTAGGTACTTTGGGAGAGAAATCTGGAAAAGGAAGCAATTCAGACGTTTTTGGAGCATAAAAGTGAAGAAAACGCCAAAGTCTTAATTTTCCATGTTGGGAACAGTAGGTGACGGCGTCAAGAGCAAAACCTTGACGGCGTCAAGAGCAAATTTCATGAATTTCCATGACGACCCAGAACAGATTTGACGGCGTCACGTAGGAAGGGCGTCAAGAGTAAAAGAGTCGTGACGGCCTGGAAGTGTTTAAGTCTTGACGGCGTCAGAAGTGGATCTAGGCAGTCCGAGGAGAGTTTTGGCGGCGAGGTGACGGCGTCACATTGTTTGTCTTGACGCCGTCATACCTATTTTTCTATATATAGTTTTCTAATTTTCACACATTAAAGAGAGAAGTTTTGGGAGAAACCCTAAGTACGATTTTGGTGTAACTTTACAGGTTTTTCAAGGGTTCCAACCCCTTGATACCTTGCATGATTAATCAAGATAAGTGTTCTTCTAATTCAATCAATATGTCTATGTGTTGGTTGTCTATATCATGTTCTTGTCTTAATTCTATCATGCTAGGCTAGATCTATCTTGTGTTTGCTTAGATCTAATGAAACCTAGATATTGATTATGTGTTGATTACTTGTTTATTCTTGTCTTGGATGAATGATTTATATGTTAGGCTTAAGAAAACTGGCAGATCTCCAAATGGTAACATGCTTGAACGTCTTAAGAAACATGAACCGAGGCGCACTAGGTCTTTATTGGTTGTATTTAATGCATGAGCCACTGTTTACAATCCCTATAGTTGTGCTAGGCATGGTGTAGGAGGAGATAAGAGCTCATAGAATTGGGGAGTTATGTGTGTCACCCCATGAATGGTATTAAGGAATATGATCCGTCATCCATGCAATTATAACAAGTAATTAACGTGTAAAAGATGTCTAGGGAGTAGTGAAATCTAAGTAAACACATTTTCTCCAATTACTGCTCACAACTTTAGTATAATTTAGCTTATTTTCATTTTTAGTATTTTATTTTGATTGCATCTTAGTATTGGGTTAGTTGATTAGCAACTAATTCTGCCCAAATCCTTCAAAACCCCGAGATTTTAATTGCTTTCCGTAAAATATAAAAATACAAAAATAATCATCCCTCACCTTTAGAACTAGTATTTAGGCTTTCTAATCCTAGCGACACTATTCCTAAGCTGAACGATCAATCCCCCGGTACTTGTCACTATACTATACTACAACGATCAGGTACACTGCCTGGTGGGTGTTGTAAGCTTCTCGAGATCCCTCGAGAGGTAAAGCCTGTTGCGATTCCCACGCATCAGCCATTAAAACGATTTTGGCGCCAAAATAACTTTACACCCAATTGGGACTTGATAGCGTGTGGCAGGTGGGTGCTGGAGTAGGGGACATGTAGTAGCTTGGGCGGTAGATGTGACTAGGATGGTAGAGGGTGCAAGTTGGAGTGGTTTTGCAGATGGTGGTATTGGAGAAGGAGGGGGTGAGTGGTATTGGGAGGGAAAGGCAGGGTCAAACCTGCGTTGACCCTGGTATTATTAAAACGTAAGTGGGCTGGAAGGGGTATTGGGCCAAGGTGTTGTGTTGGATTTGGTTTTGTCTTGGACTAAAATAACAAAGGAATCCGTTTGGTTGTAATGGATAACACAAGGACCTATTTTGCAATTCACTGAAAACTGGAGGGCCTGATATGTAAACTCCCCAAAATTATTATAAGCGTGAGTTTTGCCAAGCTTGCATTAACCAAGGACCACTTTTGCAATTTTTAGAAATCCAAGGACTAAATCTGCCAAACCTTAAAAGTTGAGGGACCAATCTTGTAATATCTCAAACTTTTCACCCAAGGATCATTTTTGCCAAAGTTCATTAACACAAGGACCATGATTGATAATTTCTAAAACTTTAATCCCAGGGACCATTTTTGACAACTTTGCAAAGTTCTAAGACTACTTTTGTAAACTTTTGAAACTTTTCACCAAAGGACTAATTATGACAACTTGTGATTTCAAAAGGACCTTTGGTGACTTTTCTTACAAAAGAAATGCTCAGGGACTAATTTTTACAAGTTTTGAAAGTTGAGGGACTGAAACTGCTAATTATGCAAACTTTGTTCATTTTTCATTTGTTTTCAATCATTTTGCATCTGAAACATGTAAAACACAATCCTGGGATATTTTCTGGATTTTGATGCGTTTCTGAGTGTTTTTAAATGTTTTGTAGTTCAGATAAGACAAAAATGATGAGTATTTACACACTCATCAGGAAGAGTTGTGAAATCCTAAAATCTAGAACTTGTGAAATTCTAAATTTACCCCTAAAACTTTGAATCGAATAAGAAAGTTATGAATCTAAAACCTAAGTTAATGAATTACCTAAACCCTAAAATCACTTATAAGATTACTAAGAGCCTTACACGATAATTTAACTAACATTTTAAGAAACTTTAAAAGGTAAAAGCTATCACAAAACATTTTCACACGTTTACATGTAGACCTTGGGCCGAAAATTCTCTTGTCACACTTTAATTTTTGTCTTTGGGCCTTAAACATTAAAAGTATAACAAAAGAGAAGCCCATTGTAATATCCTGGAGATGAGCTTAACTAGTCAAAAGGGATCTCCCCCATATCACGGTCATTGAATGTATTTCCTTTTCAAAGTACACGCTCCTCCCATAATTTTCTCTCAAAACACACGGATTCCTTTTCACACTTAACCTTCACGCATGAAACCCTAAAAATCCATACATGACGGCTTGTCTTTTGCTCTCAAATATAGAATACCAAGGAGTGTCGATTGTGGCTTAGTTGGTGGTGTTTTGATCGAGTGTACATCTGTTCGAGAGGGGTTGGATTTGCTTTGTTCTTGGCTTGAGTTTGGTGTATTTGTTTCTTGTTTTCTTTCCAACCGATTAGCACAAGGTATCACACGTGACCTGGCTCTTTTCTTCTCATTTGATTTTCTTTATATACTCATCTGTTCATGATACGATGGCTGGAATGAACCTGTTTAATGATAAACATGTTTATGCGCATGGTAAGACTCACATGAAATCATAAGTTCTTCACATAAAATAACGTTGGGAAATCCTTTTTGGTCGACCTATATATGTTGGGTGTTAACGCATAATATTGTTGAATCAATCTCATGTTTACTACTTTAATAACCTGCTTTGAATATGTATATAATGAGCCTAAAACTAATAAAGATCAGTCATAAAAATGGTTAGGCATGAAGCATGCCAACGTGTGATATTATGGGTGTTGCAAATGTTTTGTTCTAAAACTATTAAAGAGGCTGCGAGTTGGTTTCGTCACAAGGGGTGTCGCGGATTTTTTTTGTGTCGACGTTGTTTTCTGCTTTGTCTCTTGAATCAGTAACTATGCGTACGTAAATCTGGTCACTTAACACTTTTTCGATACATAATATAGACCTTAAAATCTGAAAGTATACTCAACATAAAATGGTGGTGGTGCATTGGGTTAAAGGTGTGAGTCATGGAAAAATTAAAACAAAATAAAGAGTAAAAGAACATGCATGTGTAATCAGTAGTAAGCAAAAATTTAGCTTGTGAAGTCATATGAGTGTACATGTTTTGTCACGTGAAAATAAGGGTGTGTGATCAAGACTTCTTGGATCTACATCACCATCCAAGCACACACAAATATAATACTTGGAACTACATCACCATCCAAGTTCACACAAATATCCCCATCTTTGACTCACACACAAGTCGGAAAACAATAACATAATATACGTAACCTATCACGTAACACTTGTTACGTTTGTATGTGGACACCTATAACATCTCGAATCTTCATAGTTGTCGAGAGTTCTTCTCTTGCACTTCATGGAAGAGGAAATCACTTATAAACATATACCGACATGTTATAGTGATCAAAGAATAAAAAGAACAAAGACCAGAAAGTTTTGTGTGTGTGAAAGTCTGTTTTCTGAAGTGTAACAGTTCAGTATTTATAGGCGACAAGAGGGAAAGGGATGGTCCCGTAAATGCCAGAAGGTCCTTTATCACTAAGGGATCTTCGGCCTATTTAAGGGACCGCCGCGAAAAAATGCTCCCTTTTTGTTCTGACATGGTGAAATCTTATCTGGTTCAGGCTAAACTGATTTGGGGGGAAAACTAGTTGTTATAAAGTTTGATTTTGAATTTATTTTCTTAATAAAACATTTCTTTTTAAAACACAAAAATACTTTTGTGAAAATGTTTTGTCAAAGTTAAAAATGTAAGTTTAGGTGAAAATAAAATTCTTTGATCACTTAACTAATGACGGTATAAAGTTTGTTCATACCTGAAGTGATGTTGAAGCAGCTACGTAGAAGAAACGAGTTTCCTCGATTAGAAACTTATAAACCGTAACTTTACGTAACATGTCTTTATATTTTGTGATTATCAAAACACGAGAAGACCGAATAATGTGAATAACGTTTTTGACATTATTTGTATTAACATATAGTACAACAATAGTGGCGATATCATCCACTTATACATAACTTTACATTGTTGGTTTATAACAAACTTACCAACTTCTTTTTTCTTTTTCTTTCTTCTTTTTTTTATTTTTTTTTTCTTTTAAACTTTAACTAATGGTGTAAAATTTTACCACTTCACCATAATAATAAATCTGGATAATTTTTTTCATATACTCATAACTTCAGATGTAAAAGAAAGTAGTAAACACACAAAAATAAAAAATGTACAATATTTACTTTCGCTTCCAATTGCATTGTGTAATTTCCCGACTTAAATCTACAGGGTAGGCTAAGGTGTAACGAAACATTTTAATACATGTGTAAGAAATGAAATGAATAGCTCTAAGGGGTTTTTCTAGGGGTGTCTTATTCTAAAAATGAGAGTAACAAAAGGGTTTATATGGGGGTTAACTAACTAATGTAGTTAGTTAATAATACATAACATATACAGGCTATTTGGGTGTAATCCTAAAAATTTATCAAGTTAGACAAGTCACTCCAATTATATCAATAATACTCATTATGGTGGTCTCGAATAGTATGCAAGCAAAGTTCTAAAGTTTACAAGTCACCGGCACACTCATATATTTGTGGAATTTGGGGAAAATATTGGGAAACGGATACGCTCAATTCTCACAATTTTATATATTAGAAGTTATGTGTGTGGCTATGCAACTTAGATTTAACAAAAACATGCTAAAAAATTTTAAATTTAAGCATATTAAGCACATGGTATCGCATATTTTTGAAAAATAAGGACAAGCAAGTGTTCTAATTCTCCATCCCCCCACTTAAGTTAAACAACGTCTTCATTGTTTGAATTTGAAATTAAAAACAGGAAATAAAAAGAATTAGTATGGTTCCTCTGAGATTTGCTCGGAATGATCCTCCATTATGCGTTTGCAAGCAACTTTCTACTTTCTGTGCATGGAAAGCGTTCAAACCTAAATGAACGATGTCTATATATAAAGTACATAAACGTATATATACCACCAATTTTAAACACATGTAATAAGAAAATCCAACTCGTGCAATAACTTATTAGTAGTTAGTAAATACAAAACCTAAAAAATTAAAATTAAAAATCTGGAAATTTCATCAGATCTGACAGACTTGATAAACAAAAACAGAAAAAGATAAACCGGGTTGTCTCCTGGTGAGCACTTTTCTTTATTCCAGAGTTTTCAAGTTAGACTCACGTTCAGCTCATACTTTGCATCATTATAGAAGTCGGAAGCGTCGCGCTCCCTTATTCTCAAGCTAGTGATATCTAGCGTATCTTGCCCATATTTGATTTCCACACCATTTCTTCTCAAAATCAGTACTTTCGGGCAATGATGATAAAACAATAGACGGGAAATTAGCATTATTAAGCAAGCATAAATAGGCAAGGTGGGGTGGTAGTTCAACAAACACTTTGTGGTACTCGTCGGTCCTCTTAGTTTTCCTACGCTTGTTGATAAATTCACAATCATACCACTCATCATCAGAATCACTTATAATATCATTCTTTAGTTCGGTAGGTACATTAAGATCAATGAATTCTTCATGATTCGGATTAGACGACATGTTTTGGGTCAAAGTATCTCCCATTAGCCTCACTTCTAGGTCGAGGTCCATACGTTCTCTTAATCCTATCATGTAAACTCCTTTAATTATGCTTTTAACAAGATTTTTGCATTTAAAGACTAGTTTGTCATTCCCTACCCTTAATGAGATTTTCTTTTAAAGACATCTATCTTAGCATGAGCAGTAGACAAGAAAGCTCTTCCAAGGATGAAGGGAATCTTAATATCTTCGGGAATATCTAGTATAAAAAAAGTCTATAGGGAATATAAACTTCTCGTTCCTAACAAGCACATTTTCAGCTATCCCCTTAGGTCATTTCACCGTTTTATCAGCTAATTCAATAAATAGCTTAGTATGGGATTATTTTCCCAAGCCTAGGGTAGCAAATGTCTTAAAGGGCATAACACTAACACTAGCTCCTAAGTTAACTAAGGCATTATTGAAAGATATGTCATTAATAGAACAAGGTAAAGTAAAACTTCCTGGATCATTTTCTTTGTGAGGCAAGACATTTTGATCAATTGCAGAGCATTCTTCTTTCATTGCAGCCTTGATCTCCTCTACAATCCTTGACTTCTCTCTGAGCAATCTTCTTACGCTGATTAAAGAGTTAAAGAAATATTGGGGCTTCAAGGCATCACCATTCAGCAATCTTCCAGGAAAAGGTATAGGCAAGACTTCAGTTGTAATGATTGCTTTGACATGATCCCTTGGATTTGTTTCAGTTGAACCAGGTAGACCTCCATATCCACTTTCTTGAAGTACCTTGCTCATCTGACCGATTTGTTGTTCTAATGCTTTGATCGAAGCTCCTTGATTTCTTGAAGTAGCATCTACTGAAGCATAGATTTCTTTGATCAAAGTAATGTTTTCTTCATGTCTTTTAGCAGCATCATCCATAATCTATTTTAGAGTATCATCCAAAGTTTGCCTCCGTTCTTGATAAGATGGATTTACGCTATCCCTTTGATAATAACCTGGAGCAGTTGCTCTGTACCTTCCTGAAAGTTGTGATCGTTGTCCAAATTGTGTGTAGTATGCTTCTTCAAGAGTTTCACTTTCATTCATTGATGGAAAAATTTTAGTGCAGTGAGGTCCTTGGAATTTTTCACAACCAACTTGGGCAGCATAAACTTTTTCATCTCTTTTCTGCATATCTCTACTAAGCTTGTCCAACTAAGCTTGAATAGCAGCGAACCCGTCAAAATTAGTAATGCTTTTAGATCTAGTAGAGGTTCCATCATGCCATTTCTAAGAGTGATCAGCTGCATCTAGGATAGCCTTCCTAGGATTTACTGCACTCATCTGAGGTACAACACCCTTTAAATCCAAGATTTTCCGAGTAGGCACGTCCAATCCCTGATAAAACAATATTATTTGCTGCATAGTGGTTTTATAATGTTGAGGAAATTTCAATAATAATTCTTTAAATCGCTCCCAAGCCAGATAGAGAGCCTCATCAGGCTCTTGCTTGAAGTTATTGATAGCCTCCATCTTTTTAGCGGTCTTTGCAGGTGGACAATATCTCTTAAGAAATTTGCTCTTCAAGTCATCCCATTTTTCAATTGAACCAACCGGTTCATTCTTTAGCCACCTGTTAGCAGCTCCTACAAGTGAAATAGGAAAAACTCGAAGCATAAGTTGGTCAATTGTTACTTTCTCCATAGTAAACAAATCAGCAATTTCAAGGATCTTCTCCACGTGTTCATTAGCATCTTCGTGATCTGACCCACTGAAAGTATTATCTCGCAGCTCTTTGAGAAATTGACCCTTTAGTTCAAACTTACCGTTCTCTTCAAACTTCGGTCTAGTAACTCCTGAACCATAGTCCGCTCGGGTTTTGTTCATGTACTCTTCCATGGTAGGGTCCGTCATACTGGTATTTCTTCCACTTCACTAGCTTCCTCCTGTTTAGAAAAGTAATCAAGTTCTAACGAACTTGAAAGATCAAAGCTTTTTGTGTTGAAAAGCCTTTTAAGTGAATGAAAAGCTCGTTCAGGATCGTCAAAAGGTTTGGTTAAGTTATTAGTCGAACTTCGGGTCATGCACTTTCTAAAATCAGCACAAAAGCATCAGTAGGGTAGGTTTGATAAAGTAAAATATCAGAAAACTAACAATGAAAATGGAATACAAAGAATAAAAGTTGCTGATATCCGTAGATGATGCGGTGTATCCTATAAAAAGGATGCGCAGTATCTAATTACATTAAAATTAAATCAGACTTTCATTAAGAAAATAAATATGTCGTATCAATAAAATAGATACGCCGTATGTTTAGATAATCAAAAATCAATTATATATTTTTTTTAAAACTAAATGCGGCGTATCAATTAAATTGATGTGCCGTATCTTCGTTACGTTTTAAAATACAAGATTTTTTATTTCAATAGAGATGCGCCGTATCGATAAAAATTGATGCGCCGATTCTTGTTAATTTAATAAATTCATTAACTGTTTTTATTAAATAATCAGTACTCAGTATCTTTAAAAACGATGCGTCGTATGGCGTTTAGGATTTTTTTTGAAAAATTTTCTGATTAAAAACAGAATACGCCGCAACTAGGGGATAGATGCGCCGTACTAGAATTATTAAATATTTACGTTGTATAAAATATTAAAACGCAATGCGCCGTATCTAAAAAATCAGATGCGCCGCAACGTTTGTATCAGCAAAATACAACATATAGCAAACAATGTAGAAAAACAAAGAAAAACAAAAATTGCAAAAATACAGAAAAATAAAAACTAGAAAAGAATAAATATGCAGAATTATACAATAAATACAATTATACTAATACACAACAAAGTTAGCAGTTAAAAATCTAAAAATACAAAAACTAAACATGTTAGAAAACCTAATTAAATTACTAATAAATAAACAGATATTAAACAATTCACTCCATTGCAACGGCACAAAAAAAACTTGATGTGACGTGCTATCTCGCTGTAGAATGTCCTTACTCAAAATTTATAATAGCTGACTTATCCTATAGCACACACTAACGAGCAGTGTACCCGATCAATGTAGCCTAATTGGTAAGTATAGTGTCGATCACTAAGAGTGGAACGTTAATAACTAGTATGTTTATCAGTATTTTTATATCTAAGTTAGCTTTGTAATCTAATCTAATGCAGGGGTTTTCAGTCTGAGAGACTGGGATGATTTGGTTTGATTAAACTAAACTAAAACTATTGAGCAGAATACAGCGAATGGCGAACAAGTACACAGATAGATAACATAAACAGATAGAAGGCCTGACTAATGATTAAGTAGTTTGTCACTTGTTTTATTTCTAGTTTTATATGATGAGTATCGTAAACTATTCTCTCTCGTTGCTTCTTGACTATAGGCGAGTAAACCATTAATGATCACTTATGTCTAAGAATTAATTTACTAACTTATTAGACTACTGAACTAATCGTAGGATGAGTATGGCGGCCAAAAAAAGAACCAAAACTTCTTAATAAAACAAGAACCAAAAAAACTTACTGCTAGACACAGAGGTTATCAAAGCACATATAACAAGAACCAAAAAAACTTCATATAAACTTTAATCGATGGGAAATCAATTTTAAAGGGAGCAATATGGCGGTCAAAAGCCCATCAATCCTGATGGATTAAAGCTTACTATTATAATAAAACAAAACTTCTTAATCGAGTTAAAACACATTCAGGACCTTCTTACGGCTATGAAATCTTCACTTTGGTTGTATTGCCTATTCGTATATATTCTTCTCCTCAGGGTTTCTTCTTTTCGTTTTAGGGTTTATGGCACATGAAATCCGGCTGTATCTTGGGGTATTTATAGTTTCTGTCTGAGGGATCGATGCGGCACATCTACTAAGCAAATGTGGCGCATTGACTTAACTTCGCGTGGGGTCCATGATTAATATGTTAAGGAATATTCATACACCGTCTTCAAATGCGACGTATCTTCAATGCAATGCGGCGCATGTCCTTTAGTGTCTTGGATTTTATTTGGTGAAGTCTGGATAGTGATGCTCCGTATTTCAGAATTGTGATGCGGCGTATCTAAGCTAAAACAAGTTGGTTCTTCTTCGTTGACCAAAGTTTCATATGTGGCGCATTAAATAAATTAGATGCGGCGCATTCTTTAAAGTCAGGAATGGTCTTTAAATCATCGTTTAGTAGACTATTCTAACCTTGATCATTTAGCTTCATATTTCATCCAAAATCACTAACTTTCATCAATTGCTTGTTTTTACTTGAGAATTACTAAAGTAAACAATTAAGCATCGTTTCTCATAGATAATAATATAAAACAAGTCAAATAAATAGAATAAATGATGACAATAATATGTACTTATTTGATGTCATCACCAACTATCAATATCCAACACGTCAAAACTAGATTAACATAAGTCGATCTAAAAGGTTTAAAACAAAGTTTTAATTGGTAAAACTATTCAACCCCCTTCTAGTTTTCAATAATGTTGTTGATCCTGGTTTGACTGATTCTCAAATGCAGTTTGCTAATGCCTTTTGCATTAGTTTTTTTTGGTCAACTTAGATTGCATTTGTAGTAGGTTTCATAAGTGTGGCATGTCATTCTTATGATAGTTTAGGTTTGAGCATTGTTGGCGCGTTTGTTTTCGCCTAGTTTTGTACTGAGATGTAGGATTCACCCACATTCGTTGTACTTAACTGTTTTTTTGGAGTAATAAATTTACCGGGGAAAGCCTTTACCCAAAAAAACCCCCATCCTCTGTGAATACAATGATAGGGATATCATGGAGTTAAACCCACGACGGAATATTACACGTGTCCTCCTTTAATAAATTTGCATCTGGAGACTACTTTTTCAGAATTAATGGCACATTACGAATAAACCATGGCCCATTTCAAGCATTGCATACATCCCATTCTTAGAACTAAACTTAAAAAAGAACAAGCCTTTAGAATTCATCATAGTTTTAACAAGGCCATACTTGCTCCATGTGTTCTTGATATAATTTTCAACAACCAGATATGGCACTCTTTTTCCTAGAAAAAACCCATAAACATAATTACTATTCGTTCATTCACTTCAAGAACCGAAGCTAATAAAATTGCAACATCAGCCCCATTATCAGTCAAAAATACTAATGTACGGAAATTGACATTTTTCTTACTTGGTTCACCATTTAGACTAGATTCAGCGTTCAAAAGATTAGCATAAGACTAAGTGTAACAATTCGCAATTTCAGGTTAATTACTATTCCCGGAAAATTTTACTATTCACTTTTACTATTCATTTTTCCTAAAATTTTTCCCGAAATTTGATTTTTGTTTCATGGCCTCGAGTGATAAATCATTTCCATAGCAAATTAAAAGTTTGACACTCATCAGATCATTTCCGTGAAAGTTATTAAGGAATTACACGTTTTAGGGTAAAACGTCATTCAAAAGTTCTACGCACAACGAAACTCGACCGCGTTAATTTTCCCCGTATCAGAAAAATGTTTGATACACTCATGATTTATTTGAGAATAAATCATGACTGAGAAAAACATGACCAAATAAACCTCGGCCGTGAAAAACTGGAATTTTCACTTTTAAGCGTTTTTACTCAGCCGTAACCTTAGCCTATACCTGCACCGCGTTTCTAAGACGATTTGAGTTTTCACATTTTTGGAAAAATTCAACATATTTTTTCCCTCCTCCTTTGACCAAAAATCATTCCTTGATTTTATAAGTCATTCCTTGATTTTTAGGCTTACGGTTTTATGTCTAAAAGACATTTAATACCAACCGACACTAGACTGAGCCTAGTCTAGACATTATAAGTCATTTTAAATCATTTTTATCGTATTAGAAAAGTAACATTTTACTTTTCTCAATTTTACACAATATTCGTACGTTTTACGTATTACGCGTTTTAGACCCGTGTTTCCAGTTTTAGCAGGGTTTTAGCACCCCAATGGAACCTACCACTCATTTTATATTTTATTATGGAGTATTTTGACAAGTTTAATCATTCTTCCAAGTCTCGTATTTTTACGATACCCGGTTTTACGTATTATGGCTTAATCATTTACGGTTAGCATTTTACGGAGTCAAAACTAACTTCATAAGCTTGGATAAGATCATCACAAACCAACTCATCCTTCCTATCCAAGGCAAACCGCCATAGGGGGGGGGGGATTCACCTCACACATGGCTTGATCTCATGCTTGAAGCAATTGGATGAGTACAAGTGTTCAACTTGCTCTCTAAGTGTTGACTAGTCAAGTTAGTAACCTCCTCAACTCACTATAAAGCCCCTCCTCCTCCTCTTCTTGTACGCCACCATCACCTCACACTTAGCTAATTCTCTTCCAATTTTATGCAAGAATCAAGTACTACAACAACATAGAAACTCTAGTTTGGCTTTGATTCATCAAACTACTTCCAAAACTCATAAACTTTGGTGATTTCTCTTGAGTTTGAATCCACTCAAGTCACCTCAACTTTCATCATCTCTCTTTAAAGAGTACAAGAGTAGAAAGATTGCATGAAGTGAAGTAGGTTGAAGCTAAAGTCTATCAAAGTCCTTACCTTACATGTTAACTTCCTTTCTTATTTGAAAGCCAAAAGTTGTAAGCCAAACCCTAACATGCTTCTTGTTAAATATCATAATCATGTTATTTACATATCATTCATGCTATATTATGTCTTGTGATCATGTCCATGATGTATAAAAATGAGTAAAACAAATTATTGTAAATGATTGTTAAGTTAGGTTATTTAAACAAGTAAACTAGTGACTTTCTTGGTATAATCTGATCAAAATGGTAAAATTATGATATTGGATCATTACATATTGTAGTAGAGAACCTAACAAGGAAACCATAGCAATTTGAACCACCTAAAACGAGTATACGAGTCAAAAGTTATGACCATTTGAAGTTACAAAAACTTTGCGGCAAAACTGCCAAAATAGTTTCTGTGACAGAACATAAAACACGCAAAAAGAGGCATTTCTGGTCCATTTCATGAAAAAGTTAAAGCACGAACGTTTTCTTCAAAAACTCAGGAGCACGTCTCCAGAAAACCAATAACGAATGAGATTTTTCTCAGTTTCTTAACAGCTATTTACATATATAATGGTTATGTTTTAATAAGACCAAGAGGTCTTATGACCTAGATTCAAGACCACAACCATGGCTAAAGCCAAGGTTGAGTCTCAAGACCATGGAACAATGACCAAAGGTCATGGCAAGGCCATGACTAAATGACCATATAAACTTACTTAGACGAAAACATGAGCTAAAGTATTGGTGATAACTTGAACATACAATTTGGATCTACTTCATCTAAAGAACCATGAGATATTACAAGTATTTGTCATACAAGTTATAAGAAACTTACCCTAATAACAATCTTCATGTAAAGATAAACTTTCCTAAGTTTATTCAAATATTAGACATGTAACTTTTCGGATCAAAACTTATATATATATATATATATATATATATATATATATATATATATATATATATATATATATATATATATATATATATATATATATATATATATATTATCAACTACTACAATAGTAGGGAGCCTCATGTGAGGAGTTCATTATGTAAGCCGTCGAGATGAGTTGTGGATTTACGAATTAAAGTGTCCTGGCTCCTCGAACGTTTACTAACATGACTTCTGAATTATGTCGACCCGAACGGTAGTAAACGATATATAAACTATACATGTTTCATGAACCATTTCTTTTCAAAGACTTACACTATACATTGTACCACATCATGGACTAAATGCAAGACATACATATATAGGCAATTCTTCATATTCTTTACTCCAATCCTAAGTCGCAACATTCTATTATAGGTTGCTCGTAGAAACCTTCGCGATTCGACCATCACATTCACTACTTACTACATAACTTAAGGTGAGTTCGTTGCCCCACTTTCTATTGTTTAACTATTTTACAAACCCATGGGGGGGATACATGCTATTATTTTTCTACTCGAACACAATGCTTTCTATTGTATGCTACCCGACTATGTTTTATTGTCACTAAGTAACGATTGCCATGTTCGAAGTCCCTATATCATGAACCATTAGTCACTAGCTATAGTGAGCACGAATATTGTGAATAGATCTATTGGGATTGACGAATCCCATTTGTGTTGAACAACTACGAGTTCAAACAAATGCACTATATTTGATAGTTTGAGGTATAATGGCAATATTACCTTGGTAGGGCTTCTATAATGCCAATTTTTGGTTCGATGTTAATGTTTTGGTTGCATGAGCTTAGTGCAATAATAACGGTTTTGTTTTCTAACTATGAGTGTGAGTCTATAGCTCACACTACGATTATTGTGTTCAACGATTTAACTACAAACTCTACGAATTCCACTCAACCTTTGTGTTGACTGTTTTAAGCATGTATTTCAGGTCCATAATGAACGAGGCTGGCACGGAGGAGCACGGATATTCAAGAGGGCTATAAATTATATTATCATTCAAAAACTCATTTAATGTAAATTGTAAACATGGAACCATCTGGGACCTCATTTTGTAATCTCTGATATTTATATAATTTGAATGATAAATCTTTCAAAAACAACTCAATTAGAGTTCGTTTTCTATTATTCTGACTATTGTGCCGTCGAGTAACACCCAGTTTGAATTCCGCTGCATTCATGAATTGGGGGTCTTACAGATTGGTATCAGAGCCATGGTTATAGAGAAACGAGTCTAATTGAGACCTAAACTATAACCACACGTACAAGCAAAAACATTTTATAGCCTTCCGCTCTCCGTGACTTCCACCCTCCAGACGATTATGGACTTATTAAGCATTTTATACTACCCAAACATGTTAGCATATGGATATATGTACCCTTAGCATAATTGAGCATTTTCCCGTAAGCATTTTATACTACATGAACATATTAGTATATTGATTTATACACACTTATCACATTTTGAGCACTTCTCATAAATATTGAATTGTTTTAACATATAAAATTCTTCTCATTGAAATCATGTGCATAACCACTTCTCCCGATTATGTGCCCACTCTACCTAATAACTTCCAAGTCTTACCACCCTCACCCGAGTTCGGATTTGTCTTTGTAAATGCCTTCGCTTCTGATGACAAAGAAGAACCTTTCGAAGATTCAACCGACGAAGAAGAGGAGGAACCAATGCCAAATATTTTTGCGTCGAATACTTCTAATTATTTTGAACAAAATTGGGTTGAGGCAGACTCCGAGGAGGATAATGAGTATGAATATGTACTAGTGCCATTACCACCACCACTATCACTTCCCTTTGATATCCCTACATGTGATGAATTGGATCACTCATTATGGATCGTATCTCGACCACCATTGATCCAACAAGAAAGTCAACATGGAAACTACAGCTTCTCAAACTTCATCGACTCGTACCTCTATGACACACTAAACCAAGAAGTTGCCGATCAATCAGAGCTGCTCGGACCTTCTAACCCACAATAGACTAGTGCGATGATACTAGTTATCCTTTGTACTACTAAACTGAATAGACTCAGTTAGTAAACTCTATAGAATCCATATAATAGCTAGCAGTAGTTGTAAAACGTTGTAATTACTAAACTGAAAGTATCAGTTAGTAGATTTTGAAGAAACTTGTAATAAGTTTCAATCTTGTAATCAATCAACGTTTTATGAATAAAACTCTTGCCTTATGCTATCATGTGTTATGATTCAAACCTTCAACGTAATTATTCTATCATTTCCCATAAAAAATCCTGCTTATTTCACAACTCTCTACTCACGACGTATCTTTTATATAATAGAATCATGGCGCCAACGAAGAAAACACAACGCCATTATCAAAAACCCTCTTATCATATCTCCCATGTCTTCTTTACCCAGCTTCATCTCAAACCACTAAAACTCATCAAACCATAATGAAGAACACAAGCCTTTTTCATCTTTTCACCATCATTATCTTCACAACCGTTGCAACCACAAGCTCATTGACAGATCTTGATGCACTTTTAAAGCTCAAATCATCCTTAGTTACACCACAAGCACCCTCATCAGCTTTACAAGATTGAATACCATCTAAAACTTTTAAGAAACACAATAATACGTGACTAAACCGAACATCACATTATCGGTCCTTAATTATACATAGCCTAGCTACCTATGTCTAATTAGGGAGGGATAATGTATGCTGGGAGCAGTCACCTGTATGTTTTCTTAGAAACAAACTTCTCATAAGTAACCTCATCCTACGCCATACACTGAAACGACAAATCAAACTACATCACTCTAGTCCTCATAAGTAACCACACCTCTTCATCGACACCACTCCAACGTATAACATACATAGAACTTCGGGACGAAGTTCCCCGTAAGGGGTAGAGACTGTAACATTCGCAATTTCAGGTTAATTACTATTCCCGGAAAATTTTACTATTCACTTTTACTATTCATTTTCCCGAAATTTTTCCCGAAATTTGATTTTTGTTTCATGGCCTTGAGTGATAAATCATTTCCATAGCAAATTAAAAATTTGACACTCATCAGATCATTTCCGTGAAAGTTATTAAGGAATTACACGTTTTAGGGTAAAACATCATTCAAAAAATCTACGCACAACGAAACTCGACCGCGTTAATTTTCCCCGTATCAGAAAAATGTTTGATACACTCATGATTTATTTGAGAATAAATCATGACTGAGAAAAACATGACCAAATAAACCTCGGCCGTGAAAAACTGGAATTTTCACTTTTAAGCGCTTTTACTCAGCCGTAACCATAACCTATACCTGCACCGCGTTTCTAAGACGATTTGAGTTTTCACATTTTTGGAAAAAGTCAACATATTTTTTCCCTCCTCCTTTGACCAAAAATCATTCCTTGATTTTATAAGTCATTCCTTGATTTTTAGGCTTACGGTTTTATGTCTAAAAGACATTTAATACCAACCGACAGTAGACTGAACCCAGTCTAGACATTATAAGTCATTTTAAATCATTTTTATCGTATTAGAAAAGTAACATTTTACTTTTCTCAATTTTACACAATATTCGTACGTTTTACGTATTACGCGTTTTAGACCCGTGTTTCCAGTTTTAGCAGGGTTTTAGCATCCCAATGGAACCTACCACTCATTTTATATTTTATTATGGAGTATTTTGACAAGTTTAATCATTCTTCCAAGTCTCGTATTTTTACGATACCCGGTTTTACGTATTATGGCTTAATCGTTTACGGTTAGCATTTTACGGAGTCAAAACTAACTTCATAAGCTTGGATAAGATCATCACAAACCAACTCATCCTTCCTATCCAAGGCAAACCGCCATAGGGGGGGGATTCACCTCACACATGGCTTGATCTCATGCTTGAAGCCCTTGGATGAGTACAAGTGTTCAACTTGCTCTCCAAGTGTTGACTAGTCAAGTTAGTAACCTCCTTAACTCACTATAATGCCCCTCCTCCTCCTCTTCTTGTACGCCACCATCACACACACCATCACCTCACACTTAGCTAATTCTCTTCCAATTTTATGCAAGAATCAAGTGCTACAACATAGAAACTCTAGTTTGGTTTTGATTCATCAAACTACTTCCAAACCTCATAAACTTTGGTGATTTCTCTTGAGTTTGAATCCACTCAAGTCACCTCAACTTTCATCATCTCTCTTTCAAGAATACAAGAGTAGAAAGATTGCATGAAGTGAAGTAGGTTGAAGCTAAAGTCTATCAAAGTCCTTACCTTACATGTTAACTTCCTTTCTTATTTGAAAGCCAGAAGTTGTAAGCCAAACCCTAACATGCTTCTTGTTAAATATCATAATCATGTTATTTACATATCATTCATCCTATATTATGTCTTGTGATCATGTCCATGATG
Organism: Artemisia argyi; assembly: GCA_030686995.1. Classification (NCBI taxonomy): domain Eukaryota; kingdom Viridiplantae; phylum Streptophyta; class Magnoliopsida; order Asterales; family Asteraceae; genus Artemisia; species Artemisia argyi. The sequence goes on from CM060703.1 coordinate 176,586,731, forward strand.
TATAACAATGAGTAAAACAAGTTATTGTAAATGATTGTTAAGTTAAGTTATTTAAATAAGTAAACTAGTGACTTTCTTGTATAATCTGATCAAAATCGTAAAATTATGATATTGGATCATTACATATTGTAGTAGAGGACCTAACAAGGAAACCATAGCAATTTGAACCACCTAAAACGAGTATACGAGTCAAAAGTTATGACCATTTGAAGTTACCAAAACTTTGCGGCAAAACTACCAAAATAGTTTCTGTGACAGAACATAAAACACACAAAAAGAGGCCTTTCTGGTCCGTTTCATGAAAAAGTTAAAGCACGAAAGTTGTCCGGAATCACGTTTTCTTCAAAAACTCAGGAGCACGTCTCCAGAAAACCGATAACGAATGAGATTTTTCTCAGTTTCTTAACAGCTATTTACATATATATAAGTCACTATATAATGGTTATGTTTTAATAAGACCAAGAGGTCTTATGACCTAGATTCAAGACCACAACCATGGCTAAAGCCAAGGTTGAGTCTCAAGACCATGAAACAATGACTAAAGGTCATGGAAAGGCCATGACTAAATGACCATATAAACTTACTTAGGCGAAAACATGAGCTAAAGTATTGGCGATAACTTGAACATACAATTTGGATCTACTTCATCTAAAGAACCATGAGATATTACAAGTATTTGTCATACAAGTTATAAGAAACTTACCCTAATAACAATCTTCATGTAAAGATAAACTTTCCTAAGTTTATTCAAATATTAGACATGTAACTTTTCGGATCAAAACTTTTATATATATATATATATATATATATATATATATATATATATATATATATATATATATATATATATATATATATATATATATATATATATATATATATATATTATCAACTACTACAATAGTAGGGAGCCTCATGTGAGGAGTTCATTATGTAAGCCGTCGAGATGAGTTGTAGATTTACGAATTAAAGTGTCCTGGCTCCTCGAACGTTTACTAACATGACTTCTGAATTATGTCGGCCCGAACGGTAGTAAACGATATATAAACTATACATGTTTCATGAACCATTTCTTTTCAAAGACTTACACTATACATCGTACCACATCATGGACTAAATGCAAGACATACATATATAGGCAATTCTTCATATTCTTTACTCCAATCCTAAGTCGCAACATTCTATTATAGGTTGCTCGTAGAAACCTTCGCGATTCGACCATCACATTCACTACTTACTACATAACTTAAGGTGAGTTCGTAGCCCCACTTTCTATTGTTTAACTATTTTACAAACCCATGGGGGGGGGATACATGCTATTATTTTTCTACTCGAACACAATGCTTTCTACTGTATGCTACCCGACTATTTTTTATTGTCACTAAGTAACGATTGCCATGTTCGAAGTCCCTATATCATGAACCATTAGTCACTAGCTATAGTGAGCGCGAATATTGTGAATAGATCTATTGGGATTGACGAATCCCATTTGTGTTGAACAACTACGAGTTCAAACAAATGCACTATATTTGATAGTTTGAGGTATAATGGCAATATTACCTTGGTTCTATAATGCCAATTTTTGGTTTGATGTTAATGCTTTGGTTGCATGAGCTTAGTGCAATAATAACGGTTTTGTTTTCTAACTATGAGTGTGAGTCTATAGCTCACACTACGATTATTGTGTTCAACGATTTAACTACAAACTCTACGAATTCCACTCAACCTTTGTGTTGACTGTTTTAAGCATGTATTTCAGGTCCATAATGAACGAGGCTGGCACGGAGGAGCACGGATATTCAAGAGGGCTATAAATTTTATTATCATTCAAAAACTCATTTAATGTAAATTGTAAACATGGAACCATCTGGGACCTCATTTTGTAATCTCTGATATTTATATTGAATGATAAATCTTTCAAAAACGACTCAATTAGAGTTCGTTTTCTATTATTGTGACTATTGTGCCGTCGAGTAACACCCAGTTTGAATTTCGCTGCATCCATGAATTGGGGGTGTTACACTTAGGTTCACCACTTTTACTCGAAATAACACCTCCCGTGTTCAATTTAACTTCACTTACGTTATTACTAACATTAATAGGAGTCGCGTCAACATGTTCAGAAGATGATTCCACTCTGTTTGAGCCAGCTTTCAATGGTTTTCCATCATCTCCCAATTACAGGAGTTTTCCTTCAAGCGTCTTACTCTCTAAATCGCGAATCTTAGTAACCAAAGATCGTACAAACATGATTTATAGGGGAGGAGACGCCGTGTTCATATCATTCTGATGTTAATGTTCCATAGGTTGATCTAAGCTTGTCATACTCGACACACCCTCAACATTCTTACCACACGTCATAGCTATTTTACCATTATTCGAACACCCTTTTTGTTTTATTCCCCTCCATCCCAAACTCCAAAAACCACTCTTCATCCAAATACATTCAACCAGCCCTCCTCAGAAAGCATAATCAACGTATTACCATGAAACACAACCAAAACAACCATAACCACAAACAATGATACAAGTATTAATCTTAAAAAGTATACGAACACACAACAGATCAGCAGTTGAGAAAAAACCTAAAAAACTTAGGGTTTTAAAATAGATCACAACACCAGTAACCAAGAACTATCAAGGAAAACCCTAAAAGTCAAAAGATCCAATCGAAAAGGATTAGACCAGTGATTTAAGGATTATATAGATGTGCCAAACACAGTTCACGAACATCCAACCCTAACACAATCAACAACACTCAACGAATCAAAAAAAAATGATGCAAGAAAATTGAAACCCTAAACTAACACACAAAACCCTAATCACAATCTTGGACCCGCTAGCAAGTAAATAACCTTAAAATTGGTTAGTAACAGACAAGAAACAAGATTGAGTTAGAATCAATATACAGGTTTAGGGATTAATAAACTACTAATTGTCGGTTTTTTAGGGTTGAATCGCCAAAGTCGCTGGTTTTTGGGAGAGAGTTGTGTTATAATATACGAGCCTTTAATAAGCCAAAAACATGAGTGACTATGGCATACTTTTGAGTGAAGCCCAATTGGTATGTGCATTGCTGACTACCGTGGCATAATCCGATAACTATCATCGGTCCGCAACCCAACTTTGTACGAGATGCTATTATTCTAAAAATTCTAAAAGATAGGTCACACGAATCTTATTGTACTAGTGAAATGAGATACATGCACATCTTAGTTTACATTCGTTTTAACCACTACATATTAGTCTAGGACATTTAGCCCATCTTATATTTAGTATGGGCCTAGCCCAGTGATTGCTTTAGTCTTGCTAAACACGATACATGCAATGTATTTATGGATTCAATCACATTATTATTATGATTATGAAGAATTATCAAAGTCAATATGGTATCACAGCCTTACGATCCTCCCCCTAAATAATCTTCAAAACCCTAAACCGAACCAAACACTTCTCGCTGTACCTGTCAGCTCTTTTTTTTCCCTGCACATATGGTTATTATTTTTTTCTCGCTTGCTGCCTTATATTAACTTTATATGCATACAGTATTTTAATCACCGTTAACGTTTGTATTTGCTTTCAATATTTTTTTTTCTTTTACGCCAACAATTGTTGACCAAATTACAAGAACAATAAAAGTTGTTCTTTATTGCTTGGTCCATGCTATATTTGCTTGCCCTCTCCTAGCTTGTCTTCTCCCGAATCACAACAGCCCACTACTACTCCTATCCAAACCCAAACCCAAACGACCACTCCACATCCTACACCCAACGTATCAAGAAGTGCAGCCCAAAATCCACCTACCCCACTTTCACATGCTGCACCTCAGTCCACTATATCTTCATCCACTAGCCCAACAAACTCTTCGGCCCATCCTGTAACAACCCGCATTTTCGGGACATTTCTTCTATTCACTAGTCATCAGTTACTATTCACCGGTCACTATTCATCATTTTACTATTCATCATTTTCGGAGTCAGTTTGTGATTCCGAGAAGCGTTCAGAAATTTTACTATTCATGTGACACTATTCATTCCCGAAGGGAAATCACTATTCATGATCATCGTTCGTCATTACGTAAACAAAGTTTACGAGTCTTCAAATTCGCGTAACTAGTTAGGTTTAGCTGCGAATTCATGCATCATTCATTAATGACATTTCATATAGACTGGAATAGTCTACACATCATCATCACATTAGTTACTACACGGATATGCATTATTTCCATTTACGTATGCTTAATTTGTAATTAACGATACCACTCAGTTTTACTACTAACGTATACCCAATACTCCCGACTATGATCCTAACATATTTACATACTCATAATAATAATATAAAAATTATATTATTATTTTACCCGGTGTTTTCTAATCAATTACTATATTTTACGGTCGGAGCTTATAACTCCGTCGGTTTGCGCTATTTCAATTCAATAATTATTTTAACACCCGATTATCATCAGGAATAATATTTTACAACTTTTACAACTTCGATGTATTTTATTTCACCTTGTTAACATTTATTTTTAGTTAACTCGGTACCCGATAACACCTAAAATACAAAATATCTAACTAAAACCTTGCAACCATGGGGACAAGCACATTTAATTAGCCACCAACATGTTCCCCTTGTTTCCCTCCTTTTGGTGCCGCCCCTATGTCTCCCCCCCCCCTTGGACCAAGACTTTTGACTTTGACCAAATTATATATATATATACCTAAGATATTTTTCTACTTCATTTTTCTTTCATTCTTACCAACACCTAGCACCAAAAACACTCTCTTCTCCCCATCCTTGTGTTTATGGATCGCCCAAGAACAACCATAAGAAGTAATCCATAGTTTTTCAAGAATCAAGTGTTTAATCAAGTCCTAATTATGATCTAGTTGGGGTTTTGTGGTGAAAACCCTATGTTTCTTAACATAATCATCTTCAAGTCACTCCAATATTTTAAGTAAGCTTCAAAAAACACTTTTGATCTTTTCATACTTTCATTTACTTTATATTTTTATGTATTTTCAAGATATATTGGTAAAACATGCAAGTATGTAAGATCCATACCACTTATTACTCATTTTGTTTTTATAAACATAGATCTATAATTTTTATTAACAATCTCATGAGATCCACCATTTTTGGTGAAGACTAGGAACCCATGACACCCTAAGAAGGTGTCTGATAGGATTGGGTACTTGTGGAGTTGATTTGAGATAGTTTGGTTAAGCTTTGAACAACCCTTGAACTAGAAAAGTTGATTTTGACAAACTTTCAAAGCTGCTGTCCATTTCTGTAAAACGTGGGAAACTCAGGGTCTAGGGTGTAACTTTGGACCAAATATTTAGAAAATACATTCCGAGACGAAACTATGGCCGAAAACGGGGATAAAATTCGAGTTACGACGAAAAAGATATGCTATTTTCAAGATTTATGACAAAAACTATATTTTCTGAAAATATTGAATCTGTCCCGATTTTTCTAGCTAGGAAAACTGAGATTTAATGATATCTTGACTAGCCGAGACCTTGAGAAACCTAAAGTATACTTGATTACCTTCGCGGGGATATAAAGAACATAGAAAACGGGCTTATAACGAAAAAGATACAAGTGTTTGAAATCCGACGATATATATATATTTCCATCAGCTTTGTACACTAATAGAGTTTTGACGTAAACTGTCTTTGCGAGACACCACTTTCACGGCTGTTTTACTTTATGATCGGATCAGTTTGAGTCCGAGCCGTAGTTTTATGAAATCAAGATCTCCCAGCAAGCTTTTTAAATCAATTGGCCGTTTGATCATTGGACTCGTAACGAATAAACTACGACCTCATCTATATACCCGATAAACTATATATATTTTGACAGCTTTTGCTATAATGAAATTTTCTAAGTGTTGAACATAATATTTTCAAATAACAACAATAAGATTCGATTCTCTCATCGATCAAGACCCGTATAGCCAAAAGTTAAATAACACAACTTCAAGATATTGTTGCAAGGTTTTCAAAAACGCCGAGCTTGACCATTAACACTTAACGTACAATATTTCGCGACTAGTTTTGCGAGGCCATTTTGGTCATATTTTCAAGTAATGAAAATGTTATTTTTTTTGCGACGAAAACCTTATATTTACCGATAAAACACCAAACGAGGATCGTGGAGTACCTTTTCAACACAATTACATGAAAAGTGGTTATTAACTTAACGAGACGTCAAAAATGTATTTTTTGACGATAAGCGTTATTTCCAAAACTAACGAGTGGTTTCGATAACATACGTACTTGCATGTGTAGCATCATTTCATTTCTTACATTAGAAACTATCATTCATATTAGGTTGTGATTTGAGATCGTGCCTCATTTCAGTGTATCCACTTTTGTCATCGTAGCTATCGCACCAGGTGAGTTCATACCCCCTACTTTTACCTGTTTTTATAACTGTTTTAGGGGAGAATACATACTCGTTTTTTACTAAACTCAATGCTTAAATGCGCAATTGTTTACTTAAACACTACTGTTTCTTTGAAGGCTTGATTGATTATTTAAATGCACCTATGTGTATATCGGTTGCATACTTGATTATTTCCTCACATTCACAAATGCTTTATAAACATGCAACACACTTTATGAACTCTTGCTTTTATGCAACACACTTTATGAACTCTTGCTTTTATGCAACACTCTTTATGAACTCTTGCTTTTATGCAAACACTTTTATGGACCATACTGAAACTTATGTTTTATCTAAACTATTACGCGGATTAGCCTAAGCCCTTGAATCCCACTATGCCCAAACTCATGAACCGTCAATTCCTGCTGGGAAGCGCGAATGTTATAAATAAATCTATTGGTGGTGACTCCCCCGTTCGGTTTGACCGGATAGGCAAACGCGAGCGTATAACATGTCGAATTACAAGTGTAACGGGATAAACACTTGCCGGGCCTTTATATTTAACATGCTTCTAGAGCATGCACATTGTTATAGCTTCGGTTGCATGAACTTAGCGCTAGCGTAATAGACTATTTTTTTATGTGGCATTGTATTCGTTGTAATGATCACATACTCTACTCATGGTCCACTCTTCAAATTTTACTTTAAGGTAAACTTTATTTTTTTATGACATTGTGAGTTACACAATGGTCACAAAACTCTCTATTGAACTCACAATACTACTGTCTTATTATAAACATATGAACTCACCAACCTCGTGTTGACACTTTTTAGCATGTATTTTCAGGTATTAAGCAATGGTACGCTACTGGAGGTTTTGGCAGGGCATGGCATGGTCATAGAAGACTCTGATATTCATATGGGGACCGTTTTAAACTATTTTAAGGGCCTACTTCCGCACTACTATTAAAAATGTAAATTCAACATTTTTGATTAAGCTATTTTATTCTAAATGATTCAAGTGAAAACCATTTATGAACTTGTGTTGTAATACCAATTGAGTTACACCCCAGCTACACGTATGCTTCCGCTGGACCCGATTATGGGGGTGTGACAGATTGGTATCAGAGCTTTGGCTATAGTGAACTAAGTGTTTTTTAAAACCTAGACTATAGCTACTTTCACGAAAACATAACCCTATGACCGTCACGTACCTGCCTGCCAAGCTGAAGCCTCATTTGTGGTTAGTTGCTGACATAGGTGATGAGATTTGTGTCTCATTATCTGATATATTATATTCATTATTATAGTCGATTACTATAATTGCCTTTCATATAAGCATGCTCATGTATCGTATATGTCACCACGTTATGCTTTTCCTTGCATAGCTTCATAATCTGACCTCGAGTTTGGTCACTTGCTTTTGTCGTTCAGAACGTCTTGGTATTTGGGAAGGACATAGTCTTAGTATAACTGAGCTGAGTATTTCAAAATTCATAGAACCTCGGTGGAATATAGACTGGTCATCTATATTCAACCTGGGATAGTGAGATATAGGCTGACCACCTATGTCTGACTCAGAAATGAATTTTGCAATACTGAGAATGGTTATAATAAAATTCTGTCTGGATTGAATTCTCTACTCAATTTCCAAATGTTTCATTTACGTGTGTGTAAACAGTCGTTGGCAGAACATTCATACTTTTCACCATTTCGTTAACCACCGATTGGAAGCACGCCAACTGGTCATTTCATCTCATGGACATTTATGTCTATGCACGATACACTTATATCACAGTATTTCCTTTTATCACAATCTCATTTTGTCGCAGTTGTCACAATCTTTTCCCTTCTCACCATCACTATCATTTCCCTTCCCCATCCCCATATATATATATATAAGGAATTAGCTAACACTCTATAGACTCCGATGTCACTCATCCCTCACTACTCCCTATATTGATAAGTGGATATTATCAATGACCTCCCTAGGAAAGACTTTCCATACCATCTATAAGGAGGATCCCTCGGTACACTGAAACCATTCAAAACTCAACAGAAATCTCAGGATACCACAAAACCATTCGAACCACTATCACTGGCATGATCGCCAAAATTCCATCATCTGGAAAGTATTGGCTTGACTGAATTACAAGATTAATTTCAATGCGAATGCTCACTAAGCAACACCATAGAGATAAATCTAACCTCTTAATCAAGACTATAGATTGAACATGACCTCACCAATAGACATTATTCAAACATGTTACACACCTGCGCATTTGTGCAGACATACATACCTGGCTATTTTACCCTCTTAATACTTTTACTTTTAAATGGATTTTTCTCCAAACTACCATTACACAAAACATATAGCTTGTAAGAAATACTTTTCTGAGGCACTTATTTTGACAAGCAAATTCCTTTTGGTTAACCTTTCACAAAACTATTGAATGTTAGGAAATTTTAAACATAAATTTTTGGTAAACCATATTATCCACCTTATGTTGAAAATTGTCCTATCTTGCATAACTATTAAATTTTGAAACAACAAGAAAAACGTTACTTAAAAAGCCGTTTGCTTAAAGTTGTAAATTTATTTATTCAGGGAAGGTTATGAACAACACACAATCTCAACACAAACTTTGAAAATCAATCACTATATTACATCACTTATACATTTAGGATTTTGTGAATTGACGACATAGACCTTGGGGAAAATCTTAGTAATGGAAACTAAGCATCGCAGGTGGAAAGAGACTCGATTCATGACATCCTGCGGAGGATCACAACCTTATCCTAACCTAATCTTGCTAATAACACCCTTTGACGGACTTAACCTTGTAAGTTTTTCCACAAAATTCAGGATACCCATTTCAATTATTCCTAATAGAGGAATTTGATTCACCTCGAACTCCTAGCGATTTCATTAAGATTCCTTTGGAACCACACCACCTATTATCTTCAGACCAATGGTCGGAATTTGAGGTTGATTCAAACATAGGGAGATATGCCCAAATCGGGTGTGATTGACACTAGAAATGGTTGGATTAACCATTTGCCATAAATCAAATTCAGTTGCAACCTTAGTTACCACACGAGTGTAGAGACTACACCATTTAAAGCACTCTTTGGTCGAAGTGCCAACATCCATTGACAGATCAAAATTTGGAAAAGCCCAACTCACTAGTCCAGTAAGCATTCATGAACCCGATATACACTGGACCATTCAACATTTCTGACAGAGTAGGCCTAGTGGCCGTCAGACTTGAACCTTGTTAGAGCTCAATAGCTTACACGATAAAAATCATCATCTTTTCAACAATACAACTTCAGAGACCAACACAAACTGAACTTCGGGACGAAGTTCCTTTTAAGGGGGTGAGACTGTAACAACCCGCATTTTCGGGACATTTCTTCTATTCACTAGTCATCAGTTACTATTCATCAGTTACTATTCACCGGTCACTATTCATCATTTTACTATTCATCATTTTCGGAGTCAGTTTGTGATTCCGAGAAGCGTTCAGAAATTTTACTATTCATGTGACACTATTCATTCCCGAAGGGAAATCACTATTCATGATCATCGTTCCTCATTACGTAAACTAAGTTTACGAGTCTTCAAATTCGCGTAACTAGTTAGGTTTAGCTGCGAATTCATGCATTATTCATTAATGACATTTCATATAGACTGGAATAGTCTACACATCATCATCACATTAGTTACTACACGGATATGCATTATTTCCATTTACGTATGCTTAATTTGTAATTAACGATACCACTTAGTTTTACTACTAACGTATACCCAATACTCCCGACTATGATCCTAACATATTTACATACTCATAATAATAATATAAAAATTATATTATTATTTTACCCGGTGTTTTCTAATCAATTACTATATTTTACGGTCGGAGCTTATAACTCCGTCGGTTTGCGCTATTTCAATTCAATAATTATTTTAACACCCGATTATCATCAGGAATAATATTTTACAACTTTTACAACTTCGATGTATTTTATTTCACCTTGTTAACATTTATTTTTAGTTAACTCGGTACCCGATAACACCTAAAATACAAAATATCTAACTAAAACCTTGCAACCATGGGGACAAGCACATTTAATTAGCCACCAACATGTTCCCCTTGTTTCCCTCCTTTTGGTGCCGCCCCTATGTCTCCCCCCCCCCCCCCTTGGACCAAGACTTTTGACTTTGACCAAATTATATATATATATACCTAAGATATTTTTCTACTTCATTTTTCTTTCATTCTTACCAACACCTAGCACCAAAAACACTCTCTTCTCCCCATCCTTGTGTTTATGGATCGCCCAATAACAACCATAAGAAGGAATCCATAGTTTTTCAAGAATCAAGTGTTTAATCAAGTCCTAATTATGATCTAGTTGGGGTTTTGTGGTGAAAACCCTATGTTTCTTAACATAATCATCTTCAAATCACTCCAATATTTCAAGTAAGCTTCAAAAAACACTTTTGATCTTTTCATACTTTCATTTACTTTATATTTTTATGTATTTTCAAGATATATTGGTAAAACATGCAAGTATGTAAGATCCATACTACTTATTACTCATTTTGTTTTTATAAACATAGATCTATAATTTTTATTAACAATCTCATGAGATCCACCATTTTTGGTGAAGACTAGGAACCCATGACACCCTAAGAAGGTGTATGGTAGGATTGGGTACTTGTGGAGTTGATTTGAGATAGTTTGGTTAAGCTTTGAACAACCCTTGAACTAGAAAAGTTGATTTTGACAAACTTTCAAAGCTGCTGTCCATTTCTGTAAAACGTGGGAAACTCAGGGTCTAGGGTGTAACTTTGGACCAAATATTTAGAAAATACATTCCGAGACGAAACTATGGCCGAAAACGGGGATAAAATCCGAGTTACGACGAAAAAGATATGCTATTTTCAAGATTTATGACGAAAACTATATTTTCTGAAAATATTGAATCTGTCCCGATTTTTCTAGCTAGGAAAACTGAGATTTAATGATATCTTGACTAGCCGAGACCTTGAGAAACCTAAAGTATACTTGATTACCTTCGCGGGGATATAAAGAACATAGAAAACGGGCTTATAACGAAAAAGATACAAGTGTTTGAAATCCGACGATATATATATATTTCCATCAGCTTTGTACACTAATAGAGTTTTGTCGTAAACTGTCTTTGCGAGACACCACTTTCACGGCTGTTTTACTTTATGATCGGATCAGTTTGAGTCCGAGCCGTAGTTTTATGAAATCAAGATCTCCCAGCAAGCTTTTTAAATCAATTGGCCGTTTGATCATTAGACTCGTAACGAATAAACTACGACCTCATCTATATACCCGATAAACTATATATATTTTGACAGCTTTTGCTATAATGAAATTTTCTAAGTGTTGAACATAATATTTTCAAATAACAACAATAAGATTCGATTCTCTCATCGATCAAGACCCGTATAGCCAAAAGTTAAATAACACAACTTCAAGATATTGTTACAAGGTTTTCAAAAACGCCGAGCTTGACCATTAACACTTAACGTACAATATTTCGCGACTAGTTTTGCGAGGCCATTTTGGTCATATTTTCAAGTAATGAAAATGTTATTTTTTTTTGCGACGAAAACCTTATATTTACCGATAAAACACCAAACGAGGATCGTGGAGTACCTTTTCAACACAATTACATGAAAAGTGGTTATTAACTTAACGAGACGTCAAAAATGTATTTTTCGACGATAAGCGTTATTTCCAAAACTAACGAGTGGTATCGATAACATACGTACTTGCATGTGTAGCATCATTTCATTTCTTACATTAGAAACTATCATTCATATTAGGTTGCGATTTGAGATCGTGCCTCATTTCAGTGTATCCACTTTTGTCATCGTAGCTATCGCACCAGGTGAGTTCATACCCCCTACTTTTACCTGTTTTTATAACTGTTTTAGGGGAGAATACATGCTCGTTTTTGACTAAACTCAATGCTTAAATGCGCAATTGTTTACTTAAACACTACTGTTTCTTTGAAGGCTTGATTGATTATTTAAATGCACCTATGTGTATATCGGTTGCATACTTGATTATTTCCTCACATTCACAAATGCTTTATAAACATGCAACACACTTTATGAACTCTTGCTTTTATGCAACACACTTTATGAACTCTTGCTTTTATGCAACACTCTTTATGAACTCTTGCTTTTATGCAAACACTTTTATGGACCATACTGAAACTTATGTTTTATCTAAACTATTACGCGGATTAGCCTAAGCCCTTGAATCCCACTATGCCCAAACTCATGAACCGTCAATTCCTGCTGGGAAGCGCGAATGTTATAAATAAATCTATTGGTGGTGACTCCCCCGTTCGGTTTGACCGGATAGGCAAACGCGAGCGTATAACATGTAGAATTACAAGTGTAACGGGATAAACACTTGCCGGGCCTTTATATTTAACATGCTTCTAGAGCATGCACACTGTTATAGCTTCGGTTGCATGAACTTAGCGCTAGCGTAATAGACTATTTTTTTATGTGGCATTGTATTCGTTGTAATGATCACATACTCTACTCATGGTCCACTCTTCAAATTTTACTTTAAGGTAAACTTTATTTTTTTATGACATTGTGAGTTACACAATGGTCACAAAACTCTCTATTGAACTCACAATACTACTGTCTTATTATAAACCTATGAACTCACCAACCTCGTGTTGACACTTTTTAGCATGTATTTTCAGGTATTAAGCAATGGTACGCTACTGGAGGTTTTGGCAGGGCATTGCATGGTCATAGAAGACTTTGATATTCATATGGGGACCGTTTTAAACTATTTTAAGGGCCTACTTCCGCACTACTATTAAAAATGTAAATTCAACATTTTTGATTAAGCTATTTTATTCTAAATGATTCAAGTGAAAACCATTTATGAACTTGTGTTGTAATACCAATTGAGTTACACCCCAGCTACACGTATGCTTCCGCTGGACCCGATTATGGGGGTGTGACACATCCTATTCCCACAGCCGAGCAAATTGTCACCCAAACTACCATTCCAACCGATAATCCACCTCAAATCGTTTCCTCGCATCCCATGGTCACTCGTGCTAAAGCTGGCATTTTTAAACCGCTTGAACATATGAATTGTCATGTTACCACTACTTCACCGCTCCCTCGCTCTCATGTTCATGCTCTTCGGGACTCTAACTGGAAAGCAGCTATGTTAGATGAATATAATGCTTTAATTACTAACGGAACGTGGGTTCTTGTGTCCCGTCCAGCTAACGCTAATGTTGTTCGTTCTATGTGGCTTTTCAAACACAAGTTTCATGCAGATGGCTCGTTAAGCATGTATAAGGCTCGTCTTGTTGCCAACGGGCGCAGTCAACAGCAGGGTATTGATTGTGATGAGACATTTAGTCCGGTGGTTAAACCGGCTACCATTCGTACTGTTTTGAGTCTCGCAGTTTCTTGTGACTGGCCTATTCATCAGCTGGACATGAAGAATGCTTTTCTTCATGGCCATTTATTTGAGACGATTTATAGGCATCAACCTCCTGGGTTTGTGGATCCTTAGAGACCTGACTATGTGTGTCATCTACAACGTTCTTTATATGGGCTTAAGCAAGCCCCGCGTGCTTGGTTTCAGCGCTTTGCTGGTTATGCTACTAGAGTTGGTTTTCAGCACAGTAAAACCGACTCTTCTTTATTTATATTTCATCATGGTTCTGACATTGCCTACTTGCTGCTTTACGTGGATGATATCATACTTACAGCTTCGTCTATGGCTTTCTTACAGAGGGTTATTTCTTCATTACATGGTGAGTTTTCTATGACGGACCTTGGTTCGTTGAATTATTTTCTTGGCATTTCTGCTCAGGGGTTAAGAACAGGTTTATTTTTATCCCATACTACATATGCTGAGGAAATTCTTTAGCGTGCACATATGCAGAAGTGCAATCCATGTAGGATTCCTGTGGATACTGAATCTAAATTAGGAGCTGATGGTGATCTTGTCAGTGACCCAACATTATATCGTAGCTTAGCTGGTGCACTTCAGTATCTCACATTTACGAGGCCTGACATTTCTTACGCAGTTCAGCGGGTTTGTCTTTACATGCATGATCCACGAGAACCACATTTGGCTACTTTAAAGCGTATTTTACGCTATGTGCACGGTACTATTGATCATGGCCTTTATCTTCATGTATCATCTACATCTCAGCTTACTGCTTATACTGATGCTGACTGGCAGGTTGCCCAGTCACCCGACGGTCAACTTCAGGATATTGTGTTTTTCTTGGGGATAATCTACTATCATGGTCTGCTAAACGACAAGTTACTTTATCTCGTTTTAGTGCAGAGGCTGAATATCGGGGTGTTGCTAATGTTGTTGCTGAGACTGCGTGGATACGAAATCTCTTACGTGAACTTCATGCTCCACTTTTTACTGCTACACTAGTTTACTGTGACAATGTGAGTGATGTTTATCTTTCTACTAATCCAGTCCACCATCAACGCACAAAACACATTGAGATAGACATACATTTTGTTCGTGATTTTGTTGCTTCCGATCAAGTTCTTGTTCTTCATGTGCCTTCGCGATTTCAGTATGCGGATATCTTTACTAAAGGCCTTCCTGCTGCTTTGTTTCTCGACTTTCGTTACAGTTTGAACGTTCGAAGGCCTCCTTCTCAAACTGCGGGAGAGTATTAGTCTAGGACATTTAGCCCATCTTATATTTAGTATGGGCCTAGCCCAGTGATTGCTTTAGTCTTGCTAAACACGATACCTGCAATGTATTTATGGAGTCAATCACATTATTATTATGATTATGAAGAATTATCAAAGTCAATACTACAAACTTGCCCATTTCGTACCATGGATGATCAACTACAAAAATGCAAAACTTTAGTGGCAGCGTCATTAGAACATAATCGGTATATTACTTTTAAACAAAGCACAAATGTTCCATGATAAACTTTATCGAACTCGGCTGTTATCGACTTATGTTTGAAATTCTATTTTATTTTCTAGTCGGTTTATATATTACCGAAAGGAGTGGCTCAGCTCAAACTTTACCGCTGACTAAAGCGAAATTTTAAATTATTTGCAAAAAAAACTGTTTGTATAATTTAATCTTTTTAACTTCTTTAACGTAAAATCTTTGAGTAAGTCTTAAAATTCAATTTTGCATTAGTGCCATTCTTGATCGAGAGATAAGGTTTTTTTTTTTTTTTTTTTTTTTTTTTTTTTTTTTTTTTTGTAATATTAAAGTTTTTCTTTTATAGTTTTGGTCTTTATGAGTTGGATTGATGAGAAGCTAATTGAGTGACAAAGAAGATAAACTTTCTTTTCCCTTTAAAATAAAAATAATAATAAATAAACAAAAAAAAAGGTATAAAAAAAACAAACGTGTAAAAGAAGTTTAGCAATAATTTTGATTTATGCAGTAACAAAATTAGCTAAATGACTTGCACATTCATTTTTATTTATTTAATTAATAAGTGACTTAATGCAGACAACCTCAGTTTTATTACTTAATATTTTATGTTATCTTTCTTTATTAAGTAACAAACAAACAGTTTTTATATGACTTAATAAATTCAGTGTTTTTCATAATAAATTAAGTCAATTTCAAACACCATTTTAGGCTTTTTATAAATTTTAGGCCAACGTTATAAAATAAAATATGATCAAAATTCTCAATTATTATATCATTGTTAGTAAGGATGGATCTTTCCGGCCTTTTAAAATCGTGGCGCTAGATATAATGGCTAACTTTATAAAGCCTGGGCCTTAGAAAAATCGGTGGCCTAAAGCGCTAACTTGATTTGTTTTACCTTTAAGTCACACCTGATTTCCGATTATAATAATATAATCCGCTGAATACATAACGTATGATTTTTTAGTGCATGGATTGATATATATGAAATTTCTAAAGACAGAAGACATAAAATTGCCCCGTAATAATAAACCAAAACAAAATCATAACGGTTTTTATTTATGTAATGTTTTCCATGTAACCTTTTTCTCCTATGTTGCACAAACAAAAACACTCGATCAAATCTATAAACCATTGTTAGTTATGCCATTTTTCTTGGCTAAGTCATCTTTCGAATATTCGTCATCATCCATGAACCTCTTCCACAACCAATGCTGCTTCCACACCCTTTCGGTCATCTCTTCAATCGGTATGTTCTTCGTTTCAGGTACCAAAAACCACACGAAAATCGACATGATTAGCACCCAACCCGCAAAGAACAAGAAGATCCCAAATTTGAAATGACAAAGCATGGATAGAAATGCTTGTGCCATAACGAATGTGAACACCAAGTTAATGCACACTGTTATACTTTGTCCTGCTGATCGTGTCTCAAGAGGGAATATCTCACTAGGAAAGAGCCAACCTAATGGACCCCATGACCATGCAAATGCTGAAACAAAAGTGCAGATCATGATCACGACTAGGACTGCGAAACCAGTTCCTAGATTGACCGAAGTGTCGGTAACCTTGAGTCCTAGTATAACTGCAATCACAACATGTGCCAAAAACATTTGAACTCCTGCTTGGAGTAAAAGGAACCGACGGCCAAGTTTGTCTACAGAGTAAATTGATACAACGGTGGATAAGACGTTTACAGCTCCCGTAATGACTGCTGAATAAAGCGAGGCATCGTTCTTGAATCCTAATGTACTGAAAAGTACTGGGGCATAGAACATGATAGCGTTGATTCCAGTAAATTGTTGGAAGAACTGTTACATAAACAAGAAAAAGGTAAGTTATATTTTTTTGAAAGAATATATCATAACACGTACGGTAACTGTAACTGTAACTGTGAAACAACATTTTACCTGCAATGCTACAGCGATAATAAGTTGTGGGCGATTTCTACTTTGGAGAAGATTGCGGAAAGGGTGTTTAATTTCCTTAGCTACACGACTAGCTTCAACAAGCTCTAAATACTCTGGTTCAATGTTATCAACTCCACGAATCTTTCTGAGCACAGCTTTTCCTTCTTCTAATTTGCCTCGTTCAATCAAACTGTTGGGCGTGTCAACCACCAAGAGTGCACCTACCGTTAGAAGCAAGGCCGGGATACCAGCTAATCCTAGAGAGAGTCTCCACCCCCAGGGTTTAATCCTACAAAAATGAATAATTTACGGATTAGGTATATGTTTGTTGCAAAATATAATGTTGAAGACAAACAACACTGATTAGAAAATAAGTATACTTTTAAAATGTTTGAAAGTGAAATATGTAATCTAAACTTACTTTGCTGTGCCGTAATTCACAAGGTTGGCAAAAAGAATCCCAATTGTGACATTAAGTTGAAACAATATGTTGAGACCCCCACGTATCCTTGTTGGCGCAATTTCTGAAAGAAAAACTGGAACAGCCTGCCAATCATTTATAATACTATTAGTTACTAATTCTATATAATCTCTTTTAGCTAGAATCAAGGATCATATCCATGCGTTTCTATTGTTTAAGTATTAACTTTTGCTGAACTTTTGTACTATTCAAACTTAACATACTAATATAGTCACGTACATAAACAAGTAATTTATCAGGTGACGAATTGTAAATCAGTTCTCCAGTTTTACTAAATTAACCAATATGACGAAATACATCATGCTCTTTTCTTATTAGGAACATGGAACTCTGTCTAGCTACCAAACAACTAACCTGACTTCTTCCCATAACTATAAGTATTTTAATAGAAAGAGCTCTCACTGGTACTCTCATCTAACAATTATAATAAAAAACTGTAGGCATCATTAATACACTAATATGGAGTAATTCATTCACATAAATACAAAACAATTACAAAACGTCATTTTAATGAAATTGTTACAGCACAGATTACTATTGTAATTATATCATTTTTTGTGACACTAGCTTTAAAAATATAATTAGTATAAAGTTATATTATCACCCAATAATTGGTTTATGTTATTAACAGAAACACGCCTGGCCTTCGATCTGCAAGTGATGAGCATCTTTCAAGTCTACAAAGACTACAAGTCTAGGCTTTCCCTATTAAGTATTAACTTCAGTTTAGGACGGTGTTACATATAGTAATTAGTACTGTATAAAATTAATATTATGCTAAGTCAGAGATAAATAATTATAAATTTGTAATCAATCGGGTCATTAACATGTTTGAAAAAACTTACTAATGAAATTTATTGTAAAGTTTAAATATAGCTACGGAGTAATTTGCTAATTTATTAGACAATCTTAATATATAGAAGCATATATGTGCAGAAAATGCTTTCCTTATTTATCCTCCTATCCATTTGTAATAATACTTGTAACAAAGAGATAAGAAACTACAAGTTAAAGGGCCAAGAAAGTTGGAATCTTACAGATAGACATGATCATATAGTAACAAGTCGCTTTATCTAACATAAAGGTAAATTAGTGATCGTGATTTGAAACCAATATGCATCACAAGATTCATAAAGCAAAATCAATGAAAATATTCAAAGCATGCCAAACTGATTGTGGCCCCAAATATGCATTAGAGATTAGACATACATCGTAGACTTCAATTGTCAAGCAAAACCCATGACTTTCTTTTTTGATAGGACCTTTTTAGCTTATCAACCCATATTATTTAAAATAAGGGGACGATATTCTTTTTTATACTTTATGAAATATGACGTACAAAGTTTATTAGAGTAATTAAATCTATTTTAGTGAATTGCGTCCATCATATTAGTATGATGAATGAAACACAAAGTGAACATAATTTAAAACTTACGTGAAGTGTTAGTGGACCATATGTTACCTTAAAGACTACACATATATTATCTTGCTTTATTTCAACTTTAATGTGAAGCAAATATCTTTTTATTTAATGCATTATAACTTTTGCTGTTTATAAGTTTTCATTAGCATAATTTTTAATTCTTTTACATCTTTTATTAATTAGAAACTAGTTTGAATAAGAACAAGATTCAATGTAACCAACATATAATGACATTAGAGGATAATTTATATTAAGTTTTGACACTTAATCATTACTCTACCTAGTTACAATATACATAGTCAACATGTATTAAGTGACAAAATAATAGACCATCAATGTAAACAAATCAGCTTCGCCAATATTGACTATGCTCACGTCTCAAGCTGTTAAAGTCCAATTAGAATCTGAATATGTGGAAAAATATACTAGTATAATTTCAAACAGATATTATTGACAGATACAAGTCAATTATTTGTATTTCATATACTTTATGTTATGCAAGCTGTATTTAAAATCTTAATTTATTGTTGAGTGATAGATAAGTTATTACCAAGACAGAAGTAGAGACAAAAACTATTGTCAATATTCATAAATATCAAATAAAACGATTAAAAACAGACTATATACAACAACGTGTCGAGACAATACGTTATAATCATTTTTAATTTAATAGACCGGTTGTAGTAAAGATACTTAAAATTGCATGTAATAAGATAACTAATTTCATCTCCCATACTCCACTTAAATACAAATATACTTTATAAAAACCATTTAATAAAAACACCGACAAACACAAGAGCGGAGCCAGAACTTTTTTGTTAAGAAGGCAAAATATGATAACTTTTAGAAACTACAATATAAATTGACGCGTTAAGGAGGCAAATTACAACAAAACCCGAAAATTTTCGAAAATTAAAACTACAATTTTTTCACCGGAGGTCACTTGACCCCCTGGACCCCCATTATCTCCCCATGGACAAACACAACGAACCTCACACGACTCGGTCTTAAAAGACTACCTTAAGATGCATGATGGAGGGCTCCCTAATAAAGGAAGGCGCGAGACCTCTTCCAAAAAAATAAAAATAAAAATAGTAAAGTTACCTCTTCCACAAAAAATACATTATAGCCATTTTGCTATCGGATTTATTTTAAAAAATTAAATCAACCTAAAAACAAAGCCTTTGATAATACAAAAGTAAGTTGTCAAGAATTAAGATTGTATTTAATAGAAATCAGGGTTAAGATTTATTTACAAAAGTTTGCATTATCCTATTTAGTGAAGAAATAAGTTTTTAAATTTTTTATTTTTAGTTATTTGGTTCTCTATGTTAGGTATACTATGAATATTATCTATGTTTCATATATACTTAGTAAGTATCCAAATTTTGTTTCTTAAACATTTCGAATCTTATCTAATTTTATAACTATTCCTTAGTTTGTGCTATAATTAGGGTATTCAATCATGCATCATAAACTCAGTTTAACTTTATTTGAGTTACAAACTAGTAACATAAACTCAGAATAATCATAAAAACATAGTAGCACATGTACAAACACAAACCTGATTAGCAAAGCCAACACCACAACCAAGTAAGATCCTTCCAACAATGAGCATGGCAAGATCTTGAGCAGCCGCATTAAAAACGACTCCGATGATGAAAAACACTCCAGCAATCAACATGGTAATCCTTCTTCCGAACCGTCTCGTAGTGTAAGATGCGAAGAACGTTGCCGTAAGTCCAGCAAGATACAAGGACGACGTGAATAGCTGCAACCCTTGATTATCATACTTGCAATAGTTACTATCAAGATCGCCTGATATTGTCTTTCTATACACCACTGGAAAAAATTTCTCCAAAAAATCGGGCATAGCAGTCACTCCACCTGCAAATATAATGTACATATAGCATTATTAAATTATTTTTCTATAAATTAATAGCAACATTAAATGAAATTTAACTTAAATATTTACTGTAAATGATAGCAATAAATGAAATTTAAATAAACTAATTAACTCCGTGACCATATTCAATTTCATTAAATTAAAAAAAACTGTTACGTCCGTGTGCTTTAAGTGCTAGCTTATGACAATAAATAAAAACAGTTCACATTTCTGGATGATTTAATTCACAAAAAAGAAAAAGAAAACAAAAAAAATCTCCATTTCATATGATTGTATTATATCCTAGTTTTGGCAAAAATACGTTGACTTTATAAGTGTTTGTGTTTGTGTTTATGTCAAATGTTCATGAAGAATATTTGTTTATAAAAAAAACCCTAACTCTCTCTCCTAGTGTGGGCGATTTTCTGCCTCCCCTACCTCATAATATTCCGGCTTAATTCTGCCTATCAAATCACGTTTTTTCTTTGATCCTCCTCTAGGATTAACTGAATTTATGTGTTGATCGGATTTGTGTAGGTAGGGGAGTCGGTTTTCCTCTTGATCTATCATTTATCGCCCATTTATTTCAAACCCTAATCCCTAAATCGTTTTTATTTACTGGAAATCGTTTTGGGTTCTGCTTTGTCCTCCTAAACCAAATCTAAATCGGTTATTATTAATTTTAGGGTTTCGAATTTATGATTATGTTCTCCTTATCGTTCCTTTGTTCTTTGATGTTTAAAGTCGGTTTGACTTTGCTTATATAAGGATCGATCTTTATGATTTTCTGGTGTAAACCCTAAATCGTTTTTTTAGGGTTTGTTTCAAACCGACTCACTCTATTGCTATATTTTTTCGGTTTTGTGGCTGATACTTTATTGCTATATCTTTGATCGCTGGTTGGGTGTTGTTTGGTGCTTCAAAGTATTATTCAATCTTGTTTTGGATTCGTTTATTGGATATGTGTGGGACGAAACCCTAATTGTAGGGATTATTTATTCATGGTTCTGGTTGTGTTCTTATTGGTTGTGGGTTATGGGAGATGTTAATTCATGATATTTACTCATGATGTTTACGAGACTTAGGGATTGTAAAACCTTACTTTTCTGATTGTTAGGATCGTACCCCTATTATTGCTGATCGAAACCTTGTTTATCATTGATTATGCCCATTGAAATCAGTTCTATTTGCTTTTGGGACTGATTTGAGGTGGTGTTCGATCATGGCTGCTGTTTGTATGATAGGGTTCCTTGATGGTGGCACTAATGGAAGTTAAGTTTTTGGGGACTCTTGTTCAAAACCCCATGTACACAATCACGGATCAGTTGCACTCTTATTCTTCTTGGGGTCTTGATTGTGGTTGTTTTCCTACTCTTTGTGAACTGAAATCAATTTTGACGATCCATGAGTAAGCAGGTTGGTGCATATGACTTGATCCTTGGTCATTGTCTTCATGTGTTTTTCATTCTTATTTGATGGAAGATTGGTTCAAGTTTGGATATGCTGGAGGTTGGGTCGTTTAGACCATGGTTATGCTTCAAGTTCGTTTTGCTACGTATGTCACTCTTATTAGGTTATTAGATTATGCGTTTGCATAATACTAATAGAAGATGCAATTGGTTGAAGCTGGAAGTTCGCATGATTAAGATCTGGATCGCTAGGATGACTAAGAAGACTCAAAGAAGACTTTAATGTTTTTTTGAGTTGTAATGTATTGTAATTTTATTGCTAGTCATATGGTTAGTTGTAATTTAGATCTGTTTGTTATAAGAATGGTCTGTCATTCTTATATAGAGGTAGTGGTAGTGTCCTTAGGGACTCTGATGAGAGATTCACTCTCATCCATTGTACTTCAACGTTTTTTTGAGTAATAATTTGCCAGGGTGGAACCCTTTTACCCAAAAAAAATGTTCATGAAGAGAACAAATTTGGCACGAAATATACAGAGAATCAACAAGTGAATATGCAAATGTTCGAAAAAATGCGGACCCAAATTTTGATATGAATTCGTCAAAAGTATCAAAAAAATGTTTAAAACACGAATCAGTTTCATCAACAAGATCAAGAAACCACTTGCAAAGGAAAGAAAACGTTATAGAATTATATATGTCGATGTTAACCTGAAACACCAACGTCGTAACCGAACATAAGGCCACCCGTAGCAGCCATAATGCATGAGATAATAACAATAGGCGTTATTTTTGCCTCGAATTCCTGTCCTCCACGGGCGGTGACTGCTAGTCCTCCGCCAGCCATTGCTGCAGCAAGCGTAAAATTACTACAACTGTTCTTGAGAAAAAAAAAAAAAAAAAAAAAAGATAAGATAAAAGAGTTATAGTAGTAACTCTCAAATGATAAATGAATTACTCGTAACGAAGGGGTATTTATAGGAAACGTTTTAATGAAAGTGAACCAGGATTGTGTATCTTTCTGTGGACGTGGGTCCCACCAATAGAATATTGACACGTGGACTAATTATCTGTTTTTCTTCTTTGTCGGCTAAGGCCTAAGACTAACGTAATAAACTTATTCACATAGATATTACAGTTCTTTTAGTATTTGGTAACTATAATAAGAGGTCGTTAAAAAATATATATATAATAAAATTTTTTGTAGTTAATTGGTTATAATTTTGTAATATAAATTTGGGTTTTCTATTTTTTTTTGTTACTTTCTAATTTTATTATATATATATATATATATATATATATATATATATATATATATATATATATATATATATAGGGGGCCTTCATTTTCAGAACCATGTTAAGTGCGAGAACTGTGAGAACTCCTCTAGACCAATAAGATTGCTTTAAATATTAAAGATTATTATTTAATCTAAAGGGTATTTTAGTAAAAGACAATTTTTATATTTTTTAGTTTTTTTTAATTAAATCTCGTTTTTAATTATCTCATAATTTTCGGAATTTTTTTTTTTTTTTTTTTTAGCATGCATTTTTTTCCTCTCTTAACATGCATGTTTCTAAAAACTTAAGGTGCATATATGTTTCGTTTAAATAATGTAATTTACATGTGTTTTTGTTGTACAATAGTTTAAACTTAAAATGAATTTTACTTAAAAATGTAATTGCACAAATGTTTGTGCGGTATATTCTATAAACTTCTTAAATCAAAACTAAAAGCATAAATTATAGTCATAATCTTTAGATTTATTTCAAACAAAGAACATAATATAATACACAAATTTTTATATCAAATGAAATACAAATCAAATGTAACATTTTGAATCTACATATGCACGACTTCTAAGAACATATGTGCACAAAACATATGTGTTTGAAGTTTCTCATAAGATTCTTTCGAACATGTGTGCACGTCTTCCGAAAAGATACATGCATGCCTTCCAAGAACACATATGCACACGCCTTCAAAGAGCATATTGTCACGCCTAGAAAAAAAAATAATCGAGATTAAATACTTTTAAAATAAAAATCAAGATAACATAACACACATGCACAAACTTAAATTATCGAACACAAATAAACAGGAGACCAATTTTGTTTATGTATGCAAAACATATATTATCCAAACACAAAACATATATGTTTTATACGTAAACATATATGTATATTTCCTAAATCCATTCAAGAAAGAGGTCTTCAATCAGTAATGCTAATAAATCAAATACCGTATGTGTCAAATTAGTATCCAATAATATGTACCCGAATTTAAAACGAAAACGAAAAAAATGCAAATCTATTAAACAAATGGTGTACCAATCTAGACGCACCTGTACAAGTACTAGTCACACTTTTATGATATAAGAAAATGCAAATCTATGAAACAAAACATATAGCAATCCACATATCATCCAGTTTATAGCATTCCACATATGGTTTGGTTTTTGGGGTCAATATCATGCATGGATTCACAAAGTTATTATTAACAAAAAATAATTAATGAAAACCATCAACAAACTACATCCTACATCTATGTCCCATCTTCTAACTTCACAGTCAACAAACACCACTCAACCACAACAATCAATACACAATGATACATTGAGAAGAGAGGATTAGAGAAATAATTTAACATGTTAGAAAAGCCAATCCATGGTTAAATGATTATTACACATGCAATGACAGTTGTAACAGTAAGTTTATTAGTAATAAATAAACACTTGCATGATCATGGTGATTATCTTTTATCACTAATAAAACCTAGTATTTAATTAAGTTCCTGATCCAAGAACACCTTTCTTGGTAACCAAGGGATATATGATAATTTGGCATGTGAGTCACCGATTTGATTCTACTGATATGCATAATTGTTTAGTTCCTAAACCCATTTCCTTACAATAACAAGACTCTAAATAAATAAAAAATGATAAACGCATACGATCTTAGATCCTTTAAACTCAAGCATGGATCTTTAAGGATCTTAAGAGTTTAATCACAACCCATCATTGATCTTTAAAGAAACAAAAAAAACAACAACACGCAACACTTACGAGATCAACACGAATCCATGATTAGTTTACAGAAAACCTTCGTCGTCTTAATCCAATATTAGTGGATTGAGAAGAATGCGATACCTGTAAATTTATTCATTGCAAGGATGGGGTTGTGGATTTGTGGTAGGGGCGTTTAGGGTTTATGTGAGAGGAGAAGAAGCGGCATGTGAGAGAGAAGACGTTGGCGGCTGAAATCAAAGGATGTGATGAGACGTGTTTATGTGTATCCCATAAAAAATGAGCAGTTATTAAAATTTAAAATCATTAATTTGATATGACTTTAATACCCTTTAATCATTTACAAGTGTTTTCCTAATCTTTTCTTTAATGACACAAATGGCATACATCATCTCAACCCTTGATCAACTAATCCAATGGCTAAAAAGGAGTTCTGGCAGTTCCCGCACTTAACAGGGTTCTGAAAATAAAGTTACACTATATATATATATATATATATATATATATATATATATATATATATATATATATATATATATTTATATTTTTGTGAAAAAAGTTATAGTCAATTGGCTACAAAAATTATAGTAAAGCTATGCCAATAATAAGATCTTAAAACATTGTTGCTGTTACAATTTCATTTTATAACTGAATTACATGCTTTTCGGAAGGTAAGAGTTTATTAATGGTTGTATTATACACACACTCCAAATCACTATATACACATCTTTTTATGCATAATCGAGTTATACCGTGTGCATAACCGTGTTATACTATGTGCATATCGGTTTAAACTGTGTCCTATAAAAGATAAAGACGTTGCTATAGCAATTCCCGTTTATTAACGAAAGAGGAGTAACTTAATTATTTACTTTTTAGTCCTATCATTTACTCTAAGAAGGGTGGCAGTAGGGGCGGCATCACCCACCGGCAAGGGCATGCCGGCGGTGAACACCGCCGCCACCCCACCGGCATGGCTAGCGGCATGCAATGAGCGGCATTTTTTGCCTCCGAAGCATGCGAGTTCCTATGCAATATATTACCGTTGAGAATTTAATGAAATAGACGTTGGGTGCTTTGGAGCGCGTATTGGGCCAAACAAAAAAAAAATAATAAAAAAATAAAAAAAAATCCCCTATATATATTCAACAAACACATACATTTTTATCACAAATAATCCAATTCACATATACAAAATTCACATATTCTTACAATGTCTTCTTCTTCGTCCGAATCATTAGTTAGTCCCCCCGGCGAATTGTCCGAACTAGTGCCATCCGGTAGCACCCTAGAAACCTTATTAGCCGCGTACGATGCAATTGACGACACGGCAAGCTCTACCGAAAGTCGGGAGTATGTAACTCGTTTTCGTGAACAAGCTTTACGAACCCTTATGAATGATTATTTCGTTGAACGTCCAAAGTTTAACGACGAACGTTTTCGTGAACGGTTTCGTATGAATAAAAGCTTGTTTTTAAGAGTTGTTGCTGATGTTGAAGCGAATTTCGAATGGTTTCAAGAGGGCTTAGATGCGAGGGAAAAAAAAGTTTCACGGCATTACAAAAATGCACATCGGCCATTAGGTAACTCGCAACGGGTGAACCTCCAGATAGATTTGATGACTATTTAAACATGGCGCGCCGAACGTCAGGTGAAATATTTTTTAAACTTATTGTTATTAATTTTTTTATATTTTAGCGTCATATATATTTTAAAGTTCTTGTTATTTTATTTTTTTTATAAAGTTAGCGTTATATATATTTTTTAAAGTTATTGTTATTAATTTTTTTTATAAAGTTAGCGTTATATATATTTTTTAAGTTATTGTTATTAATTTTTTTATAGGAGAATGCCTTGATCATTTTTGCCAAGCGACTATTCAATTATATGGTCGAGAGTTCTTACGTAGGCCTACATCCCATGACATTGCACGCTTATACGAGTTCCATGAAGATCAACATCACATTCCTGGAATGCTTGGTAGCATTGATTGTACCCATTTCCATTGGCGTAATTGTCCTAGACATTTGAAAGGTCAATATAAGCGAGGTGATCATCAATACCTAACTATTATGCTTGAAGCCGTCGCTTCTTACGATTTGTGGATTTGGCATTCGTTTTTTGGTCCTCCCGGTGCAAACAACGATATCAATGTTTTGAATCAGTCACCATTGTATCTTACGGAGCGAAACGAAACGGCGGCAAACAGTTCATTTCATGTAAATGGATGGTTTTACAAACGTGGTTATTATCTTACCGATGGAATCTATCCTACATGGTCAACGTTTGTTAAAGCATACAAGCATCCGGTTGAATTGAATGAAAAGAGATTTAAAAAGCTACAAGAGTCTGCAAGAAAAGATATCGAGCGAGCTTTTGGTCGTCTTAAAAATAAATGGATGATTCTTGCTCTTCCTCTCCGGGCAATGTCGGTTGAAAAGATTCGACAAATCGTTTATACGTGTATCATATTTCACAATATGATTTTAAAAGACGATGAGATGGCAATATCACCGGTTCATATAATGGATCCGCCAGTCGCGCCAGTTTATGACGATAGTGTATTACCGGAGTTAATCGACGAACAAATGCATTACCGACTCCTATATGATCTTATGGACCACGTAGATGCTCAAAACTTAACATATCTCGATGATTAGTTATTTCATTTTTTTTAAGAATAATGCAATTTTCTTTTAATTATGTTTTTTTTTTTAAGTATTATGTAATTTTCTTTTAGTTATTAATGAAATATTTATGTTTTAATTAAATTGTTTAATTTAATTAAAAAAAAAAAAAAAAAAAAAAGTTGGGAGGTATGAAAAAGGCATGATTGCCACTAAAATGGGGTTGGGAGGTATGGAAAAAGTATGAATGAGGTGAAATGAGGTGGAATGATATTATTGGTGGATTTCGGAGGTATGGATGTTTTCGGAATCATGACTGCCAGTGTCCTAAGATTTAAAAGCAGCCATAAAAATCATACTATATTAACATAACTGACTTACCGACTTTTTATCCAGAAACTGTAGTAATTAATTACCATCAAAAAGTTGCATAACATTCGGATAAGACCACTTTAATTTATCCACAAAACAAGAGGTCGTGGGAGGTTTCACGATATACGTTTCTGAAATTTTCATTATCTAGTTATGATAATGATAATGTTTTGAGTTATTACTGCAACTTGCCTTTTTCATCCTATTACTGCTAGGGGATGCCAAAAAAGAAAAAGCCCGAACTCCACGGGAAAGTCAAATTGTGAACAAAAAGACATGTTTAATGTTATTTTTTAAACGGATTTGAGGCAAGGAGCGGGGCATAACATTTCTATATCGCCTTGCCCGAAACATATATATTAAGGTGAGGGTTCAATGCAGAATCTTATTTATGTGCATAACTTTACACAACTCTTTTGAACCAATCAAAATTTAGTAAAGTAGTTTTCGTTTTATTTATTGGGGCAATTTCATATTTACCCAACTTAAACATGATAATGCCATATTTACTCAAAATATGCTTTAACTGCATAGTAAATCATGCATTCAAATTTGTAGTTTGGGTATACATGGCATTTTTATGTTTAGATTGGGTAAATATTCATGTTATTGTCAGAAGGCTATTGATGGTATTTTTGTAGACATGACACATGAGCTGTAAATAAATGTGATCATAGAAATGATACGTATCAGGGAATCACTCGGTAAATTATAGGAGTTTAATTGTGTAATCATAGTAATTAGTTTATGTTACTTCCAAATTTAGAATTGTTTCTTGAATGTAATTGTATCTATATATTTTCATTCCTACAGAGAATAACACAATAGAAACTCGAATCATAAACCTCTATTGCTTACATGCTATTAGAGAGGTACCAATTTTAATCCTTAAAATTAAACACACAACCTTCATAACCATCTCTAATATGGGACAGCCAAAACCTCTACTGCTTACATGGTATCAGAGAGGTACCAATTTAATCCTTAAAAGTAAACACACAACCTTCATAACCAACTCTAATATGGGACAACCAAAACCCCACTGATGGCGTCGTTGTCGGGGACAACCAAAACGCCATTATCACAACAACAAATAACCCACCACACCAACCAATCATCATTCACCAAGACAATCTTATTTTTCCATCAAGTATTATACTTGACGAAGCGAATTACTCATTATGGTCTCAGCTTATGGAGATGCGTATCGGAGCACGCAACGAGGTTGGATACATCACTGGAACAACGAAAAACCTTGATTCAAAAGATCCAAATTACGATACTTGTGTTACTGAAAATCAAAAGGTTAAAAGTTGGCTCATTGATTCAATTAGTCCTTCGTTGATGCAACGACTTATTCGCCTTCCTACTGCGAAAGAGATATGCGAGGCTCTAACAAAAACCTTCTATGACGGGTCTGACGAAACCCGTCTCTTCGATTTGAATCAGAAATCATTCTCTGCTCGACAAGATGGTAGGCCATTATCAACATATTATAACGAACTATGGCCATATTTCAGGAAATTGATCATAGATGAGCCTCTCAAGAAAAAAACTACTCAAGGTGTGGTTGGATCGTATTTCGCGATGACTACGCTTCGTGCTCATATATTCTTGAGTGGGCTTGATTCTGAATTTGATCAAGTTCGGGGAGAAATTTTACGTAAAGATAAGAAGCTGACTTGGAAAATGCATATGGATATAAGAGGAGGGAGTATCAACAAAAGCAAACCATAGGAGGGACACGTACCATCTCTGAACACTTTGTGATGCTTACAAATCAAACCCGGCAAGGATCATTTTCTCACTCTGAATAGGGTAAAAAAAAATCAGCCCGTTGGACGATCTAATAATTTTGTATCTGATAATTGTGATGAAACGGGTCACTCGAAACAACGCTATTACTAACCTGTTGAGTACTCTGGCCGGTGGGGTTTTCAAAAACAGCACGAAAGAAAGCATTTGGAAAAGCTATGGTGGCAAGTGTAAATGAAATAGGATCTACTAAAGGGGACATGTCAATCCCATGGCAAACGTTGGACATTCAGGATGAAGGTAAAGGTATAATACAAATGCACTCTTTTCGAATTCTATGAAGACTAACTGGATAATTGATACAGGTGCATCTGATCACATGATTGGCGATTCTAGTAATCTAATTTACATAGGTTCATCATCCAAATCCGTAGTTTCTACTGCTAATCAAGGATATCTTACATTGTCTAATAATCTTACACTAAACTAGGTCTTGATTGTACCATCCCTTGAACATATATTATCTGTTGGTTAGATTACTTCAGACTTTCAATGTACTCTAACTTTTTTGCCTCTTTTCAGTGTGTTTCAGGATATTCTAACCCGAAAGATTCTTGGTTATGGTGTTAAACGAGGCAAGCTATATTACTTGGAATTAGAAAATAAATGAGGGGAAGGATTTAGCAGAGCCTATCAAACTAATACTCAACAAGCTGCTCGAGATACTATTTGGTTATGGCATAGACGTTTAGGGCATCTTTCCTTTGGATACGTTAGAAAATTAAAACCTCAACTATTTGGATACGTTAGAAAATTTAGTTGATTCTGTATTTTCTTGTGAGGTTTGTGGACTCGCAAAATGTCATCATGTCCCTTATATTCCTAGTCCAAAGAAAAGTAATGAACCATTTTATGTTATGCATTCTGACGTTTGGGACCTGCCAAAATTCCACCATTTTCTAAAGCTAAGTTTTTTGGTACATTTATCTCTTAATGCACACGCATGACTTGGATATCATTACTTCAAAAAAAGAGTAAAGTCGGCACCACATTTTGAGAATTTTGAAACATGGTTAACACGCAATATCAAAAACCAAATTTAGTTTGGCAAACTAAAAATGCCATGGAATATATGGACGCTAGCGTTGGATATTTTTTTAAACAACCTGGAATCTGACATCAAACTTCGTGCACATATACCCCGCAACAAAACATATTAACTGAAAGAAAAAATAGGCAAATATTAGAAGTGGTTCGAGCCTATCTTTTCAGAATGAATATGCAACACTGATATTAAGGAGAGGCAATAACATTTGTTGTTTATCTCATCAACTGAACAACATCTCAAGTAATAGCTATTCAAACTCCTCAACAAAAAATTGAATCCTTACTTTCAATTCCCAATCTTCCAAACTTTGAACCTCGAATATTTGGTTGTACCGTCAATGTTCATATACCTAAGACCTTGAGAACTAAACTCGATCCATTCGCAAAAAAAAAATGTTGGTTCCTTGGATATTCTATTTTTGAAAAAGGGTATCGATGTTATGATCCTCAAACTAAAAAGTTACATGTAACCTTGGATGCCTCCTTTCATTCACAACCATTTTATCCAAGAACAGTTTTAAACTCTTCGTTTTAGGGGAAGAGTGAAGGTGAAAGGAATATATTGCAATGTGAAAATAGAAATGTAGATGTGTGTACAGAATCGAACAAATGCGTTGGTATTTTTTACGAAACACATGAAATTTCTGGACTAAATCAAGGAGGCGAAACTGACCACCATGAAGGTAACAACAACCATGACAAATGGTTGGAACCATGCATGACTTATGGAAATGAGCCCTTGGTCCACTTTGTATCATTTAGAGCCTCCTAGACATTACTAGGAAGATAAACACTAGATAATTGATTAATACCAAGTGCATATGTCCTACATTATTATTTTTTTTTGTAGAAACGTAATTATTAATTGGATATATGGAGTTTGCTTTAAGGTCAGGTTCACATTGTTTCTTTGGTACACCTTTGTTTGATCTTTTGGGTATCTTGGAAAGAGTTCAACAAATTCATCACTATTGTTTTGTAATTGATTCGAGATTACCTTTCAGGTGTCTTATTTGATATTCTCGATTGAATCTTCATTAAATGGTATTAAAGAAGGCATGTCCATGTTACTAGGAATTTCTTGACAATCATTTGTCCAAGGCTATGAATTAAGAAATTGAGGCTCTGAAAAAATTGTACGTGGGAACTTGTGTCATTACCCAAAGGAAAGAAGACCATTGGATGTAGATGGGTGTATACGGTAAAACTCAAGCCGGATGGAAACATTGAAAGATATAAAGCAAGGCTGGTCGCAAAGGGGTATACAAAAAAAGAGGAGTAGATTAGCAGGAGACGTTTGCACCGATAGCTACGTTGAATACAATCCGCATTCTTATCTCTATTGCAGCAAACAGAGAATGGCCTCTAAAACAATTCAACGTTAAGAATGCTTTTCTCATTAGTATAACAACCCACAAACACCCATTACTATCATTCCCATTACAAATACCTATAGTAGGTATTTCACAGGTAAATTTTTGCTTTTTATCTACATTATTACTTGCATGACTCAGTAGACCTGCTCACGTATCTACACAAGCCAAATAACTCAACACTCACATCCTATAAACCCCAGGTATGTCAAGCATAAACTCATAACAACACCATAATAAGTAATTCACCAATCTAAAACACTAAACAGAACACAAAACCCTAATAAACCCTAAACTGGATTATGTGCTTATCTGAACCTATATGCTTAGTTAAACAAGTATGAATGTGTTCAAGGCTTAAGTAAGAGTTTCCTTAGGAATATCAGGATATATTACGACTATTAGGCCATAGAATAAAACCATTAGAACTTAGATACAAACCCCCTAATCCCTAAACCATAACTAGGTCATAAATAACTAGAATTAGGTCTAAACCCTCCCAAAACTTCCCCATAGGTCACTACCACTTAGTATAAGCCTTTTAGAACTTAGGAATAGTTATTAGATACCCATAGGACACTAACCTAGGCACAAAACCATAGGATAAACCCTAGTCTCTCACTAAACCCACTTAGGTCATTTAGGTTACAAAACTAGGTCAAACCTTCCCAAAACATTCCCATAGGTTACCCATACTTAGAATAAACCCTTTAGGTCTTAGGATTAGTCACTAGACACACTTAGGAACTTAATTTAGGCACTAAACCTTAGGTAAAACCTTAAACACTTAATAAGTAGAAATTAGGTCTAAACTTAACTAAAACTTAGTAAAACCTAAATATAACCACCTTAAACACCTCAAACTAGCACCCTAACACCTTAGTCATACCCAAGCACAAACCCTAACACCTCTAAGTACATACACAAGTAGGTGCATCACCTACTTGACTAATCCACCACTAATCACCACTAATCCACCCTAAACCACCCCTAATCCACCACTAAACCACCCCTAATCACCCTAAACCACCCTTAAACACCCTAAGTAGCTTACAAGCACATCCAAGCACCCAAGAAAGGAGGTGCATCACCTCCTTGTAAGCTGTTACCACCAAACCGCCTCCCACGGCTCTTCTTCACCACAACCGGCCTATGGCAGCCCCCTAGCTACCTCCTAGCTCATCCTCATCACTACCTAGCCTCACCACATCACCTCCTAGCTCTGCTTGCTCAGCCCTCCCCCTCCGTGACACCTATGAACCCGTTTCTTCCCAAACCGCCTCATCGAGGCTATAAATACCCCCTCCTCCCTCATTTCTTTTCCACACCTCTCCCCCTCCTCTCTACCTCACATTTCTGTAGTACTAAGTCATTAGAAGCCATTAGGAATGAGTAGCTAGGCCTTGGTCGCGTTGTGTTGTGGTTTGAAGTCGTACGAGCCCTAGAAAACCCTAACCCTAGTTCTAACCCACGTAAACCCCCTAGCCAAGTAAGTATTAAATTTAGTTAATTTAGCTTTAGTATATTCTTAGGATAGATTTAGGATGCCTTGGATAGCGTAGATGCCTTTGCATGAGCCTTGAACCATTCTACTTGCTAGTTTACGTATTAAAACCCTAGATCGAGTCATATACTTTCATGCATGCTATAAGTCATTAATTTAGGTCATACACTAGTTAAATATAACTTAGATAAGTTAAAATAAGTAAAACATAGGCTAGAAAACTTAATTACTAGATAAAATATAAGTTACATGCATATTAGGACAAGTTTTGCAAAACTTTACAAGCATAAGGGTATATATCATAAATTCCTGAAATTATAATGTCTGGGGACTGTTTTTGACATTTCCTAGAAGTTATAAGTAGTAAGGACTAGTTTCGCATAATATTAAAACCCTAAGATAGATAATAACATAAGTATAAACTAAAAAGGACTAAAAATGTAAATAGTATAAAGTTAAAGGTCTAAAATGGTAAATATAGAAAATTTAGGAGTCTTAGGTTAATTACATAAAATATAGAAGTCTAGGGACTAGTTGTGTCAAGTATAGATAGTTATTAGTATAGTAATATAAGTAATATAAAATTTAGGGTTGAAAACGTAAATATATAAACTATAAGGGTAAAAAGTGAAAATATCATATAAGTATAAAACCTAAATAAAGTTAGAAGCATAACACAATACTAGAGAGCTTCATGCGAGGAGTAATATGTGGATATTTCATTTTCGATGAGTTTGTTGGATTTACGAATTAAAGTGCCCTGACTCCTTGAACGATTATTGCATATACTTCTGAGATATGATGGCCCGAACGGTGATATGATTATAACTAAACCCTAATAACAACATAACTCAATAATAGGGAGCTTTGTGTGAGGAGTATTAACTTCTGAATTATGATGGCCCGAATGGTATTATGTTGATAACATAATACAATAGTAGGGAGCTTCATGTGAGGAGTCATGTACTTCTGAATTACAATGGCCTGAACGGTGTTATATTATATCTAAAACATTAACAAACCTAAAAATAATAACTTGAAAAACATAAACATGATAACTAAAGCTTGACATACATACAAAACCAACAACACACTAGGATACGTGAGTAAGGCGGTCTAGTTCCCGAGTCACTATTTGCATCATTTAGATTACTCTACACCCAGGTGAGTTTTCGTAGCCTTACATCTTTTTAAACTTTCACCTTAAATGCTTTTATAAACCCTGTAAGGGGGATACATGCTAAATGCTTTACTTAAAACCGAATACAAGTCTTTTTCTTTGGTTGTTTGCACGAGTAAACTGACTTCCACCACTACATAACCAAAATTCATGAATCTAATCGTTTGGGACGTTTTATCCAAACGAACACGAATATAGTTGATAGATCTATTGGAGTTTGACAACTCCCGTTGGTATTAACACCCCACTAGGTGGTACCAATAAGTACTATATTTGAATCCACTCAAGGTATAACTTTGGCAAGTTATCCTTCCATCCCCTCATGTTGCGTCTGCAGCCCACATGACCCGGATCGTTAAGGTGTGATTCATGAGCTTAGTGCAACCTACTAAGCTCCTGATAATTGTGCATGCATCACAATTATCACAAAAACTTGCATTTTCCCAGATGGGTGTAACAACTGAACCCAGGGAACTTGTATTCACTAACCCCTAAACCTATGATTCTCACTCAACACCTAGTGTTGACTTTTTAAGCATGTATTCTAGGTATATTACTTCTATGGATCCATGGCAGAATAAGGTACTGAACTCAGAGGACTTTTCATGTTTATCATTCAAACACAACCAACCTAACACTTAGATTTTTGGGACCTCAACAAAATAAAAGTATATCTTTTATAACTAAAACTCTGATAATTATGAATGATAACTAAATTTCCAAAACGTCTCTTTTCGAGTCGTTTTCTATTACTGTATCTGTAATTCTATGAAGTAATAACCCAAACACTTTATCCGCTGCGATCAGTGAAAAATGGGGGTGTTACAGATTAGCATCAGAGATTCAGTTGTAGAGAACAACGTCAAAACCTAAACTACAACTATTTTTCCTCAACCCGAGGAAGTCCTCAGTACCTCTGCCATCCTCCATAACCATATGTGCTAAGGTAAGTATAATAATTTCCTGGTTAACTGCTAAATGATTTACAATATTTTCTTTATTATATAGTTATGTTTACTCCCCTCTACTCTACCCCTATCTCATCTAGTCCACATCCGGAGAATGATCTTTCCTCTCCGAATGTACTAGATTATTCCCCTAAACCCTATAACTTATAAGACTCTAGGAATAGTTTAGATAACCCTCATTTAAAACACATAAGAGATTTCTATGCTAAGACATCACCCCTACCTCCCCTAAACCCTATTATACATCCACTTTTTCCTACCCATAAAACAGAACCCTATGGTTTCTTTCTCTCGAGAGAACCATATATACCTAAACACCCTATCCCCACCTATACCCCTAGATTTGACTTTAGGCAACCCTATACCTTAAACCCTACCCCTTACCTAATAAACCCTCCCATTCCATCTTGGAAAGATGAAATTGGAGAAAAACCCTCTAGGTTGACTCTAAAAGATGAGGAAAACCAATTAGAGGAGATTTTAAATAACTTAGATGAAATTTTTCTTAATCTCCTTGAGAAGATAGAAAAAGGTCATAATAATAATAACTTAGATTATCAACCTGACTATAGTAGTTTAAGAAAGAATTTACAAGAAAACCGTTTTAAAATAGCTAAAATACAGAAAAACCAAATGAAACATCACCATAAAATAGCTTTTACCCGCTTTAGGATTTGAAGTTTAGAAAAGATAATAGATAATGATGAGGAAAACTTAGAAAACACTAACACATGGAATTAGGAAATTAGGAAACTTTAGAAAACCTTAAGTAGATAATAACCCTAGGAGACATGCCTTAGAATAGTTAGAGCCTTTAGGATAAGTAGAATAGGAAATAAATAAAATAAGTTAGGATTTAGAAACTACCTGGTACCCCTCAATTAGGATAGATTAGATAACTAGACTTAGGACTACCTTTCACCTTAGGACACCCTTAGAAAACCCTTAGGAAAACCTATAACCTACCCTTAACCCTTAACCTTTACCCTTAACCTTAGGATCTTAGGAAACCCACCCCGATGTCTTAGGTAAATAGAATCTCTAAACTGTTTTAAATTTCTCTTACTCTAACCCTTTTCAACTCTTTTTCCCCTTACCGATGGTGAGAATCCTCATTCTTCACCATAGAGATTTGAATTCTTTCTCCTCTGATCTCTAAACCTTTACTTCTTTGCATGGCTTTCTTAAGCTATCTTCGTTCTAGTTAGAGATCTACCCCTAACTATTTCATATGCAAATATATGATCCTCATATATAAGCATATTCATACTCTTTATCTCCCTTAGATTACTATGATACCCGAGCTAGTTTTCCCCAATCCCCTTTAGTAAACCCCAAAACCTTAGTTAGGATTTCCATACTTGAGGTTAGAAATACCATTAGGATTAGAAAACCTTAGACCATTAGGATTAGAAACCAAAAAACCTACCCCAATAAACATAGGATAAGACTTAATAGGAAAACATTAGGATTAGAATATAGATTAGGAAAAACTTAGGATTAGATAACCCTCACCCTAAGCCTTTAGACCCCTAGTTTAGGATAGACACACTTACCCCATAGGAATAAGTAGATTTAGGTCATAGATTACCCATACCTAGCCCTTAGGATAACCATACTTATACACTTGAGGATTTTAGATTATACCTTAGGATTTGACAATTTTTAGAATACCCATTAGGAGATTTCACTTAGGAGATACTATGGATAGTGCCTTAGCTGGTTTCAAATCCCTAGGAATAGTAATACTCATAATAATAGTAATAATGGTAATAACAGACAACCTAAAACAAAAGAGAAAACCTGAAACAATATCAAAAAATAAGGATATACCTAGTCAACCCTTAGGAAAGAAAACACTTAAACCTAATCCCTCTTTAGAACCCTCTACCTCAATGGAACCAAACACCTCACCCTTAGAAATTAGGATTAGTTAGGAAAAACTAGAAGAACCTTAGGGGGAAAACAAAACTCTAGGAAGAAATCTAGTAAATCTAAAACTCCGATAGGATATTCTCCTTCAGGTATCCTATACTCTTACTCTTCTGTTTAATCTCATCTTTTCATTTCTCTCTTTCTACCGTTTAAATCCTTTTCCTCTCACTTCCTCCTACTCTTCCATTTAAAATCCCATTTTTCCACCTTTTTTACCACTCCACAAATTAAAACCATACTTTTCCATTTTCCCCACTCCTATAATTTTTCCCACTCTACCCACTCCAAACTTCTTTTCCTTTTCCATTTCCCCTACTTTACCCTTTCATCCTTTTTCTTTTCCCACTCCACTGCACTCCCATAAATCCTTCACTCCATTTCCCTTCATTTTTAACTCTCCGTCATTTTACACTCTATTTTCTTCTCTCTATATTCTCTCCCTACCTCATCCTGCAATGCTTTATTAGTTAGAACTTGCATATCTCGTCATAACGCAAGTTTCTATTAGTTAGAACTTGTAAGAATATCTACATCGAACTTTAATCCTCATTATGTTCGACTACGATATTAAATCTCGCTTTGCAAGAAATTGTAAAAATGAGATCTTCTACGTCCGTCAATCTAGTCTTAACATGGGAATCTACCATGTGACAAGTTGCTAAACCGGAGAACTTTAGAACTTGTCTCTATCATGACTAGAACTTGTCTCTACTTGACTAGAATATTCCTCTACCGTATCTAGAACTTGTCTTCACTGAGATGAAAGCTAGTTGTCATATCAGTTGAAACTTGTCTCTAAAAATTTCCCTACCGTATATCCTTAAATATGGTAAAACTCTCTTCATTTTCCACCGATACTACTTAAGGATGATTTATGATGACTATCCTCTTAAAATGAACTAGGATGTTCCTATATTTTACTGAGAAAGTTATAAGTCAAATATGTTAAGAATTTATATGCTCTTGTTTCCAAATATTGAGACGCCTTTATTTGCAAATAATGAGATATAAAAACCTAAAGTATCTAGTATCTGTACAAGCAATTCCTACTCCACTTGTGCAAAATCTTCTTCCTTTTCACATCATTTTCCTCGATAATCCTCTTCTTTCTCTACTTTCTTGACTTATTCTCTCCCCTACTCCTATAATCGTCAAAATCTCGGGATGAGATTTTCTCTAAGGGGGTAATACTATAACAACCCACATACACCCATTACTATCATTCCCATTACAAATACTTATAGTAGGTATTTCACAGGTAAATTTTTTCTTTTAATATACATTATTACTTGCATGACTCACTAGACCTGCTCACGTATCTACACAAGCCAAATAACTCAACACTCACATCCTATAAACCCCAGGTAGGTCAAGCATAAACTCATACCAAAACCATAATAAGTAATTCACCAATCTAAAACACTAAACATAACACAAAACCCTAATAAACCCTAAACTAAAACTTAAGTAGGATTATGTGCTTATCTGAACCTATATGCTTAGTTAAACTAGTATGAATGTTTTCAAAGTAAGAGTTTCCTTAGGAATATTAGGATATATTAGGACTATTAGGCTATAGAATAAAACCCTTAGAACTTATATACAAACCCCATAAGCCCTAAACCATAACTAGGTCATAGATAACTAGAATTAGGTCTAAACCCTCCCAAAACTTCCCCATAGGTCACTACCACTTAGTATAAGCCTTTTAGAACTTAGGAATAGTTATTAGATACCCTTAGGACACTAACCTAGGCACAAAACCATAGGATAAACATTAGTCTCTCACTAAACCCACTTAGGTCATTTAGGTTACAAAACTAGGTCAAACCTTCCCAGAACTTTCCCATAGGTTACCCACACTTAGAATAAACCCTTTAGGTCTTAGGATTAGTCACTAGACACACTTAGGAACTTAATTTAGGCACTAAACCTTAGGTAAAACCTTAAACACTTAATAAGCATAAATTAGGTCTAAACTTAACTAAAACTTTGTAAAACCTAAACATAAGCACCTTAAACACCTCAACCTAGCACCCTAACACCTTAATCATACCCAAGCACACACCCTAACACCTCTAAGCACACACACAAGTAGGTGCATCACCTACTTGACTAATCCATCACTAATCACCACTAATCCACCCTAAACCACCCCTAATCCACCACTAAACCACCCCTAATCACTCTAAACCACCCTTAAACACCCTAAGCAGCTTACAAGCACCTCCAAGCACCCAAGCAAGGAGGTGCATCACCTCCTTGTAAGCTGCTTCCACCAAACCGCCTCCAATGGCTCTTCCTCACCAAACCGTACTATGGCAGCCCCCTAGCTACCTCCTAGCTCATCCTCATCACCACCTAGCCTCACCAGATCACCTCCTAGCTATTCTTGCTCAGCCCTCCCCCTCCGTGACACCTATGAACCCGTTTCTCCCCAAACCGCCTC
The DNA here is from genome assembly GCA_030686995.1 of Artemisia argyi. Classification (NCBI taxonomy): domain Eukaryota; kingdom Viridiplantae; phylum Streptophyta; class Magnoliopsida; order Asterales; family Asteraceae; genus Artemisia; species Artemisia argyi. The sequence continues at coordinate 176,627,503 of CM060703.1, forward strand.
ATCGAGGCTATAAATACCCCCTCCTCCCTCATTTCTTCTCCACACCTCTCCCCCTCCTCTCTACCTCACATTTCTATAGTACTAAATCATTAGAAGCCATTAGGAATGAGTAGCTAGGCCTTGGTCGCGTTGTGTTGTGGTTTGAAGTCGTAGGAGCCCTAGAAAACCCTAACCCTAGTTCAAACCCCGTAAACCCCCTAGCCAAGTAAGTCTTACATTTAGTTAATTTAGCTTTCGTATAGTCTTAGGATAGATTTAGGATGCCTTAGATAGCTTAGATGCCTTTGCATGAGGCTTGAACCATTTTACTTGCTAGTTTACGTATTAAAACCCTAGATCGAGTCATATACTTGCATGCATGCTATAAGTCATTAATTTAGGTCATACACTAGTTAAATATAACTTAGATAAGTTAAAATAAGTAAAACATAGGCTAGAAAACTTAATTACTAGATAAAATATAAGTTACATGCATATTAGGACTAGTTTTGCAAAACTTTACATGCATAAGGGTATATATCATAAATTCTTGAAATTATAAAGTCTAGGGACTGTTTTTGACATTTCCTAGAAGTTATTAGTAGTAAGGACTAGTTTTCCATAATATTAAAACCCTAGGATAGATAATAACATAAGTATAAACTAAAAAGGACTAAAAACGTAAATAGTATAAAGTTAATGGTCTAAAATGGCAAATATAGAATACTTAGGAGTCTTAGGTTAATTACATAAAATATATAAGTCTAGGGACTAGTTGTGTCAAGTATAGATAGTTATTAGTATAGTAATATAAGTAATATAAAATTTAGGGTAGAAAACGTAAATATATAAACTATAAGGGTAAAAAGTGAAAATATCATATAAGTATAAAACCTAAATAAAGTTAGAAGCATAACACAATACTAGGGAGCTTCATGCGAGGAGTACTTTGTGGATGATGACGTATAGTCTATATATGGGCCACGAGCCCAAACGATAAACATTATTAAGGCCCAAAGCCACCATGCGTGGGCTATTATGACTTGGGCCGCACCAATAAAGGGAATGGGCTCACATAAGCCCAAGCCCGACTAAACTACATATACGGTTTAGGTAAGGATCTTCTATCTATGGAATAGATATCCTTACCCGGATAAGCACCATGTGTGCGAAACGTAAGGAGCACGAACCCTACAAGGATTCTGCGCCTATATAAGGAATGACATAACTCTCATTCAAGGTACGATTCACAAACCCTAAACTCTTTACGAGAACCCTAAATCGATTACTTACTCTCACGCTGGAGTCTAATCGTGGAAGACAATCCCACGATAAGCCTAACGGTGTTGTTTATTTTCTTAGTGCGCAGGTTACAAGCATTAAGAAGCGAATTGGTACGAGAGCAAGAGCCCATAATCAGGAACGCCCAACTTTTGTATCAACAAGTGGCGCCATCCATGGGACCCTACTAAGAACTAAGAACTAGAATGACGAAGAATAAGAATTCAAGACAGCGGACTCCGAAGCCAGAAAAACGTGACCCCCAGAGGAAGAATCAACAAGATTCGACCCCTAGGCAGGTTGCTGGAACAACTAGCGCACCTGGTCACCAAGAGGCAGGGATAACCCAACCTCTTCCAGCGGTAGAACTGCCTATAAGGACTACCCAAACCACCACAGTGGTCCCAAGCGTTGAGGAACTCCAGCGCACTCTCTTCAATACCCCTCACCAAACTGTACCTACAGTGGACAACACTGTACCACCGAGCGCGCCTAACCGAGATAGGGCGCCCAACAATGAGGCAAATATTCTTGCAGAAACTGAGGACACACCTGACTTAACATTGGGAAATTTTGTATCCCAAAACTATGAAACTCTGACTGCTCTCATGGAAGAGGAAGCAAGAAGAAGGTCGAGTGCAAGCCTTCAAGCCCGGCTCAATTTTGGTCCTGAACGCAAACCATCACCACCGCGCCACCCACGAGGGAGACGCGCATATAATGAAAAACGTACTACTATCCACGATAGGTTAGGTACGACGTCTGATTCACGGTACTCGGAGGAATATGAAGAAAGCGAAAGGCGCACCAATGTTCACTCCAGACTTGGCAGTCGAGGGATACAAGACCGATTAGGACCTCAGCATTCACCAAGCCAAGGGTCCTCCAAATCTGGAAGTAAGAGAATTCACGATAGGTTGGGGAAAAGAACGTCCCCAAGTGAAAGCCCCTCAAGCTCTTCTTCTGAAAGAAGCCGGCGCAAGCGCCGAAAAAGAAACTACTCTTCCTCTAGTGACTCCTCGGACAACGAGGATAGAGAAACAGGACATTGGAAGTCAAGAGGCAGACGTCGCGAAGAAGAAAATGAAGACATGTCTCTTCCATGGCGTCGCCAGAAAGTTGATGCGTTTACACGACGCATCAGCGATTACTCCGACAACAAAAGGAGGCGCAATTCCACTAACGTAAAAACATATGATGGAACCGGAGATCCTGATGATCACCTAAAAGTTTTCGAATCAGCTGCCACTATCGAAAACTGGCCACAGCCTATGTGGTGCCATATGTCTAATTCTACGTTGGTAGGGAATGCGCGCACATGGTTTAGCAAACTCCCACGACGGAGCATCGGTGGGTTTGAAGAATTACGGAAAGCATTCCGTCTCAACTTCACCCAAAGAAAGAAGTGCGCTAAGAACCCTGTTGAACTAGCCAGGGTAAAACAGCGCCAAGGGGAATCAACCAGCGCTTTTATGGAACGCTTCAAGGATGAGTGCATACAGGTCAAAGCATGTCCCGAAATTCTTAAAATTTCAGGGTTCATGAATGGAATTAACAACCCAGAACTTATCCGGAAGCTAAATGACAAGGTTCCCCAAACTTTCGATGAGCTAATAAAGCGCACCAGATCCTTCATACAAGGCGAAGCAGCTGCTGCGGACAGCAAAAAGGGTTACTCGAATTATAAGCAACAAGAACAGCCTCGGAGACAATCCAATGATCAGAATAACAATCGCAGCAGGAATTACCGCAGCGGAAGAGACAATGACAAATATACCCCTCTCACAAAAACTCTGAGGGAAATATTTATAACAGAAGGCGCAAATTTTCCAAAACCTCCACCAATGCGCACCGCAGAGGAAAAGCGCGTAGGGAATGGATACTGCGAGTATCACGGTCAAAAAGGCCATACAACTAACGAGTGCGTTCAGCTAAGACAAGTAATTGAAAAGTTAGTAAGGGAAGGCAGAATGGACCACCTTGTAAAAAACATCAAAGAGGGAAAAGACAAAGAAAGGAACGGGGGTAAGAAAGAACCTCTCAAAGAAAAAGCTGATACCATATACATGATACAGTCATGGCAGCGTAAGATAAAGCAAAAAGTCAGCCAAAAATTCTCTCCAGAGAAAGAGATATCTTTCCCTACTCTAGCTGCGGACAACGCAGTGGTAGAACCTCTAACTATCGAAATACATACGGGGGGACATGATATCCACCGCATGTACATTGATGGAGGAGCATCCGCAGATATCCTGTATGATCATTGTTTCAAAAGACTGCGACCAGAAATCCAAAGTCAATTGATACCAGCAACAACGTCATTGACTGGATTCACAGGAGAGAAGATTTGGCCTATGGGGCAGTTACGCTTGCCGGTGGTCGTAGGAGATGAACAACACTCAACTGCAACATGGATAAATTTCATGGTAATAAAGTCTCCCTCACCATACAACGGCATCATTGGGAGACCTCGAATATCATCCATGCGCGCTGTACCATCCACAGCGCACGGAATGCTTAAATTTCCAGTGGAAGGAGGAGTTGTCACCCTATATAACACAACAGTACCACCAAAGGAATGCAACGCGATAACCACTGAAGTAGAGAATATTCCAGAACAGCGCACAGAAAAAACACCAAACCTAAAGGTCGCTATTCATCCCGATTACCCGGACCAACAAGTTTCGATTGGTAGATCTTTATCTGACAAAGGTAAAGCAGCCGTATGCGCACTCTTGCAAAAGAACCTGGACATCTTCGCATGGGAACCAAAACACATGACAGGAGTGTCGCGCTCTATCACAGAGCATAAGCTACAAATCCGACAAGGATATCCCCCAATACGACAGAAGAAGTGCGGCCAGGCCCCAGATCGTGCAAAGGCTATTCTGGAAGAAGTACATAAACTCGTAGACGCAGGCATCATGCGCGAAGTGTACTACCACGACTGGCTCTCTAACCCAGTTATGGTAAAGAAGAGCGATGGCAGTTGGAGAATGTGCGTGGACTTCACAGACCTTAACAAAGCATGTCCACAGGACTGCTATCCACTGCCAGAAATAGACTGAAAGGTAGAATCCCTGTGCGGATACCCTTTCAAATGCTTCCTAGACGCATACAAAGGGTATCATCAAATTCAGATGGCAGTCGAAGATGAAGAAAAAACAGCTTTCCACACCAGTCAAGGAGTCTACTGCTACACAAAAATGCCTTTTGGCTTAAAAATGCAGGCGCAACATACCAACGATTGGTGGACACAGCTTTCGAGAAACAAGCAGGCCGCAACTTGGAGGTCTACGTTGACGACCTTGTCATCAAAAGCCACACAGAGGATGAATTGGTGCGCAACATCGAGGAAACGTTCAGAACATTGGAACGAATAAACATGAAGTTAAACCCCAAGAAGTGCACCTTTGGCGCAACCGAAGGCATGTTCCTTGGATACTTAATAGAACCTGATGGAATCAAGCCTTGTCCAGAAAAAACAAAGGCTGTTATTGATCTCCCCTCACCGCGCACACTCAAAGAAGTCCAGTCATTGAATGGAAAGTTAGCAGGGCTAAACCGCTTCTTATCTAAGTCAGCAGATAAATCACTTCCTCTCTTTAAAACACTCACGGAGTGTACTAAAAATGGAGACTTTCGCTGGACCGAAGAAGTAGAAGAAGATTTCCAACAACTTAAACATCATCTGGCATCTCTTCCCAAACTTGTCGCACCGCGACCAGGGGAAGAGCTAATCATGTACTTATCGGCAACTCATGGAGCAGTTAGCGCAGTACTATTGACAGATAAGAACTCCGTCCAGACACCCATATACTTTGTAAGCAAAGCCCTGAAGAAGACAGAGACTAACTACAGCGCTATGGAAAAGCTGGTCTTAGCTCTAGTATTCGCAGCCAAAAGGCTGCGCAGATACTTTCAAGCGCACCCAATAGCTGTAATCACCGATCAGCCAATCAAACAAGTTATCTCTAAACCTGACGCATCAGGACGGTTACAAAAGTGGAGTGTACTGTTAAGTGAATATAACATCTCATATAGACCACGCACTGCAATCAAAGGACAAATATTAGTCGATTTTATCGTTGAGAAGCCAGATAGCGATAGTCCAACACCTGCAACCAAAACAGATCTGCAGGAACCCTGGATTCTGTTCACAGATGGGTCTTCATGTGTAGATGGATCAGGCGCAGGCCTTATTCTCACAAATCCAGAAGGTATGGAATTCACCTATGCGCTGCGCTTTGAATTCACAGCCACAAACAATGAGGCAGAATACGAAGCCCTACTAGCCGGGCTACGCATCGCAATCCAAATGGGTGTACGCAACTTGGAAGCAAATGTAGATTCTCGGCTAGTCGCTAACCATGTGCTAGGTGAATATGAAGCCAAGGATGAACACATGATCCAATACCTGGAAAAGACCAAATCCTTAATTAAAAACTTTGACAGGTTCACAATAAAACAGGTGCCTAGAGGAGACAACAGGAAGGCCGATGCGCTCAGTAAGATCACATCCACAAGCTTCGCACACCTCTCAAATCAGGTATTGGTAGAAACCCTATAAAACAAGTCAATCTTGGAAATGGAGATATCCACAGTGATAGAAGAACAAGATCCTACATGGATGACACCTATCATTGAATTCATTAGCAAGGGAATCTTACCACAAGACCATAAGGATGCTCGAAGAGTGCGGCGCACAGCGCAATGATTTGAACTACGAGACAACATACTCTATCGACGCTCTTTCTTACAACCTTGGCTCAGATGTGTTGGACCTCTTCAAGAAGACTATGTACTCCGAGAAATCCACGCTGGATCATGTAGCATGCACTCAGGGCCACGATCTATGGTGGTAAGCGCTCTACGGTCGGGGTATTATTGGCCAACCATGCACCGCGACGCACGTGATATGATAAAGAAATGCAGCAATTGTCAAGTACATAGGCCAATTCCGCGCCGACCACAACAAGAGCTAACACCCATTACCTCACCATGGCCATTTTACAAATGGGGCATTGACATCGCGGGACCCTTTCCAGTTGCAGCAGGAGGAGTAAAGTTCCTCATCGTAGCCATAGACTACTTTACGAAGTGGATTGAAGCAAAGGCGGTGGTGAGCATCACAGGAAACCAAGTCAAACGCTTTGTCTGGGACAACATTGTCTGTCACTTCGGACTACCTGGAGAGATTATATCAGACAATGGAAAACAATTCTGTGATAACCCATTCAAAGATTGGTGCGCACGGTTGAACATCACGCAACACTTCGCTTCAGTAAAACACCCACAAACCAATGGCTTAGTTGAGCGCGCAAACCGAAGTCTAGGGGAAGGAATAAAAGCACGCCTTGATAGACACAAAGGAAGGTGGGTGGACGAGCTCTCATATGTCTTATGGGCGCATCGCACCACAATCAAAACCAGTACTGGCGACACGCAATTCTCCCTTGTCTACGGAACAGAAGCCGTCATACCCGCTGAGATAGGAATGCCAACTATACGAACAACAGAGGTCAACGTCACAACAAATGACGAGGAGCGGCGCATAGACTTGGACTTACTGGAGGAAAGGCGTGAACGCGCAGCTATACGCGAAGCAAAGGCCAAGGAAAAAATGAAGAAGTATTATGATGCAAAGGTCAAACACACTTCATTCAGGCCAGGAGACTTTGTATACCGCGCCAACGATGCGAGCCACGCAGAAGACACAGGCAAGCTCAGACCAAAATGGGAAGGACCTTACGAGGTCACTGATGCGCTCGGCAACGGTGCATACAGACTGCGCGATATGGAAGGTCATGACCTAGCGCGCACTTGGAAGATCTGCAATCTTAAAAGATGTTATTTTTAGGCTACGGCCATTACACAGACACCCTTGCACCCTAAGATGTGCCCAATAAGTGTTTGTTTTTTCTTTTCTTTCCTATGAATTGTATTTTTATTTTTTCAAAAAACTTGCAAGTATCAATAAAATGTTATGGTTTCTAGCTAACTCCATAACGTATTTCACTTTATTGCGTACATACTTAAATATGTCAATATTGTTATCTTATATTTTTGCCTACATGGCGTGCATGCACTAATTAAGACCCACGAAGGCATAAAGGATGAGTAAACCTACTAATTAACTCGTTGAGTAAGAGGGTTGCAAACCCATCAATATTGGATCACGCATCCTTGCTAAGCACCTTACTTTTGAGACATCAAGGTAAGTTTCACGTGCGCACCCCACGAAGGGTGCAAAAATATTAAGTACACCGTACAAGCTTAGCAAATAACGAGCCAAGACACTTGGTCATATAATAGAACTTAGCAAACATTAATGCAAGTATTTTTTTTAAGTCACGCACTTAATTAATAAAAGGGTATCTTATTCACCATTTTTACACAAAAATTACAAGGAAAAGATACACTTCATTATTTACACAATACATATACAAAAAACAGCCTACACGCTATGGCGATGCTCAGGGCTATCATCCGGGGCAGCAGAACTCCCCGCCTCTGGAAGCTTTCTCAAAATCAAAGCGTCCTTGGGAGATACGGTGGGAACACTCACAGGAACCCCATCAGACCTGGGGATGTGTGCAGCGCCTACACCACACAATACTGCCTTGCCCAGAATGCCTCTCTTCTGGGCAGCCCTCTGCGCATGACGCTCCAACACCTCTTTCAAGGGAATTTCCCTCTCAAGGGCAAAAGGTTTGAGCATGTGGCAAGGCTGCGCAAACACGGGAACCTGCAACTGCGATTCATCTGGCTTAAGGAAGTAATCTGGCTGCGCCTCTGCATCCTCCAAAATGTGGCGCCCCAAGGTCAACCCCTGCATAATTACATTTATGGGGTTGTCTTGGTCGCGCTCCAACTGAGCAATATGAGGCAACTCAAGGACTTTCAACCCCTCCATAGCCTGCATCAGCTCATCATATGCAGCCGCGTTATAACCAGGTACCTCTGCCAAATCCTTGCTCAAAAGCTTGGCCTCATGAAGATCCTCCATAGCCTGCGACTTCCCACGTGCCACCGCACAATGAACCACCTTCCCAAAGGCATCCAACACCTCTTGGGACTCTAAAGTGCCCATAGCCGCCAGGCGTAGTCCGTGACTGATCAACCACCTACATACACAAGGACAACTTGTGTTAAAGAAAACATAGCAACATAATATAATAAAGCATACAAAGTTAAGAAAGGAAGTACCTACGCTCAGCAATGGTCGACATCAAATGAGGGTATAACTCCTCATCGTACTCTATGCTTAGGCAGCGCAGCTTGTTCTCCTGCATCTGGACGATCTCCTCCATGCGCTCCTTGAACTTGACAATACTCGCAAGGTGCTCCTCCTTCTTCTCCTCCAAGTACCTCACAGCCCAAGTCATGCTGGCCTTGTACTGATGAAGCTGTCCGCGCGCCTGCTCCACCTCAGCCAGCGCGGACAACTTCTCATGAGTGACTTTCTCCAGTATACACCCTGGAGGACTCCACTTCCGCCTGCGCTTCAGCCAGCTGCGCACGGAGCATAGTTATCTCCTACTCTTTCTGTGCGAGAGTACTGCTCTCCCCGATGTACCTCGTCTTTAACTGAGCCACCAGCTCAGTCTGACGTGCAGCAGTCGCAGCCAACTCATCCATCAGCTGCTGCGCAGGTACACCCTCATTAACCTTAGCTTTCCCCTCCTTGTTTTCATTCTGCAGAGAGGAAACCACCTCCACGAAGACCCCATCACCCTTCGTGGCATCATCCCTACAATACACGAAGAAAACAATTAGATCATATTACGACAAGTAATACACAATATATATATATATATATATATATATATATATATATATGAGACGCAGATACTTACAGAAATGGAGAGGCCTCTGCAGCCTTCTTATCCGCGCCAGGAGCGGATGTATCTTCCTCCGCGGATGACTCCGCGTCCCCAATAAGGTGGCGTCGTCTCTTTGAAGTGCCACTGCTCCCAGTCTCCCCTTTGTGCTTCAGATTCTGCGCCACCTCTTCCTTCAGCACCTCCTCAGGCTTTAGGATTTCCACGCTGTCAGATGATTCAGGGGACGAACACCCACCCCGGCCTTCCTCATCTATGAAGGTTGGCACCTTGTCAACACCACCGAAGTAATTGCGACTTAACCCCATATGCACCAAAAACTCCTCCGGATAAGGGTTAATGGGAATGCGGTTGGCATCAAGGGTCTGCGTATCGGTCAACCTATAGGAACCGGGTGCGGGGCGCCCATCCCTTGGCAAAGTATCTTGAGTATAAAACTCAAAGGGTGATGGAAAAACCACGTCATCAACCCAGAAAAAATGCTCCCTCCAATGTCTCAGGGAGTCTACCTTCTCAGTATAACACTGAAGCGCCCCCTGGCGCTTCGCAAAGGACACCCATCCATTTGACCACGTTGTGTGGTAGAAGACGCGGAACAAGGCAATGGTTGGCTCTATCGCAAGTAAACGGCAGTTTACTTCAAATTCGACACCTTAGCCGCACCTATACAGTGCAGCTGTGAGATGTGGAGGCGATAGTGATTGAGCAAATCGCTCAGAAAAATGGATACCGGTACGCGGTAATTCGCATACTCGAAAAAACGCGTGTATAATCCTATTTTCCCTTCGGGAAAATCGGCTATACACGCGTCAACATCTGGAGCCTCTGGATGCATATCCAGAGAAATGAAATAGTCAGATGTAAACTGACGCACATCATTCTCCGTCATCGCAGAGCAAAAATCTTCTAATTGGGCAACCATTTTCATAAATTTACTGGGAAACGCACACAAATTTACCTAATAAAAACTGTTACTTTCTTTGCAAAAATACGCTTTCAAGAAAGTGAGTAAGGAGGAGTGTGTGTTTTACTGTGTGTTTTTGTAAAAAGGGGGGCGGTGACTCTTATATAAGGGGTCAAAAACCCTAGATGATGTTCACGTAGATCCCACTCACAAAAACGTGTGGCTAGAACTGAAACGGTACATGCACTTTTTCCTGATTTACGAGGGACACGTGGACACAACCCCCGATTTTCGATGTATTTCTTTGGAATATCTATGACTAGGTACATTGCACTTCAAATTGGGCGGCAATATTTCTATGTTCTCCCGCCACGCTTACCGCTGCTGTAATTAGTCTAGCATCCGCGCCTACGAGCCGAGCACACTAGACTGGGGAGACATGATGACGTATAGTCTATATATGGGCCACGAGCCCAAACGATAAACATTATTAAGGCCCAAAGCCACCATGCGTGGGCTATTATGACTTGGGCCGCACCAATAAAGGGAATGGGTTCACATAAGCCCAAGCCCAACTAAACTACATATACGGTTTAGGTAAGGATCTTCTATCTATGGAATAGATATCCTTACCCGGATAAGCACCATGTGTGCGAAACGTAAGGAGCATGAACCCTACAAGGATTCTGCGCTTATATAAGGAATGACATAACTCTCATTCAAGGTACGATTCACAAACCCTAAACTCTTTACGAGAACCCTAAATCGATTACTTACTCTCACGCTGGAGTCTAATCGTGGGAGACAATCCCACGATAAGCCTAACGGTGTTGTTTATTTTCTTAGTGCGCAGGTTACAAGCATTAAGAAGCGAATTGGTACGAGAGCAAGAGCCCATAATCAGACAACAGTGGATATTTCGTTTTTGACGAGTTTGTTGGGTTTACGAATTAAAGTGCCCTAACTCCTCGAACGATTATTGCATATACTTCTGAGATATGATGGCCCGAACGGTGATATGATTATAACTAAACCCTAATAACAACATAACTCAATAATAGGGAGCTTTGTGTGAGAAGTATTAACTTCTGAATTATGATGGCCCGAACGGTATTATGTTGATATCATAATACAATAGTAGGAGCTTCATGTGAGGAGTTATATACTTTTGAATTACAATGGCCTGAACGGTGTTATGTTATATCTAAAACATTAACAAACCTAAAAACAATAACTTGAAAAACATAAACATGATAACTAAAGCTTGACATACATATAAAACCAACAACACACTAGGATACGTGAGTAAGGCGGTCTAGTTCTCGAGTCACTATTTGCATCACTTAGATTACTCTACACCCAGGTGAGTTTTCGTAGCCTTACATCTTTTTAAACTTTCACCTTAAATGCTTTTATAAACCCTGTAAGGGGGATACATGCTAAATGTTTTACTTAAAACCGAATACAAGTCTTTTTCTTTGGTTGTTTGTACGAGTAAACTAACTGCCACCACTACATAACCAAAATTCATGAATCTAATTGTTTGGGACGTTTTATCCAAACGAACGCGAATATAGTTGATAGATCTATTAGAGTTTGACAACTACAGTTGGTATTAACACCCCACTAGGTGGTACCAATAAGTACTATATTTGAATCCACTCAAGGTATAACTTTGGCAAGTTATCTTTCCATCCCCTCATGTTGGGTCTGCAGCCCACATGACCCGGATCGTTAAGGTGTGATTCATGAGCTTAGTGCAACCTACTAAACTCCTGATAATTGTGCATGCATCACAATTATCACAAAAACTTGCAATTTTCCAGATGGGTGTAACAACTGAACCCAGGGAACTTGTATTCACTAACCCCTAAACCTATGATTCGCACTCAACACCTAGTGTTGACTTTTTAAGCATGTATTCTAGGTATATTACTTCTATGGATCCATGGCAGCAGGAGGTACTGAACTCGGAGGACTTTTCATGGTTATCATTCAAACACAACCAACCTAACACTTAGATTTTTGGGACCTCAACAAAATAAAAGTATATCTTTTATAATTAAAAGTCTGATAATTATGAATGATAACTAAATTTCCAAAACGTCTCTTTTCGAGTCGTTTTCTATTACTGTATCTGTGATTCTATGAAGTAATACCCCAAACACTTTATCCGTTGCGATCGTGAAAAATGGGGGTGTTACAATTAGGGATCTAAAAGAGAAGGTATACATTGTCTTACCACCAGGCGTGGAGCTCAGTCAACAAATAAAGTTTTTCACTTAAGAAATTGTTGTATAGGTTTAATCAATCACCGATTTGGTTCAGAAAGTTTTCATCGACACAAAGGAAGAAAAGGAACTGCTCTTATTGTAAATGTTGATGATATGGTCTAAACATGAGATGATATGGAAGAAATGAAACTTCTACAAGAATGACTAACTTCTGAATTTGAAATGAATGACCTAGGAGATCAAATATTCTTATGTGATTGTCTAACTTCCTTGGATTTATAAGTATTTGAGTTTAGCTCTTCTATGAGTCAAGATTACTTGCTTAATGATTATCTTCTTGGTGGCTAATCTATGGAGCTTAAAAGGTACACGTCTCTTCAACTTACCTTTCAGTGTTTCATGTTGATTAGCATTGAGATATATCATATGAGTTATTAGTAATACTCTAAAGTGTTTACCTGCTATTAGTAATAACAAAGATTAGATTCTCTGCAACAAGGAATTTCGTCATTAGTACTAGTAGGAGATATAAGGTGTTTCGGTTCTTTAACCGTCAAGGGATAAACACGAGAAACTCTTGAATGAGTCTCACTCAACTCTTGCTTACAAGTGAGCTAACTAAGAATTTCCTAAGTGTTAAAATGTCTAACACTTTTGTGATGCTTGCAAAACAAACCTTTGTAAAACAACATTCTTAAACACCATACTTTGGGTCTTAAATTGTGTTTTACTTCAATCACTCCTTTATGATAATTTCACATAAAACATACAAGCTGAAATAATTCACATTAGCATACATTAGGATGTGTGGAAGAAAATGAGTTTTCAACATCTAGGATTTACACATCAAATGTGACACTTAGTCTTATGATGTTGTACCTCTTGGACTTTTTCAAAACAAACAAAGTTCATAGTGTCTTAAGTAAGGAAACCCAAAGAGTCGAGGAGTCGTTGAATATAACATTTAACGAGTGATCTACTCCTTCTAAGATATCATCTTTGGTAGATGATAACTTAGTCGAAAGACCAATGATGGCAAGACAAGTATGTTATGTAAAACATTAAGGATAAAAGTACAAAATAACATCTTCTCACCATGAGTCAAACATTGAATCAAGTAAAATTGACATAAGTTATAAAACTTGATTTATAGGTCATAGTTGTGTCTAAACAAATTCAACAAAAACAATTTTTGGAATTTAGAGTAAAAAAACTAGTGAAACAAAATAGATATTTCAAAGTAATCAAGTGAGTATAGTGTCAATATTTGAAAGACTTTTTGATAATAAAAGCAAGCCCCAAAAGCAAGGGATTTTAACTTAAAGACATTCCTAGTTACTCTCTTGTTCTCAATGGTTAAGTTATTGATGACTTATCAAGAATGAGATTAGCAAATCCGTAGGTAAAACTAAACGTAGAGAAATGTTCGGAAGACTACTTGTTCTCATAACAATTAGATCCAACATTATGTTTAGTGTTTGTCTATGTGCTCGTTTTAGAGAAGATCCTAATACAACTCTTTAGGAAGAGCTTGTGTGGATATATCAAAAGGTACTACACAACTAGGATTATGGTCTCCCAAAAGAACGGGAATAGAAACCATAGTGTATGCCAAATGGAATTATGTCGGTAATACGTTGATAAGAAAAGCACAAGTGGTACTTGCACTTTTATACTTACTTACCCAATGATTCTCCAAAACGCGTAAGATTCTCAAATTAGTATCAAATGGAGAAGCACATCAACAAGCTCCACTTGAACAAGCAAACTCGCGTCAACAACGGAATTCATCTTATCAACATTGTTATACCTTCAACAAAGGAAGCATCGACTTCAGCGACAATTCAATCCATTATGTTCTTAATTGAGATATTGTGATCCATCATCATCGTCTTGGTAAAATTGTTCATTGAGGAACATCTTAACTAAGAAAGTCTTATACGTTAACCATTCTATCAACGTTTTCACAAAACCTCTTGAATGAGAAGCATTCATCATCCCTAGGCTTAGTCAAGGACTCATAAGACCTAAAACCTTAGTTTTGAACATTAGGATAAAACCACAAAAATCAAGAAAATCCCTTTTGAATTTATTCCATGCAGTTCCCACGGAACCCTCAGACCATACGGGCGGAACCCTCTTTTTGGTTCCGCTTGGTCCGCCAAAGCTACAGCTTGTTTTATTTTTAATTTCAAAACCAAACACCTCTTTACTCATAACTCAAACTTACCAATAGCCAATCCTCACTCACAAACTCCTTACCACACGAAAATTAGGGCTCTCACTTACATCTCTTCCAATCCAATCAACTTTGAAAGAATTCTTATCATAATTGCATTTTCAAACAATATCTCATCACATTCACCTTGTGATATATCTCAGCCCATAAGATTCACAAAATGAGCAAAACTTCAAGCATCTTCCTCATAATCTTTCATCACTCAAACCTCAAACAACCAATGTGAAATGAGAAACCGAGTTATCCTTTGTCATATCAATATCGAGTCATCCACCACTTCCATGCCCTCAAAGAAACCAAGAGTCAATATCATCTTCACCAATAACTCCACCTAGTCATCTTCACAAGAAGATTCCACAATGTAACCAAACAAGTGTGTCATCCCCACTATAACCTAACCTATTAAGATTAAACCACCTTTCATAATACATAAACCTATGTTCACCCTTGTGTCGCTCTTTGAAACAAAGGGCAATTGTCACATCCATACTCTCATTAACATATTTGTCTATGTCGTCAAAAGTCAAGTGAATTTCATTATGAAATGCGTCTCTTCCACTTTCTAGCAAGTGATGAACACAAAGAAGATATCCAAGCTTTAAGTGTTGTCAAGCAATCACCACCTCATTTCACATATCCACTCTCGGTTGTCAACCATACTTTACCACCGTTCACCACATTGTTAAAACAAATGAAAAACGCCATTGAAACCTCACTTGCAAAACATTTTTAAGCATAAAAATGAGTCAAGTCAACCGCACCTCCACATTGTTTTCATATAGGCACACACTAGAACATACACATTACAATAGTTGTTTACTTAAATGTGAAATTTTGATTTTCTAGGAATCATCATGCCTCCTCTAACTCACTACGACCACAAGGACACCATCAAGTACCTACCCAAACACCACAAAACCAAAGGTCTTACTCAAACTCAAATCATTGTTTTCAAAGCCTTAGAAAAATGATATGTCCATAAGGGTAGAACCATTGATCCATCCTTCTTAGAAGGTACAAACCTCTACACGGAATTTGCCACAATCAACTTTGAGTGTCTCTTAGAAATCGACGAGCCTATTTGTTCTAGGTTCATTTTAGAATTCTATGCATCCGTCATCCTCTCCAAGGATGAGTATGGTCGCATGTCTATTAACTTTAGGGCTAATAGTCATCAATACTCCTTCACTCTCGAGGAGTTTGCTCAAATCCTAGGTTTTCCAAACCATGGTACTTACATCTACTCCGACTTGCACTCCCTCTCAACTCTTGACACACTCTTTGACCGCATCCATCCCTATGATACCCCTCTTGTGTCCAAAGATGAACTTCGTGACCACCTCTTCATTAGGACCACCAACACTAGGAGAACTAGAACCGGAAATGAGGTCATCAAGGATCCATATGGAATGGAATTCAATGAACTCAAGCCCCAATTCAAGAAATGGGAAGAACTTCTTAGAGCCAATGTAATTAGCACCATAGGAAACCGGGATCACATCAATGTTTGCCCTTGCTACATGCTCTACTCCTTGTCCGTTAGGCAACCCTTCAATCTTGCCTACTACATGACCAATAGAATGGCCGACATTCCCGTGCAAGGCACAACGTCTATGCCGTATGGAATGCTCTTTACCCGTCTCTTTAGGTTCATCTCTCCCATTCCATCAACTCCTAGAGGTCTTCACCTAGACTACTCTCTCATTCCACATGCTTTTGTCCCACTAAGTGATAGGAGAATCTACAAAGCCCAAGGTAAACATTTTCCAACTCTAGGCTTTGCCCAACTCTAGGCTCCCACCTCTAGAATACATTTTCCAACTTTCGGATATTCCAAATGAGTCGGCGGAGTTCAAGCAAACAAAGGGTATGTTCAAAAACATCGAGAGATTTCTTGGAAAGCTCAAGAAGAAGATTGACCGTCTATGAGAGCGGGTGTGTAGGAGTGTTTGGCACTAGGTGCTATTTGAACAATTTGGTCGTTTAAACATTACGTGTTATGTATTTGTGTGTTGGTAAGATATTTGGTACTATTTGGAACTTGTAGGAACTAACAATAATGCAGGAAGACAACATTTGGCATGTTGTCAAATTTTCAAGTTTATGATAATTTCATTAAGTATAGTGAAATTCACTAGCCCCCGGTCAAAGTCCAATGGTATGCGTCTTTACAAGTCCAATTTTGCATTTCCTAACCAGATATGAATTATATTTTTGTTTTTAGAAGTTTTCGAAAAATTTGAAAATCGTCTCGCGGGTCAAAAATGCGGACTGCCAAGTTTTTCAGGTCTGGCGGATCTGGCGGCACCCAAAAATGGGTTCCGCCAGTGTATTTTCTGGGCAATCCAGAAATGGCCCAACGGACCAGACGGAACCCAAAACAGGGTTCCGCCTGTATATTGTGAGGGTTCCGCCAGTCACCTGCAGAAATTTTTTGTCATTTTTCTTAAATTCAAAACTTGTAAAGTGTCAAACCATTTTCTTTAGTGAGAAACTTCTTCCCTTACCTCCAATAACCATATTAGGATAACTCTCACTCACTACAACAATTAGGAAGTCACTTCCCGCCAAAAGTTCAAATTCAAACATAACTAACCCAAAGAACCCTTTTAAAGGATCCTTCAAACCATTGGAACATTTTCAACCAAATCACATCCCGTGATCACAAAGCATTGAGTGCATATGTTGGTCTTTCACTCCACCCTATTCCATTTGACACCTCAATCTTTGAATGGTAGAACATCAAATCCAAACACTCCTTCCACAATTCTTTTTAAGTTTGATCACTTTAGAATACCCCAAAACTCACACCAACACCATTACTTCTCTCAATCTCAAAACTCTTGCAAACCAAAGATTTGAGATGACTTAATCAAACACCTCATCCGAATCATCAAGCTAAAACCACTAGGATTAGTGTTAAACCTTGTTGCTTCAACAAAACCATCAAATCAAGCTCATCACTTGACATTTCTTCACCTATCCAAGACTTCCTTAACCTTAATACCTCAACACCATATTCAATACCTTGCAACATCAACATGGCTACTATTCAAGATTTCCTCAATCTTGCTACTCCAACATCCTCTCCCAAACATGGCAATACAAACATATACACTTTTCAACCATCAAAAACTTTTTCAACCATCGATCACCAACATTTACACCAATGGAACTTTTTCCATACACCACCAACATCACCACATCCACTGTTTGGAAACCTTATAAGACCTATCACCTAAATCATCAAGCCCTCCATCTTTTTCACTCATTGACACCATTGCTCAAATGGAAACCCAACAACAACCAAGTGAGCAATTAGATGATGAACCCTATCAACCATCATTGGTAGAACGGTTGGCCTACCGTTATGCAAAACCCTCAATTTTTCCCCAAATGATCAAGGCCATACACACCTACAATCATTTGTGTTTTACCCCATTTACAAAGACCTTCATGGTAATCCTTCCGGAGAACCAAACTTCCGTCACTTTGTTCAACAAAAACAACTACAACAACAACAACTAACCACCACCACATGAACCTTCCCAACACTTTGAATCTCTATTTTCTTCGTATAAGAAAATAGAAGCATCTCAATGATTTTCCACCAAGACCAACAAAACCACCACCTTTCACAAATGAATAACCAAGGTCATTGCTTGACCAAAATGAGTCTTTCGACCACAACCAACCACCACAACAAGAGTATCACCACCCAAAACCATTGTTGTTTCGCCCTATCCAATAAAATGAGGTTTATCCTAAACCACATTGTGGAACGTCTCAAGTTTAGAGTCTCCAAAATGGAACAAAACCGTCTCTTTTGGAAAATGCTGCTCATTAAAACCAACAAACCAAGTTTGGAGCACCAACACCATCTCAAGTTTAGAGTCTCCAAAATGAAACAAAACCGTTTCTTTTGGAAAATATTTCTTATTAAAACCAACAAACCAAGCTTAGAACACCAACACCACCTCAAGTTTAGAGTCTCCAAAATGAAACAAAATCGTTTCTTTTGGAAAATGTTTCACCATTTAAACCAAAACCGTGTCACCTCCACAACATTCAAAATAAAGCCCGCTACAACCCTCAACACACATTTTCATCCTTAAAACAACCTTAGCCTTGTTTTTGGAAAATGTTTCTCATTAAGGAAAATGATAATTTCCTTGTAGCTTTTCATGTTCTTAGTTTCTTTTTTGTTTTTCTTTATTTTTAGAAGTAGGATGGTGTCATCCAAATTTCTTGTCTTTGACTTTTTAAGAGTCAAAATTCTACATGAAATGTATTTCATTCTACTACAAGGTTTGCATATATATCTTGTGTTTTAGGAACTAACCTTTCTTTTTGTAGGATCATTATCCATGTTTTTCTTCCTTGATACTCCATTTAGGGGAGTAATATTCAAGGGGGAGCATGAGTGTTGCGTTATTCCACTTCATAACTCTTAGTTGTGTTTTAGACATGAAATGCTTTCATGACTTGTCTTGTGCAACAACTAACCTTTTTCTTGTAGGTTCAAAATCCATGTCTCCTCTCTTGGCACTCCATTTAGGGGGAGTATCGTCCAAGAGGGAGCAAGTGCTTACTTCCGCTTCGCTACTCTTCTTTTTGTTTCGACAAAAAGGGGGAGAATTTATATATAAACTTGTTTCAAATTTTTTTTTGTGCTTATTACCTCATCTTTGCAAAAACAAGTTTTTTATACTAACTTTATAAGACTTAACACTAAAACTAGTGACTTACTTATAAATAAAGTTTATGTTTTGTCATCAACAAAAATGGGGAGATTGTTAATACAAATATCGCCTAAAACGTTATTTATATTTTACGATCTTTGCTAAGTTTTGTTAATGACAAAGTATGAACTTTAGCTAAGAGTAAATCATCACTTTAAGTGTTTAAGTCTTGTTTAAACTAATGTTTACATTTCCTTTTAGACAAAACATTGTTTTTATTTCTTAAATTAGAAAGTGTCTTGTCACATCACATTTATTTCTTAAAATAGTAATGTCACATCACATTTAGGGCAAGCTTTGTCAATATTCATTTATGGTAAGAAAGTGTGTTTGACTAACCATATGTTTGCTTGCAAGACTTGTGTTTGACTAGGTGTAATGAGATGTGACCTTGTTTGGTTTGGGAGATTTATTGCAAAAACCAACTGCAGCCCTGACAGTACCCTGGGGGTACACGGGCGGAACCCATCTGAGGGTTCCGCCTGATCCGCCAGACCTGCAGAATGGTTTACTATAAATACCAAACCATTTGTTAGTTTTGAGTCACCCCTTTAGGACATATTTTTACATACTCTCTCAACTAACTCAGTAACATTTTGATTTGTGTGATTCTCTTATGTAGCAAGGGAGTTCACAAGATCATTCAAGAAGTTACAAGCTTCAACTCTAAAGTTGCAAGTCTTGGTAGCTTGGTCATGTATAAGCTTTGGTAGTTTATACTTCATTTGTGTCATGTATGTAGAAGTGATTGGTTAGTATTTTAGGCCTCAAAATACGTAGTGTGTCAGGAGTTGTTGTACCCTTGTAAAAGAACTAACGGGAGTGGTTGTACCCTTGGTAAAGAACTCGACATCTAGCTTAGTGTCGGTAAAAGTGTAAGCGACGATGGGAGTGGTTGTACCCGTGTAAAAGAACTCGACATCTAGCTTAGTGTCGGCAAAAGTGTAAGCGACGTTGTAAAGGTTTTCTCCGCCGGTGAAAGGAGCTTGTTAATTAGTGCTTATAACTCTCGAGTTGGAAACTCGGGGCGTAGATGTAGGGCAAGGAAAAAGAGTCCTTGTAGCCAAACCATGATAAATAATCGTGTTGTGGTTTGATCGTTTCTTTCTTTATCTTTGCTTATTACATGTTGTACTTTAGTTAGAATTGCTAGTTACATATAAAGCTTTTCAAAGAACTAAACAAGTAAAGACGTGTTTATATCTTCAAACAAAAGTAAAGCTTTTCAAAGAACTAAACAAACAAAGTTAGGATCATCACAAGCAAAGCTTTTCAAAGTATGAAACTAGTAAAGTTAGAATTGTTATTCACATGAAAAGGTTTTCAAAGAATCAAACATATAACATTGTGTTTATATCTTTAAGCAAACGTAAAAGTTTTTAAAGATATTCAAGTTAAAAAGGATTTAAAAAGCGGTAAACTATTCAACCCCCCTTCTAGTTTTCCACAGAAACTTTGAACACAGGTTTATGATGATTAAACTAACTCAGAGATGCAAATATGGAACAGATTATAACACAAAAGTCCACAGATTCAAAAGAAGTAAGTAATAAGCTCAAAGGAAAAAGCTCAATGAAAAGCAGATTAAGCTCAGGTAGTTGCAGAAGCTAAGTAGTGATACTCAACACTATATCATAAACCAATAAACTAAAAAATAACAGTCTAACACAAGTTTAAGCTCAAAATTCCAAAAGCAGGCTTCAATGAATCAAACAATTACCCTGCCTTAACTAGGCTATAAACAAGCTCAATAAGCACTTCAGACGAGTTCCAAAATATAAGCAAATGGGGGCAAAAAGCTTACCTATACTACTAAGACTACAAATCCACAAGAAACTTACACCTACAAACTATTTTGGTTGACTAAAATACCCTGAGTTCAGCAACCAATTAAATCTAAACTAATGTAATGGTTGACTATTTTAAACTATCTTACTAAGACTAATTTCAAATTCAAATGATCAAATCTATTAATACTAATGTTAATAAGCTTAACTATAGTTGAATTAAACTAGCTAACACTATTTTAATACTACATTACTAATATACTAACTGATTTATAATCTTCTAGCAGTTAAGCTATTTATAAGCTAGGTTTGACTATTCAATGAATTTACCACTGACTTTTAGACTATTATACATAGTTATTATCCTAATGAGACATGATTGTGCATTCAATTCAACACTCTAACAACTAATTAGCTCAGCAACTCTAAAATCCAAACACTCCAATTACATACAGGAAAATCACAGATCTACAAATATGAGCACAATACACCACTTCTCAATCCATATCACTGTAATTCTACACAATGATCAATGACTCAACATCAAGTAGCAATATATTCCAACAACAATGAAATGCACAAATCTAAGACAAACAGATCTCAAATGAGCTAGGCTGAAACAGAACTAAACTCAACAACTAAATCTTAAATCAATTCAACTAATATCACCTATTCAATACTAATAGAAACAATCCAAATCTACTACTAGAATTACTATAACACTACAGTAAAACAATAGAATCAATGGAACATTAAAAATCAAAGATTACCACACTCATCTCCCTCAGCTAAACAGAGGGAGTTCCCTTTGCTTGCCTGTCTTTAGACAGGCTAGAGGCTTCCCTTATTCCTCTTAGACTATCACTCCAACAGCAATTCACCATTTAACATCAGGATCAAACCTTAGTTGACTGAACTTGGCTAAATTTTGAAAACTAACTCTTTTGAATGAAAATAGTTTTATAAAATGTTACAAATCTAAAACTGAATGTATAGAAGCTTGTTTGAACTAACTGAAAAACTTATTTAGCAAAATGAAAAATATTTTTTATAATTTTCTATTTATTTTCTGATTTTTTTTATTATTTTCTCACAATGAAATAAGCTGAAATAGATTTGATATTGATTAATGCTATATAAGAAACTGAAAGTAGCTAATTAAAAAGTTGTAAAAACTGAAAACACAATGTAATAAGCAAATAAATGATAGAAATTTAAAAAGAAAACTGTAAATTTTATTGGAAACTAAATCAGATTTAATACAAAATGCTAATCTAAATACATGAATTCAATTCGGCAGAGCTTCGCTATCCTATCTCTGCACACCATCTAAACTATCATCTAGTCCTATTTATAGGAAATGAGGAGAGGTGAGCTCACGGATTGCCAAGCTGGCAATCCGTGCGAGTTGTGTTTGTTTACACCATCTCATACCCGTTTGATCAATCCAATCGTTGCCCAAACTAATATCAGCCCTTGATTAAGCCTCTATGACGCGTCCACACCAATAGCAGCTTGCCATGTGTCGTTTTTGTGCTTCTTAGATGCTCTGACACACTCCTGATATCACTGACATTCTAGAAGCATGCTTGAATTGACGTTCGTACCCTTAATTGTGGTAACTATTGAACGGAACAGTAACTAGGGTTCATGGAGACCTGGGTAAAGTGAATTGGGGGGGAATATGGGGCGAGGTAAGGTTTATTTAATCTTTTGACTTTATTGACCACTTTGACCCGTGTATATGAGTTTGACTGTGGGATGTTATGGGCTTGGGATAATTGGGCTTTGGATATTAGTTTGTTGAATTTGGTATTGGATGTTTGGACTTGCATATTTATTTGGACTTGGACTTGTAGTATTATGAATTTCAGCTTTTGGAATTTTAGAAGTATATAAGGGCTAAAGTTGTGAAAAGGAAACTCCAAGGACAAATCATGTACTTCTTCCAAAATGCATTCCAAGGGCTCATGATGTCATATTATGATTTCCCAAGGTTGACTTTGACTTTCCTTCAAAATAATATCATGAGGAACTAAATCTGACAACTCTGAAAAGTATGAGGACTAAATCTGCAATTTCTTCAAACTTCTCATAAGGATCACTTTTGCACGTAAATCAATCACCGAGGACTTGATGAGCTCAACTTTGATTCTCAGCTTGACTTTCTGACTCGTTCTACTCTCATGCTCGTTATTGCCGGGTTTTTTGCTTGTTTTTCGTCATTTTGTGAAATATCCTTACCTGCACGTTCACAAACATAAAACACACAATTCTTTGGCATATATTATCAAAATTAGTCTATTTGGGTCGTATTTGGCCATGAAATGGTATGTGAATTAACACATACCAATAGCTAATATATGGACTCAGAGAAATTACATGTGTGATTTATCAGGAACTAAGACATTATTATATTTGCTGCTGTGATGTCGTTGCTTTTCCGGGGCTTGATATTTTACCTGGGAGGTTAGGGTTTTGAAGAATGGATGAAACTCATACGTTATGGGTATTATAATATGTTATTAGGGTTTATATTTAAATTATATAACTGAAAGACGAACAACTAAATTGAAGATTAGGGATGAATAAAATACCGTATGATATGGTAAATAATTTGTTGTAGGCACTGATCGTGTATTGATTTTTGATGCACTTAGGGTTTTTTTTAAAGTAAAATCCTACTTGCACTATTTATAGATTATAAGTTGCAAAATACATTCCAAGTGATGTGTTGGTCTAGTGGTAAAGATGTATGTGTAACATGTTTACAACCCATGTTCGAATCTTGTAACATTCTTTTTGAAAAAAAAAATCGGATTTAAAATAAATGGTAAAAGATTTCCGAAATTAATTATAAAAATACAAAATAAATTAATAAAATTGCTTACATGGCCATAATG
Organism: Artemisia argyi; assembly: GCA_030686995.1. Taxonomy (NCBI): domain Eukaryota; kingdom Viridiplantae; phylum Streptophyta; class Magnoliopsida; order Asterales; family Asteraceae; genus Artemisia; species Artemisia argyi. The sequence continues at coordinate 176,651,416 of CM060703.1, forward strand.
TGATGACATGGCTGCTAATGACAATTACATGGCAATGAGGTGACATTTTTTTGATTTATCTACGTGTAACGCCTCATATTTATTATATATATATATATATATATATATATATATATATATATATATATATATATATATATATATATATATATATATGGTCCCTTTCTTACGAGAACCACTTTAAGTGCAAGAACTGCGAGAACCATTTTTTTACAACTAATAATACACAATGTACATCATTTAATGCTCCATAACATTTTGTTATTTTTATTTAATTCAAAAAGGTATAATAGTAAAAGACATTTTCATATTATTATTATTTTTTTTTTATAATTCTTTTTTTTAATAAATCTTAAAATTCGGATTATTTATTTTTTATTATTTTTATTTTTTTTGTTAACATGTTTTTAAATAGTCTTGGCAAAGGTGCATACATGTTTTTTGCCCAAATAGTCAAAGTGCATATATGTTTTCAATTAGTCACAGTGCATACATGTTTTTTTTCTCTGAATAGTCAAGGTGCATATATGTTTTTTTAGCTAACATTTTTTTTTATCAAGCTACCAATACTTTTGCCTGATCATTATTTTTTTTGAAAGTTTGAAACACAAATTAAAGAACATAAATCATTATAAAAAAACAAGATCGATATACTTAAATGTTAAATTTGACTTGATTACAAGTACAAAAACACACGCAATAATCATAGATCTCCAAAAGTCGCAAATTATCTTCATGTATATTCATGTTCATCCATTTTTTGGTCTTAAATGATATCATCATCTTCATCAATAAATCTGAAACAATCATGCGAGAAACAATTAAACCAACAAACAAATAAGAAACGAAAATTAGTCACAACAACTAGCATAACTCATATGCATAATCTTTTGTATATTAAACTAATGATGTAAACATATTTTTTAATCATAAACACAAAACATATATGTTCTATAATCCAAAACACAAAACATATATGTTTTATACATAAACATATATGTATCTTTCCAAAACATATATGTTTTATAATCCAAACACAAAACTAAATGTTTTTTTTAAAAGAAAAACATCAACCTATACTAATCATAGCCAATCATAGCCTAATCCCATATGAAAATGTCATCACTCGACACACAATCAAACTTTTTTTTTTTTTTTTTTATATTGAAACCTATATTTCAGTAGCCAACCTATCCTAATCCCATATGAAAATGTGATCACTCAGCCACACAATCAAACGAGTCATGAACATTCATTACCACATAAAACATAAAACACGGTGTCATGATAACAATAATTTTCAAATCCATCCAAATAATAAACTAACATTATCTTTGTTTCTTTATCATCATGAATCAGTGTCTTACTTTTTAAGCATCTTAATATAATACGTAAAATTTTGTCATGCCATCAACATTACAGAAAAAAGATAAGTTTAATCAATATTCACTGTGTATCATTTAGTAATTAAGTTATTTGTAGCTTTTTCTCAAGAAAAGTATAGCAATTTAAAAATAGACTATTTTGGTTTCAAGAATTCAAGGGGTTTTTGATCTACAGATACCAAAGTATCTTTGTTTGTTTTTGGAACAAACAACGAATCTGATAAAGGGATATGACTAAACACGAGTGTTAATCATATTCTAAATAGATCGAAGCAAGAAACAAGTGATAAGGCGAATTGGATGGAAAGACAATTTAACTTTAAAACTCACCTTCGATCATCATGACGAATCCGACATTCATAGATCTTTTTCTTTTTCTTCAAATCGGTCCTAAATCCATAGATCTAGAAACAAAACAAAACAAAAAAAAAATGTGCTGGAGAGGAGATGTAGTTTGTTGGGGAGGGGCGGCAGTTTTTTTTAGGGTTAAAGGAAACAATTAAATCCCTGGAGTTATGGACGGTTTTAAAAAAATTGTGATTGTGATATCCCTTAATTACCCTTACACTATTTACATCAATCTACTTGATCTTTTAATTATTTATATAAATGGAACATTCGTTTTTGACCATTGATCAAATAATCCAATGGCTAACATGTGGTTCTCGCAGTTCTTGCAGATAAAGGTGGTTCTCGTAAGAAAGTTACAATATATATATATATATATATATATATATATATATATATATATATATATATATATATATATATATATATATATATATATATGGGATATTATGAGAAGGGTTCTTAAAATGAGAAGGGTAGGAAGGATTGTGGGAGTGACATTTGTCACTTTGCCATATCATATGACATGTGTCACCCCCCCCCCCCCCCCCCCCCCCCCGCGAAAAAAAAATTTTTTTCCCGCAAAAAAAAAATTGGGCAAAAAAATTTTTTTTTCCCGCCAAAATTACTGTATCACGGTTATAAAGTTACTGCATCACATTTATAACTGTGATGCAGTAACTTTTTATACTGCATCACATTTATAAAGTTACTGCATCACATTTATAAAGTAACTGCATCACATTTATGATGCAGTAACCGTGATGCAGTAAAATCATAACTGTGATGCAGTAACAGTGAGGTAGGAAACGTGATGCAGTAACCGAGATGCAGTAAAATAATAATGTGATGCAGTAAAATCATAACTGTGATGCAGTAACAGTGAGGTAGGAAACGTGATGAAGTAACCGAGATGCAGTAAAATCATAAGTGTGATGCAGTAACCGTGATGCAGTAAATTTTGGCGGGAAAAAAAATTTTTTTTGCCAAAATTTTTTTTTTGGCGGGAATTTTTTTTCTTCGGGGGGTGGGGTGACACATGTCATATGATGTGGCATGGGGATGACACATGTCACTCCCACAATTCTTCCTACCTTTCTCATTTTAAGCCCCTTCTCATTCTATCCCTACCGTATATATATATATATATATATATATATATATATATATATATATATATATATATATATATATATATATATATGCTAGACATTCGTATGTTTTGAAGAAGTAAGCAACAAATATTCTAATTGAAAACATGAATTATTTAATAATCAATACGTACATAATTTATTAGTCAATTATTAATTTTTTTGTATGTGATGACTATATGTTTAAAGCACTATAGTTAGTTACTTAGTTATCTTGTGGCTTTTTACTTACATATTTTTTTAGAGAAATCATGCCTCCTAAACAAGCATCTGGATTTTAAAAACGTTGGAAGAAACAAAGAACTGAACAAAGCAATAAGAGACAATATGGAGCCATGCATAAGTATGTTCAAATCGAGCCACGGGATGCTTATGATAATCAAGATCTTATTGATGACAATGTTGATGGTGATAATATGAATATTGATGGTATTAGTGATGACGATGTTGTTGATGATGAAGTTAATGATACTTATATTGACGATACGGGTGATGTTCTTGGTGGTAATGTTAGTGTTGATAGTGATGACATTGATGATACTAACCTTGAGAATATACGCGGTGATGATGGCATTGATGAGATTGATGCTAACAATGTGAATGTTGATAATCCTAATGCTAATGTTCATCATGTTGATATATTTGATCCACGAAACTGGGATGGTCTTAGTTCTGACATGATTAAAGCTTTAGTAGAAGGAGGTCCTAAAAGAGATAATTCTATTAAAAAGGGTCCTAAAGATAAATTTTCTCGAAGATTTTCTGCCACTTTCTTTACTAGAGTTCTACCAAATAACGAAAAGTGTGATAGAGAATGGCTAATGTATTCCAAAGCGCTTGATAGAGTTTTTTTGTTTTTGTTGTAAAATATTTAAAAAAGGGAATGCAAAAGGTTCATTAGTTAATGAGGGTTTCACAGATTGGACACATGTTGGTCCAAGACTTAAAGAGCATGAAGTTGGTTTAGAACATATCACAAACATGGCCACTTGGTTGACATGCGTCGTAGACTGGAAAAGAATGAAACAATTGATAAAGGGCACATGAACAATTTGAGAAAGAGTGAGATCACTAGATGAAAGTTCTGTTGAGAATAATTTCAATTGTGAAGTTTGTTGCTAAACACAATTTAGCATTCCATGGTACAAATGAGAAATTGGATGTTGAAAGCAATGGAATTTTTTGGGTATGATTGAAATGTTAGAAGAGTTTGATCCATTTATCAAAGAGCATATGTGTCGTATCACGAGTGATAAAATTCATGTTCATTATCTTGGGCATTCAATACAAAATGAGTTAATACAATTACTTGCTCATGGAATTAGATCGCAAATTATTCAAAAAATAAAGCAAGCAAAGTATTTCTCTGTGATACTTGATTGTACCCCTGATACAAGTCATCAAGAAAAATGGCTTTGATATTGAGGTATGTAAATGTAGCATCCACATGTGTTACAGTTGAGGAATCCTCTTTAGGATTTTTGAGTGTAGATTATACGACTGGTCAAGGACTTTTTGATGTTACACATGATGAACTAAAGTCTCTAGATATTGATATTGACGATGTGCGTGGCCAGGGCTATGACAATGGATCTAATATGAAAGGAAAGCATCGGGGAGTATAAAAGAAATTTTTAGATATAAATCCTAAAGCTTTTTATACACTATGTGGTTGTCACAACCTTAATCTAACATTGTGTGACATCGCTAGCTCTTGTGGCAAATCTATGGACTTTTTTGGAGTTATACAACGTATTTACACTATTTTTGTCAATTCTTCCAAGAGGTGGTTAATTTTGAAAAATAACGTTAAAGGGTTAACTCTCAAGTCATTGTCCATAACACGTCGAGAAAGTCGTGTTGAGAGTGTGAAAGCTATTAGATTTCAGCTTCTAGAAATTAGAGAAGCTTTACTTCAAGTTGCTGAAAATGATAATGACACTAAATTCAAAAGTGAGTCAAAATCTTTACCAACAAATGAGCTTGACGATTTTGAATTTTTAGTATCAACCGTCATTTGATTTGACATATTATCTACCGTAAATTTGGTGAGCAAGAAGTTACAATATGATGATATACTTATAGATATTGCTATTAAAGAAGTTGAAGGGCTAATTTCATTCTTTGAGAAGTTTAGACACAGAGGTTGCTAATGAAATTGCCATTGAAATGGATATTGATCCAGTGTTTCATCAAAAAACTCGTAATTCGTAGAAAAAGACACGGAATACTTCATATTCTGCCGAAAAGTCATTTAAGGTCCAATATTTCCTATATATTGTTGATTAAGGACTTGTTTCTCTAAGAACAAGATTCGAGCAACACAAAGAGTATGAAAAAGGTTTTGGCTTTTTATTCACTTCTCGCAAGTTGAACTCCTTTGATGACAACACTCTTAAGTCCCATTGGTCATCTTGAAGCTGCACTCAAGAATAATGAACAATCAGATGTTGACGCAAAGGATCTTTTTGTAGAGTTGAGGTTGTTTAACAATTATTTGCTGGACAAAAATCTGGGACTTTTTGATATACTGAATTTTCTTAAAGAACATGATGTTTTTCCTGATGCGATGATTGCATATAGAGTATTGCTCACTATCCCAGTAACCGTGGCATTAGTAGAAAAAAGTTTCTCAAAATTGAAATTGTTGAAGTCTTACTTGAGGTCCCCAATGTCACAAGAGAGACTCAATGGATTGATATTAATAGCAATCGAGAACCGTCTATTGGAGAGCGTTGATTTTGAAGCTTTAATCAACAACTTTGCTTCAAAGAATGCAAGAAGTTCATTTTTCAAGAAATAAGTTGCATGGAGCTAATTAGAGTGATTCGCTAATTTGCCGATAGTTTTATTTTAATTTTAAGAAATGCAACATTTTTTTGTTGTAAGTTTTATTATTCTTGTAATTTTGATGTTTTTCTCTCATGTTTTAAGTTTATCAATTAAAAAAAATTTTATACTAGTATTTAAAGTACTTATACTAGTCTCAAATTTTATGAGACGTCACTATCTATTAATCAAATATCATTCACCTTTTAAAATCTATTTTCGTCGCTTGAAATAAAAAATGGTCGACATAAAAAATAAGGATATTTTGAGATGGAAGGAAATAATTTGTTAGTTCCTTTTATTTCTACAACCCACCCCTCTATGTTTCAACAACCTTCAACTTTAAACCCGCCAAAAAAATACTCGAACAAACTCACAAGTCACAACCATATCATCTCACCATCCACAGTCATCTCATAATTAAAACCTTCATCACTACCAAAAACCTTGACACAAAAGTAAACTAAAAAAAAAATGCCATTAATCCACACATTACAAACCACTCGTTAACAAATCCATCATGTTCCTAACAGACTTCATTAAGCGCAAGTTAGCAACACTCCTCCAACCATGGCTACAATACGCACCGGAGATAGACCTCAAGCTAGGGTTCCTTCGTTCACACGTAATTGTTGAAAAGCTGTCGTTTGACACGTCAGCACTTAATGGGCTTCTGGAAGGTTCTAGTAGCAGCTTCTACTTTGCTGACGTCACCATTGATCAGTTGATTCTACGGATTGATAATTGGAATGCTCCTGCGTTTAATTGGGAAGTTCGGGGGTGCCACGTCACCATTTCCTCAAGGTTTGTTGTATATAATTGTTTGTTTATTTGTTTATATTTTTTGTAATTTTGTTTTTGATTAATTTTTGTGATGTTTGGTTGATGTGGCAGGGTAGGGGAAGTGAGCGGAAGGAGGCGCGAACACTCGGAGGTGTTGTTGGAGGAGAAGAAGAAGATTTGGTGTGAAATTGATCCTGAGGTACATTTTTTTTTTTTTTTTTTTTTTTTTTTTTTTTTTTTTTTGATTATTTGTTGTTGAATTTGATTTTGTTGTTAGATTTTAATTAATGATTAGTATGTAGGAATGTAGTTTGAGTTCGTCTAGGGCGTGTTAGCGTGAGTTTGAGTTAAGTAATAGACGTGATTTATTGAGGAGTGGTTGTCATTATACATCAACGAATAAGGTTAACCTATTTAGGTTACTTAGGAGGGCAAGTGTTTGACTCAAATGTATTAGGCTTAATAATGGTATCCCCGTGGCCGTTCCAAACCGTTTCCCTAGCCATTCCCGAGATGTTTACCTAGTGAGGTTTGAACCTGACACCTCTTGTTAGGTGTCACGCGACCACTAGGCCACCTTGGGAGTAGTTTTTGTCATTATGCATATAGATTTATAGTGTATAATATAACACTAGATAGAAAGTAGTACAAGATAGTGATTATGACTAGTTGTATTGTATATAACATTATTATGGTTTTGTATTAAATGCGAAAGTGTTAAATTAAAATAGTTTGTCAAAATTTGACTTCAAGTTAACTAATAAACGCAAACCATCGTAATACTAATTGCATGTCTATATTATTGTTTAATTGATGATTAGGATTTGAGAACACGGTTCAATTTTGTTTTCAGGCATGAGTTTAATGTGTGACTTTAAGGTAAGTAATGGATGCAAATCGTCAAGTAGTCTATCCTGGTCCTTATGTGTTTGTCTCTAGTTATACATCATGATTATGTAAATTTAACATTGAATAAACAATATTATGATAGTAGTCATGACTAATCATATTAGAATTGCGATTGTTCCTGTATTGTACTAATTTTAATTAGGTGTTGGTATTAAAATTTGAAAAATGTTGATGAAAGCTTTATTTTATCAAATTTATTGTTATTGAATAAGTTTACTAGATTCATATATATTTATAGTGGATATATCCTACTATTTGTATCTGCATACCATCATATTGAGTTATTTACAATATATGATTATATTAGCTTAGTTTTGGTACTAATATAACTAGTTATACCCCCGTGCACGCACAGGTTTTGACATAAATCTTACTTAATGTGTTTTGATATAAGTCACAATACATCTAAATTTTAATCGTGCATAAATGATACAATTGGTTAAGAATGTAAATTTCTATTTTGGCATAGTACCTGGTGCATATACGGAGTTGTTAAATAAGATTTTTTTATAACATCCTTTATAATTATATAGTTATAATACCCGTGCACGCTCGGGTTTTTACATAAAATTTTCATTATGTATTATCATCGATTAATATTTTCAATAGATTTTTGTTGGACGAAGGATTTGACTTTGTTTAACTAATATGGTGTTGAATTTGATATACTGATATCATGTTTTAGACATTATGCGTGTTTAATAGCACGTATTGACCCTTAATGTTTTTTTGGATATCTTTATTTAAACTTTAAAGAGTAATTACATGCGTTGTTGCTATATGCAATGATCGTGTATATGTTTTCATCTCACACCAACAACCTTATTTAAAGTTTAAAGAGTAATTACATGCGTCGTTGCTATATGCACAATATCGTGTATATGTTTTCATCTCATTGAGGTTGTGCTTTCATTTTGATATTTATATTCACGTTAATAATAATTTTAGCCGTATTTAATTTTTAAACCCGTGTACGTGCGGCTTAAACTTATAATGCGGAATAACATTAGTCGTTATTGAACGCTGTTAGTAAAAAAAAACTTTTCCGGAAACCTTAATCTCATAAAGAGGAATAACATGAGTTGTTCGCAGATGTATAGTCTCGTATATTCATTTACATATCACAGTATCTTGTGCTTTCATTTTAATATTTATAATTCTGCATATACTATATATTTATAATAATATTTGTAAATAACAATATATATGGTTGTTTTTTTTTTTTTTTTTTTTTTTTTTTTTAATGTAAAGTTTAGAGGGTATAAAGTGTAGGGGGTATTTTATTAAATTTATAAAGTTATTAAAAGACATGGAAACATAAGTTTTTACTTTAAGTCCATATAATTTATTTAAAATTTAACAACTAAATTTTTATTAATTACTCACTCCTTTTTTAGTTTTTTATTTTTTATTTTTATTATTTTTATTTTTTATTACTTTTTTTTACAAAATCAACACATGTGTTTTTATACATATTTTTTTGCTTGATTTTTTTTTAGATGGGTTTGACCAAACTGATTCCCAATTTTTGAATTTTGTTGGCCAATGCGAAGACTCAATTTTGCCACGTGGCAAAATTGAGCCTTCCATTGCTCCAATTTCAATTGCTCAACATACCTTTTCCACTTTTTGGGAATCTCTTATTATATAAGAGATATGACTATCATGCTCTAATAGTTATTTCGAATTAATAATTAAAAGTTCACTATGGGAATTAGATTCTCACCTGTTCGCAAGCATCCAAGATTCCCCAATTGTAACCTTGATACTTGATACTTAAGTAAATATCGCGAAATTTCTAAATAAATTATTTCTAGTCTAATTGATTATTAGGATTAGGATTTACGAACATGCTTTTAAGTTCACATTTAGGCATGATGCACGTCTCTGAGTTAACTAATAAAGGCAAAGCATCAAGTACTCTATACCTGCCTGTATGTGTTTGTCTCTAGATATACATTTGTAATATAACGTAACATGAATAATTGTACAGCATAGCTATCATGAATAGCTCAAATTTGAAAATGGATCCTGTTTTGTAATAAATATGATAAGATGGCAAAGTTACTTGTCAAATGTTGATAGAAGCTCGATTCTGTTCCAGTTGTACTATTGTTGGATCTTTCCCGGATTTTCATCATGTTGGTTAATTACTTTATAATGGATCGCAGGGTAGTGCATTGTATGATATCATGGAAAAGCTTGCGAATATTGCCCCGTCAAGAAGCCAGAAAAATTCTCTCCCTAAGCTTATCCTGGATTATTGCTCCTTACAGATTTCTGATTTCAATCTACGACTGCACACTTCAACCTCAAATGACCCAGTTGAATGTTTATGGGAGATAAAGGAGTTTAATGTAGACTCTCGAATTGTCAAAACTCAAAGTTTTCTGAGAGGGTACATCAGTTCACGTTTTGTATATTCTAAAGAGAGTTATTTTGAAATTGATATCAGAGGTTCAAATACGAGATTGAAGATCCATGATCGTATCATCCCAGTTTGTTATTTCACTGATATATTCTGTTCCTTGAATTTGAACGATCTTCAGTTGGTTGATCTCGGTTGTTCTATTGGGGAATTAGTTTTCTCATTTTCTCCGATGGACGTCTCCACAATATTATCTATTGTGAAAGAATTATCAAGAGAATCCTCCCCGATAAGAAGCGGTAAGCAACTGTGGAAAGAAACAGCAGCCAGAATTAGGTCAATGCGTAGATGGTCAATGTGGAAATTAGTTAGTGTTGTTTGCCTATGGCTGCGTTATGTACATGCATGGGAGAATTTATTCACACTGGTTGGATATCCGATGGACATCATGATAAAAAGATCCAGTGTAAAAATGTCTAAAAACGCCATGTTTTCAAAATCTTATAGGTGCCAATGGGAAGTGATTTCTGAAATTCAGAAAGAATTACCTGCTCCGGGTATCGCACTGGCACGTCGAGTAGCCCTGTGCAGAACGTTAAAACATGTTGTCCCAAGTAAAGAGGAGCTTCCAGTCAGCAAATACTTGGGGTACTTCCGTATTATTTTCCAAATATTTGGTTTTATATGGCGTGCTTTCTGTAACCTTTTTAGCAAGAAAAGGATTGGAGTTCTTCCCACGGATTCCTGTCCGAATGTTTGTTACAAACTGAATTTGCGGAAAATGCTCATCAATATTTCACCTGATAATGCTATGCCTTCTGCTGGTAAAAGGACTGTTCTGGACAGGAGAGTTTCACAGTTGGATCTACTCTCTTTTTGTCTAATATCTGAGGCATTTACTCTTTTTTACAACGAAAATATCTGTGAGCGTCATTTGACTTTTTCATGTGGAAGCGTCAAGGTTATCTCCTCATCTGCTACCGGAACTAGCACAAATAACTCTGATTATTCTGTAAAAGGACGCAAGAAGCCTGAAGTCCAAGGCTCAAAAACTATCTTATGGAGTAAACCTGCTATTTATACTGAAATGGTCAGTCTCCCGCTTCTGGAAACCCTTTTAGATCAGATGTGGTTGGACTGGAAAACGTCTAGTGCAAAATTTGAAAGAATTACAGATGGACAATTAAAAGACGCCTATATTCTCTGTGAGATCAAGCATTGTTTGACAGATCAGGGATATAGTAGTTTGAGTTATTTCTTTTCAAAGTGTTGTTTGGCAGTAGGACAACTGGACTTGTTTTTGGAATATTCATCTACATTATCGCTAATGGTACTTCTTCGTATGATACAAAATGCTTTCAGTTCAGATGCCAAATACCAGAGCCCGAAAGCACACACTTCTGTTCAGAAAGTCTTGGATTATCATTCATCTATTGCCGAAATGGAAAAGGCATTAGATAAAGTATTACCAGAAAGGATTATTCAAGTTGGAGTATATATCATGGGTCCTCAAATCCAAGTTTCACCCAAAAAAGACAGCTGGAACAACAGGACTGCAAATTTGCAAGAAGCAGATCATATTAACCTTTCATTTGATTGTAAAAACATTGAACTCCTCGTTTCACCAAGTCTCGAAGCGACTACAACACGATTCAATGCAGCGCCAGAGTGCATGCATATTAAGGAGCTTCAGATTGCTGATCTGGCTAAGTCAGATAATGGAAGCTACGAGTCTCATGGGCAAATAATGCTTTATGCTTCCTTGAAAATTCATGGCATAAGTTTTTACCTTGACGATTCACCTGAACTTCAACAGTCGCAGATTATAACATTAAAGCCAATAACAATTCAACTCTCAACAATAAGGTATGGAACAGTTCACTCTTGTTTCATTTTTTGCATGGTTGAAACATAGCTCCTTTTGATACTCCTCATTGTCATATAACACTCTCGGAGACATTTATTTTGAAATTAACATTGATGTCTAGAAATACATAGGTTGGCAGATCCTTTAGCTCAATGTTCATCATCCATTAGCAGATTCGCTAATGTACATGTCCCCTTGGCAGTAAAATCTATACTTCCAGCTCACACTACATGTGAGATAGTATCCATGGGGAATGAAAGTGATCGGTAGTTAACTACACTAGTTTGGGGAAATGGAAACACTCCTGGTCTTGAGTCTAATTTGGGCGCACATATTTGATTAAAATGTATTAGGGTAAAACCGTATATACAGTAAAAAATGATAAAATTCAGTTTTCTCTAAGGTATACCCATTACCTTTTAGCAACATCCGTATAAACATAGTACTGCTACGGAAGGTTGCAAAGTGATAGCTCTCAGTTGTGTGTGTGTGTGTTTTTTTTTTTTTTTTTTTTTTCTCCTTGTACTAGTTCTTGTTTTTTGTGCCTAGTGTTGATGTGCGTTTTATTTATTTTCCTTGCTACCACATTACAGGAAAAGTACCTGGTCACTTGGTGAAAGTGTAAGTGCTTTCTCTGCAGTTCTGCATGGGAATGCTATGGGGCTCTTGGCTCAAATATATGTTGATGAATTGTCTGTTTTAGTTGAGGTGATCTTCTTGTTCCCTGATATGGTTGCCTATAACTTAAGTTATTTCCATAAGCTGAATAGAAAATCTTGTTCTGTGATAAAATGGTAGTTATGCTTAGGGGTGGAAACGAGCCGAGCCGCTCGTGAAAAGCTCGAGATCGGATCGGTAAAAAGCTCGAACGAGCTGAGCCAAAACGAGCTCGAGCCTAAGTTTGGGCTCATTTAATAAACGAGCTCGAGCCCGAGCTCTATACAAAAAGATCGCGTAGGCTCGCGAGCCTAAACGAGCCATAGAAATATATACGTATAAATATTGTCTATACGTATAACCATGTATAAACGAGCTTAAAAGAAGTAAACTAGCTCGAGCCTTGTGTGTTAACGAGCTCGAGCATTGTGTGTTAACGAGCTCGAGCCTTTTGTTAACGAGCCGAGCTTCATTTGAACTTTGTTTTCTTCAAAAATTAGTCGAGCCCAAGCCGAGCTCGAGCTTGTGAAAATTTTCACGAGCCGAGCTCTAGCTCAAAATATGAGGCTTGAAACGAGCTCGAGCCCGAGCTCGAGCTTTAAACATATAAACGAGCCGAGCTCTGGCAGGCTTGGGCTCGGCTCGGCTCGTTTCCACCCCTAGTTATGCTGCTCTGTTTCTTTTCATTATCTCCATTCAAGAACTATGTTGATCTTCTAGATGTTTGTGACAGGTGGTTAATGGATTGTTTTTTGCTCTATCACGTGCATTAAAGAATATTAACTCATCCAGTTCTGTAAAGTATAATCATTCAATTAGTCAAGAGGTGTTGCATGTTGGTTCTGAAGATGAAATACCGGTAGCTACAAGTACTAGAACATCCTTGGCCATTTTGAGAAGTCTCTACTTTCTTGAATGCACTTTCGAAATCCAGTCTGTGGATATAGTTGTTCACAAGTCAAGGAAAGTCAATGCCATGGAGAATCAAGTGACCGTCTCAGAATCGTTTATAAATCGGAATCTGTCTGTACACTTTTTGCCTGATAATGGAATTCAGATTTCTGTTAAGCAAACACATATGACATTCTCTTACAAAAAGAAAGAAGGGAGAATGGAAGGGGTTGCTGATGTCTTAGGTTTACGAGCTGTTATATTTAGATATGCAAATGATGTAATGAATAGGCAACAGTCTCAGGATGTATGTGAACTATCAGTTTCTAATTGTACATTCAGTTTATCGTTGGCAAATCTTCCCAGTGAATTATCATCATCATATAGTACAACTGGCAGTTATACATCTGGAACTAATACTCTACACACAGTGGATGATTCCAATTTAACAAATAATTCTCAAGAGGTGATTTCTCAACCTCCTGATGGCGGTGAGAACACTAATTTCACTCAGCCACCTGTAGCTCCAGTATCTAATACTTGTTTACTAGCAAGAATTTTCTCCACTGAAATTTATCTGGTAGGATGCCCTTTAAAGGATGTAATTGTTGAAAAACATCCGTCAAGTAAACTTGAGATATCACTTTCCTTTGAAGGTGGAAGTCAGACAAGTATCTCGTGCCATTGTCAGGTGCCATTCTTATTACTCAACTTTGTAATATATTGACTCAGGGCTAAAATATAGTTGCAGTTTTGTTGATTTTAAAGGGCTGTTTTGGTAATTATGACAAAGTTGAGGGTTAATAAATCATGATCTTGCTGACATGTATTTCGCAGGGTGGTGCAATCTTCCTTGAAACCATATCAGCTGTGACGTTATCTCAATGTGGAAATTCATACACGCGTCGCATCAGACATCTTTTACATGGTGCACCGTCATATCAAGAAAACCTACCAGCTGCCAGCAATGCAAATATTACTATGTGGGCTGTTCCAGACGATGTCACTGTGGATCTCTCTCAGTTTTATCTTGCATTAATGGCTAAAGATGATTCTGGTATGCCTCTATTATCTGTTGTCATATTTTACAGCAACAGGCTTGACATCTTTTGGTGTTTAACATTGTGTAGGAAGACTTCAAGAACTTGTATTTAGTGCTGACATGCATCTGGACCTTAAAATTATCAATACGAGGAAAAAGTTATCATTTGGTATTCCCCAGTTGTCCATTCTTTCTCGAGTGCTTCAAGAATCAACCAAACATGAAGATAGTGAAGTTCAAATTCCTCTGATGTCTTCTAGCACATCTAGGGATCTATCTTCTCATTTACTACCTAAAGACACGCAAGCAGCATTAGAGCAAACACATGAGATTCATTCTGTAGCAACTGATGGAAGCAGCTCCAGTTCTGATTCCAGTTCCAGTCAAGGTCCTGGAAACTTCATTTTGAAAAAGCTAAGTTGTCTAATAGCAGCTGAGGAGCCCCTGCCACAGGACCCATCTGATACTTTCAAACCAAATCAACCTTGGGTTGGCAGTGGTTCTATTTCAGGTTTTGATGTGACAATATCCTTATCGGAGTTGCAGGTGAATACCCAAAAAACTTGCTTATTTTTAATACGTAAGCTAAATGTATATTCTTCTAAGCATGTGGATGTCTAACAAAACAAATGTATGCATATACTGGATTAGTTGTACACACCTGCAATTCTGTATATTCACGAGTTATCTCTTTTGGCAATGTGAATTAAGTTGATTATTATATGACATGCTTTTATGGCTTCAGATGATGCTTTCAGTTGCTGACCTTTCTGGGGTCTCCAGCAAAGAAACAACTGCCAGTTTGCAGGAAAGGCAATTGCAGACCAACAATGAATCTTTGAGAAAGTCAGAGGAGATGGTGCCAGACGGTATTATTTATTAGTTGTTCTTTGTAGTTGAAAACTTTATGACTTAAATATCTAAGTGCATTATCATTGACAAGGTTTTGTGCTATTTTACATTCTAGGGAGTATCATTGCAATCCAAGATGTAGATCAGCATATGTATATTGTTGCAGAAGGTGCAGAAAGAAATTACCATTTGGCTGGTGCAATGCATTATTCAGTTGCTGGAGAGACGGCTCTTTTCAGGGTTTGCAATCTCTACTCACATTATAATTCATGCATGAAATTTGCTAATTCTTATTCCACTATAATTAGCCAATTAAAGTTGATTGTCTTGACTAAATCTGCCATGAATAAATAATAGCATTTTAAGTCTATTTAACTTGAAATAACCTCTGGTTTAAATATGCTAAATCAGATTTGCTTTAAATTGTCTGTATTGTAATCATACACTTCTCACTACTCTTCTATAAATGCAACGTTTAACTTTTCATTTAGGTAAAGTATCATTATCAAAGGATATGGAAGTCATATCTATGGTTCTCATTGACCTCATTGTGTGCTAAGAATGAATCTGGGGAACCCCTGCAATTGAACTGTAATCCTAGATCAAACTTTGTTGAGCTTTCCAGTGCTGCTAACAGTGGTTCAACACATTGGCGGTCACTGCCTTGCAAATCAACAGGTTTTGAAGATGATAATGAGCTGGAGTCGCTTAACAATGTAGAAAGAAACCTAGTTTACATGATAAACAAAAAGAATAATTGTGCTATAGCTTTTGTTGAAGGAGCTCTAGAGTTTGTAAGCCAGCCTGGGAATCCATTTAAGTGGAAAGTTTTTAACGAATTTCCTATGGCTCGGGACCCGTTATTACTGGATAATATCTCAGTGAAGGAATCTAATACTGGTGCACAAGATGTTTCGCCTTTCATTAATATCACAATTGACAAAATTTCTCTGACTATTTGTCATGAACTTTCTGATACAACGGAAAAGTTCCCCCTTCTTCAGATGTCTATGGCTGTTCCTGAATGTATCATACAGATAATGCATGCCAAAACCAGGGTGATGACTAGACTTGTATATGAGCTATACTCATTTGACGCCCAGAGAAACTTATGGTAGGCAGTCATCAAAGTATTTTTTTCATTTTGCAAATAGGTTTTAGGACAATTATCTTAATAGCATTTAAATGCAGGAGCACACTTTTACATCCAGTTGAAGTAAGCATATTCTGGAGATCTAGGTTCCATAGTGATGGTTCAGGAACTGTTTTGCCTGGAATGCCTGTTCATTTATATGCTAGAGTTAAAGAGGTAGGCATGAATTAAATAATCCACTTCAATGTGTTTTTGAAAATGGAAAACCTAAATATTTTGTTGTCGATTAACAGTTCCGTGTAACAATAATCGAGCTCTCACTGGACATACTTCTGTTTGTGATTGGAAAACTGAATTTAGCGGGTCCGTATGCAATTCAAAGCTCTGTGATTCTGGCCAACTGCTGCAAGGTACTCATATAGTTCTAATTACATAATTTTTTAGGTTCTTGAATGCTCGAAATTAGAACTCCTATGTGTGTGTTTTTTATGCTTATATAAGTAGTCACAGGTTGTTTACGTACCAGGTTTGATTAGTGCCTTTGACATTTCGTTTGGTTCTATCTAATTGGCAGGTTGAGAACCAGTCAGATCTATCCCTTCTTTGTGAGTTTTCTGATAAACAATATGCTACAATAGCCAGAAAACAGTCAACAACTGTTTTTTTGAGGTATTTACCATATTTTTGAGTAATTAATTTCATTGGCATCGTAAAAGTCTTTCTCTATTTTTCATGTGCTCTTTTCTTTTTCTTTTTTCTTTTTTCTTTTTTCTTTTTTTTTTTTGTTTTTTTCTTTTTCTTTTCTTTTTTCTGGCAGTTGATATGGTCAATAGAAAACCCCATAACTGTGTATTGGAACTTTGGAAGTATAGGGATATTATATTTTCCAACACTGGAAATTAGAGGATAAAGTATTCTCTGGTTGCACATGTATAATGTAGTTACATGCATGCAAAACATGTATATATATAGCTAGAGGTGGCAAAACGGGCGGGCCGGGCGGGCACGGGCTACGGGCTACGGGCTATGGGCTAAACGGGCTAAACGGGCGTGGGAAAAACGGGTGCATGTTATACGAATCACTTTAGAAAAGACTTAAAACAACAACAAAAATTCCTTAAACGTAACACCTCATTTATATTTAAGTAGTATATCCATAAGTTTTTCATTAAATGTTCTCCATTGAGAGAAAAACATGTGTGCCCATTATGCCCATTTAACTTCTAAATGGGCAATATATGCCCATTTCAAAAAAAGGAGGGGGCCCAAATGTCCCCAAATCTTTTAAAAATGTGCCCATTTAGCCCATTTTTTTGATTTTGGGCACAAATTGCCACCTCTATATATAGCCGCTATATTATAGTGGGGGAGGAAATATATAAATTTTTTATTTTATACTCCGTATAACTTTTTTATAAAAGGGAAGCGTACAAAGTCACACTATTGTCCCTGTGACGGACTTGAACCCACAACCTCTTGGTTGGGGAGCATTTCACCCCACATGGGTACCGGCGTACCGCTAGGCTACAAAGAAAATAATATGAAAAAAACATGTGGTCATACGTACTTCCCCACATTCAAAAGTCATTAAAACTAAAGCTTTGTGAATTTTTACAGGGTTTAATCCACAGTTAATAGGAAAGCACTTCCCCAAATGTACCAGTATGATACATTGATACCTGAACTCACATGAATATACAAGTATACCCTATGTATTATTAAATTGTCTCGATATCGTACTTATGCTGATGTGTCTAGAGGATATATTTTGGTAATATTTTTGGTTATGACATCTCAGCATAAGTATGATAGATAGACGAAATTTGTAAGTAGTAGGGTATATAGGTATTTTTCAGGGTTGAGGTATGCTAACGGCACATTTGGAAAAATACGTTGCTTGGTTTCTCATATATTACGTTGCCATGAACTTTTTTGATATGGCACACATATATTTATACAACACCTCACAAGCTCTATCCTACATGTTTAACAAGATACTGTCTATCATATTGAGTTAATTATTGTCTGCGGTTTTCGTATATTTATGGTATCACTTGCACTAAATATAACAAATGGACTTTTAGCCTGCCCCAACTTGTTTGTGATATATCTAGTGGTAATTATTCACAGTACCGTTATATCTCATGAAACTAAGCTGTATTTGTGACTTCGGTAAATTGGTAACGATGTGTTTGCAAGGAACTTGGCTTTAGATCAGCCACCGGAAGCATCAATTGTCTCAATCCAACTTGCTGGGCTAGGAGATTTTTTAACCCTTCCAATTAAGTTCTCACTCCTAAAAGCTGGAACATTTGCTTGGAGAACACGTATAGGTTCTAAAAACGGTATGGTTTGCCTCTTTGTCTCATGCAATAACATTTTAATCAGTCACTCAATGGTCAATTTGTTTTAACGCGTAACTTTCGTCTTTGATGTATTTAAACAGATTCAAAAACATTCCTGGGTCCGTTTGTTATTGTAGAAATTTCATGGAAAGCAGAGGTACTTACTCAACCTATACTTGATACTCATGTTGGCTTCAGATGGACATTTAATTTCTATTGACATTTCTAATATTCTTATAGGATGGCTTATCTATTGTCGTGTCTCCCTTATTGAGAATCCATAATAAAACTGATTTTCCTATTGAGATTCTATTTCAACGGCCCGAGAATCAAGGAAACGACCACGCTTCTGTTGTGCTTAAAGGTGGAGATACAATTGATGATTCTACAGCTGCTTTTGATGCCATAAAAACTTCTGGTGGAACAAAGAAGACATTGGTATCTTTAAGTGTTGGTATGCCATGAGCCTGCATGTTTCTTAAATTATATTCAAGAGTAATAGTTGATATTTATCACCCTACTATGATTTGGCAGGTAATATTATATTCTCTTTCAGACCTAAAATCTCTGTTGACTCAGTGGGATGGTCTGATGAACTCAAAGGTGGAAAGGCTGCCCATCTTTCTGGATTATTTGATAAAATAAGTTACCATGTGAAGAAGGCCTTCCCAATTGAATCAGAAAAATCATCCTTTAGTACGGCTCGTACTCTTTTAAAGTCAAAAGAAGGGGAAGTCAGTGATATGCATTTCTTAATTCATAACACCAGAAGAGATGTGCCTATTTTACAATCAGAACGAAGGGGTTCATCAGTTACACTACTAGAGCAAAAAGAGATCTATATTCTTCCAACTGTTCAGATATCTAACCTATTACAGTCGGAGATACACGTTCTTTTGACTGATAAAGGTAAGAGGCAATGTTCAGTAATATTTCTCACTTTGATTAACCTTTTTCATGTCCAACTTTGACTTCTTTGCAGATCGCTATTTTCCTCAAGATGGTGAGGACATGAGCAAGCAGGCAACCATTTCTTGTGGGTCAAGTGTTAATTTGTATGCCAACCCTGAAGCAATGTTCTTTACTGTTACTTTAACTGCCTTTGGAGTATGCTGCAAACCTGTAAATTGTGGTGATTGGGCTAAAATGTTAGTAAAGAAGAAAAAAGATAATAGAAACTTGGACCTGGAATTAAACTTTGGTGATGGAAAATACTTTGGTTGTTTAAGGTTGTCTTGTGGGCATAGGGGCATATTGGAGGTATATTTTACATATGTTTCTATCTGTATTCCTAATATGATCCTTATTTTTAAGAGCTGATTAATGTGTATTTCCACAGGCTGCTATATTTACACCATACACACTGAAGAATAACACTGATTTTGGTATATTTTGTCTTGCGCCGAACCGTGATCCCCTGTCTAGGTAGGTACTCGTTATTAATGTTCACCATTCACTGCGTTTATTTCATCTAACACAATTTCTAATTCAGAAATGAATCAGAGGAACTTTGCTCACAAGGATATTCACAGCTAGGAGCAATGCTGCCTCCTAAGTCAGCAATATCATGGTTCTTTAGGTATTATTATTCACTGAAAACTCCTTAGTCCCATCAGACAAGGGTCTATAAATAAGTTATGCTCATCTATATTTGTCTTTAGGACAAA
The DNA here is from genome assembly GCA_030686995.1 of Artemisia argyi. Lineage (NCBI taxonomy): Eukaryota > Viridiplantae > Streptophyta > Magnoliopsida > Asterales > Asteraceae > Artemisia > Artemisia argyi. The sequence goes on from CM060703.1 coordinate 176,671,603, forward strand.
CAAGGTGTCCCTGAAATTGTTGGATGACAAAGCAACTGAAAAGACATTATTAGACTTAGATGCAGTATCGGGCCTTACAGAGATAAATCTAGAAGTGGAAGAAGTAGTCGGACTGAAATATATTACAAAGTTAGGTGTTTCATTACATTCGTCTCTAGGGAAGGTATCTCCATCACAAATTGTGTCTTTAAGTCCAAGATATGTGGTGCTGAATGAATCAGATGAAGTGATCACTTTCCGGCAGTGTAACTTAGAGGTTAGTTCTTAAGTGCCAAATTTCGAGTTTTTGTTAATGGATGCATGTCTCCAAAATAGTAACCAGTATCACCATTGTTCCACCTAGTTACTCAAACTTCTTTTAACAGATCAATCACTCAAGTTTCATTATCGTTTCATTCTTGCAAATAATTTGAAAAAAGTCAAACTTGAAAGTGGTTACAATGGTAAAACTTGGTTGCTATTTAGTGATAAATCTCCTTTTTCCTTCCATTTTCTGTATTATGCTAACTTTTATTTGTGACTACACAATGAGAAGGATGACATGGAGGGTATGACAGTTGTCAACAGTAAACAGAGCAAAGCTTTACGATTTTGCAACAGGACTAGCAAGAAGAGGGAAACTACCGTTTTTGAGAACTTCATTAGAAAGCATAGAAACGCTTCAGATGATTCATTGCTGTTTATTCAGTTTAGACCAAATGATGCTGGCTTAGGTTGGTCAGGGCCAGTTTGTGTTGCTTCAATGGGGAGATTTTTCCTGAAATTCCGCAGATCTATAGACCATGAAACTGCAAGTGAAGAAAATGCAAAGGAATTTGCTGTTGTTGTTGTTTCGGAAGAGAATTCGTCTCTTGTTCTACACTTCCAGAAACCACCAGACATGAATTTGCCTTACAGAATTGAGAATTGTTTGCTTGATGCATCTATAACTTACTATCAAAAGGTGCAAAACAGTCTTTTGATACCATCAAATCCAGTAACGTTAGAGATGTGGCAATTGCAATTCATTTACTTTAAATGTGTTGGTCTGGTCATCTTTTATCTTTAAAAGGCCAAACGGGTCAAATAAAACTTAGCACAAAGGGAACTTGGCCAAATGGGTTCAAGAAGTCAAAAGTATGCAAAGTGTATTTTGATGTCAATTTTTCTTAAAGATTAGATTATATTGAAGTTAAGTTTTTTAAATTATATTTCCCACCAATATTATATACAGAAAACCTGAAGTTTGGACAAAAAGTGATTTAGTTCAACCCAACCCATTTTGACCCATCATCCAATCAGCCCATTTTGCCACGTGTAGGTAATGTACAAAATAGGTGCTTGGACTATCACAACTAAATTCTATTAAGATAATTTGTGAACTAATCAGTGGAAGCTGAGATTGAGACGATGGTACCTCTAGAAACATATATGAATGCATAGTACCTTTTTTTTTTCTTTGATTTTTTTTAATTTTCTATTATCAAAATTCTTTGCATGAGAACTCATTTTCAGTTACTTTTCAGGGTTCAACAGAAATAGAGACTTTGGGATCTGCCAAGCAAGTTTATTATGTATGGGATGATTTATCTCTTACTCATAAGCTGGTCATCCAGATAAGCGGTAGTTATCTGCTACTCGTGTAGTTTGATCCCTATTATCTTGATTTTCAGCTTTTTCTTACCTTTCTTTTTGTAGATTTGCATCTGCTACGTGAAGTCAACTTGGACAAGGTGCGAGCATGGAAACCATTTTATAAAGTCGGACAGCATCGAGCATTAGGGTATAATTTTCCGCTGGAAAGGAACAAGGCCAAATTGACAAGTTCTAGTCACTCGAATGAGATGGAAATGGTGAATGTGGGTTATGAAGTTTATGCAGACGGCCTTACAAGAGTTCTTAGAATTTGTGAACGTAATGATAGCCGCAAACTAGATAAAGTATTCTATCCTGGTGCAAAAATTACAGTTAGAGTCTCCAGGTTTGCTATCAATCTCTCTGAACGTACCAAGCAGGCAAGTCATTAGTTTAATAATTCACCTTCAAGTTTTCAAATTATTTTAAGCTACAATATAGTCATATATGGAAACTTATAATATATTTCTATATAAATTGGTCACTGTAGGAAGAAGACTCAGATCGGTCACTTGTCTACACACCAATAATTGTTATGCGGCTTAGTAACATTAGTCTGGATTCTGTACTAACTGATCAGCAAAAACTGAATCAGATTAAAGTTCAGGTAAGCTTATCATAAAACTGTGTTGATACATATCTCAGTTATATTCTTTTATAAACTTATATCCTTTGATGTTCTTGCGTGAAAGAAACAATCATGATACGTTGATTTTTTTTTTTATTATTTATTTATTTATTTTTTTTTGGTAATTGTAGTCTCTGAGTGTGGATCAAAAGTGGGTAGGAGCTCCTTTTGCAGCAATGCTCCGCAGGCATCAAACTGGATTCTCTGATACGTATGACAGCATGCTCCGTGTAGTGCTAATTCTACTTCCATCCACTTCCAATATAAGACAAATAAAATACTCATCCATTGTTCTTCAGGTAAAACAAAAACCTAGCTTCATTGAGTAAAGTATTCTTGATTATTGCAATGCTTCTTATACTATACACATGTGGGTACTGGGTTGGTGCCTAGTCGGGTTAGTATGGGTTGAAAGCTACCTTGTCATTAATGAGTTAAATGTGATTACAAGAGCCGTTCGAAAGAAAAAAATTGTGATTACAAGAACAGTACGGAGTTTTATTACTATAATAACTGAATAAAATGATTTAAACCTCTCCCCTCTCACTTAATTTTTAAATTTGATTAGTTTGATTAAAAGACAGCCTAAATCAGGCCATTCATTCGTAAATGGGTCAAAATGCCATTGCCACCTGTATTTAAAGGTGAGAACATGTCTGGATCATTTTTCATGACCTAATTTATGTGACTTATATGTATTCGCAGCCAGTTGACTTGAACCTGGATGAGGAAACCCTAATGAGGATAGTCCCTTTCTATAGAAGATCACTCAGTGACCCAAATACTCCCAGTCAGCAGTATTACTTTGATCATTTTGAGATCCATCCAGTAAAGGTTTATTGCTGCTCTCTATATGTCTGCCACACATTTTATTCCTTTTATTATGTTGAAAAATATAACATCATGTATTTCTTGAAGATCATAGCAAGCTTTCTCCCAGGAGATTCATATTCCAGCTATAATACAGCACAGGAGACGCTGAGGTCCTTGCTGCACAGTGTGATAAAGGTCTAATATAAAATTTGTAAACTTGTCAATTCTCTTATTTTAGACATGCTAATTGGTGAATAATCTATTAGGTTCCAGAGATAAAAAACAAGACTGTAGAGCTGAATGGTGTCTTAGTTACTCATGCTTTGATTACTATACGCGAACTTTCTATCAAGTGTGCACAACATTATTCATGGTAAACCTATCATCTAAACTCAAATGTATTTGTATTCCACAATGGCACCTCATATCTTCACTTATAATTATGATTTAGGTATGTGATGCGAGCAATCTACATAGCAAAAGGAAGTCCATTGCTTCCCCCAGCTTTTGCTTCAATTTTTGATGACTCGGCTTCTTCATCACTCGATGTCTTCTTTGATCCTTCAACTGGCTTAGTCAAGCTTCCTGGTCTCACTTTAGGTCTCTCTCTTTTAACCTCTAAGCACTTTTCAATCAGTCATATAGATGTAATAGTGATTATTGCTGATTCGCAGACCTTTATGGTCTAATATTTTTTTAGACATCTGACTCCCTATTGAATCCAAACTATCTTGAATTTAAATGGCTTCGAACTGCATGTTAATTTTCTGAGCACAGTTTCTTTGCTTACCTTTTTCCAAGATGTGTAAAAATGAGTGGGTCAGAAGGCTTGGGTAATGGGTTACTTTCTAATACGAGTCTGAAGTCTGAACGGGTGCCTGGGCTGATCTGTCAACAATATTTTACCTTTTTTTGATAAATAAACCATCTATTAGCTTAAGATTATAAAAACTACATTAATAATAAATAAAAAGTGATTTAGGAGGTTTTAAGCATTTAAGAACACTTTAGGCGGCTTTCAACTATTTGACTCATTCAACCTGATTTTTTAGCTATTTTTTAAAATATGACATGTTTGCCCGTTGGTAAGGTTACAATTACCTTCCCTTATAGCATGTATGTATGAAATATTATCTTGCTACCTTCCATTAAAAAAAATTATTATTGTTTGCAGGTACATTCAAGCTCCTCAGTAAATGCATTGATGGAAAAGGATTCTCGGGCACCAAGCGTTATTTAGGTGATCTGGGGAAAACTGTAAGTGCTTTTTTCTGGTTCGGTTTTATTTTCATATATTTTTTGAAGTGTTGTGAATAATGTAGCCTGTTTGATGTTGCAGCTCAAAACGGCTGGATCAAATGTACTTTTCGTCGCCGTCACTGAGGTTTCAGATTCAGTGCTGAGGGGAGCAGAAACCAGTGGAGTTAATGGAGTGGTGAATTTCTATTTATCTTGTAATATAGATCTACTATATGTTTAAAACTATAACCTTCAAAATTTACATTTATATTTTCATGTTTATCTTTCAGCTTAGCGGATTTCAACAAGGAATATTGAAATTAGCTATGGAACCGTCGGTATTGGGGAGTGCTTTTACTGAAGGTGGCCCAGATAGGAAAATTAAGCTTGATCGTAATCCGGGTATTGATGAGGTAATTATTTGTATGTGTGTTTGCTGCAAGTATCATGCTGTTTTTTTTACCTCAAATATTAAATATATTTTTCTTGGAATTTAACAGTTATATATCGAAGGATATTTACAAGCCATGTTGGATACTATGTATAAACATGAATATCTCAGAGTGAGAGTGATCGATGACCAGGTATATTCTTACTGGTGCTACCAGTTGTGCTATATAAGCTCATTAAAGAATCTATTCAGTCTTTATAGTAGTACATGTGTCTATAAAATTTGCTAATTCTAATTTACAGTTTCTTGATTCTGATATGTGTAGGTTGTCCTGAAGAATCTGCCTCCAAATAGTGTTCTTATAGATGAAATTATGGACCTCGTTAAGGGATTCCTCGTGAGCAAAGGGTTGTTGAAGGGAGAGACGTCATCCTCTTATTCCTTACGTCATCTTCCAGGACAAAATGCAAGTGTTGTTAAACTCTATTTTTTGTTAATGTTTATTAGTAATATTCTCTCCCGTTCTAACTGCATTTTTTTAAAGAAGTCCGTTCTGGTAAAAGATTTATTGAGACCTGACGGTTTTCCCTCGTTGCAGGAATGGAGAATCGGTCCAACAGTGTTGACTTTGTGTGAGCACCTGTTCGTAAATTTTGCAATCGGGTGGCTTAGAAGGCATGCGGGTGATCTAACTTCTAAAATTAAATGGGAGAATACTTTTTTCAAGGATGGGGTACAAAAAGCCATAGTCCCAGGATCGCCCCCAAAACAACAGAGTAAGGTATCTGTTTTAAAATGGGGTATCGGACGGTTTGTCTTTGCAGGTATAGTTGCATATATTGATGGTAGGTTATGTCGTAGTATTCCTAATCCTGTAGCTAGGCGTATTGTTAGTGGCTTTGTATTGAGTTTTCTTGACAGAACTGATGATAACTGAACATCAATTTTGTTCTTTGTATATTGAATGTAAATGTTAGAAGGTCCGTAGTTAGAGCTATATAAGAAAAAAGGTTTGAAACGATGAACCCACCCTTGAAGGATGCTGTCAGTGTGTCAGTTATATAGGTAAGGAAGTATATATACTTTAAAGTCATGTATTTTTCGATTGGAGGAAAGATAAAATGTCAACTCTAGTTATTCAAGTTATGCGTGAAACAGCAGCTATGCAAAGAGTTATATTTGTTGTTTTTGGGCAATTTGGTTGACTAATTCAATCCTGATAATAAGCGAAAGACTATTCTACTTGTTGGCTTGCTCTCCTATTCAATTAACACTAGGTTAATATAATAATCTTAATAGTTAATGTCATCTCTTCCATTTCTTCCTTATTCCATATTTTTCTGTAGAGTAATGATCAAACATGATTCTTCATCTCCTATCAATTTTCATGATTCTAGCAATTGCATCTGGTAAACCAAAGTGCACAACTCTCTGTCATGGAAACTCTGTTTCGTACCCATTTGGATTTTCAGATGATTGTCAAATTCGTCTGAATTGTTCAGACACCGGAGATATCCTTGTTGGGAAGTATACCGTCCAAAATCTAACCAAGGATTACATACTGCTTAATCTTCCGGCCACATATGACCGCAGATTAAAAGAAATCCATCTATTCAGTAATAAAAACTTCGCAATCAGTTCACAAAGCGGGTTGCTGCTCGAAAACTGTAGCTCACCAGTATACGATTGTATGCTGTCAACTAGTTTGGTTCATAATGTTATCAACACACTAGGTTGTGGTTCAGCTAAAACACACAACGTGAACTGTTACATGGACAATCCAGATCGAGACGAGTTGATGGACACGAAAAGGCTAGAAGCTACTGGTTGCAAGGTTTTGTTCTCGTCTGTCACTGTTCATTTGAATGAGGACCGCTCAGAAAGTTCACCAGTGTCACTGAAGTTTCAGTCACTGGAGTTGGGTTGGTGGGTTAGTGGGGAATGCAGTTGCGCCAAGAACGCGATATGCCGTAATATCGCATTTGAGAATCAGACAGTTGGATATCGGTGCCAATGTAGTGAAGGATACACCGGAGATGGGTTCACTGCCGGAAATGGTTGTCGCAGAGGTTAGTACCGTTTCTTATTGTGATTTTTATTATTATGATATATATTATATTTCGTTAAATAAAACTTCCCAAGGTTAAATATGGTAGAGAACTCATTTTCTTTATGAACGTAAAACATGAATCTATTAGGTTATCCTGTCTTAGATTACTACCCCTTCATCCCGAAAAGAGTGTCCACAAACAAAATTTGCACATTTTATGATAAGTGTAATAAATGTAGATTCAAGTTAATGAAAGGTCATTTTTAGCCATGCATTTAATAAATCAGTTAAATGAAGCTTATGATATGAAAAGTATTTAAAGGTAAAACATAAGTAAAGTGATGAATTATTAATTAGGTGGATTTTTTTTTTTTTTTTTTTTTTTTTTTTTTTTTTTTTTTTTTGCAATTGGACAGTTTTTCTTGGAGCAAACTAAAATAAAAAGGTGAACACTTTAAATGGGATGAGGTATAAAACATTTGGGACCATCTTTTTATAGTATTTAAAAAAAGAAAAAAAAAATGCGCTACACTTACTATTTATGATCTTAATTGAAAAAACACAAATTTGTAACATCCATCTTAAGGTGCGTTTGTTAGGATACTTTTTTAATCAAGTAATGGATTCATTCTCATACAAATTTGTTTGGTACAATTCTTATACAATAAAAGTGGGCCCATGTCAAATCAAAATGAATCCAAGCTAAAATATAGGTGGTTTCGGAAACCCACTTGTTGACCCTGCCACATTTATACACACTCACACTTCATATTTCCACTAAGAGCATTGGGTACCGTTGGTGTCATGGCTTGGTGCCGTGTGATTTTTTTGCTGCCATGTCAGCAAAAAGCTCCATGGCATCAGAAAACCCACGGTATCACATTTCAGGGGTATCCGTTGGCATCAGAATTTCTGGTGCCGTCGGCCATTTTTTTTTTTTTTTTTTTTTTTCCTTTTACATAAAATAAAACATACACAATATTAACTAAAATAAACTTCATTAATTTTAAAAAAACACACGCATTACAATTAAAAAAAAATGCATGAAAAATAAGAAGTATAACTTATACTAATGTGCAAAATCTTGTTATTTTACAAACACTTGGAGCCCAAAAGATTAAGTTATTAAAGCCCAAAAGAAGTATAACTTATACTAATAAGAAGTATAAGTTATTAAAGCCCAATAAGAGCCCAAAAGATTAATGTTTGACAAGCCCAACAAAAGCCTAACCTAAACTAACTAGCAGCCACCACAAGTCCACAAATGTCTTCATCTTCCCTTTCAGCCAAACCTGAAAAAAAAAAAAAAAAAAAAAAAAAAAAGAAAAAAAAAAAACACTATACAAGCAAACGCAAAAAACACAAAAACAACCACACACAAACATGAATACAAACACACACACACACAAAAGTCCAAGTTCTTCAAGAAAAAAAATACCCGACGGCGCTGAGCTGTGGCTGCGGCGCGAGCACCAACGGCGCCACCACCGGTACGGTGCGCCGTCGGTTTTTTTAGGCTGGTGGTGATGGCGCGAGCGACGGCTCAGCCGTACCCCATGCTCTAACAAGTTTAATGATAAAACATTCCTTCACTTCTCTATTTTTATTTAGGGTGCGTTTGGTTTATAGATGGTATTAGAATTAGATTTGGATTTAGAAAAGGTTTGAAAGAAATGAGTAATGAGAAAAAAATATAATTGAATAAATATTATTATTTAAAAAAAAGTAGGATATTATTAATACTATTTTAAAATTAAACAAATATATAATAATATGTGGTCTTTTCATAAAAGGAATTTGATGATATCACCCAAAGAGGCTAGTGGAGATGGGATTGCATCTATCATTGAAAGTGATGGAGTCAATGAATCAAAAAAGTACCAAACAAGTTATTTGATTTTTCTTTCAATCTATAGCCACTCATACCCGGATACCAAACAGCTCCTTATTCTTTGAACTAAAATAACAAATTTAATAAAATATTATTATTAACTTTCATTCAATTTTCTTTCATACCTAAATCAAATCCGAATCCGATTCTAAACCTTCTTGCAAACCAAACGGACCCTTAATATGGGAGGTGATAATTACACGGAGCAAATTGATTCTTCCACAGAAATTAAAAGTGAAATTACTTTTCGGCCCTCAAAATTTTTTTTTCCTACCACGTGCTTCCTTTTCCAGGTGATTTCTTTTTTAACTAACATTCAAGTTTTAATAGAGAATATTTCATATGAATTTAACATTTGATTCCTAAATTCTCCGATGTGATCACTGAATCATTTGGTAAATATTTTAAAATCGAATCAACAAGTCCAGCTAGAAGAAATAGAATGAATCTGTAATGGAAATCCGTGAAGCATGTTCGACTTGGAATCTAAAATATAATTTTTAGACTATTCATCATTTGATCAATATGCCGAGTCTCGCATCTAGTTCACCGGTGTTGTATTCCGTTAATCGTTATAAAAAGCGCATAAAGTGTACAGCCGTGTCACCGTCTCCCATCGAAACACAATGATCAAAGTTTAAATGAGGGACAATGATCAAAGTAATCAGAATGCTACTTCGGTTTTTTTTTTTGTCGAGATCTTTTAGTTTAAATGGTACTTTGTTTTTTTGGATTGAGCATGTGTGATTACTTTGATCTTTTAGTTGAAATGGTACTTCGTTTTTGTAACACCCGTGCTCCGGATACAAATAGGCCCCACCCCAGATGGAATCGAGTAAGGTTTAACATGATTGGCTAGTCAACGAATGTAAGTTTTAGTCAAACCCGATAGTCAAAGAATGTGTATTATGGCTATAGAAAGTATTATGTGACACAATTATAAAAGAAATAGAATTCAAGGACCTAAGTTGCTAAGTATGAAATGTGTTATAATATGAGGTGTGGCAAAAGTAAGAGATAAAGGACTTAAGGGGGGCTAAAGGTGCCATATGGTTAAAGTAGTGCAAGTAAAATATCTAAGGGGAGGATTCTAGAGAATCCTGCCATTCTCCACATTTTATTAAGAGGGTGTTTAGGTCCGGTTTTGGTGAAGAGGAAAGGGAGGGAAAGAACTAAGATGGTGATGAATCCATGAAAGGGTTTTGATACTCTAATCCAAGAGTTAAGTCCTAGCATCAATCCACCACAAGTAAGTACTTCTATTTTGATGATTAATAAGTTTAAGGTTTATGGGTTAAGTGGTAATTCATCTTATGATCAAGATATGTACATAAGATGATTAAGAAAGAAAGATGGGTAAGCTTATATGGGTTATATAAACCCTTGTTTATGATGTTGATTAATGTATCAATAGTTTGTGATGATGGATGATGATGATGATGATGATGATGATGATGATGATGAAAGGTAGTGATGATGATGGTGATGATGATGTCCTTAATAGACTTAGCTTGGAGCTAAGGTAAGTAAACCGGTTATAATGAATTCTATGCATTATGTGTTATGTAGCTTGATGTGCTAAGGTTAATGAATAGCTTGTATAATTGTGTTTATGTGAAAGTGAGTATAAGGCTAGTTATCTGTTAGACAAGAGTGGAATAAGGAAAAAGGAATGTTGTGGCTTTAAGTAGTTAAGGTATGTGTTTATGGTTAATGTTGTATAAGATTAATGGTTGTTATAATGTATAATGCGTGAAGGAATTATGATGTTAAGTTATACCCACTTTACTTACTAAGCATTCATGCTTACGGTTTAAGTGTTTAATGTTTTGTAGGTTATGTGCTAAGAAGGTAATGGATGGTTTATGGCTTAGTGATGGAAATGAAAGGCTAGAAGGTAGTAGGTGTTTAGGAGCTTAGGTAGAATACCGAGCTCAAGTCAAGATGGTACCCCCCGTGAGTCATTTAATGGATTGGAATGTGTAGACAAGTGGCAAAACGTATGTCAAAGTATTCGTAAAGTTTTGATGGTCAAACGTTGTGTCAAAGTTGTTTAAAGTGTTATTGGGTAAAGTTAAAGGAGTGTTTGGGATAAGTATTAATAATGATGTTGGTTAAGTTTGGGGGTAATTGAAGTGTTATAGATGGGTTGTCATGTAATGGGTCAAAACAAGTATATTATACATATGTTTGTAAAGTATCATTCCGAAGTGTCGATTGGGTGATGTTATTGAATGGAAATGATTTTTATGAAATCTGGAAAGTTTCATGGGTTAATGAGTCTTGGAAGTCGGTTTTTCGAAAATAGAGCAAATATAGTTTATGTAGAAATTTCTGCAGTGTGTATATGACCATATGCATATTTCAGCATATGGCCATATGGTTGTGTCAGAAATTTAAGTAAGGGGCATATGACCATATGGAAATTTCAGCATATGGCCATATGCTTCTGTCAGAGTATAAATGAGAACTTTTATAGTTTTTATCAAATTTCCAAATTTTGTATCTTTTGATTCGTAAGTCGTCACGGGTCGTGCCACCTATCGTTTTAAAGATAATGAAGTCTAGTTTCATTTGAAAATGGTTCCAAGGTCTATACATTAATGGATTTTAGTCAATGGTCAAAGGAAAAACGGAATGCACGTTAAAGTCAAGTCGTTTCCGCTCAAAAAGTTTTAAATTCTGGTCTAACCGGGCACGGGGTGTAACAGTTTTTTTGGTGGAAGGGCAACATGGGAGAACATGAAAACCTTAAAATGGGCCAGGGGAATTTGCCGTGTGCGAAGTGTTTTGTTCTGTGTAAATATCAACTTATTCTTAATATTGATAGAGTATTCACTTTTATAACCATCAAATTAATCATGGGTCAAATTCATTAATCATGAGTCAAATTCATAATCAAGTTCATTGAATTATTCATAAGATATAGATTTGTAAATTCGTACTCCATACGTTGTAAATTTGGTCATTTAATTACTCATAATCAAAAACAGTTTTAAACTATCTATTTTCCGCCACTTTGCGCGAGTACCATGCTATATTATCGTAAGTCTAAAATGATCATTTAAAGTTGATCAAATCATCTGGTGCTTGAACATAAATATTTGCTCGCCGGAATATTTAATTACACGGGTACCTGCTGGCGCAACATGTGTGTACCCGTCTAGCTAGTAAGTTATAACATATGATTTACCTGATGAGTGAGTGCATTTTTCCGCAATTAACCCACGACGTTTGTCACACTCACTATCTGACTTTTAGATTCAATTATTAATTTAACACCTACATGGATATGATCGACACTACTCAGGACATACACATTCCAAATTAGTAAATATAATGAACAAACTGCACCAAACTGAAACGTACTAGTTTTATAAGATTAAAAATCTGACTCTTCTTTTTGTACGCCTGTGATACTGTAATGCTGGTGAAGGAGGAAGTGGTGGCTCGGGTGGGCCAGATTGGGGACTTATTACAACCGTATTGGCTGGTTTCTTGGTCGAATTTTGGACTATAGTGGGTTCGTTGATCGTTAGCAAGTTATGGAGGACCAAGTTTTTTCAGTTTCTGCATGATATTTGGTGCAACTTTTGTCATATCAACAAGCGATTTCAGAAGTAACATGATGATATAGAGGACTTTTTAAAAGTGTGCAGATGCAATATTTTGCATCTAAGTGAAAGCGAAAACGCTTTCAAGTGTCCAATTTGTCAATAAGTAAAATGTCATGCCATTACTATATACATCATTCGTTAATATGGCTTATTGATGGATGATTTCGTTGCTTTCTGTCTTCCACAGTCTTTGTAGCCATTGTGGAGTGAATATGTGGGCTTATAGACAATATAAATGGAACATCAATATTCATGGGTCATGTGGATCCACCCATGTTAGTGGAAACATTGCGCCAATAATCAAATAATATACAAATAAGTCTTTGATGTTAGTTTGCAAGTAATTTCAAATGATAATGATTAATTGATTTAGATCTTTATTAATAAGTAGGGTTTTATTATGCTAGCTGTGTTGGGGCGTTGTTATAGTAATGATCATTGACAATGTTTATTAATATGTGGGGTTTTATTAAGGTCTTTGCCTTTGTGCATGAGTTTGTAAAGTTCTTCGTGCCATATTTGTGTTTTAACTGGTGACCTAATCAAGTGTGGCCGTGTGGGATTGACATAATATCGTAACGGCCGTTGTTCTCTGCTCGAATACCATATATTACTTGATTATTAAAAAGAGTTCCGTGTACAAATCACTTTCCAGTTGTATTCTTATAAGCGGCTATCTCCTAGCATACATGAAAGACTTTTAGTTTGTGCATGTATACATCTTTCTAAATAAGAAGGTTTGGATTAAGTGGTTAACATCATTGCCTCTGGAAACATAAGACTGTCTACATTTTAACCTCCCCATACACCGTGAAAGATGGTATAAGGACCCACAACCCATAAAAGACGGTATTGAGAGTTACTTTACTTTACATTTATCTTTTATGCATGCATCTTTCTCACGTTCCTTTGGTTGTCCACAAGTTTATTGAGTAGTTTAGACAATGTAAGCATGGTCTCATGTTTCTTTTATATTCCTATAAAATTGGTTAGTAGTGTTTCGTTTTCTATTTGTATGTAACTTATCATTGCAAATGGAATCAGATATGAAAAAGAATGAGAAGTTGGCTCAGCAAAGTAGTTCTAGTATAGTACATTGTTTATAGTTGTTAGTTTAATTACGTATCAAGAGAGTGATCGTCTCAAATCGATCTTCTATCAGTTTATGTTATTTTATGCAATCTCATGGGTGTTCTATCAGTTTAATTGTGTATTAAAAGAATGATCTTCTCAAATCGATCTTCTATCAGTTTATGTCATTTAAGCTGATTTCAAATACAAGTGCTTTCTTGACGCATACAAGGGATACCACCAGATTTTAGTGAAAGAATTTGACAAAGACAAAACCGCATTTCTACACCAATCAGGGTCTCTTTTGCTACACCAAGATGCCCTTCGGTCTAAAAAACGCAAGTGCTACCTACCAGGCACCGGTAGATAGAGAATTCAAATCTCAGATAGGCGTTAACCTCAAGGCATATGTCGACGACATGGTTATCAAAAGCAAGACAGAGGATGCCCTATTGCGTAACATCATCGAAAGTTTCCAAAATCTCAGACGCGTCAACATAAAGTTAAACCCAACTAAATGTACGTTTGGAGTAGAAGAGGGTTAGTTCTTGGGTCACGTAATCGACGCCACGGGAATTAGGGCAAACTCCAAGAAGATTCAGGCTGTACTAGACATGAGTCCGCCCAAGAACTTGAGAGAACTACAAAGCCTAAGCGAAAAATCGCAGCTCTCAGCCAGTTTCTCTCGAGAGCATCAGAAAAACAACTAACATTCTTCAAAGTATTGAATGAATGCAACAAGAAGAAGGTGTACGAGTGGACGGAAGAGGCTAAGGTAGCATTTCAGAACCTTAAAGTGTTTCTAACCGAACTACCACCCTGACGGCTCCAGTACCAGGTGAAACCCTCACCAGTACTTAGCAGCACCCCATGAAGCGATTGGGTCAGTTGTCTTAGCATAATGGAATAAGGTTCAAAAGCCAATCTAATTCTTCAACAAGATTTTGCAAGACGCACAAATAAATTATCCTCCACTGGAAAAGCTAGCATTTGCTCTGCTACTGTCATCCAAGCGATTCAAAAGATAATTCCAGACACATCCGGTAAATGTCATGACAGACAAGCCCTTGAAATAGGTTTTATCGAACCACGAGTACATAGGCATAATGTCAAAATGAGCGATCAAGCTGAAAGAACATGAAATCACTTTTGGATCCAGACATTCAATTAAAGGGCAAATCGTAGCAGATTTTCTCGCCGAGGTCGACACATCACCTCCAACAGCGAGTATTGATGTGGCAGGAGTTAATCACATTTGACCCGTTATATTTTAGAAAATCTCGTTATAACATACTTTGGTCAAACTAAACCCTCTTTTTGAATCGAACACATATATAAGAACCACAAACTGATCTGAGCTACACCTACTTAATCAAACACCCACCTCTAGAACAACCTTTAACATCCTTCAAATCAAGAACACCCACTTATAAGAACCAAAAACTGATCTGAGCCACACCAATAGGAACCACAAACTGATATGAAACCTTACAACCAACACGAACTACAACCTGCTATGAACCACAAATCGCTCTCAACCACATAGACACTAACCATAAACCAATCTCGCATTAAAGTACAACCATCTCCAACACCACCATGTTTAACAATAAACTACAACAAAATCACATAAAAGCTCTTAATGTATGTTTGAAAGTTAAAGCTAAATATGTTATAACTTCAAAAATGTCAGCAAAGTCACTCAAGATCCGGCCACCAAGCTCATACCGTATGAAACACCACAACCGCCAACACCTCCGTCTAAACCATCCCACCTGAACCACTACCGCCGCCTATGACCAAACAACACCACCGGTGGCCAAACACATCCAAAATGAGCAACCATCACCGCCGGATCTAGTGTATTCCGGCTATTTTATCTTCGGTTGGTCAGTCGATTTGGAGGTGTGTGTGCTGTCTGTCAGTGTTTGTATGTTGTCTAACTAAGTTTGAACGGAAAATAAGTTAATATAATGCAAGAAGGTTTAAAGGTATTTTCAGATGGGGGAAAATGAGAAAAATTAGGATTTTAAATATTAATTATGTTAAGAATATTTTTGTTGAGTTGTGTGAAAATGCGATGAATTAAGGTTAAATAATTATTATGTAATTATGATTGTCTGTAGATCCTAGAGTGATAGTGTATATACCTACCAAGCCTTTAGTAAGTGTTTGATGAGATTTGATTTTTTTTCAGTATTCAACTATTCATCGATGATAATATGGAAGTGGAGGTAATTTTGATAAATAACGAGTTTTATTTGATTAAATGATGACACGTCAAACAGTTTTTGTAATGATGCATACAATAAAATAATTAAGAGTTTCTGAAGTTAATAGGAAAATTAAAAGTTGAGTGCCTACAAAAAAAAATGTGACAAATTGTATGTCTTTCTATACCATTAGCTCTTATTAATAAGATTAGTCCTTCAATTTTTGTTGCTTTATCATTAACGAGCATGGTAGCCCGCGCGTTGTTGCGTGGGCGTTGTGTTGATGGTTAGAAGTTTATGATTAAGACATTCTATAAAGCCCTTTGGTATGAAACAGATGCTTTGGAAAGACATTATCGTGTGACCGTCATCACATGTTTCTTATAAAAAAAAGTATTGATGAAAGGATATTTTGTTAGTACTTCAGTAGACTAAAAATGTACTAAACCAACCATTTATATCAAGTTCAACCTATTACAAAATCCATTGGAAACTATAGTATCCAAACCAAATCTAGAAACCAAATCCAAATTGCAAACACATGAAACTGAAATACCATAGAATCAAGCAAGTCATTAGTCGATTTTCTCAAATCAGCTACACATAATCCTGTTGGGATAGCTTCTGCATCAGCTCCTGTACCACATAATAATTTTTAACCCCTATGTACACATGCGGCAAGAAAAGGAATCTATCATACAATCAACTCACAACCTGATTATTATAAAATTATTATTCATCATTCTGTATAGAAATGGTTTCGTGATAGCAGCAGGAATATGACCTGTTTTTTAGGCTCAGATCTGTGAATATAGCAACGTTACTAAACACCCACCATTGCTGCAATCATAATCTGGGTGTGACTACCCAGCCAAGATATGGGGTTGGGTAAATTATGCATGGTAGACACAAAATTATCATCATCGCCTGTAAAAAGAAAAAGGGTATGTGTCTTTTGCAAAATAAATCAACCACAACTCACCTGTAAAGGATTTAACTTAGCACGAAAATGACGTCGTTTGGCAGGTAGTATACGTGGCTTTTTTAAGATATATGTGTCTTCCCTTTTCAGCTTCATTCTCACCCAGCCCTCCCTCTCTGCAAGTAGGGAAACATATTAGCCAAAATCCATTTTCAGAGTTAAGTATACTGTCATGGCTTTGTAATGTGATTTGTAGGTACGAAATTACCTCCCTGGCCCAGGACCTAATATGCGATCAGTTCCACAAAAAAAAACGATGATGTACAAACACCTGACCAAATCCACCTTTACGTAAGTTCGTCTCAACCTTATATAGTGCCAATGCACCTATTTGAACCTGAAAATTAACCAACAAGCAAATAATCAATCGACGTATACCAAGACTCGAAAAATACATGTTAATTGAGGATCACATTAGGTCAGCAGTTACTCCAATGTAGACCTTACACAGATGTTAATGCAGGAACAGTTTTCTCTTTACATTTTTTTATACTCACAGATTTAGGCTACCTGGTTTTTACCATTAACTAAGGAATCATGTAGTAACACAACCAATTTATTCTTCTATAAACAACACCAATTTCACTTAGAAGATACATAAATGCAGAAAATTTATAATCATCAACTTAATAAATATACAACCAAATAGCTTCACTGGTTTTGGCATCCACACGAAGCCGGTTTTAATAGCCACAGATGATTGTGGTTTGCCTTATAAATCCTAAGGTATTTTAGTGGAAGTAGAGTGTGTGATTCTGAGTGTTCTAATATGCGATTGTAAAACTTAGGGCAAAACATGTCCATAATCTTAAATAACCTACCCGTATGTGCCCGTTACCTAACCCAACTATTTTGACATCTCTTGATGAAAGCAGCATTGATAATGCATTTAGTTTGGTAATCTCAGTGTTGGCATAAAATGTTTTATGAGAAAATATAGGGAGAAAGATAGAGACCATGAGGCTTCTTTTTCAAGAACAAAGAGGACTCTACCAAGTGGGGCACGAAAGGTGGCTGCAACATCAAATGCAATTCCACAGCTGATTAGGTCACTTAGTTATACGCTGTAACATTGGCCGATAACTATTAACTAAAATCCAATAAGATGTATTTGTTTTTGTGTTGCTAACAGGTAAAGGTTCATACCAAAACATTATTTTGTATGTTGATATAAATAAATGACTAAAAACGTTATTCATATCTTTCGATATCTCTACGTTTTGATAATCACAAAACGAAAACTCATCAAACCAAAGATCATGACATAAACAAGTATTTAGTAGTAAATACTCATCTTTACCATTTAATCACTTAAGGTATGAATAAACAAAGTGTCTAATGCATTATAAAATCAAAGGAACACTTTTGTTAATCACTAGATATTTATAAAATGTCACAAAACATTTTATATCTTTTATAAAACATTTTTGGCATTAAAAGAATATGTTTAATTCATTACAAATTTATGAATTCAAATTTTCAACCAAAAATGGCAAATCTAATCCAGAAAAATTTCTCTCACAAAAGGACAAGAAAATCCAACGTTCAGGAGGGCGGCCCCCTTAATTATACTAGGCGGCCCCCTTAATCATTAAGGGGACCGCTCCCTAATTAAGGGGACCGGCACGCTCCAGAACAGTATTTTCTGACCCTTTAAATATTGGATCATTCCACATATTTTTCTCACCTTTTTGCACTAAAAACTTTCTGATCTAAACATCCATTTCCTTCCTCTAAAAATCCTTTGATCTTATATACATTGATCTTTGTTTCAAAGTGATTCAAGCCTCAACACTCAAGTGCAAAGAGAAGAATACTTCTATTAGAAGTATTACAACTTAGTATCATCTTGCTATCTAAGTTGTTTGTTTATTTCATCTTGTTGATCCTTCATATTTTGGTGAATAAGGTGTATGTATTAGTTAGCTAGATTGTGTTATAAAATCTAGAATTGTTGTAAGTGTGAAGTGGAACTTGAAGTGAAGAAGTAGTGTTTCATAGTAGTGGTGATAGGAAATATTAACAATAGTGATTAGTAGTGAAGAAATTGGAACTTCCAAGTTAAGAAGACATTGAAGTCTAGAAGTTGTGAAGACGTTAGGGACTAGAAAGTGTGAAGACTCTAGAGCCTTGAAGTTGTGAAGAAGTTAGAGCCTTGAAGTTGTGAAGGGGTTAGTCCTTGAAGTTGTGAAGAATTTGTGAAGGTGTGAAGATACTTGTGGTGTGAAGAAGTGAAAAGGTGTGAAGAAGGTGTGGTGTGAAAATAGTTGTGAGATTGGTTCTAGCTACGATTAGAACTCAACATTTTGCTTAGTGTAGTAAATCGGTGTAAGCTTTGGTGTGTACGGTTTTCTCCGCCATAAGGGAGGTTATTGAATTAGTGAAGAAAACTCTCGAGTTCGGTGCTCGGGGAGTGGAGTAGGGCAAGGAAGGTGTCCTTGTAGCCGAACCACTATAAATCCTTTGTCTCTCGGTTTGATCTTTCCATCTCTCACTCTTTGCTCGCTTACTTATTAGCTTTTCGTATATAGTTATAATTGTGTGTTGTGCATATATTGATTTCACATAAAGATCAAACTAGGTTCCATTCACAACATTAATTTTACATAAGTAAACTATAAGTATATACACTTTTAAAACACATATACATATATAAATACAAACATATATTTATGAGAGATATATGATTTTATTATTTTTACTCAACATTTTAAATAAGTAGTGTTTTTATGATAAGTGTAAATAAACTTGTATCTACGCTTTAGCTTCAAAGGGTTTACGGTTATTATCAATTCTTTAGAAGCAAAACTTTTATTAGACGAAAAAGACGTAAAACTATTCAACCCCCCCCCCCCCCCCCCCTTATAGTTTTCCACAATTGGTATCAGGAGCCACGTCTAGCAAGATTTTTAAAATAGATTGTATTTTAAAACTTGTAACGATCTATGGAATTTGAAAAATATTTAGAAGGGGAATTTACACAACAACCACCATTACTTGAAAATGATCATTTTCTTGAATGGACAAATAAATTTGAAAATTATGTGAAATTAATAGATCTTGATCTTTGGCATATCATTTCAATTGGTGATCTTCAACCAACTAAAATGAATTTTGAAAATCAATATAATAATCTTCAAACAATGATTGATAAAAATACTAAAGCTAAATTAATAATTTACAAAACTCTACCAAGATTTGATTATGAAAGAGTACTCTTTTGTAAAACGACAAATGATATTTGGAAATGTCTTTTAAAAATTCACCAAGTGAAATGTAAAACCAAAGATGATAAACTTGATGTTGCACAAGAATTAGTCACTCTAGAAAATTTGCTAGACAAATATTTGGTTGAAATAAACACATGTACTACTAGTTCAAATGTGATCATTGAAGGTACCAATAAAGAAGAACACATGTGTCAAATCCGAAGAAAGAGTGTTAATAAATTACGGTGCAACAAGGATGATGAAGATGATGAAAATATGGCTTGCAAGAATATTCAAACAAATGTGAATACAAGTATTGATGGCAAGGATTATATGCTCCAAGATCCAAGCGAAACTACAAACAAAACATGGAGCGACATGGACAATGGAATTGATCACCGTATAGCATGTGAAGAATGTACAACTACAAATAAGGTACAATTCAAAACCAAACATTTTTGCTATGATCAATTTATATTAGAATTTTCAAAAATGAAAAACAACTTCAAACATTTTTGCAACATTGACTCAAAAATTATTTTTAAAAACGAATCTTCAACATCCGCTGAAAACAACTTTGAAAAAGAAATAATTTTAGAAGATAAAATGCCTAGACTTGAAAGTAATATTGAAATTGATCTTGAATGTAAAAAATGTCAAGACTACAAACACGAAATTAAAATGGAAAATGAAAAAGCAAAAACATTGGCAAAATTCGAAAATAGTTCTAAATCTTTAAAATATCTTCTTAACATTCAAAAGTCATTTTATGATAAAACAGGTTTAGGATTTATTGCAAATGATTCTTTAACAAATATATCAAAACAAATAAAATTTGTTAAACCTGGTGGAGAAATTTAGAACTATTATTATTTACATCCATTGTTTATTACTCTAGTCAAGAAAGTCATTGTTTGTTTGTTAAAACAAACTATTGATGAATTCTTGCACTTCTCGACGACATCCTCATCATGTGCACTTAAATGCATTGGATGTTCTCTACTAATCATCTCGGACCCATGAGTATCTGGGGACCAAGCTCCTTTTCATGTTTAGGTAGTAAACGAACGAAGAAACATTTCTCTTGGAATTGCTCTCTTTGCTTTCACACATATGAACACTTGTGTATTGGTTTCTTGTTGTGGTCTTTACTACCTCATGATGAAGGGTTCAAGCGCTACTATTCTTGTTCTTCACGACTTTGGATGCTTATTGTGTTTGATTACGTGTTTCGGATCATACTTCCTTGTATACTTTCACGTTGTGACTGTGACTTGCTACTGTGAAGATGTCTACTCTATTTCTTTTGCCCATTCTTATGGTTAAGCTGGACCTCTGATAAGTTTTCTTTTCAAAAACATGTTAATGACATATTATATCATAGTATGCCATAATTAGTATATTAATATGATTAAATTTATAGGTTTCCATGTTCTTATATCATTGATACTAATATATGTATACATGTAATTTGACTTGTTGACTCTCTTATTCATCATTTATGATTGGATATCATCTATGATCAATAGTACAATGCTTATCATGTAGACTAAATGACCATTTGTGTCATATTAATTGATATGCTATAATTAAGACTAGTTAGCATTTAATTCTATGATGAGTTGAATATATATATATATATATATATATATATATATATATATATATATATATATATATATATATATATATATATATTAATATTGTAACCATAAATGATTAGCTTTATCCCTCATTATCTTATTGCATTAAGATCATTAGAATTTACCATCACTCTTCTATGCCTTTAGTTGCCATTAAAGATGATTATATGTGACAATGGACTTAACCGACTCTCTTGAACATGATTTGCTTCTACTTAAAAACCTTTACTTGTGATGTCTGCTTTCAAAAATATAATATCATGTTTAAAATCTCTCACTTTGAATAATAAAATTTTCAAACATCTACTTCATCCTACTTCAAACAACATATTTAACTATAAACTACCATAACCTTATTTTAATCAAAATCAAAATTTGAAATTGTTTTTATCCAATTTGACAACATGTTATGAAACAAAACTCAATTTTTTTTTATTCTAATATGCACTTGAATTTATCTTGAAGCATTGTTGAATAAAACTAAAAATGTTTTCTTAAAACCATATTTGATTATCTCACATGTGTCATACACTTCTATAAAATGACATTCACAATTTAATCAAATCATTTCATGAGAATCTTGGTTTGCCTATATGGAACTTGTTTGTAACAAATCTTGAAGTCCATACAATCATTACTTCTAATCTGTCACTTGTAGGCACTCATTAATATGTTCAAACTAGCCCATATATTATCTTGTTGATATAGTTGAATATATGGTTAGCATATTTTATTGCCTCCTTAGTTGTATAACTTAATTGGCCAATAAGTAGATTGCATGAAAATTGGTAATTACTTGTCTACTTTATTTGTTATTATAACATTCCCTATATATATATATATATATATATATATATATATATATATATATATATATATATATATATATATATATATATATATATATATATATATATATATATATATATATATATGATTAGTACATCCTATATTGCCTCAAAGAGTTGAACTTACTTGAATCCAAACCCGAAAACACAATCTTTCTGAAAATTTTCTGCCAAAAACCCAATTCTGACATTCTGGAATTCACCAGATGGGCGGCCCCCTTAATTATATAAGGCGGCCCCCTTAATGATTAAGGGGACCGGCCCCTAATTAAGGGGACTGGCCATCTGATGGTCGGGGTTACTGTTTTCTTTATCACTTTTTGACCATTTTCACCTTATACTTCCCAAAATTCACAAACATATTTTGTCCCATACTATCCCCCAAATTTACCTTCCTAAACCACATTTTTCATACACTATAAATACCTTCTTCCCATCATAAATGCCATCACATTCAAACATGTCATCTCCCAACAACTAAAAACCCAAGGTTTCAAGAACCACAAGGATCTCCGTCAAACCCGTTTGGAGGAGGAAACTTGATTCTTGTTACAACTCAAGTGATGTTGTTCCAAGTCAACAACCAACTAAACCTCAAACCCACACTAATGATTCATCCCATAACCTATCATCTACTCTTGCCTTTATGAATGCTTCTTCTTACGATGAGCATGCACAATCCCAAAACAACAATCCCAATCTCACTACCAATACCTCTCATGTTGCTCATTCAAAAAAAACACCATCCACTCATGAAGCTTATCTTCCACCTATGTCATGTTTTCATGATTATCCAAGCTCAACCATGTCTCCACCACCAAGAGTACCACCACCACCTCCTTCAACTTCACATGCCATTCCTATGTTGCATGTTCAAACCATCACCCAAGACAACTATCATGCTCCACCACCATCACCTTCCTCCGAACACTTGAAGTTCGTTGAGGAGCTAAAAGAAGCCCATGAGCTTAGTGCTCTTTTAGCATTACATCTTGCTCAACGCAATTTGGATCCACCTCAATCAAGCTCACCCTCATCACCACACAACACAAACCAAATTGAGAAGCATGTCAACAATTGCCCTTGTTGCATCTTCCTCCAAAAACAAACAATTGCTTTGAATGAGCACTTCACTTGGATTGAGTATCTTCTTACTAGATCTCAACAAACATCATCACTTGAACAACATCAAAACCAACAACCTACAAACCCAACTTCATCTTCACCACCTCCAAGCTCTACCTCACCACATTCACCAACATCCATGAAACCAAAAGTTTACCTCCATTAAGTCACCAACATGATCCCCATTTATCATTCTAAACTAAGCATTCTCTATGCTTATGTCTTCTACTTTTCCGAGAAAACACTTCAATTCTTTTTGGATGCAAGCAAGTTTAATGACACTCTCTATTGGCAAAATAGGATTATCTACTTAGTTTAAATTTTTGCATTACGGTTTATGTAAACAATGATTATGTGGTAGACATGATCATTTTCATATTAATGAATGTTTTATTATGTGTTTCAAATCTTCTTTTGCCATGCTTAGTATTAGTCGTTATCATGCTATATGTATTTTCTTGTGCCTCTAATATTTTTTTTGCAAGACTTCCATAGCTCGAACCCTTGGTGCCCTCAAACAAGGGGGAGCATACATCAAGGGGGAGCTTTCATCTTTTCGGCTTAAACCTTTTTGATTCTACAAAAAGGGGGAGAAGTGAATATAAACTCACTAAATACTTTGTCTAAAAATTAATTATTGGATTTAATAAGTTTAGGTTTTGTAATCATCAAAAAGGGGGAGATTGTTGATATAAATAAATGACTAAAAACGTTATTCATATCTTTCGATATCTCTATGTTTTGATAATCACAAAACGAAAACTCATCAAACCAAAGATCATGACATAAACAAGTATTTAGTAGTAAATACTCATCTTTACCATCTAATCTCTTAAAGTATAAATAAACAAAGTGTCTAATACATTATAAGATCAAAGGAACACTTTTGTTAATCACTAGATACTTATAAAATGTCACAAAACATTTTATATCTTTTATAAAACATTTTTGGCATTAAAAGAATATGTTTAATTCATTACAAATTTATGAATTCAAATTTTCAACCAAAAATGGCAAATCTAATCTAGAAAAATTTCTCTCACAAAAGGACAAGAAAATCCAACGTTCAGGAGGGCGGCCCCCATAATTATACTAGGCGGCCCCCTTAATCATTAAGGGGACCGCCCCCTAATTAAGGGGACCGGCACGCTCCAGAACACTATTTTCTGGCCCTTTAAATACTGGATCATTCCACATATTTTTCTCACCTTTTTGCACTAAAAACTTTCTGATCTAAACATCCATTTCCTTCCTCTAAAAATCCTTTGATCTTATATACATTGATCTTTGTTTCAAAGTGATTCAAGCCTCAACACTCAAGTGCAAAGAGAAGAATACTTCTATTAGAAGTATTACAACTTAGTATCATCTTGCTATCTAAGTTGTTTGTTTATTTCATCTTGTTGATCCTTCATATTTTTGTGAATAAGGTGTATGTATTAGTTAGCTAGATTGTGTTATAAAATCTAGAATTGTTGTAAGTGTGAAGTGAAACTTGAAGTGAAGAAGTAGTGTTTCATAGTAGTGGTGATAGGAAATATTAGCAATAGTGATTAGTAGTGAAGAAATTGGAACTTCCAAGTTAAGAAGACATTGAAGTCTAGAAGTTGTTAAGACGTTAGAGACTAGAAAGTGTGAAGACGCTAGAGCCTTGAAGTTGTGAAGAAGTTAGAGCCTTGAAGTTGTGAAGGGGTTAGTCCTTGAAGTTGTGAAGAATTTGTGAAGGTGTGAAGATACTTGTGGTGTGAAGAAGTGAAAAGGTGTGAAGAAGGTGTGGTGTGAAAATAGTTGTGAGATTGGTTCTAGCTACGATTAGAACTCGACATTTTGCTTAGTGTCGTAAATCGGTGTAAGCTTTGGTGTGTACGGTTTTCTCCGCCATAAGGGAGGTTATTGACTTAGTGAAGAAAACTCTCGAGTTCAGTGCTCGGGGAGTGGAGTAGGGCAAGGAAGGTGTCCTTGTAGCCGAACCACTATAAATCCTTTGTCTCTCGGTTTGATCTTTCCATCTCTCACTCTTTGCTCGCTTACTTATTAGCTTTTCGTATATAGTTATAATTGTGTGTTGTGCATATATTGATTTCACATAAAGATCAAACTAGGTTCCATTCACAACATTAATTTTACATAAGTAAACTATAAGTATATACACTTTTAAAACACATATACATATATAAATACAAACATATATTTATGAGAGATATATGATTTTATTATTTTTACTCAACATTTTAAATAAGTAGTGTTTTTATGATAAGTGTAAATAAACTTGTATCTACGCTTTAGCTTCAAAGGGTTTACGGTTATTATCAATTTTTTAGAAGCAAAACTTTTATTAGACGAAAAAGATGTAAAACTATTCAACCCCCCCCCCCCCCCTTCTAGTTTTCCACATTGTATATTACAAAGAATCTTTAGGCAACAAAAAAGCATCATCAACCAAAAACATCAAATACCACACAAAATAATTTTTGGTGGTAACTAAGAAAAAGTGTGGCTTGAGAAGTCTGGAAATTACCATCATCTGTCTATGCCACTTGTACTCTTGTTGGAGTTTGGGCTTCATTGTCTTTTTATTTCTGTAATATTGAATGGACCTTATTTGAAAAAGTATTAAATTACCAATCGTTAAAGTTGTTCACTACCTGATACAACATCTTAGATGTATGTGTTGTTAATCTCTTTTGTCCTCCTCAATAAGCTTAAACACATGATCTGTTATAATTGCTTATTTCCTCTCCATTAACTTCCCGACACTTTGACTCCACTGGTGGTCAAAAGATACTTCTGTTTCAATGTCTTCAACCTCCGAGCATGAATATCTGAAATAGTATTTGAATGATAATGGTTAAATCCTAAGTTTCTAACAGCACAATAATTCAACTTCAGTTATTTGACGACATTTTTAGTGTGACTATAAGTTTCTAACAGGACGTATATCATGCACATTACCTTGTAATTTGACCTTGACGTTTCGCTGGTCGCGATTGGTAAGTGACAGAGTGGGGAATGATCATTATCATGATCACCACACAAAACTTACTTGTAAGAATTCAAATCGACCATACTGTAAATTGAGAGAATTTCTAGAGCTTTTGTAGCAAAAACAAACGTATGCATAAAAACATTTTTAATCATTAGAGAAAAGATGCATTTGGATTTAGGAAGCAATGCAGCATCAAAACCTAATGCTAGTAGGTACCTGTCCAGCCAAACGCTTAACATCAGCTTCAAATTGCAGTTTCTGTTCGTCACAATTCAAGACAACCTCAAGTCAAGACACGACTTCATTATAGGAAGTTGCAAATCACGCAACTGATCCTGAAGCAAATGCTCTAACATTATCATTTTTTCAATCTTTTAAAAAAATACTAATTACATTTATTACCCAAGTCATTATTGAAAATAAATATTTTATATTTTTGATAAAACACATTTTGAAAAACAATGTTCTGGTGGATATTGAATTATCAAAATCAACGGTTGTGCCCTCGTTGCCATATGTACAATATAAGACGCAATATGCAAAAGTAACTACTATCAAAACAACATACAAAAATTATACCTATCTCCGCACACCGAGGCCCTGCATCTCCGAAATGAACACCGTAAGTTGCCTAATATATAGATCAATATCCTGCATATTTTTAAAGTTTAATTAAACTCATTAGCCTCAAAATAAGCTAAACCAAACACCCCTAAAACCATAACAAATGTGCTCATAATTTACAGTTTTTTTAACCTATCAAAAAAGTTTGTAAGAGGAGAATTATCTATTACCTTCAGGCCATCTAGACGCCAAAATCTGTTACTTATGTTAGTTACTTGAAGTACTTTCTCAACTAACCATGCACCTTCCAACTTCTTGCATCCGTACGACTGCTGAAGAAGTCCAAGGCCAAAAATAAAAAACAACATAAGTTGC
Organism: Artemisia argyi; assembly: GCA_030686995.1. Lineage (NCBI taxonomy): Eukaryota > Viridiplantae > Streptophyta > Magnoliopsida > Asterales > Asteraceae > Artemisia > Artemisia argyi. The sequence continues at coordinate 176,698,862 of CM060703.1, forward strand.
AAACTTGCAAAAGAAGACCATATTTTATAAATAGATTAAGAATTATATCAAGAATTAATAGATTCCTGATATATACAGAATAAATGCATTCCAGCAACGCATTGAAGTGCGGGAGATTCCTGTAAGGTTGAAAAGCCTCCTGTTTGTGCGTATTTGCATATACCACCTGCCATGTATAAGATGCTGTTAAATGTCAAATAGGCTAGAATGCAAAGATTTTATGGACAGTAAGAACTATTACAACGATAATATTAGAGGTGGCAAGGTCGAAAAATTTACATATTAACGGGTTAATTTGGGATCCCCTTTCTAGATGATGCTTTAACACCAAAAAATTTTGGATCAATTTGTTCTTTTTATAAATTGATCTAGTAGATCATAGTCAAATTATTTTGTATGCAACTTTTGACCCATTTAACGTATTTTCTTTTAGGTTGTTTTTTACCTGTTATATGCAACATTATCAACCTGTTTAGTAGTTAATGGGTTGAAATTATCACCTATGTTCATAACTAAAGTCTTCTCTAGGCTTCTTTTAGTGTACTGGTGTATTGGTCCATGACACTTATTATTGGTCCATGACACTTATCTATTAAATACAGTTGGAAATGTGACTTGCATTCAACATACCAGGGTTGTTTCTTTACTTTTAGCCCATAGATTTTGCCTTCGAGGATATAATCGAGTCCTGCACAAAACCATAGTTAGTAAGTTTTATCTTGAAACATTATGTTAAGCTTTGTCTTCAAACATCTAGCAATACTATGAGGTTCATTTAATATTCATGATTTTTAAGATGTCTTGGTTCTAGGTAGAGGTGGCAAATGGGCGGAATTAACATTAACTCATTAACCAAACAAATATAGCAAAACTTACTGCTATTCTAATCATTCAATGTTATATATCCATGACCCTCTACTTTTGTTAAAAATAGGCAATCATACGAAGTGCTATAATTTTTTCAAAAGATCAATTTGTTTACAACTAAAGCCTATCACTGCATATAAAATCGCCACTATTCCCACACAAACTTCAAATTTACCATACTAAGCGTAAAACAATCCAAGACATGTGAGCAGTATGACACGGACTATCTCAGTTTCATCGAAGTTGTTCCTACCCATCACAACCTCTCACAACAAACTTCACCACAATTTTAATTGCATAAAAACTGATTGAAACATAAAAACCAAATTAAACAAAATAAAAAACCCACATCCCAAATCACAATTTACAACAAACCTGATGAGGCGAAAAATAAACCACTTTTAGGGGTTCATTTAAGCCCGGAATTGAATTTATTTGATCAAATATTACCCTAAATCGTTCCTTTTGTGATTTTAGGTACTTTGGGAGTGAAATCTGGAAAAGGAAGCAATTCGGACGTTTTAGAGCATAAAAGTGAAGAAAACGCCAAAGACTTAATTTTCCATGCTGGAAACAGTGTATGACGGCATCAAGAAGACAATCCTGACGGCGTCAAGAGTAAAAACCATGATGACCCAGTACAAACATGAAGGCGTCACAAGTAGAGCGTCAAGAGTAAAATGTGTGACGGCCTGCAAAAGGGGACTACATGACGGCGTCAGATGTAGATCAAGGCAGTCCGAGGATTTATTGGGCGGCGAGATGACGGCGTCAGACATTTGTTCTTGACGCCGTCACCTCCTAATATCTATATATAGTTTTCTAATTTTCATTCATAGAAAGGAACTTGTGTGGAGAAACCCTAGGGCCGAACCTTGTACGAATTTTACAGTTTTTCAAGGGTTTTCAACCCTTGAATCCTTACATGTGCTATTGAGATAAGTCTTCTCTTAATTCAATAAATATGTCTATGTGTTGGTTGTCTATATCTTGTGCTTGTCTTGATTTCAACATGCTAGGCTAGATTTATCTTGTGTCTGATTAGATCTAATGAAACCTAGATGTTGATTATGTGTTGATTACTTGTTTATGGTTGTATTGGATGAATGATTTCAATGTTAGGCTTAAGAAAACTGGCAGATCTCCATTGTGTAACATGCTTGAACGTCTTAGGAAACATGAACCGATGTGTACTAGGTTTTATTGGTTGTATTTAATGCATGAGTAAATTCTAATGATCCCATGTTAGGAGCTTCTTGCAGGCTCGACATAGGAGTGAAGTAGGCACTCATAGGATTGGGGAAGTAAGTACGCCACCCCATGAATGGTATTAAGGAATACAATCCATCATCCACGCAACTATAACAAGTAATTAACGTGTAAAAGATATCTAGGGAGTAGTGAAATCTAAGTAAACACATTTCTCCCACTTATTGCTCACAACTTTAGTTTAACATAGTTTTATTTTCATTTTAGTATTTTATTTTGATTGCATCTTTAGTATTGGGTTAGTTGACTAGTAAGTAATTCCGCTCAAATCCTTCAAACCCGAGATTTTAACTTGCTTTCCTAAAAATATAAAAAAAATACAAAAAGAATCATCCCTCATCTCTAGATCTAGTATTTAGGTTTTCTAATCCTAGCGACACTATTCCTAGCTGAACGATCAATCCCCCGGTACTTGTCATTATACTATACTACATCGATCAGGTACACTGCCTGGTGGGGGTTGTAAGCTTCTCAAGATCCCTTGAGAGGTAAAGCCTGGTGCAATCCCTACGCATCAAGTTTTTGGCGCCGCAGCCCGGGGAATAGTTATTGTCTAGGTTAGAATCTCTTTTTATTAGGTCTACTTGCTAGATTCCTTTCTAGTAAGATTTTATTTTTTATTTTTAGGTTCTCTTTAGTCTATCTTATTTTTTTGTTTCCTTTGTTCGTGAACTATTTTGATGGATAACAATAACATTGATCGTTTGATTCCTGTTATTCGTGTTTTTCGTCGTAGGATTTTCCAAATGCCCACCCCAATCCCTTCAGTGGAGAATGAGAACCCACCTAACCTCTCGCCCAACCACCACTTTGATAATAATTCTGAGTTAGAGGAGTCTGATCATGATGATGACCGTAGGGCTAGTCCTTTTTACTATTCAGACTCCGATGAGTATCTTGATGATGGTGATGTGATTAATGAGGATAGGATGGAAGAGGAAGTGAACCCTCTTAGGTATGTCGACCCTAGAACAAAGATTGAGAGTGATAGTTCATTCAACATGCAATTTCCTTGTAAGATCGGATTTAGGAGCTTTAACGCCTATCTTAACTCATCTCTCCCAATGAACATAATCTCGCGTAATGAATATAATAAAATCATGGTAGATGAATTAGAGTACAAAGGAGAAAACATTATTGCTAGGACAATACCATTGCATGTGTTTGTAGGAAGCTTGGTTTATCTTGTTGAGTTCATGGTTATGGAGAATCTAGGAGAATTTGTTGATAGTAAGTTGACCCAAGTTTTGTTTGGAAGACCTTTCAAACGGTTGACCAACCTCGATGAAAAACTTATAGAAGGGTTAATTACATTCTCGGATGGGGATGAAGATTTTGTCTACCAAATGCCCCGCACACACCCTAGGTTCAAGGATTTTTCCATGGAGAAGTGTAGTAGGTACCCGCCCATAGAAATGCTAAGTGAGAATGATAAGAGAAAATGGCTTAAATATACTCATGAAAAGAATAAAAGATACTATCGCGGATGTTTAGAGCTAGGAGATGATTATAAGAAAGATGAGGCGACTATTATATGGCTCACGCTTGGTTATGTGAGCATAAGCGATACACGGTAGCCCATGACATGTAGTCTAGCTACAAGACTCGTAAATAAAGAAAAGCGCTTCTTGGGAGGCAACCCATGCTTTGTGTGATTTTATTTTGTTTGATTGTTATTTGCTTCCGTATGCATGCTTTATTTTTATTGTTGGTAGATCATGTTTCTAAACTAAAAAGTGGAAATACTTTACCTTGTTGTTTGGTCTAGTCTTAACTTCACCCAAAGGTATTTTTGCAAAAGATAAGTGTAAGGGGAAACCCCAAATATGTTTTTAAGAAACAAACCGATCATGATTCTCTACAATATTAAGTGAGCATGTATATTCGTATTTGTTAGAGTCAAATGCTTGTATCGAGTCATAATGATGTTTTGCAGGATTTTCCAGGAAGTAGGACCAAGTTTTTCCAGAAATTTTCCGGAAACTTAACATAAGAATTTCTGCAGGTCACTTCTGACGGCGTCAGTTTACTCTTGACGGCGTCACGTGTAAAAAATCTGGAAATTTTACCAGTTTTGTTTTTCTAACGGAGTCTTAAAGTTTTTGTTGAATTATTAGTTTTATAATCTCCAGGAAATCTGCAAACTTCATTCCACAAGCATTATATCTTATTTTGTTTTCTAGGATTTAGTAACTTATGTAGATTGCCGCCGATATTATGCGAGGTTGCCTTGTCTGTTTTCTCAGGATTTACAGGTTATATATGACAAGAAGATGATTTATTTTTCTGGAAGGGAAGCTTTGATTGTTCATTTTCTTGGAGGAAGATCTAACCTGGCCACCTTATTATCCATACCGAGCGAATCAGGGGAGTATTTGATTTCATTCTTTTTACTGTTTCACTTTTACATTCTTTACTTGAATATTGGGGACAATGTTCATCTTAAGTGTAAGGGGATGATAAAATGATGATACCTTACAGATACACTTTCGCTTGAGTTTATTTGTTTGATAGTAGATGTGTAATAAAACAATGAGAAATACTTGTTAGTGCAATTTTAGTGGCAAATTTAAAATTTTTTACAACATTTAGGAGTGAAACTTTAGCCATAGCAAGCGTCTCATGGATAGGAGATTGTATGACTAGCACAAAATCGTACTATTCAGAAAAAATTTTCACCCAAATATGTGAGGTTCGCCTTTAGATTTGATAGGAAAAGCATTTACTATTAGTGCTTATGAGTGTACCGGTAGCATTTAGATTCTAGAACTTGCGTTAGTGATGCATCCCGAGACCGCTAGTGAGACTACATTCGTGTGGTAGGATTTACTACATGATAAGAGGCATTAGGATCACCCTTGTGTTAAACCCATATCATAATTACTTGACCATTTAAGTCATATTACTTGACTAGTTAAGTCAACTAATTTTTCCCACACCTTAGCGTTGTACTCATTTTTAGTACACGAAACCCCTAGTACACCCCTCCGAGCCTATCTTTTCGTTTCTAACTTTAAGCATCTTACTTAAAGGAAGAATTTGTTACACCCCACTTAAATGTACAACCAAATCGCCTTAGCCTTCCGTGTATGCACTCATCTTTAGTGCATTATTGTTATTTGTTAAACCCTAAGTTAATTATTTAATTGATTACATGGTTGCTAAGTCGAGTCATATCCTTGTACATATTGTTTTGGGACGATTGGGACTCATGGGTAAAGTACTTATTTTATGGAGTAATGGGGAAGAACATCATATTATTACCCCCATATGTACGTTAATCTTAAAAGTACTCCAAGTGTTTTGATTATCTTAATTCGAGTCAATAGATTAGTTTATTGTAAAGTATGTAAAAATTCAAGTGTAAGGGGAATTTTCATTCCCTATGATGTATTATTAGCTTAAGTCGAGTCTAGTCTTGGCTTAGCAACGCCATATTGTACATGTAATTAACCAAGATTGTTAACTCGCCACCAGTAAAGACTGCCTATATCCAATAAAACCGTGTTTTTCATATCCCTACACCTAACGTTACAACCCTTTAAAAGACCTATTTGATAGTTTATCCTAGGTGCTTACGCCATGTGGTGGAGGTTTGATCCTTTCCCAAGCCTATGGTAATCTATTTTGCTATGACAGGTAGTGAGAGATATCTTCCGTTTCCATATTGTAATTTATAATTTATTACACCCGAGAGATGTGAGTATCTAAACACTATTTGTGAGGTGCTAGTGTATGACCTCCGTGCTTGTCTTTGGTCTTTAGTGGAACGAGTGGAACGATTATTTGTTGTAATTACTTTTATATTAGTGTTAAATGACCCCTAACTTGTATTTTGATTAGAATAAAAGCGCATTTACTTGAGGACAAGCAAATCTCAAGTGTAAGGGTATATGATGAGGCGAAAAATGAACAACTTTTAGGGGGTCATTTAAGCCCGGAATTGAATTTATTTGATCAAATATTACCCTAAATCGTTCCTTTTGTGATTTTAGGTACTTTGGGAGTGAAATCTGGAAAAGGAAGCAATTCGGACATTTTTGGAGCATAAAAGTGAAGAAAATGCCAAAGACTTAATTTTCCATGCTGGAAACAGTGTATGACGGCGTCAAGAAGACAATCCTAATGACATCAAGAGTAAAAACCATGATGACCCAGTACAAACATGAAGGCGTCACAAGTAGAGCGTCAAGAGTAAAATGTGTGACGGCCTGCAAAAGGGGACTACATGACGGCGTCAGATGTAGATCAAGGCAGTCCGAGGATTTATTGGGCGGCGAGATGACAGCGTCAGACATTTGTTCTTGACGCCGTCACCTCCTAATATCTATATATAGTTTTCTAATTTTCATTCATAGAAAGGAACTTGTGTGGAGAAACCCTAGGGCCGAACCTTGTACGAATTTTACAGTTTTTCAAGGGTTTTCAACCCTTGAATCCTTACATGTGCTATTGAGATAAGTCTTCTCTTAATTCAATCAATATGTCTGTGTTGGTTGTCTATATCTTGTGCTTGTCTTGATTTCAACATGCTAGGCTAGATTTATCTTGTGTTTGCTTAGATCTAATGAAACCTAGATGTTGATTATGTGTTGATTACTTGTTTATGGTTGTATTGGATGAATGATTTCATTGTTAGGCTTAAGAAAACTGGCAGATCTCCATTGTGTAACATGCTTGAACGTCTTAGGAAACATGAACCGATGTGTACTAGGTTTTATTGGTTGTATTTAATGCATGAGTAAATTCTAATGATCCCATGTTAGGAGCTTCTTGCAGGCTCGACATAGGAGTGAAGTAGGCACTCATAGGATTGGGGAAGTAAGTACGGCACCCCATGAGTGGTATTAAGGAATACAATCCGTCATCCACGCAACTATAACAAGTAATTAACGTGTAAAAGATATCTAGGGAGTAGTGAAATCTAAGTAAACACATTTCTCCCACTTATTGCTCACAACTTTAGTTTAACATAGTTTTATTTTCATTTTAGTATTTTATTTTGATTGCATCTTTAGTATTGGGTTAGTTGACTAGCAACTAATTCCGCCCAAATCCTTCAAACCCGAGATTTTAACTTGCTTTCCTAAAAATATAAAAAAATACAAAAAGAATCATCCCTCATCTCTAGATCTAGTATTTAGGTTTTCTAATCCTAGCGACACTATTCCTAGTTGAACGATCAATCCCCCGGTACTTGTCATTATACTATACTACATCGATCAGGTACACTGCCTGGTGGGGGTTGTAAGCTTGTCAAGATCCTTTGAGAGGTAAAGCCTGGTGCAATCCTTACGCATCAAAACCCATATCATGAACTTTAGTTAAATCAAACATAAATTAAGCAAGGATTAAAAAAAATTATTACCTTAAAAATAATTCTTGATTCTTGAAATTAGCTGGATTCATGGTTGGAATTGATGGTGTGTGTGTGAGGGTTTGATTGAGAGCCGATTATATTGATTTTTTTTTCTTTGGGAAAGGCTGATGTTTGTGGAAGCATCGAGAGAATGGTGTGGGTGGGCGGGATGATGTGTTTGTGAATGGTATTTGTGGAGAAGAAATATCTAGAAAGAGGTAAACGGAACGGGTACAGTGAAAGAACGGATGAACAGTACTTTGGACAGTGGTATTACGGGTCACCAACTAGTAGGAAAAGAGTTTTTTTTTTTTTTTTATAACGGCATTTCTGGGTTTTTAATATATAGTATAATGGTAACATTTCATTCCTTTGTTGGGCCAAGGTGTTACAATAATCGTAGTGACATCATTCACCGAGAGATCAAAGAACCAGTCTTAAATAATATCAAATGAGTAAGGCTCTGGTCCGCCGCGTTGCGGCTGAGCGTTGTAGTTGCCGGGGAATTTACGTAAGATTGCGCTAATCTGGTGCTGCTCGAATCTTCGCTACTAAAGAATACAAAATATTACATAGACATGCAATGTTTGTAGGTACAGTGCAATCATAGGGGTTTTTTAAGTATACATTTGTAAAGGAGAAACACAATATTATAAGTGTAACAATATTTCTAGGCATTACAATAGTATCCATTATCTTAGATGGTAAGTGAACTAATAAGATGTCAAACCTGACAATCTGATCATGAACAGGGCTAAAAGCTTTTAGCCAAAAATTTGTAAAATCAATCTTTACAACAAAAAAGCATTATGTTATTTGTGGGGCTCATAACAAATATTAAGAAATGATATTCAGCAATATGATCATAACTATACAAATGGTTCAACATATATTGTTGTAAAAAGTAAACAATACTTGTACATAAATAAGCAGAAGCTTAAATATAACAACATCCATACATTGAAGTTTAGTTTTGCAGCGCACCCAAACATCCCTAAAAACAGCAGTAGACACACAGAAAGACGCTTCAAAGTGCATTTTTTTTTCACCACACCCTAACACTTGTAAAAACAGCATTGACAGAAAGAACCGTGGATCCCTGATTTTCAGCATCACGCTTTTGTTTCAAATGCTTCGTGGCCGGTTCTGAAATTGTCGCATCTGAAACACAGGGAGCTGGCAGCCAGCATTTCTCTTCGTTCTTGTCAACCTGATGGGTTTGTTGGAGTGTCCCCATTTATGAATTCTTGTACATGCTACCTTGTTCGTCGTATCAAAATTCTGTTTCTTGAAAAGTGTCTAGTATTTCCTACAGCAGTAGGACGGGATCAGTTTAAAGAAAACTACAGTTTTTAAGCAAATCCAAACACTCATTAAAACAACCCAATCTCCTCTTAAAACTGCTATTTGGAATCAGGCCCAGATACCCCTTTAAAAAATCCCTAAACAAAAACTTATTACCTTCACGAAGGGAGTATCAAAGATGTTTGGATGGCTTGTGTTACAGGTTGTTGACCCTAGCCTCGCCGCATGAAGTCCCTTATAGCAAAAAATACATCCTTTTGAGTACTTGCAAGCCGCCACTAACCACTATTAGTGGTTGCTTCAGAAATAAGCAGGAAATTGAGGGCACACAGCAAGACTCAAAATATATATCATAAACATGAAGAGGCATCGGAAGCTTTTTCGAGCCTTATTTCTGTATTCCTTGTCTTTTTTTTTTTGCATTCTGATCAAGTCCATTTGTCAGTGACTGTAATGCCTGCATAACTACATGATTTATCATACAAAAAATATAAACTAAAACACTATAAGTAAAATAGCTTGAAATATTTTTGTACTATAATGTATATTACGTTTTTAGACTATGATGACATAAATCCTTACATAACTAAGATTAAGTAACGACAATCACTGAGGTAGCATGGTATGTAACTATATAAAGGTTTCTGTGTAAACCACTATTAGGTCCATAGATAAATCCTTCTCTTTAAAGTGAAGAAAAGTAAAACCGAATCAATGAAGTAACCATCCTAGCCTATTTGTTTGAAGCTTTGTTGCACCTATTCTGAACCTAATCAAACGCCAAACAATTAAATGCACTACAAATTAATTAATATCTTAAATTGATAGTAAGCATGATTGTGAGACACTAAAGTAGATCTTTCTATCATTATGGGCTGTTCTATTTTAACTATGACTAAGCATCTAAATAGTGTTTCAAATGAATCCCCATAAGTTGGTGAAATCCAAAACTTTGAATAAATAACGATATCAAATGTAACTACATAATCATTTTGATTCTTTAGATTAATAACCTCTAAAACAATACATAAACATTAAAAACATAAGACAACAAAATACATTGACCAATCTGATTTCTCGTTGGATACAGGATTGTATGACCCCCAAGTGAAGGCCTAAGAAAGTTATTTCCCCTTTTGGGCATTTCAAATTTCAAGCAATGTCACTCATCTTCAACTTGGTTGCTGTCGCAAGAATCCTTTTTATTGCATTAATTTCCAGTCGGTTGTTCTTGCTCTGTTACGTTTAATAAAAACCAACATTAGTTACATATAAATCGGCTAACTGTATGACTTTTAGGGTTGAAAAATTAAAATCAAGTCACCTTTAGTGGGCATCGCAGCAAGATGTACCTTTCAGTAGGCAATATCTCCTGGCCAAACAATAGCCACAGTAATCGTGGATGCAATAGTAACTGGCATAATTTCAAAGCTGATTCTAGTCGACGAAAAATAAGAACTTGTGAAAGCTTACCTGAAAACCAAACTCGATCTTCAAGAATTTTATTCAAACAATCTGAATCTTTCTTGAAATAGTTCATACAAAACAGTTTAGTGAAATGACTTAAATATGCTGATAAGCTTTAAGTTGTTTGACACTATCTCAACCCTCGAAAGTCCAAATCAGTTGAATCAAAAACTGATAAGCTGTTTTAATAAGGTAGCCCAAACACTGCATACCTAGACCAAAATTTGCTGCAAATACATGACACAAATCCTAAGACTTTAAATCTAGCTAAATAGCTAATAATCATCCTATAACCTCATAAGCCTATAAAAGTAACCTTATCTCCAATTTTTTTTAACTATTTCATACCTGTCTTGTGTGTTTTGTGTAACATGTAAACAATGACTGAAAATCTGCTGATACATTCATTGTCGTCATCACCTGTTAAAAGGGAGGTACATCGATGCGAATCAGTTAACCAAAGTTGTTTTAAATACGATCACGAATAAACCATTCAATACCTTCAATAAGGCCTGCCGCACTGGTTCTCACTCGAAGTCTCTCCTCCGCTTTGTTTCCATTTGAGCTTCAACTTCAGCTTGCCTTGGAGCATTTGCTTTTGCCTATGTTGTACTGCTCGAAACCGGGGCTCCTATCGACCATGCTTCTATTAGGATATAGAATATATACAATCAGTCAAACATAAAATCAAAAATCATGTTAAGTTTGAAAAATCTAAAATTCAACATTAACAAATACCCTTTTGGACCGCCTTGGCATCAACCACTGGTGTGCATCAGCAAAGGGTATGAGGTAGCTTAGTTAACCTTATGGTCATTACACAACTCAAAATACATCTTTCACACGAACATCATCCATCTCCACCGACCTAAACACACAAACCACAAAACTGTTACCAACAATCCAAACAGTAAAAGAAACAATCAATGACTAAACATAGCTAAATTTCAGCAACCCTGCACCAAAAAATTAAAGTTACTTCCCTTGGGATGATTTATCAGTCTCAAATGCCCACAAAAAAACATAAACCAAGATATGAAGTTCAAATATGATAACAACAATAAACATTGCACGACAGTAAATGTCATGAAATTTAGAGCATACCCTTTTAGGCTTCCATTAGGTTTGCCTAATTCAACGCTAGATAACACGTGTTTGCTGGATTTTTATGTGGAAAAAATTAAAAAAGTCTTTTTGGTTCTGATTTTTATGCAGAATTTTCTGTATTTGTTTTGTGCCTTATAAGTTGATCGAATCAGTTAAAATAGGACTTTGCTTGCTTCAATATTGGTGTATCGAGTTTCATGGGCAACTAATGAAAAAAGAGTACTACTAAATGAGTAAAAGTAAATATTTGGAGTCAAATGTTCCAAGGTTACTCCTCGGAGAAACGGTTGTTCCAACATCAATAGTTATATGTATAAACTGTAAAATTGTTAAACTTGAAAGAAATAAGAGTTAATTTCGGACAAAGATTTTCATACCTTATTTTTGTGTTTCTCGATTTTGTAGTGATTCTCATCTACTTCCTCCGGCTGTGGATTAGTCTTGGGTTTCTTTACATCGTGTGGGAAGTAGCAGATTGTCACCGCCCTTTTGTTGGGTATCTGGTGTGAATCACTGGACTCTGGCAGAACCTTGTTGAACCGAAAGATTGTAGAACGATCTGGAGAACTCCAGATATGGTGCCTGCTTATACCTGTATTTGGTTTTCCTTTTTTTGGGCCTTGGGTTGCATAGCGGGCTGAAAAAGAAAAGCGGAGCCCAAGTTACTACGCGACGTCGTATTAAACGGTAAATAATATATATAGTAAAGGTTCACAATCTTTGTTACTTTTTACTTAGGGATTTGTTGTGATAAAATTCGTTCAAAAAACCACATCGCAAAGATTAAGTAGCGTTTAGTTGTAAAAAGTTTTTCTTGTATTTCCGTTTCTAGAATCTTTGAGATGAAATGGTTTTTCTTCTCTAGAAGAGTTGAGAAATTTGAAAACCCTTTTACAAGGAGTTATATCTTTTCTGTTTAAAAATGTTACCTCAGATTGCGACTATGGGCGGCGATGACGATGATGAAATATGAAGATGTTACCAATAGTGATTAGGGTTAGCTAGAAATACTTAAATGGTAGATTGAGAAATCTCGAAGTGTTACTAAACGGGTTTCAATTTTCTTACGAAAATTTTGTTAAAAAATAAGATTTTTTTCACTTACTAAACACACTCTTAACTTTTTATAATGCATGATACATAATACTTGCAACTTTTATTATCAATCATTATCCTTTGCGAAAATGCTTGAATGAGTGGGCAGCGACCAAATTGTTTGTGTTGGCACCGTTCCACATATTTGCTAGTCAATTTCTTAACTCTCCTCGTTATTTAATTATTCAATTATTCAATGCTGTTCGAAGAAAAAAACATATCAATTATTTAATATTAAGCGAGGTTTCAAGAAGTACACCCATTTTTTTTTTTTTTTTTTTTAAATGCGTCTAATTTTATTTTTCAAGTCGTGACTAAACAAATATTATACATAAAAGTCTGAAAATATACAATAATTATTTTACAATACAGCGGAAGTCTTTAAAATTTACTTAAAATGAGAATTTTAACCCCCATGTTGTTGCGGAGCAATTTAGATGATAATAAGTTATTTATGATAGAACATTTCAAAGCACATTGTCTGGAAGTAAAACAACAAAATTCTAGAAACTTTTACTAAAAAAAAATCAAAAAATCTTGACCAAATAAACTAATGTGTATTAAAGGTAACTGGTACATCACAAGTTCACAACCACAATTTTATCTTTATAATTTCGTAATGAAGTTTACTTGAAAACAACATGAAAAGCAATAATCATTACAGTCAAAATACACTAGTGTAATCTTTCTCCCTAACAATATGGTGTTATAAAAATATACTGAAATCCGCAAACAAGCTACAGTTCACTCTTGTACTTAAAAACGTTGCTTAGCTCTAAAAATTCTCACGTAGCGTTGGGGTGCTCGAAAAAGTCTTAAGCTCCGTCGCTTAATGCTTTATTATTATATCGAGAACCCTTAACGTTTCTTGCAAATTGTTAGATTCATGTCCTCTAAATTTTCTTGGTTGGAACTTCTCGAGCAACTTATCCGTGTTTAGAGCATCAGTTGGTAAAGCATAAATTCTAGGATTCTTCATTTTATGACTTACCAACTGATGCTCTAATCATGGATACGTTTCTCAAGAATATCATCATTTTTTGTAAGAGTTCAGGTGCGAATTCCATTTCTTGTTCCTTCCCGAAAGTTTATATATTGTGATCATATGTAAATAGCGTCAACATCTATTCGTTTCTCAGAACAAATACACATGGGCTTTACATACGGAATTTAAGAGAATGGATTTGATGATGTATTTCGATTTTTTTTGACATAAATGATAAACATCTAAGTCGTCTCAACAATTTCAGTGCACACATTTTGTAGTAATGCAAAGGACAAGATGTTCATCCAACGCAATTGTACAAGCATAGCACCTAAATTTTGACACAATGATGGTCGAGTTTTTTTGAACAAAATCACTTGCTTATACTATGAAAAAAAAATATAAACATAGCATTTAAAATACAAAATACATGAACTAATTTATTACTACCAAATTAACATATTACAAAATGCATCCGCCATAACGTGCGAGATACCGAAAATAATTCATTAGATTTTAATTGACTCCGCCGTAATGAGCGGTAGACTAATTCCTCGTTTAATAACAATGTGATATTATTTGTCATGAGTAAATTCAATTAATTGCATTAAATTATTATATGTTACAAAATTTCAAAACTAAAATATATAAATAGAAAGTGTGTAAACTTAATTTTTTAAGACTTCTATTAATAGAAAGCCCTAAATGTTTTATAATAGTATAAAGATATAAAGATAAAAATAATGATAATGATAAAGATGAAGATTAAAAGTAAGATAAGTATGTTTTATATATTTTAAATATTATAATTAACACTATAGACTTTGCACATTTGTTTTATTTGCCACTAATAAATTCGTAAACATGTTTATTTATTTTATTTATTTATTTTTTAATTTGCTGAAAGTTCCGGGGGTGTGCTTATGAAGAGAATAACAAAATATTATAAGTTTTGCAAGTCATAATATAAGTTAAAGTTTAATTACACAGCTATAAGTTACATTTAGTAACAATGTGATGTTAATTGTATGAGTAAATTCAATTAATTATATTAAATTATTGTATGTTACAAAATTTAAATACTAAAGTTACAAACAAAAAATGTGTAAACTTAAAATTTTTAAAACTTTTTTTAATAGAAAGGCTTAAATTCTTTATAAGATTATGTAAATGGGTTAATTCCGCATTCTATAACTAACGGCCAACATGGCCTAATAATCTATCTACTTTACAGTTTATATGGCGTCTTTGTATATAAAGTATGAGAAATGTTACATCTACAAAAGTTTTATAAAATTATATTCACACAATGACTTTACAATCAATTGTGAAAGTTAAGAAAGAAGAAAAAGAAATTATGATACAAAATGATTGAATCACCACACATGCCAAGTCATTCTATAATTATAATTTTATAAACTGTTATGTGGATTTTCTCATAAAATATATATTGTGGGAAGAGATCAAGTAAGAAGAATACTTAAAATAAGAAGGGTAAGAAGGTAATTCTAGCCACACATTTTAAATTAGGAGGAAAAATTTAAAGAAAGATGCATCTACTTTTATAGATGCATCTGAAATGTGTGGTTATTGTTACTTCTTATCATTCCTATTTTAATTATTCTTTCTATTTGATCCTAATTTGCTTTACTAATGATGAATTGAAATGTACGAAGACCTATCGGGAACCTTTATGTACTCGGGATGTGCCTGCTGGAGTGCTGGCTAGACATTTCAAAAATCATGTAAGATATTAATTTTGGTTAAGTACTATTTTTATTTTTATTTTGCTACTTTATAAAAAGTTTGATAATTTGTTTGCAAATTCAAAGATGAGTTAAATACATTTCTATAGCTTCTTCAAGCTTTTCTTATAGCTATCTACAAGGGGTATACCAAAAGATTGAAATGTCATTCACTCTGAAAATGCAATAGGGGTAGCTAAATTGAAAAAATGTGAAAAAAATATTCAACAAAAAATAGCGGCAAAAAAAAAAAAAAAAAAAAAAAGTAAAAGTGTGAAACGTTGGCGTCTACCTTTGTCCCGGTCAACAGGGATTCCCTTTTTCCGTTTCTGCCCCTGCCCGCACGATACGGCTAAAGGCTATTTTTCTACAAATAGTTATCTTGGATTACATTTAAGTTGGAATATTGCATTCTTTGGACATACACAAATGAAACGTTAATATATTCACGTACATAAGTGCATAACGAATTTGCGACAATAGAATAAGATATCTTAACTAGTGGTAGTTTTATAAGTTTATTAGTAGAATTTTAGTATACTAATATCTATGATTAAGAGATAATATTATTGAACTCCATTTGAGGCTTTGAGATTCTTATATAAAATTGAAAATTGTATTTCGTATACTTTAAATTCAAATTAATTATCAAACGTATTCTTCTGTCTTTAATTTTTCAAATGAATCCGAAGAAAACAAATACATTTTAGGACTTGCTTTTACCACAGTTTCTCTTTTACATATTTTGAATACACATAAAGCATATGTTAAAAATATATTGATTGTCCCGTCTTATACTTCAAACTAGGATTGTAAACAAGTCGAGTTTTTATCGAGTGACTCGAGCTCTAGCTCACTAGAGCCGAGTTTTGTCGAGTGTCGAGTTTGAACCCAAACAATAAGCTTGAATGTTTAATGAGTCGACGCGAGCTTGAACACGAGAGAAAAATAAGCGTGAACCCAAAAGATAAGCTTCAAATGTTTAGCCAAAACAAACACTCACTTCACAAGTCATATATTCCATTTTTTTTAAACAAATTATACTCCATTTCTCACCCACTCAATTTTTCACATAACTAAAAACAAAAAAGTGATGCAAAAATGTCTGAAAATTTCGCCAATGCTCACCAATGTTCTCCGCATTTTTTTGGGGGGAGGTTCAAACTCATTTCCAGCACGAGCTTGAAACAAAAAAATTGTTTTTTTATATGTATTATGTATTTTTAAGAGCTTATGTATAATTACACTAAGTTTTTTTTTTTTTTTTTTTTTTTTTTTTTTTTTTTTTTTTTAATGCAAATGGTGAATTATATTAATACTCCAAACATTTTTGTACTAACATATTCTGTTTTGGACAAGTCCCAAAAATAGAACATTCAAACAAGCAATACACATCCGATATCAGGTATAACTGATATCTGACAGAACTAACAAAACAAACATACTAAGCAGCATAGAACAACACTGCACAATTCTACTTTTCTCCACTCAAGCTCAATCGAGAAGCTTTTGTGATTCACCGATTAATGCACCATACAATCTATCTACATTTCCATATCTCTTTCCCACCAAAACTATTCAACCCACATCCACAATAGCTAAGGCAAGAAAAGATTATCGCTTCACTAGGCACCCATAACTTCTCCAACTCAAGGGCTATACCAAATGTGTTACATTTCCATCTCAAGAATAGCATCACACATTTGGGAACACATACCTTGAGGGAGGACCAACCAAACCTCCTTAGCTGTGTATAACTAGGACCATGTACGTTCATCTTTCACTCCTCACAATTCCTAGTAACATACACCACCACACCCATTCTGCAACACCCCCAATTTCGTGATAAGCAGCGGAATTCAAACTGGGTGTTACTTCATGGCACAACAGTTATAACAATAAAAAACGAACTCTAATTGAGTCGTTTTAAAAGATTTATCATTCGAATTATATAAATATCAGAGATTACAAAATGAGGTCCCAGATGGTTCCATGTTTATAAATTACATTAAATGAGTTTTCGACTGATAATAAAATTTATAACCCTCTTGAATATCCGTGCTCCTCCGTGCCAACCTCTAACATCATGAACCTGAAATACATACTTAAAACTGTCAACATAAAAGTTGAGTGAAATTCATAGAGTTTATTAAATGGTTGAACACAATATGTTTGTAGTGTGAGTTCATTAGACTCACACCAATGGTTTGAAAATAAATAGTTATCATTTTATAATTGGACTAAGTCCTGTGTGTATCCTTATTCTGTGTATGGGTTACGTTATTATACACTCCATAGCGTGGAACATTGTTTGGTATTTATTACACTAAGCTCATGCAACCAAAACGTTAATGGTTTACCAAAATCAATTGGCGGATTTGTGCCCGGTAGGTATTCTGTCAGTATACCCTATTCAAATATAATGCGTTTGATTGAACGTACTAGGCCAATACAAATGGGATTCGTCAATCCCAATAGATCTATTCACAATATTCACGCTCACTAAAGCTAGTGATTAACTGGTTCATGATAAGGGACTTATGTTTGACAGCAATGGTACTTAGTGATAATAAAACAATTGGATAAGCATACAATTTAAAGGCATTGTGTTCGGTTGTAAAACTCTGAAATCTGAAAACCTGAAATGAGGTCTAATTTAAAAATTTCTAAAGTTAAGGGACTACTTTGGTAACTAAACATTTAAAACTATATGTTATATAATTATAAGGGTTAACAATACCTAACTAAATCTAAAACCTTACAATATATGATGCATGTAAAATATAACGAAAGTATTTAAAACCGTAATACCGTTAACAAAACTTATGATAAAATAAAACGTACACATTTAAAATAATAATAATAATAATAATAATAATAATAATAATAATAATAATAATAATAATAAATCATGTCACACGTTTTAAGGGTCTAGTGCATATTTTCCTTTTTGTGTCACAATCAAATGAAGCCTAGTAGTTTGTCCAAATTTGTGATTTAATGTTGATTGATTTGGTATCCTAATTTATCCCTCAAATCACGTCATTTTTCCCATTGGACTTCCCTCCCCATTCGGTTTAGTAATACCGAATTTAACACACACATGCAAACCCTAATATTCAAAGTGGCGGCACCAAAAGAATTTTTCTCTTATTCTACCACTTGATGTCTTCCTTAGCCGAATAACTAAAACACCAAAACTCACAAAACCCCCTTGATCCTCTTGGTCTCTTTGATCATTCATGAAATAAAACAGCAACCCCAAAACCTATTTGAAATCATTGTGAACCAAAGAGAGTTAAATGCGCCACAAACTCAGTTTGAGCCACATCAAACAATACTCGAGTTATGACGTTCATGTTCGAGACCTCCGTGCTCGCATTCGTGACCATGTTTAGTTTTGGCTTCATGTTGATCATTCAAGTTTAAAACCTCGTATCACGATGAGTTTTGGTTCGGGTTCGATCTTTTCTTGTTTAGCCTAAGGTATCACACGCTAAACCTTCTTTGTCATTAACTGTTATATGAATAAGAAAACATAAAATGTTAATCTAAACAGACATGTTGCTACATATATCTCGTTATGATTACATGCTCACATAAAGGTTAAATGCCACAAAAACATGGATAAGAATCTTGTTAACATGACGTCGAGTCTGCTTCTTTTCTTATTCGATCCACCTTTGTCTTTCCAACCCTAGTGTTGTGATCGTTATGTTGGAATTATGATATCATGACAGTCATATAAAATAAATCAAACACATCAAGTGAGCATAGCGGAAGCAATTATAATAAGATCATATAACATGTAATTAATTAATCAAATATAAATAGTAAACATACTTTTGTGATTCTAGACCGAACAAGAATCAATTGCAATCTTCAAATCAAGAACCCTAATTAGGGTTTATGTGGATTATAAGAATTACCCCTTACCTCTTTTGTAATTCAATCAAATAATCAAACAATAGTGTGTTTGAATCACATTCTTGTACACACGAACTAATTCAAGAAAAAGTTTATGCAAGTAAATTAAACACAAAACTTTGTTGATCAATAAAAATCAAATCCCGTAGGGATTAGTTTTGATGGATCGACTAGGGACAAGAAGAATGAGAGAAAAACACCAAGATGTGTGTGTACAAGTTATGAAACAATGAATCTTGGGTTTGTATTTATACTAATGAATACTTGGAGCTCAAGGCAATAAGGAGGTGAAACCTCCTTATGGCCGATCGGTCATGGATCCCTCAAGGGGTTTCCGGAACCTTCTCTTGTTTCCAATTATTCATAAGTATTACTTTCCTAATCTTCGTTAATAGGTCATTAGTCATTTATCATTAAATACTAATTACTAGTACTAGTTTTGTGTTTATTAATAATTACTTATAACATTTATAAATAATTATTTCTTTTTCTCTTCATACGTATTGTGTGCAATCCCGTGATCTCGAGTTCGATCCTAACATACGACTACTAAAATAATGTCCATAATCTAACAGTTCCCACTTGGACATATTTTAATAGTGTAATCACATCGGTTAGCGTCTTGCAACACGCCGATGCCTCTAGTACGATCTCGAGTAAGGCTCCTGGAAAAACCTTTTAATGATTTCTCATTATTATTATCCCTTTGTTTCTAATACCATGTTAATAAGGATATGGATTAAAGTCATTCCTTAATTAACCATTCTGTTTCTCGTTGTTTGTGATTGATTAAGATTACCAAATCTTCTGAACATATTCAGGGGAGATCTTGGGTGTGGCCACACATACATCTTACCAACCCTACGAGGGGCCCAGCAGTATTAAACTCCAAAAATAAATTTGAAGGAACAAATTCAATCTTGACTACAAGCAAAACCCACAAACTTTGTAACACTTCCGGAAACAACCCTTATGACTACCAGTTACGTATAGCGTTAAGTTGTTCCACAAAAATGTACTACATTCATGACACTTATCTTGCATCTCAAGTCTGAGGATAACTTCTCATGATTTACTTAATAACAAAATCCATAAAGTAACATCATGTAGTTGGGATAAGTCCTATATTCGGTATCATTGAATATCATCTGAAATGGCATGACTACGCATCAATATACTTTATGTATATTATACCAACCTTCAGATTTGTCTTAATTTAATAATATTCCCATATTATTAACTGACAATGGACAATTTAAAATAACCTTTATTCATGGATTTAAACATACAAATATAGAATACAATATATTATAAATTAAACATACCATGTATTTAAATTTATAATAATTGTTTAACATCCCTTATCCAAATACTAAATAGATCAATGCATGAAAATCTTGTTGATGAATTATGTCTCAAGTAATGACATTCCTACTTGTTGACAAAACATAAATCATCCAACTTTGATCTATCGGAATTTTAAGAATACTTATTTCAAGAATTCAACTAGTGAAGTTCTTGTATGTGCATACTCAACTATTTTGACAATGCCATATAATATTTCATAAAATGTGTGACATCCTTAACCACCAATTTATGATAATCAAACTCCCAAACATTTTAAAGTTTAAAGTATTCTTATTCTTTTAATGTATACTGCAACCATGCTTTTAGTAAGCATAACTAGTACATATAGTCAAAGATGAAATCCTTACCATGACTAGTATTGAGTATCATCTCAATTTCATTAGCATCATTGTATGTAACAACAATATGCTATTAAAACTTTCCGTAAACCATAATATCTATTGTGTAATTTTTGATGCCCTTCAAACTTTCAAGTTTGTTGGCTATGACAATTTTCACAACAATTAAAAAAATTGTTCATCTATAGAATTTGGAAGCTATTCCAGATTTAGGATGTAATTCTATAATCAAACATATTCTTATTAGAATATTACACAAGTTATCTAATAACTTTTAATTAGATATTAATATTGCCAAATCATCTTGTAATCAAGCATGATACAACAAAACATGATGTACATGAAAAATCTATGAGTCATACTTAGATTTTATTCATGTCATACATATCTATTTAGACTTTCTAAATAATATATCATGTTATATTAGATTTATTTACCGCACATGTTTCAACAATAAACATTCATTCCAAGGTTGTATGTCTTATTTCCTAAATCTTACAAGTAAATTTTCATTCCAAACTAAGACTTAACTTTTAACTTATATGGAATGTTACTTTTTATATGTTCTACAACATATATGATTTAAGAAATTAAACATAATACTCCCACTAGCTTTTAGGAATACTTAGAAATTATCTTATTTCAATTATAAATCAAAACATGAATTTAATAATTAAACATAAAATAATCTTCTAGATGCATGCATTTATCCATCCATGGATTATTGCACTTTCTATACTTCCAAAGATTTATTTGAATTCATAAACTCCATTTGATTACTTATCGTCCTCGCTCAAGTAATCACTTAAGAAAGAGTTTTGATATTCCATTGTCAATTTCATAAATATGACAATCATAATCTTTATATATATTTAATGTGTTTATAATAGCATATTCAATCACATGTAATTGCTTAAGTGTGATTAATAATCTTGTCATAAAACATGCATTAAATACGTGCACAATATTGTCCACATGATTTCTATACAAAGATTTAAACCACAAGGGTTACCTAATTTTTGAAGAAACTCATCTTCATTTTCTAGTCTAACTATTAAGATAAACTAAGTTTCTAAAATTGATTATCTTTATGGACAACATCTCAATCATTCATATCATGTATACTTTACCCAATTTCATATTTGGTAATGTATCGTAATGATTATCAGGTTTACAATAATCCTGTAAATCGTAGCCCTCAGCATATTAATCAAATATCTGAGATATATTACTATTCTATGAATGATAATTTCATCATCTTGAGATTTAACATTTAACATTTAAATGTCAAACTTTATTATCATGTTGAGATTTAACATTCAAATGTCAAACTTCATCATGATATTTACTAGTGTATTTTAGAAGATTATGTATCTTATAATTTTATCTTTTAAAGATCAAAACTCCCACTTTCTTTTAGTAATTTAAAAACTATCTTTAAATACTTAGCAAATAAAGAAACAATACAATGTTCTCTTTTGGGATATTACAAATACATATTGACAGTTCCTGACTTAACTTTGTTAATAACCTCTTCATAAGTAGTTAAACAAATTTAGAACTTCAATTTAAGACTTAATGTGATTCATCACATTCCATCATATGATAATGTCTTATTAATCTTCTATGTTGGAGTTTTATTAAATATGTCCAAGTCATACTCTCAACATTCTAACCTTGATAACTTTTGGAAGAAAAGAAGTCATAGTTATCTTTAATCAAACAATTTAACAAGAGTTTGATTTTCCTAACTGAACATACCATAAACATTTGGTATTTCATTAGTATCAATATTGCAAGACAATCTAACAATATTTAAGATAACCATATTCGTTTTGACTTGTCTATTTACCAACTAATACATTTTAATGGTATATGATTTTCAAGTCAATTACATGCTTTATAACATAAGTTCTTTTTAGAAAGTCACTTCATGTCCATGTCTTTACAACAAAACATAAACTGTTATAATCCCACTATACGTTATAAGTTATTTAACAATTAATAACTTCATGTATATGTCTTAATTAAAAAACACAACAAAATAACATCTTACTTTATTATAAGTCTTGTAACAATTAACAGACTTTATGTTTATATCTTTACAATGAAACATAAACATGTTTAACTAAAGTAATTATGAACACCATCTTTTGGTTTCAATAGTAATTTCAAGTTAATATATTACTTCACAATAATGTAAACAATATTATTTATTCTTTTATTTATGTCATTCTAAGAACACATAAATATTCAGATTGAAGCAGCATTAGATTACTTTATTAATTTATGTCATTCCATGAATTCATAAATCTATAAATTAAAGTAGTCTTGATATCATATTGACACATGTTCTAATAGGTATCTAATTTAGAAACTGCAAATTTCTCATAGTTCAATTACATCAGTTGATCTGCTAGTAATGAAAATATGAAATTCACATTGTTGTTGCAATCTAGTTAAGCTCTCACATAACATAAATTGTAACACCAAGTGTTTCTTGATTTAGCTTAGTATAATTCATATTAGAACATTATTCTAATTTAGAAACTGCAAATTCTCATAGTTCAATTACATCAGTTGATCTGCTAGTAATGAAATATGAAATTCACCTTGTTGTTGCAATCTAGCTAAGCTCTCACATAACATAAATTGTAACACCAAGTGTTTCTAGAATTAATATTAGAACCTTATTCTCTTACCTTGTAGTCAAGAGAATCCATTAAATCATATCTTTATGAGTTGTTTCTTGCACACATTAAAGATAACATTTCTCCCACTTGTGCATGGAACAACCTCATATAGTTGATAAACAACATGCCATGCATTTGTTTATGTGTTCAATATGATTGTGTCATAGATTTTAGCATAACAAGTAGATGTAGAACAACAATGTCTAGTAAGGAAACGTACAATACTTATCCTTAAAAGTATGAGTGTCTACACTTGGAAAGTAATTATCTTTAGCTACCAAGATGTCAAAGCTTGTAACTCCCACTGAATTAAAGATCATTACAATAATTCCTTATTCAGTGCTAAGTACACAATACTCCCACTGAATTTGACAACATTGTAAATGTTTCATATCCAGTGAAAACAAATATTGTGTCTTTAACTTTCCTACACCTTTAAATGTCCATGCGTAACAATTACTTATGCACTAAAGAGTGTATTCTACTACGTAAATGATGGACTATCTACCAATACTATTAACTTGAAAAATTGGGCATGCAATTTCTTCCTTAATAGGTCTACCATCCTACAATGTATGTAGTACCTTTTACATAGTCAAAACAACTAGTTTGTCTTTAAACATTTTGCGGTAATTAGTCTAGCTTCTAATAACTCATAAAATGTCATACATAATTTTCTGTTAACCAAATATCATATTTGTTACTAAGAATTTAATCACCTAATGAGGATGATAAAATCTCTATGGAAAATATTCGCAATTTTCTTAACTATTAAAAAATTTGCTATGAGTTATATTAGAATATAGACATATCTAATATTCCTATTATCCTTTCTCATTCATGAAAAAGAATAGGATTGTGTCTCACTCTTCTTTCATAGAAAGGAGACTTCTTTTGTCTTTTAAGTAAATTATTCTTAGTCAAACATTTGTTTGAAAACAGAACGAGATCAATTTACCAAAGCTCAAAGTGCATTTACGGTTTGAACGTTGCATTAATACATTAAAACGAATTACAAAATTCAATTTCAGTATTTTCGATAATTAGATCTTTAAGAAAATAAAATACCCATTGGTAAATATTCATATAAACCATAGTATTTTCTTAAAGCTAGGATCCTAATTGACATAGTACCATTACATCAGTTGATCTGCTAGTAATGATAGTATTCAACAAGGTAATTGTCGAACAATAATTGCCAATATCATATTGCAATTCCTAGATTTATGGGATTTACAATCACAAAATTTTTGTAATGTAAGCATGTTTGATCCCCATCTTAATGCCTTGAGTCCAAGATCTCACTTACTACTCAATTTAAGTCGTCTAACTTAAAAACTGTAAACTCACAAATCCATCACATTAGTTGATCTGCTAGCAATGAATTCATGAAATTTACCTCTCCATTGCAATCTCGCCAAGTTCTCACATGACGTAAATTACAACTTCAAGTGTTCTTAATTAGATGGCATTCGACTTAATTTTATAAGGGTATTAATATTTTGATGTGATCAAAATAATGTATGAAGAAACATGCATACAACTTCATAACATTGGTTTTACAAAACATTTTTATTACCAATTTGCTAAGAATAAAATAATAAAGTTTTGATTGAGGTATCGGGTTCACCAATTAAAGAATTACCATCAATTATCGTCCACTATATCGTACTTTTTCATAAGCCCGAAAGCTTAGTGTTTCGGATAATCATTGTAGAATTGTGGTTAATTCACCCTTAAGATGACAATGTACATGTAATGGTTGTTCGGTAAGTCTAATTTACACACAAACGAGCGTTAAGACAGAATGTTGTCTCTCTAAGGCCACAATTTAATGCGAAGCCATCCTTATACCCATCTTATAGTGTGTAAACTTCGGTCGGGCCTAGTTAACCATTACGTACAAAAACATCAATCAACCAATTCTTTGAAATTTAAACTCTTAAAAACCAAAACAATTTCGCCATTATTTAGTCCGTATTATTTTTCTATTCAAAATTACCCTTTTCGTTTATAAACATGTCTAACACAATTAATAAACAAAACAAGTAATGTACAATAAAAAATAAAACAATTAAATAAATAAATATACATAATCATAACAATTAAATATGTATAAAACATGTAGTCACATGCAAATCTTATTCAATAGTCATATTAATAATCAAATCTAGGTGTACAACGTATTAATTCAATTAAGGCTTTCTTCTTCTAGGAAAAAGAGCCACATGCATCGATAAATCGATTGCGTAAGCCAAAATTAAATAAATACCACATAGCACATAATTGATTACTTAATATTGGAGTCTTCCAATTCGAAATCTATTAATAAATTTACATGTATCGATATAACTTAACAATTAATTCATATATCCAATTTAAACCATTTAAATAATCACACAATAAAATCCATGCAAACATGCACTTTTCATTGATTATGCTTAACAATTAATATATTGCACCAAGATCGTTTACTAAAACGGATAACCAATTACATGACATCCTAGGGTTTCTAATCATATTAAAAAATTCAAAAAACAAAACCCTAAAAATCCTAATAGGTCAATCGACCTAATAAAAAATTAGGGTTAGGAATCGAAAAACCCTAAAAACATGTAATTAAACGAATCAAGATTCAATTTTTATGCGTTTCGATAATTAATTACACATTATAACGGCTCTAGATGCCACTGTTGGAATTATGATATCATGACAATCATATAAAATAAATCAAACACATCAAGTGAGCATAGCAGAAGCAATTATAACAAGATCATATAACATGTAATTAATTAATCAAATATAAATAGTAAACATACATTTGTGATTCTAACCCGAACAAGAATCAATTGCAATCTTCAAATCAAGAACCCTAATTAGGGTTTATGTGGATTATAAGAATTACCCCTTACCTCTTTTGTAATTCAATCCAAGAATCAAACAATAGTGTGTTTGAATCACGTTCTTGTACACACGTACTAATTCAAGAAAAAGTTTATGCAAGTAAATTAAACACAAAACTTTGTTGATCAATAAAAATCAAATCCCGTAGGGATTAGTTTTGATGGATCGACTAGGGACAAGAAGAAGGAGAGAAAAACACCAAGATGTGTGTGTACAAGTTATGAAACAATGAATCTTGGGTTTGTATTTATACTAATGAATACTTGGAGCTCAAGGCAATATGGAGGTGGAACCTCCTTATGGCCGATCGGTCATGGATCCCTCAAGGGGTTTCCGGAACCTTCTCTTGTTTCCAATTATTCATAAGTATTACTTTCCTAATCTTCGTTAATAGGTCATTAGTCATTTATCATTAAATACTAATTACTATTACTAGTTTTGTGTTTATTAATAATTACTTATAACATTTATAAATAATTATTTCTTTTTCTCTTCATACGTATTGTGTGCAATCCCGTGATCTCGAGTTCGATCCTAACATACGACTACTAAAATAATGTCCATAATCTAACACATTAGCCCTCTTATGAACATTTATTACACATGAATTAATATGGCTTACTAATCTGGAAACCCTAGAACAAAAATATAACGAGGAGTTCATGTCTAGTGTTCGTAATTTTATGTGTGTGTTTGCGTGCATGATTTGATGCCGATCATGTCTCATGGTACGTGTGTGTTTTGTGTCGAAGAGTAGCTAAAACTTGTGCACTTGCATGCTTGCTAATCGGGGTAAAAAAGGGAATAAGGTTTGTAGTGTAAATCTGGTCTCGTGATACCTTGTTTGTTTCGTTGAATCTTGTGCTCGTGTTCGCGTGTGATGTTGAGTTGGTTTCGGGTCGTTTTATCCATACTAGTAGCGTAGCAAATGGTAATAAAAGGAGTAATAAAATAGTGTGCATGTAATTTTACGGGGGAAATGGCTTGAAGATATATGATTTTATATGAGGGAATTGATCTTCTGTTTGATTCGTGATATGGTAAGCTGTTAGTGTGTCGAGGGTGCATGCATGGTGTGAGTTGTGTTTACAAGTGTGATTTCATGTAAATGCTTAATAGTTACATTTAGTTTTATAGTTGGTAGTACGTGCATGACAAATTGAGTGAGTCGAATGTTTAAAGGTTAGGAAGCATGCATTTCGAAGGTAGTTGATATTAGGCGTGTGTGTGCATTTGGGTTGGTCGTGTGAGTTGTTATGAGTCAAAGGTGTGAATTATTCGGTCTTAAATGAAGTTGTAAATATGTTTATATAACTTTTGGTCGTCTGAGCGCGCGGTGTTTATATGAATCCTAAGTACGTGACAACGACCTGGTAATATACTCTAGAATAGGGTCGCATGTTTTTAATTTGTTAGGACTTCGATTTGGTTAAGTGAAGTGATCTA
Source organism: Artemisia argyi (assembly GCA_030686995.1). Classification (NCBI taxonomy): domain Eukaryota; kingdom Viridiplantae; phylum Streptophyta; class Magnoliopsida; order Asterales; family Asteraceae; genus Artemisia; species Artemisia argyi. The sequence continues at coordinate 176,726,737 of CM060703.1, forward strand.
TGCATGGCGTTTGTGTGTGTGATATATGTGTCGATCAGGAAGGTTAAAATATGAGTAACTTATATCATTTTGAAGTTATGAACATGGATATATATGTATATAACGTATCAACAAAAGATGAAACATATGGGCATATTGATCACATGGAACTGGATGACATGCATGCATCATCGTATATTAAATATAAGTAAATTGGGTATCTTATTTGTGATATATAAGACTGCTAAACACTTGTGTATATGTCGAACTAAGTTTTGTTTCACAACTGAAAGATAGGTCAAGAGAAGTTTTTGTCCCGGCATATTTTAACAAGAGGGTGTCATGGACTTGTTTGTTTTCAAAGTAATAAAAATCTAGAGTCGTCACGGCATAAATATTAATATCGTAGGTACGTTACTAAATTATATAAAATTATAATGACGGGGTCCAAAATTATTATCTTAATATTAATTTATTTAAAATAAAGTTTAAATTAATTTTATTTGACTTTTAATATTTAATTTTGATAATTTACATTTTAGACCCTAAACTTATAATATTGACATTTTAAAACCTAAACTATTATATTGGTTATTTTAACCCTTAAATATTATTAATTGTCAAATATAACCTTAGAGTATTAAATTACTATTTCAGGAAACTTACTAAATACAGAAACTTGCTGATTTAGGAAACTTGCTAAAATGAAAAGTTTCTAAAAATGGAAAGAAACCTAAAAGGAGTAATCTGATTTAAAATGAGCTTATGAATAATAAAGACGACCATTAATTCGTGCAGATTCGCTGAAGACGGAGTAACTCCCTATCCTTGTGTTTCTGACATGGTTTCTTCTGCGGTTTGAGGTATAGATATTCTACCTTTTTAGTAAAGGCCACCCCTTTCTCTTTTGTTTACTGCTTTGATTATGATCCTTTCAGTTAAGTCATTGCTATATGATGAGGCAAAAAATGATCCGTTTTTAGGGGGTCATTTAAGCCCGGAATTGAATTTATTTGATCAAATATTGCCCTAAATCGTTCCTTTTGTGATTTTAGGTACTTTTGGAATGAATTCTGGAAAAGGAAGCATTTCGGACGTTTTTGGAGCATAAAAGTGAAGAAAACGGCAAAGTCTTAATTTTTCTTGCTGGGTACAGTACCTGACGGCGTCACCAATTCCTTAATGACGGCGTCAAGAGGAAAACAAGAGGTGAAGAGGGTAGAGTCCATGAAAATCCAGAATGTTTTTACACTAGGGCGTGACGGCGTCACCATAGGCCGTCACGGTCCCTTTACTCTTGACGGCCCAGAAGAAAAACACTCTTGACAGCGTCAGATCTGGATCTAGGCAATCCGATTTTATTATAGGCGGCGGGTTGACGGCGTCAGAATTTTGTTCTTGATGCCGTCACCTTAGAAAATCTATATATAGTCTTTGTAATTTTCATTCAAAAGAGAGGAGAATTTTAGGGACGACTTGAATAAACCCTAGCACGATTTTAACAGTATTTTCAAGGGTTTTCACCCCTTGAATCCTTTCATGTTCAATTAAGATAAGTATCCTTTCAATTCATTCAATATGTCTATGTGTTGTTTGAATATATCTTACGCTTGTCTTGATTTCAACATGCTAGGCTAGATCTCTTGTGTGTTTGCTTAGATGTAATGAAACCTAGATGTTGATTATAGGTTGATTGCTTATTTATAGTTGTAATGGATGAATGATTTCGATGTTAGGCTTAAGAAAACTGGCAGACTTCCATAGTGTAACTTGCTTGAACGTCTTAAGAAGCATGAACCAATGCATACTAGGTTTTTATGGTTGTATTTAATGCATGAGCGAATTCTAGTGATCCCATGTTAGGAGCTTCTTGCAGGCTCGACATAGGAGTGAAGTAGGAGCTTATAGAGTTGGGGAAATACGTACGCCACCCCACGATTGATATTAAGGAATATAACCTGTAAAAGATATCTAGGGAGTAATGAAATCTAAGTAAACACAATTCTCCCATTTATTGTTCACACCACTAGTTTAATTAGCTTTATTTACATTTTTGTTATTTTATTTTGATTGCATCTTTAGTTATTGGGTTAGTTGATTAACAACTAATTCCAACCACTCTTCCAAAACCCGAGATTTTAATTGCTTTTATAAAATATAGAAAATACAAAAAGAATCATCCCTTGCCTCTAGACCTAGTTTTTAGGCTTTCTAATCCTAGCGACACTATTCCTGAGTTGAACGATCAATCTCCCGGTACTTGTCACTATACTATACTATAACGATCAGGTACACTGCCTGGTGGGGGTTGTAAGCTTCTCGAGATCCCTTGAGAGGTAAAGCCTGGTGCAATTCTCATGCATCACTATGTTCCCTTTGTTTGATTCGTATTTGTTGATACTTGACATTGATATGAGCTTGATATTCATTTGAATGCTATACTTCTTTCCTATAGCATTTCCTATTTCTATGCCCTATTTGTTGTTCATTATGTGATTAATTTGTAGCCAGTCATGGGGAGTCCATGGCCTTGCCACTGATGCACCAGTGGTATTGACACTATCTGTGGAGGTGGGTTTTAGTCCACAACGTTCCCTTTAATCTAGCTATTCAGGCCTATATTTATTATTGTATATGTTTACTTAGCCTAGAGCTTTGTGCATATATATTTGTTTTGCAGGGGGCGTATGGATGCATCCTAGGTACTCAGTTTAGTATTATTTGGTGAATGTTTTGGTGTGTGTGCAATACACCCCTTTCACATATGGTACAATGGAGGTCATGACTCCTATGTACAATTAGTATATATATGGTTGTGCATTCCTATTTGTTCTACTTCTCTATGATTCTTATTATCTTGTCATCTCTAATGTGATTAACTTATGCTTGCTTTATTTCTTTTGCTTACACTTATGACTCATTTCTCTTCTTTGAGTGTTTGATATCCATTATCCGTATTTCCTTTAATCATATTCTATGTTTTCATATTCTTGATTTCTATCTTAGCAGGTTCGCTTAGACTTATGTCGTATTCACCTTCGTTTTCCTTTTGTTATTAGTTTTCATTTGTTTATATCTGTTCACTGGGCTTTTTAAGCTCAGCCGCATTTCTTTTCCTGCGGCAGGTTTTAGAAGGAAGAAGAGTGCTTAGGAGCTCTTAGTGGACTACATTGTTGATACCCTTCCATGGATTAGAGTTTTTGACTTAGAGTTTTCCTTTTGGTTCTTAGCTTGTTATTAGTTTTGGAAGTTGTAATGTTTAGAATTAGTCCTTTATATTTTCATTAGAACTGATTTGTAACCCTTGTATTAGTAATGTATTTCCGCTTACTTGTGTTTTGATTTGACTCCAAAATACTACACTTTAGCCCTTTCGGGTTGGGGTGTTACAGTCCGGTTAAAAATAATAGCATGTATTCCCCCCAAGGATTTGTAAAACAATTAAGTAATAGAAAGTAGGGCTATAAACTCACCGTGAGTTGGATGGTTAAGTTGGGAAACCTCTATGTGCAACCTAAAATAGAATGTTGCGACTTGGGTTGGAATAATGTCTAAGAAAACATAAACGTGCCTATATATGTCTTTATATTGTTCATGATGTAGTACTTTGATAGGTTGTGTATGTCATTATATAAAAATGGTTTATGAAACATGTTTACTTTATATCTTGTACTCTGATAGGTTCGGGCCATCATAATTCAGAGGTCATGCAGTAAACGTTCGAGGAGCTAGGATACTTTAATTCATAAATCCAGCAACTCGTCGATCCGTTTACCTAAATGAAACCCCTCACATGAAGCTCCCTAGTGTTGTAGTATTTGATAGAAAATATATGTTTTTGATCTTTAAAAGTTACATGTCCGAAAGTTGAATAAACTTAGGAAAGTTTATTTTGAATGAAGATTGTTATCTTTAAAAGTTTATTAAGCCTAGAATGGATATGATATTACTTGCAAAGTCTCATGGTCATTGGATGGAGTAGATCCAAATTGGTTGATTATGTTATGACTAACACTTTAGTTCATGTTTTCGACTTAGAAAGCCATAAGGTCTTTAGCCGTGGCTTTGCCGTGACTTTGGTCATGGCTACCATGGTCTTGAGACTCATCCTTGGCCCTTAGCCGTGGTTGTGGTCTCGGCTTAAGGCCACTAGACCTCTTGGCTTTACTTAGCCATAACCAATACATGGTCATTTGGGTATTAAAAAGTGGCTGTTAAGAATTTGAAGAAAAATATCACTCGTTATGCGTTTTCAGGGTTCGAGCTTCTTTTACCCTGAACGAAAACGTCGTTCCAGACAACTTTCGTGTTTTAACTTTTTGATGAATCAGATCAGAAGGACCTCGTTCAAAAAGATAGATTCCTAAACAACTTGTGTGGCAGTTTCGGTGTTTTGGTTTTGTTAACTTCTTTTGGTCGTATCTTTTTACTCATGTACTCGTTTTGGGTGATTTAAATTGCTATGTTTTTCTTGTAAAGCCCTCTTTAACAGTATGTAACTTCCCAATATCATGTTTATTATATTTTGGACATTTTTCCTAACATAAGTCACTAGCTTTCTTGTTTACTTTATATAAAGTTAACATATAGTTCCCTTAACTTGTTTTAAAGGTTTTTGTACATCATGAACACAATATAAAGACCATATATAGCATAAATGAAGTATGAGAAGCATGTAAATGATATTGAGTAAGAGAGTGTGTTAGGTTTCTTACAACTTTTGGCTTTCTAAAGAAAGGAAGTTAATAACAAGGATTAGGACTTTGATTGAGCAATCTCTCCACACTTCTAGCAATCCTTCTACACCTTTGTGTTTTTAAAGGATTTTGTGTTGAGATCTTAGCGGTGACTTGAGTGAATTTAAACTCATGAGGATCACCAAAGATTGCAAAGAATTGGATGTAGTTTACTTATAGCTTGAATTCTTGAGAAAATACTTGAAGTATAAGATCAAATGAAGAGAGTTTGTGTTGTTTATGGTGGTGAACGACCAAGAGGGAGGGGAGGGAGGTTTTATAGCCTTGTTTTAGTCAAAGGAGGTGCAAAATATTTGACTAAACCAAGCTTGTATGCAAAGCTTTGCAAGGTGTTGCAAGATTAGGCTAAACTTGGAGCCTAAGTTGCAAGGTGTAATGATCTAGTGAAAACAAGAGATGAAGAGTCTCCAAGACTCTTCCTAGAGTTGGTTAGGATGAGGAGGGGTGACTAGGTGGTTTAAACTTGGTATTATCTAGTTTACGGAGTCAGTTTTGGTTCCGTTAATCGCTAACTGTAAGTCGTTAAGTCACGAAACGTAAAACTGGGTATCGTAAAAATACGAAACTTGAAAGAATGATTAAACTTTTCAATATACTCTATAATAAAATATAAAATGAGTGGTAAGTTCCATTGGGTTGCTTAAACCCTGTTAAAACTAGAAACGCGGGTCTAAAACGCGTAATACGTAAAATGTACGAAAGTTGTGAAAAACTGAGAAAAGTAAAATGTAACTTTTCTAATATGATGATAATGAATTAAAATGGCCTATAATGTCTAGACTGGGGTTAGTCTAGTGTCGGTTGGTATTTAATGTCTTTTAGACGTAAAACCGTAAGCCTAAAAATCGAGGAATGATTTATAAAATCAAGGAATGATTTTTGGTCAAAGGAGGAGCAAAAAATATGTTGACTTTTCCAAAAATATAAAAGTTTCTAATCGTCTTAGAAAATGCGGTGCAGGTATAGGCTAAGGTTGCGGATAAGTAAAAGTGCTTAAAACGCAAATTTCTGTTTTGTAAGGCACTTGTTCTATTTGGTAACATTTTAACTTAATTATTAAAAATTCTCTAATTGATCATGAGTGTACTAAACATTAATCTGATGCGAGAAAAATTTGTGCAGTTGGTTTTCGTTATGCGCTGGGTGTTTAAACGACGTTTAAACCAAACGTATAGTTTCTTAATAACTTTTACAAAAATGATCCGATGAGCATCAAACTTTTATTTTATTATGGGAATAATTTATCTCACGAGAATATGAAATAAAAATTTCGGAAATGAATAGTGAAAGTGAATAGTAAAAATGAATATTAAAAATTCGGGATTGGATAGTAACCTGAAAATGCGAATTGTTACAGTTTTACCACCTTAACGGGAATTTCGTCCCGGAATTCAGTGTGTGTTATCTAATGTTGAAGTGTTTAGGAGAGAGTGTGGGTATATGCTGCGATTTCTAATCTCCGTGTTTCTAAATTTCTAGTCATAAAATGTGTTATGTACCATTATAAGTTTTTTGGTGGAGACATAAGTTGGTAATCTAAAGGGTTTGCTAAAATTTTATAGCGTCCAATATATCTTAAGTTTGGCTTTTCCCGTTTCTCATAACGAATCATAACTTATGGTATCGAGGCTTTCAAGAAACTTTAATTCCTACTATGGAGTTTTTGAAAGTTAACGCCTTACATCTTTGTAACTTTTCTGAAAAATAGTGTGTAGCGTGCAGCCTAATGTTGTGATATTTGTTGTAGGGAAGTTTAGCTAGTGGCAAGTGGTTATCCAAACCATTTTTAAAATTGATTATGTCTTAGGTAGTTTTGGGATGAAGGCAATATCGTATAATGTCTATGTCAACTAATGTTTAAAAGAAATGTGATACTGTGAAGTTTTACATACTGACTTATAATGGGTTTTCAGGTAATGATGTGATATATGAATGATCAGAAGAGTGTAGTGTATGCTTACCATTAATATTGGTAGAGATATCAAGTTTGCTTTAAAATTTTAAGAGATTTTAAAGGTTTATGACCGAATGGTATCCTTAGGACCTAAACAGGCTAGTACTTCTACGGGATAAAGAGAAGAATTGATAACTATCCCAAGATAGTAGTTCGGATTATCTTATAAATGAAAACTTTCAAGAATGAAATTAGGTAGTACAAATAAGGTGTTAAGATCTTGCTGAGTGGTTGATGCATGGTTTTGCAACCTTGCAAAAGGTTTTACCTCTCAATGGATCTCAAGAGGCTTGCAATCCCCACCAGGCAGTGTACATGACCGATGTAGTATAGTGTAGTGGCAAGTACCGGGGGATTGATCGTTCTCTCGGGGAATAGTGTCGCTAGGATCAAAACTTAATTAAACTAGGTCTAGAGGTGAGGGATGATTCTTTTTGTATTTTTATAGTTTTTTAGAAAGCAAGTAAAAATCTCTGGTTTTGGAAGAGTGGGCGGAATTAGTTGCTAGTCAACTAACCCAATTAACTACTAATGTAACAAAAATAAAAAAACAAGAAAGTAAATGTGGAGAAAAACAATAATAAGAGAAACGTGTTTACTTAGATTTCACTACCCCTTAGCTATCTTTTACTAGTTGATTAGTTTGTTACAATTGCGTGGATGACGGGTTATATTCCTTAATACCATTCGTAGGGCCGTGTACGATATTCCCTAACTTTATAAGCTTCTACCCATTCCTATGTCGAGCCGACTACTAGCTCCTAACATGGCCTCCTTAGTAGTTACTTATGCATTAAATACAACCAATTAATCTTAGTACACATCCGATCATGTTTCTTAAGACGTTCAAGCATGTTACCAATTGGAAGTCTGCCAGTTTTCTTAAGCCTTACATCGAAATCATTCATCCATTACAATTAATAACAACCAACCAACCAATAATCAATAGCTATGTTTCATTACATCTAAGCAAACACAAAGAAAACCTAGCCTAACATGTTAAAGTAAAGACAAGCATAAGATAGAATCAAACAACACATAGATATATTTAATGATTATTGGAAGACTAATCTTTATTAGAACACGGATGATAAAAGGGTGAAAAACACTGTAAAATTCGACCTAGGGTTTCCCCACAAGTTCTCCCAAAAGTCTCTCTAAAATTCTCCTTTTAATATGAAAATTAGAAAACTATATATAAATTTTAGGGGCTGACGGCGTCACGTGTAGACTCTGACGCCGTCAACTGGCCGCCAAAAAATTCCTCGTATTGCCTAGATCCAGATTTGACGCTGTCATGTATTAATATTCTCATGGCCGTCAAGAGCAAATTACACGTGACGGCCTTGGTGACGGCGTCACGTGTTGAATTTCAAAAACATTCTGGCACATCTTGTTATACCTTTTTATCCACCTCTTTGCCATAACGTGACGCCGTCACAAGCAATACGTGAGGCCGTCAAGTACAAATTCCAGCTTGATTTGGAGACTTTTCCGTTTTCTTCACTTTTCGCTCCAAAAACGTTCAAAATGCTTCTTTTTACAGATTTCTTCTCCAAAGTATCTAAAATGACAAAAGGAACAATTTAGAGCAATATTTGATCAAATAATCTCGACTTAGGGCTTAAATGACCCCCTAAAAGCGGTACACTTTTCGTCTCATCAAATACCCTTACACTTGAGATTTGCTTATCCTCAAGCAAATGCGCTTTTATTCTAATCAAAATACATGCTAGGGGTCATTTAACACTAATATAAAAGTAATTACAACAAATAATCGTTCCACTTAAACCAAAACAAGCACGAAAATTATACACTAGCACCTCACAAATAGTGTTTAGATTCTCACATCTCTCGGGTGTAATAAAAGTATATATCACAATATGAAAATGGAAAATATCTCTCACTACCTGTCATAGCACATAGATTACCATAGGCTTGGGAAAGGATCAAACCTCCACCACTTGCCATAAGCACCTAGGATAAACTATCAAAGATGTCTTTTAAAAGGGTTATAACGTGAGGTGTAGGGATATGATAAACACGGTTTTGTTGGATAAAGGAAATCTTTATTGGTGGCGAGTTAATCATCTTGCAATTACATGTACAATGTGGCGTTGCTAAGCCAAGACTCGACTCGACTTAAGCTAATCATAAACTAATAAAACATAAAAGGAAACGGGATGGTAGTCCGTATGTTTTTTTCTCTTTTTCTTTTTCTTTTTTTTTTTCTTTTTCTTGATTTTTCGATTTTTTTTTCTTCATACACTCTTGCCCGACCATCCAAAATAATACATCATAGGGGATTTGCATTCCCCTTACACTTGAATTTTTACATACTTTACAATCAACTATTCTAATGACTCGAATTAAGATAATCAAAACACTTGGAGTACTCTTTAAAATTAACGAACATATGAGGGTAATAAATAATGTTCTTCCCCAATACTCCATTACAATAGCACTTTACCCATGAGCCCCAATTGTCCCAAAACAATATGTACAAGATATGACTCGACTTATCAACCATGTAATCAATTAGACAATTAACTAAGGGTTTAAACATGTAACAATAATGCACTAAAGATGAGTGCATACAAGGAAGGCTAAGGCGATTTGGTTGCACATTTGGGTTGGATTGTAAAAAAATTCTTCCTTTAAGTAAAATGCTTAAAGTTAGAAACGAAAAAGATAGGCTCGGAGGGGTGTACTAGGGGTATCGTGTACTAAAAATGAGTACAATGCAAAGGTGTGAGAAAAATTAATTGACTTCACTAGTCAAGTAATTATGACTTCATTGGTCAAGTAATTATGATACAGGTTTACCACAAGGGTGATCCTAATGCCTCTTATCATGTAGTAAATCCTAACTACACGAATGTAGTCTCACTAGCGGTCTCGGGATGCATCACTAACTCAAGTTCTATAATCTAAGTACTACCGGTACACTCATAAGTATCTTTTCCTAACAAATCTAGGGGCGAACCTCACATATTTGGGGTGGAAAATTTTGAGTGGTACGGTTTTTCGTGCTAGTCATACAACTCCTATCTATGAGACGCTCATTAAGACTAAAGCTTCACTCCTAAATGTTGTAAAAAATTTTAAATTTGGCGCTAAAATTTCCCTAACAAGTATTTCTCTTAGTTTTATTACACAACTACTTTTAAACAAACAAACTCAAGTGCAAGTGTATTCTCTAAGGTATCATCATTTACCCTCCCCTTACACTTAGGCTGAACATTGTCCCCAATGTTCAATAAAAAGGATGTAAAAGTAATGAAAGTAAAAGAATGAGACAAATACTCCTCTGATTTGTTCGGTGTGGATAATGTGATAACATGGTTAGATCCTCCTCCAAGAAAATGAACGTTGAAAGCTTCTTTCTAGAAATATAAATCATCTTCTTGTCGAATATAACCTGTTAAACCTGAGAAAACAATAATGGCAAACCTCGCATAAAATCGGCGGCAATCTATATATATACTAAAATCCTAGAAAGCAAATTAAGATATAATGCTTGTGGAATGAATGTCTGCAGAGTTACTGGAGTTTATAAAACTAAAGATTTAACAAAAACTCTACGACTCCGGCAGAAAAACAAAACTCGCAAAATTTCCAGAATTTTACACTTGATGCCGTCAGGTTATAACCTTGACGCCGTCAGAAGTGACCTGCAGAAATTTCATGTCAAGTTTCCGGAAAATTTCTGAAAAAACTCACGCCTTAATTCCTGGAAATCCAGCAAAACATCATTATGACTCGATACAAACATTTGACTCAAACAAATACTAATATGCACATTCATTAAATATTGTTGTGGTTCATGTCCAAACTCATTCTTAGAAACAAATTTAGATTTCCCTTACACTTATCTTTTGCGAAATACCTTTATATGTAATCAAGACGAGTTAAAGACAAAGTAAAGCATTTTCACAATTTATCTTGAAACATGAGTCATAACCAATAAAAATAAAACATGCATACGGAAACAAATAAAATCAAACAAACAACATCAAACAAATAAGGCTTGGGTTGCCTCCCAAGAAGCGCTTTTCCTTATTTACGAGTCTTTTAGCTAGACTCAAGGTCACGGGCTACGTTTTCCTTTCCCACTTTTCAATTGATTCTCTTAACCTTTGAGCTACTTCCATGTCAACTTTATACTTAGGCCCAAGGATTAAGCAATTTTTATAGTAAAGGCTCCTCTTCTCACAAACAAAATTCATTCCTTTATTCTTATCTTCTTCGTTAATGTCCGCGATTGCACTAATGTTATCCATATCAAGTTGAGGCACATAACGAAATTCCTTCATTTTATTAGGCATCCTATAGGTGATCCTATCGATTTCATTAGAAAATTGGACCGTTCTTTCTATTTGATCGTGTTTTAACTTGGACTCCTCAATAAATGGCTTAGCTAATACAACATGGGATAAGCGACAATCTATAACATTAGCCAAGTCTTCAACAACTATAAAGTCAATGCTATAAGTAAAGTTCCCAACAAAGACATGTAAATCTCTAACTCTCCCGACAAAATTACAAACTCCACCGGGGTATTTGAGATCTCTCCTAGGTTCGAGTCTTGTTTTTACTATATCATTATAAACACTTGAAGACATAATGTTGATTGGGGATTCAAAATCAATGTAAGCTTGATCAATATGTTTATACCCAATCATGCACGGTATCTTCACATTCCTAGAGATACCTCTCTTAAACTTAGGGTCAATATTAACGAAAGGGGGCCGAGGATTATCAACAAAATTGTTATAGTAAGCGATCTCCTCCTTAGTGGGGTATAAATTGAAATAATCATTATCAAGACCCCCCTCTTCTTCTTCCTTAACATCATCCACAATTGCCAAGTCATTGGGTCCTAATTCCTTATCTAGGTCCATGGCTATTGCTAAGTTATTAAGCGCATAATCAAGTTCAATATCAACCAACCTATTGAGCTCTCTAAGTTCCCTAATCTCACTATCAATCTATTCACACAACAAAGCAACTTCGCTAGGTGAAAGGGGTGGATTCGCGTTTTCTATAGTGGCCAACGGAATAATCAATGAGGATTGTACGAAAAAACACACAAAGAAAAGATAGACTAAAGAAAACCTATTAAAATAAAATAAAAATCTTACTAGAAAGGAATCTAGCAAGTAGACATAATAAAAATAAATTTCAATCTAAACAATAACTATTCCCCGGCAGCGGCGCCAGAAACTTGATGCGTGGTTTTGTAACCTTGCAAAATGTTTTACCTCTCAAGGGATCTCAAGAGGCTTGCAATCCCCACCAGGCAGTGTACCTGACCGATGTAGTATAGTGTAGTAGCAAGTACCGAGGGATTGATCATTCTCTCAGGGAATAGTGTCGTTAGGATCAAAACTTAATTAAACTAGGTCTAAAGGTGAGGGATGATTCTTTTTGTATTTTTATAGTTTTTTAGAAAGCAAGTAAAAATCTCGGGTTTTGGAAGAGTGGGCGGAATTAGTTGCTAGTCAACTAACCCAATTAACTACTAATTCAATAAAAATAAAATAACAAGAAAGTAAATGTGGAGAAAAACAATAATAAAAGAAACCTGTTTACTTAGATTTCACTACTCCCTAGCTATCTTTTACTAGTTGATTAGTTTGTTACAATTGCGTGGATGATGGGTTATATTCCTTAATACCATTCGTAGGGCCGTGTACGATCTTCCCTAACTCTATAAGCTTCTACCTCTTCCTATGTCGAGCCGACTACTAGTTCCTAACATGGCCTCCTTAGTAGTTACTTATGCATTAAATACAACCAATTAATCGTAGTACACATCCGATCATGTTTCTTAAGACGTTTAACCATGTTACCAATTGGAAGTCTGCCAGTTTTCTTAAGCCTAACATCGAAATCATTCATCCATTAGAATTAATAACAAACAACCAACCAATAATCAATAGCTAGGTTTCATTACATATAAGCAAACACAAAGAAAACCTAGCTTAGCATATTAAAGTAAAGACAAGCATAAGATAGAATCAAACAACACATAGACATATTGAATGATTTTTGGAAGACTTATCTTTATTAGAACATGGATGATAAAAGGGTGAAAAACCCTGTAAAATTCGACCTAGGGTTTCCCACAAGTTCTCCCAAAAGTCTCTTTTAAATTCTCCTTTTAATACATGAAAATTAGAAAACTATATATAGATTTTAGGGGCTGACGCGTCACGTGTAGATTCTGACGCCGTCAACTCGCCGCCAAAGAATTGCTCGTATTACCTAGATCCAGATTTGATGCCATCATGTATTAATCTTCTCATGGCCGTCAAGAGCAAATTACACGTGACGGCCTTGGTGATGCCGTCACGTGTTGAATTCCAAAAACATTCTGGCGTGTCTCGTTATACCTTTTTATCCACCTCTTTGCCATAACGTGACACCGTCACAAGCAATACATGACGCCGTCAAGTACAAATTCCAGCTTGATTTGGAGACTTTGCCGTTTTCTTCACTTTTCGCTCAAAAAACGTCCAAAATGCTTCTTGTTCCAGATTTCTTCTTCAAAGTACCTAAAATGACAAAAGGAACGATTTAGGGCAATATTTGATCAAATAATCTCGATTAGGGCTTAAATGACCCCCTAAAAGCGGTATACTTTTCGTCTCATCAGTGGTAAGACACTATCATGTCTCTAGATATTTTTAAAGAATTTTGGTGGTTTATCGAGTTCAAGTAGGAAATTAATCTGAACATAACCCTAGTAAAACTATTATCAGTATTTGAAAATTTTAAGTCGAACATAGTTAGTCAGACTATGTTCCACTATCCGTAGGTTAAATATAGGTGACTAGACTATATTTAGCAGCGGTTCGATAAATTTTTCAAATACTTGAATTAGGTATACTTTTGATATGTATGTTGCTTTTGAGAAAATGTCGACTAAGCAAAGGCGATGTCAAACCATTCAGTTGCAAGTCCCGCCCATACAAGACTTGTAACCTATGTTTTCACATTCCATTGCATAGAAGATAGTATGGGTGGATATGTGTGGAAAGGAAGTTTTAAGTAGTTCTAAAACAGTCTATACATGGCTAGGATCATGAACTTTTAACAATGAAGGTTTTAGAAGAGAACTTTGATGAATGTAAAGAAAGTTGCTGAAATTCAGCTTTTGTAGATGATGGATTAGTTTATCCTTTAGAAAAATCATATCTTGTGTTTCCATTAGGAAAATCGATAGAATGTGACGGGTTTTATGTAAAACAATATCATGTAAGGTTTCTAAGATAATTTCTAGAGACTATTAAAATGTCTGAGAAATGGGAGAGACGATTGTGTAGTTCACAATGTTTGGGAGGTAGACTAGACCATTGTTTGACTTAAAATATTTGAGAAATGATTAAGACCATTGTATCACACAATGTCTGAGAAATGAATTAGACCATTGTTTTATTTACAGTGTCTGGGGATGTAATTGAGACCACTGTATCACTCACAATGTCTGGGGATGTAATAGAGACTACTGTGGGACTTACAGTGTCTGAGGATGTAATAGAGACCATTGTATCTTACAATGTCTTGGAAAATAGACGAGACCATTGTATCATTTACAATGTTTGAGAAATAAGAAAGACCATTGCAATTAGTTACAATGTCTTGGACATAAAATGTTGGAATAGGAACATGATTGGGAGAATGTGATTGTGCCGTAATGCCTTTAGGACAGGCATACGTAGATATGTTTAGTCCATTGTTTAGATAAAATGATTGAAAATATATTGAGTGTATATATCAATATACTAGTATGTTTGTGTAGCATAACATGCCTAAAAGTCACATAATCGTCTGGAGGATGGAAGGCACAAATAGCAAAAGGTTATAAAATATTTTTGTGGAAAAGCAGTTATAGTTTAGGTCTCAATTAGACCCGTTTCTCTATAACTATAGCTCTGATACCAATCTGTAACACCCTAATTTCGTGATACGCAGCGGAATTCAAACTGGGTGTTACTTAAGGGCACAACAGTTAAAACAATAGAAAACAAACTCTAATTAAGTCGTTTTAAAAGATTTATCATTCGAATTATATAAATATCAGAGATTACAAAATGAGGTCCCGGATGGTTCCATGTTTATAAATTACATTAAATGAGTTTTCGAATGTTAATAAAATTTATAGCCCTCTTGAATATCCGTGCTCCTCCGTGCCAATCTCTAACATCATGGACCTGAAATACATGCTTAAAACGAGGTGCGATCCCCTACAAAGGGGACTAAAAATACAAAGTCTACAAAGGCTAGAAAGCCACTCACCATGTGACAAGTGTCCACCACCCACTCTCTCCCATTTTTCTTTTTAAATTCGGTTAGTGGGCATTTTGGTCATTTTAACTCGTTTCTTTATTCCACCCTAAAACTTCAAATGCAAATATCTTTCAAACGACAAACTTTTACGAAAAACCGATTTCATCATGATTTTTAAAATTTAATCCTCTTTAATTTGGTATAAATCTTGTTAAATATTTCAAACTTTTTTTTTACATATAAAGTGGGTCTTGATTTTCTTGATTTTTTTGTCATTTTCGGCCCTATTTTTTACCCTTATAAATGTCGAATCGTTAAAAACTTAAAACATGAAAGTTATAGATTTTTGTTCACTCTTCACACAGGTTTTTGAATCACTCAAATCCGATCTCATATGAGTAAGATAACACACGTTAAAGATGGTGTTTAACTCATATTTGTTGCACACAATGTGTTTGATGAAATGTCTAGCTTATATATTTTGTGTTAAAATTAAGCTAAATGCACTAATTTTTGTTTCTCAATGCAATATTAATCATTTTATTAATGTAAGACTCAAAAAGTAAAGTTTTTTAATCATTACATTTTTAAAATATACATTTAGTTCATCAGTTAGGTTATTAGGTTCATCTGTTAGGTTACTTTGTATCATCAGTTTTTATGGTAACATTTTTGACTAATTGATGAACCTATACACATAACACATGAAAAATAATTATAAATTTATCAATTAGTCAATAACTGATAAACAAACTGATGAACCTAAAATTAATGAACCTAACTGATGAACCAAAAAATCAATGAACCTAACTGATAAACCTATAATTAGTCAATAACTGATGAACCTATAATTATAGGTTCATCAGTTAGTCAATAACTGATGAACCCAAACATTTGATCAAATTTGATGAACCTGAAATTGATGAATCTGAAAAAATTGATGAACCAAAGTAACTGATGAACAAAATGTCTAACTGATGAACCTATAACCTATAACTTAACTTATGAACAAAACATAACCTAACTGATAAACCTAATAACCTAACTGATGAACGTAATAACTTAACTGGTGAACTAAATGTATATTTTAAAAATATAATGATTAAAAAATATCACTTTTTGAATCTTACATTAATAAAATTATTAATAATGCGTTGTGGGACAAAAATAAGTGCATTTAACTAAATGTTAAGACAAAAAATCTAAGCTAAACATTTCATCAAACACATTATGTGCAACAAATATGACTAAAACGTCATCTTTAACGTGCGATATCTCACTCATATCATATCGGATTTGAGTGATTGAAATTTCTGGGTAAAGAGTGAATCAAAATCTACAACTTTCGTGTTTTAAGTATATTATGATTCGGCAATTTTTAAGGTAAAAAATAGGGTCGAAAATAGCAAAAACATCAAGAAAATCATGACCAAATGAATATGTCAAAAAAAATGTTTCGAAAAAATTAAAAAGATTTATACCAAATTATAGAGAATCAAATTTTAAAAATTATGGTGAAATCGGTTTTTTCTAAAAGTTTTTCGTTTAAGAGATATATGCGTTTGAAAATTGAGGTGGAAAAGAAAAAATGGGTGAAAAGATCAAATTACCCTTGGGTGGATTTTATGTATAATTTAGAGTGGGGGACACGTGTCACACTATGAATGGCTTTGTAATTTTTCTTACTTTGCAAGGGATCCGTATTCGTCAACACAAAGGTTGAGTGAAATTCATAGAGTTTATTAAATGGTTGAACACAATATGTTTGTAGTGTGAGTTCATTAGACTCACACCAATGGTTTGAAAATAAAATAGTTCTTATTTTATAATTGGACTAAGTCCTGTGTGTATTGATGCGTGGGATTGCGCGTTCGCAAAAGGTTTTACCTCTCGAGGGATCTCGAGAGGCTTGCAATCCCCACCAGGCAGTGTACCTGACCGATGTAGTATAGTGTAGTGGCAAGTACCGGGGGATTGATCGTTATACATGGAGAATAGTGTTCGTTAGGATCAAAACTTAATTAAACTAGCTCTAGAGGTGAGGGATAATTCTTTTTGTATATTTAGATTTTATGGAAAGCAAGTAAAAATCTCGGGTATTAGAAGAGTGGGCGAAATTAGTTGCTAGTCAACTAACCCAAATAACTACAAATGCAATAAAAATAAAATAACACGAAATTAAATGTTGAGAAAAACAATAATGAGAGAAACATGTTTACTTAGATTTCACTACTCCCTAGATATCTTTCATTAATTGAATAGTTTGTTACAATTTCGTGGATGACGGGTTATATTCCTTAATACCATTCGTGGGGCCGTGTACGATCTTCCCCAACTCTATAACCTTCTACCTCTTCCTATGTCGAGCCGACAACTAGCTCCTAACATGGCCTCCTTAGTAGCCACTCATGCATTAAATACAACCATTAAAATCGTAGTACACATCCGATTCATGTTTCTTAAGGCATTCAAGCACGTTACCAATTGGAGATTAGCCATTTTTCTTAAGCCTAACATCGAAATCATTCATCCACAACAACTAATAACAAACAATCAATAGCTAGGTTTCATTACATCTAAGCAAACACAAACAAACCTAGCCTAGCATGCTAAAGTAAAGACAAACATAAGATGGAATCAAACAACACATAGACATATTGAATGATTATTGAAAGACTTATCTTTATTCAAAAATGGATGAAAGAAGGGTTTGAAACCCTTACAATAAGGTGAAAATTCGGCATAGGGTTGGTGGTAAAGTTCCTCCAAAAGTTCTCTCTTTTATGAATGAAAATTAGAAAACTATATACAGAGATTACACGTCTGACGGTGTCACGTTGTAACTCTGACGCCATCAACTAGCCGCGAATACTCTTTTCGGATTGCGTAGATCCAGATCTGACGTCGTCACGTATGAATCTTCTCTTGGCCGTCACTTGTTAAATTGCTCTTGACGGCCTTGGAATCCCAAAGCATGACGCCGTCACTTGTTAAGTCCCAAAAATATTCTGGCGCGTCTCGTGTAAATTTTATATCCACCTCTTTGCCAACACATGACGCCGTCACATGCAAATATTGACGCTGTCAGGTACTATTTCCAGCTTGATTTTGGAGACTTTTCCGTTTTCTTCACTTTTCGCTCTAAAAACGTCCAAAATTCTTCCTTTTTCAGATTTCTTCTCCAAAGTACCTAAAATGACAAAAAGAACGATTTGAGGCAATATTTGATCAAATAATCACGACTTAGGGCTTAAATGACCCCCTAAAAGCGTAACACTTTTTGCCTCATCATGTATCCTTTTTCTATGCATGGGTTACGTTATTATTCACTCCATAGCATTGAACATTGTCTGGTATTTATTACACTAAGCTCAATTGGCGGATTTGTTCCCGGTAGGTATTCTGTCAGTATACCCTATTCAAATATAATGCTTTTGATTGAACGTACTAGGCCAATACAAACAGGATTCGTCAATCCCAATAGATCTATTCACAATATTCGCACTCACTAAAGCTAGTGATTAACTGGTTCATGATAAGGGACTTATGTTTGACAGCAATGGTACTTAGTGACAACAAAACAATTGGATAAGCATACAATTTAAAGGCATTGTGTTCGGTTGAAAATAATAGCATGTATTCCCCCCAAGGGTTTGTAAAACAATTAAGTAATAGAAAGTGGGGCTATGAACTCGCCATGAGTTGGATGGTTAAGATGGGAAACCTCTACATGCAACCTAAAATAGAATGTTGCGATTTAGGTTGGAACAATGTCTAAGAAAACATAAACGTGCCTATATATGTCTTTATATTGTTCATGATATAGTACTTTGATAGGTTGTGTATGTCGTTATATAAATATGGTTTATGAAACATGTTTAGTTTATATCTTGTACTACCGTTCGGGCCATCATAATTCAGAGGTCATGCAGTAAACGTTCGAGGAGCTAGGACACTTTAATTCGTAAATCCAGCAACTCGTCGATCCGTTTACCTAAATGAAACCCCTCACATGAAGCTCCCTGGTGTTGTAGTATTTGATAGAAAATATTTGTTTTTTATCTTTAAAAGTTACATGTCCGAAAGTTGAATAAACTTAGGAAATTTTCTTTTGAATGAAGATTGTTATCTTTATAAGTTTATTAAGCCTAGAATTGATATGATATTACTTGTAAAGTCTCATGTTCATTGGATGGAGTAGATCTAAATTGGTTGATTATGTTACGACTAACACTTTAGTTCATGTTTTCGACTTAAAAAGCCATAGCGTCTTTACCGTGGCTTTGCCATGACTTTGGTCATGGCTACCATGGTCTTGAGACGCATCCTTGGCTTTTAGCTGTGGTTGTGGTCTCATCCTAAGGCCATTAGATATCTTTTTACTTAGCCATAACCAATACATGGTCATTTGGGTATTAAAAAGGGCCTGTTAAGAATTTGAAGAGAAATATCACTCGTTATGCGTTTTCAGGGTTCGAGCTTCTTAAATCGTGAATGAAAACGTCATTCCGGACAACTTTCATGTTTTAACTTTTTGATGAATCGGACCAGAAGGGCCTTGTTCAAAAAGACAGGTTCCTAAACAGCTTGTTGTGGCAGTTTCGGTGTTTTGGTTTCGTTAACTTCTTTTGGTCGTATCTTTTGACTCGTGTACTCGTTTTGGGTGATTTAAATTGCTATATTTTCCTTGTAAATCCATCTTTAACAGTATGTAACTTCCCACTATCATGTTTATTCTATTTTGGTAATTTTTCCTAAGATAAGTCACTAGCTTTCTTGTTTACTTTATATAAAGTTAACATATAGTTCCCTTAACTTGTTTTAAAGGTTTTTGTACATCATGAACACAATATAAAGACCATATATAGCATAAATGAAGTATGAGAAGCATGTAAATAATATTGAGCAAGAGAGTGTGTTAGGGTTTCTTATAACTTTTGGCTTTCTAAAGAAAGGAAGTTAAGAACAAGGATTAGGACTTTGATTGAGCAATCTCTCCACACTTCTAGCAATCCTTCTACAACTTTGTATTCTTGAAGGATTTTGTGTTGAGATCTTAGGTGACTTGAGTGAATTTAAACTCGTGAGGATCACCAAAGATTGCAAGGAATTGGATGTAGTTTACTTGTAGCTTGAATTCTTGAGATAAAGATCAAATGAAGAGAGTTTGTGTTGTTTATGGTGTTGAACGACCAAGAGGGAGAGGAGGGAGGTTTTATAGCCTTGGTTTAGTCAAAGGAGGTGCAAAATATTTGACTAAACCAAGCTTGTATGCAAAGCTTTGCAAAGATTAGGCTAAACTTGGAGCCTAAGTTCCAAGGTGTAATGATCTAGTGAAAGCAAGAGATGAAGAGTCTCCAAGACTCTTCCTAGAGTTGGTTAGGATGAGGAGGGTGACTAGGTGGTTTAAACTTGGTATTATCTAGTTTACGGAGTCAGTTTTGGTTCCGTTAATCGCTAACTGTAAGTCGTTAAGTCACAAAACGTAAAACTGGGTATCGTAAAAATACGAAACTTGAAAGAATGATTAAACTTGTCAATATACATAATGCGTGGGATTGCGCCTACGTAAAAGGTTTTACCTCTCGAGGGATCTCGAGAAGCTTGCAATCCCCACCAGACAGTGTATCTGACCGATGTAGTGTAGTGTAGTGGCAAGTACCGGGGGATTGATCATTCTACGTGGGGAATAGTGTTCGTTAGGATCAAAACTTAATTAAACTAGGTCTAGAGGTGAGGGATGATTCTTTTTGTATTTTTACGGTTTATGGAAAGCAAGTAAAAATCTCGGGTATTGGAAGAGTGGGCGGAATTAGTTTCTAGTCAACTAACCCAATTAACTACAAATGCAATAAAAATAAAATAACAAGAAAGTAAATGTTGAGTAAAACAATAATGAGAGAAACGTGTTTACTTAGATTTCACTACTCCCTAGCTATCTTTCATTAATTGACTAGTTTGTTACAATTGCGTGGATGACGGGTTATATTCCTTAATACCATTCGTGGGGCCGTGTACGATCTTCCCCAACTCTATAAGCTTCTACCTTTTCCTATGTCGAACCGACAACTAGCTCCTAACATGGCCTCCTTAGTTGTCACTCGTGCATTAAATTCAACCATTAAAATCGTAGCACACATACGATTCATGTTTCATAAGACATTCAAGCAAGTTACCAATTGGAGATTAGCCAGTTTTCTTAAGCCTAACATCGAAATCATTCATCCACAACAACTAAAAACAAACAATCAACCAACAATCAATAGCTAGGTTTCATTACATCTAAGCAAACACAAACAAACCTAGCCTAGCATGTTAAAGTAAAGACAAGAATAAGATAGAATCAAACAACACATAGACATATTAAATGATTATTGGAAGACTTATCTTTATTCAAGCATGTATGAAAGAAGGGTTTGAAACCCTTACAAGAAGGTGAAAATTCGACTTAGGGTTTGTGGTAAAGTTCCTCAAAAAATTCTCTCTTTAATGAATGAAAATTAGAAAAATATATATAGAGATTACACGTCTGACGGCGTCACGTTGTAATGCTGACGCCGTCAACTAACCGCCAATACTCTTCTCTGATTGCCTGGATCCAGATCTGACGCCGTCACTTGTAATTCATCTCTTGGCCGTCACTTGTTAATTTGCTCTTGACGGCCTTGGCATCCTAAAGCATGACGCCGTCACTTGTTAAGTGCCAAAAACATTCTGGCGGGTCTCGTGGAAACTTCATATCCACCTATTTGCCAACACATGACGCTGTCACATGCAAATCTTGACGCCATGATGTGTTTCGAAAAGCTTTAAATTTATGAGACTAATTTTACCGATTCCTTATTACTCAAAACACACAGGTAAAAGTATAACCCTCGTTTATAGTTAAAGAGTTTTGGTAAGACCAGGTCGTTCCACAGGGACTATGGTATGCACTTATATATCAATTAGTTTAATCGAGATGATTTAGAAAACTTATGCAAATGATTCGAAATTCAGATATGGGACAAATATGATTACTTGGATAGTTCGTATAACTAAGTGATGGTATATGATAGTGATCTTAGTAGGATCAACAAACGAGTAGTTGTTTTCGTCAAAATAACGTCTCATTAGTTAATGGAAATGATTCAAGACTTACGTCTACTAGTCCTTACACGAGTGGTTGACAAGTATAAGTACTAGTTGCAACGTTTCAAACTTGATTGTTTATTTCAATACAAAAGCGATCTCTCCTTCAATTGATTAACATACATAGACATATGTTAAAAACTATAAAGTACTAGTTGAATCTTTCGACCCATTTCAATTAGTAATTATAATTAAAGAGATACACAATGGTTAATAGTTTAGAACACAGCAAGATCGTGACATAAACAGGAAATCAACAAGAGATCATAATCATAACCAAACACTTTATTATATTAACATATCCAAGCAACCATAAAGAGTTTAGCCTAACATGGCTTTAATAATCATACTTACAGTGGTAATATCGTATGAAATGATCGACATACTTTCTGAATTAATGTAATGAAGAAGCTACCGTCACTAGCGATCACCACAACTAATATCAAGAGAGTATTACAACGCTTATAGAACTTTGACTTTATTTATCACCCCAATAATTGGAACGAGGGATGGATTATTATCAGAGTTGTATTGGTTGTTGGGAGGAGTGTTGGTGTATTGGTGTAGTGAAATTGAGGCGAAATGAGGCTCTATTTATAGGCGAAGGGTGACTAGCCAGGCACTGTAATACGCCGCTCTTAAGGAAAAGGTCGGCGGGCTTTGTACTGAATACCGGCGATCATGATGATAGGCTACGGCGACCTTCAGATAATTTCTTGGGGCCAAAGGGTCATTAATAGAACTTGAAGGTCGGCGGGCTTCAGATATAAGATCGCCGCTCTTTACTTGATTCGACTTAAATTTTGTAAGAATTGATTCGTCCCCGTAACCTGTGCTTTTTACTATAAACTCGGCGCTCTTTACTTGAAATAGGCTTTATCATAAGATTAGCTTGAATTTGCATATTTTTCCATGTTTATTGAAGATCTCTGCCAAGAGGACCTGAAATGTATTTTCATGCAATTAAGTATCGAGTCCTTATAAATCATACAGAAACTAACAAATAACGCTATATAAAATATGTATAATTCGAGCGTCATCACGCCGACAGGTACTATTTCCACCTTGATTTTGGAGACTTTGCCGTTTTCTTCACTTTTCGCTCTAAAAACGTCCAAAATGCTTTCTTTTGCAGATTTCTTCTCCAAATTACCTAAAATGACAAAAGGAACGATTTGAGGCAATATTTGATCAAATAATCTCGACTTAGGGCTTAAATGACCCCTAAAGTGTAACACTTTTCGCCTCATCAAATACCCTTACACTTGAGATTTTCTTTTCCTCAAGCAAATGCACTTTTATTCTAATCAAAAAACAAGCTAGGGGTCATTTAACACTAATATAAAAGTAATTACAACAAATAATCTTTCCACTTCAACCAAAACAAGCATGGAAATTATACACTAGCACCTAACAAATAGTGTTTAGATACTCACATCTCTCGGGTGTAATAAAAGTATATATCACAAATGAAAATGGAAAATATCTCTCACTACTTGTCATAGCACATAGATTAGCATAGGCTTGGGAAAGGATCAAACCTCCATCACTTGGCGTAAGTACCTAGGATAAACTATCAAAGAAGTCTTTTAAAGGGTTATAACGTGAGGTGTAGGGATATGATAAACACGGTTTTGTTGGATAAAGGCAATCTTTACTGGTGGCGAGTTGATCATCTTGGTCAATTACATGTACAATGTGGCGTTGCTAAGCCAAGACTCGACTCGACTTAAGCTAATCATAAACTAACAAACATATAAAATAAACATAAAAGGAAACGGGATGGTAGTCCGTATGTTTTTTCTCTTTTTCTTTTTCAAATTTTTTTTTCTTTTTGTTGATTTTTTTTAATACACTCTTGCCCTACCCTCCAAAATAATAAATCGTAGGGAATTTGCATTCCCCTTACACTTGAGCTTTTACATACTTTACAATAAACTATTCTAATGACTCGAATTAAGATAATCAAAATGTTGGATCGATATACTCTGACCAAACTTAACTATAACTTGTAATGGTCTTAGTAATCTTTGAATAACTCAAAACTACTAATAATGAAACGCTGATATAACCTTGTAAAGTATGCGGAATCTACTAGCACAAAGCTAAGAAGAACTTTGAATTATATTAAAACCAACTTTGAATCTGCTTCTCTAAACACAGATTCACTAACAATCCCTAACTTTTCTAATATCGTATTCTAGTATTCGTACGTCTAATACCATCCTAAGGCTCCTTTTATAGGCATAAGGAAAACCTTAAGTCGGTTTACAATACTTGAACGACAAGTAAACTATCTCTAACTTATTCTAGAATATTCTAATAATATTACATAACAATCCTTAAACAATATTGCATATCAGTCCTTTATCTTAAAAGTACTTTGAATATTTTCCATGCACGAACAGTACTTGTTGGGAACGAAGTTTTACTATTTTATCAAGTCTCGGTCATTTGTAATAACTTTAGGTTGGTTAGTTATTATTTACTTTCATTTACATTTTGTATTAAGTTTACTAGGCTTAAGTTATGAAACCCATGGGCCTCCAAGCCCATACGAATTGATGAATGGAAGGAGAGGGAGTGTTGCCCTAGCTCCTTCCCTATAAATAGAATGCTTAGGTGTCACAACTCGTAATTTCATGTCCTGTTTCAAACGTCGAAATTCCAATTTTTATCTCGAAAAGTTACTATTCATTTTTACTATTCACAAAAAACTATTCATGCCCGAAATTTTTATTTCATATTCTCACAAGTTAAACTATTTTAACGGTAATCCGAGAGTTTGGCGCTCGTCGGATCATTTCTGCAAAAATCACGAAGCCGTGTCCGAGATTTACATTCAGGTTTAAACGTCCTTCCGGCACCTCGATATGTCCATAAAACAATATAAACAACAAAAATATGATTTTCTTTCATTTTACGACAATTCTTAAAGTTTTGGAATTTTACGTTTTTCAGTTCAGCGTTTTACGCGAATTACGCGTTTTTAACCCGCGTTTTCAGTTTTAACAGCGTTTAAGCAACCCGATGGAACTTACCATTCATTTTATATTTTATTATGGAGTATTTTGACAAGTTTAGTCATTCTTTCAAGTTTCATATTTTTACGATACCCGAATTTACGTTTCGCGATTTAAAACTTTACGTTTAGCGATTAACGGAACCAAAACCGACTCCGTGAACCAGATAACACCAAGCTTACTACATACTCATTCACTTTTACACATGTGCAGCCCCCCCCCCCCCTCAAAATATCTAGTCAACTTGACCAAGTATTTACTAAAATGCCATTGATTTAGATTTTTTATACATAAACACCTTTTTACACATATATACTTAGATCAAAAATCAAAAACTCATTTTTCTTCATCCTCTCCATCAAACTCACGACTTTTATCAAGATCCATGATCAATCCATTATTTTTCAAAGTACAAAGCATCAAAGTTGTTCATTTCATCATCCTAATCAAGAATCTTACAACAAAAACACAAGTAATCCAAGGTTTCTCATCATTTAATCACCTCATATTTCAAAGTGAGTTATCAAATTTATTTTCATGTTTTCATCTAATTAACATATGTATCTCATGGTATTCATGCTTAATTTCATGCACAAACTAGTTATACCACATTATTTTTGTTAACTTTTTGAACATACAAACCCTAGATTGTGATTTAGGTGTTCCTTTGTTAAATTAACATGATTACTAGTCATTAGGAACCCATGGCACCCTAAGAAAGTGTATGGTAGGATTAGTATAGTTTTGTGAAGTTTGCAAGAGTTTTGGTTGAGATTGAAACTAGTTTTGAACCTTGGAAATGGATTTGTAACAAGTTTATAAACATGCTGTCCTATTTTGTTAATTTCTGGAAAATCAGTAAACACCAAGGAAACTTTGGCCAAATTTTTAGAAAATACTTTAAAAAACGAATCCGTAGGCGAAAGAACGGATTAAAAAAAGTTTATAACGAAGAAGTTATGATTTTTGCAAGTTTAATGACGAAAACTATTTTCTGAAAATTGTACATGGTGTCCCACGATTTTCAATGGGCAATCTGAGGTGTAAAACTTGATCTAGCCATCCCGACTTATCAAAAATATATTAGTATGTTGTCCCACGATTTCGGGGATATAAAGAACGTAGAAAACAAGCTTATAACGACCAAGATATACACGTTTCAAAATCGGCGAAACTCTATTTATTCCCATCAGCTTTTTAGCAAAATATTACTAAGTATAGAAAAACAGTTTTTGTAAGACATCATGTTGAGAGCCAATTTACTCATTGATAAACTCATTTCTGGAAAATTTACATCATTGACAAAAAGTTAGTTCACCCAGCCTAGTTTTCAAAACATCCATCCGTTTGTCAAAAGGATTTATAACGAACAACTTATGGACTTCCAAACTTTCCCAAAAACTGCCCAGAATCTGCCAAAACAGCCCAAATACCTCACTTGACGGCTAATTATCTTTATGATCGAGACCTGTATGGACAAACTTCACTTCTGTGACTTTTTAGATATGGTGAAAATCTTCTCAAAACTACTGAGCTTATTTCCTAACTCTTAATATTCACTATTTCACGACTAGTTTTACCAGACCATTTTGTCACTAATAGAAGTAATAATACTTCTACGTACTAAATCCTAGATTTTCTATAAATACTACCAAAGTGCCAAATTCTTAACCATCGAAGTACTTATGATTACAAGCTTATTTATACGACTATTAAACGTTATTTCAAGGTTTTCAAAGCAAGGAATTCAACACTACCATTTATATATATACGATATATATATATTACGACTAGTTTTATAAGTCTAGTTAGACTTATTTTTCCCAAGTTATGGAAAAACATATTACTTTAACAATAACAAGTATTTTCAAGTTAACTGTGGTATAGGAACATGTGCATGGACATTCATAACATCATTTCATGATCTAAAGTAGATCGTACATCATTCATATTAGGTTGCGGCTAGTGTGCGCGCCTTGTTTTACAGCTCATTACATGTTCATGGTACCATCATATCAGGTGAGTCATAGCCCCTACTCTTTTAAATTTTTTTGCAAACTCTTTGGGGGAGAATACATGTTCGTTTTACTTAAACGCATTACTTGCTTTACATGGTTGATTACTCAAACATTTTCAGCTTTATCTAAATACTTGTTTGATTATCCGAGTACAAAACAATTCACTTGCTACATACTTGCTATTTACTCATGGACATGAGTGCATAAAGTTAAACTATTTACCGATTTCCTAAGATTTCCTAAGTTAAGGACCGGTAGCTACAATTACATGGGTATGTTTGATTACCTACAATTTCATGGGTATGTTTGATTACCTACAATTTCATGGGTATGTTTGATTACCTACAATTACATGGGTATGTTTGATTACCTACAATTTCATGGGTATGTTTGATTACCTACAATTACATGGGTATGTTTGATTACCTACAATTATTTGGGAGCGTAACCTCCTACATATAGCTAGAAAACCTTTTCGGTGCCTTGAACTTAGTGCAATCAATATTCATTTTATGCGTTTTGCTTATGGTCAGATTCATTTTGTGGCGACATCGCCATGGCTATTGTACATACGAAAATTACTTATGGAATTACGATACTTTTCCATCACTATTACTACGGAATTACGATGTCTTTACAACAACCTTATGACTGATTTATTACAAACATATTACATTTGGCAGTGGGTCGTAAACACATAGGTTACAAGTCTCTTATGGCGGGACTTGTAACTGAGTGGATTTACGATGCCTTTGCTGGGAAATCTTCATTTCAATGCATTACATTCTTTTTCACAAGACTCTATGAACTCACCAACCATTGTGTTGACATTTAGCATGTATTTTCAGGTTTTAAGCTATGGCACACTACTGGAGGTTTTGGCAGGGCATGGCATGGTCATAGAAGACTCTGATTTAATCATTTGGGGATCGTTTTAAACTACTTTAAGGGCCTACTTCCGCATTACTTTAAACGATGTAAATTCATACTTTTGGTTAAACAATTTTATTTAAAATGATTCAAGTGCAAACCATTTTTGAACTAGTGTTGTGATATCAATTGAGTTACACCCCAGCTACATGTATGCTTCCGCTGGACCCGATTTTGGGGGTGTGACATTAGGTCTCTTGTAAACTTGGTCGGTTATTTGATATCTTAAGGAAACTCTTGCACTTATATTTCTCTCATTCTCATAATCACCCAAATCCTTATATCTATCTCATTCTTGCTTGTGTGAATTCAATATGGGTACCCAACAAGTGGTATCATTTGCCATATGAAGGTGTAATTCTTGTTTTCATTGAAATCGATCCAACTTTTTCTTTTTTACTCGTGTTTTTTGTTAACTTTTTGTACTTTCTTGTTTATTTCTTGTTTTCTATCACATATTTGCTTACAAACTTATGTTACAAAACATTACAAACAAAAAAGTTTCAAACTTTAATCAAAAAATACAATTTTGGGTTTTGTACTATTTTTTGAAATTTTTTTCACCTTTGAAAAAGTTTCTCAAGTTTTAAACTTTCTTAAAGATCTCATCATTTTATACATAAAAGTACAAGAATCTTTAAACAAAAATGAGTTTTTGGTAAGCTTTCTTTGAAAACAAAAACTTTGCCCAAGTTTCGGAATCCCTTGAATTTGCTCCTTATCGACTTACGGATTGTGAACTCAGTATTTTCTCTCTTGTATAAGAAAGAAAATTACTTCAACTTTTGGATTAATTTCGAAATTGGATAATTTTCGAAATTTTGTTAGTGAGTTTGTGATGCGTGGGAATCGCAACAGGCTTTACCTCTCGAGGGATCTCGAGAAGCTTACAACCCCCGCCAGGCAGTGTACCTGATCGTTGTAGTATAGTATAGTGACAAGTACCGGGGGATTGATCGTTCGGCTTAGGAATAGTGTCGCTAGGATTAGAAAGCCTAAATACTAGTTCTAAGGGTGAGAGATGATTATTTTTTTTGTATTTTTATATTTTTTAGAAAGCAAGTAAATATCTCGGGTTTGAAGGATTTGGGCGGAATTAGTTGCTATTCAACTAACCCAATACTAAGATGCAATTAAAATAAAATACTGAAAATGAAAATAAGCTAATTAAACTAAGGTTGTGAGCAGTAATTGGAGAAAATGTGTTTACTTAGATTTCACTACTCCCTAGACATCTTTTACACGTTAATTACTTGTTATAATTGCATGGATGACGGATCGTATTCCTTAATACCTTTCATGGGGTGGCACACATAATTCCCCAATTCTATGAGCTCTTATCTCCTCCTACACCATGCCCATCACAACTATAGGGATTGTAAACAGTGGCTCATGCATTAAATACAACCAATAAAGACCTAGTGCGCCTCAGTTCATGTTTCTTAAGACGTTCAAGCATGTTACCAAGTGGAGATCTGCCAGTTTTCTTAAGCCTAACATATAAATCATTCATCCAAAACAAGAATAAACAAGTAATCAACACATAATTAACATCTAGGTTTCATTAGATCTAAGCAAACACAAGATAGATCTAGCCTAGCATAATGGAATTGAGACAAGAACAAGATATAGACAACCAACACATAGACATATTGATTGAATTAAAGGAACACTTATCTCAATTACAATGCAAGGTATCAAGGGTTTGGAACCCTTGAAAAACCTGTAAAAGTTGCACCAAAATCGTACTTAGGGTTTCTCCAAAACTTCTCTTCCAATGTGTGAAAATTAGAAAACTATATATAGAAAAATAGGTTTGACGGCGTCAAGACAAACATTGTGACGCCGTCACCTCGCCGCCAAAACTCTTCTCGGATTGGCTTGATCTACATTTGACGCCGTCAAGACTTATACAATTCCAGGCCGTCATGACTCTTTTACTCTTGACGCCCTTCCTACGTGACGCCGTCAAATCTGTTCTGGGTCGTCATGGACTTCTGCTCTTGACGCCGTCAGAGAAATACTCTTGACGCCGTCACCTACTGTTCCCAGCATGGAAAATTAAGACTTTGGCGTTTTCTTCACTTTTATGCTCCAAAAACGTCCGAATTGCTTCCTTTTCCAGATTTCTCTCCCAAAGAACCTAAAATCACAAAAGGAACGATTTAGGGAAATATTTGATCAAATAAATTCGGATTCGGGCTTAAATGACCCCCTAAAAACGGATCATTTTTCGCCTCATCATATACCCTTACACTTGAGATTTGCTTGTCCTCAAGCAAATGCGCTTTTATTCTACTCAAAAGACAAGTTAGGGGTCATTTAACACTAACATAAAAGTAATTACAACAAATAATCGTTCCACTAAAGACCAATAGACAAGCACGGAGGTCATACACAAGCACCTCACAAATAGTGTTTAGATACTCACATCTCTCGGGTGTAATAAAGTGTAAATTACAATATGGAAACGGAAGATATCTCTCACTACCTGTCATAGCAAAATAGATTACCATAGGCTTGGGAAAGGATCAAACCTCCACCACATGGCGTAAGCACCTAGGATAAACTATTAAAGAGGTCTTTAAAAGGGTTGTAACGTTAGGTGTAGGGATATGAAATACACGGTTTTGTTGGATAAAGGAAGTTTTACTGGTGGCGAGTTAACAATCTTGGTTAATTACATGTACAATATGGCGTTGCTAAGCCAAGACTAGACTCGACTTAAGCTAATAAATGAGAAATAACAAAAACATAAAATGAACATAGAATGAAACGGGATGGTAGTCCGTATGTTTTTTCTCTTTTTCTTTTTCTATTTTTTTTTCTTTATCTTGATTTTTTCGATTTATTTATTTATTTATTTTTCCATACACTCTTACCCTACTATCCGAAATAATACATCATAGGGAATGAAAATTCCCTTACACTTGAATCTTTACATACTTTACATTAAACTAAACTAATGACTCGGATTAAGAAAATCAAAACACTTGGAGCACTTTTAAGATTAACGTACATATGGGGGTAATAAATGATGTTCTTCCCCATTACTCCATAAAATAAGTACTTACCCATGAGTCCCAATCGTCCCAAAACAATATGTACAAGGATATGACTCGACTTAGCAACCATGTAATCAATTAGAAAGTTAACTTAGGGTTTAACAAATAACAATAATGCACTAAAAATGAGCGCATACACGGAAGGCTAAGGCGATTTGGTTGTACATTTAAGTGGGGTGTAACAAATTCTTCCTTTAAGTAAAATGCTTAAAGTTAGAAACGAAAAGATAGGCTCGGAGGGGTGTACTAGGGGTTTCGTGTACTAAAAATGAGTACAACGCTAAGGGTGTGGGAAAAATTAGTTGACTTAACTAGCCAAGTAATATGACTTAAATGGTCAAGTAATTATGATACGGGTTTAACACAAGGGTGATCCTAATGGCTCTTATCATGTAGTAAATCCTACTACACGAATGTAGTCTCACTAGCGGTCTCGGGATGTATCACTAACGCAAGTTCTAGAATCTAAATGCTACCGGTACACTCATAAGCACTAATAATGAATGCTTTTCCTATTAAATCTAAAGGCGAACCTCACATATTTGGGTGAATTTTTTTTTTTGAATATACGGTTATGTGCTAGTAATAAAATCTCCTATCCATGAGACGCTTGCTATGCCTAAAGTTTCACTCCTAAATGTTGTAAAAAAATTTAAATTTGGTGCTAAAATTGCACTAACAAGTATTTCTCATAGTTTTATTACACATCTACCATTAAACAAAACAAACTCAAGCGAAAGTGCATATGTAAGGTATCATCTTTGTACCCTCCCCTTACACTTAAGATGAACATTGTCCCCAATGTTCAAGTAAAGAATGTAAAAGTGAAAAAGTAAAGAGAATGAAATCAAATACTCCCCTGATTCGCTCGGTATGGATAATAGGGTGACTAGGTTAAATCTTCCTCCAAGAAAATGAACAATCAAAGCTTCCCTTCCAGAATGTAAATCATCTTCTTGTCATACATAACCTGTAAAACCTGACAAAATAGGCAAGACAACCTCGCGTAAAATCGGCGGCATTCTATATAAGTTACTAAATCCTAGAAAACAAGATAAGATATAATGCTTGTGGAATGAAGTTTGCAGATCTCCTGGAGATTATAAAACTTAATAATTCACAAAAACCATAAGACTCTGTTAGAAAAACAAAACCGGTAAAATTTCCAGATTTTAACTCCTGACGCCGTCAAGAGTAAACCCCTGACGCCGTCAGAATTGACCTGCAGAAATCCTTATGTTAAGTTTCCGGAAAATTTCTGGAAAAACTTGGTCCTACTTCCTGGAAAATCCTGCAAAACTTCATTATGACTCAATACAAGCATTTGACTCTAACAAATACGAATACACATGTTCATTTATTATTGTGGAGAATCATGATCGGTTTGTTTCTTAAAAACATATTTGGGGTTTCCCCTTACACTTATCTTTTGCAAAAATACCTTTAGGTGAAGTTAAGACTAGGCCAAAACAACAAAGTAAAGTATTCCCACTATTTAGTTTAGAAACATGATCAACCAACAATAAAAATTAAGCATGCATACGGAAATAAATAACAAACAAACAAATAAAATCACACAAAACATGGGTTGCCTCCCAAGAAGCGCTTTTCTTTATTTACGAGTCTTGTAGCTAGACTCAAGGTCATGGGTTACTACGTTACTTCATCATTGGAAATGATATACCCCATATAGTTGCGATCATTACTGTTATGGTGGTAGTGCCTCAATCTATCGATACTCGCAATCACCATCCCCCTAATTTGCTTCTCAAGTTAGCTACCCCATCTTGGTTCACACCTTCGATTGTGAATGGCCCATACCACCAAGGACTTGGTTTATCGGGTGGTATTGTTGTTTCCAAGTGTCTCAAGAGTACCAAGTTCCCTTCCTCAAATGGTACATGATTATCTATGGGTTGAGTATGTTCGAATTCGACCTGAACCTTATTGTTTTTGCTTCTCTCCTTTTTGGCTTCCTTATAGCTTTTGATTCTTGCCTCCCATGCAAGAATTTTATTCTGAACACGAATGGGTGTCGTGTCAATGTTGTTTTTGATCTTTCTCCAACTCAAATTCTCATGCTTACTTCGTGGGGTCATGGGGAAGCTAATCTTTCTTTTTCCAGATTTAAGCTCGATCTTCCTACCTTCATACTTAATGACAGCCCTAGCGGTGGTGAGGAATGGTGACCCAAGGATTATTGGCATGCATCCATCCCTTTTATCATCGATGATCATAAAATCAACGGGGTACATGAATCCTGCGACATTAACTAATACGTCTTCTGCGATCCCTAGGGGATATACGTATGAGTGTCCAACGAGAGATAACCTAACACGAGTAGGGGCTGGCATTTTTGACGTTAGTTGGATGTTGTAGGATCATAGTTTTTATGTTGATATTGTGATTCGGGAGGTCGGGTTTGGTGAAAGAAGAAGAAAGTCATGGTTAGAGAGAGAGAGTAGAGAGAGAAGGGAAAACTAGTGTTTTATTGATAATAAGGAAATGAGAAAAACACACACTAAGTCTCACCCTCCTAGTGAAGTCTAGGAGGGCTTATATAGGGCAACATACACACTACTTTACAATAATGACAGTTTCAGTACCTGTGTATTTGCCTTACATCATAACTAATGTAATCCCGTAAATGTCGTTCCATTTACGTGTTAGGATCAAAAACTTTGATCCCAACAATCTTCCCCCAATGGGGCGACATAAGGGATTACTTACAACATTTCCTACAAGTACAAATACAAATAAAGAAAGGTCTTCATCGGTTCTTCAAATGCTGAGGATGACTACAGTTGACGCTCTTTGTCTTCATCTTGTACCTCGGCTTGAGAACTTTATCTTTACTTGTAGGCAAATGATGTAATATGCATGAAATGGATTAACTTCCCCCCAATTCATGCTGCATGTCTTTAGCGGCTTCTTCGTACACTTCTTTTTGGCGAAGTTTCTGAATCAGCTTCCCCCAAACTGACAACCGTCTTCAGCAGATTCGAAACATTGATGTAGTAAACAAGTCTTCTAACTTTTGAAGTTTTGAGTACGCAGCGGAATTTGTAAATGACACAGTAAACCACACCAAGCAAATCTGACTAGTCACTTAATCACAGTTGTACTCTATGCGGAAGCTCCGTTCGGGGGTAACATGCAAGAAATCAGCAAGATCTTCTCACATATGCAGGCTACTTTACACTTCACAACCCGCGAGAGTTGAAATGATTACATCAAAATCACAAAATTGAACCACTGATCATCTCTGCGGACGTCTCTCCGATAGTAATAAAATTGTAAGCTCGATCACGTGAGTCTATTATGCGTCCTTGATGTGCACATTTCTTCCCCCTAATTGCAGAACCTCGTGGAAAATGAGTGTTTTCACAAAGAAGTCAAGAAAAGTCAAAGAAGCAAAACAACACCCACTCTCTCTTCCCCCACGATGTCTTCGCGAAATCGGAAGCATACACACTATGTTTACGATGGAAACGGAGGCAGCGTAACCCCATATGTCTAACTAACCGATTATGTGTGAAGTATCATAAATAGCCTATGAGAATCAACTGCTGATAAACATCTCCACTCTTTGATACTCCTCTCAACTAACTCTTTACCGACTCCATTATCATTCTGGCGGCTCTTTGTAGTGACTACTGATGGAGAAAACTCAATATGACAAACTTGAGACTGAAGTAAAATAACCCAAACTTGTGACTTAAACTTGCACTAATGTATGACTAAGAGCGGCGTAGAGAGTTCGTCCACCATCGAATCCCTAAGTACTCTATACTCTACCACCATCAAGTATAAGACGTGCATCACCTCTTGAGTATCCACAACTTTGTGTGACACTGAGCACTACAACGTAACTCCTTAAAGTGATAGTTATACACTGTGAGCACAACAACGTAACTCCTTATATCAGGTATAACTAGACAACCCAAGTCTTTGTCATTCGTACGAATAAAAGCTCGAACAAGGATCTCGAAGAATCATGCATCCAACCAACCCCGATATCTTCAAGATACTAAGTACACGCACCCGTGATATTCCACTTCAACCCTAAATAAATAATAATGAATTAACGCCGTAGTCACATCTTGCGGTTAAATGCTCAAAACTAGCTTTTGACGGTTTAAGTGAACTTGATAATGGTTTCCCGATCTTGTCAAAAAATGTATCCCCGTGAAAAATTTGTACAACCAAAATACCACTCGTTTGCCAAATTTTATACCAAGAATGCACTCAATGTAACTAAAATACATTGGATAATATTTTCATTTCAGCTCAAATAATTTCGTATGATATTAAATTCAGCCGAGTTATAAAATCAAAATACCATTCCAAACCACAATTCATATCTGTGTGAGTAATGGCCCAAATACATGGATCAGCCCAATGCATCTTTATTCGTCCAAAATAAATGGTGAAACACAAGCTAAAGCCCAAATTAAGATCCAATCCACAGGTTATGAAAATTAGAAGCCCAGTCCGATCCAAACTAATACTCTAGTTAAGACAAATGAATATATCATTTGATAGTTTAGACCTAACCCTACACCACTTGCACATTTTTATCCGCCCCCTCACACTATACGCTCCAATTACCAAACTTCTTCACCACAAAATACAGTTAACATAACCAAATCCATCTCATCTCATCATCATCAATCCATTTCTGCCTATTATTTTCATCGTGGTCACACAAAAAAAAAACGAATCTCACCCACACTCGTATGTAGGTTTCAAAGACTAGCCCTTCAAATAAGTATCTTAACTTTTCGGCATCAAGACCCATCAAAGAAATAAGGTAGGTTTGTTTTGTTTTCTTTTGATGTGTCACGTTAACCGAACAAAAGAAGAAATGATAACACACTTGTTATGGTTTTCTTCTTTATTATTCGGATATAAACTGAAGTTATGCTTCACATAAAAAAATGGATCGATGACGAGGTATAATTCTTTCGTGTGTTTTGACCTTCAAAGGTTTGACGTAACTTTTTAATAGTCCGAAAGAAATAAATCTGAGATCGTTTGACTTATTAATTTTTATTATTATTTTTTTTGGTTCGAGTTTTGATGTTGTAACTGTGAGGTGATGAAGTGAGATTGTTGTTGACTGTGAAGGTGTAACGGACATATGTTGGTTATGGTGATGGATTTGAACTTGGCTTGTTGGCAATAGTAACATAGTTAGATACATGAGTCTTGGGTCATTTTGGTTTGTGGTCAAAGAGTCGAGTCATCTCTTCATCTTATACATTTTTTTTTTCGAAAAAACTTAGACACTAATCGAGATCATTGACATTTATCGAGAACATGGTTGAAGTTTTCGAAATCTTTACTTATCGAGAACCTGATTTTCGAAAAAAATTTCATCCATAAGTTTTCGAAAAGTTTTCATCCATAACTTTATCGAAAATTAACATAACATTTCGAAAATTCTTATACAAGAATTTCGATAAATGAGGTATTGTATTCTCGAAAAACCACTTGTGTTCTCGGAAAAAATACATATCGAGAACCTCTTATACAAGAGATTCTGATTTGATTCCGGCGAGTATTTGTAGCAGTATCCGATGAATTTACCGATGATATTCGACCATTATATCCTGACCACTTTTAGACCACGAAATTCTTCAACGGGATGGTACAAATTAGTCTTGAAAAAAAAGGTAAAAGTTAACATCTTATCGAGGACTAAAAAAAACGCAACTTTTGATAGTGAAAGGTTGTAAATTTGGACCAACTTTTGATACATAGTTATGACAAGCTGTACCATTTTTAAAGATATAAAAAAAATTCATATCCACAAAAATGGGTATAACAACTTCAAAATAGTGTACCGATCCAAATAAAGATGACCTTTTTGACAAGATATGACAAGATGAAAACCACAAAATCAACAAAATAATAACCTTGGCTCTGATACCACTTGTAGGATCATAGTTTTTATGTTGATATTGTGATTCGGGAGGTCGGGTTTGGTGAAAGAAGAAGAAAGTCATGGTTAGAGAGAGAGAGTAGAGAGAGAAGGGAAAACTAGTGTTTTATTGATAATAAGGAAATGAGAAAAACACACACTAAGTCTCACCCTCCTAGTGAAGTCTAGGAGGGCTTATATAGGGCAACATACATACTACTTTACAATAATGACAGTTTCAGTACCTGTGTATTTGCCTTACATCATAACTAATGTAATCCCGTAAATGTCGTTCCATTTACGTGTTAGGATCAAAAACTTTGATCCCAACAGATGTAAATAGTTAGGGGCATAAGATTTACTTCCGATCCTTGGTCGGCGAAAGCACTAAGATGTTTCAAGTCCCCGATGCTTGTTGGTATCTCAAAGTTCCCACATGCTATCTGCTTAGTAGCTAGTTTTTGTACCAATAGTCTTTCGAATACTGATCCTCCAGGTAGCGTATCATACTCATCTTTCACTTCTTCCTCATTTTCAGAACCCTGTTTGGGAGGTTGGTTACGCCCATCACCCTTAATCCAATTTGTTATGGTGTTTTCGTTTATATCATGTTTCAGGTAGTAGCTCAAAGGTTGGGATTCTGGTGGTTTTTCTAAGGTCTGTTTAGCATGAGTTTCTACCTTCTCGTTATCCTTTTGGACGATGGTGATGGAGTTAACAAATTGGGTGGTGGGAGTGGCGCTTTCATTCCTTAGTAGTATTCTTTCGGGGGTTCTCTGGTTGGCATACTCCTCTAATAGACTCATCATCTCATTCATTTTCTCCTGCATCTCCTCTTTCTGCTTATAAACTGCTTCCTCGAATCTAGCAAGCCGATCTGAGTGAGTTGCCATATATTCTCTCATCCTAGCTTCAAACTCCGAACTAGGCTCCTTGGGAGGGGAACAAGTTGGGGCATAGTTCTGAAAAGTCTCGGCGTTTTCTCTAGAGGGTGACTCAGATAATGGTGCCGAAGTTGGTTTTGAGACAGAATTGACAGTAGCCCGTCTAGGACTTAAAGGTCTCCTTTGCCTTTCCTCAAAATAGTCAACCTTTGCGTCGAGTTTGCATAGGAGTTCATCGGGGATTTCGGTGGTTCCTCCAGATGTCGAGACTGCATTGATGGCCGCTTCTATCGTATGATTAAATTCCCACATCTCATGATTATCAACAGCGAGCTCTTCGATAATTGCCCAAGACTCCTCGGCGTTCTTATCACGCAATTTACCTCCCACGGCCCTGTCGATGGTGCGCTTAGTGTGATAGTCAACATGGTCGTAGAAAATCTGGACTAATAACCAAAGGTTTATACCATGATGAGGGATCTTGTGGAGGAGATCTTTAAAACGGGCCCAAGCCTCGTAGAAAGTTTCACCCTGCTGTTGTTCAAACATCAAAATGTCCCTTCTAAGCATTGCAGTCTTTTCTGGCGGGAAGAATTGGGTAAGGAAGCGATTGGCGAGATTATCCCATGTGGTGATGGATCCCGCGGGTAAACGCTCAAGCCATTGACTAGCTTGATCCCGTAGAGAGAATTGTAATAGGCGTAATCGGGTTGTCTTTCTAGTTGCAACATCTAGGTCTATGGAATCTACGATTTTGAGGAAGTCCTTAAGATGTTGGTTTGGATCTTCGGAACGAAGTCCATGGAATGCACATCCGCGTTGCACCAACCGGATGGTGTCGGATCGCAAGGGGGTCACATTGGCTCCAGTGAGCTCAATGGTGTTTCGGTAGCCTTGGTGGCTAGGTCGGGAACTAAGGTTCGGGGCCTAAGGGGTTCTAATGGTGGGTTTTGTTGTGGTGGGATGACGGGTTCAAAGATGTTCCCGTTGTCCATGATGTCGGGTGGTTACGAACAAAGGCACAAAGAAATAAGATAGACTAAAGAAACCTAAAAATAAAAATAAAATCTTACTAGAAAGGAATCTAGCAAGTAGACCTAATAAAAAGAAATTCTAACCTAGACAATAACTATTCCCCGGGCTGCGGCGCCAAAAACTTGATGCGTGGGAATCGCAACAGGCTTTACCTCTCGAGGGATCTCGAGAAGCTTACAACCCCCGCCAGGCAGTGTACCTGATCGTTGTAGTATAGTATAGTGACAAGTACCGGGGGATTGATCGTTCAGCTTAGGAATAGTGTCGCTAGGATTAGAAAACCTAAATACTAGTTATAAGGGTGAGGGATGATTATTTTTTTTTGTATTTTTATATTTTTTAGAAAGCAAGTAAATATCTCGGGTTTGAAGGATTTGGGCGGAATTAGTTGCTATTCAACTAACCCAATACTAAGATGCAATCAAAATAAAATACTAAAAATGAAAATAAGCTAATTAAACTAAGGTTGTGAGCAGTAATTGGAGAAAATGTGTTTACTTAGATTTCACTACTCCCTAGACATCTTTTACACGTTAATTACTTGTTATAATTGCATGATGACGGATCGTATTCCTTAATACCTTTCATGGGGTGGCACACATAACTCCCCAATTCTATGAGCTCTTATCTCCTCCTACACCATGCCCAGCACAATTATAGGGATTGTAAACAATGGCTCATGCATTAAATACAACCAATAAAGACCTAGTGCGCCTCGGTTCATGTTTCTTAAGACGTTCAAGCATGTTACCAAGTGGAGATCTGCCAGTTTTCTTAAGCCTAACATATAAATCATTCATCCAAAACAAGAATAAACAAGTAATCAACACATAATTAACATCTAGGTTTCATTAGATCTAAGCAAACACAAGATAGATCTAGCCTAGCATAATGGAATTGAGACAAGAACAAGATATAGACAACCAACACATAGACATATTGATTGAATTAAAGGAACACTTATCTCAATTACAATTCAAGGTATCAAGGGTTTGGAACCCTTGAAAAACCTGTAAAAGTTGCACCAAAATCGTACTTAGGGTTTCTCCAAAACTTCTCTTCCAATGTGTGAAAATTAGAAAACTATATATAGAAAAATGGGTTTGACGGCATCAAGACAAACATTGTGACGCCGTCACCTCGCCGCCAAAACTCTTCTCGGACTGCCTTGATCTACATTTGACGCCGTCAAGACTTATACAATTCCAGGCCGTCATGACTCTTTTATTCTTGACGCCCTTCCTACGTGACGCCGTCAAATCTGTTCTGGGTCGTCTTGGACTTCTGCTCTTGACGCCGTCAGAGAAATACTCTTGACGCCGTCACCTACTGTTACCAGCATGGAAAATTAAGACTTTGGCATTTTCTTCACTTTTATGCTCCAAAAACATCCGAATTGCTTCCTTTTCCAGATTTCTCTCCCAAAGTACCTAAAATCACAAAAGGAACGATTTAGGGCAATATTTGATCAAATAAATTCGGATTCGGGCTTAAATGACCCCCTAAAAACGGATCATTTTTCGCCTCGTCAGTTTGTGTTTTCGAAAATCTCCAATTTTTTCGAAATCACATTTTTTGCAAACCTCTAACGTTTCAAAAACACTCAACCTTCACAAAAGTTTCGAAATCTAAGTTTTGAAATTCCTTAATTTCGCAATCTCTTAGTTTCGAAATCTCAAGTTTCTAAAGTTTCGATAACTACTTTCTTCCAAAGTTTCGAGATCACTTCAGTCCCAAGTTTCGCAATCACAAGTTGTGCAAGTTTTCGAGATTTGGCTAAACCTATACCTTCTACAAGATCCATTTTGCACGTAAGTGTTTCATCATGTCTCAACCACCGTACTACAACTTTAACCATCCTCAGCAGTATCATCAGCAACATTATCAACAATCACCACAGTATCATCAACAACCGTTTTACTCACAACAACATCTTCTCATGCAACAACATCAGATGGTTCCAATACAACAATCCTATCCAATGCCACAACAACAAGGCCAACTTCCATCAAAACAAACTCACTGGTTTGACAGGATGTGTGAAGTCATTTCAACTCAACAATCCAGACATGAAGCAGGATCTATTGACACTCCACCAATGCTTACACCGGGTAATTATGTTCAGTGGGCAAGTCGATTCTTAAGGTTTATAGAACTCAAGAAACCCAATGGTAAGTACATGAAACAAGTTATCCTTGGAGGACCGTTTCAGTGGCCTATTAACTACGTTGGAGGTGACCCATCTGCTGATCCTCCAGTAGCTCCAACTGCTGTACCAGTTCCTGAGTCTGCACTCACTACTGAACAACATCTTCATCGTGAAGCAGAAGAGTATGCTATGGCTTACATACTTCAGGGAATACCAAATCCAATATTCAGAAGTGTTGATGCTCAGAAAACTGCAAAAGCTATGTGGGAACACGTCCATCTACTTATGGAAGGCACACAACTGAACAAAGAAGATATGTAATCTAAACTTTACTTGGAATACCCTAACTTCATGATCGAACCAGGGGAATCACTTGAATCTTACTATCATTGTTTCACCAATGTCGTCAACGACTTAGAGACACATGAAGTATACCTTCCAAGGATCGCAGTCAATACGAAGTTTGTCAGTAGTCTGGGTTATGATTGGCAAAAGTATGTGACATTTGTGAGACAAGCTAAGAATCTTCATGATGCTCCATATGGTTTGTTGTATGACTATCTCAAGCACCATGAATCTGAAGTTGAAAAAGATAGAGCTGCACGAGGAGGATATACACCACCACCTACTTCAAATCCACTAGCACTCATTGCTCAATCTCATGTTGCACAATCTCCAATGTCTAATCACGCTTATGTTCAGGAACAGAATTATTTCAGTTACCCACAACCTGCAACCTCACACCAATGGTCCCATATGAATCATCCTTGCAACAGGCTTCTCCTCAATATGACAATCATGATAGCATGTACTACTCAAATCAGATAGAAGATGATGATGAAGATGTCAATACGCTGAATCAGGGACTTGCTCTTATTGCTCGTGCTTTCAGCAAATTCTCAAACAAGACTAACAACCGTCTTCGTTCTTCATCAAATACAAGGAATCAAGCTGTCATTCAAGATGGTCGGGTTGAGATCCAGAATCGTAATTTTGGACGTCCGGGTTCAGGAGGGTATTCAGGAAATTCTAGGTATGGACAAAGGTTTAACAACAATGGGGGATCCAGAAACAATTAAGGTGCTCCTCAGAGAAGAAATGACAATGTGGCAAATGGTAATACAGAATCTGGGAATGCAGTATGGTGCTACAACTGCAACGAAAAAGGTTGTATTGCAATAGCATGTCCAAAACCAAGAACCCGGGGCAGTAAGTTTCACAAGCAGGCATTACTAATGGCTCTCAAAGATGAAAAGGAAGGAACTTTCACTGAACAAGAGAATAGTTTCTTCGCTAATGCTTACAACGATGATGATATGGAAGATCTTGAAGCCAATGCAGCTGTGATGCTTATGGCAAACATGCAGAAACTCCAGTTGAATGATTCAGGCCCAGTATTTGACACTGATGGTTTGTCTCAGGTACATGACCTAACCACATGCTTAATACAAGAAAATGCATCACCCTCTGCTTCTGAATCAGATAAGGCACAAGTTGTTCCATCTGAATCATTTTTATCTTCTCAAGAAGATGAACAATTAAACACAGTTGTTATATTTGATGATGACACCGTTGTTTCATTTGATGATCCTATTGAGCAAGACGAACATGATCATGTTGAACAACATGAACCTTCTTCTGATCCAGATCCTGACTATATTGTCATGGCCAAACAACTTCAAGCACAAATTCTTATTACTCATAAAAAGGACGAGCAAAATAAAGTTTTGCAAGAAACAAATGCAGTTTTGAAAAAGGATAATTAATGTTATAAAATACAACTTTAACATTTTCAAAATGCAGTTAAACGTGAAAAGTTCTTTGAAAAATCATTTTAGGATTCGTATGTCAAAGAACAAAATCTTCAAAAGCAAATGCATGAGTTAATTGAGTCAAACGGTAAATTGGTTTCCAAACTGGAAAATGATAAACTTGATCTTAATAAACAAGTTGAAAAACTTCAAAAGGAACTTTCAAAAACACAAACAGAGTTGTCAAATTGTAAACTGGAATTTTATGAACACAAAGTGCGAAAAAGGGAAAAAGAAAAT
Source organism: Artemisia argyi (assembly GCA_030686995.1). Classification (NCBI taxonomy): domain Eukaryota; kingdom Viridiplantae; phylum Streptophyta; class Magnoliopsida; order Asterales; family Asteraceae; genus Artemisia; species Artemisia argyi. The sequence goes on from CM060703.1 coordinate 176,769,934, forward strand.
TCTTTAATTGAAGAGAATATCACTCTCGAACGTCAAATCAAAGAATTTCAAAATATCGTTTACAAACACGGAGAATCTGTAACAACAATTCAAAAGTTTACTTTAAAACAAAGACCCGATAAAGGTTTTGCCATTGGCGATTACAGATCAACTTTTCCTCACACTGCGTTCAAAACAATTCCTAAGCTTTACAGTATGGACTAATTGCTTGATAATAATATTGTGCGTGTTATTGTATATAATACTGAGGAAGAAGAAGAACTTGAAGAACAGAGTCGATCAAAAATGAGTCAAGTTGAATATTGCAAACCATATGATTACTCAAAAGTTCCTCATATTTCAAAATCTTTTGTTCCATCAAGAGAAATACTTGAGAAATCATGGTATGTAACTAAGTCTTATGTTTCATCTTCCAATGGGGCTCCTGTCAAACCCGTGACACAAGTAAATGGTCCATTACCATATTCTGGTATTGTGACACCTTTACCAACACGTTGTCAAGTCTTAGAATATTTTAAAACTTTCATGAAAGGCATCGAAAACTTGGAAAACGTAATTGAACATAATTCGGAAATAAAAATTGCTACTTTTCAATCAGCTTACGAGCGCGAAAAGCGAGAAATTTTTCAAAAACAATTTCTGCCTTTAGTTCAAAATTTGCATCATTGTGCTACTCGTTGGGAACAGGAACTCCAAAAAGAAGTTAAATCAATGCAAAATGTTTTCACTTTAAATGAAAATGCAATTTTGGTTCAACAACGCAAAAATAGATTTTTGAAAACGGATTCTGATCGACTCTTGGAAAAAGTTCTCACAGCTGACATTTTTTCTATCATTATGAATGATCTTTACAAATCCAGCAATGCTATGATGTTTGATAATTACTGCGCTGACATTGATTTGCTGAATAAGGAAACTGAGACATTAAAACATAAATATGAAACGTTGCGTAAAAACAGTGATAATGTGACAAACAAACTTTCAAAAGAAAATTGTCAACTCAAACAAAGGCTTGAATGGTGTCAAGCTCAAAGTCTTGAAACGGAATTGCAACTACAAAGTCAAAATGTTTAAAAAAGCTGTCAACTTTGCAAAGAAAATGTTTTCCTCAATAATAAATGTCTTCAATATGAAAAAGAAATTGCGGAGTTAAAAATTGAAAACGTCGAATGGCAACAAACCGCAATCACATTCATTATTGCAATGGTTTACTTGAGTCTGATATTCAGGATAAAAATCACATCATCATTGATTTAAAAGAGAAAATTAAGCTACTTCAAAAAGGAAAGTTTGTTGATACCACAGTGATAGCACCAGGAATGTTTCAAATAGACAAAACAGATAAGAGTAATAATGCTCAGAGTTCTAATGTTAGCTCTTCCACTTCTACAGGACTAGTTTCCCCTAAGAGCGTTAGCAGACCAAAGACAAAAAGCATTAAGAAGACTAAAAAGACTAGGCTCTCTCAACGTAGAAGAGGAACACTAGAAGTGCAAGAAGTAGAAGCTCACCTTAGGAACTTGAATAAAACTCATGTTGCATCTGATTTAGATTCTAATCTGGCAAATTGTAATCAAAATCTTAATGTAACGAATGATGAACCTTTAAATGTTTTGAATATTAATGGATCTTGTGTGTTTTGTCGTCAAAGTGTGTTATTTGGTGATCATACTAAATGTGTAGCTAATAATCTCTTACATCGTCACAAGAAACGTAGATCAGGCATTCCTTCTAGGCCCACTACTGCCTCTAAGTCTACCTTAGGAAAAACGCCAACTACCGTTTCGAATGATGTTGTAGCCACCCCCAGAGCAGATATCCACAAATTTAGGAACAAGCCAAAAGCTAGTGAATTTACCAAAAATAAAGCAAAAACTAGTTGGAACTGGCAACGTTGGTTACAATACAAACCAAACTTTAAATGGATTCCTAAACTGTTGAATATTTGTGCTTCTAACCAACAGGAACCCACCATTTCTTCGGGTTCCACCCTTACTTCTGTTCCATCTTTGTCGTCTCCTTGTGATGCAGGTGGTTCAGATTTTTCTCTGGATTGTTGATAGCGGTAATATGACAGGCAATCTCAAACTGTTAGCAAACTTTGTCTCAAAGTTTATCGGAACTGTCAGATTCGGGAATGATCAATACGCTTTAATGATGGGTTACGGTGACTATGTGAATGGGAATATTAAATTGGCAGAGTCTACTATGTTGAAGGCTTGGGTCACAACCTCTTTTCAGTCGATCAATTTTGCAATGGGGATTTAGAAGTAGCATTTCATGAGAAAACTTGTTTTGTTCGTGATCTACAAGGAAATGATCTGATGTCAGGCAAGCATGGCACTAATCTTTACACAATTTCAATGTCTGACATGATCGCTTCATCTCCTAATTGTCTTCTATCCAAAGCTGAAACGACTAAATCATGGTTATGGCACAAACGCCTTTCTCACTTGAATTTCAAAACGATGACTGATATCGCTCGTCACAAATTGGTCGAAGGCTTTCCAAGATTCCGTTATGCCAAAGATCACCTATGTCCAGCCTGTGAACAAGGAAAAAGTACCCGTGCTCATTTTCCCTCAAAACCTGAACACAGTACTAATCATGTTTTACAAATACTTCATATGGATTTGTGTGGTCCGATGCGTGTTCAAAGTATCAACAGTAAACGCTACATTTTAGTAATTGTTGATGATTACTCCCGCTGGACTTGGGTTTATTTTCTTCGAAGTAAAGATCAAGCTCCTCAAATGATCATCACCTTTTTCACCAAAATACAAGTTCAGTTATGCAACACAGTCATAATTGTTAGAACAGACAATGGCACAGAATTTAAGAATCAGACTCTAAGGTCGTATTTTGAGAAAGTGGGAATTGAACATCAGACATCCATTCCACGAACACCCGAACAGAATGGAGTAGTCGAAAGACGCAACTGAACGTTAGTGGAAGCTGCACGAACGATGTTAATCAATGCTCAATTACCAGATTACTTATGGGCGGAAGCTGTTTCAACCGCATGTTACACTCAAAACCGTTGTATGATCACAAAACGCCATCACAAAACCCCCTATCAAATTGTTCACAAAAGGAAACCGAACATCAGTTACTTTCATGTATTTGGAGCTCTATGTTATCCAATTAATGATCGTGATGATCTAGGTAAACTTAAAGCAAAGGCTGACATTGGAATATTTGTTGGATACTGTGAAAATTCAAAAGGCTTTCGGATATGGAATCGTCGTACAAGAGAAATTCAAGAGACTATTCATGCTAATTTCGATGAACTCACTCAAATGGCTTCTGAACAAAACAGCTTAGGACCCGCATCCAACCGTCTTAACTTTCTGGAATCTTCGGCTGAACCATTGTCACTCTCCCGTACATAAGTGGAAACCTTGTTTGCTCCATTGTTCGATGATACGATTGTTAACCGTCCAGCTGAGGCCTTACCAAATTCCGCTGCACATCTTGATCAACATCAAGTACCTAATACACCTCAACAAACAACAACAACTGTTGGAAGAGACGGTCCTCCAATTGTATCCCCAACTACAGCACAAACCGGGTCCAACTCACAACAATCAGCTGGAGACTCCATACCTTTATCAGTTCCACAAACCGCAGAGCATGACCCAGAACCGTTCATTAACCCTTTTTCACTGATTCCACTTGTCTCTGACATTGCTGAGTCATCTACACGCAATTTGGATCATGCTCACTTGCGAGATACTTATCAACTTCACCCTTCGACACACAAATGGACTAGAGATCACCCCTTAGTTCAAATTATTGGCCATCCAGATGCACCTATTATGACAAGACAACGACTTCACACAGATGGTGAAACTTGCATATACGCACTCACAATATGTGAAACCATGCCAAAGAACGTCAAAGAAGCCATGACTTACGAAAACTGGATTGAGTCTATGTAAGAGGAATTTGAATCATTTCAAAGATTGGAAGTCTGGGAAATGGTTGAAAAACCTGAAGGAGTCATTGTCATTGGCTTAAAATGGATCTGGAAAAACAAACTGGATGCAGAAGGAACTGTCATACGCAACAAATCACGCTTGGTAGCAAAAGGATACTCTCAAGAAGAAGGAATTGATTTTGAAGAATCATTTGCACTAGTAGCTAGACTTGAAGCTGTACAGATCTTCTTAGCATATGCTGCTCATCGGAATATGGTTGTTTATCAAATGGACATGAAAACGACATTTCTGAATGGTCAACTCCGTGAAGTGGCTTATGTCAGTCAAACTGAAGGATTTGTTGATCCAGAACGTCCTAATCATGTCTACAAGCTAAAGAAGTCTCTCTATGATCTCAAGCAAGCCCCAAGGGCGTGGTATGACAAGTTATCTACATTCTTGTTGGCTAATAACTTTACTCTAGGCTCGGTGGACCCAACACTGTTTACAAAAACATACATGGCAGACTTATTAATTGTTCAAATTTATGTTGATGACATTATTTTTGCTTCAACTAACAAACGTTACTGAATTGATTTTGCAAAATTAATGAAAGATAATTTTGAAATGTCCATGATGGGTGAACTTACGTTCTTTCTAGGACTACAAGTTCATCAATCACCCCGTGGAATTTTTCTAAATCAGTCTAAATATGCTCTTGAGATTTTAAAGAAACATGGAATGCAAAGCTGTGATACAATGAATACACCTATGGCCAATTCCACAAAACTAGATGCTGATATACATGGGACTCCTGTTGACCCTACCAAATACCGAAGTATTATTGGGTCCCTCATGTATCTCACATCTAGCAGACCTGATATTGTATTTGTTGTCTATATGTGTTCACGTTATTAGTCTAAACCAACTGAGAAACACCTCAATGAGGCAAAAAGAATCCTTCGATACATAAAGGGAACCATCCATTTGGGAATCTGGTATCCAAAGGATTCTGGTTTTGAACTAATAGATTTTTCAGACGCTGACCATGCAGGATGCTTAGACACGCGAGAAAGTACATCAGGCGGATTACAGTTTCTTGGAGATAAGCTTGTGTCTTGGCAATCAAAGAAGCAGGACTGCACTTCACTGTCATCAACAGAATCTGAATACGTAGCTATGTCTGCTTGTTGTGCTCAAGTCATTTGGATGAGATCACAACTTAAAGACTATGGCTACCTATTCAATAAGATTCCGATCTACTGTGACTCCAAAAGTGCCATTGCAATCTCCTGCAACATAGTCCATCACTGCAAATCCAAACACATTGATCTCCGATATCATTTCATCAAGGAGCATGTCAAAAAGGGTACCGTTGAATTATATTTTGTAGGAACTGAGTACCAATTGGCGGACTTACTTACAAAAGCCTTAGCTCCATCAAGGTTTGCTTATTTAGTTCACCAAATTGGTATGCGATGTTTTACTCCAGAGGATCTGGAAATTTTTTTAAAACACAAGTAAATGTCAAACATCAAACAAACTATCTTTGTAAATAATTTTCTCAAAATCAAAAACACAAAAAGATTTTTCTATTTCTTATTTAAAAAAAAAAAAAGCAAGTATATTGCTTCTTTTCAACACCTTGTTTCTTTATCTTTTACAAAGTGTTGAGGGGGAGTCACGCTTAAAAATCTTTCTCAATCTTTCAAATCGATATACTTGCATATTTCCATAAGATGCGTTGTTTCAGGATTAATGGATATCTCATGTCCTTTTCTTTTCACAAACGATTTCATAAGGAGTATATCTTAGATTATTGCCTTTGGTTATTTGTTTGTATCATAATTTAGGACTCATGATGCAAAGTTAGTAGTCAAGGGACTAAAAGAGACAAAATTCAAAAGTCCAAAATATAAACACAAACAAACACCCCGTTTTTTCTAAAACCATCATAATCAAACAAAGACCCCTATTTGAAACCCACGGCTTAAAATCAAACGCAAAATTGGTGCTTCAAATCTTCAACCTGTAAATTTATTTATGATCTTAAGGGTATTTCAAACATAGGTTTTCGTTTAATCACAAAATTAATAGTTTGATTTCAAGAAATCGTGTTCTTAAATCCTAGGGTTTCTCATATTTCGAAGTTAATCAAAACGTGTTTGGAGGTGTAATTTTTCATAGGGCTTTTGTCGTAAATCATGTTCTATGTCACACCCCCAAAATACCTGAATGGCAGCGGAATGGAATACCTGGGGGTGACGGTCATAGCACGACAGTTACAGTTATATTGAACGACCTAAAGTGTCGTTTGGAAAATACATCATTTGATTTATTTAAAAAGGTTCAGAGTTACAAAACATAGGTCCCAAAGTATTTAAAAGTTAAAGGAAACAAGTTTGGTACAATCAAACGATAATATATAAGTGCATGAAAAATCCAAAGTGAGACGCGTCATCCTTGCTACTCACTAAAATGACTCCATGCATGCCATGAGATATATCTTAGTTACCTGAAAATACATTGCTAAAACGGTCTACATAAAGTTGGTGAGAAATCATAGGTTTATGGATTAAATGATATGTACAATAGCCATAAGTAAAAAGTAAGGTGACTTTATGTCAAAATGAAGTTACATTGGCTCTTAAGCTCATGACCCCGAAGCTAGACATAATCAGAATTTTGCCCCAAAAGAGTGGTTACCAAGCACTCAATAATGTTAGACATGAAATGCATTCGTACCCGTTGGAGCAACCTAAACTCGAATGGAGGAATCACCCTCAATAGATCTATTCACTCACTCTCGCTTAAAGGCAAATTAACGGTTCATGATAATATAAAGGGGACTTAATGTGGTATGATAGCAACTTAAGCAATGTATGAAAATTTAGCTACTTTGGCATGTACAAAAATAAGTGGTGCGATGTATTCTCCCCCATGGGATTTGAAATCAAATATTGAATTAAAAACGGGGCTATGAAAAGTCACCTCGAAGAGATAGTACAATGTGATGGAATGATAAGGACAACAAGGAATGAAAATCAACCGCAACCTATGTTGAATGAATATGATCTAATTTAGATCATGAAATGATGTAGAGAATATGCATGCACATGATACCTATACCACTCATAACTTGAAAATATACTAGTTATAGTCATAGTAAACTATATTCCATACTTAAAAAAATAAGTCTTAACTAGACTTGTAAAAACTTGTCGTAGTATATCGTATATAGAAAGTTAGTGTTATAATCTTCGCCTTGAAAACCTTGAAGTAACGTCTAATAGTCGTAAAATAAACTTGTAATCATAAGTACTTCATTAGTTATAAGTTTGGCACTTTGGTAGTATTTCTAGAAAATCTAGGATTTAGTACATAGAAGTAGTATTATTATTATTTCTAGTAAAAGCTGTCAATTATATAGAGTTTTTGCCGATATTGAAACGTGAATAACTTGGTCGTTTTAAGTTCATTTTCTTCGTTTTTTATATCCCCGGATTCGTCTTAGTATGTACTAATATATTTTGGATAACTCGGCTTCTCTAGGTTACGTCTAATGCCTCGGTTTGTCCACCAAAAATCGTCCAACAGCATACAATTTTCAGAAAAATAATTTTCGTCAATAAACTTGCAAAAATCATATCTCCTTCGTTATTAACTCGTTTTAGTCCGTTCTTTCGCCTACGGCTTCATTTTTAAAAATATTTTCTAAATATTTGGTTGAAATGTTCCCCTAAGTTACTGAGTTTTCCAGTATTTAAATTTTGGGACAGTAGGCTTATAAATAGGTTCCAAATCCATTTCTAGTGTTCTAAACTAGTTTCTAATCCACCCAAATCACTTCCAATCACCACAAATCTAGTCTAATCCTACCATACACCTTCTTAAGGTGTCATGGGTCCTTAAACATCATCAATCTAGTGGATCTAACAAGGGTTTCCATTTCTAGGGTTTCAAAGACATAAGTGTATATTATGAGTGGTACAAGCTAACATATGCATGAAATATTGTATGAAAGCTAACCATATGATTATAGTAAATACTTGAAGAAATGAAGAAAATAAATTTTTGTAACTTACTTTGAATGATTATGAAGCTTGTGTGATTAAAACCTAAGTATCCTTGAGTTTGTATTACAAAACCCTAACAAGGATAACAATATGGACTTGATTTAAGCTTGATCTTGGAAATTATGATGGATCTTGGTGAGGTTTGTGTTTGGCCGTGGGTTTTGGATAGAAAAAGAGAGAAAAAGTGAACTTTTGATCTAAAATTTTATAAGTGTGAAATGAGGTTTAGGTTTGTAGATATTTTGAGGTAATTTTGGTGAAGTTAAAAAGATTTAATGCATGAGGTTAAAATGGGGGGGGGGGGGGGGGGGGGGGGCTTGGCCGGTTTTTCAAAGGAAGAAAAAGAGAAGAAAAAGTTTTGATTTAATTAGAAGTGTTAGTGGATGATTTGTAGTATAAGTATAGGTTTTAGTTATAGTTTTAGTTGTAGTTTAGTTATAATCGGGTACCGGGTTTGCGAGAAATAAATTTTAACAAGTTAGCCGGGACTTAATAAAGTCATAAAAATGTTAAAAATATGTTGGGTACAAAAATTGGGCGTTTGGATAATTATTATTTAGTTTTCACGAAAACCGTCGTAATTATATTAAACTTACGTTATAAATTTAATAAATTCCCAAAATACCGGGTAAATGAATTTTATAATTTTTATGATGTTGTAAGGAGTTTAAAAATATATCGAAACCATCGTGGGGATTTTTAGATATGTTGGTTATATTTATTAATCGCGGGTTAACGTTTAATTAAAATAAATATACGTAAAACGTTAAACATACCAAAAATAATAATATGAATATTCTACGAGTGGTATAGTATGCAAATGTTATTATGATGATATGTTGAAAATTTCTAGTCCGTATGAAGTGTCCCTAGTAATAATGCATGAATTCGCACTTGAACCAATACGGTTACACGAATTTAAGTACTCGTAAACTAAATTTACGATGAAATGAGCTATGTACGTGAATAGTGTTTTCTTTCCGGAAATGAATAGTACTTGGTGAATAGTAAAATTTTTGAATGTTTTTCAGAATATCAAATTGACCTCGAAAATGATGAATAGTAAAATGATGCATAGCGTTTTGATGAATAGTGATTTATGAATAGTAAATTGTCGAAGTTTGGGAAATGACCTGAAATTGTGAGTTGTGACAGTTGCCCACCTAAAAAGGAATTCAGTCCCTGAATTCAGCTAGTGTTGGTCTCGGTAATAGGTTTGGTGAAAAGATGTGGATACTTGCGTTGCATTTGGTCTTCTCGTTCCCAAGTAAACTCGGGTCCTCTTCGAGAATTCCAGCGAACCTTCACGATCGGAATTCGACTCTGCTTCAATTGTTTGACCTCTCGGTCCATGATTTCAATGGGTTCTTCCACAAAGTTAAGCTTGTCATCTAGTTGAATTTCTTCTAATGGTATAACGGAAGACTCGTCCGAAAGGCATTTCTTGAGGTTTGAGACATGAAACGTGTTATGTACGTTGCTGAGTTCTGATGGAAGTTCAAGCTTGTAAGCTACTGGACCAATCCTTTCCAGTATCTTAAACGGACCAATGTATCTCGGGTTCAACTTCCCGCGTTTCCCAAATCGTATCACACCTTTCCAAGGCGAGACTTTCAACATGACTTTGTCTCCGACCTGGAATTCCAATGGTTTGCGTCGAACATCTGCGTAGCTTTTCTGTCTACTTCTAGCTGTTTTGAGTCTTTCTCGAATCTGAATTATCTTTTCTGTTGTTTCTCGAACCATCTACGGGCCAGTACATTGTACATCACCGACTTCGGCCCAACAAACTGGAGATCGACACTTACGACCATAAAGTGCCTCGGATGGTGCTGCTTTTATGCTTGAATGGTAGCTGTTGTTATAAGAAAACTCGATCAACGGCAAATGGTTAGCCCAACTATTTCCAAAGTCAATCACACATGCTCGCAGCATGTCCTCAAGTGTCTGAATAGTTCTCTCACTCTGACCATCGGTCTGAGGATGGTAAGCAGTGCTCATGTCTAACTTGGATCCAAACGAATCTTTTAATGACTTCCAAATGTTTGAAGTAAAGCGACTATCTCTGTTAGAAATAATGGAGATTGGTGCTCCATGTCTTGAGACTATTTCCTTGACATAAAGTCTGGCAAGTTGTTCCATGGAATAAGTCTCTCTAATGGGTATAAAATGGGTTGACTTGGTAAGATGATCAACAATTACCCAAATAGCATGGTAACCTCCTGACGTCTTGGGAAGTTTAGTGACAAAGTCCATTGTAATCCGCTCCCACTTCCATTGTGGAATTTCTGGTTGTTGGAGTAGTCCTGACGGTTTCTGGTACTCAGCTTTCACTTTAGCACAAGTAAGGCATTTACTGACGTATGTAGCTATTTTTGCTTTCATGTTCGGCCACCAATAAAGCTTTTTGAGATCCTGATACATCTTGTCAGAACCTGGGTGAATAGAGTACTTCGACTTGTGTGATTCATGCATAATCAATTCTCGTACTCCACCATAGAGTGGTATCCAACTTCGGTCCTTGAAGCATAACACTCCATCTGCTCTCTTCACAAAGCCATTTTTATTCTCTGGCATACCATAAAGTTTCTCATGTGGTCGATTTTCTTCCTTGAGAGCCTCAATCCGAGCTTCTAAAATTTTTGATGGCAATGGCGAAATGATAGTCATTCCCAATGACCTAACCCACAAAGGTTTGAGTCGTTCTTTTCGGCTAAGTGCATCTGCTACAACATTTGCTTTTCCTGGGTGATATCGGATTTCACAATCATAATCACTCAACAATTCTAGCCAACGACGTTGTCTCATATTAAGTTCCTTCTGATCAAGTATGTGTTGTAAGCTCTTGTGGTTAGTAAAAACTACACATTTGGTACCATAAAGGTAGTGTCTCCAAATCTTGAGTGCAAAAACTACAACACCCAACTCCAAATCGTGTGTAGTGTAATTCTTCTCGTGTGTCTTAAGCTGTCTAGATGCATAAGCTATCACCTTCTCATTTTGCATTAGCACAGCTCCAAGTCCTTTATGTGAAGCATCGCAATATACCACAAAGTTCTCAATACCTTCTGGTAGTGACAAAATTGGTGCACTACAAAGCTTCTACTTCAATAACTGAAATGCAGATTCTTGCTTCTCTCCCCACTCGTACTTTTGATTCTTTTGTGTCAGCTTAGTCAGCGACTTCGCTATCTTGGAAAACCCTTCAATAAAGCTTCTGTAATATCCTGCAAGTCCTAGGAATTGACGAATTTCCATAGGAGACTTGGGCGTAGCCCAATCCTTTACTGCCTCGATCTTTGCTGGGTCGACTTGTAATCCTTGGCTATCAATGACATGGCCAAGAAATTGAACTCTTTGTATCCAAAAATCACACTTTGAAAATTTGGCATACAATTGCTCCTTCTTGAGTAGTTCCAGAATTGTTCTGAGGTGTTCTTCGTGCTCTTCCTTACTCTTGGAATAAATCAAGATATCATCAATGAATACGATCATAAACTTATCAAGATACGGTTTGCACACTCTGTTCATGAGGTCCATGAATACCGCAGGTGCGTTGGTTAATCCGAAAGGCATTACTTGAAACTCATAATGACCATAACGTGTTCTAAATGCAGTCTTCGGGATATCCTCTTCCCGAACTCTAAGTTGATGGTAACCGGATCTTAAATCAATCTTGGATAAAAAATAGGAACCTTGTAGCTGATCAAACAAGTCGTCGATCCTAGGTAGTGGATAACGATTCTTCACCGTTAACTTGTTCAACTCACGATAGTTGATGCACATTCTGAAAGATCCGTCCTTCTTCTTCACAAACAAAACCGGTGCTCCCCAAGGCGAGGAACTCGGTCTAATAAATCCTTTGTCCAAAAGTTCTTGTAATTGGTTCGACAATTCTTGCATCTCAGAAGGTGCAAGTCGATACGGTGCTCGCGCAATTGGTGCGGCTCTTGGTACTAATTCAATTTGAAACTCAACTTGACGTGTAGGCGGAAGTCCTGGCAATTCTTCTGGAAAAACTTCTGGAAATTCCTTAACAATTGGCACATCTTCAAGTCGTTTCTCATCCGACTTCTTCTCCGTGATGTGAGCCAAGAATGCATAACAACCCTTCTTTATGTACTTCTCGGTTTTAATGCACGATATAATACTGAGTCTAGTTCCACTTCGCTCTCCGCGAACAACTAAAGTTTCATCACTGTAAGGAAGATGAACCACTTTCTCATCATAAATAATTCTTGCACGGTGTCGAGACAACCAATCCATACCGATAACAACGTCGAAACTTCCAAGTTCTATGGGCATAAGGTCTATATTGAATGGATGGTTTAGGAAATTGATTGTGCAACCACGGACAACGGTGTTGGTGTTAACTAAAGACCCATCGGATAATTCAACAATATATGGAATGTCTAAGGTGGTTGGTTCTATGTTAAGTAAAGGTGCAAATGTAATAGAAACAAAACTTCTATCCGCTCCTGAATCAAATAAAATGGATGCATAACGATTATTAATGAGGAACGTACCCGCAACAACATTCGGGTCCTCTCGGGCATCTTCTCCTCCCATAACATAAGCTCTTCCCCGAGCCACTCCACCTTGGTTTCCAGTTCCTTGATTCTTCTTCTTTGGGCACTCACTCCTATAGTGTCCAATTTCTCCGCAGCCAAAACATGTTACTGGCGGTTTCTGATTGTTACCCAAGTTTGGAAGCCTGCAATCCTTGATATTGTGACCAATCTTCTTGCAGTTACCACATGGGTTTGGGCAACGGCCTGGGTTATGATGTGTTTGGCACTTATCACACTTGGGTAGATTACCAGCATATCCTTTCCCTTCAGTCGGCCCTGCAGCATAGGCCCTTGTCACTTCCTATCTCTTAGGTGCTGGTTGGATAGCATTTCCACCTTGGTTGTAGTCGAACCTCCTCTTGTTGTTGCTGTTGCTGTTGTTGTTGTTGTTGTTGTTGTTGTTTGGGTTGTTGTTTCGGTTATTGGGATAGTTGTGGTTTCGATTGTTGTTATAGTTGTTGTTGTTTCGAGTGTTGTTTGAACGGTTATTGTTGTTGTTGTTGACAGCAGATTTTCCTTTTACCACCTGAACCATAAGTTTCTGAGTTATATGAATAGCCTCTTCCATTGATTGTGGGTCGAAATACATCACATCCCCTCGGATGCTTTCAGGTAGTCCACCAGTGAAGTTCTCCATCTTTTTCTCGTCGTCAGGAATCATAGTTGGACATAGTGCAACCAACTCCTGAAACTTCCGGATATAGGTCTCGATGTCATCACCTTTTGTTACCAGCTCATAGAATTCTGTTTCCAACTTTTGCACCTCAGTACGAGGGCAAAACTTCTTTGTCATCAATTTCTTGAATTTATCACAAGTGAGCTTGTAGGCATTCTCCATACCAATCGGCTGAGCATGAGAATTCCACCATGACATAGCTTCATCCAAAAGCATACCTGTAGCAAATTTTACCTTGCTGACATCAGGACAACTACACATGAGAAATACATTCTCAGTCTTTTCAAACCAGCGGATCAAAGTAACCGCTCCTTCAGTGCCCTTAAACTTGACGGGATCACTAATCTTGAAATCCTTCCAAGTGCATTCACGCCTAGTAGTGGGTGGTTCAACCGCCCCAGTATTAGGTGCAACCTCAACAGCCCTAGCAGCAACCTCAGCTCTCTCAGTCTCCAGAGCTTCTGCTATACTATCCCTAACCAACTTGCGGATAGCGGCTTGAGTCATAGCGGGTGTTTCTGGTGCAGTCTTTGCTTTCCTTGGCGCCATACTTCTGATAAATCATAATGGACAACAACCATGAGAAAGTCATAATAGAAATAGTCATCGTACCAAAAGTATACACCCACAACATGTATATATACAACCACAACAAGTATAAATACAACCACGACACGTACGAGTACAACCACAACCTGTATAAATACAACCACGACATGTATAGATACAACCACAACAAGTATAAATACGATAACAATAAAGAGCAACCATGAAACATCATAAATATAATCACAACACATGAATATAATACATGAAAATTTTGGCCTACATGGACCGATATATATATATAGCATAACCATTCCAACATAGTAGAGTCACACTTGATATATTTGTTTGTACAACAACCAAAAGACTACAAGTTCTTGAACTATGTCCCGCACCTCGGGACTAGGAAAATAGTAAAAGCTAATACAATACAAGTCTATGTCTAGGCTCCTCCGGGTGCTCTAGAACCTCCAGGTCCTCCCCTAAGGCGGCAAATCTCACGATCCATCGCAACAACAATCTCCTCCAAGTGATCAACTCGAAGCTGGAGGGCAGCCTCCCAAGTCTCTGCAGCTGTCATCCTCTCCTGAGCTACTGCCAACTGGTGTGCCTGCTCTCCCTAAGCCTCCTGTGTCATCTGAGCTCTATCCCGTATCTCCGGTAGCTCATCCCTAAGCTGATCAATCAGCTCCTGGTGTCCCTCCTGCCGTGCCTCAAGTCCATGATACGACACGTCAATGCTAACCCTGCCTAAGATCAATCCCTCAACCTGCTCCTCGACCTCCTCAAGTCGAGTAGTGATAATCTCATCTACCCTATAACCCAAACTATCAACCTGCTCCTGTTGAGCCCCTAACTGATCATCTACAGTAAAAGCTGTAGGCCCTCTAGCAGCAGCTGCTCTCGAACTCTCACCTATATGGTATACTGGTGGTGGTGGAAGGTCAGAAGTTTCTGTAGTAGGTGAAGCTGGGGTAGTAAACCTTGCATGCTTCCTGAGCGGCAAAAGTGAAGTAGATATAGAAGTAGTAGTGGGTATAGCTGGTGGTGTAGGTAATGTAGGAACAGTAGGGATCCTAAAAGTAGAGGTAGTAGTGCGTACGCTCTTCCTAGCACCTATGGTTGTTTTACTACGAGGGAACATAAGTTTTGGTTCTAAGGACATAGAAGTAGTGGGAGATGATATGTCAGTAGATACACGGGTAACATCAAGGGGTGCAATAGGAGAGACATGAGGAGTAGGAGCAGTCTCTTCCTCCTCAAAAGGCTCGGTATCCTCACCTAATGCCGAAAGTGGAAACACAGGTACAGGAGGAATGGGTGGTGAAACGGCGGTGGAAGACATAGAGCCCTCAACATCAAAGTCTGAGACAGAGTAAAGTATGACAATGTTCGGGTCTGAAGACATAATTCTATGATAATCAAGGTGAAATGAAAATAAATAACTCGTATAACGGAATCACCTAAAACAATGAATATGCACTTATGATGTAATGATGAGATGCTATGATGATGAGGTTATAGTCTAGGGTCTATGATGCATCCTAGTTCGCTATAACCTTAGCTCTGATACCAATCTGTCACACCCCCAAAATACCTGAATGGCAGTGGAATGGAATACCTGGGGGTGACGGCCATAGCACCACAGTTACAGTTATATTGAACGACCTAAAGTGTCGTTTGGAAAATACATCGTTTGATTTATTTAAAAAGGTTCAGAGTTACAAAACATAGGTCCCAAAGTATTTAAAAGTTAAAGGAAACAAGTTTGGTACAATCAAACAATAATATATAAGTGCATGAAAAATCCAAAGTGAGACACGTCATCCTTGCTACTCACTAAAAGGACTCCATGCATGCCATGAGATATACCTTAGTTACCTGAAAATATATTGCTAAAACGGTCAACATAAAGTTGGTGAGAAATCATAGGTTTATGGATTAAATGATATGTACAATAGCCATAAGTAAAAAGTAAGGTGACTTGATGTCAAAATGAAGTTACATTGGCTCTTAAGCTCATGACCCCGAAGCTAGACATAATCAGAATTTTGCCCCAAAAGAGTGGTTACCAAGCACTCAATAATGTTAGACATGAAATGCATTTGTACCCGTTGGAGCAACCAAAACTCGAATGGAGGAATCACCCTCAATAGATCTATTCACTCACTCTCGCTTAAAGGCAAATTAACGGTCCATGATAATATAAAGGGGACTTAATGTGGTATGATAGCAACTTAAGCAATGTATGAAAATTTAGCTACTTTGGCATGTACAAAAATACGTGGTGCAATGTATTCTCCCCCGTGGGATTTGAAATCAAATATTGAATTAAAAACGGGGCTATGAAAACTCACCTCGAAGTGATAGTACAATGTGATGGAATGATAAGGACAACAAGGAATGAAAATCAACCGCAACCTATGATGAATGAATATGATCTAATTTAGATCAAGAAATAATGTAGAGAATATGCATGCACATGATACCTATACCACTCATAACTTGAAAATATACTAGTTATAGTCATAGTAAAATATATTCCATACTTAAGAAAATAAGTCTTAACTAGACTTGTAAAAACTTGTCATAGTATATCGTATATAGAAAGTTAGTGTTATAAACTTCGCCTTGAAAACCTTGAAGTAACGTCTAATAGTCGTAAAATAAACTTTTAATCATAAGTACTTCATTAGTTATAAGTTTGGCACTTTGGTAGTATTTCTAGAAAATCTAGGATTTAGTACGTAGAAGTAGTATTATTATTATTTCTAGTAAAAGCTGTCAATTATATAGAGTTTTGCCGATATTGAAACATGAATAACTTGGTCGTTTTAAGTTCATTTTCTTCGTTCTTTATATCCCCGGATTTGTCTTGGTATGTACTAATATATTTTTGATAACTCGGCTTCTCTAGGTTACGTCTAACGCCTCGGTTTGTCCACCAAAAATCGTCCAACAGCATACAATTTTCAGAAAAATAGTTTTCGTCAATAAACTTGCAATAATCATATCTCTTTCGTTATTAACTCGTTTTAGTCCGTTCTTTCGCTACGGCTTCGTTTTTAAAAGTATTTTCCAAATCTTTGGTTGAAAAGTTCACCTGAGTTACTGAGTTTTCCAGGATTTAAATTTTGGGACAGTAGGTTTATAAATAGGTTCCAAATCCATTTCTAGTGTTCTAAACTAGTTTCTAATCCACCCAAATCACTTCCAATCACCACAAATCTAGTCTAATCCTACCATACACCTTCTTAAGGTGTCATGGGTCCTTAAAAATCATCAATCTAGTGGATCTAACAAGGGTTTCAATTTCTAGGGTTTCGAAGACATAAGTGTATATTATGAGTGGTACAAGCTAATATATGCATGAAATATTGTATGAAAACCATATGATTATAGTAAATACTTGAAGAAATAAAGAAAATAAATTTTTGTAACTTACTTTGAATGATTATGAAGCTTGTGTGATTAAAACCTAAGTATCCTTGAGTTTGTATTACAAAACCCTAACAAGGATAACAATATGGACTTGATTTAAGCTTGATCTTGGAAAGTATGATGGATCTTGGTGAGGTTTGTGTTTGGCCGTGGGTTTTGGAGAGAAAAAGAGAGAAAAAGTGAACTTTTGATCTAAATTTTTATAAGTGTGAAATGTAGGGGTGAGCACAAAAACCGAAAAACCGAATCGAAACCGAAAAAGCCGAACCGAAAAAAACCGCCCCATTTGACAAATCGATGGTGGCGGTTTTGAATTTTATAAAAACCGAATGTTTGGGGCGGTTTTTGGTTTCATGAGAAAAACCGAACAAAAAAAACCACCCGGCCCACCTTTATATATGTTTTATATAATTTTATCTATATAAGAAATTTGCAATTTAGTTTTAAAGATTTGAGTATACAACTTTATCTATCAAAAAAATAGTGTTGTTTATTGTATATACGTTCAAATTTGTTATATTTATAGATGTTATATCTTTGTTTTCGAACAGTTGTGTTCTTTGATAATTTTTTTGCAAACGAAAAGTGTAAAGCCGCAAAGACCATCTTTTTACATTTTACAAAATGTTTGCTTGTTTTGTACCTTTTTTCGAAGCTTTGGATTGCCGGATATTATGCAATTGTTGATATTTGTTTGAATTTTTTGCTTGAAACTTGGAATCATAAACTTTATATAATATTAAAACTTGCTTGTTTTCAAGTAAGAAAAAACCGAAACCGAACCGATTCAATGTAAAAAACCAAAAAACCGAAACCGAAAAAACCGAAACCAAACGGTTTGTAGTTTTCAAAAACCGAAATATACGGTTCGGTTTTTGGTTTTACCATAAAACCTCCCCACACCGCCCCATGCTCACCCCTAGTGAAATGAGGTTTAGGTTTGTAGATATTTTGAGGTGATTTTGGTGAAATTAAAAAGATTTAATGCATGAGGTTAAAATTGGGGGGGGGGGGGGGGGGCTTGGCCGGTTTTTCAAAGGAAGAAAAAGAGAAGAAAAAGTTTTGATTTAATTAGAAGTGTTAGTGGAGGATTTGTAGTATAAGTATAGGTTTTAGTTATTGTTTTAGTTGTAGTTTAGTTATAATCGGGTACCAGGTTTGCGAGAAATAAATTTTAACAAGTTAGCCGGGACTTAATAAAGTCATAAAAATGTTAAAAATATGTTGGGTACAAAAATTGAGCGTTTGGATAATTATTATTTAGTTTTCACGAAAACCGTCGTAATTATATTAAACTTCCGTTATAAATTTAATAAATTCCCAAAATACCGGGTAAATGAATTTTATAATTTTTATAACGTTGTAAGGAGTTTAAAAATATATCGGAACCATCGTGGGGATTTTTAGATATGTTGGTTATATTTATTAATCGCGGGTTAACGTTTAATTAAAATAAATATACGTAAAACGTTAAACATACCAAAAATAATAATATGAATATTCTACGAGTGGTATAGTATGCAAATGTTATTATGATGATATGTAGACTATTTCTAGTCCGTATGAAGTGTCCCTAGTAATAATGCATGAATTCGCACCTGAACCAATACGGTTACGCGAATTTAAGTACTCGTAAACTAAATTTACGATGAAATGAGCAATGCACGTGAATAGTGTTTTCTTTCCGGAAATGAATAGTACTTGGTGAATAGTAAAATTTTTGAATGTTTCTCAGAATATCAAATTGACCTCGAAAATAATGAATAGTAAAATGATGCATAGCGTTTTGATGAATAGTGATTTATGAATAGTAAATTGTCGAAGTTTGGGAAATGACCTGAAATTGTGAGTTGTGACATTCTAAATGTTCCTATATCAACTAATCGTAATCTAACACATGTTTGAGTGATTTTCGAAAACTAGGGTTTAGGTACGATTTGGATTTTATTGATTTGTAGTTTGTTTTATTGATTTTGTTGGTGGGATATGTTGTTTTCTGTGACTATATCATTTTGAATCACTTTAATTGTGACTAAATCCATGTATGAACAAAATTCGAATGCTAGGGTTTATATTCACTCTAGGGGTTTCTCGTATGGTGTTCATGTAATCCATTTTTTGTGCCCAACCTGTTCTATATGCTTGATAAGTGTTACATGACTCATAGACATCATAAATCTTTGCATGTACTTATGATTTTTCGATAATGGGTTCTTGGCATTGTTTCGAAATTGTTGCGTATATGCTATTTCCATGTTTCTCATTGTTGTTTTTCATCATTCACAACAAGTCTTAATCTTTGGAAAAACATTTGCAATAAGAAACGTACGTTGACAGGAATTTCGAAATTCTTGTATAAGAATTTTTCGAGAACACTTTTTTGCAAATACCAGCACTGGTGAAATTTTTCGAAAACACACCTAACAAGGGTTTTCAAAATGATCTCAAAGTTTTGTATATTTTTCGAAAAATCCATTTTTTCTCGAAAAATGCACTTTGTAATCATTTCAAAAATGGTTGTTATATGTATTTGCGAAAATTGTTCATCACTGGTCATTTTTCGAGATCACATATGAGAAAATTTTTTTCGCAATCGCACATTTTGAATATTTGCGAAAATATTTCAAAAGAGTATGTTCTCGATAAAATATTTATCGAGAACACACTTGGAAATGTTTTCGAAAATCTTCATTATGCACGTTTGCGAAACTCTTCCTCTTATGACTGACTTTCGAGATCATGGCTTGTTGTAATTTCGAAAACATGTAATTGTGATGATGATTATTATTTAATGTAACGTGTGATGTAATTATGTATCTTGGATGTTATTAGTGCCTATGTGAATGTATGAATACTCAATGCTTGTTTTCATGATTCTATAAGCTCAACCTTATCTAAGTATACTTTATTCGTCACTTCACATATAATAATTGAACCATTTGTGCTTAAATGATTCTAAATCTTTATCGGTAATCAAACTTGTGATCGTACTAACGAGTAACAAATCTGGATGTTTGGTTTATGATTTTTTTTGCAGATTAACATGGCTGAACACAACGAGAATGACCCCGAACAAACTCTTCCGTTGCTCACACTGAATGAAATCATCCCTGCTGACTACAGCGTCACCATTAGCAGAAACAATCCTCGAGTTGACTTCGACAAATTGAGAATTCCTGAGAACTCGTGCAAGATTGTCAAAGATATTCTCCTTGCACATGCATGCAAGCATCTGCTCAACAAATCTACTTCAGTTCCTGTGTTCTACCTTCATCAGTTCTGGCTTACGGCAAAGGTTAACTTAGATGATGAGTCTTTCACTGTTATGCTGGATCGACAAGTCTACACTATAGATCATGAAGTCCTTCGTATAGTGTTCCTACTTCCTCAACCTGAGAACGAATTTGCTTCAATGTTGCCTGAACTGGAACTCCTAGATTTCTTCATTGACCTAGGATACGATGTTCAGGATGACTTACCTCTGCTCCAGCATTCTAGATTCAATGCAAAGAACATGCCTCAGCCTTGGAGAACCTTCTATATGTTGGTTGTACGTTCAATATCAGGAAGAAAAAGTGGTCACGAGCATCCCAGACTTGAGCATTTACAAGTGTTTTGGGGAATGGTCAGTATGCTACCGATTGACTTTGCAATTCCTATCATGAATGATATAGTCTATAACATTCAAACCGAACGTAAAAAGACTATGATCCCTTTCATTAGGTTCACAAAGCTAATCATTGAACATTTCTGCAAAGATACACCGGAATTCACCAAAAGAATGGGAGATCCAAATGAGCCTAAGTACCTCTTAGAGGACGACTTCACCATTTCTTTTGTCAAAATGACCACGTCTTCTACAAAGCAAAAAGGAAAGAGGCTTCCTGAGTACTTTCTTGATGAAAATATCAGGAAAAGTTCAAACTATGAATTCTACGATAATGCTTTTAAAGGGATTCAGGAAGAGACTACCATACAGACTCGAAGTAAAGGAGGTGTGAAATCTGGGAGTACTAGTAGCACCACTGGTTCACTGCAATCAAAGTCAAAGGCTACTCCCAAAACTAAAACTTCCACCAAACCAAAAACTACACCCAAACCTAAGCCTGCAACTAAGCAAAGAAAGAAGATAACACCAAAGCTCGCTCTTCGAGATGAACCTACACCGCCACCCACTGAAAGCGACTCTGAGTTTGACACAAAATCTGAAGAAGAAGAGGAAGATTTGAATGAATAGTAATAGTACCTGAAGAAGCATTTCCAGAAACAGAAATTGCAATACAACAAAGTCTAGAAACCTTTGAAACAGATAAAAGAAAAAGAAAATGGATCACGATAAATGAACCTAATGATGATGAAGAAGACGAACCAATAGTTGAGAAATTGGTCGACAAAAGAAAATTGAAAAGTATAGTTGTCGACACACGGGCCGAAGAGAAGAAATTTCTCAAGGATCAGAGGGAAGCATCACTCCTCAGCCGACTTCATCCTCAACCTTCATCACCACATGTCAATCTACCAGAGCATGAAGGCACTACCAGCAGCATAGTTCCTCCCGTTGTGTCTCCACTTTAGAACCATCTTTACAACCCGGTGACAAAGTAAAAGACACAGATGCAACAGGTGACATCACTATGACAGAAACTACAAATGTTGAGGAGAATGTTGATGAACAGGAGAACATTGCTACGGATCAGGGATTTGACCCTTTCACCACTTCAGAGTTTCTTGCACAGGAAGAAGAGGAACGAAGAAGAAAGGAAAATGAAGAAAAAGAAGCATTCGACACCAACATATTCCTTCAGTCATCTTCACAATCTAAGCAGACATCTTTACAACAACCACCACCTCCTCAAGACTCTCCACCAAAGGATCCGACTCCCCCAGCTTCTTCTTCAAGCATCCACAACGAGTCGTCATCTGAATCATCACCGGAACATTCATCTCCTACACCCTCTGAAACCGCATCTAAACAACAATCAATCAATGAACCGACAAAACCAGTTGATCTTCAGGAGCAAGTCAACAGTCTCACAACCATGGTTATTAATCTTGCTAAACAAGTTGAAGACTTTCAGGAGGCAAAGCAGCAAATCGATAAGTTCATGAAAGCAGACTTGGTAGGAGTCATCAGGACTTTCACACTAGATTACCTTTCTGAGAATCTGGTTGAAATCGTCACTCCTGAAGTGACAAGTCTTGTTGCACCAATTAAGGAAAACTTGGAGCACAGAATCAGAAGTGTTGTAAAGAAAATGTTGTCTACAACACCATTCACGCTTCATCCTGCAAAAGCTTCAACATCAACTCCAACCATTTTTGAACCATCAGTCGAAGACCTGCTTACTCAACTCTACGACAAAGTTGCATCCAAAACCACTTTGACAACTGAGGAAACTGCACTTATCGACGCCATTGCAGCTAACTTGTCAAAAGAGTCGTGCAAAGAAGCTGTTGGATCCCTAAAGAGGTCAAGGAAAGATGACGACCCAGACCCTAACTCAAAAGGAAAGAAACACAAGTCCGGAACCGGTCCATCATCTTCTCACCAACCACAAAAGGATTTTACTCCTCCTGGAAATCAGCAACATACTTCAGCTTCTGGTCAAGGTCCCACAGATCAGGAAGAAACACTCATGCAACCGACTGATGATTATGAAGTACAACCTGATACCGACTACCGTGCCTCTCCAATTCCCGATTCTCAACCTGGACCATCATCAACCTAAAAAGCTCAAGACAAGGATACTACATCCAAGTCTAAAAGGTCAAAGAAAAGGAGACGTCACTCATGGATTGATAATGACGACACACCTCAAGATGATTGGTTGACTGATTTGGTCAAGGCTCAACCTCCTCTCAAAAATGAATAACCACTCTCGGGCAATACACTGCAATATACTTAGAGTATAATGGCGGATCTTCAAATTGAGAAACTTACTAAGGCTGAGTTAAGAAGAATCAATAAGGATGCACAGGAATTCCTAAAGTCTAGATCTGGAAACAAAATGGAATAAGAATTTCACATGCAGAATATAGCTAGTGCAATGTCTGGAAAGTTTGACTGGCTAAACCCTGAAGCGAGTTTCGACATCCATTCCAGAAAACCCGACAAGCCTTACTTCACCGATTGGACTAAACCATTACCTCTGCAAGGATTTCCCGAAAAACCAAAGATACCTTACCACTTCTTCTTCAACAAAGATCGTCGTAACCTCCAACTCACTCAAGAGAACTCCAAACAGAAATATGCTTCATCATTGACTATCTCAGTGCCAGCCGCAAGATACGATGTTCCTGCAATTGAAGAATCAACTCCAATATTTAGCAACTCTATTGTAGCTTACGACAGAGATGATTTACACGGGATTCAGCACTGGCCTGAACGTCATCGACTCGGTTACACTCACAGGTTAGAACTCAAGTCATTAGAGAATGTGAAGCATAAATCAAGGATCATTGCTATCTTGGAGATTCAAGAGTCGAAAAGGTTTAACTACATGTTTATGAATGAGATTGTGGTTAAAAGGCAAGATGAAAAGAAGTACAAGTTCTCTGAAGCAGACTTTCCCGACCATTATCTAAATGACATTGAAGACATGTGATGAGTGCTCAAACACTCATCATTTTTTATCACATCTGAACTGCAAAACATACAAAAACAATCAAAAAGTCATCAAAATACTTAAATTATCCCAGGGATTGTGTTTTATGTGTTTTAAATGCAAAATAAGCAAAAACAAATGAAAAATGATCAAAGTTTGCAATATTGGCAGTTTCAGTCCCCCAAGTTTCAAAACTTGTCAAAAATAGTCACTATGCATTTATTTTGAAAGAAAAGTCAACCCAAGTCTTTTGAAAGTCAATAATCACAAAATATGATACTTGGGTCATAAGTTTCAAAATGTACATGTTTGGTCCCTAAGATTTTAAATCTGGCAAAAAAGGTCCTTGGGAATTTTAAAAAGTGGAAAATGCAAAATTTGTTCTTGGATTTTTGATTTGTGACAACATTGGTCCTTGGAATGACTTTGGGAAATATACTACTTCAGTCCCTCAACATTTGAGAAATTGCAAAAATGGTCCTTGTGCTACTTTAAATACCAACCGGACCCTTAATATATTATAACCAAAACCAAACCAAGCCAAATCTAAGCCCATCACTAACTCCCCAAGCCCATTCCACTACCCCAGGCCCACTCTCCCTTTTTGATATCAACCCCCAGGGTCAAACAAGTCAACACGGTCAACAGACCGGTCAACACTCTCTTCCTCACCCATTTTCCCCCCAAAACCAGGATCGATGTCTCCCCCTCCTCCACCTTTTCACCAAACAAACCACCCACAATAAATGTATCCAACTACCAAACCAAACCCTCCCTCCTTTTCATTAAATTCCCTCAACTGTCCTACTAATTTTGCCCATTTGATTTTGGCGGCAAAAACACAATCAAGGGTTCAGATGCTTCAAAGCCTAATTGGACAGCTGGGATTTGGTCAAGGGTCAAAGGAGAACCATTGGGAGGGCAAATATTCAAACAGGAAGCCATGTGTGAAGAGTGGTAGCATAATTTAGCATCGATATATAAGTAGAAGCTCAATGAGCCTTGTAATGTATGTAGGATATAATTTAGTTGTTTTAATATCTATTTTCACCCTTTGTAATCTGTTTTGAAGTGAATGAAAGTACTGTTTTAAGTTTATTTCTAATTTGCAAATTTTCAAGTTTATTTAAGAATTCTAATTGCTTGTTCAAGGTTCATTAGGGATAATCAGCTGTTTGTACACCCATATAAATCCAAAGTATCTATTTTAATAAGTTTTTCAAGTTTGTGGAATTGTTTTTACCGAAGTTTGATGAAAATATAAAAAATAATAGAAAAATAAAAATAAAATAAAATGTTGTGAACACAGGTTGAAGAAGAGTGGAGATCAGTGAATTTGGAAGTGTTGTGGGTTAGAGACCTCATGGGAGGTCAATAGGTTGGTTCATGGTTCATTAGTTTTCACAGGAGTGCACTTTGTAAGCTTTTGTTCAAACTTTTTCTCTTTTAGTATAATAGTTGTTTAACTTTAATATTATCTGAGTTTGTATGCTTGTTTGTTGATAGTTATTCATAATTTAACCTAATATAGATAGCTAGTACTTGGTAATTCTTAGTTGTTGTAAAATTCCTATTTCACAATCATAATTTTATTTTGATCATATCTGTTTTTCTTGGTTGAATTGTTGTTGATTTATGCTCATTTGGTTTAATTATATGATAATGTGAGGTTTGGATTCAGTTTCATGGAATGAATCATTGTTAAACTTTGAAAATCACAAAATCAGTCACTTAAAGGGGTGTTTAGATTTGACTGTGTTGATCACTGTGGTTGGTCTCAGTGTTTGATGCTTGTTCATACAACTCATTTAGTCCTTAAACATACCAAATCAGGCACATTTTTAGTGGTCATAAGCAGAAAAGTCAAAATCCAACTTAACTTGGTATTAAACATGCTCTGTGTTGATTTTTAGATAGCAAAATCTCCATTTCAACTCACAAGTGAGTTTTATAACTTATTTTGGTCTTAGTGTAACTTAATTAACTTATTTCAGTGTTTTAATCAAGATCAAAACTCATTAAAGTCAACTGAAAAGCAAAATTGGAAAAAAGTCAAAATCACCTTTTGTGAAAAATCCATTTCTTGGAGGAATTTTATAGAATTTTGTGTTAAGATTGAAGGTTTGAAATTTCTTGGGTGTAAAGTATATCGGCTGAACTATATGATCCCATGCATGGCTTATTTTTGTGAATTTTGCACAAGCTTGTGCACAAGCTCAAAGTGAGTTGCAGGGGAAGCACCTCCCCTGTGCACAGACCCCAGTTCCATAAGCCCAACTTTAGTGGACCCCACAAGCTTAACCAGTGAGCCCTAGGACCTGCTTTTTGGATTAATAGAAAGCCAATAAGCTAGGATTTCAGACTCTGTGCTTATTTTGTGGATTAGGCCTCATTAGATAGGGCTGCAAGTGCCCTCTAAGTTGTCCCATTCCCTGACCAAAGCTGAGGGATCAATTTTTGTACCAACATTTCAACCCTCCCCCTGACCTCATCTGTGGGACCCAGAGGGTGAACCCTAGTTTTTTAGACAGCCAATAAGCTCAGCTTATTGGCTTATCTCTTTGTTTGGACTTCCAAGGTCCCTAGTGGACCCCACATGCTCTCAAAGGTGCCCTGTGAGACCTGTTTGGACTGTTTAAGTGTTGGACTGCTTATTGCTTTTTTTTTGTGCTTATTTCTTGTGATTATTTGTTCCATTCATCTTAATTTAAGTAGTTGTACATCTGTTTTAAGCTTATTTGTGGTTGTGACATCATTTGGTAGCTTTTGCATTTCACTCAAGTCCTAATAAGCTCAAATAGCTCATTTGTCAATCTAATAAGCTCTTCATACTGCTTATTTTTTATCTCCAATCAAATCACCTTTACAAAAGTTTCTCAAAATCAAATAATAAGCAGTTGTGAAACAGAAAACTCCAAAAAAATCCAAATTTTATAGAAGTGATAGCTTCTATTTAAGCCAATTGGCTTATTACCTCAGCTTATTTATAAGATAATCTCAATTTTATATTTTTCCTAGGCTTCTGGTAGTTAAAAATAATTTTAGTAATTTTCTCAGATTTTTCTTGCATCATTTGGTATTTTTCTTAATTTAAATTAGTTTTTAATAATTATTAAATAGTTAATAATTAATATTAATTAATTAGAAAATCAAAAAAATACAAATTTAGTTTTAAAATTAGTTTTTAGTTATTTTTAATTTTTCCAAATTTTATTTTCAATTTTCTAGTGTAATTTCATAATTAATTAGAATTTAGGTTAATTTAAATAATTAAAAAAGTAATTAATAAATAGTAATAATTAATCAAAAAGTCTTAAAAATATATTTTCAGTTCTAAAATTAGTTTATAGTATTTTAGATTTTTCTAAGTTTAAATTTCATTTTTCTAGGTTAATTTTATAATTATTTGCATTTTAGGTTAATTTAATTAATTAAAAGTAAATAGGAAATTAGTAATTAATTATTAATAATTATAAAAATAGTGTGAAAATTAATTTTAATTTTCCAAATATTTTCTTTAATCATTAGGTTTGTAAAAATATCATTTTTATACCAGTAGCCTTTTCAGATAATCTCACTCACTTTTATTTACGTACATTTGTTCCCGTTTTCAGCAAACGTACGGTTTTTAGGTTTTAGTTAACTTCTTCTTAATCTAAATTCCAGTAATCAATCACATAGCTTTCCTAAGCTATTTCTTTTCATAATTCTCATCAGAACCCTTTTCTGTGAATAAACACCCGATCACAAGCATGTTCAGATATAATTCACACCTCGTCGGGGTATAACGACCTGGTGATTTCCTATATTACCCGCAGATTGAATCTAGGCTATTTGACTTTGTTGACCATTCCTTGGTCAATATAAGTTGACCGTTTAGCATCAATCAACATGTATCTATAAAAGGTTCAAGGAAGAATGTGTGCATTCGATACTGACAGACAATACAACTTCATTTCATCTCTACTCCTCTACATCCGACGATTGATAGTTCAAGAAAGAGTGGAAGATCTTCAGCTTGGAGTGGAAAGTTACCAACAGAAGATCAATTTGTCTAAGCCACAACTCTCATTTGAAGGAATCAATCAAATGTCACAGTATACACTCATCCAAAAACCTTCATTTGGTTTCACCTACGTCAACAACAAAAAGCTACTAAGTTTCATGAGGCTTGATGAGATACACAAGTTCTGTGATGTTACGCTCAAAACCGTTCGTGATAGGTTAGTCAAAAGGTTGAATGATGATCGGAGAAAGATATCAAAAGGTGAAACTCCAAGGTGGAAATCTAGTTCTAGAAGACAAGTTCGAAACTTTGTCATGAAAATTGAAGAAAGGTTATTTCGCCGGGAGCAGATCAGACGATTGGAAAGTTATATCGGTGTCAGACCTTCATTTCAGACTCTTCCAAAGACCGGATCCTCAGTTCACAGACTTTGATGCTCCGATCACTGATGAACCATAAACTGGTACACAAGGGTTTTAACATTTCAATATTTACTATTTCACTTGATTGATTTGTTATCATAATGACTTATGCACACATAACAGTGTACAACCTGTTCTTGTAAAGAAAGGACCCTGTGGTACGCATCAGTGCCTCAATCCTAATATAAGGAGCGAAGGCTTCTTACTTTTGAGTAGAGTTCATCAAACATTTTCTGATTTTCATAACTCTGCTCAAAAGACAAGTATTTCACCTCAATAAGAATTCACTTGTTGAGGGGGAGCACTTGAAACAAAATCATCGTTCTTGAAATCAAAAGTTCTTGTTGAATTCTCCCCATAAGACTCAAAAGGCATATTTTCATCAAAAGATTGACAAAAATATCATCTTATATGCTATTTTTGAGGGGGAGAAAAAGTGAATGTGATTAAAATATGAAAGTTCAAAGTTGCTTAAAAGTCAAATCTCATGCGAGCTAGACTCAGATTCACCCAAGAATTGACGAAACATAAAAGTTAATAATCGAAAGGACTTATCCTCGACGGGTAATGACATCAAGTTAGTTACTAGAGCTAGTTGTCACCTAAAAACCGACAATGGAACTCTTTAACTAGCCACGTAAGCATGTCTCGAAAAGGATTTGTCTTAGTAGAAATGTACCGTTTCGTGAAACTTTCTGTGGACTTGACCAGGCCGGGTAATAACTTCAAGCTAGTATAACTAGTGATGTAAGCATGTCTCGAATCGGTCTTGTTCACTGAAAGTGGATCAATTCAAAAAGTGCTTGCTCCTCCCGCATGTGCAAATTTATTAAACACTTATGAGCACATGTGAAGGGGGAGCCCTTCATAAGAAAACACAAAACTCTCAAAGTGTTAAACAAAATGTTTGAAAATCACAAACACTTTGAGAGATTTGCAAAGGTTTCAATGGCTATTGTCGGATAATCATGGAGTTATAAGGTGATTAAGATAGGAAAAACCGTCCTATGATCCGCCAGAGCCGGAGGGATCTACCCAAGGACATCACCAATAGTTAGAATTAGAAGTTCTTAGGTATGATACGAAAAATGGAGAAAAGAATGAAAGGGGAAAGAAGGAGTTGAAGAATGAAAAAGAAAAGTAAAGAAAAGGGTGAAAAGAAATAACCCTCCATATGTTCAACCTTAGGGCAGACACCAGGTTCAATTCGTATGCTACTGGTTGTTGCTAAGGCAACACCGGTATTGAAGATAAAGTCATCATGGACCCAGTGACGCAATGCACTAAACCTTCTTAACCACTCAAGTTCTCTTAAAAGAGCTTGTTTCATTCTCATGGGGAACCGGTGTAATCTATCGACTTATCTCTTAGAGATGGTTGATATTGAAACAAGAGACCCCTCCCTAGTCTTTGCATAGGAAACCTAAGTGTGCACTTTTCGAGTCTAGAGCCATGAGATACATCAAAGATCTCTTAGGAAAACTTAGTATTTCTACAACTGGTGTTCTACATCACTGGACACCAGCTGTAAACGATTGAGTTCTTCGCAGATCTTAGCAATCTGCCGAGAACGTTTATGAGAGAATTTACATAAGTATTTCTCAATGATTGAACGGAAATCTTGCCAGGGTCAACATCAAACAACCCGGATAGTAGGTCACTTCGGTAACTCCTTGTGGGTTACGCTTAGTGTTTGCGGTGGTTTATTAGCGGTCTACAGTCGTGGAGTGATCCCCAGCGACTCACCCAGTCATTGAGCTACTTAGTAGGTCTCGTAAGCTCCTTCGGGGATATCTGACATGGGAATGGCCTTGATAAGGGTTAGAAGGAGTCTTCACACTATGCTGTTGACGATCTCTAATTCCTTATTTGTAAGTACCGGATGTTTTATTGCTAACTGTCTACCTGCAGGGACACTTCAGCTCCATGGCGACGAATTCCACATGCTCATACATGCATCTTGAAGTCATCAAAAGCTCCCTCAAAGATCAAAGCAACACAAAGTTCAAAGAAAGATTCTACGCCAAAAGAAGAATCTACAGAGTATAAAGACTAAAGATCAAAGTGTAAGAAAGGGAACTACGTGCATGTATAAGTCAAAGTTCAAAGATGTATGAGCATGTTGGAATGGCAGACTACCACCACCGACGCAGAAGTGACGAAAGGCAGACAACTTCATAACTTGATCACTATCACAACAACAATGAACAAAGCACAAAGAACGATGAATGATTTTATCTCATAATTGTTTGAAAGACGTCTAAAGCTATGAAAGTCAAAAGTTAAGAAATGACAAAGACGTCAAGCAACCGTGATGACCGACCCTTAGGGGGAGATTGTTGGGAACGAAGTTTTACTATTTTATCAAGTCTCGGTCATTTGTAATAACTTTAGGTTGCTTAGTTATTATTTACTTTCATTTACATTTTGTATTAAGTTTACTAGGCTTAAGTTATGAAACCCATGGGCCTCCAAGCCCATACGAATTGATGAATGGAAGGAGAGGGAGTGTTGCCCTAGCTCCTTCCCTATAAATAGAATGCTTTGGTCTCTTGTAAACTTGGTTGGTTATTTGATATCTTAAGGAAACTCTTGCATTTATATTTCTCTCATTCTCATAATCACCCAAATCCTTATATCTATCTCATTCTTGCTTGTGTGAATTCAATATGGGTACCTAACAGTACTTTGACCTTGAGCAGCACTTTGACACAGCAGTACTTTGAACTTCCAGAGGTACTTTGATCTTCATATCCCAACAATCCTCCCCTAACTTGAATTCTACTTGCTTGATTTCAAGTTCCTTTGTTATTTTTTTTTGATCTTCAACATCTTTATCTTCAAGGAAAATTGTGTCTTAAACTTTTATCAGACTTGTGTGTCAAAGTACTCTTTATCAGCTTCAGATGATATCTGTCACACCCTCGCCGAAGGCGGAAACACGAGGTGTAACGAAATCGATATACATCACCAAAGGGAAATAAGACAATACCATAATTTACATTAAGGAAAAATATAACATTACAACGTTGTTATTGCCGATTTTGGCAAATAAAAGACATAAGTTTGATTCCCAAAAGATGGTATTTTAGTACATAATGAAAAGAAGTGACGTGTGAAAACTTCATTATGCAAGACCTTGATGACAAGCTTACTGACGATCACCTGAAATGCATGAGAGAAAACGGGTCAACTATGAAAATAGTTGGTGAGTACAAATGTTTTATATAATAAGAAAACCATTTGAAAAAGTTCACAAGCCAAAGGCGTTGTCAAGTATTATGTCTTGTAGTCAAGTACCCGCGGTCATAATAAGTCACAATATAAGCACCACATATATAATAATGTATGCCATGCAAAGCCCCTAATTAAATAATATGCGTCCCGTAACATAGTGAACGAGAGGTTGGCCGACCTCTAATAGCGCTATCCATACTACTAATAGGTGACGAACAATGCGAATGTACGAACAGTACATCATACAACTATTATATACGATTAAGAACGCTCCGAACATGGGAGACTTCGCACGCTCCACCAATAAGGCGAGACTTTAGGTTAAGAACGCTCCACCAATAAGGTGAGACTTTAGGTCACAGTACATACGGTACATTAAGTTCAAAAGTTCAAGTCAAGTTCAAGAGGTCAAAACAAGTTATAAGGTCAAGACAAGTTGAAAGAATTCATAATAATCAAAGGGTTCACAACAATGTTCAAAGAGTTCAAGTAATAATTCATGCATCCACCCCAAAGCGATTAAAATAGTTAGAAAAAGGGGTTCGCGAATACTCACCTGATATAAGCGATATGATAACAAAGGGTACGAACTGAAGTAAGACGCGCACTTTAACCGCAACCTAAATGAATGATATGATCTGCTTTAGATCATGAAATGATGAAAGGAATGTACATGCACATGTTTCCCTATACCACTCTTAACTTGGAAATACTAGTTAGTGTCAAAATAAAATATTTTCCATACTTAGGAAAAATAAGTCCAACTGGAATTATAAAACTTGTCGTAATATAAATCGTATAAAAAAAATGTTAGCGTTGTATTCCCCATCTTGAAAACCTTAAAATAATGTCTAGTAGTCGCGTAATAAACTTTGAGTCGTACGTATTTTGTTTATTAAAAATAACTCCTTGAATAAGAAATCTAGAAAATATATTATTTAGTACGTAGTTATATTATTTTCTAGTAGTGACTATATATATATATATATATATATATATATATATATATATATATATATATATATATATATATATATAGTTTTGACGATGTTAAAACAGGTATAACTTGGTCGTTTTAAGTTCATTTTCCTCGTTCGTTATATTCACGGATTCGTTTTAGTATGTAGTAATATATTTTCGATAGCTCGGTTCCTCTAGGTTACGTTTAACACCTCTTTTTGCCCGTCGAAAACTGTCAAACAGCATGCAGTTTTTAGAAAAATAGTTTTCGTCGTTAAATTTACAAAAATCATATCTCCTTCGTTATAAGCTCGTTTTAATCCGTTCTTTCGCCAAAAGTTTCGTTTTTGAAAGTATTTTCTAAATCTTTGGTCAAAATTTAACCATCATTCACTGATTTTCCCACGTTTCAAAAATAGGGACAGTAATATGTAGTTTCAAAAACTATTTTCAAGTCTCTAAACTAGTTCTAACTTCAATCAAACCACTTTCAATCACCACAAAACTAGTCTAATCCTACCATACACCTTCTTAGGGTGTCATGGGTTCCTAAACATCATAACCAAGTAGATCTAACAAAGATCTAACAATAATCACTTACTAAGGTTCAAAAGTTAAAAATTTATAAAATAAAGTGGTATAAGCTATTATATGCATGAGTTCTTGTAAGAAAAGTATATAATCATAGTAATAACTTGTAAAAATTATAAAAATGAGTTTGTTAACTTACTTGAAGGTTTAGGGAGTTTAGATGATGGAAAACCTACTAATCCTTGAGTTTCTATTTCAAAACTCCAACAAGGATGACTAAGTGAACAAGTTTATATCTTGATCTTGGAAAAATTATGATTTTTGCTTCTTCTTCTTCTTGCTTAGGCCGAGCACACCAAGGGGGGGGGGAAGGAGAGAAAAACCTTGCTAACACATGTATTATTATGAGAAATGAATGAGAAAATGGGGTAATATCATGTTTAGGGACAAAAGTTTGGTGTGAATTAATTGTGGGTTGGTATAATGCACATGAGGAGGCTAGGAGGGGGGGGGGGGGCGGTTATGAAAGGAGGGAAAAGGGGGAAAATGTTGGGTGATTTATTTAGGAGGTTAGTGGTAATATTGTGTAGTATTTGGTTAGTTTTAGTTTTAATCGGGTATCGGGTTTGTTAGAAATAAATTTTATCAAAGTTATTCGGAAATGTATTAATTTAAATAAATTTTCAAAATACTGGGTAAATGAATTTTTATAACTTTTAAGATGTTAGAAGGGATATAAAAATATGTCGGGACCATGGTGGGAATATTTAGATATATTCGTTATATTTATTAACCGCGTGTTAACGTTTAATTATAAACACTTATACGTAAAACGTAAAATATACTAAATATATTAATTTGAAGATCCTAAGAGTGGTATAGCATGTAAATGACATTATGATGATAAGCAGACTATTTCTAGTCTATATGAGATGTCCTTACCGACAATGCACGTGAATAGTGGAATTTCTTCCGGGAATGAATAGTGTTCTGTGAATAGTAGAATTTTTAAATGTTTCTCAGAATATTAAACGGACATCAAAAACGATGAATAGTAAAAATGATGAATAGTGTTTTGATGAATAGTAATCGATGAATAGTGAATTTCCAAAGTTTGGGAGTAAACGTAGACGTGGAAAATATCGGGTTGTTACAATATCTTCACAGCAACAAATCTTTTCAGCAACTCAGTAATATTTTGTCAAAGTGTACATCAAATCTTTAAAGTTTCATACTATTCTCATCACTTCCAGGTGTGTAAACTCCTGTGAGAGGCAAATCATTGAAATTTAATGAATTTTGATGTCTCTTTACCAAAGCCATTAACTCTGGAGTAGCCATTGTTTAGGTTAGAACAACCATGGTACATTGATAACCATATGATTTTTAGCAAATCATCAGCTATCAACATATTTGTTTTGTCTTTACCAAGAGCCGTTTGCTTTTGGACTAGTTAGTTCTTTTATCATAACCATGGTGAACTAATTACCATATAAATGGATTTTCTACAGCCTTTACCACAAGCCATTTTCTTGTGGGCTAGTCAACTCTTCACTTTTACAGATATGGTGAATTGAAAACCATACAATTTTTAGTAAATTGTCAACTAAAAACGGATTTGATTATCACATCAGAGCCATACCCTCATGATGAGTCAAACTCTTTCTTGTCTGTTAAACATGGTGAGTTGATTACCATTTGCTGTGTAATACAAATACTAACACCATGTGTGACTTCTCAAAACCTTTATTGATATCATCTTATGCTTCAGAAAGTTTTTCTTTTAAAACTTAATCAATATCAAAAGACTTTGCTGGTTTTATGCAGCAAACAGTACTTTGAGAAAGTACTGTTTGTCTTGCAGTACTTTGAATAAAGTACTTTATTATTAAAAAATATTTATACAATACAAATCATACCAGTATTTATGCAATATCATCATCTGAAGTAGTCCACTGTATGAACAATTCAACCACCATTAATGCTACTTCAGTCTCATTCTCAACTTCCATACCATGATCCAACATTCTGACCATAATCTCCCTTATCAGAGGATATCTTCTCTCTGCAAACATATGGATCATGATTCCATCTTCCATTTCGAGTGAGTGTACCCCTGATGATTCAAAGAATCTCCATCTTGTTATTTCCCAATTCTCTTGATCATTCCATAGAGCATCACTACTTGTTTCATTTGTCTCCCAGATGTTTATTAAATCACCCAATAAGATCAATCCCATTCCTTTTGGCTCAGTATTCTCAAAATAATCCTGCACTTGTAGATACAAATAGTATAAATATTCTCTGTCTACCTTGTGCAATATATCCCATAACATATTGAATACTATAAAGCTTCCATCCTCTCTATGAAAAATGAGATAATCTCCTTCAGATGATTCTACAACAGAAAATGTAGAAATCTTGGACTTCTTCTCAACATTCTCTGTCTTCTTTGGATTCTCAAAATCCACAACTCTAAGATAATTCCTCAGTTCATCAACAGTATCTGATTTTAGCATTTTGAGCCTCTTTGATAACTGATCATCTTGAGTTGCCCTCTTCCTCTTTAACTTTCATTTCTCATCTTTTTCTTTCATTATATCTTCTAACTTCTTTTCTTTCTCAGAATCCATAGGCACAAAACTATCCAACTCTCTTTTCATTGACTCCAGAACACTGTCATATAATTCTTTCACCTGTGGATCTCTTAATCTTTGTAGATTCTTAAATCCTCTACCTTTTAGAAAACTTATCATAGAATTTCTTTCTTGAGCTTTAGACAGTGGCCTTCTTGTTTCAATAACTGGCATTCTTGATTCCCTTAAGTAATAAGCATCCAAATCAGCTTGATGCTTTCTAGAAGCTTCGTCATTCTTTGCTACCTCAAAAGCTCTTAGCTGTGCCAGAGTGAATTTCTTCTTCTTCTTCTTTGATACTTGCATAACTCCTTTTCCTTTGTCCTTAGGATCTAATGCTTCAGATTCAGAAGAAGCTTGTGAGACTTGAGCTTGTTCAACACCAGGAATACTTATCCCTCTTGGTCTTGACATATTTACCATAATCTGAGCAATAGTCTCATCATCACTAGCTGTGTGCTCCTTTATCTCTTCTTGCTGAATAGAAGGACCAACTTCATCATCAAAATTTCTTGTAGAAGGTCCAGCTTCATCAACATTTAAAGCAGCAGTACCTTGATCAACTTGATCCAAAGTACTTTGCACACCAGTACTTTGAGGATAAGTACCTTGAATATCTATATGTTGATCAGCAGTACTTTGAATATCAGCACCTTCAACATCAGTACTTTGTGCTTTATTCTCTTCTGCAACAATTTGCTCAACTTCATCAAGTTTTCTTTCAGCAGTACCTTGAGCAATGTCTTCAAAATCCATAGCATTAGCTTCTTCATATTGATCTTGAGGCACAACACTAGTACAAATATGGCCTTTCGTCACACATAGCGTATTTCGAATGGTCACACAGCAACATATTTACGTGACTAAATGTACCAGCCTTAAATAAACAGCCACACTTGATCCGACTTGTGTGACCATTTCGTAAAATATATGTCACACAGTGGTGTATATATGTGACTAGAGGGTAACTGGTAAATATTTTTTTGACATTTTAGTAACTTTTAATTCGGGACGTGTGACTGATACAAATCAGCTCGAAACATTAGTCACACTATTGATATACATATGTGACAAATATATGTCACACAATTGAACAGTGTGACCAAAAAAGATATATGGTCACATGAAGTACTTGCGTATGTAGCTAAATTATATAGTCAAGTTTGTCACACATTATATAAACGTGACTGCTATTCTTTGCTGAATAGTTAGCCACATATGAATTTGAAATGTGTGACAACTAAAAATTCAGTTTGAAACGTTAGTCACGATATGCATTTAAGAGTGACAAATATATGTCACACACTTGAAGAGTGTGACCAAATGTCATATATGGTCACACTAAACCATACAAACATGATTAAGCGTAACGAAAATTCAATACATATGGTCACATAAGTTAATATGTGTGTCTAAAGTTTAGTGTATGTCTGATTTCCAAATCCTAATGTGTATAGTCACATATATTTGTAGCACGATCATGTGACTATATGCTTTACAATAGTCACACCATATCACAAATGTGTATCTAAATCATGATTATGGCTACGTTATAAGGGTATTATATGTGACCATTAACCATGTACACATTTATCCTTGTAACATAAATGAAGTTGTTGTAGTCTACTTTAATTATGTTAATCATTACCTAAAAATAGATAAAGTTAGTTGAAAAATGAATTTAGATAGGATTGTTTTATTTTTTAAAAATTTACAAAGATTTGTCGTTTTAATATTGTAGTTTTAAATGTTTGTAACAATCATTTAAAACTATAATGTAAAAGTTATAATCTAATTAAAATTCTTGTATTTACAAATGAAATAAAGTTAAAACATCAAGTTAAACGAAATGAAGTAGTTGTAATCTACTTTAATTATGTTAATGCTGCATGGCATAACTTAATGCTGCTAGGCATAGATTAATGTTGCTAGGAAATTTTGGGATGTGTATGTTGGTAACCCAAACGTTTAGCATTTATTACCCAAACACGCCTAAAACGCATTTTCACATGTAATTACCCCGCCTATTTATATGCTATAACCCAAGTAACTTCCTCATTCATCCAGTAAACAAAAACAAAAAAACATAAATTGTATCAAAGGGTGTAAGAATGTCTCAATTTGTGCTTCTTCAGGAACTTGAAGCAGCTGCTAACTCAACTGAGTTACCATACCAGATGATGGTGTATTTTGATAGGGAGACACAGCGTGATGTGAAGTATGCGAAAGATCTGTTTAAGGCATATCAAGAGTTGCTTGATATTGTTATTCAAAGGAACAAGTACATGGCTGAAATGGAAGTTGTGCGTCCTTCGGTGCAGATGTTCAAGTGCTTGGAGTATTTTAAGAAGGTTCAAAAGTCCGACGTTATCGAGCTTTTGGAATTGAAGAAGAAGATTGCCGAAGCGAAGCTCAAGCTTTTCAACAAGCACGCATTTGTCAAGGGACTTTAGAGTTTCTTTCAATGTTTTTTATCTACCATGTTATGTTCCTTTGAATTTTAATGTTATGTTTTTATCATGTCATGTTATGTTTTTTTTATCAATTTTAATGTTATATTATTAATTATGTTATCTGTTTGTTGATTTATTATGTTATTTTACTTTGTTGACTATGTTATGATGCTTTGTTAAAAGTCAAACAAAGATCTCAAACAAATGCATCTTATACCAATCACATTCCTCCTCTGGATCATACCCAAAGTCAAACAAAGATCTCAAACAAATGCATTGTAAGTGGTTTCAAATGTTAGAAAATATAGTAAGAATAAATATAATGGTATTAATCTAGTTAGTAGTTGTGTAAAATTTGTGTTTGTGACAGTGTTTACTCCCTAAATTGGCAAAATTACTTCAACACTGTTATGACCTGATTAATAAAGAGATCCAACACCTTTTTTTTTATGTTACTTGGTTGATAGATGAAATAAGAATTTGGATTTTGTTGAGAACGAAATCAAGAATTAGGTGAGAAGCATGATGGTACAACAAGGGAACAAGAAAAAGGATTACATAAAGTCAAATAAATGAAACCATGAAGAGTTATAGTAACTCAGAACTTAATGCTGCTTGACATAACTTAATGCTGCTAGGCATAAATTACTGTAAACCGGTGTAACTGTAAAAAAGTAACTGTAAACCGTTGTGACACTTAAACGTTGTGACATTGCAACTCTTGTATGCGTATAAATACAAAGGAATTACAACCAACTTCTTTCATCTTTTCATTACGTATTCAATTTTTGTTTGGAACTGCAATGGCTTCATCATCTTCAAATCCTACTTCAAAGAAAACAAAACGTTCAAGAGATACTTCTCCTCCTCCTCCGTCAAGGGATACTTCTCCTCCTCCTCCAATGCCAGAAAAATATAAAATCCACGGCCTAACCCAATATTGTTGGGACAAATGCAATTCTGGAGGCCTATTTGGTATTGAACAACGGTTGGTTGAACTTTACAACGACCGAATCAAGCGGTTGGAAGCACAGAACAAGAA
The DNA here is from genome assembly GCA_030686995.1 of Artemisia argyi. NCBI lineage: Eukaryota > Viridiplantae > Streptophyta > Magnoliopsida > Asterales > Asteraceae > Artemisia > Artemisia argyi. Next base: position 176,809,056 of record CM060703.1, read on the forward strand.
AGACCAAGAGACCATACTGGTGATTAAGAACAAAGTTGATCTTCGGACTCAAGAAATAGAAGAAATTCGTGGAAACATTGTTGATCTTTACAAAAGCATTCAAAAAACTTTAAATTATCATCATTGGATTTAGCCTGATGTAAGATGATATGAATCATTATTATGTTATTTTAATGTTTTAATCATTCAGTATGAACCACTATGTTACTAATAATGTTTCTGTATAATTGTTATTTACATGGGTGCTTGGGTATGTTAACGTACACAGTTAATGCTGCTAGTAGATAGTTTACGCTGCTATCACCTTTAGTGTTGAGGGACGTTTTAGGGACCTTTTTTGCAACAAACTCCCTATATATTATATGGAGGAACCAGACCCCCAAATCTCCTCACCAAACTTATTTATTACTAAATTGGACTTTCAAAACCATGGTGAAATTGTGTAGTCATGACATTACTTTTTCATATGTGCAAACATGAGAAAAAAAACAGTATTTGCAGTACCAAGGCCAAAAATGCAGGTGTGCAAAGACCAAGGCCAAAACAGTCAACTGATGTGGACAAAAACAATCAATGTTGCAATTCAGGGTGTGTTTGAAACAATCTTTGTTCTTAGAACTCCAATGGCAACATTACTTGGTGGATGGCTGGTTTTATATCATAAAAAAGAATGGAATGCAATAAACCAACATACGTAACCCTTTTGAGTACCCACTACATCTCCTTTTGTCGTTTCAACTCCCTTTGAGCAAAGGACTTCACCAGCCGCATTGCTAGATTGTTGAAAAAACAAAAGGAAATGTTTGGGCATTCAGAATGGAAAGGTATGTTGAAATTCTAGACTCATTTAGATCATAAAAAAGAATGGAATGCAAACAGAGTGATACAAACAATCTAGAAATGTTGAGTAAAGAATAGAGTCTAAGTAACATCACTCATCTTGAATGCGATAATGAAGGAGTGTGGCCTATCATGAACAATACACACTATATCATCATCGCATTGAAGACGTCTCAATGATCAGGCCAGATCTATCTAACGTTGCAGAATGGTTCCATTGCTTTGTTTTTTGGGCACCGTCTACTACCATTTGTGTGGTTGATCTTGATCACAAGCTTTGGCACTTTCAAGAATGTATCTTCATTGTCGGGACAAAAGTTTTAATCAAGGCGCATTATTGAAAGAGCCAAAGCTTGTGATCAAGATCAACCACACATACGGTAGTAGACGTTTTCCAAATTAAACAACGGAACCATCTACAACGCTAGATAGATCTGCCCTAATTATTGAGCTTTAAGTTATTAGAAAACAGATTCTTACTATCATTTATATTGCTCCCTTAGATGTGATGAACATACATATTAATTATGTAGATTCTACGACATTAGAGAGCTAATCGTGCATGAATGAAATTATATTAAATTTATGTTAACAATGCAATGAACTACCATCCTTTCTACCCTAGCCAACAATAACATAACCTACCAACATGCTGGAATACGAAGACACTAAATTCAAGCATCGAACCTACAAATTATACTTGATAATTGTTTATGTATTTTGACAAAGAGCAAAGATGAATCAACAATGGATGAACAATACCAAAACCTGTTTATGTTCATACTTGAAAGTGGGGTCTGTTCACCCATCATTGATACTTCTTCCATCTTTGATACTTGGGTGTTTTAGCCTACATATTCGCAAAATAAATGCAACATAATTCTTATATCAGATAGTCAACCTAAGCCTAAGATAAAATAAGCTAATCCAAGCAAACCTTAATATCTCTTTTGCTCTAATTATTCGCAAAAACAACACAGCATGTTCTTCCTTATTCTATCAATACAAATGCAACATACTTCTTATAACAGATAGTCAACCTAAGCATAAGAATAAATAGCTCTAAGGGGGTATTTGGATTATATTAACGTATGATCTTATCAGCTTTTTGAGATTTGGGGATGCCAATAAGCCTATGTTATTTTAAGTGGATAAGCTAATAAGCCAACAAACAGTGAGCTTATTAACTTTCCCAAAACTCAATAAGCCGATAACCACACAAAATAAGATAATCCAAACACACCTTAATATCTCTTTTGCTCTAATTATTCGCAAAAACAACACAACATAAATCTAATACATAAAGTAACAAGTCTCTAACAAATGTAAGACAAAACTGAGAATAAATTATCAAAACCCTAGATCCGTTTACTTGGTCAATTGTAACCGAGTGAGTTTTATAACTGTGAGAGAGAAAGAGAGGATTATGTAGAAGTGTGTGAAGCGTATATGATAAGCTTTGTATAATGTATATTATAAGTTTAAAAGTGAAGTGTGTTTGATACTCTTTGTATATATTATAAGTTTAAAATATAAGTTTAAAAATTATTAAAAGTATAAAATCTAAAAATAAAAAGTAGTAAAAGTTTTAAAACTAATACAGTAAGTATTAAAGCTACATTTGTATTTTAGGGCATGCTTGGTAGGGGTCTTCACGGGGCAGTTCGGTTCGGTTTTGGTTTCTTCGGTTTCGGGTATTTTTCGGTTTCGGATTGAGCAGTTTCGGATATTTGAACACCCCTAATGCTTGGTAGGGGATTATAGGGGGTGAATTGAAGAATGGGAAAGGTAATGAAAAAATATGCTTAGTAGAGCATAATGCAATGACCCATTACCCAATTCTGGGGAATGGATCATTACCCAATATTTTGGGGGGGATTGATTTTCTTTACCTTTCCCTTTCCTGACCATTATCTTACACTTTCCCTTTCCCTTTTCCAAGTTTGAACCAAGCGCACCCTTTAGTGTATTTTGTATTAAAAAAGTCGCCCATGTGAATTAGCCATTATCACCGGTCATGCATGGTTTCCATTAGACTATAAGCGACTACAACCTAATGCACATGACCCACGACCCATGTTAATTACCCATTGTCGCTCACCAGTAATGTATTGGTCGATAAGATGACACTATAAGCCACTATAACCCAATGCACATGACTCATTACCCATGTTAATTACCCATTGTCGATCACTAGGAATGTATTGGTCGATAACATGACATGTACTATAAGCCACTACAATCCAATGCACATGACCCATTACCCATGTTAATTACCAATTGTTAACAGTCATGGATGTGTCGTAACATGACACTCTAAGCAACTATAACCCAATGCATATGACCCATATGATGTCAAATACCCATATTAATGAATGTGACCAGTGATAACCTAATGCACATGACGCATGACCCATGTGAATTAGCCATTATCACTGGTCATGCATGGGTTGCACCGGCTTGGTAGGCGTATACCGTTTGTCACAGATACTAAGAAGCAAGCCAGCATCACCCTCTCGATCATGTTATCCAGGATTGAGAAAGTTTGAACTCGGCTTGAGCTTGACTCGAAAAGGTCTATTTATCTGTAAAGATGTGTTTTCTTACACAAATTAAAATTGACATATAACCTAAGAATTAAATTCGGTTCGACTTCAGCTCGAAAAGCTTGATGCATTTATAAATAACTATTTACACTTAGTACACTTACATATAAAAAAAACATATTTTATATCACTTACAAGCTCGAGAACTTAACAATAACTCGAATCCAACTTACATAAGGTTGAGCTCAACTCATTAAACATTTGGAGCTCACCTTTTTCCCCAAAATTTCAATCTGTGGCTAAAGATATATCCCGCCCCTTTTTTCCCCAAAATTTCAATCTCTGGCCCAAGATCCCACCCCTTTTTTCACCCAAAATCAACACACTAATTAACACTAGTCAGATATATCTTCTCTCTATTATTCATCTCTTCTCCTTCTCTCTAGAACCGATTCACACACCACCGCCACACTTCACCACCGTATCTCGCCGTCGTTCCACCAACCATCGCTCCTCCACGCCATCACCGTCATCAAGACAAGGGAGGCAATGGGTGTGATTTTTTTTGCTTCGATTTTTTGGTTCGAGATAACCACCACATCCACCACCATCACAGTCAAGCCTCCATCACCCTCTCGATCATGTTATCCGGGATCGAGAAAGTTTGAACTCGGCTTGAGCTTGACTCGAAAAGCTCGATTTATCTGTAAAGATGTGTTTTCTGACACAAATTAAAATTGAAATATAATATAACCTAAGAATTGAATTCGGTTCAACTTCAGCTCGAAAAGCTTGATACATTCATAAATAAATATTTACACTTAGTACACTTAAAAAAAAGTAAAAAAAAGAAAGAAAAAAAAACATATTTTATATTACTTACAAGCTCGAGAACTCAACAATAACTCGAGTCGAACTTATATAAGATTGAGCTCAACTCATTAAACATTTCGAGCTCATTTGATAGGCTTTCAATCTCCAAAATTTTAATCAGGCATTCAAGATCCGCCCCTAATTTTCCCAAAAAATTTCAATCTCCCGCTCAAGATCCCGCCCCTTTTTCCCTAAAATCAAAACACTAACACTTACACTAGTCAGATCTATCTTCTATCTATTCATCTATTCTCCTTCTCTCTAGAACCGACTCACACCACCGCCAAACTTCACCGCCTTATCTCGCCGTGGTTCCACCAACCATCGCTCCTCCACGCCAGCACCGTCATCAAGACAAGAGAACTGTATGGGAGAGTTTGTTTACTTCGGTTGTTTGGTTCGAGATAACCACCACATCCACCACCATCACAGTCGAGCCACCATCACCCTCATCTCACCTATCCTACTCTGATAATGGGTATGCTCAAACACATATTTAATTTATATTTTCTTAAATGTATAATCGAATATAAAACGATTTACATTGATTTTCGTGGATTAAACTAGCCTAAAACATGTTTTTGATTATAAATTTGTGTGGTGGTAATCATTGCAGGAAGACTTATTAAGACGACATAGTTTTCCTGTTTATTGGAATGGAGACAACTGACGTGTTCTAAGAGGCCACTGTTTTGCTCATAAAGGGAGTCTTACTTGGTTTCCACTCCGGGAGGATGTTGCTGAACAGTTGGAGTTTGCTTATCGGAGTTGCGTAAGTTATCTATAAAAAGATTAACATAACATCTGTTATATAGGAAATTAACTCAAATATAGTTGCTTTTTGTGAAACTGTTCCATTTGTACCAAATGTTAGTGATTTGCTTGCTTGGTAATGTGTTTGACATTTATTTGTTCCACGTTTGGCACTGCAGAAATTTGCAACCAATTGTATATTATTTGTTGCCCGAGTTGATATGCAACCCGTATGCTTGTTTTTGAGGCTAAACTTATATTTGGGACATCTAATCTTGTCGTCTTTTATGTTAGCATTAATCACGTTACTTGTTCTTGCAGGGGCTACATGTTATTTTCACGGGTGAGGATGATACTTGGGATGCCTGGCTAAAAATTCCCTCAGCTGGATTTTCTGGCACACTTCATTTTTGAGGCGTGGGTATGCTCCATCTCAGTCACCAAATCCAACCCATGTATATTTTTACTATTTCATCGTTGGCAGATCTTATATTATGCAGCGTTATTAGTGCCTTGGTTTCTTACATTTCCCATATTTTTTTTGCAGAAAGAAACTACCATTAGACTCAGATGTAAGCCATTTTTTATGTTGTTAACAATTTCATTTTCTAATGATAACACCATTGTATTTCTTAATTTATATTACAGGTGACCACTCCAATGGCCATTGAAACTTTGGAAAACGTACCAGTAATGGAAACAGTGATAAGTAATAAAACATCCACCTTTGATTTTTTTAGTTTTACATACATGACTAATGTACCGTGTTTTATAAATACATATAGGAACCTGTTAAAACTATCGGACATACAAAAACGCTTAAGCCACGACAAACCGGTTCTACAAGTTACACCACCAACTATGATACCAAATATTAGTGAACAAAATACTGGACTAAAATTAGTACCAACGAAGCGAAAACATTTGGTCTCTAGTGAAACCTTGCAAAAGCAAGCTAAGGCGGCGAAGAGTCAACATGTTTAAACTTATGATAGTTGAGAATTTTATTATATACGACATTACAATTTTATATATATATGCTTCATTTATATACATTCGATTTTTATTGAATTTGAAATACAATTGTCTATATATTTGCTTAATTTATATACATTCTGTTTTATATATATACTAGCAGTAGTAACTCTGCTCCAGCAGTACTAACGTGGTACTAGTATTAAGTCTCCTATCATGTTTGTGCAGATAGTTAAACCAGTGGCTCATCTAGTTCTGTTATGTTGTGAGTTTTGACATGTTCTAGTTCTGCTCTCATCCTGATGTGTTGATATGTAGCAGCCTACATTTTCAAAGCTTTTATATCTAGATGATGAGATTAGATCAATGGGAGAAAAACTTGTAAGTTTAACTGCAAATTTTATTATTATGTTCATTGTTTTGGATTAAAAGTCTTCATGATGTTGTTTGAATTACTGTTGATCATGTTTGTGTTAATATTGCTTAGATGGATTTAGTGCAGCTCATGAACTTCAAAGAAAATGTGCCTAGTATTTACTACTGCTAGTACAAAAGTTACTATTGCTCGTACAAAAGTTACTACTGCTCAGAGATTAAGACCGCTCGAAGTTGCTACTTGCTTATGGAAAAGATTATAGATACTTAAGAAACTATTGTAAGCCGACTAGGACTCCTTTGTGTATAAAAGGATGTCCAATTTTATATTTTGTTCAGTTATGTGCATTCCAATTTTATTGTATTTGAATTTGTTTTGTTATATATTTGAATTGTTTTGATATATATTGATTTTTTAAATGTGACTAAAAGATGCATATAATCACACTTATTAACACTTTTGGTCACTGTTTGCTTTATTCGTTATGTGACTAAATATTACAGAAGGCCACACAAACATAAAATTCACGTGGCCATTGGATGATCTATAGTCACACAAAATACATATTTCTTCACTTTAAACAGCATACGGCCACACTTATTAACACTTTTGGCCACTGTTTCCTAAATGATATGTGACTAAATACCCAAAACAAACATGCTTTGTATGACTAAATATTACAAAAGGCCACACAAACATAAAATTCATGTGGCCACTGGATGATCAATAGTCACACAAAATACACATTTCTTCACTTTAAACAGCATATGGTCACACTTATTAACACTTTTGGCCACTGTTTGCTTAATGGTATGTGACTAAATACCCAAAACAAACATGCTTTGTGTGACTAAATATTACAAAAGGCCACACAAACATAAAATTCATGTGGCCATTGGATGATCAATAGTCACACAAAATACACATTTCTTCATTTTAAACAGTATATGGTCACACTTATTTACACTTTTGGCCACTGTTTGCTTAATAGTATGTGACTAAACACCCAAAACAAACATGCTTTGTGTGACTAAATATTACAAAAGGCCACACAAACATAAAATTCATGTGGCCATTGGATGATCAATAGTCACACAAAATACACATTTCTTCAATTTAAACAGCATATGGTCACACTTATTTACACTTTTGGCCACTGTTTGCTTAATGGTATGTGACTAAACACCCAAAACAAACATGCTTTGTGTGACTAAATATTACAAAAGGCCACACAAACATAAAATTCATGTGGCCATTGGATGATCAATAGTCACACAAAATACACATTTCTTCACTTTAAACAGCATATGGTCACACTTATTAACACTTTTGGCCACTGTTTGCTTAATGGTATGTGACTAAATACCCAAAACAACCATGCTTTGTGTGCCTAAATATTATAAAAGGTCACACAAACATAAAATTCACGTGGCAATTGGATGATCAATAGTCACACAAAATACACATTTCTTCACTTTAAACAGCATATGGTCACACTTATTAACACTTTTGGCCACTTTGTGTTAAATTATATGTGACTAACTCCAAAAAAACAACACCCATTGTGTGACTAAATCATCACAAATGTCACATTTATTGTATTTTCATGTGACCACATGACGGGAAATAGTCACACAAAATACACATTTACTTGAATATATCATCTCAAATGTCACATATATTATATATTTATGTGGCCAAAGGTTGAAAAATAGTTACTCTCAAAAAACATTCGCGTGACTATAAAGTGTTTACGGTCACTGATAATGACTAATCCAACAAAACTTGTGCCTAATTTGTCACACATATTCGGGGTTTTGGTCACTCTTTTTTGATGAAAAAGGCCACGAACTCAACAATGTGACCATATGCCACCTACGGTGGCGGGACCTATGGTGACACACAACGAAAAAAAACGTGTGTGACTATAGGCATATCGTCACACATTTTTGGCGTGACCAATACAACTTTTTGTACCAGTGCAACATCATCTTCATTCAGATTATCATTCTGATTCCTCCCCAATATGAATGATGATGACCTCTTCTCGCTCTTCTTAGATTTTGAAGCCTTCTTGGATTTCTGAGCACTTCTCTTCTTTTGCTTGACCCATAGTCTGTGATTCTGAACAAGTGGCCAAACAAACCTCTTCAATCTCCTGAACTTATTTCTCAATCTCTTGATCTCATCAGCTTGTGCATTAGTGACCTTCTTCATCCTTCTGAATTCCCTAGTCAAAGCATAAGTATCCAGATGTCCCACATCTCCCTCATCTCCTCCAGGTGTTTGAAACCCACCTGTGGAAGTATAATCATTGGGAGATGGTGGTTTATCATGCTCTGAAGCAGTACCTTGCAGAGAAGTACTTTCCTTGGAAACAGGATGTTGAGAAGTACTTTCAATAGAAATAGTCTTCTCCCTTGTAACATGAACTGGAACAGACAAAGAAGTAGTTCTTTCAATTGAATCAACTTGCTGAGGTGATGCAAGAGGTGGTGTTGAAGTATGTTCTGATGCAGAATGCTCAGAATGTGCAGAATCACTTGCTTCATCAACTGCATCCCTAACTGCATGTGCTACTTCCAATATGTGAGCTGTCAAAGGTGTGTTGTGGCCAGAAAACTTAACACCCTTGTTAGACATAAAAGTGAACACCTTGTGTGGAAGTATAATAGTAGGTATAAAATCTTGAGGTTTTGGAACACCCTCAAGTAGTTTTTCTAAGAATAATTGAACAAACCTAGGATACATCAAAAATGGTGAACCAGATTTGATGTGTGCAAGCATACCATCAAGAATCATATAGGAAAAGTTGAATTGTTGATTGGTAGCTAACCCAACTAATGCCGAGGCTATGTTATGTCCAAATTGATCCCAAGCAGTACCTTTGGGACTTAGACAATGAAGTAAAACATGTATAAGGTACTTCCTATATGATTCTTCTCCAAGTTGGCAATCATTATGTGTTTGCTAATTGTGGGACGAGTTGCCATTGTTTGTGTTTGAGAGAGAGAATAATGATTGATGATGAATTTGTTAGTGTTTGAATGGATGAACAGGAATGATGATGAGAGAATATAAATATTGAAAAGATAAGCACAAAGAAGGATAATATACAAAAAAATCACGGTTAATTAATGAATTTACCGTTATTTTTGGAATTTATCTTCCCCATATCATTCGGAAAGTTGTTACCCCCATTTTTGACCGTTGGAACAGTATCCTGATACGTCAGTATTTTCCATTAAGCGCCAAACAGTACTTTGCCATATAACACTAAATAGTACTTTCATTCAACCATGAAGCAGTACTTTGGCAAAAAGAACTTTCCACCAAAATATCTAACAATATTGACTTTTTGACCAAAATATCTTCTTAAAGTCAACCCGAGATAATAAATACTTGCCATATTTACTTCCTAAATCTACCCAAACAAGTAAGAGTTAATAGCCATCATAAATAACCCTTGGGATTGACTTTTCCTATAAAAAGAACTCATATCAACACTTCACTACACCAAAGCCTTGTTTTTAACATCACAAACCCTAATATCATCATGGGCCACTTTCCACTGATTTACATATCTTCAGATGATACTTCTGATTCAGAGATAAGCTATTACTCTGACTCTGAATAGGAATCATCAGGATGGAATGGCTATTTTCCACCATGTGCTTCAAGCTCAACAAACATGAAGCCAAACAAGAAGGTTTCTACCCCTGCCCCTGCTCCATCCTCAAGCTCATCTTCTGATAAGGATTATGAGCCATACACCCTTGCCAAGAAGCTACCACATACATTGAAACAGGCTCTTGAATCAGCAGTGAAGAACATGAAGTGGCCTGCCCAAGAGAAGCCTGCAAGACTAGAAAGGCCTCCAAAACAAGTGCTAGGCCTTGCTTGCCCAAGGAAGCAATCTACCTTTGATAACAAGAGGAAAAGTGCTCAGAAGGCAAAGCAGAGCTATGAGAGAAAGGGAAAGAGGCCAATGGAGTAGTTGGTGTAGGATGTAGGTTGTTTAGGGTTTGTGTTTTGATGATGTTTCTGATGTGTCTGTCTTTCTTGAATGTTGAATGTAACACCTTTTATGATAAATATGAATAAAGTTACCTTGCTTTTTAATGATAAATGTAGCCTCCCCTCAAATAATGAATAGCTACTAATGCCTCCCCTCAAATTTAGCTTAATTATTGATCATCCCAATACTCACCACTAAATAAGTAAATCTTGAAACATCACATCCCTTTGTGAGTAAGTCTGCTACATTATCATCTGTGTGAACTTTAACCACATTTATGAGTCTGTGCTCATAATCTCTGATAAAAGGATGCCTAATCTGAATATGCTTAGTCTTGGAATGATAGACATGATTCTTCACAATACATATTGTACTCTCATTATCAATGTTGATAGGAGTATTCTTGAAATTGAATCCATAGTCCAAAAGTTGATTTTGCAACCAAAGTACTTGGGCACAACAACTTGCAGCAGCCACATATTCTGCTTCTGTTGAAGATGCTGCTGCCATTGTTTGCTTGTTGCATTGCCATGAAACTAATCTTCTTCCAAGGTATTAACATCATCCAGTAGTTGATCTTCTGTCATAATTGTCCCCAGCATAATCACTGTCTGAAAAGGCTTCCAAATGAAAAGGAGACTCCCTAGGATACCACAACCCTAGCTTAAGTTGTTGCCTAAGATACCTAAAAATCCTTTTGACTGCATTCAGATGAGAAACTTTGGGTTTGACCTGATGTCTTGCACATAAACACACAGCGAAAGTAATGTCAGGTCTAGATGCAGTCAAATACATTAGACAGCCAATCATGGATCAATATAGTTTAACATCAACATCTTCTCCATCTTCATCTTTTCCCAATGGTTTGTTAGCATCAATGGGTGAGGAGGCTGGCTTGACAGTGGTGAAGTTTAACCTCTTTAGAATGTCTGTAACATACTTATCTTGACTAATGAAAATTCCTCTGCTTGATTGTTGAACTTGAAGCCCCAAAAAGAATGTTAATTCACCCATGGAACTCATTTGAGACTCTTTTTGCATAAGCTCCTCAAACTCTTTCACCATTGACTATTTTGTGGCTCCAAAGATAATGTCATCCACATACACTTGGACAAGCATAATATCCTTTTTGTCTCTTTTGATAAACAAAGTCTTATCTATGGCACCTCTCCTGTAACCATGTTGCAATGGAAAAGTGGAGAGTCTTTGATGAGACGAAAAATGATCCGTTTTTAGGGGGTCATTTAAGCCCGAATTCGAATTTATTTGATCAAATATTGCCCTAAATCGTTCCTTTTGTGATTTTAGGTACTTTGGGAATGAAATCTGGAAAAGGAAGCAATTCGGACATTTTTGGAGCATAAAAGTGAAGAAAACGCCAAAGTCTTAATTTTCCATGCTGGGAATAGTAGGTGACGGCGTCAAGAGTAACTTCCTGACGGCGTCAAGAGCAGAATTCCATGACGACCCAGTACAGATTTGACGGCGTCACGAAGGTAGGGCGTCAAGAGTTAAAGTCATGACGGCCTGGAAATGATTAAGTCTTGACGGCGTCAAATGTAGATCAAGGCAGTCCGAGAATAGTTTTGGCGGCGAGGTGACGGCGTCACATGGTTGGTCTTGACGCCGTCAGACCCCTTTTCCTATATATAGTTTTCTAATTTTCACATTAAAAAGAGAGAAGTTTTGGAGAAACCCTAAGTACGATTTTGGTGCAACTTTTACAGGTTTTTCAAGGGTTCCAAACCCTTGATACCTTTCATGTGTAATTGAGATAAGTGTTCTTTTAATTCAATCAATATGTCTATGTGTTGGTTGTCTATATCTTGTTCTTGTCTTAATTCCATCATGCTAGGCTAGATCTATCTTGTGTTTGCTTGGATCTAATGAAACCTAGATGTTAATTATGTGTTGATTACTTGTTTATACTTGTCTTGGATGAATGATTTATATGTTAGGCTTAAGAAAACTGGCAGATCTCCAATTGGTAACATGATTGAACGTCTTAAGAAACATGAACCGACGCGCACTAGGTTTTTATTGGTTGTATTTAATGTATGAGCCACTGTTCACAATCCCTATAGTTGTGCTGGGCATGGTGTAGGAGGAGATAAGAGCTCATAGAATTGGGGAGTTAAGTGTGTCACCCCATGAATGGTATTAAGGAATACGATCCGTCATCCATGCAATTATAACAAGTAATTAACGTGGAAAAGATATCTAGGGAGTAGTGAAATCTAAGTAAACACATTTTCTCCACTTATTGCTCATAACTTTAGTATAATTTAGTTTATTTTCATTTCTAGTATTTTATTTTGATTGCATCTTTAGTATTGGGTTAGTTGATTAGCAACTAATTCCGCCCAAATCCTTCAAACCCGAGATTTTTACTTGCTTTCTAAAAAATATAAAAATACAAAAATAATCATCCCCCACCTTTAGAACTAGTATTTAGGTTTTCTAATCCTAGCGACACTATTCCTAAGCTGAACGATCAATCCCCCGGTACTTGTCACTATACTATACTACAACGATCAGGTACACTGCCTGGTGGGGGTTGTAAGCTTCTCAAGATCCCTTGAGAGGTAAAGCCTGGTGCGATTCCCACATATCAAGTTTTTGGCACCGCAGCCCGAGGAATAGTTATTGTCTAGGTTAGAATTTCTTTTTATTAGGTCTACTTGCTATATTCCTTTCTAGTAAGATTTTATTTTTAATTTTTAGGTTCTCTTTAGTCTATCTTATTTCTTTGTGCCTTTGTTCGTAACCACCCGACATCATGGACAACGGGAACATCTTTGAACCCGTCATCCCACCACAACAAAACCCACCACTAGAACCCCTTAGGCCCCGAACCTTAGGAGAGTATTCCCGACCTAGCCACCAAGGCTACCGAAACACCATTGAGCTCACCGGAGCCAATGTGACCCCCTTGCGATCCGACACCATCCGGTTGGTGCAAAGCGGATGTGCATTCCATGGACTTCGTTCCGAAGATCCAAACCAACATCTTAAGGACTTCCTCAAAATTGTAGATTCCATAGACCTAGATGTTGCAACTAGAGAGACAACCCGATTACGCCTATTCCAATTCTCTCTACGGGATCAAGCTAGTCAATGGCTTAAGCGTTTACCCGCGGGATCCATCACCACATGGGATGATCTTACCACTCGTTTCCTTGCTCAATTTTTCCCACCGGGGAGAACTACTAAGCTTAGAAATGACATCTTGATGTTCCAACAACGTCAAAATGAATCTCTTTATGAAGCATGGACTCGTTTCAAGGACTTACTCCAAAAAGTCCCTCATCATGGCATAGATCTTTGGCTCCAAGTCCAAATCTTTTATGACCATATCAACATCTCCACGAGGCGAGCCATTGACCAATCGGCCGGTGGTAAGCTACGTGATCTAAGTGCGGAACAATCATGGGAACTCATAGAAGATCTTGCTCTCTATGACAACGAAAGTTGGAATGATCCCCGTGACTTGAACAAAACGGTTAAGGCAATATCTTTGCCTTCGAACAATTCTAGCACTCCCGACCGTAGGATCATGGAACTTGAGGACCAAGTCAAGTTTCTCATGAAATCTTACGAAGCTCCTAAGCCTTCAAGCCAAGTGAACAAAATCACTTCTTCATGCGAATTATGTAGTGGTCCCCACGACACTCGTGATTGTGTGGAACTCCCCGGAACAGGTTTTGCGGACTACGCATCCACGCGTACCGACGAAGCGGGAGATAAGTGGTACACTTTCAAGCCTGAGCCAAACACTTACGGTGATTCATACAACCCCTCATGGAAAAATCACCCAAACCTTAGGTGGAAACAAAATCAACCCAATTCCTCCAATCCGCCTAATCGTTACCAACCAACCGGTCCACCCTCCAACTGTACTTTCAACAACAATCCTTCTAACAACTATGGTAGTACCAACAATCTTGAAGGATTGATGTCTAAGTTCAGGGCATCTCAAGAAGCTCGCATATCTAGGTTTGAAACCGAATTCAACCAACAACAAACAGAGATGACTAACAAGATTAACAACTTGTTGAAAGCCCTCAACAACCAAGCGTTAGTCACACCTAGGAAGGACACTAGGGACACCAATAACGGAAGCCAAATTAAGGACCCCTCATCATCTAAACATGTCCACTTTGTCAATGTTGTCACCATTAAGCCAATAGATAAGGAGATTGAAGAGAGTGACAAGGATGAAGTTAGAATAGAAGCCGAGACTAAGGATGAGAGTAGGGAAGTTGAGGTAGAGCCTATAGAAGAATACGTTGATAAGTTACCCACCAAGGAAGAACGGGAATACCATAAGGATTTATTCGATAGTCCCGAGAGACCATATATCCTTGGCACCCCCCTTATCAAAATGGGAGACCCCTCTAACATTAACATCCCATGCAACATCGGGAACATGCATATATGGAAAGCTTACATCGACCCTAGATCCCCCGTGAACATCATGACTAGGACTTATTACAATTGGGTGATGAAGAAGCAACTTGATTTTAGGATGATGCCTAATAAGAATCTAATAAGTAATTTTGCAGGAAGAGTGAAGGGACTGCATGTGATTATAGGGAATCTCACCTATGAGATTGATTTTATGATAGTTGAGGACACTCGTCCGGTGATAGATGCTTGCCTAAGCCAAATAATATTTGGAAAACCATTTGTTGAGACCACTAGGATGAGTTATGATCTGATTTTAGGGATAGTTAGATTCAAGGAAGAGAATGATGAGGTTGCTTATCAAATGCCCTACAAGATTGATCAATACCGCCTTCTCTCTAATTTCGAAAAGGAACACAAGCAAGCGGCTTATTATAGGAATGAGGAGGATAGACGTAGAGGAGTAGAGTATGTAAAGAACAGAATGCTTGGTTTCTACAAAGAATGCTTGCAACTAGGTCCGGAATACAAAACTGGTTTAGAAGACGACCTAGAGAGTGGAACCAATGATGAGGTCACGTAGTAACCCATGACCTTGAGTCTAGCTACAAGACTCGTAAATAAAGAAAAGCGCTTCTTGGGAGGCAACCCATGTTTTGTGTGATTTTATTTGTTTGTTTGTTATTTGCTTCCGTATGCATGCTTAATTTTTATTGTTGGTAGATCATGTTTCTAAACTAAATAGTGGAAATACTTTACTTTGTTGTTTTGGCCTAGTCTTAACTCCACCTAAAAGTATTTTTGCAAAAGATAAGTGTAAGGGGAAACCCCAAATATGTTTTCAAGAAACAAACCGATCATGATTCTCCACAATATTAAATGAACATGTGTATTCGTATTTGTTAGAGTCAAATGCTTGTATTGAGTCATAATGAAGTTTTGCAAGATTTTCCAGGAAGTAGGACCAAGTTTTTCCAGAAATTTTCTGGAAACTTAACATAAGAATTTCTGCAGGTCACTTCTGACGGCGTCAAGAGTTTACTCTTGACGGCGTCAAGTGTAAAAATCTGGAAATTTTACCGGTTTTGTTTTTCTAACGGAGTCTTATGGTTTTTGTGAATTATTAAGTTTTATAATCTCCAGGAGATCTGCAAACTTCATTCCACAAGCATTATATCTTATCTTGTTTTCTAGGATTTAGTAACTTATATAGGATGCCGCCGATTTTACACGAGGTTGTCTTGTCTATTTTATCAGGTTTTACAGGTTATGTATGACAAGAAGATGATTTATATTCTGGAAGGGAAGCTTTGATCGTTCATTTTCTTGGAGGAAGATTTAACCTGGCCACCTTATTATCCATATCGAGCGAAATAGGGGAGTATTTGATTTCATTCTTTTTACTTATTTCACTTTTACATTCTTTACTTGAACATTGGGGACAATGTTCATCTTAAGTGTAAGGGGAGGGTAAAATGATGATACCTTACATATGCACTTTCGCTTGAGTTTGTTTTGTTTAATGGTAGATGTGTAATAAAACTATGAGAAATACTTGTTAGTGTAATTTTAGCGCCAAATTTAAATTTTTTTACAATATTTAGGAGTGAAACTTTAGCCATAGCAAGCGTCTCATGGATAGGAGATTGTATGACTAGCACATGACCGTATATTCAGAAAAATTTTCCACCCAAATATGTGAGGTTCGCCTTTAGATTTGATAGGAAAAGCATTTACTATTAGTGCTTATGAGTGTACCGGTAGCATTTAGATTCTAGAACTTGCGTTAGTGATGCATCCCGAGACCGCTAGTGAGACTACATTCGTGTAGTAGGATTTACTACATGATAAGAGGCATTAGGATCACCCTTGTGTTAAACCCGTATCATAATTACTTGACCATTTAAGTCATATTACTTGGCTAGTTAAGTCAACTAATTTTTCCCACACCATTAGCGTTGTACTCATTTTTAGTACACAAAACCCCTAGTACACCCCTCCGAGCCTATCTTTTCATTTCTAACTTTAATCATTTTACTTAAAAGAAGAATTTGTTACACCCCACTTAAATGTACAACCAAATCGCCTTAGCCTTCCGTGTATGCGCTCATTTTTAGTGCATTATTGTTATTTGTTAAACCCTAAGTTAACTATCTAATTGATTACATGGTTGCTAAGTCGAGTCATATCCTTGTACATATTGTTTTGGGACGATTGGGACTCATGGGTAAGTACTTATTTTATGGAGTAATGGGGAAGAACAACATTTATTACCCCCATATGTACGTTAATCTTAAAAGTGCTCCAAGTGTTTTGATTTTCTTAATTCGAGTCATTAGATCAGTTTAATGTAAAGTATGTAAAAATTCAAGTGTAAGGGAAATGTTCATTCCCTATGATGTATTATTTTGGATGGTAGGGTAAGAGTGTATGCAAAAAAAAAAAAAAAAAAAAAAAAAAAAAAAAAAAAAAAAAAAAAATCGAAAAAATCAAGAAAAAGAAAAAAAAATAAAAAAAGGAAAAAAGAGAAAAAAACATACGGACTACCATCCTTTTTTATTCTATGTTCATTTTATGTTTTTGTTATTTTTCATTTATTAGCTTAAGTCGAGTCTAGTCTTGGCTTAGCAACGCCATATTATACATGTAATTAACTAAGATTGTTAACTCGCCACCAGTAAAACTTCATTTATCCAACAAAACCGTGTATTTCATATCCCTACACCTAACATTACAACCCTTTAAAAGACCTCTTTGATAGTTTATCCTAGGTGCTTACGCCATGTGGTGGAGGTTTGATCCTTTCCTAAGCCTATGGTAATCTATTTTGCTATGACAGGTAGTGAGAGATATCTTCCGTTTCCATATTGTAATTTACACTTTATTACACCCGAGAGATGTGAGTATCTAAACACTATTTGTGAGGTGCTAGTGTATGACCTCCGTGCTTGTCTATTGGTCTTTAGTGGAACGATTATTTGTTGTAATTACTTTTATATTAGTGTTAAATGACCCCTAACTTGTCTCTTGAGTAGAATAAAAGCGCATTTGCTTGAGGACAAGCAAATCTCAAGTGTAAGGGTATATGATGAGATGAAAAATGATCCGTTTTTAGGGGGTCATTTAAGCCCGAATTCGAATTTATTTGATCAAATATTGCCCTAAATCGTTCCTTTTGTGATTTTAGGTACTTTGGGAGTGAAATCTGGAAAAGGAAGCAATTCGGACGTTTTTGGAGCATAAAAGTGAAGAAAACGCCAAAGTCTTAATTTTCCATGCTGGGAACAGTAGGTGACGGCATCAAGAGTAACTTCCTGACGGCGTCAAGAGCAGAATTCCATGACGACCCAGTACAGATTTGACGGCGTCACGAAGGTAGGGCGTCAAGAGTTAAAGTCATGATGGCCTGGAAATGATTAAGTCTTGACGGCGTCAAATGTAGATCAAGGCAGTCCGAGAATAGTTTTGGCGGCGAGGTGACGGCGTCACATGGTTGGTCTTGACGCCGTCAGACCCCTTTTCCTATATATAGTTTTCTAATTTTCACATTAAAAAGAGAGAAGTTTTGGAGAAACCCTAAGTACGATTTTGGTGCAACTTTTACAGGTTTTTCAAGGGTTCCAAACCCTTGATACCTTTCATGTGTAATTGAGATAAGTGTTCTTTTAATTCAATCAATATGTCTATGTGTTGGTTGTCTATATCTTGTTCTTGTCTTAATTCCATCATGCTAGGCTAGATCTATCTTGTGTTTGCTTGGATCTAATGAAACCTAGATGTTAATTATGTGTTGATTACTTGTTTATACTTGTCTTGGATGAATGATTTATATGTTAGGCTTAAGAAAACTGGCAGATCTCCAATTGGTAACATGATTGAACGTCTTAAGAAACATGAACCGACGCGCACTAGGTCTTTATTGGTTGTATTTAATGTATGAGCCACTGTTCACAATCCCTATAGTTGTGCTGGGCATGGTGTAGGAGGAGATAAGAGCTCATAGAATTGGGGAGTTAAGTGTGCCACCCCATGAATGGTATTAAGGAATACGATCCGTCATCCATGCAATTATAACAAGTAATTAACGTGGAAAAGATATCTAGGGAGTAGTGAAATCTAAGTAAACACATTTTCTCCACTTATTGCTCATAACTTTAGTATAATTTAGTTTATTTTCATTTCTAGTATTTTATTTTGATTGCATCTTTAGTATTGGGTTAGTTGATTAGCAACTAATTCCGCCCAAATCCTTCAAACCCGAGATTTTTACTTGCTTTCTAAAAAATATAAAAATACAAAAATAATCATCCCTCACCTTTAGAACTAGTATTTAGTTTTTCTAATCCTAGCGACACTATTCCTAAGCTGAACGATCAATCCCCCGGTACTTGTCACTATACTATACTACAACGATCAGGTACACTGCCTGTTGGGGGTTGTAAGCTTCTCAAGATCTCTTGAGAGGTAAAGCCTGGTGCGATTCCCACGTATCAGTCTTGCATAGCAAGCTCTAGGGGCTTGATGGAGGCAATACAGAGCCTTAACAACTTTGTAGACTTTGTTTGGATGTGCAGGATCTTCAAAACCAGGAGGTTGTTTAACATAGACTTCCTCTGTTATTGTGCCATACAGAAAAGTACTTTTAACATCCATCTGATATACAGGAAAGCCCATATATGATGCAAAAGCCAGAAACAACCTTATGGCTTTAATTCTTGCCACAGGAGCAAACACTTCATCATAGTCTACCCCTTCTTCTTGTCTATAGCCTTGAACCACTAACCTTGCTTTATTCTTGATGACATTCCCTCTTTCATCTCTTTTAACTCTGAAGACCCATTTTGTACCAATTAGTCTTTTACCATCAGGTAAATCACATAATACCCAAACTTCTTGAAGTTTAAATTGTAAAAGTTCTTCTTGCATGGCTTCAACCCAACTCTCTTTAGCTAGTGCTTGAGCTACTGTCTTAGGTTCCTCTTGAGACAGAAAGCAAGCAAATAAGCACAATTGCTGATCCTTGTGATTCATCCTGTTTTGTTTATAAACAAAGCTAAGTAAAGAAGTATGTTGCCTAGAGAGATTCTTAGCTTTTGTTCTTGTGAGCACTCCTGAAGTAGAAGGTCCAATAATCTTACTGATAGGATGATCTTTATAAATTCTCAATGTAGGAGTTGGTGAAACTTCAAGATTATCTTCCAAATTTGTGAAATCATTTTCATTGGAATCTGAGAAAATGCCTTCTTTCTCCAATTCATCATCAGTATCTTCTAAGGCAGGCATGGTTGGATCAGTCAATTCATCAGTATTAATCCAATTTGATGTATCTAAGACATTTGAAGTACTTTCAAATGGATCAACAGTACTTTGATGCAAAGTACTGTCAGTGCCTATAGCCTTCTTCTTTTCTGCTTCATAAGCTCTCCTTTGATCATCTTCATAGGATTTTGCAATAGTTTCTTGAAGAAGCATCCTATTAAGTTCATCTTGGATAGCATGGTCTTCATCAGATACTGTGGAGATTGGTTGAATAGTACTTTGTGGTAAACAGTACTTTGAGGTTCAACAGTACTTTGAGGTTCAAGAGTACTTTTCTTCTTATCAATGAATTCTTTATCAGGAACATCTTCAGATCTCATATTGACTCCATGAACAATGTACTGTAAATCTTCTTCATTATGAACAACTTGATTTTCTTCCCTTACATGCACATAGTTCATGGATGAGGCCAAAATATCAAGATCAAACATCCAATCAGGACCTTTACCTTTTTGATTTCCTTGATCTTCTAAAAACTCAACATGAAGACATTCTTGAACCTTCTTGGTAGCCCTATTATACACTCTAAATCCTTTACTATTAGTACAATAACCCAATAAGTATCCTTCATCAGACTTGTCATCAAACTTTCCCAGAGTATTAACAGTATTCAAAATAGTCAGGGGACATCCAAAAGGTTTCATAAACTTAATGTTTGTTTTCTTTCCAATAAGTAACTCATAAGGTGTCTTTATCTGAGGTTTTGTTACTGATACTCTATTCAACACATAACAAGCAACACTTACAGCTTCAGCCCAAAATGGAACAGGTAATTGAGAATCTGCAAGCATTGTCCTTGCTGCTTCTATCAAAGTTCTATTCTTCCTTTCTGCAACTCCATTCTGCTGTGGAGTTCTAGCAATGCTAAATTCCCTCTTTATTCCTTTCTTAGCACAAAACTCATCCGTAAGCTGATTCTTGAATTTAGTCCCGTTATTACATCTAATGGATCTAACTTTGAGTCTTAACTTATTTTCAAGGGCTATTATAAGATCATGAATAGCATCAAAGGTTTTATCTTTAAATCCCAAGAAAAAGACCCAACTAAATCTGCTACAGTCATCTGTTATAACCAAACAGTACTTCTTCTTGTTCAAACTTGAAACAGAAATAGGTCCAAACAGATCCATATGCAGCAATTCCAAAGGCTCCCTAATGGTTCTTTCTTCAATCTTTTTACATGAAGCCTTGTGTTGTTTACCCTTCTTGCAAGCCAGACATGAGTGATCATTCTTGTATGTTTTAGAAGGTAAATCTCTAACTAAATTTCCTTTGACCAATTTGTTGATGTTCTTGAAATTTACATGCCCTAATCTTTTGTGCCATTGATGTGCTTCTTCCATTGTTGCCCTTGCTACCAAACATGTTGCTCTTTCAGTAGAATTGATATTCTTCAAATCTATGTTGTACACATCATTGGTTCTTGGTGCTCTCAGCATTACCAAGTTTTCATCTTCTAACTTAAACTCAGGGGAGAGAATAAGACATTCTGTGTCAAGGAATAACATAGGATATTTCTTGTCACAAATCTTAGAAACTGACAAAAGATTGACTTTAAGCTCCTTCACATATCTAACATTCTCAAAATCAATGGATCCAGTCTTGATGGTTCCTTTGCCAGTGATTCTCACTCCTTCAGGATCACTCCCAAATGCAACTCTTCCTCCAAAATAAGCCTTAAAATCTGACAAGAGCTCCTTTTCTCTTGTCATGCTTCCAGAGCAACCACTATCAATGATAAGATGATCTTTAAGCTCGTCTTCTGGGTTGCCCTGCATAAAAATGAAAAGGGTTAGTTTCTATTAGGAACCCAAGCCATTACTGACTTGTGTTCCCCTTGTGGATTGACATACTCAAATTCTTTGAGTATGTAATCACCATTGTTTTTGAAAACATTATCAAAAATTAATGTTTTTGATCCCAAAACCTGTGTTGGATTTTTATCAACACTCCCTTTTTCACTCTTATTTTCTAAAAGTATTGTTTCTCCCTCAGCAGTACTTTCTTTCTTAACCCACTTAGTTGTAACAGTTGGTGTTGGGTTATTTGATCTAGGTACTCTTCTTGAGTTGTAAGGCCTTCTAGGTTTGTAAGAATTGAATCTCCTAGGTCTTACATTAGAACTATTTCTAGCAGTACCTTGGTTGGGGGAATTCCTAACAGTACTTTGAGAAGGTACTGTTTTACCAGTACTTTGAAAAATATCTCTTGAAGGTATTAGGGGTTTGGAAAACGGTCTTTTCTGGTGAGGGTACCTATAATCTTTTGAGAAATTACTATGGTTAACCCTATTTGAGTGATTCCAAACTGGTTTATTCTCCTTTGGTTTATTCTCCCTGTGCTTATGGTTTGCAGATGTGGTCTTTGGGTATTTGCTTAAGTATTCTGAGTGATAATTACAGTCCTTAATCAAATGATGAGGACTATAACATACATAACATAACTTTGGTCCCATATTCCCAAATCCACTTCCAAAAGGTTTTCTATAATTAGCAGTATTTTGAAAAGATTTCCTTGTAGGTACTGCTGAATGATCAACAGTACTTTGAAAAGTTTTTGGAAGTACTGCTTGTTTTGAAAAGATTTTATCACTTCCAGAACCCTTGTTATCATCCCTAGGTTTCTCAACAGTTTCTCTTAAGGACTCGTAACTAGATTGACTTGAATTAGATTGACCTTTAAGCTTCTTCCTAAACTCCAAATTCTCTACTCCAAAACAAGAAACATCTGTCCTAGGTGGTTGAAAACTACCTGTGGGTGGAGGAACTTCATTGTAGCCCTTGTCTTTCTTAAATTCAGGAGGTGGTGAACAAGGTGATTCCTCATCACTAGATGTGTTTTCCTCTAAGCTTATGTATTCTTCATCACTAGTTGAGGTCTCCTGAGAAAGACTTAGTTCCATGTTCCTAGTTGGGATTTCTTCTGAACTACTATCATCATAACCTAGGCCAGTTTTAATGTTTGCAGTTCTTTGTTTTTCAACAAAACTAACATGTGGCAGACCTGATTCTTTCCAAACAGCAAGTTTTGCTAACAACTTATCTCTTTCTTTAGTGATCTTTTCTAGTTCAGAAACCTTACATCCTAACTTCCACTCACTTAACTTTAATTGATAATCTTGTTGCTCATATTTTTCTGCCCAAACTACTTCATTATTTTCATGTGTGATTATCTTGGCTTCCATTGACTCTAAAGTTAATTGGTAACCAGCTATCACAGACCTAACCCTTCTATAATTATCTCTTTTAGTTTCATATTCTTTAAGCAATTTTTGATAAGAATTATTGCACTTAGAGCATACCTCAGAGATAGTAGATGAACTTGGTGAAGTAGCCATCATAGCAAGCTAAACAGGTTCTTCTTTACTTTCCATGCTCCAATCAAAGCTTCCTAGGCCATCTCCTGATTCCAAAGCAGCATATCCTGGTTCCTCATCAAAAGTTGTGCTCCAATCAACCTCTTCCAATGCAACCATAGAGTAGGTTACTGGTTCATCATCAAATTCATTACTCCAGTCAACCTCTGATAGATTTTCTTGAGCTACCAAAGCTTGTGACTTTAGCTCAGTAATTGGAACCTCCTTTCTTTTAACCTTGGGTTTTTCAATCATTTTGTTTGCCTGGTACTTTGCAAACTTGCATTCTCTTGCAAAGTGACCAGTCTTTTGACAATTAAAGCATTCAATCTTAGATTTATCAAATGATATACCCTGCTTAGCTTTAAAATCAATACCTCTCCCTGTCTTGTTCATAAACTTCTTGATCCTTCCAGTGATAATGGCAACCTGCCATCTTATGTCAATTTCATCTAGAGCATAATCATCAATTTTCAAGATATCTTCTTGATATGTAATAGGTAGAGTGGCTTGTTGAGCAAAGAATGAACATAGAACATCATCTGAATTGGTGTTGTTTGATGGTGATGAAGTGGTAGTGACCATGGTTGTACAGGGATGTTGTTTCTCTTCAACAGCACTTTGGACAGGGTAAGTAGTAGTTTTAGTGGAAGTACTGCCTCTGTTTTCAGAAGACACAAAAGCAATGCTATGAGAACTTGAACCTTTGTTACCCTTCATCTCATGCTCATATACCTTTAGATTGTTGTAGAGATCATCAAAGTCCATAGTATCCAAACCAGGTTGGCCTCTAATCATAGTAGCAACCACATGCCATGCAGATGGAAAACTCCTCAATAACTTCAAGTTTGCATCTTCATTAGATGCCTCTGCTCCATATAACTCTAGCAGATTGAGTAGATTTTGATATCTGTCATAGGCAGAGTCAAGGCTTTCTCTTTCACCAACAGTGAATGTTTTAAATTGTTGCTTCAATAGGTTTCTATGCATCTTCTTGGAAGCATCATTACCTCCAAATCTAGTCTTAATAGCAGCCCATAGTTGTTTTCCATCCTTAGCATCATGAAAATTCAATAGGTGACCATCAGGAATAGCAAAAAGCAGTATGTTGAGAGCCTTATCTTGATTTTTTTTAGTAACTGCTGGTAAGGTCTGCTTAGGTGGTGTAGGTTGTCCTTCAACAGATACAGGTTCTTCAATGATAACATTACCATTGATAATCACATCCCATAGTGCATGGTCTGTGATAACAATGTACTGCCTCATCTTCATGCTCCATAGATCATACTCACCCTTCTTGACAATAGGAATTCTAACTGAGGTGATGGAAGGAACTGGTGCAACTTCTGTCGACATCTTGTAGTGTTTGTTGTAAAATCGGTTTTAAGGGTTTCTTCTTAATCAGAGTTTCCACACAAGCTCTGATACCACTTGTTGGATCGATATACTCTGACCAAAGCTAACTATAACTTGTAATGGTCTTAGTAATCTTTGAATAACTCAAAACTACTAATAATGAAACGCTGATATAACCTTGTAAAGTATGCGGAATCTACTAACACAAAGCTAAGAAGAACTTTGAATTATATTAAAACCAACTTTGAATCTGCTTCTCTAAACACAGATTCACTAACAATCCCTAACTTTTCTAATATCGTATTCTAGTATTCGTACGTCTAATACCATCCTAAGGCTCCTTTTATAGGCATAAGGAAAACCTTAAGTCGGTTTACAATACTTGAACGACAAGTAAACTATCTCTAACTTATTCTAGAATATTCTAATAATATTACATAACAATCCTTAAATAAATCAGTCCTTTATCTTAAAAGTACTTTGAACATTTTCCATGCACGAACAGTACTTTGACCTTGAGCAGCACTTTGACACAGCAGTACTTTGAACTTCCAGAAGTACTTTGATCTTTATATCCCAACACAAAACACTTGGAGTACTTTTTAGATATTAGCGCACATATGGGGTAATAATTGAAGTCTTCCCCAATACTCCATAACAATAGTACTTTACCCATGTGTCCCAATCGTCCCAAAACAATATGTACAAGATATGACTCGACTTAGCAACCATGTAATCAATTAGACAATTAACTAAGGGTTTAAACATGTAACAATAATGCATTAAATATGAGTGCATACAAGGAATGCTAAGGCGATTTGGGTGTACATTTGGGGTGGATTGCAAAAAAATTCTTCCTTTAAGTAAATGCTTAAAGTTAGAAACGAAAAAGATAGACTCGGAGGGGTGTAATAGGAGTATCGTGTACTAAAAATGAGTACATCGCAAAGGTGTGGGAAAATTAATTGACTTTATTAGTCAAGTAATTATGACTTCATTGGTCAAGTAATTATGATACGGGTTTAACACAAGGGTTATCCTAATGCCTCTTATCATGTAGTAAATCCTACTACACGAATGTAGTCTCACTAGCGGTCTCGGGATGCATCACCATCACAAGTTCTAGAATCTAAGTACTACCGGTACACTCATAAACATCTTTTCCTAACAAATCTAGGGGCGAACCTCACATATTTGGGGTGGAAAATTTTGAGTGTTACGGTTTTTCGTGCTAGTCATACAACTCCTATCCATGAGACGCTTATTAAGGCTAAAGCTTCACTCCTATCTGTTGTAAAAAATTTTAAATTTGGCGCTAAAATTACCCTAACAAGTTTTTCTCTTAGTTTTATTACACACCTACTATTGAATAAACAAAATCAAGTGCAATTGCATTCTCTAAGGTATCATCATTTACCCTCCCCTTACACTTAGGCTGAACATTGTCCCCAATATTCAATAAAAAGGATGTAAAAGTAACGAAGGTAAAAGTATGAAACAAATACTCCCCATATTCGTTCTGTGTGGATAATGCGATAACATGGTTAGATCCTCCTCCAAGAAAATGAATGTTGAAAGCTTCCCTCCAGAAATATAAATCATCTTCTTGTCCAATATAACCTGTTAAACCTGAGAAAACAATCATGGCAAACCTCGCGTAAAATCGGCGGCAAACTCTATTATACTAAAATCCTAGAAAGCAAATAAAGAGATAATGCTTGTGGAATGAATATTTGCAGATTTCCTGGAGTTTATAAAACTAAAGATTTAACAAATACTCTAAGACTCCGGCAGAAAAACAAAAGTTGCAAAATTTCAAAAATTTTACACTTGACGCCGTCAGGTTATAACCCTGACGCCGTCCTAAGTGACCTGCAGAAATTTCATGTTAAGTTTCCGGGAAATTTTTGGAAAAACTCATGCCTTATTTCCTGGAAATCCTGCAAAACATCATTATGACTCGATACAAGCATTTGACTCAAACAAATACTAATATGCACATTCGTTTAATGTTGTTGTGATTCATGTTCAATCTCGTTCTTATAAATAAATTTAGATTTTCCTTACACTTATCTTTTGCAAAATACCTTTATATGTAATCAAGACGAAGTTAAAAACAAAATAAAGCATTTTCACAATTTATTTTGAAACATGAGCCACAAACAATAAAAATAAAACATGCATACGAAAAAAAATAAAATGAAACAAACAAACAATCAAACAAACAAATAAAGCTTGGGTTGCCTCCCAAGAAGCACTTTTCTTTATTTACGAGTCTTGTAGCTAGAATCAAAGTCACGGGCTATCATGTGACCTTGTCCCGCAATATGATGTATCCCTTGTCAATAGAATCCTTGCTATTTGGGTGGTAATGTTTCAATCGTTTGACATTCAAAGTCATTTCTCCACCCCTTTCGTGGTTCAAGAGTGCTATCCCATTGTGACCTAAGTTTTTGATTATGAATGGTCCAAACCACCAAGAGTTAGTTTTATCAGGAGGCTCTTTTATCCCTAAATGTCTTAGGAGTACTAAGTCTCCTTCCATAAACGGGGCATGATTCTTCATTGGCTTATTGCACTCGAATTCATGATGAATTTTATCCCTACTTCTGCATCTCTCAAGCTTAGCTTCTTTGTAGCTTTTGATTCTTGCCTCCCATGCGATGATTTTTTTTTCTTGAACATGATTATACGGTGTGCCGGCGTTGTTTTTGAGCCTCCTTTCCATCATGATTTCTCTCTGTTAGCCTCGCTCTTTTTATAAAGATAACATCACACATATGAATTGGACTAGATATGATTAGTGTTGCACCCTCAGGGACTAATGTTGTAAACGGGGAAACCTTGTAGTGTCACACCCCCAAAATCGGGTCCATTGTGGGAATATTTAGATATATTCGTCGTGTATAAACCGGGTGTTAACGTTTATTATAAATACTTATACGTAAAAACGTTAAATGTATCAAATATATAAATTTGAAAATCCTGAGAGTGGTATAACATGAAAATGCTGTTATGATGATATGCAGACTATCTCCAGTCCGTATGCAGTGTCCTTAGCACTAATGAAATGAATTCGCACCTAAACCAATCCGGTTACGCGAATTTGAATACCCGTAAACTAAATTTACGATGAAATGTGTAATGCAAATGAATAGTGAAAACTTTTCCGGCAATGAATAGTGTTTAGTGAATAGTAAATTTTCTGAATGCTTCTCGGAATGTCAAACTGACACCAAAAATGATGAATAGTAAACTGATGAATAGTGTTTTGATGAATAGTGTTTGATGAATAGTGTTTTTCCAAAGTTCGGGAAATGACCTAAAATAGTGAGTTGTGACAGTCTTCCCCTCTAAAAGGAACTTCGTCCCGAAGTTCAGTTTATGTTGGTCTCTGAAAACATATTGGTGAAAAGGTGATGATATTCGAGAATTCCAGCGAATTCTAACGATAGGAATTCGACTCTGCTTCAACTGTTCGACCTCTCGGTCCATGATTTCTACTTGTTCTCCTGCAAGGTTTATGTTTGACTTTGGGTTGGATTCCTTTCCAAATGGAATTATGAGTGACAATTCTGAAAAGTTGATAATACGTGGTTGTGTAATCCTGTTGCTGTTGTTCTCTAACAAGGCTCAAGTCTGACGGCCACTATGCCTACTCTGTTTGAAATATTACATGGTCCAGTGTATATCCGGGTTTAACTTTCCAAGTTTTCTGAATGACATCATGCCTTTCCTAGGCAGAACTTTCAGCATAACTCTGCTTACCAACTTGAAGTTTTAATGGTTTACAACTTTATCGAACTTGTAACTGATTCTTGATTTGTAGGAAGTTCCTGGTTATATCATGAATGCCTACTAGACTAGTATGTTGGGCTTTTCCAAATTTCGTTCTGTCAATGGATATTGGCACTTCGACCATAGAGAGCTCCAAATGGTGTAGTCTCTAAGCTCGCGCGATAACTATAGTTGCAACTGAATTTGATTTATGGTAATTGGTTAGTCCAACCATTTCTTGAGTCAATCACTCATGCTCTAAGCATATCTCCCTATGTTTGAATCGTTCTCTAATTCTGACCATTGGTCTGCAAATGATAGGTGGTGTGGTTCCAAAGAAATCTTAATGTAATCGCTAGGTGTTTGAGGTGAATTAAATTCCTCTATTAGAAATAATTGAAATGGGTATCATGAATCTTGTAGAAAACTTACAAGGTTAAGTCCGTCAAAGGGGTGTTGTTGAAAATAATAGATTAGGATAAAGTGGTGATCCTCCGCAGGATGTCAGGAATCGAGTCTCTCTCCACCTACGATGCTTAGTCTCCATTACTAAGATTTTCCCCAAGTTCTATGTAGTCAATTCACAAAATCCTAAAATATATAAGTGATGTAATATAGTGATTGATTTTTCAAGGTTTGTTTTGAGATTGTGTTTTGTTCATAAACCTTCCCTGAATAAATGAATTTACAACTTTAAGCAAACGGCTTTCTAAGTAACATTTTTCTTGATGTTTCAAAATCTAATAGTTATGCAAGATAGAACTGTTTTCAACCTGAAGTAAATAGTATGGTTTGCCAAGGATTGATGTTTAAAATTCCTTAACGTCCAATAGTTTTGTAGAGATTAACCAAAAGGAATTTGCTTGTCAAAATAAGTGCCTCAGAAAAGTATTTCTTACAAGGTATATGTTTTGCATAACTTTAGTTTGGAGAAAAATCCATGTAAAAGTGAAAGTATGAAGAGGATAAAATAGCCAGGTAGGTATGTCTGCACAAATGTATAAATGTCTAATATGTTTGAATAAAGTCTATTGGTGAGTCCATGTTTAATTGAATGTTCTACAGTCTTGGTTAGGAGATTGGATTTATCTCTATGGTGTTGTTTTGTGAGTACTCGTATCTAAACGAATCTTGTAATTCAGTCAAGCCAATACTTTCTAGATGATGGAATTTTGGCGATCAGGCCAATGATAGTGGTTCGAATGGTTTTGTGATATCCTGAGATTTCTGTTGAGTTTTGAGTGATCTTAATGTACCGAGAGATTCTCCGTATAGATGGTATGGAAAGTATTTCCTAGGAAGGTCATTGATAATATCCACTTAACAATATTGGTGGTAGTGAGGGATGAGTGGCATAGGAATCCATAGATTGTTAGCTAATTCCTTATATATATGGGGATGAGGAAAGGAAATGATAGTGATGGTGAGAAGGGAAGAGACTGTGACAAGTGCGACAAAATGATATTGTGATAAAAGAAAATATTGTGATGTAAGTGTATAATGCATAGACGTGAATGTTCATGAGATGAAATGATCAATAGACATGCTTCCAAGCGGCGGTTCACGAGGTGATGAAAAGTATGAATGTTCTGACGACTAGGGTATACACACACATGCATGAAACATTGGGAAAATGAGTAAAGGATTCAATCCAGACATAATTTTATTATAACCATTCTCAGTGTTGCAAAATTCATTTCTGATTCAGACATAGGTGGTCAGCCTATATCTTACTATCCCGGGTTGAATATAGATGACCAGTCTATATTCCACCGAGGTTCCATGAATTTTGAAATACTCAGCTCAGTTATACTAATACTATGTCCTTCACAAATACCAAGACGTTCTGAAAGACTAAGGCAGGCGACCAACTCATGGTCAAATGATGAAACTATGCAAGGAAAAACATAATGTTGTGATATATATGATACATGAGCATGCTTATGTGAAAGACAATTATAGTAATCAACTATAATAAATGAATATACTATATCAGATAATGAGACACAAATCTCATCACCTATGTCAGCAACTAACCACAAATGAGGCTTCAGCTTGGCAGGCAGGCACGTGACGGTCATAGGGTTAAGTTTTCTTGAAAGTAGCTATAGTCTAGGTTTTAAAAACACTTAGTTCGCTATAGCCAAAGCTCTGGTACCAATCTGTCACACCCCCAAAATCGGGTCCATTGTGGGAATATTTAGATATATTCGTCGTGTATAAACCGGGTGTTAACGTTTATTATAAATACTTATACGTAAAAACGTTAAATGTATCAAATATATAAATTTGAAAATCCTGAGAGTGGTATAACATGAAAATGTTGTTATGATGATATGCAGACTATCTCCAGTCCGTATGCAGTGTCCTTAGCACTAATGAAATGAATTCGCACCTAAACCAATCCGGTTACGCGAATTTGAATACCCGTAAACTAAATTTACGATGAAATGTGTAATGCAAATGAATAGTGAAAACTTTTCCGGCAATGAATAGTGTTTAGTGAATAGTAAATTTTCTGAATGCTTCTCGGAATGTCAAACTGACACCAAAAATGATGAATAGTAAACTGATGAATAGTGTTTTGATGAATAGTGTTTGATGAATAGTGTTTTTCCAAAGTTCGGGAAATGACCTGAAATAGTGAGTTGTGACATGTAGTGAGATGAGCCTATAAATACCCCTCATAACTCTCCATGAGGGGTGTGGGAAATCATTGTGTATGCTTCATTGTTTCAATCTAATAAACACATCATTTCTTCACCTTTCTCTCTCTAGAATAATCATGTATTTCAATCAACCTCGATCTCCCGAACGTGATTATTGGTCATAACAAGTGGCATCAGAGCTAACCAGGGGCGAATCGTGGTGTTTTGTGGGGTAAAATCGTGTTTTTGGTGCGTTTTTTGAGAAAAAGTACATTTTATCGAGTAAGAAGTGTCATTTATCGAGTAAGGAAAGCACATTTCTCGGGATTATCAAGTTAGGGTTCAAGATTATCAAGTAAGGGAAGTGGTTTATCGAGTTAGGGTGTTTCTATCGAGCAAGTTTATCGAGTTAGACACTTGTTATCGAGTAACTCTAGGGTTTATTGAGTAAGCATCACTGTATCGAGTAAGCTTCTTTTATTTGGCGAGTTAGCCCTTTTCCTTATCGTTCATCGAGTAAGGATTTGATTAGTATACTTACTAAGGGAAACTATACCTCGTTTGACTTAGGTTATCGAGTAAGAACAAGCCTTATCGAGTAAGTGTGTAGGACCGAAAATACTATTGATTTATGTGGTTTGGGGGGTCGGGGAAGCTCAAAATAAAGGAAAGACATGGTATTATTAGATTAAGAAAAGGGAAGATGTGTGTGTTTTTCTAGAGAGAGAGATGAGAAACACACACACCTTAATGATACAAATGAGACATCCACCCTCCTAGTTGTGACTAGGAGGTGTATTTATACAAGAATACAAGCCTAACTTAGCTCTAATGACTAAACTAGACCTTGTACATAGAAAGTGATGCTATTCCCGAATATAACATAACTTTTAAGGCTAACAATCTCTCCCCAAAGTGATGTTATACGGGAATTGCTTACAACGTTCACTACAAGTAAAATTAAATAGAAAACATAAGCGCAGCAGCTCCGAGAGTGGTCTTCAATCTTCATTGCTTCATTCAGCTTCCTGAATCTTCTCAGCTGCCATCTCTTTACTTGCAGAAGAACAATGTGAGCAAGTCTAACTAGGGATTAAATCTGGCTTTACACTCTCCCCTAATTAGTGCTCTCCCCCAAACTGACAACCTTTCTGATGAATACCCTGAATCAGAAGAAGTCTTTTGTTAATTAAATGCAAACCGTCTTTAGTCTTCTAACACGCAGCGGAAAATGTAGAATAGACTGTAGACTCGACCTTCTTCAAGATTGTCCATTCGGGGGAACAAAATATCAACATCTTCATCTCACCAAACGCATTCCAGTTATCTTACATATAACAAATCAGCCCGTAACGTACACATGAAATGATAACACCAAAGTAACAAGTTGAAACACTGATCATCTTGAATTTGTTGCCCGAAATTGGTGAAGGTGGATAAGGTAGAAGTACGTAGAAAAAGTTGAGAAGATAAGGATATAGAATCAACCAATCTCTGACACAAATCATTTCATAAATCATTAAAACCGATCATGTGAACTTGTTGTGCGTCCTCGATTTACACATTTCTCTCCCCTGATGGTTACGATTTATCGGAATCAACATAATAATGTGTACAAGAAGCATTAACTGGAAACACTTTGTCATAAATCATATCAGCCCATGAGAAGATGTCGATAAACCCAATCTACTAACAATACTGTTTGAAATTGTCTAACTCTTTACCAACCCCCTGTATCAAACAACGGCTCTTTGTAGTAACCACATATGAAGATAACCCGATATGACGAACTTGAGAATGAAGTAAAATCCCCCAGACTTGTGACTTAAGCTTGTACAATCCTTGTGACTAAGAACGGTGTACCTTATACCCCTAAAGAAGTGTAATAAGCACAATCCCTCTTGACATATCCTCAACAATGTGAGACACTGAGCACTACAACGTAACTCCTTAAAGTGATAGTTACTTTGTGAGTGTAACAATTCGCAATTTCAGGTTAACTTTTATTCCCGAAAATTTCACTATTCACTTTTTACTATTCACTTTTTACTATTCACTTTTCACTATTCATCTCAGAAATTTTTATTTCATATTCTCGTAAGTTAAACTATTTTAACGATAATCCGAGAGTTTGACGCTCGTCGGATCATTTCTGCAAAAATCACAAAGCCGTGTCCGAGATTTACTTTTAGGTTTAAACGTCCTTCTAGCATCCCGATATGTCCATAAAACATTATAAACAATAGAAATATGATTTTCTCTCATTTTAGGACAATTCCAAAAGTTTCGGAATTTTACGTTTTTCAGTTCAGCGTTTTACGCGAATTGCGCGTTTTAGACCCGTGTTTCCAGTTTTTAGCAGGGTTTTCGCACCCGATAGAACCTACCACTCATTTTATATTTTATTATGGACTATATTGACATGTTTAACCATATTTATAAGTTTCATATTTTTAGGATACCCGGTTTTACGTTTCGTGACTTAACAACTTACGGTTAGCGATTAACGGGACCAAAACTCACTACGTAACTTATATAAGGCCAAGATTCATCCACCTAGTCCCTCCCCCTTGTCCATGAACGTGTATATGGTGGCCTTGGTGGCTTGATAATAAGCCTAGGAAAGTATATGGTCTAAAAACAACCAAGTATGCATAGATGTGTTTAGTTTTTAACCATTAGATCATATTTAATTACAACTTGGTCTCCAAGTGTTGTAAGTTTCCTAGTAAGCTTCCTAACCTCCTCTTCATGCTATAAATAGAGAGCTCATTCCATCCTTTCTTCATAAATAAAACGCCACAACACAATCCCTAGCTCCATGATCCTTTGATCTTCAAACTACAAGTTACACTACAAAGTTCAAGGTCTTAGTATTCTCTACCTAGTTCTTAAGTTTGTTTGGTGATTCCATGGTTGAATTAAGAGCTACACAAGGTTACTAGGGCTGAAGTTAAATGGTTTTTACAAGGGTTAGATCAAGGCTAGCAAGGGTTACAAGAGTTATGGTGAAGGGTTTACAAGCTTAGGTTTAGTGTCCTAGTTCTATACTTGACTTCCTTTCTTTAGAAAGACAAAAGTTGTAAGCAAACCCTTATACACTTTCTTGCTCAATATCATTTCATGCTTATTATGTTTCTTTCATGCTATATATGGTCTTTGTATTGTGTTCATGATGTTTAAAAATGGATAAAACAAGTATTGGTATACATATGTTAACTTATGACAAGTAAACAAGCAAACTAGTGATTTTTATGGAAAACCACGACCACAATAGTATAACTTTGATATTTGACACTTACTTACTGTTAAAGAGGACTTAACAAGGAAAACATAGCAATTTGAATCACCCAAAACGAGTACACGAGTCAAAAGTTATGACCATTTGAAGTTAGCGAAACCAAAACGGCAAAACTGCCTAAATAGCATTCTGATCAAATTATGATTTTGAAAGTCCCACTTCTGGTCCGATTCATCAAAAAGTTAAAACACGAAAGTTGTCCGGAACGACGTTTTCGTTCAGGAACAAAGAAGCTCGAGCCCTGAAAACGCTTTCTGAGTGATAAATTTCTTCAAATTCTTAACAGCCCATTTTTAGACCAAAGTTACTATATAATCATTATAATTAGATGAGACCAAGAGGTCTAATGACCTAAAGCCAAGACCACAACCATGGCTAAAGCCAAGGTTGAGTCTCAAGACCATGGTAACAATGACCAAGGTCACGGCAAAGCCACGGCTAAAGACCATATAACTATTAAAGATCAAAAAGCTTATATATATATATATATATATATGTTATCAAATACTACAATAGTAGGGAGCCTCATGTGAGGAGTTCATTGAGTAAGCCGTCGAGACGAGTTGTGGATTTACGAGTTAAAGTGTCCTGGCTCCTCGAACGTTTACTCCATGACTTCTGAATTATGTCGGCCCGAACGGTAGTAAGAGATATACAACTTATACATGTTTCATAGACCACTTATATTCAACGACTTACACTATATACTAAGTACTACATCATGAACATTATGCAAGACATATATGGGCAATTCGTCGTATTCTTAGACGTTACTCCAAACCTAAGTCGCAACGTTCTATTATAGGCTGCTCTTAGAGACTTTCGCGATTCGACTACCACTTTCATTTCTCATTACATAGACTTAAGGTGAGTCATAGCCCCTACTCTTTTCATAATTGTTTTAACTCCTGGGGGGGATACATGCTCAACTACTTGCTTACTTGTACAAATACTCAAAACGTCTATACTTGACTGTGTTATACTTGATTGCTTACATACATGACTGCGTTGTACTTAATTGCGTTATTCTATTTATTGACTAGTAGTTGTCTTTGGGAATTGACTCCCAGTTGTCTTTGGGAAGTGGCTCCCAGTTGTCTTTGGGAATTGACTCCCAGTTGTCTTTGATACATCCTAACATTTGCGAATGTTTGGATACATCATAAAAGTGAGGTCTTCGGAGATGAAGTAGAGACTCACTACTAATTGCTTAATTGTCTTGATGAACTTATACATGTCTTTATTATACTATATTGTAGCAGTGGGTTGTGAACACACAGGTTACAAGTCTCTTATGGCGGGACTTGTAACTGAGTGGATTCACGATGCCTTTGCTGTGTGATCATTCTTTAAGGCTTTTTCAACTATTTTAAGACAAACTCTATGAACTCACCAACCATTGTGTTGACACTTTAGCATGTTTATCTCAGGTTAGTAAGGCGATAGCTAGTGCATGGAACTTAGAGTCAAGCTGCATATTCTGAAGACTTACGCTTTTATCATTTACCATTCAACATTTTGTATACATTTATGTATCATACTTTGGAATCTCATGTTTGTAACTTTGAATTCATTAATCGAATGGTAACTTTTCAAAACGTCTCATTTAGAGTTCGTTTTCTATAACTTGTACTTTGTATTATGAAGTAGCACCTCAATGACACAGTCTTCCGCTGCGGTAATTTGGGGGTGTTACAGATTGGTACCAGAGCCTTGGTTATAGAGAACTAGGTTGCATTTAGTGCCTAGACTATAACTGCTATATACGTTGGGACCTTCCTCTTTATTTGCCTTACACACAATACATACACATGTGCTTTTTTGGTTAGAGGTTTGCTTAGTTCCACGCTATTAGATGATGTGACTTTAGTATTATAAGGAGCCCCAGAGATTCGTCGAGTCATTAAAAACATGGAGCTCAGTAATAACTAATTAGTTAACTTAATCTTGTGTTTGATGAGACACAAGATTTGAGTTAAATAATATTATTGCTTAGCTTTAGGGATTTGATGACTGGATTATCTTACCATCTACCTCAGAAGGCGGATTTTGTGTCGGAAATTCTTAAGTAGGATGATTTAGAATCTCCTTATTTAAATGGATTGGGACGCCTCTTCAGTTAAATAAAGAAATTGTAAATCACCGAACCATGAGTTTATGATCCCTTACTTACATAAATTTGGACGCTTCTTTATGTAAGTAATGTGTTATAAATAAGTAGGCTTAATTGTAGCCGATACAACTCCTTAACCAGAACCTTAGACGAATCAGAGTAAACACCACTATTTTAGAGATTCTGAAATCCCGGATTCTCTTAGACACACTGTAAGTAGTTAACATCAACTGAACTTCGGGACGAAGTTCTCCTTAAGGGGTAGAGACTGTAACAATTCGCAATTTCAGGTTAACTTTTATTCCCGAAAATTTCACTATTCACTTTTTACTATTCACTTTTACTATTCACTTTTTACTATTCACTTTTCACTATTCATCTCAGAAATTTTTATTTCATATTCTCGTAAGTTAAACTATTTTAACGATAATCCGAGAGTTTGACGCTCGTCGGATCATTTCTGCAAAAATCACAAAGCCGTGTCCGAGATTTACTTTTAGGTTTAAACGTCCTTCTAGCATCCCGATATGTCCATAAAACATTATAAACAATAGAAATATGATTTTCTCTCATTTTAGGACAATTCCAAAAGTTTCGGAATTTTACGTTTTTCAGTTCAGCGTTTTACGCGAATTGCGCGTTTTAGACCCGTGTTTCCAGTTTTTAGCAGGGTTTTCGCACCCGATAGAACCTACCACTCATTTTATATTTTATTATGGACTATATTGACATGTTTAACCATATTTATAAGTTTCATATTTTTAGGATACCCGGTTTTACGTTTCGTGACTTAACAACTTACGGTTAGCGATTAACGGGACCAAAACTCACTACGTAACTTATATAAGGCCAAGATTCATCCACCTAGTCCCTCCCCCTTGTCCATGAACGTGTATATGGTGGCCTTGGTGGCTTGATAATAAGCCTAGGAAAGTATATGGTCTAAAAACAACCAAGTATGCATAGATGTGTTTAGTTTTTAACCATTAGATCATATTTAATTACAACTTGGTCTCCAAGTGTTGTAAGTTTCCTAGTAAGCTTCCTAACCTCCTCTTCATGCTATAAATAGAGAGCTCATTCCATCCTTTCTTCATAAATAAAACGCCACAACACAATCCCTAGCTCCATGATCCTTTGATCTTCAAACTACAAGTTACACTACAAAGTTCAAGGTCTTAGTATTCTCTACCTAGTTCTTAAGTTTGTTTGGTGATTCCATGGTTGAATTAAGAGCTACACAAGGTTACTAGGGCTGAAGTTAAATGGTTTTTACAAGGGTTAGATCAAGGCTAGCAAGGGTTACAAGAGTTATGGTGAAGGGTTTACAAGCTTAGGTTTAGTGTCCTAGTTCTATACTTGACTTCCTTTCTTTAGAAAGACAAAAGTTGTAAGCAAACCCTTATACACTTTCTTGCTCAATATCATTTCATGCTTATTATGTTTCTTTCATGCTATATATGGTCTTTGTATTGTGTTCATGATGTTTAAAAATGGATAAAACAAGTATTGGTATACATATGTTAACTTATGACAAGTAAACAAGCAAACTAGTGATTTTTATGGAAAACCACGACCACAATAGTATAACTTTGATATTTGACACTTACTTACTGTTAAAGAGGACTTAACAAGGAAAACATAGCAATTTGAATCACCCAAAACGAGTACACGAGTCAAAAGTTATGACCATTTGAAGTTAGCGAAACCAAAACGGCAAAACTGCCTAAATAGCATTCTGATCAAATTATGATTTTGAAAGTCCCACTTCTGGTCCGATTCATCAAAAAGTTAAAACACGAAAGTTGTCCGGAACGACGTTTTCGTTCAGGAACAAAGAAGCTCGAGCCCTGAAAACGCTTTCTGAGTGATAAATTTCTTCAAATTCTTAACAGCCCATTTTTAGACCAAAGTTACTATATAATCATTATAATTAGATGAGACCAAGAGGTCTAATGACCTAAAGCCAAGACCACAACCATGGCTAAAGCCAAGGTTGAGTCTCAAGACCATGGTAACAATGACCAAGGTCACGGCAAAGCCACGGCTAAAGACCATATAACTATTAAAGATCAAAAAGCTTATATATATATATATATATATATGTTATCAAATACTACAATAGTAGGGAGCCTCATGTGAGGAGTTCATTGAGTAAGCCGTCGAGACGAGTTGTGGATTTACGAGTTAAAGTGTCCTGGCTCCTCGAACGTTTACTCCATGACTTCTGAATTATGTCGGCCCGAACGGTAGTAAGAGATATACAACTTATACATGTTTCATAGACCACTTATATTCAACGACTTACACTATATACTAAGTACTACATCATGAACATTATGCAAGACATATATGGGCAATTCGTCGTATTCTTAGACGTTACTCCAAACCTAAGTCGCAACGTTCTATTATAGGCTGCTCTTAGAGACTTTCGCGATTCGACTACCACTTTCATTTCTCATTACATAGACTTAAGGTGAGTCATAGCCCCTACTCTTTTCATAATTGTTTTAACTCCTGGGGGGGATACATGCTCAACTACTTGCTTACTTGTACAAATACTCAAAACGTCTATACTTGACTGTGTTATACTTGATTGCTTACATACATGACTGCGTTGTACTTAA
Organism: Artemisia argyi; assembly: GCA_030686995.1. Classification (NCBI taxonomy): domain Eukaryota; kingdom Viridiplantae; phylum Streptophyta; class Magnoliopsida; order Asterales; family Asteraceae; genus Artemisia; species Artemisia argyi. The sequence goes on from CM060703.1 coordinate 176,848,340, forward strand.
TTGCGTTATTCTATTTATTGACTAGTAGTTGTCTTTGGGAATTGACTCCCAGTTGTCTTTGGGAAGTGGCTCCCAGTTGTCTTTGGGAATTGACTCCCAGTTGTCTTTGATACATCCTAACATTTGCGAATGTTTGGATACATCATAAAAGTGAGGTCTTCGGAGATGAAGTAGAGACTCACTACTAATTGCTTAATTGTCTTGATGAACTTATACATGTCTTTATTATACTATATTGTAGCAGTGGGTTGTGAACACACATGTTACAAGTCTCTTATGGCGGGACTTGTAACTGAGTGGATTCACGATGCCTTTGCTGTGTGATCATTCTTTAAGGCTTTTTCAACTATTTTAAGACAAACTCTATGAACTCACCAACCATTGTGTTGACACTTTAGCATGTTTATCTCAGGTTAGTAAGGCGATAGTTAGTGCATGGAACTTAGAGTCAAGTTGCATATTCTGAAGACTTACGCTTTTATCATTTACCATTCAACATTTTGTATACATTTATGTATCATACTTTGGAATCTCATGTTTGTAACTTTGAATTCATTAATCGAATGGTAACTTTTCAAAACGTCTCATTTAGAGTTCGTTTTCTATAACTTGTACTTTGTATTATGAAGTAGCACCTCAATGACACAGTCTTCCGCTGCGGTAATTTGGGGGTGTTACAGTGAGTATAGAGAGAGAATCACAAAAGTAACTAGATATTCAAGTCTTCGTCAACATTAATATATGCCCAAACAAGTCATCTTCACGGAAGGGAAGAAAGAAATGAAGATGAAATAAGTACACGCATCCGTAAAACGTAACTTCGAACCCAAATAAATAATAACGAATCATCCGCATAGTCACATTAGATATGCATTGAAAACTTTAGCCGTGATATATGTATCTCCGTGAAAATTATATCCAAAATACCACTCGAATAATACCACAATTAATACAATGTATTAAACACATTAGATATTAATTTTATCAGCCATCATGTGATACAAATCCAATTTTTGTTTGTTATAGCAATAGGCCCAACAATCGAATTATGCAATCAGCTGCCAAGTCCAACAAGATATTATAAGCCCAAGAATAAGTGTAGGATTCAGCCTAGTCCATAAGCGAATGAAATAACTGATTGCAATTTGCAATAACCAAGATATAACATCCTTTAACCTAAATACAAGGCATTTGAGTTATTTCATTTCAACCCTAAACATTGTTTGCTCCGCCGCTCATCTTTCTCTCAACTGCTTCTCACCCAACCTTTCTCTTATCTGAAATCCATCTACTCAACCATCATAACCGATTATAAACTCATCTTAATCATCAAACTGATCTCATCTCCATCAATATCATCTAATCTCAGTTTCAAATCTATCACAATCAAGTCTTTATTCTTCAATCTGAACACAAAACACATAAAGATCCTAGGATGGGTCTCGTGTAAGGTTTTACACGATTTTTTGATTATGTGATTTCTGTGAACGAATCAAGGAATAGATGATAACATAATTGTTATATTCATTTTCTTAATATTCGGAAATGAAATGAGGCTTTGCTTTGAAATAGATCGATGATGAAGTTTATTTCTTTCGTGTATTTGACTTTTGAAAAGTCTTGATGGTCCTTTGAATATCACGAAAAAAAATGAACTGAGATCTTGTAATAATATTTGTTTAGTTTGAGTCTTGGTAGATTGTAGATGAGAGTTGAGAATATGTTATATGTGATTTTGATGTAGTCGTGATACTGGAGATGGGATAGGAAAGTGGTTGACTTTTATGATTTCTTATTCAGTTGATAAATTCTTGGATCGATGATATATAAACTGAAGTGCAGTGAGTCTTTGGTATTTGGTTAGTGGTCAACATGGTCTTCATCTCATCTTAATCTCTTTTCAAAACTTTGCATCTTTTATTTTCGAAACTTTGCATCTTATCGAGAATAGTTTTTATCGAGAAAATGAAGTTTTCGAAAACGTAAAAAATTTTGAAAATGAGTATTCTCGAAAAATAGTACATTTCGAAAACATGTTCTCGAAAACTAGTACATTTCAAAAATGTATTCTCGAAAAATAGTACATATCGAAAATTTCTTATACAAGAAATTCCGACCAGATTCCGGCGAGTCTTTTTGCAGATTCCGATGAGTTTTCCGACCTTTATTCAGACCATATATATATATATATTGACCACAGATTCACAGTAGGTAAAAAAGTCACTAGAGATATGAGTTGTACAACAGAAACTGTTATTTGGGACTGAACAGATATGTAAACTACAGATGAAAGCATGAGACTTTTTGACCAAAGATACATATAAACTTGTATAAAAACTGTTAACCATAAAAGATCAAAAAAATTTTCCAGATCCGAAAAACAAGGTAAAAACAGCTTCAAAATGATACATGAATCCACACAAATCAATCACCATAGCTCTGATTCCAATTGTAGGAACGAAAATACTATTGATTTATGTGGTTCGGGGGGTCGAGGAAGCTCAAAATAAAGGAAAGACATGGTATTATTAGATTAAGAAAGGGGAAGATGTGTGTGTTTTTCTAGAGAGAGAGAGGAGAAACACACACACCTTAATGATACAAATGAGACATCCACCCTCCTAGTTGTGACTAGGAGGTGTATTTATACAAGAATACAAGCCTAACTTAGCTCTAATGACTAAACTAGACCTTGTACATAGAAAGAGATGCTATTCTCGAATATAACATAACTTTTAAGGCTAACAAAGTGACTTTTTGGTGATCGAGTATTGGTTATCAAGTAAGGATTGGTTGTATCGAGTAAACTCTATCGAGTAAGCAGCTTTTATCGAGTAAGGGATTTTTTTTTCGAGTAAGGTGTGATGTTTTAGAAATTCTAGGGGTTTTTTTTACTGAGCATCAAGGAATGAAATTCTTTTGAGTTTCTCAAGGTTTCGTTGAAAACCTAATATACAAAACCCTAGTTTTCGAACCCTAATTTTCCGAAAAAATTTTCGGGGGTGCGCTGCCCCCTGAACCCCCCAGCGAACTCACCGCGGAGTTCTATCCACGGAACAGGGGGTATATAAAAAATTAGGGAATATAACAAACTCACCCATTACACCAAAAACACATATGATATCATTGGTCTACACTTAATAGAAGATGATTCATTTCATTGTTTCATAAACCTAATACCAATATATCCCGCTTCAAAACACACCACGTATAGCTTAAAAGATCCTGATCAAGAATCACAATCAAATGACAACGGCTAGTATCGGATTTTTTTATGACTACGGAGTTTTTGTACGATATTTCTTATGTGGGTTTAAAGTTCATTTCACGGGCATGTGTACTTATTTATCTCAAAGTCTAGAGGTTGAATGGATGCATGACTTTCAGAGATACTTGTTTGGGCAAACACTGGTAATGATAGTGATTAAGACTTGGATTATCTAGTTATACCCGATGTAAGGAGTTACATTGTAGTACTCACGGGTTATAGCTATCACTTTAAGGAGTTACATTGTAGTACTCAGTGTCACACAAAGTTGTGGAGAGTCCAAGAGGTAGATAATTCATATATTGTTTGTTGGTTTGGGTATATGACACTACCTATGCTTTAAGGAGTTACGTTGTAGTGCTCAGGATAGGTTCTTAGTCACACTTTCGTACAAGATTAAGTCATATATCTATGGGATATTTACTTCATTCTCAGATTAGTTATATTGGGTTGTCTCCATACAGTGGTCATTTACTAGCTGGTTGGATTTTGAAGAGGTCGCTTATAGGTTGAAGAGAAGAGATGAGTTTGTAGATAAAGAGAGTCATATTCTCCGACATATTCTCACGAAATCATGCTTACATGGATTTAATATTGCATCAAGTACAAGGTAATTTATGGCATGTACACTACACTATGATGATTCTGATACCTCGCAACCATCAGGAGGGAGAAGAACATGCCAAAACAAGTAGTGTTTCACCTTCAGTGATTGGATTCACTGAGAGAACTGGGCTAAACATCGTGTATGGAGAAGTAGTGTGTGTGCATCGGGGCTTATTACCAACTTGGATGCAAATTTATGTGAGTTATGTTGTTATGCTGCTACCCGACCACATAACCATTTTGAAGATTTCAAAGTGTCTTGTCTACTTTATCTGCTGCGTGATTAGAATATTAAAGATATATCATAAGGGTTGTCAGTTTGGGAGGGAGCAAGTTAGTGAAAAAGGCTCACTAGTTGGGAGGGAGTAATAACCTAACTAGATCATTATAGCACACGAAGTTCAGAGCTCCAAAGATTAGTGCCCTTAATGGACATAGATCAAATGCCGAAGTATACAGAAGAAGGAACTTCAAGGATGATGCATAAGGAGTTCAGAGCTGAAAAAGATCAGTGCCGTCAGTGCCAAAGATCAATGTCGAGATTTTCGGAAGAAAGAACTTCAAGTCATCCTCAGTATCTAGACCACAGAGACTCTGCACTTCAACAATGTCAACATAGTGTATTATTATTGTAATTTACTTTATTTATGTATTTATAGGTCTCATTGTAACCATTCACGTGTGACGATATCTTGGAGGGAGTTTGTTAGCCTCGCTCTTTTTATAAAGATAACGTCATACATGTGAATTGGACTAGATATGATTAGTGTTGCACCCTCAGGGACTAATGTTGTAAATGGGGTAACCTTGTAGTGAGATGAGCCTATAAATACCCCTCATGACTCTCCACGAGGGGTGTGGGAAATCTTTTCGTATGCTTCATTGTTTCAATCTAATAAACACATCTTTTCTTCACCTTTCTCTCTCTACTTTCTTTCTCTAGAATAATCATGTATTTCAATCAACCTCGACCTCCCTAACGTGATTATTGGTCATAACACTCTCAAATATCATGGGGTCATAGGAAAGTGAATTTTCCTTTTTCCTGACTTAAGCTCAATTTCCCCTTTTTCATTCTAATGACAGCTCTTGCTGTGGTAAGGAATGATGCTCCAAGGATTATTGGCATACACTCGTTTTCTTTATCATCGATGATCATGAAATCGATGGGATACATGAAACCTGCTACATTGACTAGCACATCCTCTGCAATTCCCAATAGATACACGTAAGAGTGACTAGCAAAGGAAAGCCTAACGCGGGTAGTGGCCGGTACCTCTTTAGTGAGCTGGGTATAAATGGTTAAGGGCATTAGGTTTACATCTGATCCTTGATCGGCAAAAGCATCCAAATATTGCAATTTTCCAATGCTAGTTGGTATTTCGAAGTTCCCATATGCCATCTGCTTCGTACCCAGTTTTTGCTTAAGCAGCTTCTCGTACACTGGCCCCCTAGGTAACATATTATACTCATATTCTCCTTCTTCTTCTCCTTTAGGGACCATTTTGGATGATTGGTTACGTCCGTCACCTCTTATCTAGTTGGTTATAGTTTTCTCATTTATATCATGTTTTAGATAGTACCCTAATGGTTGAGATTTTGGTGGTTCCTCAATGGTCCGTGCAATAGGGGTTTCCTCCTCTTCATTGCTTTTGTGGACAATGGATATAGAGTTAACAAACTTGGTAGTGGGGTGACGCTTTCCTTCCTCATCAACACCTTTTCCGGAGTTTTTATTTTTGAGTATTCTTCCAATAGGCTCATCATCTATGCCATTTTCTCTTGCATCTCCTCTTTTTGTCTATAGATGGCCTCCTCGAATTTTCCCAACCGTTCAGAATGGGTTGACATATATTCTCTCATTCAAGTTTCGAATTCCGGACTGAGGTTTTGAGGAGGTAAATAGAGTCAAGCATATTTTTGGAAGGTTACGGCATTCTCTCTAAGAGGTGATTCGGACAACGGTGTTGGGTTTACATTTGAGATAGAGTTAATCGTTGCTCATCTTGGACTTAAAGGTCCCTTTTGTTTTTCCATGAGATAGTCAACTTTTTTCTCAAGTTCGTAAAGGCTTTCTTCAGAGAGTTGAGTGGTTCCCCCTGGTGAAGAAATTGCTTTGACAGCCGAGTTTATAATGAGCAACTTCCCATAATTCATTATTATCGAATGCAAGCTCATCAATAATTTCCCATGATTCCTCGGCATCTTTGTCATGCAACCTACCTCCGGCGGCTCGATCAATGGTGCATTTGGTATGGAAGTCGACATGGTCGTAGAAGATTTGGATTTGGAGCCAAAGATCGATGCCATGGTGAGGAACTTTTTGGAGTAAGTCCTTGAAACGAGTCCATTCTTCATAAAGGGTTTCATTTTGACGTTGTTGGAACATCAAGATGTCATTCCTTAATTTGGTGGTTCTCCCCGGTGGGAAAAATAGAGCAAGGAAACGAGTGGTGAGATCATCCCAAGAGGTGATTGATCCCGCGGTTAAACACTCAAGCCATTGACTAGATTGGTTACGTAGAGAGAATTGGAAGAGACGCAATCGGGTCATCTCTCGAGTTTCAACATCAAGATCTATGGAATCTACGATTTTGAGGAAATCCTTGAGATGTTGATTAGGATCTTCGGAACGAAGTCCATGGAATGCACATCCGCTTTGCACCAACCGGATGGTGTCGGATCGCAAGGGAGACACATTGGCTCCTTGAGTGAGCTCAATGGTGTTTCGATAGCCTTGGTGGCTAGGACGAGAGTACTTTCCTAAAGTGCGGGGTCTAGGAGGCTGGTTTAGTTGTGGTGGGTTTTGTTCTGGTGGGTTGATGGGATCAAAGATATTACCACCTTCCATTATGGCGGATGGTAATGGTTACGAACAAAGGAACAAAGAAATAAGATAGACTAAAGAAAACTTATAAAAATAAAATAAAAATCTCACTAGAAAGGAATCTAGTAAGTAGACCTAATACAACGAAATTTCAACCTAAACAATAACTATTCCCCGGCAGCGGCGCCAAAAACTTGATGTGTGGGATTGCGCCTATGCAAAAGGTTTTACCTCTCAAGGGATCTCGAGAAGCTTGCAATCCCCACCAGGCAGTGTACCTGACCGATGTAGTATAGTGTAGTGGCAAGTACTGGGGGATTGATCGTTCTACTTGGGGAATAGTGTTCGTTAGGATAAAAAATTAATTAAACTAGGTCTAGAGGTGAGGGATGATTCTTTTTGTATTTTTATGGTTTATGGAAAGCAAGTAAAAATCTCGGGTATTGGAAGAGTGGGCGTAATTAGTTGCTAGTCAACTAACACAATTAACTACAAATGCAATAAAAATAAAATAACAAGAAAGTAAATGTTAAGAAAAACAATAATGAGAGAAATGTGTTTACTTAGATTTCACTACTCCCTATCTATCTTTCATTAATTAACTAGTTTGTTACAATTGTGTGGATGATGAGTGTGTGAATACTCATCATTTTTGGTCAATCTGAACTGCAAAAACATTTAAAAACACTCAAATACGCATCAAAATACTGAAAATACCCCAGGATTGTGTTTTATATGTTTCTGATGCAAAATGTTTAAAAATAGATGAAAAACGAACGAAGTTTGCATAATTGGCAGTTTCAATCCCTCAACTCTCAAAAATTGTCAAAACTAGTCCCTGAAGGTTTTAAATGAATGAAAAGTCAACATTAGTCCATGGGAAATCAAACTTGTTCAAAATTAATCCCTGGATGAAAGTTTCCACAATTGGCAACTTTTACCCCTCAAGTTTCAAAAATGTCAAAAATGGTCCCTGGGTAATAAAAAATGGAAAATCTACAATTTCTACCCTTGTACTATTTATCTGTGGCAATTATGGTCCTTGGGTGAAAACTTTGAGAAATTACATGTTTGGTCCTTGCAGTTTGGAATTTGGCATAATTGGTCCCCGGGTGGTTTAATTTTTGAAACTATATATTTATAACCCTTGGGAATTTGAAACTTTGCAATAATGGCCCTTGGAAATAACTTGGGAAAGATGGCAGGTGTGGGTCCTCAATTTTCAGAAATGGCACAATTGGTCCTTGGGCTTAATAAATACTACTAAGCCAAACCACCCTTTTTATTATTCCCTAACCCAAAATAAAACAAATCCAATACCCCTTATATCTCCCACTAGCCCAAAACCTACACCCTGATCCACCCATTCCTCCCAAAAGCCCAAAGCCTACCTCTGGTTGCTAATAATTTACCCAAGTCAAACATGAAGTCAAACAACCATCCCCTTCCCAACCCGTGACCCTGCAACCCTGCCACCACCATCATCACTCCACCCCCTCCTCTGCCAACACTCAACACCCCTAACCCTACCCCTACAATTCAGCTTTCCACCACTACCCACCAAAACCCACCTCTGCCAAGAGCTATCAGAGGTCAAATTACCCTAATTGTAAAACACCCATTTCCCGCCAAAACCTAATATGTGGCCAAGATCAAATTTTGGAATCCAACGACTAAGAATAAAGGTGGGAAAAGCACTATGGACCATGGAAGGCTATAAAAGGAATAAAGAAAGAGAAGAAGCAGACAGTTAATGTAGTTTTTTTTTAGTGTAGTTCCAATGTCGAATTAATATTTTAAGTATTGATTTCAGTTTCCCTAGTGTAATCAGTTTTCATCAATGTAATTTAAGTTTAAATTATTCAGAATTCCAAGTTCATCATTGTTTCATTCAGTTCTAATTCTAAATTCATCAAAATTTCATGCTAGCTTGAAGGTTGTTATTCACTGTTTCATTAACTCAGTTGAAGTTTATACGACTCATTGAAACATTAATATTCCAGTTTGGTTAACCTTAACTCACACACTCAAAAATTACTCAAAAATGCCAAATATATGGTGTGAAAATAAAAAGTTATTATGGAAGAAGCTTGGAGCAAGCAGCATGGTGATTTGGATTGCAATGAGTTTAGAACCCCATGGGGGGTAATAGGTTGTGAATTTGGGTTCTGGTTCATTCATAGTTTTAAGCTATGGAAAAGACTTGTAAGAATTTCTCATGTTTTCCTTCATAATCTGTTATATCAAATTCAGGCTCTTAGTTATTGTGAAATTTGCTCTGTTAGTATTAGCTAGTAATTAACTTAGCTTAACCTCTGTTTCCTTAGTTAAATTTGTTAGTTACTTTGAAAAATCACCATTTTTAGTTTACAAAGGGGTGTTTGGAGTAGTGTTACACTCAAGGTCCTTGTGTTATTCAGTGGTTAAAACTTGTTCAAACAACATTCTAGGGGTTAAAATAGATCAGTCAAAGCATCATATTGCTAGTTCTAATGTAAAAAGGTCAAAATCATCTTTAAAATCTCATTCCTTGATCACTGTCATGGTTTTAGGTTGCATAACCCTTAGTTTTAGATGCATAAGTTAGTATTTTAGCTTTTATCACTTTTATTTTAGCTTATAATCATGTTTTCAGTGCACTAGAACTAATCAAAGCACAGTTAAGTCAACTTCTCATGTTAAATGAAAAAGTCAAAATTTCCACTTAGTTAGTTTTTCCAAAAATTCTAGGAATTTTCATGATCACCATTTTTAGTTTTAGGACCTGTGCTTTTAGGATAATAATCTTTGGAAGCTTGTGATCATTGGAATATTTTTGTTGTAATTTTTAGATTTTTCCTTAAGAGCTTATTTGTTGCTTTTTATTGCCTGTTTGGACATGTACTGCCCTGCACCATGGTTTGTTCCACAGGGGTGATTTCATAAGCTCATTATGAGCTTGTAAGTAGGCCCCACTCTTTACATATCAGCTTTTTGAGAAGCTTTTCAATGCCTCTTATTAGATTTGAGCTTATTTCTGCCTGAGAAAGAGTTGCCCATAGCTTATTTCACCTTGGAAGATTGCCTGACCACACTCATGCACTGAGTGAATCAGTGCAATAAGCCCATGTTCAAGGGCTTCTCTAAAGCTTATGGGTGGGTCCCACAGTTAGTATTTGAGCTTTTTGGAAAGCCCTGGTGTCAGCCTTGTTGGTTCCAGTGTCCTTTTTGGCTTTCAAGCTTATTTGATAAGCTTGCCCAAGCCTGAAAGTCACCCCAATAGGCCTGCTTGTTGCTCAGGGTATTTGGATTTGCTTATTTCAACTTTTTGGCTTATTACATGTTATTTTCTCTTTACTTTAGCTTATTTTAAGTTTACATCTTCTGTTTTTAGCTTATTATAATTTGTGGTTCAGTAAGTGACTTATTTGTAGCTTATTTAGTGTAAAAATCCAATTTGGCTTATAAAAGCCATCTGTTAAGCTATTAAGCTCATACAGGGCTTTTTTTGAATTTTGAAAAAAGTGGTTTTGTTAAAGTTGATAGTTATTAGATGTTAAACAGATTTGCAAAAAGAAATTAGTTTAATATTTATAATAATTAAAATAGTTTAAATTAGGTTTTAATAAATAATAAGTAGTTAATTATAAAAATAGATTATTTATAAGTACTTAGGAATTTTTATATTTTTATAAAGTTTCTGTCACTCTAATGTATTTGTAGAAAAAGTTTTATAATTTTAACTCTTAATTTAGTATTTATTATAATTAAATTAGTTTAATTAGTTTAATTAAGTTTAATTAGTTTTTAATTAATAAAAATTAAATAAAAAGTCTAAAAAAAATATTTTCTTTTTCTATTAATTTTCTTTTATCATTAGGATCGTAAAAATATAATTTTCATGTCTGTAGGGTTCGCGTAGCTCAAAATTCACTTTTTATTTTGCGCGTTGACGTTATTTTTAACATAAATGCGCGTTTTTAATTTTTAATACGTTCTAGGGTAATGTAACTTTACGTTTTAGTTATTTTAGGTTATTTAACTTGTTTTCACTTAGATTTCCTTAGCGTAATCATTCAAATCACCCTTCTACCCTTTCCTGTCCAAATTCACCCGATCACAAACCCGTTTACATTACCATCACGCCTCGTCGGGACATAACAACCCGGAGAAACCCCTATACTTCCACGGAGATTGACTCTAGGATGTTTGACTTTGTTGACCATTAACCTGGTCAATTAGGTTGACCGTTTGGAACCAAATAATTTTGGCGCCGCTGCCGGGGATGTTGTGAGCGTATTCTAAACTGGTTTTGAAGATTAGTGATTTTGGAATTCACTTCTTTGTAAATTTATCATCCTTGTGTATATTTTCATAAAAACGGTTCCCGAAAACATTTTAAATTCAATTTTCAAGGAACACAAAAAACCCAAAAAGATTTTCTTTCTTATTTGTATATAAAATGTCTTTCCAAAAATCCAAAAATATTCATCCCTTTACCCTCTATCCTTTTGATTCTAACTTCTTCCACTTCTTCTGTAATTGATTCTAATGGCATCTCTCGATGACGATTTCTTTGAATAAACGGCCTTTGAGAGCAAAATTGAAAAAATTCAGGCCTTGTCAAAAATGTCGAGATGTCGTGTTGATTATGATGGACCATCGATTCCTATTCCTTCTCTGGTGAGGGAAATGGAACAAGAAACCGAGGTGACAAAGGACCCTGTACTTCCCTCTGACGATGGAAGTGCTAAATACGTCCAACCTACGGTTGTCCAAAAATCCAAGCTCACAATTGCTCCTAAACCGTCAAGAATAAATCCTGACCTTTCACGATATAAGGTTATAAGGTCGTCAAGCAAACGTACAGAGCTTAGGGCAGTGACTGAAAAGAACGACTTACCTAATCTTCACGTTCATCAAGAACAAAAACCTGAGACCATAACGGAAGTGGTGGAAATTCCTAGCTCTCAGAGCACACCACTTGTCCCACCTCCGGATTTTATTCCTTGTGTTAGTTGTGGTGAGCCGATTTTTGGTTTACCATGTCGTTAGTGTACATGTGAACAATGTGGTAATGGTATTCGAGACGGAAGTTGTTTGTTTTGTGGTTCGAGGAATTCATTTACTTATGATCCTAATCAGAACTCATTCAACGATTCTTCAAATTTTTCCAATTACCCATCACATTCATACGAGCAAGAATCATATTATCCAAATCACAATTATGCTTCGTATCAAAATACACCAAACTTTTCGTGTGAATATTGTGGAGGTCCTCACCAAGGTTTTGATTGTCAAAATAGTCAAAATTTTGGTTATGACCAATATCCATACGATTCACCAAACCAGACTCAACAGTTTTACTGTTGTGAGTACTGTGGTGGCCCACACTACAGTTCTGATTGTCAATCGGGCAACACGCTTGTCTATGAGCAGTTTCCTGATAACAGATATGACTCTAGCACATACGACTCACAGCCACATCAGTTTTACTGTTGTGAATACTGTGGAGGTCCTCACTGCAGTTCTGATTGTCAAACAAGGAATCCATTTCCTTGTAACAATTATGACTATTCATTTCAAAACCAACCTCCACAGTACCAAATGATCCAAGCAATCCTCATGATACCAAGCAAGACCTTTTACTAGAGGCTCTTGAGATAGTGCAAGAACTTAAGGAGGAGTTGGCTACTACATCGTTTCAAAATTCTCATGAGAAATCAATGGCAGAATTACTTGCTGAAGAACGAGATGCTAGAAACGAAATGAGTATGGAAGAATTGCTTGCTGAGCAAAGAGTAGCTAAAATACGTGCCAATCTTCGCTATGCTGCTCTATATGATGACGATGATGACAGTGATGATGATGAAGATAACATTGTTATTATTCAAAAAGATTCATCAGATTCATCAGTTGTAATTCCTTCCATTGAAAAGCAGGGAGAAAATAATGTGACGGAGAAATTACTCGCAAAAGATCAAATGGAACTTGTACAATCCATGAATGCTAGCTCCTCTCGACTCCCTCAGTCTATTGATATCACACCCGAAGTTCACACTCACTCTCTGAATATGGGGGATGAGACTGTTCCTGAAAAGGAATCAGACGAATTCATAAAGTCTAGTGTTGAGAACCTTGTCCCAATCCCCGGAGAGTCACAGGGAACTTTTGATCATGTGTGTGATTTACTTTCCCCTCCTGAAAATCCAAAAGATCATTTTGAGACTTTCTCCGATTTTAATGATGATTGTATATCTTATGGAGAAGTTGAGTATGAAGAGGCACCACTGCCTCATTCTGATGTTGACCCTCTTATTGAGGAGTTCACAGATGAACTTACTCACATCAATCCACTTCCAACGGGAAGTAATGATGATCTGTTTGACCTTGAAGTCGATATGGGAGAAACTGAAAATCTTTTAAACTCTAATCCCAACATCGAGCTTAGTACTTCACATTAGGGGTGGCAATTATCGACACGACACGATAAACGACACGAATCCAACACGAAGTTAAACAGGTTTGGGTTGAGGATAAACAGGTTTGGGTCAAAAACAGGTCAACCCGTCTAACCCGTTTAATAAATGGGTCGTGTTTGTGTTGAGTAAATATTAAACAGGTCAACCCGTGAACCCGTTTAAGTATATAAGACTCTACAAATAAAATACATAACATGCCTTTTTATGTTGTATGTGGATTAAATGTATTCTGTTATGTACTTAATATAGTTGAATTACGATCATACCTCATATATCATAGAAATTGACGCTTATAACTAAGAAAATTTGTCGTATAATTATTTGTCTGTTATTTTTATCATATTTTAAATCCTTATATCATTTTGGCATTTGAACTAGTTAAGTCAACAAACCACCAACCTTATTCACTACTTGACCTATTTATTTAAATAGGTTAAACGGGTCAAAAATGGGTTACACGTGTTATGCAGGTGCGGGTTAGAGTTGAGTTTTTTGACACGATTAATAAATGGGTCGTGTTTGGGTAGAGGTTATGCTAACCCGCCAACACGCAAACCCGAATAGGTCAACACGAACACGACTCGATTGCCACCCCTACTTCACATGCTGATGAAAATTCTTTATCTTCTGGAGACATCAGTCATGTGGAAGGATTACCTTCTGAGCTAGTTAGCTTAGAAGAAGAGAATGATGAGATTGACACTGAAATCAAAGATGAAGCACTTCGTGCAACATTATTGAATGTCAATCTCCTCATTTCTAAAATCGAGGCTTTCAAAGAGAAACCTATTTCATCTCCTATCCCCATTAAGGATAGTGACATTTTCTCCGATGATCCTATTCCGGAGTTTGAAGCCTTCACTTTTGATCCTATGGGAGAGAAGATTAGTGGCAGTACCACTTCTCATTCTCATAATTCTCTCCCCGATTATGAATCATTTACCTTCGATGAGTTCTCCTGTAAACTCACGCACATTAATCCAGAATATGATTCATTTACATTCGATGAGTTCTCCTGTGAACTCACTCATATCATATCTCCACCGAAGTATGATAACTTCTACTTTGATCTAGACACACCCGGGATATGTCTTGATCACATGAGCTTAAATGATGAGATTCATGATGATAAATCTATGAATTTTCCTGAGGATGATGATGAGTTAGTCATGATGTTTATCATGACCTTATTTCTCTTCTTCACCTACCGGGTGACTTCTCCTGTTCTTCATTCCTTCGGGAATGAAGACATTATCTTTGACCCCGGCATCACCGCTTATACTTTATACTATTTAAAGCCGGGAATATATCTCATCGGTGTGGAACTTTCACGTGCTTCAAATTTTTGTCCAAACATCTTGAATAAAAGTCCGATGGAGATTGTCTCTTCCACATCATGCTTCCCCAAGAACAAATGAATTCGGGGTCGAGTCAAGCTAGCGACTCGGTAAACAAAAATAGTAGCATGCTTATAGGGTTTTCACCCTAAGTGTGGGGGAGTTACCCCTACTGTGGTTACAAATAAAGTGAAAAATGGTATTTCCACATTTAGTTTGTAATGTTGCCCTTTTACGTTCAACGAGTCGGCATAATAGCCGGGACTTTGAATATTGAGGACAATATTCAATTCTAAGTGTGGGGGGGGGGGGGGGTATTCTAGCGAATTTGATCACATTTTACCATCTAGTACCCCCGTTTTTGGCCAAATAATTTTAAATTTTTTTCACTTAAGCTTCAAAAATTTTTTGTGGTTATCAGTCCGCCATGTCTAACCGACAAAAGGATTAGCTAATCCAGGAGCAAACGGCTCTTGGTAAAGATATATCAAATCCGTTCATGGCTTACAATTTGCCCAAAATTGTATGGTATCTCAACTCGCCATATCCTAAAAAGTGAAAGAGTTGGCTATCCCGCAAGATTATGGCTTGTGGTAAAGGCAGTGGAAAAACCATAATTGGTAATCAGCTCACCAAGATGTTGACTATGTCCATCAAGAGTTGGCTAGTCCAAAAGCAAACGGCTTTTGGTAAAGACAAATCAAATCCGTTGATAGCTGGTGGTTTGCTCAAAATCACATGGTTATCAGGTGGACCATGGTTCTTACTTGAACTGAAACATTTGGCTACTCCAGAAGTAATGGATTTTGGTAAAGAGATTCAAATCCATTAAGTTTTCTCAAAAGATTGCTAGGGACTAGCAATAGTTTAGTGTGGGGGATTGATGAGTGTGTGAATACTCATCATTTTTGGTCAATCTGAGCTGCAAAAACATTTAAAAACACTCAAATACGCATCAAAATACTGAAAATATCCCAGGATTGTGTTTTATATGTTTATGATGCAAAATGTTTAAAAATAGATGAAAAACGAACGAAGTTTGCATAATTGGCAGTTTCAGTCCCTCAGCTCTCAAAAATTGTCAAAACTAGTCCTTGAAGGTTTAAAATGAATGAAAAGTCAACATTAGTCCATGGGAAATCAAACTTGTTCAAAATTAATCCCTAGATGAAAGTTTCCACAATTAGCAACTTTTACCCCTCAAGTTTCAAAAATGTCAAAAATGGTCCCTGGGTAATAAAAAAATGGAAAATCTACAATTTCTACCCCTGTACTATTTATCTGTGGCAATTATGGTCCTTGGGTGAAAACTTTGAGAAATTACATGTTTGGTCCTTGCAGTTTGGAATTTAGCATAATTGGTCCCCGGGTGGTTTAATTTTTGAAACTATACATTTATAACCCTTGGGAATTTGAAACTTGGCAATAATGGCCCTTGGAAATAACTTGGGAAAGATGGCAGGTGTGGGTCCTCAATTTTCAGAAATGGCACAATTGGTCCTTGGGCTTAATAAATACTACTAAGCCAAACCACCCTTTTTATTATTCCCTAACCCAAAATAAAACAAATCCAATACCCCTTATATCTCCCACTAGCCCAAAACTTACACCCTGATCCACCTATTCCTCCCAAAAGCCCAAAGCCCACCTCTGGTTGCTAATAATTTACCCAGGTCAAACATGAAGTCAAACAACCATCCCCTTCCCAACCCGTGACCCTGCAACCCTGCCACCACCATCATCACTCCACCCCCTCCTCTGCCAACACTCAACACCCCTAACCCTACCCCTATAATTCAGCTTTCCACCACTACACACCAAAACCCACCCCTGCCAAGAGCTATCAGAGGTCAAACTACCCCAATTGTAAAACACCCATTTCCCGCCAAAACCTAATATGTGGCCAAGATCAAATTTTGGAATCCAACGACTAAGAATAAAGGTGGGAAAAGCACTATGGACCATGGAAGGCTATAAAAGGAATAAAGAAAGAGAAGAAGCAGACAGTTAATGTAGTTTTTTTTAGTGTAGTTCCAATGTCGAATTAATATTTTAAGTAGTGATTTCAGTTTCCCTAGTGTAATCAGTTTTCATCAATGTAATTTAAGTTTAAATTATTCAGAATTCCAAGTTCATCGTTGTTCCATTCAGTTCCAATTCTAAATTCATCAAAATTTCATGCTAGCTTGAAGGTTGTTATTCACTGTTTCATTAACTCGATTGAAGTTTATACGACTCATTGAAACATTAATATTCCAGTTTGGTTCACCTTAACTCACACACTCAAAAATTACTCAAAAATGCCAAATATATGGTGTGAAAATAAAAAGTTATTATGGAAGAAGCTTGGAGCAAGCAGTATGGTGATTTGGATTGCAATGAATTTAGAACCCCAAGGGGGTAATAGGTTGTGAATTTGGGTTCTGGTTCATTCATAGTTTTAAGCTATGGAAAAGACTTGTAAGAATTTCTCATGTTTTCCTTCATAATCTGTTATATCAAATTCAGGCTCTTAGTTATTGTGAAATTTGCTCTGTTAGTATTAGCTAGTAATTAACTTAGCTTAAACCTCTGTTTCCTTAGTTAAATTTGTTAGTTACTTTGAAAAATCACCATTTTCAGTTTACAAAGGGGTGTTTGGATTAGTGTTACACTCAAGGTCCTTATGTTATTCAGTGGTTAAAACTTGTTCAAACAACATTCTAGCGGTTAAAATAGATCAGTCAAAGCATCATATTGCTAGTTCTAACGTAAAAAGGTCAAAATCATCTTTAAAATCTCATTCCTTGATCACTGTCATGGTTTTAGGTTGCATAACCCTTAGTTTTAGATGCATAAGTTAGTATTTTAGCTTTTATCACTTTTATTTTATCTTATAATCATGTTTTCAGTGCACTAGAACCAATCAAAGCTTAGTTAAGTCAACTTCTCATGTTAAATGAAAAAGTCAAAATTTCCACTTAGTCAGTTTTTCCAAAAATTCTAGGAATTTTCATGATCACCATTTTTAGTTTTAGGACCTGTGCTTTTGGGATAATAATCTTTGGAAGCTTGTGATCATTGGAATATTTTTGTTGTAATTTTTAGATTTTTCCTTAAGAGCTTATTTGTTGCTTTTTATTGCCTGTTTGGACATGTACTGCCCTGCACCATGGTTTGTTCCACAGGGGTGATTTCATAAGCTCATTATGAGCTTGTAAGTAGGCCCCACTCTTTACATATCAGCTTTTTGAGAAGCTTTTCAATGCCTCTTATTAGATTTGAGCTTATTTCTGCCTGAGAAAGAGTTGCCCATAGCTTATTTCACCTTGGAAGATTGCCTGACCACACTCATGCACTGAGTGAATCAGTGCAATAAGCCCATGTTCAAGGGCTTCTCTAAAGCTTATGGGTGGGTCCCACAGTTAGTATTTGAGCTTTTTGGAAAGCCCTGGTGCCAGCCTTGTTGGTTCCAGTGTCCTTTTTGGCTTTCAAGCTTATTTGATAAGCTTGCCCAAGCCTGAAAGTCACCCCAATAGGCCTGCTTGTTGCTCAGGGTATTTGGATTTGCTTATTTCAACTTTTTGGCTTATTACATGTTATTTTCTCTTTACTTTAGCTTATTTTAAGTTTACATCTTCTGTTTTTAGCTTATTATAATTTGTGGTTCAGTAAGTGACTTATTTGTAGCTTATTTAGTGTAAAAATCCAATTTGGTTTATAAAAGCCATCTGTTAAGCTATTAAGCTCATACAGGGCTTTTTTTGAATTTTGAAAAAAGTGGTTTTGTTAAAGTTGATAGTTATTAGATGTTAAACAGATTTGCAAAAAGAAATTAGTTTAATATTTATAATAATTAAAATAGTTTAAATTAGGTTTTAATAAATAATAAGTAGTTAATTATAAAAATAGCTTATTTATAAGTACTTAGGAATTTTTATATTTTTATAAAGTTTCTGTCACTCTAATGTATTTGTAGAAAAAGTTTTATAATTTTAACTCTTAATTTAGTATTTATTATAATTAAATTAGTTTAATTAGTTTAATTAAGTTTAATTAGTTTTTAATTAATAAAAATTAAATAAAAAGTCTAAAAAAAATATTTTCTTTTTCTATTAATTTTCTTTTATCATTAGGATCGTAAAAATATAATTTTCATGTCTGTAGGGTTCGCGTAGCTCAAAATTCACTTTTTATTTTGCGCGTTGACGTTATTTTTAACATAAACGCGCATTTTTAATTTTTAATACGTTCTAGGGTAATGTAACTTTACGATTTAGTTATTTTAGGTTATTTAACTTGTTTTCACTTAGATTTCCTTAGCGTAATCATTCAAATCACCCTTTTACCCCTTTCCTGTCCAAATTCACCCGATCACAAACCCGTTTAAATTACCATCACGCCTCGTCGGGACATAACGACCCGGGGAACCCCTATACTTCCACGGAGATTGACTCTAGGCTGTTTGACTTTGTTGACCATTAACCTGGTCAAATAGGTTGACTGTTTGGAACCAATCAGTGGATGACGGGTTATATTCCTTAATACCATTCACGGGGCCGTGTACCATCTTCCCCAACTCTATAAGCTTCTACCTCTTCCTGTGTCGACCCGACAACTAGCTCCTAACATGGCCTCCTTAGTAGTCACTCATAAATACAACCATTAAAATCGTAGTACACATCCGATTCATGTTTCTTAAGACATTCAAGCAAGTTATCAATTGGAGATTAGCCAGTTTTCTTAAGCCTAACATCGAAATCATTCATCCACAACAACTAATAACAAACAATCAACCAACAATCAATAGCTAGGTTTCACTACATCTAAGCAAACACAAATAAACCTAGCCTAGCATGTTAAAGTAAAGACAAGCATAAGATAGAATCAAACAACACATAGACATATTGGATGATTATTGGAAGACTTATCTTTATTCAAACATGGATGAAAGAAGGGTTTGAAACCCTTACAAGAAGGTGAAAATTCGACCTAGGGTTTGTGGTAAAGTTCCTCCAAAAGTTCTCTCTTTAATGAATGAAAATTAGAAAACTATATATACAGATTACATGTCTGACGGCGTCACGTTGTAACTCTGACGCCGTCAACTAGCCGCCAACACTCTTCTCGGATTGCCTAGATCCAGATCTGACGCTGTCACTTGTAATTCATCTCTTGGCCGTCACTTGTTAATTTGCTCTTGACGGCCTTGGCGTCCCAAAGCATGACGCGGTCACTTGTTAAGTCCCAAAAGCATTCTAGCGCGTCTCGTGTAAACTTCATATCCACCTATTTGCCAACACATGACGCCGTCACATGCAAATCTTGACACCGTCAGGTACTATTTCCAGCTTGATTTTGGATACTTTGCCATTTTCTTCACTTTTCGCTCCAAAAATGTCCAAAATGCTTCCTTTTCCAGATTTCTTCTCCAAAGTACCTAAAATGACAAAAGGAACGATTTGAGGCAATATTTGATCAAATAATCTCGACTTAGGGCTTAAATGACCCTCTAAAAGCGTAACACTTTTCGCCTCATCAATACTCCATAATAAAATATAAAATGAGTGGTAAGTTCAATCGGGTTGCTTAAACTCTGTTAAAACTGGAAACGCGGGTCTAAAACGCATAATACGTAAAACGTACGAAAGTTGCGTAAAACTAAGAAAAGTAAAATGTAACTTTTCTAATATGATAATAATGAATTAAAATGGCCTATAATGTCTAGACTGGGCTTAGTCTAGTGTCGGTTGGTATTTAATGTCTTTTAAACGTAAAACCGTAAGCCTAAAAATTAAGAAATGATTTATAAAATCAAGGAATGATTTTTGGTCAAAGGAGGAGCGAAAAATATTTTGACTTTTCCAAAAATATAAAAGTTTCTAATCGTCTTAAAAAACGCGTTGCAGGTACAAGCTAAGGTTTCGGATAAGTAAAAGTGCTTAAAACGCAAATTTCTGTTTTGTAAGGCACATGGTCTATTTGGTAACATTTTAACTTAATTATCAAAAATTCACTAATTGATCATGAGTGTACTAAACATTAATCTGATGCGAGGAAAATTGGCGCAGTTAGTTTTCGTTATGCGCAGGGTGTTTAAACGACGTTTAAACCAAACGTATAGTTTCTTAATAACTTTTGTGAAAATGATCCGATGAGTGTCAAACTTTTATTTTATCATGAAAATAATTTATCTCACGAGAATATGAAATAAAAATTTCAGAAATGAATAGTGAAAGTGAATAGTAAAAATGAATAGTAAAAATTCGGGATTGGATAGTAACCTGAAAATGCGAATTGTTACACATTCACTTATCCTTCTCAGATGGAAACTCACTTTATGGTCTATTAGAATCCCATACACTGCCTTATCCCAAACACCCCTTAATTACCTAACAAAGGCCTATTAAGGATATAAAGGGACAAGAACAATTCCGAGCATTCTAAAATCCAAGATATAGAGCCATCATCTGAAGTGAACTTAAATCCTTCAAGTTCCATATAATGTTGATGAAACTGTGAAGGTAAGGACAAATCCTTTTTCCTAATCTCACTTATTTGTTACTAAAGTAAGATCCTTGATTGCAATTTTTTCTTGAAACTCAAAACTGCTGCACAATTTTCTGTGTTGGAGTAACAAAGATCTACTTTTTTACCCCTAATCCAAACAATGCTTTTACTTGTTAATCCTGACTCCCACAATTTCAATTTGGATCGCATAATCTTTGCAAGCAACTACTTTATTGCTATGATATCACCTAGAATTCCAGTCATAAACTATCTCCACAATGCTGTCAACACAGGCCACTTGTAGGGTTAATCATGACTGAACAATAGGGATACACAACCAAGGTACTAGCCTTCTGCACAACCATTTATTCCATCTCATACTCAATGCCCCATATGTTGAATACTGCTTCCACATCATTGGATTTAATAACCTTCAAACTTGACAGTTTAAGTTTCACATTATCCTCAGTAACTCTCCAAAGTACTTCCTACTCCCTTTTAACATTTGGAAACAGTCTCAAGTTCCTCTCTTGCCATATAAAATAAACAATTGCAACATAAACAATTTTTTTCACCATAAACTAAATATTCTTCTTTGGCAAAACTGTTTGCTCATCTAGAATCATTTTCAGGTCATCATCCATACACACAATTCTGCTAGCCATTTTTGCACCCCCACAACACTTTTGAAGAGTATTTGCATTTAAAAAACAAATGTTCATGATTGTCATTTATCTCATCACACAAAGCACATTTCATACCCTTATCTCGATGCCACTTAAGAACCCTATCTTGTGTAGGCTATCTTTCATGGATCATCAGCCAAACAATAAATGCATGTCTTGGGATAAAGTTTGAAAACCAAACTACTTTATTCCATGGCACTTTTTCCTCTTAATTCCTTAAGTCTTTCCAAACTATATTAATGCTGAACTTTACTAAATTCCCTTTGTTACTCCTCCATTTCACCACATCATCTTTTCCATTGATTAATCCCAACTATCTATTCTGGAGCGCAGTGCAGCATGTTGATCATACCATTCCTCAGGAAATGTTAAGTAATCATTTTCAACCACACTTGCCACATTAGCATTGCTTGAGAATCCAACACTATACACTAAGTTTTAATAGATTTATCGAGCTTTTCTAGTCAAGCTCGAGCGAATCGAAATCTTATCTTATATTTCACTTTTTCTTGGTTTAAAGAACACATTATAATGTTTGTGTCTCTTGTTTGTATTTGTAACATATATTCTTTGGATGTTAATATATACTTCACAGTTTTCACAATAAAATAAAATAAAAATAAAGGATAAAGGATAAAAGATAAAAAAAAAAAAATTATAACAAATAGATCGAGCTTTTTGAGTCGAGCTCAAGATAAATTCTAACTTTCTTAAACCAAGCTCGAGCTTCTCTCATGAAGGCTTGTAAAACTATCAAGCCAAGCTCGAGCAGAACATAATGTTGTCGAGTTGAGTCGAACTCTAAAAAAATCGACTTGATTCAACTCATTTACACCCTTACTTGATACAAGTTTTCATAATTTAGCCATTTGCTCAAGGATTCAATATTTTCTATGGGATTGGTGTTATCATTATGTTTTTAAGTTTTTGTGTTTAAGTATTTTTGTAACAATTACGTCGACACTTGAAACACCTGTGACATGACAAATAACAAGTATAGGAGAAAAAAATACTACATACACAAAATTTTCATATTATTTTCCCACAAAATGATTTGTCATCAATAAAAGTCATCGTGATTAATTCTCTCTATTTTTTTAATTCTCATCTTCCTATTAATATGTATCACATTTTGTTTGTAAAAAGATGTTTTGTAAAAAAATGTTAGATGTAATATACAAAAAGACAATATATATATATATATATATATATATATATATATATATATATATATATATATATATATATATATATATATATATATTAAGATGAACAACTCATCAACAATAATAGCATTTCAAATATTCCCTTAAAAAAATATAGCATTTCAAAGATTATCTTTATTGTGGACTTGAAACTGTGCCTCTAAATGTCACTTAACTTGATGTCATTGGATTAGATCTCTTGGAGAAAGGGCTAATTTATAGTTTGTAGTTTTGGCTTAGCTTGGTGTTGGTGCTTGGGTGTTTCATTTTCGGGTGCGTCTGATTCGCAAAATGTTTTTGAAAGAATTGTAATCTTTGGAATGAATTGTAATTCAAAGAATTGAAATGTGTTGGAATTGTAATATGTTAAAATTTTAATTGATGAAATCTTTGACTGTATTTGGTTGACTCACAACATAATATAATTTAGAAAAACATTAATAATAATAATAATAATAATAATAATAATAACAACAACAACAACAACAACAACAACAACAACAACAACAACAATAATAATAATAATAATAATAATAATAATTAAGTAATAATAATAATAATAATAATAATAATTTTTTTTTAAACGCAACAATATATTAGCACAACACCAAAACATTACAATCAAAGGCATCTAACTTCCATAATCGAGACGATTAAAGGAAGCAAGACCCGAGCAAAGATACAACCCCACAAGGGCATTACACAGAAATATCAAAAATACCCCAGATAATACACTATAACTAGCCTCAATAGAACACCTGGATCATGTCACATTTCTATCCAAAAGAGACTAGAACATGACCCACCATTAAATATATAAATGAAGGGAACATGTCATAGAATTGAACAGAGGACATGAGCAAAAATGTACTACTATGACTAGACCTAAATTCTATCCCAAACTACTGCTCCCAGCTTAATATTGAAAACATTGACTGCAAACTACTTGCAGCCTGAATACCAAAACTGACAGCAATAACTTCAGCAGAAGAAGCACATGAAACATAGCCAAATCTAAATAACTTGCCACATACTAATCCAATAACCATCACAGCAAACATGTACTTTTGTTGACATATGCGCAGTACCTGTAACTGACCACACCAGATTAAGCTGCAATTCATTTTTGAAATTATTTTTGTAGCCTGCATTTTAAAGGATCTATAATCCATTGTTGCCAATCTATCTCACTTGACTTTCTCGATCTTCTAGTAATCCATTCGAAGCTTTTTAGTTTTATGTCTTGAACAATTTTGTTAATACTTGACACTTTACCTTTAAAAACACGTTCATTCCTTACTTTCCAAATCCAATAGCCGGACGACCATATAATCGCTTGCCACAGTTGTGAAGAATGATTAGGAATATCAACCTTTCCATTTAACGCAAATATTTCTTCAATGGAAAAAGCATTGACAATCCCAAACTTCCACCAATTAAAAATCTTTTCCCACACGCTCATAGCGAAATTGCATAATACCAAACTATGAACACACGACTCCACCACGCTATCACAACAAGGACACAATGTTGTATCCAAATCAATGCCTCTTTTATCTAACTCCTCTCGTACCGGAATTCTTCCTTTTAGCGCTCTCCACACAAAGATATTTACTTTCTTAGGTACCAACTTGCTCCATAAAGTCTCTTGTCCTCCAATCTCGATCCTTAGCGTCCTCTCCTCCACCATTTTTGTTAGATCTTTAACTGTGAATACACCATCCTCTTGAAGCGTCAATTTCCATCGATCCCTACAATCATTATCAACCACTACGTTTTGCAATAAATTTATTAGATCATCAAATTCCCTACATACCCTCCCTCTAGGTTCTCTAACCCAATCCCATTCCCACACCCACTCGCTATCTACCCATCTCCCTTTATCTGCTACCCTACCCTCCTTACTACTATCTAGATGATACAACCTAGGAAACCTATCACATAATCTCACCTCTCCAATCCATCTATCACTCCAAAAACGAATTTCCTTACCATTCCCCATCACCCCTTGAAATGACGATGAAAACTCAATCCCTACCCCCTCCAACTCTTCTCCTATTCTAATAATTTCACTCCATACCCCCCCCCCCCCACCCTTAACCTCCCACCCCACCCCTCTCACACCCCCTAAACCTCCACTAACCCCATGTATGCTTTTAATGACTCTAACCCACAACGCACCCTCTTCTTTTTTAAACCTCCACCACCATTTCCCTAAAAGTGCCCAATTTTTTGCCCTAAGTGACCCAATGTTTAACCCCCCCCCCCCTCCTCGTGTGAAGCTAGCAACAAATCCCATTTTACCCATGCTAATTTTTTACCCTCCCCCACCCCTCCCCAAAAGAATTTTTTTGAATACACTCAAGTTGTTTTAACAAACTTGCGGGCACACGGAACATCGAAAAGTAATACAATGGTAAGCTTCCTAGAACCGATTTAACCAGTGTTAAGCGACCCCCAAAGGATATCGATTTTGCTTTCCACTCGGCTAGACGTTTTTTAAATTTCTCGATCACTGGGTTCCAAGCATTAACCCGTCTCATATTTTCTCCAATTGGCAAACCCAAATATGTAAATGGAAATTCCCCGATACCACATTTCATCCATCTCGCCATTTCGCTAATCTCCACTTCACTAACCCCCACCCCGTAAAGCTTACTTTTATTATAATTAACGCGAAGTCCGGACACTTCTTCGAAACATTTAAGAATACACATCAACGACCTAGCATTTTCTTTGCTCCACTCTCCAAAAAATATAGTGTCATCCGCATATTGGAGATGAGACACCATCACTCTGTTAACCCCAATCCTAACGCCTTTAAAAATGCCTTTATCCACCGCCTCCTTAACAATCGCATTCAAACCTTCGGCTGCTAAAATAAATAGAAAAGGAGATAACGGATCTCCTTGCCTAACCCCTCTTTCCAAGCAAAACTCTTCGGTTGGTGATCCGTTTACTAATATCGACATAGTGGCCGATTGTAGACAACTCTCAATCCACTTACACCACTTATTTCCGAATCCCATTCTTTTCATTATATCTAATAGGAATCTCCAGTTGATACTATCGTATGCTTTCTCGAAATCTACCTTAAACATTAGACCTTTTTCTTTCCTTTTCTTCAAGTATTCTATCGATTCATTTGCAATTAAAATTCCATCCAGAATATATCTATCTTTTATGAATGCATTCTGAACATCTCCCACCACCGAACCCACAACTTTCTTAATTCTTTCGGCCAATATTTTTGCAATTATCTTATAATAACATCCGATAAGACTAATAGGTCGAAAATCTCCAAGTCCAATCGGATTCGCTACCTTTGGAATTATAGTCACAAATGATGCGTTACACCCTATCGATATCTCCGAACTATCCCAAAACCATTTTACTGCTGCTACTAATTCTGATTTTAACACCTCCCAAATTTTTTAAATAAACTTAAAATTGAAACCATCCGGACCCGGGGCTTTATCACTTCCGCACCCCCGAACTGCATCCAACACCTCCGTTTTGCTAAATTCCTTTTCCAACATTGCCGCCTCCTCCCTCGAGATTCTATGTATTCTCTCACAACAAAATATAGGTCGAATTATGGACCGCTCTGAAAACAACTCTTTGTAATGCCTCGCCATTTCTGATTTTATTAACACGGGATCCTCACACCATACACCGTTAATCGTAAGACCTCTTATATTGTTCTTATTGTTCCTCCTCTTAACGTACGAATGAAAGAACTTTGAGTTTTCATCACCCTCTACATCCCATCTTATTCTAGTCTTCTGTCGTAACATACTAGCATACTCACTTTCTTTTTCCATCCATAACTTTCTCGCATCCAACCATGTCGACCTTTCGCTTTCATTCAACATCCTCTTCTCCGCTTCCAACTCCCATTTCATTGCCACATTCTTGTATCCTTCAATTTTCTCCTTAGTTGTGCCAAATCTATCTTTACTCCATTTTTTAAGAACCCCTTTCACATTCTTTAGCTTGTCTCGAAAATAACAATCTGGTCTATTACTTTTAACCTCTATCTTCCACGCCTCCTTCACTACTTGCTCAATATCACTTTCCTTTAACCAAACATCAAATATACGAAAAGGCTTTGGACCAAAATTCAATTCCATGTCTTTTAATATGATCGGGCATGATCTGATAGTTTCCTGTCCAACGCTACAACAGCAAGATTCCCCCATAAGTTAAAAAATCTATCATTTATCAAAAATTGATCTAGTTTGCTGACTTTCATGCCATCATCGCTAATTCTTGTAAACTTTCGACCCCCCATCGGAATCTCCACAAGCCTAGCACCATTAATAAAATCATTGAAATCCTTCATCTCACTAGGATTTACTTGTGAATTCATTCTATCTTCATCACACCTAACTACGTTAAGATCCCCAAAAATGCACCATACCCCATTCCATCTATTCATTACCCCCGTTAACCTATCCCACAATGATGCTTTATGTTTTCCGACATGTGGCCCATATATACATACTAGATACATATCCCCGACTCTCCCTTTCCATTCGCCTTTAACCGCAATAAATCTCTCATCCCCCATTGCCTCTTTAAAAGTAAAAGCCCTCTCATCCCATATTAAGATAATTCCTCCTGAGTTCCCATTAGCCGCTAGTTGAGTATACCCAAACCCGGTTCCCCCCCCCCCCCCCATACTTCTTCTATCCAAAATTCGTCAACAATTCCACTTTTTGTTTCTTGTAGGCCTATAACATCTGGACGCTCTTCTCTAATAATTGATTTAACCCACCCTTTTTTTCCAACATTGCCCATTCCTCTCACGTTTAATGACACAATTTTCATGATAATAATAGAAAGCGAACGATATCATACCAAAAATTTGATTACTGTCGCTCCATATGCGCTCCCTCGGACATCTCCTTCTCCGCTTCTGCCTTAGCCCATGAAACTCCAATCAGCTCTCCGACTTCCTTTACCTGATCTAAGTTGATCGAACAGCTCTTGTTGTCCAAATCCCCACGATCCTTCCCTCTAAACACGTACACCCCACCACTGTCGACCTCCTCGTCATAAAATTCCTTGTATATGTCTGATGTTCCTTTCCTATCTTTACCTAATCCATCCACTCCCGTCTGTCTCGCCACGGCCATTGCCTTTTTGACACTTCTCCTCCCTACCTTTTTCTTATTATTATTATTAGTGCCATCTCCCCCTATTCCGGGAGAGAACAAATAACCATTGTTCATATCTTCACACTCATGTGTACTATTGGCTTTTCTCTTCTTCCTGCATCTTTCACCCCCGCTGCTGTTTGC
Source organism: Artemisia argyi (assembly GCA_030686995.1). Lineage (NCBI taxonomy): Eukaryota > Viridiplantae > Streptophyta > Magnoliopsida > Asterales > Asteraceae > Artemisia > Artemisia argyi. The sequence goes on from CM060703.1 coordinate 176,876,525, forward strand.
ATTAGGAGTTGAATCACCTCTTTTTTCTCCTCTCGACTGTAATTCTTGAGGGTTTAGCTCGTTTATATTATCTTGTTTCTCCTGGTCAACATTCTTTTCGCTACCTACCATATTTGATACCTCAGTGTTGTTAACTCCTTGCTCACTAATGTTGTTTTCCTTTAATTCGTCATTGGGCTCTATGTTTATATTTTCTTGGGCCAAGTTCTCCACCACTTTTGCAGGCCCACAATTATTTTCTATACTTGGGCTATCTTTTTCGTTCGGTCCATTGATACCATACATCTCTCGTTCTTGTTCCTGTACCTTTGCTATCTTACATCCATTATCATTTAATTCATTTAATACCTTGTCCCCATTATCAATACATGTATCTTCATTTTTCTTATATTTCCAAGATCTGACATTACATTTTCCCATATCTGTCTCCTTTTGACTTTCGTCAACCCCATTGAATGTATCACTGACTCTAGACCTACCCGTTACCCTAGACCCTACATCTTCCTCCTTTTTCTGATCATTTTTTCCGTTCATCTTGTACACCTGTTCTTCCCCCTCGTTCTGGTTGTTGTCATCCTTCTCCTCATCCGAGCACTCCTCTCCGTTAGCATCGTTATTACTCTCGCCATCTTCCTCGTCATCCTCAGATATCGCCATATCCTCCCCGTCTTCCTCTTGTTTCGTCCCCATACCTTCTTGTTCATCCATATTTGTTGAGAGTACATCCTCTATCTCGATCTCAATTATATCACTAACCTCCTTTATCACTTTTATATTGAAGGTTATTCCCCTAAATCTGATTCTCATGGTTTCGTTAATTAACCCATTCACTAATGACTGAATCTGGACTCGGCCAATAATAGTGTTCTGGTTACCTTCAAGTTTACAATTATACAACCCTACTATTGATCCATGAACTTCTGCAATTTTTCGAAACACTGTTTCTGTCCAACACGAGACCGGTACACCGATAATGTTTACCCATGTTACTCTACCAGAAGGTGTATAGAACTTACTCCATCTTCTTATATTATCTAATCATCTTCTTATACCATGCTCATTATTGTTCAAAATATTGTTCACCGTTTCAGGAGCATCTAACACGATCATAACTTCTAGTCCCCCTAACAGCTTCACCTCCACCTTATTCAAACCTTGCTCCTCAAAAAACGCCGGCAACTTTGCAAGGTAACACCTTTTTTTCACCTCCCATATCACACTTCTGTTTATAACCTCACCGTTAAACTCATCCTCCCCTATATCAATTATCCTACCACCCATACATTCATTTTTGTTCCCCACATCTTCCTTTCCTCTCCTGTCACCATTAGTACCGTTCCTGTATGCATCCGTGTTCCTTCTACTACTATATCCCCCATGAACAACATCAACATACCGCCGACTATCACGTAAATCCGTTACTCTTCCTCTCCCTTTTACCCCGTCATTGGATGGTTGCCGTATATTATTGTTCATCTCCTTTCGGCCCATTCCCATGTTTCCCATGTTCCTTCTGTCATATGCTATGAATACCCTCATATATGCTTCTCCTACCCTAATCTTGCGCAACCTCATTAACAGATTCTCAACATCAGTAACAAACTTAAAGCGAACAAAACCGTACCTCTGACCGTTACGAAGTCATTTTTGTACCATAAACATATCGAATACAGTCCCGTATTTCTTGAGTATCATCCACAAATTACCTATTCCCCAATCTTCCGGAAAGTTAGAAAACATAAACGATACCGATGAGTTACGTTTCCCACCGGTGTAATTAGTTCCTAAGCGCTTACCATTGTATTGCCCACTAGTTCTTATGTGACCCGACCTCACATTTTCTCTCACACTCTCCTGATAAAACTTGCCACAGTCTCTCACTCCAAAGTTGCTAGCCTCATTTTTCTCTCTCACACGCATTTTCTCTCTCTATGTATTTCTAATAATAATAATAATAAAGTGAAGTTTATTAAAAAAAATAATTAAATAATAATAATATGAATTTTTAATAAAGTGATGTTTAATAATAATAATAATAATAATAATAATAATAATAATAATAATAATAATGCTTTAAATTATAAAATACTGAATTACAATGTACTTCAAAACTTTCCATCCGACTTAGTATGTAATCTAAATTCCTTCACTTGATGTAATAATTGGAATGATTGAATTACAATTATATTGTAAATTAAACAACCTAAATAATTTAATCAGATTACAATTAAATCCAATTACGTTAGATTAGGGCCTTAGCTTGGTGATGCATGCTTGTATTTTTTTCATTCTTTTGGGCTCTTGGATGCTCAGTTGCATTTTCTTTTATTTAGTCGCTTTGGTATTTGCTTTTTTATAATATATATCTTTTGCCTATTTTGAAAAAAATCATTATTCGTGTTAAAAGATTGAAATGGTTAAAATAAAATAAACTTGGTTGACATATTAATTATTATTATTATTATTATTATTATTATTATAATTTTATCACTAGCCTAACCTAAAATTAACAACCCAAAAGGGCAAAATAGTAATTTAACCAAAACAAACACCCACTTCACAAGTCATATATTCCATTTCTCACCCATTCCCTTTTTCATAAAACCAATAACAAAAAGGTGAAACACAAAAACGTGTGAAAATCTCCCCGGAGCTCATCAATGTTCTCCATCCATATTTCATTTTTTGAATTCACATACAAAAAAAAGTCAAATCATATTTACACATATATCTGAGCACCAGCAGCAGAAGTAAATTACACATAACAAATCTCAGTTTTCTCACTAGCATTTATTCAACTTTCAACAACACAACATCAACCACCTCAAAAACTCTTTTAATGACCACCCATCAAAGTCAAACCTTTTTTTCTCTCTCACAAAACTGAAAAATCATCTCACAAGTACCTACTTCCAAGCACAAAAAATGATCCTTCATGAACTCCTCTTCCTTTCCATGTTCCTAGTAATCACAACCTTAGAAACAAGCACGTACGCGCAGCCGAATTGTACTCGCGTATGTGGTCGAAAAACTGTTTCATACCCTTTTGGATTCTCTGATGGTTGTGAAATTCGTCTGAACTGTACAAACAGTTCAGACTTAATTAGCAGGGATGTCACCTTTCATGAATATGTCGTACAAAATGTTACAAGGGAACATTTACTTGTTATCTTGCCAGCTAAATGTGACCGTCCATATACGGATATTAGGCTATTTACTAGTACTAACTTCGCGCTTACATCAAGAAATGGATTGCTGCTAGAGAATTGTGGCGAGGATTTAAACGACTGCATGTTGTCTACTACTAGAGTTGAGAATCATTTTAATATAAGCCAGTGTGGTTCAGCTGTGAATAGAAGTATGAATTGTTACTCTCAGGATGATGATCGTGAGCAGTTTTTGAATTTGACGAGATTAGAACTGGCTAAGTGTCAGTTTTTGTTTTCTTCGATAACTGCTGATATAAATGGGACTATCTCGCAGAGTTTGCCTGTTTCGTTGGAGTTTCAGCTTTTGGAGCTGGGCTGGTGGGTTCAAGGTGAATGTAGCTGCGATAAGAATGCGATTTGTCAGGATGTCGTGGTTGAGAATAGTACGGTTGGGTATCGGTGCAATTGTAATGATGGGTTTGAAGGAGACGGCTTTCGTGCTGGTAACGGTTGTCGGAGAGGTTAGTTTGTTATACAAATTTATACGGTATTACTGTTATTATTTTTCGCAGAAGGTTGATAACTGTGTTTTATGTGATGTTTAAATTCGGCTTAATTGACTTACTACGATTAAAAAAAAAAAAAAAAAGTCTAAACTATATGTTACATACAATAAAACCGAAGATATCTACATTAAGTTATCTTTTAATTAAGCATGACTTAATAGAAAATTTTAACAAATTGTTCTTTTGAAATCTTTAAAAATATGTTACATACAATAAAATTACATGACCCTAGCAGAAGATATTATAATTTTCATGTTTGCGATTTACTAAAACAAATTTTGGGAAAAAAAAAAAAAAAAAAAAAAAAAAAGAACTAACATAAACGAATGGGCTTGTGGTCCACTGGGCATGTCTTATTCAGTTAAGCGTGCCTAGTGGAGAGTAGTACCGGTTTGGGTGACCAAACCGGGAAGTCCTCCCTTGTGGACCACTGCCCTGTCGGTACGATTTCAAAGTCCTTCAATGAAGGTTTCAACCCACAAGGGTTCGAATCTGGAGAAGTCAGGGTTTACTTCAATTTAAGTGTTGTGCCTTCGGGCGGCTTAAGTTGAAGGTTTTCCCCCATCAGGTTTCAAATTGGACTTGGATTTCCCCGATGAAAGTCAATTTTCAAAAAAAACATACACATGGAATTGTGTCTAAACTATAGTCCCTATGTTATTGTTCTTTTATATACTTTTTTTACTAGCTTTTAAGTAGAAAACTAAAAATTAGACATAATTTATTTTAATTAACTGTTTAATAGGTTATGATATTTTGACCATGAAGATTTCCTTACGCGTTAGATTTAAAAGTACAAATAGAAGAGAACAGGTTTTGGATTAACAAACAGAAAGACAACAATTCATAACCTTTTTTCTTTATTGATTCTTGTTGATTTGTAATTTGAAAAGTAAATAAAGCTAAGAATAATCTTTAATTTAGGTGCATATGGTCTATTATTATAATTAATTTAGTACTACGTACAAAATATCACATTATATTTGAATAACTAATACTATAATCTTCCAGAAGTCTAAAACCGTGACGGTAAAACCATCAACTAATCCTTTAGATACGTATTTATTATTATTTTTATGTCGACTTTGTGTGAAGAGCTAGCAAAATTTGATTAGTAGTGGTTTTGGTCAAAGGATTTAAGTCGTCATATTAGAATACGTAAAAGTTAGTTAATTTTTTGAAAAGGACTAAAGTCTTCTTTTGTACAGTATTATTTGTTAACGTAGCATGCCGTTACAATTTCACCATATCCATCGGTTTGTTAATGCAAGTCATTGATGGATGATTTAATTGCATTTGACTTTGACTATGAGGTTATTTCATATATTTATTTTGGGTTAATTCCATATATACCCAATTTAAACATACTAATGTCATATTTACCCACTTAAAAATCATAATGTCATATATACCCAATTTAAACATTATAATTGTCATATTTACCCAAATCACTATAAATTCAAATAAAAATAAATTTTACATCTTCAAATTCCAATCATACCCTTAATAATATCATAAAATCATTCAGTTTCATATTTCATTGCTTTACATTTCAAACCCAATATTTGCAGAACGTATATAATGTGTTGATCATGTCTTAAATGTGCATATATAGTCTATTATACTCTTATTTTGATGTTTATATGTATTTGTTGTGATAGTGTTCCACGTGTTGTTATTTATCAATTTTATTTGTAGTAGAGTATTTTTAGTTCTGGGTTTATAAGAGTTAACGTGATTGTCATTTGTTTGATTTGTATTCAGTGATGATGGGGTAATTTTCATCCACGTTACCACGTATACAATATTTAATTTCTGGTCCACTTAATTGATGATTATTGTATTAGTTCCATGTTTTGTTTCATATGAACAACATTTGATTCACAAGAAAGACGACTATGTAAAGATGATAATGAATAGAGTATATTATTAAGGGTATAGTAGGAATATAATGATATAAAATATATTTAATTGATATTATTAATGAATTGGGTAAATATGACAAATATGATATTCAAATTGGATATATATGACATTTTTATTTTTTGATGGGTAAATATGACATTAGTATATTTTAATTGGGTATATATGGAATTAACCCATTTATTTTAACCTCTTAATTAAGAGATAAAAGTTTTTGTAAACCACCACAATAAGAGGAAAATAAAGTGTTAACTTCACTTTTAAAAAAAAAAAAAAAAAAAAAAAAAACACTTATGTTACATCCACAAAAGAATCACAAAGAACCATCGACAAAAATGAGATAGACATATTTTAATTGATAGCTTTTCAAATAATTTATCTTTTCTCTTTGCGATATTTTATTTTTATTTTTATTTTATTTATTTATTTATTGACGTAGCGTAGCTCGCTTATATTATGGAATGAATAAGTGGACTTATATTAGACAATATATATTTATTTAATAATTTTCTTTGTGAAACATATGGCTCCACCCATGTTAGTGGTAGGCTTGTATTAATAATAATCATATGAAACCTTTATTAAGTCTTTGATGGTGGGTTGTAAGCAACTTCCTAAGATGGTGTAGGTTGACTTTGGATATTATTCGAGGTCTATTATTTTAAGTTTATTTACCTATGTAAACGATTCTTAAAAATTATTTTTTGAGTTTCACATACTCAATTCGTAATCTTGGTTAGTTAGGCTCCCTTAGTATCCATTGGTCAAAGATGTATTGATAAATTTGTATTGATAAATTTTGTAGTGATAAGGAAGAAAGTGTTTTGTATAATTTTTACTTAGATACCCATTACTTTGTTTTTTGCTTTACAAACAAAAAGAGAGAGAACCCAATTGTATTCCACATATTGGGTACATAAAGTTTGTTCTTTATTAAATTTATAGCTTCTTGGGTTCCCATTGGTATGAAGAAGAGTCATACTTGTAATTTGGAAGATTTGAATAATGTTGTTACTGACCTTAAATTAAGTCCTAAAGGTGTTCATACCATTGTGTTGAAATTCTAGTTGTAAAGACTTTATATGTTGCTCTAAGTTTTGCATATTGAAAAGATGTTGCATTTTCTTAGTTTGCAAATATTAAATCCAGGGTTATACCACCAAAGGGTATCAGTATTACTGCTCTTCTCTTGAAACCTTCTTAATGTGATAGGATAGTTTTAAATTGTGACTTAAAAGAAGTGTTATTCTATTATTGTATGTGACTAAAGATCAGATTAAAACATATGTAGCTGAAGGATATGTTAAAGCCTCTAAACATTCAAAACTTTAAAATGTGTATCAATATTCATAAACTTATGACTTGCATTTGTACCCTCTATCCTAACTAATTCGCCTTCTTAATTTGAACGCGCAACAGATTCCAACTGTGGTGCTTCAAGGTACATGTCCGGCGAATGTGGCGGAACAACAAGAGTAGGGGTGCTTATCGGAGGTAACTTTTGCGAACATCACTTCAATAAATTTTATATCTGCATTTTCAGTGTAAAAGATACAATTTTCTTCACCGTCATCCCATTGAACATTTATCGTGCTTGACTACCCAAATACGTTCGCTTCTCAGGAATATTTGCTGGAGCTTCTTTAATGTCTACAGTGGCACTTGTATGCTACTGCATTAGAAAACGAGCCGCTTTGAGAAATCAACGGAACGCAAAGCGCCAGTTTTCAGAAGCTACAGGTAGCTTCAATGTCCCATTTTACCATTACAGAGAAATCGAGAGGGCCACAAATTCTTTCTCCGATAAGCAAAGATTAGGTGTAGGAGCATATGGAACGGTTTATGCTGGAAAGTTAAGCAGCAACGAATGGGTAGCTGTTAAAAAAATACGACAGAGAGACACAGATGGAACTGGAAATGATCAAGTAATGAACGAGATCAAACTTATCTCCACTGTAAACCACCCGAGCCTAGTTCGCCTATTGGGCTGTTGCATTGAAAAAGGCGAACAGATTCTTGTATATGAATACATGCCAAATGGAACACTTTCACAACATCTACAAAAAGAACGTGGGAAAGGTCTCCCGTGGACAGTTAGACTCACCATTGCAACCGAGACCGCACAAGCCATTGCTCATCTTCATTCTGCTATGAATCCTCCAATATATCATAGAGACATTAAGTCAAGCAATATACTTCTAGATTACAACTATAAATCTAAAGTCGCAGATTTTGGTCTTTCTAGACTCGGTATGTTAGACGATTCACACATATCAACGGCCCCACAAGGAACTCCGGGTTATGTTGATCCACAGTACCATCAAAACTTCCATCTTTCAGACAAAAGCGATGTTTATAGCTTTGGAGTGGTTCTTGTAGAGATAATTACAGCTTTAAAAGTTGTTGATTTTTCAAGGCATCATAGTGAAATAAATTTAGCTGCTCTTGCTATAGACAAGATCGGAAAAGGTTGTGTGGACGATATAATAGACCCGTTCTTGGAACCAAACAGAGATGCGTGGACACTTTCGTCAATTCACAAGGTCGCTGAGTTGGCGTTTAGATGCTTGGCTTTTCACAGAGACATGAGGCCATCGATGACCGAAGTAGCAGATGAATTGGAACAGATTAGAATAAATGGGTGGAACACAATGGATGATAACGCAACTATGGCATCATCAGTTGTATCAGTTTCTTCATCACCATATAATGGTAGTGAGAAATCGTTAGGTGGGACTAAAGTTAAAAAGGTAGTGTCAATTGGAAGCCGGAGGCTCGTTGTTCCTAATGTGATACCCGATTGTTTAAAGAGAACAGACGAGGCGACAGAGACAGACAATTCAACTGTTTCTGTGCGGGACCCATGGTTAAGCGAGCAGAGTTCGCCTTCAAGCAACAGCTTGTTAGGCAATGTTGTTAGGTGAAAATAATGTGAATATAAAAAATTCATGTATGCAAAACGAAACATATTAGAAGATATGTGATTATATAACATTTTTGTGTGGTCTGGAATATGAATGTTTGATACAATTGATTATTATTTCATTACATATCTTGAATTGTTCAACCGTGACTTCTTGGGTCAGCTACTTGGTGAATTTTCCTGGCTTCAGCACTTGAAAACTGACCAACGACTCTGGCATGTGGGATGGATGGTTTTCCAGTAGCAAGCGCATCAACGTTTTCACGGAAGTATTTTTGGGGAAGCTTTCCCACAACATTTCCTTCCTCGTTACCATCTCCATCCAAAAAGGCAAAATGTGGAATACCTTCCACACCAAATTCGTCTAGTTCTTGTTCCCACTTTGTGTTGTCAACATTAAGCATCACAAAATTTACTCGATCCCTAGGTTTATAGAAATATTGGACTAATAAGCTAAAGATTATTATTTATTTATTTTTTAAATGTTTATATGTGAAAGAATACCAACTCGTCACCTAAACGAGAAACTAATAAGGAAGGGAAAGAAAAGAGATTTACTTGTATTGTTGCTCGACTTTGTAAACATCTGGAGCTAACTCACGACATACCTCACACCAGTCTGCATAAAACTCCACAACTGTCGGCTTTCCATTTGAAAGGGCCTGTCAATTAAACAAATAAGCAATTACACCAATGATAAGCACACACAAACAGAAACTCTTAGCTTTCTAACTGATAAAATGCCATATTACAACATTCCCACTTCACGTTGTAACTATTTAAATTGATATTGAACACCAGTGTCCAAAACATACAAGATAATGCAACATGAGGGGTGTTTGGGAATTCGGGGTTGTTTACTATAACTACGTATGCTTTTTGAGATAAGCTGAAACAGATAATCACCTAATGAGCAGTTACAAACTGCATCGGAGGATATAGTATAGCTTATGGCTTATGCATGCTGAAACACAGTAATCAATAAGCAATTGTCTGAATCTTTGGATTGTTTGCTTATGTAAGGATTTAATTGCTAAACTAATCAAAATCAAATTTGCAGTTTGAAACAAATCCCAAAGGATCCAAACTGCTTATTTAACCCTCGAATAAACAGATAATCATGAGCAGTTTGCTTCTATCCAATCAGAACTGATTATATCTGCTCTATCAAAACGTAACAAGCAGAGAACAAGTTTTAATAAGCAATCCCAAACATGAAACATCTGCAATATCTGAAGACTGAATTGGCACCCAAATATTCAATCCAAAACTTTAGCTGATTAGAGTTGATAGAGAAACGCTAGAGGAAAGTAAGAAACCTCTTCATACGGCAAGGCTGCAGCAGAAAGGTCCTTCAATGAAACACCGAAATCAAGCCTGCCAGATAAGAACAAACCTACTGCTCCAAGAACCGAAGCAATCGCAATTCGGCGGTTGAGGCTTTTGTTTGGCAGTTCAGGAAGTCCTCCACCACTTGGAGAACTTGTAACTTCACTGGTCTTGTTATCTTTATCAGAACCAGACTCTACATTCACGTTTTTCTGCATTCAATGTATATCAGTAACAAAATCAAAAACCATGAATCATAATATATAGCAACCTTTCTGTTGCAAGGTCATTTCCTTCTTCAAATAAAATTAATGTGGAGTACAACTAAAAATGGACATAACTTTCACATTTCTACCAATAACGAATCATATGAAATCAGAAATGTCTTTAGCCACCAAATTCGATTTTACTTATAAGAGGTTTTGTTTTAAAACCTATCAATACTAGCTTGGCCCTTAGTACCCTATACGATTAAAAATATCATTAATAATTTGGTGTAACATTCATTAACAACTAATTCCAATAATATAGTAAAAACGGTTGAATAACAGTAGCATTTAATAGGTTCACATAAACGAAAAACATGAAAAACCTATACATAAATGAAAAACAACCTCTGAAGTGGAATCAGTTGAATTTGGTTCAGTTTGGCAGTATAACTTGTGGTATCTTAGCCTTGTATTGGCGGAGTGTAGGGTTGGATTTACGAAACTGAAAGAATTTAAAGAGGGGTGGAAATGAGATGGTCGAAATTTATGCAGACTGACAGGATTTGAAGCAACTCTAGACATTGGTGTTTATTCTACGGTGGCCGGGAATTTTAAAATATGAAAATACTACAGTTGAGTCGAGTCGGAGAAACGCTGACTTTTATAGTTGTACTTGTCAGTTGTTGCGTGTCAGGTTTTCAGTTTTAGATAAGGCTAGATAGATAGTATTATTAATATTTTTTTCTTGGGCCAAATTGCTACAACTTCGGGCTCAACTTTAGTTCAAAAAGAGAATTTCATACCAACACGTTTAAAAACTATGAAAGTGGGACGGGCTAATATTTTGGGCCTGGACAAACACATTGGGCTGGGCTAGAAAGCCGGAAAATCAAAACGACAAACACAGCGTCGTTTCTGACGCTACATTATATATAGTAAATGTTTAGATTGGCAGAGAAACTTTGAAACCATAAACTTGGTTTAACATTAGGATATGGAAAAATGGGTATGCTTCTGAAGCATGGGTATACCGAGGGGGTTTCAGAAGTGTCGGTGAACCACATGCATTTTTCTTCCACAGTGTAAAAATTCGGTCAAAATCCCGACTTTTGTGAAATGAACATGTACAAAAATTTTGCGTTGAGTTTTGTAGATTTGATGAAATGAACCTGATAATATTTACCAATGGGTCAGCAACTCTTATGATGGGTCTATAGGAACCCCCTATGAGGGCTAGATGGAGGGGGGGGGGGGGGGGGGGGGGGGGGTGTTAAGGTAAAGATTTTTTTTGTCCTCACAGAATACAATACAATACATTTTTTTTCCAGTTCCATTTTTGTTTCGTATTTCTGTCAGTTTATTTATTTATTATTTTATTTTTATTTTTTGTAAAAGATTCTTTTTGTCCTCACAGAATACAGTACAATACAATTTTTTTCCAGTTCTGTTTCTATTTTGTATTTCTATCATTTTTTTTGTAAAAGATTCTTTTTGTCCTCACAGAATACAGTACAAAACAATTTTTTTCCAGTTCTGTTTCTGTTTCGTATTTCTGTCAGTTTTAAGATTTTGACTTATGAAACTTTATATTCTCTATTTCGTACTTTCAGGTTTGCAGTTTTTTAATACAAACAAAATAAAAAAAAAAAATAATAAAAAAGAAGGGTGCCGTTTGTAAAAAAATGGAGGTTTGTATAACTTGTCCCATGAAGTATATGGATGTAATTGACTTATGGTATATGAATATGGTGCACATAGGGGCGGGGCTAGTAGGGTCATTAGTGGGTGCCCGACTACCCTTAATTAGCCAATTTTATTTATTAGTTCTATAGACCATAAGCTGATTTCTTAATAATATTTGCAATTAACCCTCATTATTCTCATTGAAATTTTGAATAACTTAACAATAAGATAAAACATCAAAATAAATTACTTGTCAAGTTATTGTTTTCTAATTTAGTTTAGTTCATTATTATTTTGTGGTGTTAAGTTAAATCAAGAGTTAAGAAACATAGATTCATTTTTGGAGATATATTATTTTTATAATTTTTACGTTAAGTTCGGTCCTTTTAACTTCAAATCCTGGCTTCGCCACTGGGTGCACATATGATACATGTGTCACTCTACTAAAACTTATGGTAATGAAAATGTAAATTGACCCCTAAAACATATACGTTGGCCACTCTACTAAAACTTGTCAGGTTCCATCTTTGGTGATGGCTACTTACAAAGTTTAGATGGATCCTAACCCCTTTTGATATGCTAGGTGTTTATGTATGTCCTAGGTATGATAGAAGCCAATGCTATTTTTAGAGATAAGACAATATTGGATTGTATAAAGGTTGTTTAGTGTTCATCATAATGTTTACGATGGTAATTGATGAACACTCTCTTAAGAGCAAGGCTCTCAAGATTATCCTGTGGGGCTAAACAAAGTTTGTTATATTTAGTCTTTATTTAGCTTCTATTTATGTCTAGGGTGTTAAGTGTCCGTTTTGTATTCTTAGTCATGTAGTAGTCGGTTGATTGGCTTGTGTTCCAGCCCAACCCGTTTCTTGTTATCACAGCCGACATAGGACTCTTGTAGAGTCGGTTTTACCTCCCCCTCATCTCTATAAAAGGAGGTGGGGGGGGGGGGGGTGGACGAGTGATGGACGTTCATTCTTTCAATACTAATCAAGAATCGATTAAGGATACTTACTTGTGCTCGATATTACTTTTCTGTCAATACAAAAGCTGTTGGTGTGTGGTTGTCTTCAATGATCGGGGTTCATTCTGTGCTAGTAATCAGGTTGTAGGTTGTTGATTCCAACAAGTGGTATCAAGAGCTCGGTTTGCGGGGTTCGCTGGTTATCTAGGATCGATCGAGAAGGGTTTTTCTTTGGTGTTCGGTTTCTGGAAGGAGCAGAATGTCGTGTTTCTGTTTGGGCTACCATGTATAATCGGCAACAAAGGTGCTTGTTGTTCAGGTTCCTGATTGACAAGGAGCAGCAGATTGTATTGGGTTTGTTGGTTTTTTTTAGATCGACAAAGAATTTTTTGGATCTGGTTTTTTCTTGTTGTTGTCGGCGTACAAAGGAAGAAGAAAGGACCAGGTTTTGCCATCTAGATAAAGTCAACAGGGGTTTTGCTTTTATAATATTGGTGGAACAAAAATAAAAGAACTTCATTGTTTTTTTTTTTTTTTTTTTTTTTTTTTTTTTTTTTTTTTTTTTTTTTTTTAAGGATTAAATAATTTAAGGGTATTGCATAAGGGACTTTGTTGGTTTGTAATTGTGAGGGTTTTTTTTCCCACAAGGTTTAGCAAATCAATAAAGGGATTAAAGAATGACGGAAGCCAAGTTTGAGATCGAGAAATTCGATGGAACTGGTGATTTCGGGTTATGGAGAGTCAAGATGCGTGCTTTATTAATCCAACATGGATGTGAAGCAGCTCTGGAGGTTTTACCCGCAAATATGGATGCTACAGCGAAATCTGAGCTAAAAAGGAAAGCTCACAGTGCCATGATTTTGTGTTTAGGTAACAAGGTTCTGAGAGAGGTTACCGGGGAGACCACTGCAGCGGGGGTTTGGTCCAAGCTCGAGACTTTGTACATGACAAAGTCCTTGGCCAATAAGTTGTACCTGAAGAAGAAGTTGTATACATTCTACATGCCGGCTGGACGTACGATTTCCGAGCATATAGATGAGTTCAACAAAATCGTTCTTGATTTAGCAAATATTGAGGTAAAATTCGAGGATGAAGATCTTGCTTTATTATTACTCACTTCTTTACCAGCATCATACGAACACTTTGTGGATACCTTGCTTTATGGACGGGAAGCTTTGACTTTGGAGGATGTGATGGTCACACTGAATTCAAAGGAAATCAAAGAAAGATCTAAGGCGAAGGGGGATGATGGTGAAGGGTTATATGTAAGGGGAAGAACTGATTGCAGGAATTCGCATCAGTCTAGGGGAAAGTCAAGATCGAAGTCTCGAGGTGGAAGACTCAAGTGCTATATTTGCCAATCTGAGGAGCACTTGAAGAGAAACTGTCCAAAGAATAATCGCAAGAAGTCAAATGGTTTCGTCAAGAAAGAAGATCAGCCAAGCTCCAGTGGTTCGATTTATGACGGTTCTGAGGTGATGATGGTGATGAGTGCAGAGGCTCTACTAGATTGGATAATGGATTCAGGAGGTTCATACACATGACACCCAGGTTAGATATATTTTTTGATTTTCTGGAATGCGATGGGGGCAGGGTACTGTTGGGTGACAACAGGGAGTGCAAGATCAGAGGTATTGGCAAGGTAAGGGTACAACTGAAAGATGGTTTAAGTTTTATATTACACAATGTCAGGTATATTCCTGAATTGAAAAGAAACTTGATATCGCTGGGAACTCTTGAAAAAGAAGGATATACCGTAAAAATGCAGTCGGGCAAAATCAAGGTGATTAATGGTTCCAGGGTTATTTTATCTAGAACCCGAAGGGATAATTGCGTACACTCTTTGGATGGCCATGCAATGGCGGGTGAGCTTAATGCTAGTGTTGAAGAAAAAGACAGTCTTACGCAGGTTTGGCACAAAAGACTGGGACATATCAGTGAGGCGGAACTTCAGGTGCTAGAAAAGCAGGAGCTGTTTGGCAAGAAAAGTCTAGGTAAGCTCGATTTTTGTGAGAATTGTGTTCTGGGAAAGTCACATCGAGTCAGTTTCGGTGTAGGAAGGCACACTACTCAAGGAGTGATAAACTATGTTCATTCAGACTTATGGGGTCCGTCTCAGGTGGAATCATTGGGAGGTAAGAGGTATTTCTTATCTATTGTTGATGATTATTCCCGGAGGGTATGGGTTTATATTCTCAGGTTCAAACACGAAGCATTTGGAAAGTTCAAAGAGTGGAAGCAGTTAGTAGAGAATCAGACTGGGAGGACGGTTAAGAAGCTTAGAACGGATAATGGTCTTGAGTTCTGTAACCGAGAGTTTGAGAAGCTATGTACTGAGAGTGGGATTGCTAGACATTTGACAGTTGCCGGGATGCCGCAGCAGAATGGATTAGCAGAACGGATGAACAGAACTCTCATGGATAAGGTACGCTGTTTATTAATTCAGTCTGGATTGCCCAAGACCTTCTGGGCGGAAGCGACATGTATGGCCGCATATCTTATAAATAGGTTACCATCGACAGCGATTGAGAAAAAGACACCTATGGAGATGTGGTCGGGACATCCAAGTGATTATGGGATGTTGAGGATTTTTGGTTGTGTTGCATATTCACACGTTAAACAAGGTAAGCTCGAGCCGAGAGCGGTAAAATGCGTTCTTTTGGGGTATCCTGAAAGTGTGAAGGGGTACAGGCTATATAGGCTTGATAACGAATCACCTAAAATAGTCACTAGCAGGAACGTGGTCTTCAATGAAAGTGTCATGTACAAAGACACATTGAAGGATTCTGGTGCAGGTACTTATAAGACTGTTGAGGAATTACAGGTTGAGGTGGAACTGTAGAGGTTAAATAATCATTCGCTTGAGGAAGATCTTGTGGAAAACTAGAAGGGGGGTTGAATAGTTTACCGCTTTTTAAATCCTTTTTATCTTAAATATCCTTTAAAAACTTTACGTTTGCTTAAAGATATAAACACAACGTTATATGTTTGATTCTTTGAAAAGCTTTTCATGTGAATAACAATTCTAACTTTACTTGTTTCATACTTTGAAAAGCTTTACTTGTGATGATCCTAACTTTGCTTGTTTAGTTCTTTGAAAAGCTTTACATTTGTTTAAAGACATAAATACAACTTTACTTCTTTTAATTCTTTGAAAAGCTTTATATGTGATTAACTATTCTAACTAAAAAACAACATGTAATAGGCAAAGATAAAGAAAGAAACGATCAAACCACAACACGATTGTTTATCGTGGTTCGGCTACAAGGACTCTTTTTCCTTGCCCTACATCCACGCCCCGAGTTTCCAACTCGAGAGTTATAAGCACTAATCAACAAGCTCCTTTCACCGGCGGAGAAAACCTTTACAACGTCGCTTACACTTTTACCGACACTAAGCTAAATGTCGAGTTCTTTTACACGGGTACAACCACTCCCATCGTCGCTTACACTTTTACCGACACTAAGCTAGATGTCGAGTTCTTTACCAAGTGTACAACCACTCCCGTTAGTTCTTTTACAAGGGTACAACAACTCCCTACACACTACGTATTTTGAAGCCTAAAATACTAACCAATCACTTCTACATACATGACACAAATGAAGTATAAACTACCAAAGCTTATACATGACCAAGCTACCAAGACTTGCAACTTTAGAGTTGAAGCTTGTAACTTTTTGAATGATCTTGTGAAGTCCCTTGCTACATAAGAGAATCACACAAGTCAAAATGTTACTGAGTTGGTTGAGAGAGTATGTGAAAATATGTCCTAAAGGGGTGACTCAAAACTAACAAATGGTTTGGTATTTATAGCAAACCATTCTGCAGGTCTGGCGGATTAGGCGGAATCGTCAGATGGGTTCCGCCCGTGTACCCCCAGGGTTCCGTCAGGGCTGCAGTTGGTTTTGCAATAAATCTTCCAAACCAAACAAGGTCACATCTCATTACACCTAGTCAAACACAAGACTTGCAAGCAAACATATGGTTAGTCAAACACTCTTTCTTACCATAAATGTATATTGACAAAGCTTGCCCTAAATGTGATGTGACATTACTATTTTAAGAAATAAATGTGATGTGACAAGACACTTTCTAATTTAAGAAATAAAAACAATGTTTTGTTTAAAAGGAAATGTAAAACTTAGTTTAAACAAGATTTAAACACTTAAAGTGATGATTTACTCTTAGCTAAAATTCATACTTTGTCATTAACAAAACTTAACAAAGATCGTAAAATATAAATAACGTTTTTAGGCGATATTTGTATTAAAAATTTCCCCCTTTTTGTTGATGACAAAACATAAACTTTATTTATAAGTAAGTCACTAGTTTTAGTATTAAGTCTTATAAAGTTAGTAATAAAACTTGTTTTTGCTAAGATGATGTGATATGCAAAAAAAAAATTTTGAAACAAGTTTATATCTAAATTCTCCCCCTTTTTGTCGAAACAAAAAGAAGAGTAGCGAGGCGGAAGTATGCACTTGCTCCCCCTTGGACAATACTCCCCCTAAATGGAGTGCCAAGAGAGGAGACATGGATTTTGACCCTGCAAAATAAAATGTTAGTTCCCACACAAGACAAGTCATGAAAGCATTTCATGTGTAGAACATAACTAAGAGTTGTGAAGTGGAATAATGCAACACTCATGCTCCCCCTTGAATATTACTCCCCTAAATGTAGTATCAAGGAAAGAAAACATGGATAATGATCCTACAAAAAGAAAGGTTAGTTTCTAAAACACAAGATATATGTATGCTACCATAGCAAGGTATAGTTCACTCATTATACCTAAATGGTCAACAAACAATGCAAACCTTGTAGTAGAATGAAATACATTTCTTGTAGAATTTTGACTCTTAAAAGGTTAAAGACAAGAAATTAGGACGACATTATCCTACTTCTTAAAAATAAAGAAAAACCAAAAATAAACTAAGAACATAAAATGCTACAAGGAAATCATCATTTTCCTTAATGAGAAACATTTTCCAAAAACAAGGCTAAGGTTGTTTAAGGATGAAAATGTGTGTTGAGGGTTGTAGCGGGCTTTATTTTGACTGTTGTGGAGGTGACACGGTTTTGGTTTAAATGGTGAAACATTTTCCAAAAGAAATGATTTTGTTTCATTTTGGAGACTCTAAACTTGAGGTGGTGTTGGTGCTCTAAGCTTGGTTTGTTGGTTTTAATAAGAAATATTTTCCAAAAGAAACGATTTTGTTTCATTTTGGAGACTCTAAACTTGAGACTATCCAAAATGTGGTTTAGGATAAATCTCATTTTATTGGATAGGGTGAAACAACAATGGTTTTGGATGATGATACTCTTGTTGTGGTGGTTGGTTGTGGTCGAAAGACTCATTTTGGTTAAGCAATGACCTTGATTATTCATTTGTGAAAGGTGGTGGTTTTGTTGGTCTTGGTGAAAGATTATTGAGATGCTTCTATTTTCTTATACGAAGAAAATAGAGATTCAAATTGTTGGGAAGGTTCTTGTGGTTGTTGTCGTTGAACAAAGTGATGGAAGCTTGGTTCTCCGGAAGGATTACCATGAAGGTTTTTGTAAATGGGGTGAAACACAAATGATTATAGGTGTGTATGACCTTGATCATTTGAAAAAAAAATTAGGGTCTAGCATAATGGTAAGCCAAACTCTCAAGCAATGACGGTGGATGAGGTGCATCATCCAATGACTCATTTGGTTGAAATATTGGTTGTTGTTAGGTTTCCGTTTCGGCAATGGTGTCAAAAAGTGACAAATGATGGAGGGCTTGATGGTTTAGGTGATAGGTTTTTGAAAAGTTTCCAATAGTGGATGTGGTGATGTTGGTGGTGTATGGAAAAGTTCCATTGGTGTAAGTGTTGGTGATCGATGGTTGAAAAAGTTTTTGATGGTTGAAAAGTGTATATGTTTGTATTGTCATGTTTGGGAGAGGATATTGGAGTAGCAAGATTGAGGAAATCTTGAATAGTGGTCATGTTGATGTTGCAAGGTATTGAATATGATGTTGAGGTAGTAAGGTTAAGGAAGTTTTGGATAGGTGAAGAAATGTCAAGTGATGAGCTTGATTTGATGGTGTTGTTGAAGCAACAAGGTTTAACACTAATCCTAGTGGTTTTAGTTTGATGATTCGGATGAGGTGTTTGATTAAGTCATCTCAAATCTTTGGTTTGCAAGAGTTTTGAGATTGAGAGAAGTAATGGTGTTGGTGTGAGTTTTGGGGTATTCTAAAGTGATCAAACTTAAAAAGAATTGTGGGAAGGAGTGTTTGGATTTGATGTTCTATCATTCAAAGATTGAGGTATCAAATGATTTTCATGAACTTATCACATCATTTGATGTCAATCCAATGGAATAGGGTGGAGTGAAAGACCAACATATGCACTCAATGCTTTGTGATCATGGGATGTGATTTGGTTGAAAATGTTCCAATGGTTTGAAGGATCCTTTAAAAGGGTTCCTTGGGTTAGTTATGTTTGAATTTGAACTTTTGGCGGGAAGTGACTTCCTAATTGTTTTAGTGAGTGAGAGTTGTCCTAATATGGTTATTGGAGGTAAGGGAAGATGTTTCTCACTAAAGAAAATGGTTTGACACTTTACAAGTTTTGAACTTAAGAAAAATGACAAAAATTTTCTGCAGGTGACTGGCGGAACCCTCGCGATACACAGGCGGAACCCTGTTTTGGGTTCCGTCTGGTCCGTTGGGCCATTTCTGGGTTGCCCAAAAATTTCACTGGCGGAACCCAATCTAGGGTGCCGCCAGATCCGCCAAACTTGAAAAACTTGGCAGTCCGCATTTTTGACCCGCGAGACATTTTTCAAAATTTTCAAAAACTTCTAAAATAAAAAAGATAATGCATATCTGGTTAGGTAATGCAAAAATTAGACATGTAAACACACATACCATAGGACTTTGACCGGGGGGTTGAGAATTTCACTATACTTAGTGAAAATTTCATAAACATGAAAATTTGACAACTTGCCAAATGTTGTCTTCCTGCATCATTGTTAGTTTCTACAAGTTCCAAATAGTACCAAATATCTTACCAACACACAAATACATAACACGTAATGTTTAAATGACCAAATCGTTCAAATAGCACCTAGTGCCAAACACTCCTACACACCCGCTCTCATAGACGATCAATCTTCTTCTTGAGCATTTCAAGAAATCTCTATATGTTTTTGAACATCCCCTTTGTTTGCTTGAACTCCGCCGACTCATTTGGGATATCCGAAAGTTGGAAAATGTATTCTATAGGTGGGAGCCTAGAGTTGGGCAAAGCCTAGAGTTGGAAAATGTTTACCTTGGGCTTTGTAGATTCTCCTATCACTTAGTGGGACAAAAGCGTGTGGAATAAGAGAGTAGTCTAGGTGAATACCTCTAGGAGTTGATGGAATGGGAGAGATGAACCTAAAGAGACGGGTCAAGAGCATTCCATATGGCATAGACGTTGTGCCTTGCACGGGAATGTCGGTCATTCTCTCGGTCATGTAGTAGGCAAGGTTGAAGGGTTGTCTGACGGACAAGGAGTAGAGCATGTAGCAAAGGCAAACATTGATGTGATCCCGGTTTCCTATGGTGCTAATTTCATTGGCTCTAAGGAGTTCTTCCCATTCCTTGAATTGGGGCTTGAGTTCATTGAATTCCATTCCATATGGGTCCTTGATGACCTCATTTCCGGTTCTAGTTCTCCTAGTGTTGGTGGTCCTAATGAAGAGGTGGTCACAAAGTTCATCTTTAGACACAAGAGGGGTATCATAGGGATAGATGCGGTCAAAGAGTGTGTCAAGAGTTGAGAGGGAGTGCAAGTCGGAGTAGATGCAAGTACCATGGTTTGGGACACCTAGGGTTTGAGCAAACTCCTCAAGAGTGAAGGAGTATTGATGACTACTAGCCCTAAAGTTAATAGACATGCGACCATACTCATCCTTGGAGAGGGTGACGGATGCATAGAATTCTAAAATGAACCTAGAACAAATAGGCTCGTCGATTTCTAAGAGACAATCAAAGTTGATTGTGGCAAATTCCGTGTAGAGGTTTGTACCTTCTAAAAAGGATGGATCAATGGTTCTACCCTTATGGACATATCGTTTTTCTAAGGCTTTGAAGACAACGATTTGAGTTTGAGTAAGACCTTTGGTTTTGTGGTGTTTGGGTAGGTACTTGATGGTGTCCTTGTGGTCGTTAGAGGAGGCATGATGATTCCTAGAAAATCAAAATTTCACATTTTAGTCTAAGTAAAGACTATTGTAATGTGTATGTTCTAGTGTGTGCCTATATGAAAACAATGTGGAGGTGCGGTTAACTTGACTCATTTTGATGCTTAAAAAAACGTTTTATAATGCAAGTGATGTTTCAATGACGTTTTTCATTTGTTTTAACAATGTGGTGAACGGTGGTAAAGTATGGTTGACGACCGAGAGTGGATATGTGAAATGAGGTGGTGATTGCTTGACAACACTTAAAGCTTGGATATCTTCTTTGTGTTCTTTACTTGCTAGAAAGTGGAAGAGACGCATTTCATAATGAAATTCACTTGACTTTTGACGACATAGACAAATATGTTAATGAGAGTATGGATATGACAATTGCCCTTTGTTTTAAAGAGCGACACAAGGGTAAACCTAGGTTTATGTATCATGAAAGGTGGTTTAATCTTAATAGGTTAGGTTATAGTGGGGATGACACACTTGTTTGGTTACATTGTGGAATCTTCTTGTGAAGATGACTATGTGGAGTTATTGGTGAAGATGATATTGACTCTTGGTTTCTTTGAGGGCATGGAAATGGTGGATGACTTGATATTGATAGGACAAAGGATAACTCGGTTTCTCATTTCACATTGGTTGTTTGAGGTTTGAGTGATGAAAGGTTATGAGGAAGATGCTTGAAGTTTTGTTCATTTTGTGAATCTTATGGGCTGATGGTAAGTTGGAGTTGTGAGTAAAGAGGTGTTTGGTTTTGAAATTAAAAATAAAACATTCTATAGCTTTGGCGGACCAGGCAGAACCAAAAGGAGGGTTCCGCCCGTATGGTCTGAGGGTACCGTGGGAGCTGCAGGGAAAATTCAAAAGGGATTGTCTTGATTTTTTTGGTTTTATCCTAATGTTCAAAACAAAGGTTTTAGGTCTTATGAGTCTTTGACTAAGCCTAGGAATGATGAATGCTTCACATTCAAGAGGTTTTGTGAAAACGTTGATAGAATGGTTAACGTAGAAGACTTTCTTAGTTAAGACGTTCCTCAATGAACAATCTTACCAAGGCGATGATGATGGATCACAATATGTCTATTAAGAACATAATTGATTGAATTGTCGCCAAAGTCGATGCCTCCTTTGTTGAAGGGATAACAATGTTGATGAAAGAATTCCGTTGTTGACATGAATTTGCTTGTTCAAGCGGAGCTTGTTGATGTGCTTCTCCATCCGAAACTAATTTGAGAACCTTACATGTTTTGGAGAATCATTGGGTAAATAAGTATAAAAGTCCAAGTACCACTTGTGCTTTTCTTATCAACTTATTACCGACATAATTCCATTTGGCATACACTATGGTTTCTATTCCCGTTCTTTTGGGATACCATAATCCTAGTTATGTAGTACCTAATGATGTATCCAAACAAGCTCAACTAAAGAGTTGTTATAGGATCTTCTTTAACACGAGCACATAGACAAATGCTAAACATAATGTTGGATCTAATTGTTATGAGAACAAGTAGTCTTCCGAACATTTCTCTACGTTTAGTTTTACCTACGGATTTACTAATCTCATTCTTGATAAGTCATCAATAACTTAACCATTGAGAACAAGCGAGTAACTAGGAATGTCTTTAAGTTAAAATCCCTTGCTTTTGGAGCTTGCTTTTATTATCAAAAAGACTTTCAAATATAGACACTTATAATCACATGATTACTTCGAAACATTTATATTGTTTCACTAGTTGTTTTACTCTAAATTTCAAAAACTGTTATTGTTGAATTTGTTTAGACACAACTATGACCTATAAATCAAGTTTTATAACTTATGTCAATTTTGCTTGATTCAATGTTTGACTCAAGGTGAGAAGATGTTATTTTGTACTTTTATTCTTAACGTTTTACACAACATACATGTCTTGCCATCATTGGACTTTCGACTAAGTTATCATCTACCAAAGATGATATCTTAGAAGGAGGAGATCACTCGTTAAATGTTATATTCAACGACTCCTCGACTCTTTGGATTTTCTTACTTAAGATACTATGAACTCTATTTGTTTTGAAAGAGTCCAAGAGGTACAACATCATGAGACTAAGTGTCACATTTGATGTGTAAATCCTAGATGTTGAAAACTCATTTTCTTCCACACATCCTAATGTATGCTAATGTAATTTATTTCACCTTGTGTGTTTTATGTGAGATTATCATAAAGGAGTGATTGAAGAAAAACACAATTTAAGACTCAAAGTATGGTGTTTGAGAATGTTGTTTAACAAAGGTTTGTTTTGCAAGCATCACAAAAGTGTTAGACATTTTAACACTTAGGAAATTCTTAGTTAGCTCACTTGTAAGCAAGAGTTGAGTGAGACTCACTTAAGAGTTTCTCGTGTTTATCTCTTGATGGTTAAAGAACCAAAACACCTTATATCTCCTACTAGTACTAATGACGAAATTCCTTGTTGCATAGAATCTAATCTTAGTTATTACTAATAGCAGGTAAACACTTTAGAGTATTACTAATAACACACATTCCAACACATAATGCTAGAAACAAGAGACAATCAAAGTCAAGTTGAAGTAATGCGTACCTTTTAAATTGCATAGAGATGTTATCAAGAGGATAAACACTACGCGTAAAATCTTGATTTGACGACACACTTTGAAACTCAAGTACTCATTTATCCAAGAAGGTTAGATAATCATATAAAATCATAGAGCATGATAATCTTAATCCTTTTATTATGAGTTTCTATTAGAGATTGAATTATCTCTAAATCTCTCTTCTAGGTTTGACAAATTTTACTTGCTTTGTTTTATTAGTTGACGGTGCTTTTGAGTTAAATCCTAATCCGGTTTTATCTTTAAACAACCTTTGACTCCTCAACAATCTTTCAAGAGATTTTGAGCTTTCATCAAATTTAACTAATATTTTTCCTTTCTCATTTTGCTTTTTAATCTCATGTTTGCAATCTAGACATAATTTACATTCTAGATCAATTTCAACATTACTCTCAATTCTAGATACTTTATCTTCTATCAAGATTTCCTTTTCAAAGATATTCTTAAAAGATTTTGAAGACTCATTGTTAAAGATAGTTTTTAGGTCCATGTTGCATAAACGTTTAGACTCATTTTCTAGTTTTGAAAACTCTAGGATAAATTTGTCAAAGTAAAAGTGTTTGGTTTCAAAATGTACCTTGCTTGATGTTTTATCTAGTTGAGAATCACAAACCGGATGGTTGGCTTCATCTTCATCCGTGTAATTCCATGAATCATAAGCAAGTCCACTAAGAGCTCGACATGAGTAATCAACTTCACTTACACCTTCATTTAAAACATTTAAACTAGTAGTACATGTATTTATCTCAACTAAATGTCTATCTATTAATATTTCTAAGACTTCTAATTCATATGTGATATCAAATTGATCATCTTTGATTTGACATATTTCTTGATGAAAGTTTAACATATTTTTCCAAATATCATTAGCCGTTTGACAAAAATACATTCTTTCATATTTGGTACTAAAGCTTTATAAATCATTGTTTTAGCTTTAGTATTTTTATCAAGTTTAAGATAGTTATCTTGGTTTTCAAAACTTGTTTTCTTTGGTTTGAAATCACCAAAAGACATAATATGCCAAAGATCTTGATCAATTGATTTCACATAGTTTTCAAAACTACTTTTCCATTCAAGTAAGTTTTCTTATTCAAATAGCGGTGGGTTTTGAATAGGTTGCCCTTCTTTGAGATTTTCAAAATCCATGGATCGATCCAAGTTTTAAAATACATTCTATTTTAAAGATCTTGAGTAACGTAGCTCCTGATGCCAATTGTGGAAAACTAGAACGGGGGTTGAATAGTTTACCGCTTTTTAAATCCTTTTTATCTTAAATATCCTTTAAAAACTTTACGTTTGCTTAAAGATATAAACACAATGTTATATGTTTGATTCTTTGAAAAGCTTTTCATGTGAATAACAATTCTAACTTTACTTGTTTCATACTTTGAAAAGCTTTACTTGTGATGATCCTAACTTTGCTTGTTTAGTTCTTTGAAAAGCGTTACATTTGTTTAAAGACATAAATACAACTTTACTTGTTTTAATTCTTTGAAAAGCTTTACATGTGATTAACTATTCTAACTAAACAACAACATGTAATAGGCAAAGATAAAGAAAGAAACGATCAAACCACAACACGATTGTTTTTCGTGGTTCGGCTACAAGGACTCTTTTTCCTTGCCCTACATCCACGCCCCGAGTTTCCAACTCGAGAGTTATAAGCACTAATCAACAAGCTCCTTTCACCGGCGGAGAAAACCTTTACAACGTCGCTTACACTTTTACCGACACTAAGCTAGATGTTGAGTTCTTTTACACGGGTACAACCACTCCCATCGTCGCTTACACTTTTACTGACACTAAGCTAGATGTCGAGTTCTTTACCAAGGGTACAACCACACCCGTTAGTTCTTTTACAAGGGTACAACAACTCCCTACACACTACGTATTTTGAGGCCTAAAATACTAACCAATCACTTCTACATACATGACACAAATGAAGTATAAACTACCAAAGCTTATACATGACCAAGCTACCAAGACTTGCAACTTTAGAGTTGAAGCTTGTAACTTCTTGAATGATCTTGTGAAGTCCCTTGCTACATAAGAGAATCACACAAGTCAAAATGTTACTGAGTTAGTTGAGAGAGTATGTGAAAATATGTCCTAAAGGGGTGACTCAAAACTAACAAATGGTTTGGTATTTATAACAAACCATTCTGCAGGTCTGGCGGATCAGGCGGAACCCTCAGATGGGTTCCGCCCGTGTACCCCCAGGGTTCTGTCAGGGCTGCAGTTGGTTTTTGCAATAAATCTTCCAAACAAAAAAAGGTCACATCTCATTACACCTAGTCAAACACAAGGTAAGCTCGAGCCGATAGCGGTAAAATGCGTTCTTTTGGGGTATCCTGAAAGTGTGAAGGGGTACAGGCTATATAGGCTTGATAACGAATCACCTAAAATAGTCACTAGTAGGAACGTGGTCTTCAATGAAAGTGTCATGTACAAAGACACATTGAAGGATTCTGGTGCAGGTACTTATAAGACTGTTGAGGAATTACAGGTTGAGGTGGACCTGTAGAGGTTAAATAATCATTCGCTTGAGGAAGATCTTGTGGAAAACTAGAAGGGGGGTTGAATAGTTTACCGCTTTTTAAATCCTTTTTATCTTAAATATCCTTTAAAAACTTTACGTTTGCTTAAAGATATAAACACAACGTTATATGTTTGATTCTTTGAAAAGCTTTTCATGTGAATAACAATTCTAACTTTACTTGTTTCATACTTTGAAAAGCTTTACTTGTGATGATCCTAACTTTGCTTGTTTAGTTCTTTGAAAAGCTTTACATTTGTTTAAAGACATAAATACAACTTTACTTCTTTTAATTCTTTGAAAAGCTTTACATGTGATTAACTATTCTAACTAAAGAACAACATGTAATAGGCAAAGATAAAGAAAGAAACGATCAAACCACAACACGATTGTTTTTCGTGGTTCGGCTACAAGGACTCTTTTTCCTTGCCCTACATCCACGCCCCGAGTTTCCAACTCGAGAGTTATAAGCACTAATCAACAAGCTCCTTTCACCGGCGGAGAAAACCTTTACAACATCGCTTACACTTTTACCGACACTAAGCTAGATGTCGAGTTCTTTTACACGGGTACAACCACTCCCATCGTCGCTTACACTTTTACTGACACTAAGCTAGATGTCGAGTTCTTTACTAAGGGTACAACCACTCCCGTTAGTTCTTTTACAAGGGTACAACAACTCCCTACATACTACGTATTTTGAGGCCTAAAATACTAACCAATCACTTCTACATACATGACATAAATGAAGTATAAACTACCAAAGCTTATACATGACCAAGCTACCAAGACTTGCAACTTTAGAGTTGAAGCTTGTAACTTCTTGAATGATCTTGTGAAGTCCCTTGCTACATAAGAGAATCACACAAGTCAAAATGTTACTGAGTTAGTTGAGAGAGTATGTGAAAATATGTCCTAAAGGGGTGACTCAAAACTAACAAATGGTTTGGTATTTATAGCAAACCATTCTGCAGGTCTGGCGGATCAGGCGGAACCCTCAGATGGGTTCCGCCCGTGTACCCCCAGGGTTCCATCAGGGCTGCAGTTGGTTTTGCAATAAATCTTCCAAACCAAACAAGGTCACATCTCATTACACCTAGTCAAACACAAGACTTGCAAGCAAACATATGGTTAGTCAAACACTCTTTCTTACCATAAATGTATATTGACAAAGCTTGCCCTAAATGTGATGTGACATTACTATTTTAAGAAATAAATGTGATGTGACAAGACACTTTCTAATTTAAGAAATAAAAACAATGTTTTGTTTAAAAGGAAATGTAAAACTTAGTTTAAACCAGACTTAAACACTTAAAGTGATGATTTACTCTTAGCTAAAATTCATACTTTGCATTAACAAAACTTAGCAAAGATCGTAAAATATAAATAACGTTTTTAGGCGATATTTGTATTAACAGATCTGATTGATGGTCAGGAAGATGGCGATGATGAAGATGCAGGGGATCAGGATCATGATCAAACACCGGATATCACAGATTATCAGTTGATTCGGGATAGAGAGCCAAGGAAAAGAACGAAACCTTTGAGGTTTCGAGATGAAAGTAATATGGCTGCTTACGCGTTTGCTGCAGCAGATGAGGAAGATACTCATGAACCATTGACATAACAGGAGGCAGTTGCTTGTAAAGATAGATCAAAGTGGAAAGGTGCTATGGATGAAGAGATGGATTCTCTGAAGAAGAATGAGACCTATGAGTTAGTGGATCATCCATCTGGGCAAAAGCTGGTGAGTTGCAAATGGCTGTTCAAGATAAAGGAAGGGATTGAAGGTGTTCAAAAGCCTAGGTACAAGGCGAGGTTGGTGGCTCGTGGATTCACACAAAGGGCAGGTATTGACTATAATGAAGTATTTTCTCCGGTAGTTCGACACACATCTATTAGGGTTATACTTGAATTAACTGCATTGTTAGTGCAAATATTAAGATATTTAATCTATACAGTCTCATTTGTTTTGATTGATGACAAACGTATAACTTGATACATAGCGTAAAATGTACAAGTTACTTGTAATCATACTTTGTCTCAACAAACATTCAACACCTCTCAACGTCTCGAGTCATCGTATGCTACAACACAGGTTCGTACATGTTTGTTATGTAGCATTATGATCAAACCCCTTGACCAACCATTTAGAATGACTAAAATACTTTTAGGGTCTTTAAGTATTTTAGGTGTCAAAGTGCACTTTAGGTGTCAAATAGAATAAGTGCCACTTTAGGTGTTAAAGTAATATTAGTAAGTTTTACAAATGATAAAAATGTGATGACATTAGGAATCAAACATTTTTAGTAACTCATTAACTTACTATAACAACATTACTTAGATAATAAATACATTTTACAAGTTTAATTTCATATATATTTCTTAATCTTAAGATAGAAATATATATATACATCACATCATATGCATTTATGGAAAGGTTGAGTGTTTGACTTTCCATAAGACCTCTTACACATCTTTGGAAGCATTCTACTTTGATTCAATGTGTGTTTGACTAGAATTTAGTTGATGTGACTTTGGTTGGTTTGGAAAGATTTATTGCAAAACCTACTGTCAGCCTGGCGGAACCTTGGAGGTACACGGGCGGAACCCATCTGAGGGTTCCGCCGTATCCGCCAGACCTGCTGTTTGGTTTTGCTATAAATATCAACCACTTGCTAGTTTTTCTCTTGATGACTTTGAATATACTTTCTCTCCATCATAAAACACATACCTAGATCAATAGCAAACAATGTAGAAACACACGTGAGTCAGCATTTCAATAATGATCATAATGCTTCTAACATTCATCTTTGTTGTAAGCATATCATACTTCATGATCCACCAAGAAGGTTACAAGATCTTGAAGTCATCATTCATTAAAGCATTCCAACATATGAAGATTCAAGGGCACTTGACATCCTCAATGATCGAAGACTTCTTATTCAAGAAGTTCATGTAGATTAGGCAAGCATATCCATTAGACTTTTATGTCATGGATCATCATTGTATCTTAACAATATAGATTAGATGGTTTATGTGTTTGTGCCATAAAACACAAGGTTTTTATGTTGGGCCACAAAACATAGCGGGAGTGGTTGTACCCTTGGTAAAGAACTCGATATCTAGCTTAGTGTCGGAAATATTGTATAAGCGACGATAGGAGTGGTTGTACCTTGTAAAAGAACTCGGTATCTAGCTTTGTACCAGATAAAGTGTTAGGAATACAAATATTCCTGTAAAAGTCTCGGTCACCTAATGATTGTAATAGCATTAAGTTAGCTCGTAGTTAGTTTATTTATTAGTTAATTAGTATTAGTTTTAGTAACACCGTGGAAGAAGGACGGGTCTTCACCCACTGTATGCCTGATCCACAGCCCGGGTGTGGGCGTTTTATTGTAAGTATAAATACCCCTCTCCACATGTGGAGAGGGTTGGACCATCACTTAATCTCAATCTAATATTACATTTTTCTCTCAAGGTTCCTTTCTTTCTTCCCCTCATACTCTTTTCCAACGCCACTCACAAACTACACCAATCATGTTTCCAACTTAGTTAGTATTCTACAATTGGTATCAGAGCCAAGGTTTCATCTTAGGGCCTTGTAGAATCAAATTTGATGATGTTTTGAGTGGTTTTGTGAGTTTGAAGTCACTTTCTTGGAAAACATCTTGGTTTAATCTTTCTAGTGTTGTTATTCATGTTAGTGATTTACTTTTATGTTCATTAGTGTTTGTAGAACATTGTAGTTTAGTTTGTGTTACCATTTCCTTAATCTATTTGATGTTTGGAGTTGATTTTGGGCGGATTTCTTTGTTGCGGTTAAGTCCACTGTTTCATTGCTTGGTTGCGGTTAAGTTCTGATATCTGCGGTTTGCTTGCTGCGATTACTATTTTGGGAATACAAACAAAACGCAACGATAGTGACAGTTTTGGACCATTGTCACTGCGATTACTTATCACTGCGATTAGTTATCTGCAGTTAGTCATTTGCGGTTAACTATTCTGCGGTTGGGTGTTTCCTGCGATTTTGTACTTTCTGCGGTTTGTGTCCTGCGGTTAGTATCCTTGGGTTGCGGTTTACTTAGGTTGCGATTAGATCAGTCTGCGGTTGGGATTTTTCTGCGGTTTGGTAGTTTCTGCGGTTAGTGTCCTGCGGTTAGTATCTTTGGTTTGCGGTTTACTTAGGTTGCGTTTAGATCATTCTACGGCTGGATTTTTCTGCGGTTTGGTATTTTCTGAGGTTAGTGTCCTGCGGTTAGGTCTAGTTGTGGTTAAACTTTCCTGCGACTAGTACCTTACATTGCGAGTATCTCCCACTTTGTGTTTTGGTAATTTCTAATTTGTGATGTCGACATCTTCCGATGACATTCAAGCTGCGGGGTCTGACACCCGACCTCCGATGTTGGATAGAACTGACTATGAATCGTGGGCTCAAAGGATTCGTCTGTATTGTCTGGGTAAAGAAAATGGGGTTAACATCTTGAAATCCATCGATGAGGGACCCTTTCAAATGGGTACTACTAGAGACACGGTTACAGCAGCAACTGATCTACTACCGGCCGTATTTGGTCCTGATAGACCTCGCACTTACAATGAGCTGTCTGATGAAGAAAAGAAACGCTATGATGCAGACATCAGAGCATCAAATATCGTCATTCAAGGGCTTCCCAAAGATGTCTACAAACTTATCAACTACAACACTGAAGCAAAGGCGGTCTGGGATAATGTCAAAATGCTTCTTGCAGGGTCTGAGTTAACTAAAGAAGATCGTGAGTCACAACTATACGATGAATTTGAGCATTTCAAAATGAATCCAGGTGAAAGCATCACTGACTATTACGTCAGATTTCACAAGCTGGTCAATGATATGAGAGCCATCAAGATGACAATGCCCAACATACAGCTTAATTCCAAATTCGTGAACAACATGGCACCTGAATGGGATAGGTTTGTCACAGCTGTTAAGCTCAACAAAGGTATCAGGAATACCAATCATGAACAGCTTTATGCATATCTCCAACAACATGAGAAACATGCTGCTTATGATCGGCTAATGCGAGAAAAGCTCAATCCGTCTGCAACAAATGAATCTCTTGCTTTTGTTTCCAGTGTTCAACAACCTAATCAAACCTCTAATGATCAATCTCAACCATCACAATCATCCTCTAGGTCTATCCCAACCAATAGTCAATCATCAACTCCCTCACCATCTGCTTTGAATAGACAACTTGATTCTGGGTATTCTCACACTGACATGATGATTGATAATCTCTCCAACCAAGTTTCTCTACTGGTCCAACAGTTCAGGGCTGCACTTCCATCTACTAACAACCAACTCAGAATCTCATCTAATCCACGTAATCAGGCAGTCATTGAAGATGGTCGGGTGGTGGTGCAGAATGTGCAGGGAAGACAGAACTTCAACCAAAGAAATGCTAGTAGAGAGAATGGGCAGTACAGAGTTGAGAATGCTCTTCAAGCACAAGCTAAGCAGCCGAAATGCTATAACTGCGGAGGGTTGGGCCATATTGCTAGGAATTGCACTCTCCCAAAACGTCTCCAAAACTCTGAGTACTTCAAAGACAAGATGTTGCTGATGCAGGCACAAGAAAATGGGACAGTGTTGGATGAAGAAGCTTTGCTCTTTCTGGCTGGTAATGATGGGAACACCTTTGATGCTGATGTGGATGATCAGCCTGTTCAGGACATGGCTCTTAATGACCCGAATATCTTTCAAGTTGAAGAGTGTGATGCATTTGATTCAGACGTGGATGATGAACCTACTGCTCAAACCATTTTCATGGCTAATCTGTCTGCAGCTGCATCCTCTTCACAGCATCCTGATTCATCCATCACATCTGCTATCTCTGAAGTACCAACATCTCCTAATCATGATCTGAATAATCCTACAACTGTACAGGGGGCATGTGACTCTATACAACTCAAGAATATTGTCAACACAAACGTCACTGATATGGGTAATACCAATAATATCCCATATGAAATGTATGTGAATGACAATGGACCGCCAGTTGTACCAAGTGACATGCCGTCTATTGATTCTAGTGAACATGGGGTACATGAGCACACGATATACAACCCTAATGATTCCCTGATCACTAGAATTAACACCCTTAAGGACCAAGTGAATATTTATGAGCAGCGTGCTAAGTTTGAGCTGAATGAACGTGAGTAGAAAATGGAATGGCAACTGCGTACTTACATATCTGAAAACAATTCCAAACAAGAATCATTAAAAAGGGAACTAGTTTCTTTAAAGAACCAATTGGATCAAACCATCAAACAAAAACTAGAGGTTCAAAAAGGTTTGACTTCAATCAAACTAGAATTCAAAGATAAAGAAACTAAACTTCTAAATGATTTCTCAAAACTAAAATTGTTGAAAAATAAATTGGAAGATAAGTTGTACACACAAGGCCAAACCATTCAATCTGCTCAAATGATGGAAAACCATAGGAAACTAAGTGATGAATTTAGTGAACAAGATACCTCCAAACCCAAAGAAAGATACCTTAGAATTGGTCTAGGTGCACAACCTGCATTATATGATGCAAACACTATGCTTGAACCTAATCATGCCCCTCCTGATACACGATCCTATGACCACATCAATGAGGCAGAGGATAGAACTAGGGTAAAACTTGCTGAACGTTTAAAGGATCCTAAATGCATTGCTAAGAATATTGTGTTTCACTATGATTATGCGAATGACAATCAATCTGCAATTTTTGTTCCTCAAAAGAGAATTCTTCCTGAAAAAGTGTTTTGGAATATTGACATTGAGAAAATGCAAGTTGAAAAAGTTGTAGGTAACACACGCACTATGTTTAGAATTGCTCACCCAACTACTTACCCCCTGAACACACCTAGGCACCTTGTACCTTTCACTCTTCCCACACAATGTAATACTCTAATTGGGCTGTATGTGCTAGGTCAATTGTTCAATGACTTTGAGAAAACCTGTAAAATAAGAATTATACCTACAGGGATTACAGAAGAGGAAAAGGGTTTTGAGCAAACAAAACAGTGTTACCTAACTGAAGTTATGCCATTTTTTAAACTTCTCAAAGAACATTTTGAGGGCCTTAAAAACACCATTAATGATGATGTGACTCAAATGAAAAAGGTTTTTGATGAAGTGGAAAGTGAGGGTAACCAATTAGCTATTGATCTCAAATACAGTGAAATTGACAGGAAAAACATTCTCATCATGAATGAAAATTTGTTTGCTAACTGCATTGCAAAAGATGTGTTTTATACTGTTACCGACTCTGCACTATCTGCTCGACAATTCCATGAAATGTCGGTTACTTTGAATGTCTTCCAGAATCGTGTAATTGAGCTTGAGGGGGAGAATTACAAACTTACTGAAAAAATTCAAAACGACGATCATGATAACATGGTCAGGAATTTCTCAAAACTAGAAGTTGATAATCTGAACCTACAATTAAAATATCAACATCTAGAAGAAAGCATAAAAATATCAAATGCCAAGACATCTTCGGATACTCCTGAGTTTGATACATGTTTTGAATTAGCCAAAAAGGATGAAGTAATTCAAGCTCACTCAAACACGATTCGGAAGTTGAAGGTCCAAATTACACAATTAAAATCGAACATAAGCGATGTGACCAATACCAATTACCAGAAGTCGATAGATTCTCAAAACTTTCAAAAACAGACCATTATCAATGAATTACAACTTGAAAATTAGTGGCTTCGTGCTGAATGTCAAACGCTAAACAACGCTATAAAGAATTGTTTGAGTCTATTAAAACAACACGTGACCAAAACAATGAAAGAGTCACTTCTTTGTTAAATGAAATTGAGAATCTAAAGACCATGGTGAAGGGTAAAATGCCCGTTGTTTCATGTGATCATGCAATTTCCAATGTACATGCTTGTAAGAAATATGCGTGCGATGCTGTGAATGTCTCTCTTCCCCTTAGGAACAATAAGTTAGTTCATAACAACTATCTTAGAAATCTTAAGGATTGTCTGGCCATACTTAGAGAAACCATTGAAGATGAGAGGATTTCTAAACCACTTGATGATGTTATTATTGGTGCGTGCTTCCTCACTAATAGAGCCCAGGAATTATTAGAATATGCTATAGGATCATGCCCCAAGAATGATAACAAGTCGGATAGGACATTTGCATTGCACCCTAACAGTGGCAACAAGCATGTCACAGTTGATTTTCCCCAAACCATGTCACAATCCTCCATCTTGATCACCGGTAAACAAGTAGCAACTAATCAGACTAATGTTCCCGTCATTGCTTCTACAGGAGTAAAAGGTGTATCTAATGCTAGCAAGTCACAGCCTAAGTGCAATACAAAGAATGATAGGACTTTGCCGGCTAAGAGTACACTTATGAAGGAAGTAGAAGAATCATCTAGGAACAATAAAGTTATGCTTAGTGAAAGGAATCAAGTTGATTCAAACATTTGTGTTAACAATGATGTAATTAATTCGAATTCTGATGCTATTTGTAAGACGTGTAACAAATGCTTATTTTATGGTAATCATGATGCATGTGTTGTGTCCTTTCTTAAATCCACTATGAAATCTCCAGCTATGAATGTCTCTAGTGTTAAACGGGCAAAACAAGTATGGAATAAAACAGGAAAAGTTTTCACTAATGTTGGTTATCAATGGAGACCTACTGGAAGGAAATTCACTCTAAGGGAAAAGTGCCTAATGACTAGGATCACTAACTCCAAAGTTGTGCCTATTAGGAAGTGGAGACCTACCGGTAGACTGTTCCCAATAGAAGCAATGAATACCACTCCTAGTTCTAGTGCATCAAAATGTGAATACTCCAGTGAAACATCTGTAACATATGATAATCCAATATTTGTGTGTGCTAACCTAACGGACCCCAATTGTGTGTGGGGATCCAGCTTTTTCAGTTATCCACGATTGTCTGGTTTCAAATGCAGGTCGTACAAATCGTCCTTTGGTATTTGGACTCAGGCTGCTCAAAACATATGACTGGAGATCGCTCGCGGCTCAAGAATTTCGTGGAAAAGTTTATTGGTACGGTTAGATTTGGGAATGACCACTTTGGATCTATAATGGGTTATGGTGATTACGTCTTTGGAGACAGTGTTATATCCAGAGTTTACTATGTGGAAGGACTTGGGCACAATCTATTTTCTGTTGGTCAATTCTGTGACTCAGATCTCGAAGTCGCTTTCAGAAAGCACACCTGTTTTGTTAGAGAATTAGATGGTGTTGATCTTCTCAAGGGGAGTCGGGGCACAAATCTTTACACCATCTCCATCGAAGATATGCTACGGTCCTCTCCAATTTGTCTGCTCTCTAAAGCCTCCAAGAACAAATCATGGTTGTGGCATCGTCGTTTAAACCATTTGAACTTCGGTACTATCAATGAACTTACACGTAAGGATCTTGTTCGAGGATTGCCCAGACTTAAGTATGAAAAGGACCATCTGTGCTCCGCCTGTCAAATGGGCAAGAGCAAAAAGCACACCCATAAACCCAAAACTGTCAATTCAATCATGGAAGTTCTTCATACTCTTCACATGGATTTGTGTGGACCAATGAGGATTCAAAGTATCAATGGAAAGAAATATGTGCTGGTTATTGTTGATGACTACTCTCGATTCACATGGGTAAAATTTCTACGATCTAAAGATGAAGCTCCGGAAACCATCATCAAACTCATCAAGATGTTGCAAGTCCGCCTCAACAAAACAGTTAGAGTCATTCGTACTGATAATGGAACAGAATTTGTGAACAGACAACTTACTCTTTTTTATGAAGGTGTCGGGATTAGTCATCAAAAGAGCATTCCACGAACTCCTCAACAAAATGGAGTTGTTGAAAGACGCAATCGCACCTTAGTTGAAGCTGCAAGGACTATGCTCATCTTCTCCAAAGCTCCTCTGT
Source organism: Artemisia argyi (assembly GCA_030686995.1). Lineage (NCBI taxonomy): Eukaryota > Viridiplantae > Streptophyta > Magnoliopsida > Asterales > Asteraceae > Artemisia > Artemisia argyi. Next base: position 176,912,568 of record CM060703.1, read on the forward strand.
TTCTTTGGGCTGAGGCAATTGCCACCGCATGTTACACACAGAACCGATCCTTGATACATCCTCTCCACTGCAAGACTCCCTATGAACTGGTTCATGGCAGAAAACCTGATCTTTCGTTTCTTCGAGTTTTTGGTGCACTTTGCTATCCAACTAATGACAGTGAAGACCTTGGGAAACTTAAGGCCAAGGCCGACATTGGTTTCTTCGTTGGCTATACTCCAGAGCGAAAGGGGTACCGAATCTACAACAAATGTACCAGAGACATAATGGAAACAATCCACGTTACTTTCGATGAGCTGACTGAGCAACCGGTTCCTAGACAATCAAGTTCTGGACCCGTACCTAACCTTTTGTCTCCTGGACCAATTAGTTCCAGGCTTGTACAGAATCCCATTCCTGCTGCTCCTTTTGTACCTCCTACAAGTGAAGATTGGAAGAAACTGTTTGACCCAATGTTTGATGAATACTTTGAACCTCAACAGATGAATGCTCCTGAGGCTACAATGGTTCAACCACCAGATGGGGTGGTGAATGATCAAGATGACAATAACGGTCCATTCACTTCATTGTCATGGGATTCTGAAGCTCCCACCATCAGTCAATCGGTTAGCACTTCTAATGTCCAACCTTCACCTGTACAGCGAGCGGCAACTGTAGATAATACATCTAAAGTTAATCCTTTTGCTCCACCTGATAATGAGCCGTTTGTTAACATCTTTGCCCCTGAATCATCAAATGATGCAACATCCTCTGACGAATCTAACACGGCCACCTCAGTTCCATATTCTCAACCCCATGAATATCTTAGAAAATGGACCAATGATCATCCTATTGACAACATTATTGGAAACCCTTCACGTCCAGTATCTACCCGCAAGCAACTTGCAACCGACGCATTGTGGTGCTTCTTCAATTTTGTCCTTTCTAAGGCTGAACCAAAAAGCGTCAAGGATGCAATGTCCAAACACTCATGGTTCACTGCAATGGTGGACGAAATTTCATGAATTTGACCGACTGGATGTATGGGAACTAGTACCACCTCCTGAGTGTGCTATGATCATTGCTCTCAAATGGATATTCAAGGTTAAACTTGATGAGCATGGAGATGTACTGAAAAACAAAGCTAGGCTTGTAGCAAAAGGATATCGACAAGAAAAAGGTATAGACTTTGAAGAATCCTTTGCACCTGTTGCTAGAATTGAAGCCATAAGGATCTTTCTCGCAAATGCTGCAAGTCAAAACATGGTGGTTTATCAAATGGATGTCAAGACTGCATTCTTAAATGGCGATCTGAAAGAGGTGGTGTACGTATCTCAACCCGAAGGTTTTGTGGATCCAGAACACCCTAATCACGTGTATCGATTAAAGAAGGCTCTCTATGGGCTTAAACAAGCACCTAGAGCGTGGTACGACACTCTGTCTAAATTCCTTCTGGCTAACAAGTTTTCCAAAGGCGTTGTTGATCCTACACTCTTCACCAGAAAAACGGGCAAAAACCTTCTACATGTACAAATCTATGTTGATGACATCATCTTTGCCTCATCTGATCCCACAGAATGTGATCGTTTCTCCCAAGAGATGAGTTCCGAATTCCAAATGTCTATGATGGGTCAAATGTCATTCTTTCTAGGATTGCAAATTTCTCAAAATCCCAATGGCATCTTCATCAATCAATCCAAATACGCCAATGAAATTTTGAAGAAATTTGGATTCGACTCCTGTGATTCAGTTAATACTCCTATGATTGAAAGATCGAAACTAGATGAAGATGATGTAGGAATTCCGGTCGAACAAACCATGTATCGAAGCATGATTGGCTCCTTAATGTATCTTACCGCAAGCAGACCTGGCCTTCTATTTGCAGTCTGCATTTGTGCTTGGTATCAATCCAAACCTACCAAGAAACATCTGGAAGCTGTCAAAAGAGTCTTTCAATACCTTAAAGGAACAATCCACATGGGCCTTTGGTACCCTAAGGAAACTTCTATGGCTCTCACAGCATATTCAGATGCTGATCATGCGGGATGTCAAGACACTCGTCGCAGTACATCTGGGGGCGCACAGTTTTTGGGGAATAAGCTAGTCAGTTGGTCGTCAAAGAAACAAATGAGCACATCTATCTCCTCCACTGAAGCTGAATACATTGCCATGTCATCGTGCTGTGCTCAGATCCTATGGATGCGATCTCAACTTTCAGACTATGGCTTCATATGCAACAAGATTCCCATGTACTGTGACAACAAAAGTGCGATTGCACTCTGCTGCAACAATGTCCAGCATTCAAGGACTAAGCATATTGACATTCGACATCACTTCATCAGGGAGCAAGTTGAGAAAGAAATTGTGGAACTTTACTTTGTGAGGACTGAGTTCCAGCTAGCCGATATCTTCACCAAAGCACTTTCTAGGGAACGTTTTCATTTCATTCTCCCACGCCTTGGTATGAAGAGTCTCACGCCTGAGGATCTCATTTGTCTTCAGGAAGATCAAGAGGGGGAAAGGGGTTGCTTCACATATCCTTGTATAGTATCATATCAAAAAGAAAATAGAAAAATATAAAACCGATAAAAACCATAAAAATTCTGAAAAATCACAAAAATCCAAAAATATTCTTCTCACGACATGTCTCTTGTGTAATCAATATTATGTACATTTCTAGAAATGTCATTCAATAATGACACAGAATCATACATATGCTTGAGCAAGAGTTTTAGTGTTTCAAATAAAGTTTTTCTTCAAAAACATGTCGTTCCTCAAAATATTCTTAATTATGGCTTGTAGTCATTTCAGGCTACAACCCGATCTTGAAATTATGGCTTGCTATTACTTCAGATAGCAACCCGCATTTCAAAATGGGGAAAACACGTCGCCAAAAACACGGTTGTTCCTTTTACTGGGTGAAGTTCACCTGGGCATGGATTACTTTATATCCATGTTTCCTCGATCTAATGTACGTTTCAGTGCATTATTTCTTGATAAAGAAGAGAAGTCTTCTTTTTATCGCCAAATACTTTCCCTTCTATGATTTTTTCGGAGAGTATTTGTGCAAAACTTGGTGGTACCATGAGATTTTGAATGAAAATCAAATTGCATCTAAATCTTTGATAAAATTTTTCACTCAATCAATGACATAACATATTTATGTTTTAAACATCTGTCATTGATTGAGGGGGAGAATGATTTTCAAAAATTTTATGTATCATCAAAATTCCCCACTTTGTACAAAAGCAACAAAACAATTGTGATGATTATGTGTCAGAATGAGTACATCTTCAAAGAGTTTTCGCTAAAACTTCAAATCTTTTGTAAACTCATCAAATCTGACACATATCAACCTCCCTCACAGATTGAGGGGGAGCAAGAAAAAGTTCCTTTTTATCAGACAATATTAAAATTGACCGCATTTCTCTCCCAAAAGTTTTCTAAATTATTTAAATCAATTGAGATAAAAAATCTCGAATGATTTGAAATTTTTGATCGGGGGAGAGAATGTGATTTAAATTTGAAATCTGATAATCAAATGTGATCTTTAAGACTCAATAATAGGCTCCCGCATATGTGCTAAACACTTTCGAATATTGATGCACATATTGAGGGGGAGCAAAAGGCGTTTGTGGAAATTATACCAAAGACCGACCATTTATCTTTATGCATGGAGTTATAAGGTTGGTTAAGGTTAGGTATGAATTCCCATGATCCACCAGAACCGGAAGGATCTTCCCAGGGACAATCCTCTAGATAGATTAGAAGTCCTTAGGAAAGATTGAAAAAAGGAGTAAAGTGAGAAAGGGAAGAGTGCGGACTGAGATAGAGCTAGGGCTGGAACAAACCCAACAAGGTTCTAGTGGTGAAGTCTCGGTAAGCACTGAAGGGGTTGAAGAATGAAAAAGAAATGAAATGGGAAAGGGTGAAAAGAAATAGCCCTCCAAATATTCAACCTTAGGGCAGAAACCAGGTTCAATTCATAATTTACTGGCGGTTACTAAGGTAACACCAGTATTGAAGACAAGACGTCATGGACCCAGTGACGCACTGCACCAAACTTCCCAACCACTCAAGTTCTCTTAAAAGAACTTGTTTCATTCTCACGGGGAACCCTGTGTAATGTATCGACAGCTCATTGTGAGCTATGTTGATACCTAAAACAGGAGACGCCTCCCCAGTCTCCAGGAGCGGATCAAAATGCACTATTGAGTCTAGAGCCAATGAGATCATCCATAAATCTTGATAGGACACATTTCAAATATGCTTATTGTTTCACATAATGTGGAAAATAAGATAAAATATTTAGAGTCCTACGCATTATCCTTGTGGTATTGCCAGAACATCCGAGTGATATGTAAATATTCACAATGAAGATGGAAATCCTTCTAGAGCGAACATCACTCAAGCTCTTGGTAGGTGACATGTGAGATCCATCTTGAATCAAGGATCAAGTGACAACTGGAAAGCAACGATGGTGCGATTCAAAATTGAATCAAACTTGTTCCAGGATATGGATTGACGGATACTTTTGCTAAAACCTCTCAATGTGCTCACCAACTAATCTTTCGAGCACATTGATTGTGTACAATATCTTTCAAACAAAAGTATTTTTGATGGAAATGTGATTCTAAATACAAAACTCTCGTTGTGTCACAAAAATGTTTATCATAGGATACACGAGTGATTTCTATAAATCTATTTCTCATCAATCCGTGAATATTCATTCACCGATTCACTCTATCGTGCTGTCTGCTTTGAGACGTTCCGGTATGCGAACATGCTAAGTATGAAGATTCCAAAGTGGATTCTTTGGAAAATTCATTACTACAAGCTGGAAATTCCTGTCAAGGAGGGTCTTCTTTAAAAGAGACTCTACCTGATCATAGGTCGGTTTTCACAAAACCGGAGGGTAGTCTGTCCTCGCAGAACGAATGACAAAGCCATGTTCGTTCTCTATCTTTATTGCTAATTGTTTTATTTCAGGGACACATATAAAGATGGCGTTAATGGCTCCAGTTTCCAGCTGAATCGGGTCAATCCATACCTCATGCTCACACATCCTCCACACTATCAATGAAAATGAGAGACTTCTAACAACGTTTCCGCAACTCTGATGAAAAAGTCTCCTGATTCACAAACTCCAATGCAACGTCTCCAGATACAGAAGGGTGTGAGCATGATGGTCCCTTGTCTCTACATCACATGAAGGCAATACAACTATGGATGAGCTTGGAGATTTACTTTGGCTGATGATCTCAAAGAAGCTCAAAGATCACATATCTCAAAGGAATTCAAATCACAAGTTCTCTTGCTTGAAGTACGAAGTGTGTTGAAAAGAGAAGAATCAGATCCTAGGAGCTACAAAGACTAAAGAATGCTTAAAGACCAAAGATCTTAATTTCAAAGGTGACCTCGCTTAGGGGGAGATTGTTAGGAATACAAATATTCCTGTAAAAGTCTCGGTCACCTAATGATTGTAATAGCATTAAGTTAGCTCGTAGTTAGTTTATTTATTAGTTAATTAGTATTAGTTTTAGTAACACCGTGGAAGAAGGACGGGTCTTCACCCACTGTATGCCTGATCCACAGCCCGGGTGTGGGCGTTTTATTGTAAGTATAAATACCCCTCTCCACATGTGGAGAGGGTTGGACCTTCACTTAATCTCAATCTAATACTACATTTTTCTCTCAAGGTTCCTTTCTTTCTTCCCCTCATACTCTTTTCCAACGCCACTCACAAACTACACCAATCATGTTTCCAACTTAGTTAGTATTCTACATAAAGTGTAAGTGACGATTGTAAGGTTTTCTCCGCCGAGAAGGGATGTTGTTGATCTAGTGAAGTAACTCTCGAGTTGGGTACTCGAGGAGTGGAGTAGGGCGGAGAGGAGATCCGTGACCGAACCACTATAAATCCTCGTGTTCGGTTTGCACTTTCCTTTTACTTATTGCTTTACTTTAATGTTTGCATTATGTGATTATTTGTGTTGTGACTTGTTGATTGTACTTGTGTGATAACATGTTTTAAGTTATGTTAGTCATAAACTACAAGTAACATCTTTCATATTAGAACAAGCTAAAAATGGACATTTGATACAATAAGTTTAAAGTTTTTAAACGGTAAACTATTCAACCCCCTTCTAGTTTTCCACATGCATGTAGAGATTATGAGCTGGAGCAGCTTGATGTAAAGATGACATTTTTACATGGGAATCTTGAAGAAGTGATCTACATGAGGCAGCCACCGGGTTATGAACAAGGTAACAAGGTATGTTTGTTAAAGAAATCCCTTTATGGTTTGAAGCAGTCACCTAGGCAATGGTATAAGAGGTTTGATAAGTACATGCTGAGCAACGGGTTCAAGCGTAGCAGTTACAACAGCTGCGTATATTACAGGAGTTATGCACCAGGTGAGTATTTCTATCTACTGTTATATGTAGACGATATGCTGATTGCTTGTAAAAGCAAGGCTGAGATTGGGTCTATCAAGTCTTTGCTTAAAAAGTAGTTTGACATGAAAGAGCTCGGGGAAGCAAAGAAGATTCTTGGTATGGAGATCGTCAAGGATCGGAGTCACAAGATTCTGCGGTTGTCACAATCCGGGTACGTTTCTAAGATTTTAAATAATTATAGAATAGACAATGGGAAATCGGTTAAGATGCCATTGGGTGGGCACTTCAAGCTGTCGTTGAAGGATTGTCCGGTTAGGGATTGTGATGTTGAAAGGATGAGTAGGGTGCCATATGCAAATGCGGTTGGGAGCTTAATGTACTTGATGGTGTGCATGAGGCCAGACATAGCGTATGCGGTAAGTGTTGTTAGTAGATATTTGGCGAATCCAGGTAAAAAGTATTGGGAAGCAGTGAAGTGGATTTTGAAATATTTGCGGGGTACTGCAAACGTGGGTTTGGTGTATGGGACAGATCGTAGCAACCATGTGGACGTAACAGGTTTTGTTGATTCAGACTACGCTAAGGATCCGGATAAAGGTAGGTCAATTACGGGTTACGCGTTTTTAGTACAGGGATGTGTTGTAAGGTGGAAGGCAACGCTACAACACGTGGTGGCTCTTTCAACTACAGAGGCAGAGTATATGGCCCTTACGGAGGCTGTGAAGGAAGCTATTTGGCTAAGGGGACTCTTGGAAGAGTTGGGCGTGGAGCTTAACACTGTGGCAGTTAATTGTGATAATCAGGGCGCGATTCACTTATCGCGGAATCATGTTTTTCATGAAAGGACTAAGCACATCAATGTGCGTTACCACTTTATCAGAGAGGTCTTGGAAGCAAAGACGGTTGAAGTTCTGAAGGTGGGTACTGAACACAATGCTGCAGATGCCTTGGCAAAGGTGGTACCTGGACGGAAGTTACAACACTGCTTGGAGTTGTTGAAGGTCGGTATAGGCTAACATAAAGCCTAAGGCGGAAATTGTTATATTTAGTCTTTATTTAGCTTCTATTTATGTCTAAGGTGTTAAGTGTCCGTTTTGTATTCTTAGTCATGTAGTAGTCGGTTGATTGGCATGTGTTCCAGCCCAACCCGTTTCTTGTTATCACAGCCGACATAGGACTCTTGTAGAGTCGGTTTTACCTCCCCCTCATCTCTATAAAAGGAGGTGAGGGGGGGGGGGGACGAGTGATGGACGTTCATTCTTTCAATACTAATCAAGAATCGATTAGGGATACTTACTTGTGCTCGATATTATGTTTCTGTCAATACAAAAGCTGTTGGTGTGTGGTTGTGTTCAACGATCGGGGTTCATTCTGTGCTAGTAATCAGGTTGTAGGTTGTCGATTCCTACAAAGTTTTATTGAACAATTGTATGTAAATAGTCTGTTACGGAAATACCGCCATCACCTTCTGTTTAAACCAAGCTTATTGACATCAACAAAGAAGTTAGGGGGTGTTTGTTTTGGCTTATATTGCCGGCTTATGGCTTATTTAGTTTGGGCTTATGTTTTGTAAGCTCAATTTTTATGGCTTATTTTAAAACTTTTCGGTTTACATAAGTTTATTATGTCATTTTAAATTTATATAAGCCAAAAAGTTTTTAAAAAAGCCACAACAAGTGATCTTATGAAACATAAGCCCAAAACCAAATAAGCTAGAAGCTGAAACAAACACCTCCTAAAAAGGAAAAAAAATAACAAGTTAGTTTTTGGTTTAGGATACCTGATGAGTGTGTAAATACTCATCATTTTTACCATTTCTGAGCTGCCAAAACATCCAAAAATACTCAATAATGAATCAAAATAGTGAAAATATCCCAGGAAAGTGTTTTACATGTCTCAAATGCAAAAATACCAAAAACAGATGAAAAACGCACAAAGTTTGCATAATTGGCAGTTTCAGTCCCCCAACTTTCAAAAGTTATCAAATCTAGTCCCTGGTCATTCTAAAAACTTGAAAAAGTCACCAAAGGTCCTTAGAAATCAAAAAGTTACATAAATAGTCCTTTGGTGAAAAGTTTCACAAAATGTCAAGTTTAGTCCCTGAACTTTGAAAATTGTCAAAAATGGTCCCTGGGATATAAAAAACTTTGAGAAAATAAATTTTGTTCCTTGTGTTACTCATATTTGGCAAGAATGGTCCTTGGATGGGAATTTTGGAAAAGTTTCATGATTGGTCCCTGGAATTACAAGGTTTGGCAGAAATAGTCCCTGGAAGGGTAAAATTGGAAAAAATCATTTGGAACCCTCACACTATTCACCATTGGCACTTTTTAACCCTTATGAATATTTTGAAAAGTTGCCAAGATTAACCCTTCATAAAATCAGAAATTACAAAAATAGTCCTTGTGTAAATAAAACCAAACCGGATCCAATACCTAAACTAATACTACCACTAGTCCAATCCCTAAGCCTAGCCCACTCCCCATTTTTATTTTGGGCCCAAGATACCACCAGTCCAAACCTTAGCCCACCCAATCCCACAAAACCATTTTAAATAATCCTACGGTCAAACCTCAGTTGACCCGTCCCCTTCCCTCCTCAACACCACCACTTGCTCAGCCTCCCTTCTCCACCAATCACAAGCCATGACCCCCCACAATTAATGCCACCACCTCCCTATACCTACCCTTTCACACCACAATTAATGCTGCCCCCCCCCCATTGCGTGTATCAGAGCCTAATTGCAAATGATGCTTTTCCCGCCAAAAATACGTGGAGGCCTGAGAGTGGACCAAAGTTATCAGAGAGAGGTGGGATTTGATCAGAGGGCATCTGGGAACCCTAATTTGGAGCTATAAATAGAAGAGGAAGCACAAGGAAGAGTTAGTTAGTTAATTTAGTTTTATGTATTTCGTTTAAATGCAATTTCAATTATTTGTATAACTTAAAGCTTTTAAGCAGTGTTTTAATCATCTTTCATGTATTGTAATCCCTTTTGATCAATAAATTTCAAGTTTCCTTAACTGTTTCATCTATTGCAAGTTTATTTCAAAATTTCAATAAGCTGTTTAGTTAATGATAGTTAGTGTGTAATGTACTGGACTCCTAGGCTCACATAAGCTCCCTTATAGCTTATATAAGCTATTAGTAATAATTAAAATCAGTTTAGTAATCAAAAGCTCAAAATATCAAAAAGTCAAGAAAAGTCAAAGGGTTCACCATCATGGTTATCAAAGCTGGAGCAGGGTGTATCTTGGATGGCCTTGGGTTAGAATCCCATGGGGGATGTTAGGAAAGGATTTCTGGTCCTTGGTTCATGATTACAGCAGATGTGCAAAAGTTTGTAAGCAATTCCTTTGTGATCCAATTTTACATTTAGAGTGCTCAATAGTAGTTCTAGGTTGCTCATTTTACTTTCTTATTACTTAATTAATAGTTTCTGATCAATAGATTAGCTTTAAATCTTTAGCATACTTGTCTCATTAAAAATCTGTTTCTATAAGTAGTGTTTGGATTTGTGTGTTTCTGAGTATTTAACTTGGTACTTGTCATTATTTATTGCTCGCTTAGGTTTCTTAGTGTCACATGAGCTCAGAACAACAATAAAACACAAGCTGTGTTCATCAAAAAGTCAAAATCCTAGAAACAGCTCTATTACACCCTCTTTGATTGGTTAAAGTGTGGCTCAGTCCCCATTTCCAATCACATTTGAGTGGTTTAGGGTAATTTGGGCTTAAACCATCTTAAAACATCATAATCAAGTAGAAAATTAGGATTAAAGTTCATCTTAGTCAACTGTAGGTATTAATCAAAAAGTCAAAATTACCATTCCTCAGATTTTTGCAAAAACTCCAAGAATATTTGTGATTTGTGTACTTGGATTGAGGGGCTGAAATTTGTTGTAATCATACATTATCACCTCAACTTTTAAGTCCTCAATTGGTTTTATTTTTGCAAATTTTCTATAAGCTTCTACAAGCTTTGAAAGTAAGCTGCAGGGCAAGGTTGTGCCCTGCTCACATCAGACCTACACCACACCACCACCTTAAGTGGTGGCTGCAGCCCACCACAGTGGTCCCTACACCTAGGACTTGGGTTCTCCCAACCCCCTCCTACCAGGGAACAACCATTGACCACTTGTTTGACCTAAGCCTCAGTGGACCCCACCTGGAAATAGCCATAAAGACTGTCCCATTTCTGAGTTCAATTTCAAGTTGCAAAAGTGCTTATTTGGTTTTTACTAGCTTAATTGAGATCAAGAGTTGTTGTTTCTGGCTTATTTGTGATTGTCAAGTTTGTTGGTACCCATTTTTACCATTGTGGACCCCACCCAAAGCCGTTTGACCTCATTTGACCACACAGTCAACACAAGTCAACTGTGTAAGCCAAGGGGGTGCTTATAGCTTATTTATAAGCTATCTTGAAAAGTGTTTTCACAAAAGTTTGTTATTTTAAGTTATAAAATAGTTCTGTAAAAGAAAAATCCAAAAAATCCAAAGTTAAAATAAGTGATAGTTTCTATTTAATTCAATTTAAATTTAATTTTCATTCTTAGATTTTTAATTAAGTCACTAGTGTTTTTATATTTTTATTAAATACCTTATATAGTAAAGTAATTTTGATAATTTTTTCAGATTTTTATTTTGTCATTTAGTGCTAATTAGATTTAATTTTAGTTTTCTTTATTATTAATTAATATTAATTATTAAATAGCTTATTTAGTTTTTATAAGGTTAAACTTAGTTTTTATAATTTTCCTAGCTCTAATATAGTCTAATAAGTTTTTAGAAATTATATTTTGAGATTCTACTGTTCATTTTCTATTTTTCTTATTTTATTTGTTTAAAATAGACTTAAGTTAATTAAAAGGTAATTAATTAGTTGTTTAGTCTTAAAACATAATTTTTAGAGTTTTTATAATTTTGTAGGATTCCTGTGATGGTTAAGTAATTTTATAAATTTTCTGGTAATTTTCTAAGTTAATTTAGTATTAATATTAATTAAAAGTAGTTTAATTAGTTTAATTAAGTTAAATAGTTTTCAATTTATAAAAAACTCACAAAAAGACAAAAACATTTATTTTTATTTTTTATACTTTCTTCAAGTTCTAATTTAGGTTTAGAAAATATTTTTGCAACTTTTTAGTTTAATTTGTAATAGTTATAATTTTTAGTTAAATTAAATTAGATTTTAATCTAGATTTTAATTAGTTTAATTAATTAAATAGTATTTAAATAATATTTTAATCATTTTCATAATTTCATTTTTTCATTTTAAATTTTAAGTTTTAAAAAGTGTCAAAAACACCCCCTGTAGTTTGTTAAATACCAAAATCCCACTTTTCCAGTCCGTTACGTGATCTTAATTGTGAATTTGTGCATATATCTGGTATCTGATTTTTGTGAATATTATATCTGTGTACAAATACCATCATAACAGTAGCAATACCAATCCCACATCATCTGGCTACTGTCCTCAGTGCCACTTTCTCATAAACGATTCCAAAAGCACCATTTCAATCTCGCTGGGACTTTAACGACCCGGGGAAACGCTACACTATCCACGGAGTATTGGCTTGATTAGTTTGACTTTTACGGTTGACCATTCACAAGTGGTTGACTAATAAGAGTTAGCTAGTTCAGACCCAATCAATACCTAATCGATGTCAATGGTTAATTATCTGTGAATACACTCCGGATAATATGTGCCCATACCACTAAAGAAATAATATAAGGAAAGCAAAAATCACGAATACTTGATTTACTTGGTCCGTCTGATTATTATAATCCATCTGCATCCATGGCCAAACCAGCCGGTCTATTTAACTGATACGTAGTATGAGATTAGGGTCTATAATTACGCCACGAGTCCACGATAGCTAAGCCATTGGACATCAATATTCTGGCAACTTAAAATTCATATTATTATGTTATTACGAACCACAAATAATTTTTTGTCAATAACAACTCTTCCAAATTACTACGTAAAACGGAAAAAAACTGCTACTGATGTACTAATTACGAACAAACATCCACTCAATCTCAAGGTCAATGAGCACATAATCATTAATCAATATTACAAAAATCAATACATAATTACCTGACATATATATAAAAAAACATCTTAAACAACTAAGTTTCAGGTCCTAAAATCCCATTAACAACAGAAGTAGCAACCAAAACGCCAACAACCTCAGCACCAACAACAACACCAGCTTGCACCAACCCACCACCACTTCCTAACTCAAAACTAACCTCACTCTCAATCTCCTTCTCAGCACTCTCAATAGCTTCAACACTCTTTTCAGCAGACTCTATCCCTTCTTTCACTATCTCCTCAGCTTCCTCTTCCACTTTCTCAATCTTCTTTCTTAGCCCAAAAAGTCCTATATCTGCTGCATATGATGGTGCTTGCACTGCTGTTAATGCTGTACCTGTTGTCATGAGAAAAAGGAGTTGTCTGCGGTTAGGGGTGGTGATATGGACTGAGGGTGGTTTTGTGCATGGCAGTGTGGTGGTTGTGGGAGCTGAGGGACGGTTGGAGATGGGGTTTTGGAGGAGGTTGGTGAGTGTGGAAGACATGGCTGGTGAGTGATGTTTTTTTGCAAGGAAAGTGATCACGATTGAAGGGACATTATTTGTGGTCATGTAAGGTAGTTTGATGAGATGAGCTAATTGGTTAATTACGGTTGAACCCTTCAAATAAAAGTGTTGCCGTGGCATAATATTATTCGTTCAATATTTATTATTATTACTAGCAAGGTTCCCGCGCGCTTCAGCTGTGGGCACCATGTAATTTAATTTTTACGGCTAATAATATATTTTATTTGTACGTTTTTTGGCAATAGCTTTACTGATTAGTTTTTTATAGCAAAAGTTTGATTAAATTTTGCTTAGTTTGTATTATTTTATTTATTATTTATTATTATTATTATTTTTTTTTGTTTAGTAGTTTGCTTGGTTTTACAATATGTGAACATATTTTAGTTTATTTTTTTCTTTTTGACAATAAATTTACGGATATCAAAAATTTCGTTTAGCTCGTGTCCGTTTGGGCTCGAGTCCGTTTGACCCGTGCCCGTTCGGGCTCGAGCCCATTTGGCCCATTGCCAGTTCGGGCTTGAATATTTGTATAATATGCTTTATTATTTGTATTAGTGACATTTAATGCAGGAATTGTGTTTAAGTTGGTTGTACAATATGCTTGATAATTTGTATTTCTTATGTAAGTGGTGTTTTAATAAGTGCATTAATTATATTTATTGACCATTTAATTAATTGTATTTAATGTACATAATAATTTATTTTTTGTATTTAATGTTAGTATTAATTTTATGTTAGAACTAAATATGAGGGGAATTTCTATAAGTAGCATTAGTTGTTGTACTTATAGCTTTAGAAGTTGTATTGCTTAATTTTAAGTATTTCTATTAATAGTAGACCTTCCTCCATTATAAGATAGTTAGATATTATTATTATTATTATTATTATTATTATTATTATTATTATTATTATTATTATTATTATTATTATTATTATTTTTATTTTTTATTATTTTTTTTTTTTTGAAACTAATAAATTTTAATCTAGATACAATATTCTCTAAAAATGCAATTAACCAATATTCGCTATCTATTTTTTTTTATCAAAACAAATAAAATAAACTTTAATCATTTTTTTAAAATTAAATATCTCGTAAACTATTAATCGTTACACAAAACGAATCATATCATCGCAACAATAATTAAATCATCTTTCTATAAAATGCACTTCTATATATTTTCGACGAACTTTATTTTTGATTTTTTTTCGTTGAAAATATATCAAAGTACCCGTTTACTGAAAGATAAAAAATACACGACACGATGGGGTTTTTTTTTTTTTTTTTTTTTTTTTCACTTGACGATTTACCGTTTGCAAGATATTTTATTTTTAAAAAAGAGGTAAAAAAAGTTTTTTTTTTTTTTTTTTTTTTTTTTTTTCTTTTTTAGTTATTATTTTGATGAAAAAATGAATGGTTAAAATTGGTTATTTATATCTTTGAATAATTTTGGTTTTACACATTGATCTCAACTCATATGAAACCTAGGTTGTGCTATTTGTTTTTGTAATGGTTTGAGTTTTGGTCCTTGATAGGGGTGATAAATTTACAATTAGGTACGGAAAATTTGATGATTTTGAGTTGTGTATAAACGTTATTAGTCAAACAGTCAAATGGTAATTAATCATTTGGCGACCTCAAACCAATTAACTCATGAGGTGCGATCCCCTACAAAGGGACTAAAAATACAAAGTTTACAAAGATTAGAAAGCCACTCACCATGTGACAAGTGTCCACCACCCACTCCCTCCATTTTTTCCTTTTAAATTCGGTTATGGGGCATTTTGGTCATTTTAACCCGTTTCTTTATTCTACCCTATAACTTCAAACGGAAATATCTTTCAAACGACAAACTTTTACGAAAAACCGATTTCACCATAATTTTTAAAATTTAATCCTCTTTAATTTGGTATAAATCTTGTTAAATATTTCAAACTTTTTTTTTTTTACATATAAAGTGGGTCTTGATTTTCTTATTTTTTTGTCATTTTCGGCCTTATTTTTATCCCTCATAAATGTCGAATCGTTAAAAACTTAAAACATGAAAGCTATAGATTTTTGTTCACTCTTTACACAGGTTTTTGAATCACTCAAATCCGATCTCATATGAGTAAGATAACACGTTAAAAATGGTGTTTAACTCATATTTGTTGCACACAATGTGTTTGATGAAATGTCTAGCTTATATATTTTGTGTTAAAATTGAGCTAAATACACTAATTTTTGTTTCTCAATGCATTATTAATCATTTTATTAATGTAAGACTCAAAAAGTAAAGTTTTTTAATCATTATATTTTTAAAATATACATTTAGTTTATCAGTTAGGTTATTAGGTTCATTAGTTAGGTTACTTTGATTCATCAGTTTTTATGGTAACATTTTTGACTAATTGATGAACTTAAACACATAACACATGACAAATCATTATAAGTTCATCAATTAGTCAATAACTGATAAACAAACAGATGAACCTAAAATTAATGAACCTAACTGATGAACCTATAATTATAGGTTCATCAGTTAGTCAATAACTGATAAACTAACTGATGAACCTATAATTAAAGAACCAAAAAATCAATGAACCTAACTGATGAACCTATAATTAGTCAATAACTGATGAACCTATAATTATAGGTTCATCAGTTAGTCAATAACTGATGAACCCAAACATTTGATCAAATTTGATGAACCTGAAATTGATGAACCAAAGTAACTGATGAACAAAATGTCTAACTGATAAACCTATAACCTATAACTTAACTTATGAACAAAACATAACCTAACTGATGAACCTAATAACCTAACTGATAAACTAAATGTATATTTTAAAAATATAATGATTAAAAAACATCACTTTTTGAATGTTACATTAATAAAATTATTAATAATGCGTTGTGGGACAAAAATAAGTGCATTTAACTCGATTTTAAGACAAAAAATCTAAGCTAAACATTTCATCAAACACGTTGTGTGCAACAAATATGACTAAAACGTCATCTTTAACGTGCGATATCTCACTCATATCATATCGGATTTGAGTGATTGAAATTTCTGGGTAAAGAGTGAATCAAAATCTACAACTTTCATGTTTTTAGTATATTATGATTCGGCAATTTTTAAGGTAAAAAATAGGGTCGAAAATAGCAAAAATATCAAGAAAATCATGACCCAATAAATATGTCAAAAAAAATATTTCGAAAAAATTAAAAAGATTTATACCAAATTAAAGAGAATCAAATTTTAGAAATTATAGTGAAATCGGTTTTTTCTAAAAGTTGTCGTTTAAGAGATATATGCGTTTGAAAATTGAGGTGGAAAAGAAAAAACGGGTTAAAAGACCAAATTACCCATGGGCGGATTTTATGTATAATTTAGAGTAGGAGACACGTGTCACACTATGAATGACTTTGTACACTTTGTAATTTTTCTTACTTTGTAAGGGATCCGTATTCGTTAAGTCATTCGACTTACATGTGAAAGTCAAACTTTGTAAAATTATGATTAAAAATGTAGATATGATTTGAACAAGTGAACTGGGTATTATGCAATGCCTTCTTTACCATTGGGCTAACAATGTAAGGAAGACGAGTCTATAGTTCTAACCTATTTAATAAAAGAACCAACTTGTCTAACCTATTTCATTCTCAATAATTAGACTAACCTAGCCAGCCAATTAAACTGTTTGCATTCAGCCAAACCATTCAACGTTGTAACTAGGAAAAATATATAATTTAAGCTTACATCTCAATCACAATGTATTAATACAATGTCGGACCAAATTTCAAGCCATTTGGCCTGTAAATTAAACGAGTTATGTGGGTTAAACACGTCTGACATATTCTCAACAAGATTAAGTAATCGATTGACTTAGTTGGTGTAATGCTAACCCGCTAACATGAACTAAGAATCCAGAAAAATTGTTAAATAAACATTCTACACATGTCAAACTATAAGAGCGTTGGGTACAGTGATGCCGTCGGGTGGTGCTATGGGCAAAAGTTGTGCCATTTCAGCACTTTTTGTATAACGCCACAATCCACTACAACCCCAAAAACACCACTTTCTGATGCAAAAGTGGTGTCATGTGTCCACACATAACCTACTAAAACACAAATACAAAATAAATAAATAAATGGCATGAGCTTGTATTTATCAGCCGAGGCACTAATGGCTGAGGCTTAGTAGGGTGTTCATGCCGTCGTTGTGAGCTGGTGGGATGGCGCCACCTTACCAACCTATTGTACCCTAGGCTATTATTGTGTACAAAAGAAAACAGATGTCGAATATAGGTGCAAACTTAGGCCGCATGTAATAGGTATGAAGAGTCACCCTCCACTTCACCATATCACTCGTAAGACCATTGTGGGGCTATTAGGTCATGCGTCACCAAGCCCAAAAAGAGGGTAAATGTGACTCTCCTCACCACTCGGATATTATGCAAAATATGGTCTCCATGATGTTTTTATTATTATTATTTGATTTGTGAGTATGTGTGGTGTATTTTGTGAGGTATGTTTATATAAAGTGGGTACTTTAAATGAAATGTGGGGGGAGTGGTGACCGTTGTGGGTGAAAGGTGAATGGAATGGTGATGTGCTAAATAGTGATGTAACGCCAAAGTAGAAGGTGAGTAATATGCGGTCTTAGGGGGGTTAGTAGTATTTAATATTATAGATTATACATTAAAAAAGTACGTAGGCCATTTCAAACCACACACTTTGTATTTGAAGAGGATTAAAATATCTTTCCATAACATTAATCCTTCAAAAATTATCCAATCTAATCGTGAACTCCAAATATGGAATATCTAGTGCAAAGTTTGAAAGATATCTAATATATTCTATAGAAAAACTAATTTACCTATAATTCATTTACCGTACAAACGTTGTCATTTAACAAGGCCAAAAAATGATGTCCTTCGCCCAAAAACAATGTCATGTAACAAGGTTTGCCCAAAAAACGACATCGTTAACGTTTTGTAACACTTTTTAATATTTTTTTTATTATTATTATTTTTTGTAATGGGACAACAACTCTTTCGTTTGACACTTCCACCCAACCATTTATCACTTTCTTTTCTCTTTCTAGATGTCACAAACCGACCCAACGATTTTAGAAGATTTGAACTGAATAATAGAGATGAAGATTTGTGAGAACCCACTCAAAGCCAAGATGATTTTTTTTCTTTAATGTTTCACATTAACATGCAAAACAGTATTAATGAAGTAATAAATGTAATCAAAACACAAGCCTGAGCTGCCTATCGATTTAGTAACAAATCAAAACATCATATAATCATAAAACATGGCTAATACTTATAGTTATTAGCCTGTAATCTTAGTCATAATACAAAATAACATGTTCTGAAAGATTCAAGTATAAATCAAAAGAGAAAAATACACTAACCGAACGATTATAGAGTACTATAACGAATTAAGGAAATTCTCCTATGTAATTATGCACTAGCAGGACCTTCTTGGTCTTCTTTATGTCTCTGGTTCGTACTTTATGCACTAGCAGGACCTTCTTGGTCTTCTTTATGTCTCTGGTTCGTACTTGGTGGTTATCTCCTCGTTCGCCTCTTAAAAAACGTCCGCAGGTCTTCTATTTATACATTTTGGAAACAGGGTCAATACGGCGTATCAGGTTATCTGATACGGCGTATCTAGGTAGCTTCGAGTGGGGTCCAAGATTATCATATTCTAGAATATTCGTACACTGCCTTTCTGATACGGCGTATCACATAAGTTCATACGGCGTATCAGGTCTTCAATATCTCGGAATTCTGGTGAAGTCTTTTTTTTTTGGGTAAAAGGGACGATTCCCCGGTAAAATATATTAATAACCCAAAAGTTCCGATAAGACCAATGGAATGTGACTGAGTGTCACATTAACCTCAAGCCATAGCTTGAACAACCTCTAATCATATGACATGCCATATGATAACTAAACTATTACATAGCCAATAACACCAATATGAAAGAACCACCTAATGGTGCATAAACAACAATAATTACACATAAATGATTATTTGAAAACCGCTTCAGGAATATCCCAAAGCCTTGCCAATCTTTCACCATTCTTGGACTTCTTTAGTTTGCAAGAGAGAAGCTTCAGCCGCACGGAGGACTTTATGCATTCAACAATCTGATCCGGGCTGCGTTTACCTTTCTTAAATAATCTCCAATTCCGCTCTTGCCATGCATAATATGTAGCAGCAACAACAACAAGCTTCGCCACCACGCTATTTGTAGTACGCCTCTTCATAATAGGCATTAAGGACTGAATTATGTCAAAAACATTGGTCGTATAATGCTCAAGACCTGCACAATCTGTAACCCTATCCCAAATCCCTTTAGCAAACGGACATTCAAAAAAGAGCTGATCGTGAGAATCTGGGGAAGTCTTTGAGGTAGGTACAGCGTATCTTCAGGATGTGATGCGCCGTATCTGGGGTAAAACAAACCAGATCTTCTCGTTGACTAAAGTTTCATATACGTCGTATGAGAGAAATCGATACGGTGTTTCCTTCAAATTCACGCAATGGTCTTTATATTCATCTAAGTCTTGTTATGTGGCGTATCTATCTATAATGATACGGCGTATTCTTTGTCAGTTCAGTAGACTTTTCTAACTTGATCAATTTTGCTCCAATTTACGTCCAAAATAGCTAACTTTTATCAATTACTTGTAAATAACTGAAATATGAACATTTAAGCGATTAAGTACCAATTCTTATACATAATGATATAAAACAAGCAATATACATAGGATAAATGATGTTAATAATATGCACTTATTTAATGTTATCATTGTTCTGTTTGGGGCACCTGTAGAAACTAGAGGGGGGTTTGAATAGTTTCACCGTTTTAATTGTGTTTTTAAAATCTTTTTCAAGTTTTTTTTCAAAGACTTTTAGATTCGAAATTTATGTGATATCAACACAACAATATATAAACACAAAGAATATAAACAATAATAACAAAGAAAGAAGTATAGAAGAGTAAAGAGAAGAAACAATCAAACCAAGGCACGAAGATTTATAGTGATTCGGCTTCGAAGCTCTATCTTCGCCCTACTCCACTCTGATGAGGCGAAAAATGAACCGTTTTTAGGGGGTCAATTAAGCCCAGAATTGAATTTATTTGATCAAATATTGCCCTAAATCGTTCCTTTTGTGATTTTAGGTACTTTGGGAGTGAATTCTGGAAAAGGAAGTATTTTGGACGTTTTTGGAGCATAAAAGTGAAGAAAACGGCAAAGACTTAATTTTCCATGCTGAGAACAGTACCTGACGGCGTCAAGAAGGAAATTGTGAAGGCGTCAGGAGTAAAATCCATGACGACCCAGTGAAAACCTGAAGGCGTCAAGAGTTAAATTGGTGACGGCCTGAAGATGGAATACACGTGACGGCGTCAAATCTAGATCTAGGCAGTCCGAGGAGTTTATTGGCGGCGAGATGACGGCGTCAGACATTTACTCTTGACACCGTCACCTCACAAAATCTATATATACTTTTCTATTTTTCATTCATTAAGGGAGGAACTTGTGTGGAGAATACTAGGGTCGAACCTAATAAACCCTAGGTCGTTTGTAACAGTATTTTCAAGGGTTTTTACCCCTTGAAACCTTTCATGTTCAATTAAGATAAGTCCTCTTTTAATTCAATCAATATGTCTATGTGTTGTTTGAATATATCTTATGCTTGTCTTGATTTCAACATGCTAGGCTAGATCTTTCATGTGTTTGCTTAGATGTAATGAAACCTAGATGTTGATTAAAGGTTGATTGCTTGTTTATAGTTGTATTGGATGAATGATTTCAATGTTAGGCTTAAGAAAACTGGCAGATTTCCATTGTGTAACTTGCTTGAACGTCTTAAGAAACATGAACCGATGTGTACTAGGTTTTTATGATTGTATTTAATGCATGAGCGAATTCTAGTGATCCCATGTTAGGAGCTTCTTAGCCGGCTCGACATAGGAGTGAAGTAGGAGCTTATAGGATTGGGGAAGTAAGTACGCCACCCCATGAATGGTATTAAGGAATACAATCCGTCATCCACGCAACTGTAACAAGTAATTAACCTGTAAAAGATATCTAGGGAGTAGTGAAACCTAAGTAAACACAATTCTCCCATATATTGCTCACACCACTAGTATAATTTAGTTTATTTTAATTTTTAGTATTTTATTTTGATTGCATCTTAGTTATTGGGTTAGTTGACTAGCAACTAATTCCGCCCAACTCCTTCAAAACCGAGATTTTATTTGCTTTTATAAAACATAAAAAATACAAAAAGAATCATCCCTCATCTCTAGACCTAGTTTTTAGGTTTTCTAATCCTAGCGACACTATTCCTAAGTTGAACGATCAATCCCCCGGTACTTGTCACTATACTATACTACATCAATCAGGTACACTGCCTGGTGGGGGTTGTAAGCTTCTCGAGATCCCTCGAGAGGTAAAGCCTGGTGCAATTCCCACGCATCAAGTTTTTGGCGCCGTTGCCGGGGAATAGTTATTGTCTAGGTTAGAATTTCTTTTTATTAGGTCTACTTGCTAGATTCCTTTCAAGTAAGATTTTATTTTTATTTTTAGGTTTTCTTTAGTCTATCTTATTTCTTCGTGCTTTTGTTCGTAACTCTTTACCATTAGACATCGTGGAAGATGGTAACATCTTTGAACCCATCATCCCACCACAACAAGACCACCTACAAAGCCCACCTACAAAGCCCACCACTAGCTAACCTACCTCTTAGGCCCCGAACCCTAGGAGAGTACTCCTGACCTAGCCACCAAGGCTATTGAAACACCATTGAGCTCACCCAAGGAGCCAATGTGTCTCCCTTGCGATCCTACACCATCCGGTTGGTGCAAAGCGGATGTGCATTCCATGGACTTCGTTCCGAAGATCCAAATCAACATCTCAAGGACTTCCTTAAAATTGTAGATTCTATAGACCTTGATGCTACAACTAGAGAGTCAACCCGATTACGCCTATTCCAATTCTCTCTACGTGATCAAGCTAGTCAATGGCTTGAACGTTTACCCGAGGGATCCATCACCTCATGGGATGATCTCACCACTCATTTCCTTGCTCAATTTTTCCGACCGGGGAGAACTACCAAGCTTAGGAATGATATCTTGATGTTCCAACAACGTCAAGGTGAAACTCTATATGAAGCATGAACTCGTTTCAAGGACTTACTCCAAAAAGTCCCTCATCATGGCATAGATCTTTGGCTCCAAGTCCAAATCTTCTATGACCATATCGATCTCTCCATGAGGCGAACCATTGACCAATCGGCCGGTGGTAAGCTACGTGATCTAAGTGCGGAAGAATCATGGGAACTCATAGATGATCTTGCTCTCTATGACAACGAATGTTGGAATGATCCCCGTGATTTGAACAAAACGGTCAAGGCAATATCTTTGCCTTCGAACAATTCTAGCACTCCCGACCGTAGGATCATGGAACTTGAAGGTCGAGTCAAGTTTCTCATGAAGTCTTACGAAGCTCCCAAGCATTCAAGCCAAGTGAACAAAATCGCTTCTTCCTGTAAATTGTGTAATGGTCCTCATGAAACTCATAACTGCATGGAGCTTCCAAAACGCGCTTATAACGAATTCACATTGTCACACGTTGGTCGAGGTCCTCGGAACTTTGATGAGGCCTATGAGGCATGGAAGGATAAACCTAATTTTAGAAGGTACCAAACACGGAGCGTATCCTTCAATGACTCCTCCCCACTCGAATGGTCCGAGCATTTTCCACCACGGAGCACTCCTAGGCAAAGCTGTGAAGATGCCTTACGAAAGTTCATTCTATCTCAAGAATTACAGCTCTCTACGCTCGAGGCTAAGTTTAGACAACAGCAAGCCGATTGATGAGTGCTCAAACACTCATCGTTTTTGATATATTTAAATTGCCAAAACGCACAAAAACAATCAAAAAGATATCAAAATACTTAAATTATCCTAGGGATTGTGTTTTATGTGTTTTAAAAGCAAAATGTGCAAAAACAAAGAAAAAACGTACAAAGTTTGCAGTATTGGCAGTTTCAGTCCCCCAAGTTTCAAAACTTGTCAATTTTAGTCCCTATGCATTTATTTTTAAGGAAAAGTCAACCCAAGGTCTTAAAAGTCAAATAATCACAAAATATTATAATTGGGTTGCAAGTTTTAAAAAAATTACATAATTAGTCCCTGAAAATCCAAAAATGGCAAAAGTAGTCCCTGGGATTTTTGAAATTTTGAATATGTGGAAAAATGCAAATTTGGTCCTTGGATTACTAGCACTTGGCAACAATTGATCCTTTGAATATGTGGAAAAATGCAAATTTGGTCCTTGGATTACTAGCACTTGGCAACAACGGATCACTCGGCTTTGAAGTACCTTTTTTCAAAACAAGATGCAAAGCCGAGATTTCTTCGTTGGGTTCTCCTCCTTCAGGAATTTGATATCATTATTCGTGATAAAAAAGGAGCTGAGAACCTAGCTGCTGATCATCTCTCCCGTCTTGAAAACCCTTACCAAAATGCTTTCGAGAAAAAGGAAATAAATGAAACATTTCCTCTCGAAACCCTCAATGCGGTTTCATTTCGTGGAGACTCGATTACCCCATGGTTTGCCGACTTTGCAAACTATCTTGCGGGTAACTTCATTGTGAAAGGGATGTCGTCCCAACAAAAAAATAAATTTTTCAAAGACGTAAAACATTACTTTTGGGACGACCCCTACTTGTTCAAGATATGCGCGGATCAAGTCATCCGGCGGTGTGTGTATGGTTAGGAAGCCGCTGAAATTTTAAAGGCTTGCCATGCTGGTCCCACGGGGGGCCACCACAATCCCAACTACACTGCCAAAAAGGTGTTTGATTCCGGCTTTTATTGGCCCTCGATCTACAAGGATGCCCAAGAATTGGTCAAGTCCTGTGACGCTTGTCAGCGCCACGGGAATATTTCACAAAGAAATGAAATGCCTCAGAATGCAATTCAAGTTTGTGAAATTTTTGATATCTGGGGCATCGACTTTATGGGGCCATTTCCATCCTCTCACGGCAACAAATACATACTCGTGGCAGTTGACTACTTGTCAAAATGGGTTGAAGCAAAAGCTTTACCCACAAATGATGCCCGAGTAGTTGTGAAATTTTTAAAAGCTCTCTTTGCCCGATTCGGAACTCCACGTGCTATTATTAGTGATCGTGGTACGCACTTCTGTAATGACAAATTTGACAAAGTCATGCAAAAATACGGTGTGACTCACCGTCTTTCCACTGCATACCACCCTCAAACAAGTGGACAAGTCGAAGTGTCCAATCGGGGCATTAAAAGAATATTGGAGAGAACTGTAGGTGAGAATCGTGCATCATGGTCGGACAAATTAGATGATGCACTTTGGGCTTTCCGTACGGCTTACAAAACACCCATTGGGTGTACGCCTTATAAACTTGTGTACGGGAAAGCGTGCCATCTTCCGATCGAGCTTGAACACAAAGCCTATTGGGCTCTCAAGCATGCCAATTTCGACCTCAAAACGGTGGGTGATCATAGAAAAGTTCAACTAAATGAATTAAACGAACTTCGTGATCAAGCTTACGAGAACTCTTTGATCTATAAAGAAAAGACAAAGAAGATTCATGACTCAAAAATCAAAAACCGCGTTTTCAACGTTGGTGATCGAGTCCTTCTTTTTAATTCTAGACTCAAGATCTTCTCGGGAAAGCTCAAAACCCGATGGACCGGTCCATTCACTATCGCAAAAGTCTATCCTTATGGCACCGTCGAATTATCTCAAAATGACGGTCCTAACTTCAAAGTGAATGGACATCGGTTAAAGCACTACTTTGGAGAGGACATACCATCCATGGTCGTCCCGGATCTCCAAACTTTCCCCAAGGACAATTGAATTCGGGGATAGAGTCAAGCTAGCGACTCAATGACCAAAAACTAGCAACAATACGGGTTTTCACCCGTATCTCTGATTCTTTCTATTTTCTACCACCGAGTGTGGGGGAATGGCCAACCCCCCCCCCCCCCCCCCCCCCCCCGCTGTTTGAAAAAAATGTATATATGTATATAAGTCAAAAAAAAAAAAAAAAAAAAAAAAAAAAAAAGTTGTATATATAGAAATAAAGTGAAAATGGTATGTCCGCAGTTAGATTCGAATCTTGGCTTTTTACGTTCATAGCTTCGGCATAATAGCCGGGACTTTGAATATTGAGGACAATATTCATTTCTAAGTGTGGGGGGGAAATTCTATCGAATTTTATCAAAATATCTTTCAAGTACCCCCGTTTTTGGCCAAAATTTTCAAAATTTTTCACTTTATTTCAAAATTTTTGTGGTAATCAGTCCGCCTTGTCTAAGCGACAAAAGGGATTGGCTAGTCCAGGAGCAAATGGCTCTTGGTAAAGACAACTCAAATCCGTTGACGGCTGGCAATTTGCCCAAAATTGTATGGTTCATCAACTCCCCGAAAACAAATGAGTTGGCTAGCCCGCAAGATTATGGCTTGTGGTAAAGGCCGTGGAAAATCCATAATTGGTAATCAGCTCACCAAGATGTTGACTAGGTCCATCAAGAGTTGGCTAGTCCAGGAGCAAACGGCTCTTGGTAAAGACTTAACAAATCCGTTGAAAGCTGGTGGTTTGCTCAAAATCACACGGTTATCAGGTGTGCCACAGTTCTTACACCTGGCTACTCCAGAAGTGATGGCTTTTGGTAAAGAGTTTAAAATCCATCAAGTTTTCTAAAAAGATTGCTAGGGACTAGCAATAGTTCAGTGTGGGGGATTGATGAGTGCTCAAACACTCATCGTTTTTGATATATTTAAATTGCCAAAACGCACAAAAACAATCAAAAAGATATCAAAATACTTAAATTATCCCAGGGATTGTGTTTTATGTGTTTTAAAAGCAAAATGTGCAAAAACAAAGAAAAAACGTACAAAGTTTGCAGTATTGGCAGTTTCAGTCCCCCAAGTTTCAAAACTTGTCAATTTTAGTCCCTATGCATTTATTTTTAAGGAAAAGTCAACCCAAGGTCTTAAAAGTCAAATAATCACAAAATATTATAATTGGGTTGCAAGTTTTAAAAAAATTACATAATTAGTCCCTGAAAATCCAAAAATGGCAAAAGTAGTCCCTGGGATTTTTGAAATTTTGAATATGTGGAAAAATGCAAATTTGGTCCTTGGATTACTAGCACTTGGCAACAATTGATCCTTTGGAGAACTTTGGGAGTATGGCAACTTCAGCCCTTGAAGTTTGTTAAAATTGCAAAAATGATCCTTTTGTTAACTTTACACCATCCGGACCCTTTTAACACTAAACCCAAAATACCACCCCAACCCAAGCATTGATCTGATCCAGCTACACAACCCAGGCCCAAACTTTAGCCCACCCACTACCCAAAACCGTTTTAAATAATCAACCCCGGTCAAACCCAGCGTTGACCCGTCTTCCCCCCAACACATCCCCTCAAAACCAGGGAATACTTCTCCCCCCTCCTCACCTTTTTCAACTGCCAGCCCCCCCCCCCCCCCCCCACAATTAATACCCCCACCTAACAACTCCACCACCATAAATGCCCTCACCAACACCCACCAATACCACTCAGTATTTCCTATAAGTATTTTGGGCGGGAAAAGTCAATCAATGGCTAGGATGGCTTGAAGATCAAATTGACGGTTGGGATATGGTCAGAGGTCAACAAATCAACCAATGGGAGTGCTAATTTTCAGGAAATGAGCCATGTGGAGGAGTGTAGTATCTTGATAGTCTCGTATTATAAGTAGAAAGCTCTTGTAAGCCTTAGAAGTATGTAATGTATTAGTTTTTAGTGTAAAAACACTTAGTTTATCTACTGTAACCAGTCTTTAATCAATATAAGCTTTTATCTTTTAAGTTGCAATTTTCAGTTTTTCATTAAGTTTTTCAAGTTCTTGTCTCAGTGGATTGTTCAATATAAGCCTCATATTAGCATTTTTATTTTATTCTATTATCTAAAATGTGAAAAGAAAACAAGAAAACAATATAGAATTAGTAACAGGGGTACCTTTGCTCATTGTGGAAAGCTTATGGAAGCACCAAGTAATGGAATTGGTGGAAGGACTTGTACCTAGCTTATCATTGATAAGCTAGGAGCTAGTAGCTGAGAAAGAAGCCCTAGTAAAAGCTAGGGAAGGTTCAAAGCTGTTTTCTTTTTCATCCTAGATTTTTAGAGTGTTTTGTGCATAATCTGTGTTTTAGCTTATTATTGATATCTAGTTGCTTAATCCTGCCTAAAGTGCTTATTTATCAGTTATTAGATAAGTTGTATTTGGTATCTTGTACTGTGGAATCTGTTTTATCTAGTTTTATATTAAACTATCATCTAGAGGGGTGTTTGGCATAAGCCTTTCAAGTAGGCTTAAGGAGTTTAGGTTGTTGTTTTCTGGTTCATACATGCTACTTTAGTGTTATTTAAGGTAAACCAACCATAAATTCAGTAACAAATTGAGTAGAAGTCAAAATCACAAATAATTGTGCCCACAGTCCAACTGTGGATGTTTTGGAGTCTCAAAAGCTTGTAGTTAACTCAAATCCAGTTAATATCACTTGAGATAGTCTTATTTAGGGTTTATAAACTTAATTCAATCATCAAATCTGTGTTTGAAGTTCATATAAGTCAAACCTTGCAATTTCTTGAAAAGTCAAATTGTGAGTTCTCAGATTTTGATCAAACTTTGGAGGTGTGTAATTTGATGGATACTAGGTTTTAGAGTCTGAGTTTTTACAAGTGTAATATCTACCACTTTGTTGATTTTTGTGAATTTTCTCAGATTTTATAGAATTTGTTTACTGGGTCCCACAAAGCCACAAAGTGACTTGCAGGGCAACTCATCTGCCCTGTCTCAGCAGACCACCCTCACACCACCATCTTTTGTGGTGGTTTGAGGCCAATACAGTGACCCTCAGACTTTGTTTTTGGTCCCACTCAACCCCCCTCCTACCAAGGAGTAAGGGTGAACCCTTTGTTTGACCCCTACCATAGTGGACCCCACCCAATTTGGCCCCTAGACTCTGTCCCATAACTGCCTCAGTCAACAATAAGCTAAAGTGCTTATTTGACCCTTTGGGCTTATTCAGGCCATTTCTTTGCTCAAAAGTTGCTTATTATTGTTCAATAGACTCAGAGAAACCAAGTTTGATCAGTGTGGACCCCACATTTCCTCATTTGAGCTAAAAATACTCCACAGTCAACAAAAGTCAACTGTGGGTATAATAAGCATTTCAAGTGCTTATTTATTGGGTTTAAACAAAAGTGTTTTCAGTAAAAGTAGATGTTTTTAGTTCATAATTAGTTTAGAAAAAGAAAAAATCCAAAAAATCAATTTTAAAAATAGTGATAGCTTCTATTTAATAGGATTTATCAATTTATTTTTCTTTTTAATTTATTTCTAAGTAATATATCACTTTTATATTTTTAGAAATTATATTTTAGGTTAAAATAATTTTACAAATTTTTCCAGATTTTTATTTTGTCTTTTAGTAGTTTTTCTAATTAATTTTAGTTTAATTTAGTTTTAATTAATATTAATCAATTAAATAGCATAATTAGTTTTTATATAGTATAACCTAGTTTTTATAATTTTTATAGCTTTTATTTTAGTTAAAACATTTTTATAAATTTTTCTAGAATTTTTTACTGTTCATTTAATAGTTTTCATAATTTAAATAGTTTAATTAGATATTAATTAATAAATAGAATAATAATTAGTTAACTAGTTTAAAAATACATAAAATTAACTTTTTATAATTTTTTAGGATTCCTGTAATGGTTAATTAGATTTATAAAAATTTTCTTAATTTTCTAAGTCTTTTTAGTATTTTTAATAATTCTAATTAGTTTAATTAGTATTAAATAGATAATTAGTAATTAATTAATAACAAATAATTAAATAGTGTAAAAATAATTTTTATTTTTCTTAAAATTTTCTTTAATTATTAGGATTGTAAAAATATCAATTTTACACTTTTAACCCTTCCCGTCCTTCAGTTGTACTTTTTGTTTTGTGCGTCTGTATACGTTTTTTAATTAAAACGTACGTTTTTAGTTTTTAGCTCAAATCTCCGTAATCTAAATTCCCGTAATCAATCACGTAGCTTTCCTAAGCTATATTTGTTAATAAATTTCAAATAATTCTGATCATAACCTTTTCCTGTGAATAATTACCCGATCACGAATACGCTAAAGTTACAATTCACACTTCAACGGGACTTAACGACCTGGTGATACCTTATATTACCCGGAGCATTGACCTAGGCTATTTGACTTTGTTGACCATTATTTGGTCAATATAAGTTAGGTGGTTCGGGCTCAATCACCGATATGAAAAACAAGATTTGTAATCTGTTAACTGCTATTAAAGAGCACGCCATTAATAAACTGATTCAAGCTTAAGAGGTCAAATCTGTTACCATCATGAATCTGCCAACTTCTCCTGTGAAAATAAAAAGTCCTAGTAAGCTATTTAAATACCTATCACCAAAAGTAAAAGACCCTGTTAACCCCTGGAACCAATCCATTTTGTAAATACCATCACCACAATATCTACTCCCACACCTAACCAGAGCCAACAACCACCTGGACATCTAGATCATAAAGCTAAGGATGAAACCTCATGGTTAGACCACAAATTGACCAAGGACCCCTCGTCATCCAAACACGTCCACTTTGTCAATGTTGTCACCATTAAGCCAATAGATAAGGATATAGAAGAAAGTGACAAAGATGAAGTTGGAGTAGAAACCGAGACTAGGGATGAAATTAGAGAAGTTGAGGTTAATAAGGGAGAAGAGTTAGAGGAAGTAGAAACTGTAGAAGAGTACTTTGATAAGTTGCCCACCAAGGAAGAACGGGAATATAATAAGGATTTATTCGATGGCCCCGAGACACCATATATCATTGGCACACCCCTTATCAAAATGGGAGACCCCTCTAACATCAACATACCATGCAACATTGGGCATATGCATATATGGAAATCTTATATCGATCCTAGATCTCCTATAAACATCATGACTAGGACTTATTATAATTGGGTAATGAAGAAACAACTTGGTTATAGGATGATGTCCAATAAGAATTTGATAAGTAATTTTGTAAGAAGAGTGAAAGGATTGCATGTGATTGTCGGAAATTTCACTTATGAGATCGATTTTATGATAGTAGAGGATACTCGCCCGGTGATAGATGCTTGCCTAAGTCAAGTAGTGTTTGGAAAACCATTCGTTGAGACCACTAAGATGAGTTATGATCCGACTCTAGGGATAGTTAGGTTCAAGGAGGAGAATGATGAGATTGCCTACCAAATGCCCTATAAGATTGAGCAGTACCGCCTCCTGTCAAACATAGAAAACGAACACAAACAATCAGCTTACTATAGGAATGATGAGGATAGACGTAGAGGAGTAGAGTATGTGATGAATAGGATGCTTGGTTTCTACAAAGAATGCTTGCAACTAGGTCTGAAATACAAAACTGGTGTAGGAGATGACCTAGAGAGTGAAACCAACGATGAGGTCACGTAGTAACCCATGACCTTGAGTCTAGCTACAAGACTCGTAAATAAAGAAAAGCGCTTCTTGGGAGGCAACCCATGTTTTGTGTGATTTTTATTTTGTTTGATTGTTATTTGATTCCGTATGCATGCTTTATTTTTATTGTTGGTAGATCATGTTTCAAACTAAAATAGTGAAAATACTTTATTTTGTTGTTTGGCTTAGTCTTAACTTCATCCAAAGGTATTTCGCAAAAGATAAGTGTAAGGGGAAACCCCAAATATGTTTTCAAGAAACAAACTTGATCATGAATCTCTACAATATTAAGTGAACATGTATATTCGTATTTGTTAGAGTCAAATGCTTGTATCGAGTCATAATGATGTTTTGCAGGATTTTCCAGGAAGTAGGACCAAGTTTTTCCAGAAATTTTCCGGAAACTTAACATAAGAATTTCTGCAGGTCACTTCTGACGGCATGATGAGTGTGTAAATACTCATCATTTTTATTGTATCTGAACTGCCAAAACATCCAAAAACACTCAGAAATGCATCAAAATACAAAAATTATTCCAGGAATTGTGTTTTATATGTTTTAGATGCAAAATGTTTAAAAACAAATGAAAAACGAACAAAGTTTGCATAATTGGCAGTTTCAGTCCCTCAAGTTTCATAAATTGACAAAACTAGTCCCTAAAGGTTTAAAATGAAAGAAAAGTCAACCCAAGTCCTTTGGAATTCAAAATTTATCAAAAAGGGTCCATGGATAAAAAGTTTCAAAATTTTCCAAGTGTGGTCCCTCAACTTTGCAAACTTGGCAAAATTAGTCCTCGGGTGATTTTTCTTGGGAAAATGTTTAACAATGGTCTTGTGGAATTGCAATTGGCAGGAATAGTCCTTATTGGCAGCTTTGGAAAAATTACACCTCAGGCCCCTCAAGTTTGCAGCTATTACAAAATTGGTCCTTGTGGATTTACTAGTTATCTACCAAACGGGCCCTTGTTATTTAGCTAATAATCCAATCCTAAAAACCAGCCCACCCAATCCAAATCCTTTCACCTTAAACCCATTTCCCATTTAGCCCACTTCCCACTAATAATAAAATCCACCCCGTTTTTATTAACCCCTAGGTCAAACCATCAGTCAAACCATCCACCTTATCCCTCCCCCTTCACGTGCCCGGATCCTCCCTGCTATCCCTGCAACACAACACCATCATTCACCCTATCCACCCCTACCCCTGCAATTACTCACCCTCTACTACCTTTCCACCAATACAATCCAAATTTTGTCCTCTGCCACAAGAAAGACTCCCAAGTGGTTAGATACGTTTTCCCGCCAAGAAATGAAACCAATAGCTGAGATGATGTCAAAGCAATCCAATGGCGGGGTTTTACTGAGAGAAAGCACATGCCAGAAGAGAACAAGGAAATTCAGAAAACCTAGTTTTAATTGTAGTATAAATAGGAAAATTGTATGCCATTATAAGGCATTAAGATTTTAGAGTAGTTAATGTAGTATAGAATTAGTTTTAAGTTTAATTTCTATGAAGTATTTTAGCTCTTAAATTCACTTTGTAATCTCCTTTTTTAATTCAATAAAAGTTTACATTTTGTTTATGTGTAACTGCTTACATATGTATGCTTATTCAAAACTGCTTATTTTCCTTTAGCTTATCCCCTGCTTATTTGTGCTCTTAAATTGTCTATTTAGTTGTAATAGAACTTGTTAGCTCACTTTTCTTCTTAAGTCCTTGCCTGAAATTTGCTTTTCATTCAAAAAATCCTAGACAGTTAAACTTTAAGGAGTGTTGGGATTTACTTGATTTTTATGGTCAAACTAGTGTATGGTATAAATTTGGATTTCATTTAGCTATGGTTTGATGCTATAAGTGGTTTAGGGGATGTTTGAATCTGTTTCGTGTAGAATACTAAGACTTGCACATGTGATTGAGCTTCTGAGTTTCATAACAGTCAACTAGTTATAACATAGGGTAATTGTGATTTAGAACCTTTTAGTTGTTTAACACAGCCCATAACAGTCATAATGCATATTAGGGATAGCTGCCTAGGGAAGTTTGGTGCCACAAACCATTTGACCCATTTGTATGTACACTGGTTCAGTATGCACACTAGCCCACCTTAGGCTTTTTATTTCAGCTCCTTAGCCTCTCAACTTGTCCAAAATCCTTGATTTCAGTTTCCATTCACTCTTTGGTTGGTTGTTTATTTTATTTTATTTTTTGTTCATTTTTGCAACTTTCTCTCATAGCTTATTTCTAGGCCTGCAATAAGCCCCTCAGGACTGCAGGTCTAATGTTTGGTTAAGGGGTGTTTGGATTTACTAGTTTGGATAGGTCTAAGACTAGTTTTTTAGATGTTATTGGTTCAGTCAAACTCCACTTGTCTGCATAATAACACATCAAGCATAAAAACCAAGCATCCTTTGTGAAATGAGTCAAATCTCATCTTAAATCCTATTACCTTGTTCACTGTCAAGGATAATAGCCCATAAATCATGCTTATAGGTTCATTATTTTCTATTATAGCTTAATTCCATTTTGTTATAGCTTAGTATTACTCATTTAATCAGTTAGGATGATTAGAAATTCACTTAAGTCAAAGTTTTCATGTTTCATTAAAAAGTCAAATTTCAGCTTTGGTAATTTCTGAATAAACTTTAGAATTTCGTGTAGGGTTTGATTTTAGGAATTAAAACTTGTGCTTTTAGGATTTCATTATTTTGCTGCTTGTCTCTTTGATAGTATTTTTAGTTTGCTTAATAAACTGCTTATTTGGTCCTTGTTACTTAGCTGTTTTCCAAAAAGTTGCCCTGTGCACTTACTTAACTGCCACTTACATGAGCTTATGCAATCTTTGTTAAATAGCTTTAAAGTTTGTATTGTGCTGTTTTGTGAAGCTTATCCGTTTAGCTTGTTGAGTGCATGCTTGTTCTTCCATTGTTTGCTTTTTACAACTGCTTAATTGGCTTAACATGTTCCACCAAATCAACTCACTACACTGACAAACCAGTGTAGTTGAGCTCCTTCACAAGCTCCTCAAAAAGCTCATCAGTGAGCTTAAGCCTGTGAATTTTGGCCTTTTGAATAGGTCTCATGGCTAGCTTGTAGGTTCAGGTCTTATTTTATGTTTTCTAGCTTAATTGATAAGCTGTAGAGTAGCTTGCAACTTGTCCATTTGCTCTATACACTGACCCATTCAGTGTATTTGAGCCAACTTCACAAGCCTTTCATAAGCTCATATGTGAGTCCCATAGTGTGAGCTTGGGCTCTTTGGAAAGCCCATAAGCCTGTCTTACTAATTCCAGGTTTCTTTTTGCCTTCCTAGCTTATTTTATAAGCTGAATTTTGGCTTATAGATACTTGCAGGCCTGTTTATTTCAGTGGGTATTGGAATTGCATATTTACTTTTGTAGCTTATTACCTGAGCTTATTTGCTTCCTTTGGTTCCTTTCCTACCCACTTAACTTAATTGTAGCTTTCTTTACCCTTGGTTTCCATTGTATAGCTTCTTAGTAGCTTTTTCAATTTCCACAAAGTCCTAATAAGCTATAACACCCAACTGTTAAGGATTTGTGTTCCCATTTGCTTATTTATAAGCTTTCATCCATACTTCCTTTGTTAAAGTTTATTATTTTAGGTATTTAAACAGTTCTGTAAAAGAAAAATCCAAAAAAGCTCAACTTATTAGAAGTGATAGCTTCTATTTAAGCCATTTGGCTTATTTTCAGCTTTTTCAAAAAGCAAATCTCATTTTTATAATTTTCCTAGGTTCCTGTAGCTATAAAATAATTTCAGTAATTTTTTCATAATTTTCTCTTTTCATTTAGTATTTTTAATAATTAATATTAGTTTTTTATTAATTAATAATTAGTTAATAATTAATAATAATTATTTAAAAAGTTTTAAAAATATATTTTCTGTCTTAAAATTAGTTTTATATTACTTTAGATTTTTCTAAGTTTTAATTTTATTTTTCTAGGCTTATTTCACATTTTCTTGTTATTTAGTGTATTTTTAAATAGTTTAAATTAGTTTTTAATTAATAAAAATTATTAAAAAAGTAGGAAAAATATATTTTTAGTTTTAAAATTACTTTTATATTATTTTAGAATTTTTAGAATTAAATTTTCATTTTTCTAGCTTAAATTCATAATTAGTGTATTTTAAATATTATTAATTAGTTATTAAACAGTAATTAATTAATAGTAATTAATTAAATAGTGTAAAAATTAATTTTAATTTTCTAAAAATTTTCTTTTATTATTAGGATTTTAAAAATGTAATTTTCATATCCGTAGGTATTTTATTTCACAAAACTCGCGTTTTATTTCGTACGCCTACGTAACTTTAAATCATACGAACGCGTTTTTACACTTAGCTCACGTTTTTAGTATATCAGATCATCAGTAATTGTTTATATATTGTTTCTAAGTTATTTTCATTCCTCATATCTTAGTGTAATCATACAACTCACTTAAAACCCTTTCCTGTCCAATTTCATCGGATCACAAACCCGTTTTGATTACCATCACACCTCGTCGGGACATAACGACCCGGGGAAGCCACTATATTCCGCGGAGCATTGAGCCTAAGAAGTTTGACTATATTGACCACATCCGTGGTTGACTTCAGTTGATTGCTTTTGCCTCAATCAAATTTGGCGCCGCTGCCGGGGAGGTTGTGCGCGTATTCTGAACGGTTTTACAAATTAGTGAATCTGGATATACACTCATTGTATATTTACCATCCTTTGTTCATATTTTCTTATTATAAAAAAAACAGTTCCCGAAAACTTTTTAAAATTAGTTTTCAACGAAAACAAAAACATAAAAAGATTTTCTTTCTTATAAAATGTTTATCAAAAATCCCAAAAATATCCATCTTTACCCTCCTACCTTTTTGATTCTTCATCCCTTTACCCTCTATCCTTTTGATTCTAACTTCTTCCACTTGTCCTGTAATTGATTCTAATGGCATCTCTCGATGACGATTTCTTTGAACAAAGGGCCTTTAAGAGCAAAATTGAAAAAATTCAGGCCTTGTCAAAAATGTCGAGATATCGTGTTGATTATAATGGACCATCGATTCCTATTCCCTCTCCGGTGAGGGAAATGGAACAAGAAACCAGGGTGACAAAGGACCCTGTACATCCCTCTGACGATGGAAGTGCTAAATACGTCCAACCTACGGTTGTCCAAAAATCTAAGCTCACAATTGCTCCTAAACCTTCAAGAATCAATCCTGACCTTTCACGATATAAGGTTATAAGGTCGTCAAGCAAACGTACAGAGCTTAGGGCAGTGACTGAAAAGAACGACTTGCCCAATCTTCACGTTTATCAAAAACAAAAACCCGAGACCATAACGGAAGTGGTGGAAATTCCTAGCTCTAAGAGCACACCACTTGTCCCACCTCCGGATTTTATTCCTTGTGTTGGTTATGGTGAGCCGCTTTTTGGTTTACCATGTACATGTGAACAATGTGGTAATGATATTCGAGACGGAAGTTGTTTGTTTTGTGGTTCGAGGAATTCATTTGCTTATGATCCTAATCAGAACTCATTCAACGACTCTTCAAATTTTTCCAATTACCCATCTCATTCATACGAGCAAGAATCATATTATCCAAACCACAATGATGCTTCGTATCAAAATACACCAAACTTTTCGTGTGAATATTGTGGAGGTCCTCACCAAGGTTTTGATTGTCAAAATAATCAAAATTTTGGTTATGACCAATATCCATACAATTCACCAAACCAGACTCAACAGTTTTACTGTTGTGAATACTGTGGAGGTCCTCACTGCAGTTCTGATTGTCAAACAAGGAATCCATTTCCTTGTAACAATTATGACTATTCATTTCAAGACCAACCTCCACAGTACCCAATTATTCAAACAACTCCTCATGAAACTCAACAAGACCTTTGTCTAAAAGTTCTTGAAACATTGAAAGAATTTAAGGAGGGGTTGGCTACTACATCGTTTCAAGATTCTCGTGAGAAATCAATGGCAGAATTACTTGTTGAAGAACGAGATGCTAGAAACAAAATGAGCATGGAAGAATTACTTGCTGAGCAAAGAGCAGCTAAAATACGTGCCAATATTCGCTATGCTACTCTATATGATGACGATGATGACAGTGATGATGATGAAGATAACATTGTTATTATTCAAAAAGATTCATCAGATTCATCAGTTGTGATTCCTTCCACGAAAAATCAGGGAGAAAATAACGTGAGGAAGTCACTAGCCGTTGATCAAATGGAACTTGAAGAATCCATAACTGCTAGTCCTTCTCAACTCCCTCAGTCTGTTATCACACCCGAAGTTCACACTCACTCTCTGATCATGGGGGATGAGCATCTTAGCACTGTTCCTAATAAGGAATCAGACGAATTAATAAAGTCTAGTGTTGAGATCCTTGTCCTAATCCCGAGAGAGTCACAGGGAACTTTTGATCATATGTGTGATATCCCTCCTCCTCTATTCTTCCCAACTAATCATGATGAGATGTTCTCCGATTCTACTGATGATGATTCGTTATCTTGTGGAGACATCGTTTTTATCGAAGAATTACCTTCTAAGCTAGTTAGCTTAGAAGAAAAGAATGATGAGATTGACACTGAAATCAAGGATGAAGCACTTCGTGCAACATTATTGAATGTCGATCTCCTCATTTCTAAAATCGAGGCTTTCAATATGAAACCTATTTCATCTCCTATCCCGATTAAGGATAGTGACATTTTCTCCGACGATCCTATTCCGGAGTTTGAAGCCTTTACTTTTGATCATATGGGAGAAAAGATTAGTGGCAATACCACTTCTCATTCTCAAATTTCTCTCCCCGAATATGATTCATTCACCTTTGAGGAGTTCTCCGGTGAGCTCACTCATATCATGACTCCTCCGGAGTATGATAGCCTGGGGGAAATACACTCAATCATGAGAATTTACAAATTCCCACCCTCCCTCCCGGGATGTTTTCTAACCCAATGAACTTAACCCTTGAAATCCAAATTCAGGCTAATGAGCCTGCTCTTGAGGAAGAAAATCTTATCATGATTTTCATCATGGTTTTCTTCCTTTTCTTCACCTATAGGGTGACTTCTCCTGTTCTTCACTCCTTCGAGAATGAAGATACCATCTTTGATCCCGGCATTTTCATTTACCATTATCTTGAGCCGGGTGCTTATCTCATCGGTGTGGAACTTTCACGTGCTTCAAATGTTTGTCCGAACATCTTGAATGAAAGTCCGATGCAGATTGTTTCTTCCACATCATGCTTCCCCAAGAACCAATGAATTCGGGGTTGAGTCAAGCTAGCGACTCGGTAAACAAAAACAGTAGCATGTTTATAGGGTTTTCACCCTAAGTGTGGGGGAGTTACCCCTACTATGGTTACAAATAAAGTGGAAAAAAAAAAAAAAAAAAAAAAAAAAAAAAAAAAAAAAAAAAAAAAAAACTGGTGTTTCCACATTTAGCTTGTAATGTTGCCCTTTTACGTTCAAAAAGTCGGCGTAATAGCCGGGGACTTTGAATATTGAGGACAATATTCAATTCTTAGTGTGGGGGGGGGGGGGATTCTAGCGAATTTGATCACATTTTACCATCTAGTACCCCCGTTTTTTACCAAAATTTTAAAATTTTTTTCACTAAAGTTCAAAATTTTTTGTGGTTATCAGTCCGCCGTGTCTAAATGACAAAAGGATTGGCTAATCCAGGAGCAAACGGCTCTTGGTAAAGATATCTCAAATCCGTTGATAGCTTGCAATTTGCCCAAAATTGTATGGTAAATCAACTCGCCATATCCAAAAAAGTGAATGAGTTGGCTAGCCCACAAGATTATGGCTTGTGGTAAAGGCAGTGGAAAAACCATAATTGGTAATCAGCTCACCAAGATGTTGACTATTCCATCAAGAGTTGGCTAGTCCAGAAGCAAACGGCTTTCGGTAAAGACAAATCAAATCCGTTGACAGCTGGTGGTTTGCTCAAAATCACATGGTTATCAGGTGGACCATAGTTCTTACTTGAATCGATACATCTGGCTACTCCAGAAGTGATGGCTTTTGGTAAGGGTTTCAAATCCATTAATTTTTCTCAAAAGATTGCTAGGGACTAGCAATAGTTTAGTGTGGGGGATTGATTAGTGTGTAAATACTCATCATTTTTATCGTATCTGAACTGCCAAAACATCCAAAAACACTCAGGAATGCATCAAAATACAGAAATTATTCCAGGAATTGTGTTTTATATGTTTTAGATGCAAAATGTATAAAAACAAATGAAAAACGAACAAAGTTTGCATAATTGGCAGTTTCAGTCCCTCAAGTTTCATAAATTGACCAAACTAGTCCCTGAAGGTTTAAAATGAAAGAAAAGTCAACCCAAGTCCTTTGGAATTCAAAATTTATCAAAAAGGGTCCTTGGATAAAAAGTTTCAAAATTTTCCACGTGTGGTCCCTCAACTTTGCAAACTTGGCAAAATTAGTCCCCGGGTGATTTTTCTTGGGAAAATGTATAACATTGGTCTTGTGGAATTGCAATTGGCAAGAATAGTCCATATTGGCAGCTTTGGAAAAATTACACCTCAGGCCCCTCAAGTTTGCAGCTATTACAAAATTGGTCCTTGTGGATTTACTAGTTATCTGCCAAACGGGCCTTTGTTATTTAGCTAATAATCCAATCCCAAAACCCAGCCCACCCAATCCAAATCCTTTCACCTTAAACCCTTGGCCCATTTCCCATTTAGCCCACTTCCCACTAATAATAAAATCTACTCCGTTTTTATTAACCCCTAGGTCAAACCATCAGTCAAACCATCCACCTTATCCCTCCCCCTTCATGTGCCCTGCTCCTCCCTGCTATCCCTGCAACACAACACCATCATTCACCTTATCCACCCCTACCCCTGCCAATACTCACCCTCTACTACCTTTCCACCAATACAATCCAAATTTTGTCCTCTGCCACAAGAAAGACTCCCAAGTGGTTAGATACCTTTTCCCGCCGAGAAATGAAACCAATGGCTGAGATGATGTCAAAGCAATCCAATGGCGGGGTTTTACTGAGAAAAAGCACATGCCAGAAGAGAACAAGGAAATTCAGAAAACCTAGTTTTAATTGTAGTATAAATAGGAAAATTGTATGCCATTATAAGGCATTAGGATTTTAGAGTAGTTAATGTAGTGTAGAATTAGTTTTAAGTTTAATTTCTATGAAGTATTTTAGCTCTTAAATTCACTTTGTAATCTCCCTTTTTAATTCAATAAAAGTTTACATTTGGTTTATGTGTAACTGCTTACATATGTATGCTTATTCAAAACTGCTTATTTTCCTTTAGCTTATCCCCTGCTTATTTGTGCTCTTAAATTGTCTATTTGGTTGTAATAGAACTTTTTAGCTCACTTTTCTTCTTAAGTCCTTGCCTGAAATTTGCTTTTCATTCAAAAAATCCTCGACAGTTAAACTTTAAGGAGTGTTGGGATTTACTTGATTTTTATGGTCAAACTAGTGTATGGTATAAATTTGGATTTCATTTAGCTATGGTTTGATGCTATAAGTGGTTTAGGGGATGTTTGAATCTGTTTCGAGTAGAATACTAAGACTTGCATATGTGATTGAACTTTTGAGTTTCATAACAGTCAACTAGTTATAACATAGGGTAATTCGGATTTAGAACCTTTTAGTTGCTTAACACAGCCCATAACAGTCATAATGCATATTAGGGATAGCTGCCTTGGGAAGTTTGGTGCCACAAACCATTTGACCCATTTGTATGTACACTGGTTCAGTATGCACACTAGCCTACCTTAGGCTTTTTATTTCAGCTCCTTAGCCTCTCAACTAGTCCAAAATCCTTGATTTCAGTTTCCATTCACTCTTTGGTTGCTTGTTTATTTTATTTTATTTTTTGTTCATTTTTGCAATTTTCTCTCATAGCTTATTTCTTGGCCTGCAATAAGCCCCTCAGGACTGCAGGTCTAATGTTTGGTTAAGGGGTGTTTGGATTTACTAGTTTGGATAGGTCTAAGACTGGTTTGTTAGATGTTATTGGTTCATTCAAACTCCACTTGTCTTCATAATAACACATCAAGCATAAAAACCAAGCATCCTAATGAGTGTGTAAATACTCATCATTTTTATCATATCTGAACTGCCAAAACGTCCAAAAACACTCAGTAATGGATCAAAATACTAAAAACATTCCAAAATTGTGTTTTATACGTTTTAGATGCAAAATGTTTAAAAACAAATGAAAAACGAACAAAGTTTGCATAATTGGCAGTTTCAGTCCCTCAAGTTTCAAAAATTGACAAAACTAGTCCCTGAAGGTTTAAAACGAAAGAAAAGTCAACCCAAGTCCTTTGGAATTCAAAAATTGTCAAAACAAGTCCTTGGGTGAAAAGTTTGAGAAAATTATAAGTTTGGTCCCTGAAGTTTCACAATTGGCAGAAACAGTCCCTGAACTTCAGAAATTAGCAGATTTGGTCCCTGGTGGAATTTTGGAAGAAAAAAGTCAACCTAGGTCCTTGGGAAATCACAATTTATCACAAACGGTCCTTGGAGTAAAGTTTTCACAAAATGGCATAAACGGCCCCTCAACTTTGAAATTTGGCAAAACAAGTCCCCGGGATTTCAAATTTTAGAAATTCACTTTTTTTGGTCCTTTGGTTATTTAAACATGCCAAGTTTAGTCCTTGAATATATTTTGTAAACTTGCCACAACAGGTCCCTGTACTTTCATTAAATTACAAAAATGGTCCTTGTGTAGAAACTAACCAAACGGTTCCCTTTTTTTTATCCTAACCCAAATAACAAATCCAACCCAAACTTACCCCTAGCCCACCTTATACCTCCCCTTTTGGCCCAAAACATCAACAGCCCACTCCACACAAAAAATTAATACCCCGTTTATATTTTACCTCGGTCAAACACATTTGACCACCCCCTCCACCTCACCTCCTAGCCTCCATAGCCTGCTAACACAACTCACCCTCATCATCACCTTCACTGCAACACTCAACCTTCCCCCCCCCCCCTTGCACCTCCATCCAAACACTCCACTCCAAAGTTCCCCACTGGCATCAAATATCAAGGGGAAACAGACAAAGGTTTTGGGCGCCAAAATATTTAAATGATCAAGATTGCCTCAAGTCATCCAATGGCTGTTAGCATTGATGGGAAAGCATAAGTGGGTCCCACTGAAACCCTAAAGGCTCACTATAAAAAGAAAAGAGAAAGGAAGCAAAGGAGTTAGTTAGTTTTTAGATTTTCTTAGTTTAATCCAATGTCGAATTTATTTTTCTAGTTAAAGTTAGCTTAAGAAAGTTGTAATCCTTAGTTCTCAGTGTACCTTAAACTCAATTAATCAATCAATTTCAAGTTTTTCTTTTAAAATTCAGTATATGCTTGTTTTATTCTCCAAATTTCATTATGGTTTGTTATGGTTAAAAGCTGTGGATATGAACTAATAAGTTCATATCAATTCCTTATAAAGTCCAGAAAAGCTATTAGAAACTAAAAATCAGTTGTAGTTATCAAATGTAAAAATAAAAAAAATAGGAGAAAAATAAAAATAAAATCGAAAAATCAAGAATTCAAGAGAAAAAGAAGGTGAAAAGTGATGGAGCCTGGTGATATTGGATTGCTATGGGTTTATAGTCTCATGGGAGCATAGGTTCTGGTCCTGGTTCACACTTGGTCTTATGCTTGGACTCTTTGTAAGCAAAAATTCCATTTTCAGCTTATATACTGTAGCATAGCTTATCAGGTTGCTTATGATTTGCTTACCTCTGTCTTTTCATGCTCATGTATGCCTAGTAGTTGTTTAGTGTAGCAAGACATGTTTATTAGGTAGTTTAAATTGTTTTGGTGCATTGTTTATCTAGTTAACTGTGAGACTATCTCAATCCTTCTTATTGTTAATTGCTTACTTAAATGGTCTACTGATTCTTTGAACTTGCTTATTTGATGCTCAAATACATGTTTCAACTTCTGTGAATGGGTTTCATTGCAAAATATCATGTCCCATAACTTTGGATAACATGACAGCCTAGGTAAAGGGGTGTTTGGTTCAGGGTAAATCTCTGGGTTGAGAATGTTTTTGTGTGACAAATTTGGTTTATACAATATCTACTAGGTTTAGTCTAGCTAGTTAAGTCATAATATTGGTAGTTCTCCTAGT
The DNA here is from genome assembly GCA_030686995.1 of Artemisia argyi. Taxonomy (NCBI): domain Eukaryota; kingdom Viridiplantae; phylum Streptophyta; class Magnoliopsida; order Asterales; family Asteraceae; genus Artemisia; species Artemisia argyi. Next base: position 176,955,305 of record CM060703.1, read on the forward strand.
GAAAGTCAAAGTTAGTTTCTTACCTCAGTTGTGCATTAACTATCAAAGTTTGGAGTTTAGAATCCCATCATTTAGCTTCATAAGTATTTCACATAGCTCAATTTCATCCATTCTTAGCTTATTACATCAATATCAGTATGTTATAAATATTAGAAGTTCAAATAAGTCAACATAAGAAGTTTTGATGAAAAGTCAAATTTGCATTTCTCAGGTTTTTTTCAAAAGTTCAAGTATTTGTTTTGATTTTTGTGTGATGATTTAGGATCTCAAATTTGTTTCTAATTGTAGTCCATCAGCTCTATTTTAAGATTCTATGGACCTTTGAATTTTGCCATTTTTTCCCTGGGCCCCACCTTTGCCCAAAGTTACTTGCAGGGCAAGTATTGCCCCTGTATCAGCCACACAGTCACCATCACCACCACTTGGTGGTGGTTTTCCAGCCACCACAGTGGTCTCCAATACCAAAGCTTGGTCCATTTCAACCCCTCTCCTACCCTACTTTAGGAGTTGACCATTGGTTTGACCCCTAGACCTGTGGGTCCCACCTGAATTGACCACAAAACTTTGTCCCTTTTTCAGCTTTGAAACAAGTTAGATAAGTGCTTATTGTGATCCAATTGCATATTCTGTGGTCACTTTGGGATTTTTCCAGCTTTTACATGTTCATCTAACTTGTTGGGACCTGATTCATCCAGAGTGGGTCCCACTTAAGCTGGTTTGGGCTTATTTTCTCTTCTAGTCAACAAAAGTCAACTGTTGGGCTTTTTGCTTTCCATAGTGCTTATTTTCAGTTTATAAAAAAGTTGTTTTCACAAAAAGTTTTTGTTTTTAGTTATAAAATAAGTTTGTAAAAGAAAAACCAAGAAAATCCAATTTAATATTAAGTGATAGTTTCTATTTAATGTAATTTAATTTTAATTTTCATTTTTATATTTTTATTAAGTACTTAGCTATTTATATTTTTCTTAAATTCCTCTTATATTAAAGTATTTATAATAATTTTCTCAGATTTTTATTTTATCATTTAGTATTTATTAGAATTAATCATAGTTTTATTAATAATTAATTAATAATTAGTTTTAAATAGCTTAATTAGTTTTTATTAAGTAAAACCTAGTTTTTATATTTTTTTCTAGCTTTTATATAATGTAAAATAATTTTAGGAATTTTTTCATAATTTCTACTGTTCATTTTCTATTTTTCTTAATTTAAAATAGTTTAATTAGGTAATTAGTAATTAATTAATAGAAAAATCACAAAAAGACAAAAACACTTATTTTTAATTTTAAAACTTGTTTCTAGCTATTTTATAATTTTAGAAATTTTATTTTTACTTTTCTAGTATTTAATTAATATTATATTGTATTTAAGTACTTTAAATATTAATAATAAGTATTAATTAGTATGTAATTAATAATAAATAATTAAATAGTGTAAAAATAGTTTTTCTTTTTCTAAAAATTTTCTTTTATCTTTTAGTTTGTAAAAAAGTCATTTTCACCCCCTGAGGGTTTTCAGATTTCAGTTTTCACTTTTAATTTTTTACGTTTACATTTTATTTAAACGTGAACGTACGCGTTTTAAGTTTTAAACGTTTCTGGTTTTTCCTAGCTTCCAGTCTTATTCATATAGCTTGTTTAAGCTATTTCCTTGTAGATTCCGTAGTTTAATCAAACTCACAACCCTTTTCCTGTCCAAATTCACTCGATCACAAACCCGTTTTAATACCATCCACACCTCGTCGGGACATAACGACCCGGGGAAAACACTATACTTCCACGGAGCATTGACTCTAGGCTGTTTGACCTTGTTGACCATTCCCTGGTCAATTTAGGTTGACCGTTTGGAGCCAATCAAATTTTGGCGCCGTTGCCGGGGAGGTTGTGCGCGTATTTTAAACGGTTTTACAGATTAGTGAATCTAGATATACACTCACTGTATATTTACCATCCTTTGTTCATATTTTCTTATTTTAAAAACAAAACTGTTCCCGAAAACTTTGTAAAATTAGTTTTCAACGAACACAAAAACATAAAAACATTTTCTTTATTATAAAATGTTTATCAAAAACCCCAAAAATATCCATCTTTACCCTCCTACCTTTTTGATTCTTCATCCCTTTACCCTCTATCCTTTTGATTCTACCTTCTTCCACTTGTCCCATAACTGATTCTAATGGCATCTCTCGATGACGATTTCTTTGAACAAAGGGCCTTTAAAAGCAAAGTTGAAAAACTTATGGCCTTGTCAAAAATGTCGAGATGTCGTGTTGATTATGATGGACCTTCGATTCCTATTCCCTCTCCGGTGAGGGAAAGAGATCATGAAACCGAGGTGACAAAGGACCCGGTACTTTCCTCTGACCATGAAAGTGCTAAATACGTCCAACCCATGGTTGTCCAAAAATCTAAGCTCACAAATGCTCCTAAACCGTCTATAATTGATCCTAACCTTTCACGGTTTACGGTTAAAAGTTTGTCAAGCAAACGTACTGAGCTTAGGGCAGTGACTGAAAAGAACGACTTGCCCAATCTTCACGTTCATCATGAACCAAAACCCGAGACCATAACGGAAGTGGTGGAAATTGCTAGCTCTAAGAGCACACCACTTGTCCCACCTCCAGATTTTAATCCTTGTGTTGGTTGTGGTGAGCCGCTTTTTGGTTTACCATGTCGTTGGTGTACATGTGTACAATGTGGTAATGATATTCAAAACGGGAGTTGTTTGTCTTGTGGGTCGAGTAATTCATTTGCTTATGATCCTAATCAAAACTCATTCAACAACTCCTCAAATTTTTCCAACTACCCATCACATTCATACGAGCAAGAATCATACTACGTATTATCCAAATCTCAATAATGCTTCATATCAAAATACACCAAGCCAGACTCAACAGTTTTACTGTTGTGAGTATTGTGGAGGCCCTCACTACAGCTCTGATTGTCAAATTAGGAATCAGTTTGTCTATGAACAGGTTCCTTGTAACAATCATGAATTTGGTTTTAACCAGCCCTCACAATACACAAACCCTCAACTACCGCCTCAGGACGAGTTAGCTACAGCTGAATTGATTACTAAAATGATTATGAATCAAAATCAAGTCAACAAGACCATTCAAGATAGTATAAACTGTCTTCAGGATTTGATTCTTAGAAAACAAAAGCCTCATGTTAACTCATTTTATCTTGAGGATGAAAGTGATGAGGATGAACCATTTGAAGAGGAAAACCCTAAGGAAACTTCAGATATCTTGCCAATGGGGGACAAGGAAGTCAAAACCAATCCTCTTGAGGAATTTGATGACCTTGTTCCAATCCCAAAGGTATCTGAGAAACCTTTTGATTCAACTTCAGTTGAAACTGCTTTAGTAGAAATACAGGGAGAAAAGAATATGACTGAATCACTAGCAGTAGAAATCATGGAACTTGTTGAAACCATGACTGCTAGTCCTTCTCAACTCCCTCAGTATGCTGTTATCACACCCGAGGTTCCACTCACTCTTTAAGCATAGGGGACGAGCATCTTGACACTGTTCCTGAAAGGGAATCGGACGAATTCATAAAGTCTAGTGTTGAGAACCTTATTCCAATCCCAAGAGAGTCACAGGAAATTCTTGATCATGTGTGTGATATCCCTCCTTCTCTTGTCTTCCCAACTGAAAATGTTGAGATGTTCTCCGATTCTGATATTGATGATTCTTTATCTTGTGGGGACATCATTTATGCGGAAGAATTACCTTCTGAGCTAGTTAGCTTGGAAGAAGAGAATGATGAGATTGACACTGAAATCCAAGATGAAGCACTTCGTGCAACATTATTGAATGTCAATCTCCTCATTTCTAAAATCGAGGCTTTCAATATAAAACCTATTTCATCTCCTATCCCGATTAAGGATAATGACATTTTCTCCGACGATCCTATTCCGGAGTTTGAAGCTGATGAGTGCTCAAACACTCATCATTTTTGGTCTAATCTGAACTGCAACATACAAAAACACTCAGTAATGCATCAAAATACTGAAAATATTTCAAAATTGTGTTTTATATGTTTTAGATGCAAAATGAGCAAAAACAGATGAAAAACGTACAAAGTTTGCAAAATTGGCAGTTTCAGTCCCCCAACTTTCATAAAATGACAAAACTAGTCCCTGGATATTCAAAATATGGAAAATTATCACCAAAGGTCCTTTTACAATCATAAGTTGTCATATTTTGTCCTTTGGTGAAAAATTGAAAAAGTTTTGGAAATTTACACTTTTGGTCCCTGGAGTTTCAGATTTTGGCAGATTCAGTCCCTGGTGGGATAATTTTGAATAAAAAATCATTTTGGGTCCTTGGGAAGTTACAAAAATCATTTTTACTCCCTGGGTGAAAGATTTGTGTAAAATTACATGTTTGGTCCCTGTACTTTGCAAACTTGTCAGTTTTGGTCCCTGGTGTTTTAAAATGAAAAAAATAAAATTTATGGTCCTTATATTATTAGAATATGGCAAGATTAGTACTTGGGAGCACTTTGTATTTTGTACATTTTCAGTCCATGATTTTTCAGAAAATACAACATTAGTCCTTGTGTTTAACAAAATATCAAATGGACCCTTTTTTTTTTTTTGTTTATTCCACCCCAAAACTAATCCAATACCAAAACCGTACCCAATCCACCAAAATACCACCCCAGCCCACTAAACCTAGCCCAATTCTATTTTTAAAATAAAATACCACACGCTGGCTTTGACCACAGTCAACCCTCACCCACGGGTTACTGTTCATCGTCCCTAACACACCCCTAATCCATGGTGCTTTGTCTCCCCCCTCCTCCCATTTTCTCACCAACCTTCAATTAATACTCTCACCAACTCAACCAACCCCCTCCTCATAATTACTCTCACCAAACTCCACTACATCTGCCCTTTTACCAATTTGGCGCCAAAACTCATTTAAACGGTTGAGATGATAGAAGCCAATCCAACGGTCATAAAAGAGGTGGGAAAGATTCAGTGGACCTCCAGGATCTATAAAAGTCAAAAAGAAGCAGAAGAAAAGGATAGTTAGCATAGGTAGTTGTAGTTTAGTGGTAGCATGTCGACTTAGCTTATTTTTTTACTTTCAGTTTGTAAAAATTAGTTTTAGAAGTGTAATCTCAGTTTAATATTGTTATTTTTAAGTTTCTAAACAGTTAATTCCAAGTGTTCTAGTTGAATTAAGCTTTTGTCATTTTTATTGAAAATTTCATATTCACTCTTATGTTGTTAAAAGTTGATGATTATTGGTCCTTTGAGCTCACATAAGTTACTGATAAGCTTCCACAAGCTTTCTTTTGCACTCTAATCAGTTTTAAGTTCAATCATAAAAAAAATACTCAAAATAGTGAAATATTGAAGAAAAATAAAAAAAGAAGAGAAGAAGGGTGAAGCAGTCTGGTTTAGTGCCTCATGGGAGGTCTAGGATGGTTCTAATGATCTTTGATTTAGGATTAAGCCTTGTAAGATTCATTTCTATTTTTTAGTTAATTTATTTTTATTTTCATGAATTTACTGTAGCAATGCTTAATATAACCTAGCTTTCTAGTTTTGTGCTTATTTTGATTTGTCATATCATAATTTAGAGTGGAAAATCTGTTCAAGACTTTAGATTGCTTTTTGCTTTGAAAAATCACCAAACAGTCAAAGTATAGGGGTGTTTGGCACAAACTATCTCAGGGTGCATAAGAGTGTTTACATGTTGCTTGTTGATTCCTTTAGTCCATTTAGGTTGTATTAGCACTAGTTAAGTCATTCAAACTCAGTTCATTAGGGTGTATAGTCAAAATCACCACCTTATACCCCCAACAGTTAACTGTTGGGGTATATGGGTTTCAAATCTACCCATTTTGATTAGGAAAGTGTTTTTCAAGCCTATTTTACTTTCAATATAACCTAATACATTGATGAGTGTCTAAATACTCATCATTTTGTACCAATCTGAACTGCCAAAACATACAAAAACACTCAAAAATGCATCATAATACTTAAAATATCTTTGAAGTGTGTTTTATATGTTTCAAATACAAAATATGCAAAAACAAATGAAAAACGTACAAAGTTTGCATAATTGGCAGTTTCAGTCCCTCAAGTTTCAAATATTGACAAAACTAGTCCCTGAAGGTTTAAAATGAATGAAAAGTCAACTTAAGTCCTTGGGAAACCAAAAATATTCAAAAATGATCCCTGGATGAAAGTTTATACAAACTGGCAACTTTTACCCCTCAAGTTACAAAATTGGCAAAAATGGTCTCTGGGTATTCAAAATTGGAAATTTACAAATAATACCCTTGTACTATGCATGAATGACAAAATGGAACAATTTTGATAACATTTTGAGAAATTACAATCACAGTCCCTTAAAAATCCAAATTTACAATAATGGTCCCTGGAGTTTGAAAAATTACAGAAAAGGTCCCTGGATATTTTTAAAATGGAAAAATCATAAATTTGGTCCTTGGTTTATCTAACTTTGCAGGTTTGGTCCTTATGTTAAAAGTTTGGAGAAATTACAAAAAGGCCCCTCAACTTTGCAAGTTTGGCAAAAATAGTCCCCGGTATTTTAAATAATGAAAAAAATCAAAAATAACCGTGTACTATTCAATTATGGCAAAATAGGTCCTTGTAATTACATGTGGGAATTTACAACAACAGCCCCTCAACTTTGGAATAATTACAAAATTGGTCCTTGTGATTTTCTAAGCTAAAAACCAAACCGGCCCTTTTTATTTATATAAACCAAAACCAACAAACCTTACCCAGCCCATACACACCCCTAGCCCAAACATAAGCCCAATCCACCACCCTTTTTATTTAAAACGGGCATTGACCCGCGTTGACCACCCAAAACCGCCAAACACTGTTCACTCTCCTCCCCCACCCCTGCTTCACCAATACCAGGTGGTTTTACCACCACCTCACCACCTTCCAGCTCACCCTCACCTCCTTTCCACCTCACACATCAAACCACATAGGCATTTAATGCCTTCTCCACAATTTTTCACTCCAAACTACATCTAAACCTCTATTTTCTTCAAAATAGCTCCAACTTGCATAAAACATCACCTTTTGCCTCCTGACACATCCACAAACCTCCAACAATCTTTAATTACAACCCTTTGCCTCCACGTTAACGTGGAGGACTTTGGCGCCAAAAAGTTGGTTTAAACGGTGGATGTTAATTGGACTAAATGGATGGCTCAGATGAAGTGGGAAAAGTCCCTGAGGACACCTGGAAGCTCATTCTCACCTATAAAGATCAAGAGAAGCAATGTGGAAGCATATCTAGTTTTTAATTAAAAAAGTGTATGTCGTTTAATTTGTATTAGTTGTTCAAGTGTAATTTAAAGCTTTTCAAGTTTCAGTTAAGTGTTCTCAGTGTACTAGTGATCTTTTAAGTTAATAAAAAGCAAGTTTGTATTATTATCTTAGTGAATGCAATTTTCAATTTCATACTAAAAATCTCAATAAGCTTTGTACTTGTTACTGTTTGATTATATGGATTGAATAAGCTCATATAAGCTCCCATAAGCTCAATACAGCTTTTAGTAACTTACTAATCAGCTTAATATAAAAAATCTCACAAAATACAAATTTGGTCAATGATAGTCAACTGTGGCAATTTGTTCTTGATATCTGGGATTCAAAGCTGAATTGGAAGCATAAGGAAGCTTGGAGTATTGGTTTAGATCCTCAGGGGGGGAAATAAGTTGTTTTTGGTTCTTGGTTTTGAGCAGGAAAGCAACTTGTAAGTTTCCAATCTCAATCTTTGGTTTTTACTGTGGCATCTCCTATTAATCTAATTGTTGGTTTGTTTGTGCTTATTTGATGCTAGGTAGTAATAAGATAACTAAATATAGCAAGCTTGTTCATTTAAATTCATAATTACTTAGAAATAAATTTCATACAGTAAAAATAGTATAATCAATAATCCAGGTTATTTGTTGTTGTTTTCTGTGTTTAAGTGTCTATTATAGCTTAATTAATCTTACTAAGTTGTTTTTAATCTGTTTCAGAAGCTCTTATAACCATTTACTTCACAAATCATAAGACAGTGATACATAAGGGGGTGTTTGGTTTTGCTTATTTCAGTAGGAATTTGGGTGTCTAAGTTGTTTCTCTTAATTCAGTTAACTTACATCAGGTCTAGGTAGGTCAAGTAAAGTCTAAAAACCAAGTCTTAATTAACAAAAAGTCAAAATGGTAGTTAATCAACCCTCACAGTTAACTGTGAGGGATTTGTGATCCATAAACCCACCCAATAGCTTATAAGTAATTCATATAGCTTATTTTAGCCTTACAATAGCTTAATATAACATATACAATCTGTAGTGATCATTAGAAATCCAAAATAGTCAGATGTACCAAGTTTCATTCAAAAGTCAAATTTGTATTACTCAGATTTTCTCAAATCTTAGGAGATTTTTGTAGATTTATGTGTTAAGAATTACACTTTGTGCTTTTCAGGTTTAGTAGTCTACCACCTCAGCTTTAAGTTCCAATAAGTTTTATATTTTTAGGATTTTTACTCTAAGCCCCACAGACCCTCAAACTCACTTGCAGGGCAAAGGTGTGCCCTGCTCATTTAGACCCAGTCCATCACCACCACTTTGGTGGTGATTTCTTATCAACTCAGTGGACCCCACATCCTAGGATTTAGCTTAATTGTAGCTTAATACACCAGCTTATCTCATCTAGGCTTAGTTTAGCTTTTAGCTTATTGTGGCATAGCTTTTAGGATCCAAATTGTGACCTGTGTAAAACAAGCTATACTGAGTACTCAGTATATGATCACCATTTTGAAGGCTCATTCAGAGCTTATTAGTAAGCCAAAAGCTTAACTTCTTGGTTTAATTTGTAGCTTATCAACCCATATTTGAACCCCTAGGCTTAGCTTGAACCCTGTTTTACTCTTGTGGACCCCACACTCATTGAAAGTGGACTGCAAGGCAAAGCCTTACCCTGCACATCAGATACACAGCCATCACCACCACTTTGGTGGTGATTTGTGGCCAACTCAGTGGGCCCCACACCTTCTACTTAGCTTATTACAACCCCCCTCCTACCCAGGTTCAAATAATCAAATAACAGACAGAGAAAAGTGGTATTTAACAAGTTACAAACTACAGGGGTTAAAAGTGAAACTTTTTGAAAACTTAATATTAAAGAAAATAGAAAATGAAATTGAAATTATGAAAATGATTATTATAATATTTAATTACTACTTAATTAATAAAACTAATTAAAATCTAATTTAAAACTTAATTTAAATTAACTAAAAATTACAACTATTACAAATAAACCTAAAAACTTATAACAATAATTTCTAAACCTAAATAAGAACTTGAAGAAAGTATAAAAAATGAAAATAAATATTTTTGTCTTTTTATAAGTATTTTATTAATTAATAACTATTTAACTTAATTAAACTATTTTAAATATTTTAAATTATTATTAATACTAAATTACCTTAGAAAATTATGATAAAATTTATAAAACTATTTAAACACTACAGGAATACTACAAAATTATAAAAACTTGCTAAAAATTATATTTAAGCTAATTGACTAATTAATTACTTATTAATTAATTTTAAACTAATTTAATTAATTTAAATAAGAAAATTATAAAATGAACAGTGGAAATTATGAAACTATTTTTTTAAAGTCTTAACTACTTTATAAAACTTAGGAAAAATATAAAATTCTACTTTTGTTAATTAAAATTAAAGAAATCTATTTAATTATTAATATTACCTATTTAATTATTTAAATTAGTTTTAAATCTAATAAATAGTAAACTGCTTAGGAAAATTCTAAGAAAATTATTTTAACTACTTTAAGGTACTAAGTAATTTATAAAATTATAAAATTGGACAAGTGCTTATTAATAAGCTAAAATGAAAATTAATTAGATAATTTCTATTAAATAGAAGCTATCACTATTTTTATGTTTGCTTTTTCTGGTTTTTCTTTTATAAAACTACTTAAATACTTAAATAATGAAACTTTTACAAAAACAACTACTTTTGAAATCAAGAATAAGCACTGAGAGTGCTTATTAGCTTAAACAGTTGACTAAGGTTGACTAAATTAAGAATTAAGCTAAGCTGAGGTTATGTGGGGTCCACTATAGTGAAATCTAGTTTACCTAAGTTACTTACACCTAATTAAGCTAAATATGGTGAGATAAGCTCCTAGGATAAGCTGGAAATCCCAAATAAGCATTTGCTTATTTCTCTTCTGACTCAGAAATGGGACAGAGTTTGGGGACAAGTTTAGGTGGGGTCCACTGATCTATAGGTCATACATCATATTAAATCAGTAGGAGTGATCCAAAGTTGAGAAAAGTCAAAAGTTCAAGTTGTATTCAAAAGTCAAATTGCATGATATTAAGATTTTTACAAAACTTCAAGCATTTATTTTGATTTTTGTGTTAGGAGTTAACCAGTGAAACTTGTTGTTACTTGATCTCTATCAGCTCAACTTTCATTTCCCATCTTCATTTTATTTTTGCAAATTTTTGTGTGGGCCCCACTTTGCCCCAAAGACACCTGCAGGGCAAGTATTGCCCCTGCTGCACAGCTCTCACCACCACACAGCCACCTTTAAGGGTGGCTGCAGCCCACCTCAGTGGTCCACAAGCCACAAAACTTGATTCCCTCAACCCCCCTCCTGGTAGACTTGTGGTTTTGACCCAAGCTTTGACCTCAAGACCCCTGGGCCCCACCTGAAACCACACCTCAACCTTGTCCCAGATTCTGAGTTCCAATTAGTTCTTGGATCAGCTTAATCAAGTTCTCAGCTTATTAAGAGCTTATTTCTTGCTTTTTCTAGCTTATTCTAGTGTACCTAGCTTATTTACACTTGATTCATCCCTTGTGGGCCCCCCTAGCTGCCTACATCACCAATTTCCCTTGACAGTTGACCAAAGTCAACTGTCTCACTTATAAGCTTGTTCTCAGCTTATTTTAAGTTTATAAAAAAGTTGTTTTTACAAAAAGTGTTTGTTTTTAAGTATTAAATAAGTTTGTAAAATAAAAATCAAGAAAAAAAAACAATTTAAAATTAAGTGATAGTTTCCATTTAATGTAAGTTAATTTTAATTTTCATTTTTAAATTTTTATTAAGTACTTGTCATTTTTATATTTTAACTAATTTCCTATTATATTAAAGTATTTATAATAATTTTCTCAGATTTTTATTTTATCTTTTAGTATTTCTTAGATTTAATCTTAGTTTTATTAGTAATTAATTAATATTTAGTTTTAAATAGCATAATTAGTTTTTATTAAGTAAAACTTTGTTTTTATATTTTTTATAGCTTTTAAAAGTTGTAAAATAATTTTAGAAATTTTATTAGAATTTTTACTGTTCATTTAGTATTTTCTTAATTTAAAATAGTTTAATTAGATAATTAGTAATTAATTAGTTATTAATTAATATAAAAATCACAAAAAGACAAAAATAATTATTTTTAGTTTTAAAACTTATTTTTAGTTATTTTATAATTTTAGGAATTTTAATTCCATTTTTCTAGTGTTTAAATAATATTATATTGTATTTAAGTATTTTAAATATTAATAATTAGTATTTAATTAATATTAAATAATTAATTAGTGTTAAAATTAATTTTCGTTTTCTAAAAATTTTCTTTTACCTTTTAGTTTGTAAAAAAGTCATTTTCACCCCCTGGGTGTTTTCAGATTTCCGTTTTCACTTTTTATTTCGTACGTTTACGTTTTATTTAAACGTGAACGTACGCGTTTTTAGGTTTTAAGCGTTTCTGGTTTTTTCCACTTTCTTGTCTTATTCAAATAGCTTGTTTAGGCTATTTTCTAGTATATTCCTTAGTTCAAATAACTCAAAACTCCTTTCCATCCAAATTCACCCGATCACGAAACCGTTTGATTACAATTCACACCTCGTCGGGACATAACGACCCGGGGAAACCTTATACTTCCGCGGAGCATTGATCAGTTGTGGCATGGTAGAATCAGGAAACGGGTCTATCTATAACCAAGATCCTTACTCCTGCCATGACACGACTGATTCATTTCATCAGTTACCACACCATCAGCCTCAACAGTTTTACTGTTGTGATTACTGTGGAGGTCCACATTTCAGTTCAGATTGTCAAACGGAGAATCCATATCCTTGTGACAATTTTGACACACCTTATTACGACTAACCTCCACAGTACGATATGAATCAAGCACTTCTTCCAGAAATGCAAAATATGATGAAAATCGTTGATGAGCTTAAGGGTTTAGTTAAAGACTTTGCCCAAAGACATACTCATCAAAAATCCATGGAAGAATTGCTGGCTGAAGAGCAGCCTGCTAGAATAGATTCCCAAGATGCATATGAAAAATCTGTGAGGGAATCCATTGCAAGAGAAAAAGCAGCCAAATCTAGCTCTTTGTTCCGTTTCATTCCTGATGACAGTGATGATGAGGATACACTTGATATCCTTGAATTTTATAAAACCTCATCAAGTTCATCAGTTGATATCCCAGCAGTTGAGATTCCATCTCAAACAACTGCTATCACACCCGAAGTTCCCACTCACTCTTTGATCATGGGGGACGAGCATCTTGACACTGTTCCTGATAAGGAATCGGACGAATTCATAAAGTCTAGTGTTGAGATCCTTGTCCCAATCCCAGGAGAGTCACAGGGAACTTTGGATGGTATGTGTGATATTCCTTCCCCTCATGAGTGTTCAAATGATCATTTTGAGACTTTCTCAGATTTTAATGATGATTGTACATCTCATGGAGACATTGAGTATATTGAGGCATCACTCCCTCAGTCTGATGCTGATCCTCTTCTTGAGGAGTTCGCCGATGAACTTACTCACATCAATCCACTTTCATTGGAAAGTGATGATGGTCTCCTCGACTTTGAAGCCGATCTTGGAGAAATTGAAAGTCTCCTATATCATGATCCGTCACTCACTTCTGATCCCAGCAGTCCAACAGAGAATAATATTCACTTTGTTCCCGAAACATTCGATACGACTCTCACCAATCCTCTATTTGAATTCGATTCTGAATTCACTATGATTTCTAATAATCCAATCTTTGACGAGGATTGTGATGAGTCCACAAGGGAACATGAGTCCACAGATTCACATCTTGTGAATGATCCTCTTCATGAGGAGTTCTCCGGTGAACTCGCTCATCAGTTTGACTGCCCGGGGGGAGATGCTCTCAATCATGAGAATTTGCAAATTCCCACCCACCCTCCCGGGTTGTTTACGAGCTTACCCTTTGAAATCCAAACTCAGGCTATTGAGCCTCCTCATGGAACTTGTTGAAACCATGACTGCTAGTCCTTCTCAACTCCCTCAGTATGCTGTTATCACACCCGAGGTTCCCACTCACTCTTTAAGCATAGGGGACGAGCATATTGACACTGTTCCTGAAAGGGAATCGGACGAATTCATAAAGTCTAGTGTTGAGAACCTTATTCCAATCCCAAGAGAGTCACAGGAAATTCTTGATCATGTGTGTGATATCCCTCCTTCTCTTGTCTTCCCAACTGAAAATGTTGAGATGTTCTCCGATTCTGATATTGATGATTCTTTATCTTGTGGGGACATCATTTATGCGGAAGAATTACCTTCTAAGCTAGTTAGCTTGGAAGAAGAGAATGATGAGATTGACACTGAAATCCAAGATGAAGCACTTCGTGCAACATTATTGAATGTCAATCTCCTCATTTCTAAAATCGAGGCTTTCAATATAAAACCTATTTCATCTCCTATCCCGATTAAGGATAGTGACATTTTCTCCGACGATCCTATTCCGGAGTTTGAAGCTGATGAGTGCTCAAACACTCATCATTTTTAGTCTAATCTGAACTTCAACATACAAAAACACTCAGTAATGCATCAAAATACTGAAAATATTTCAAAATTGTGTTTTATATGTTTTAGATGCAAAATGAGCAAAAACAGATGAAAAACGTACAAAGTTTGCAAAATTGGCAGTTTCAGTCCCCCAACTTTCATAAAATGACAAAACTAGTCCCTGGATATTCAAAATATGGAAAATTATCACCAAAGGTCCTTTTACAATCATAAGTTGTCATATTTTGTCCTTTGGTGAAAAATTGGAAAAGTTTTGGAAATTTACACTTTTGGTCCCTGGAGTTTCAGATTTTGGCAGATTCAGTCCCTGGTGGGATAATTTTGAATAAAAAATCATTTTGGGTCCTTGGGAAGTTACAAAAATCATTTTTAGTCCCTGGGTGAAAGATTTGTGTAAAATTACATGTTTGGTCCCTGTACTTTGCAAACTTGTCAGTTTTGGTCCCTGGTGTTTTAAAATGAAAAAAATAAAATTTATGGTCCTTATATTATTAGAATATGGCAAGATTAGTACTTGGGAGCACTTTGTATTTTGTACATTTTCAGTCCATGATTTTTCAGAAAATACAACATTAGTCCTTGTGTTTAACAAAATATCAAATGGACCCTTTTTTTTTTTTTTTTATTCCACCCCAAAACTAATCCAATACCAAAACCGTACCCAATCCACCAAAATACCACCCCAGCCCACTAAACCTAGCCCAATTCTATTTTTAAAATAAAATACCACACCCTGGCTTTGACCACAGTCAACCCTCACCCACGGGTTACTGTTCATCGTCCCTAACACACCCCTAATCCATGGTGCTTTGTCTCCCCCCCCCTCCCATTTTCTCACCAACCTTCAATTAATACTCTCACCAACTCAACCAACCCCCTCCTCATAATTACTCTCACCAAACTCCACTACATCTGCCCTTTTACCAATTTGGCGCCAAAACTCATTTAAACGGTTGAGATGATAGAAGCCAATCCAACGGTCATAAAAGAGGTGGGAAAGATTCAGTGGACCTCCAGGATCTATAAAAGTCAAAAAGAAGCAGAAGAAAAGGATAGTTAGCATAGGTAGTTGTAGTTTAGTGGTAGCATGTCGACTTAGCTTATTTTTTTACTTTCAGTTTGTAAAAATTAGTTTTAGAAGTGTAATCTCAGTTTAATATTGTCATTTTTAAGTTTCTAAACAGTTAATTCCAAGTGTTCTAGTTGAATTAAGCTTTTGTCATTTTTATTGAAAATTTCATATTCACTCTTATGTTGTTAAAAGTTGATGATTATTGGTCCTTTGAGCTCACATAAGTTACTGATAAGCTTCCACAAGCTTTCTTTTGCACTCTAATCAGTTTTAAGTTCAATCATAAAAAAAATACTCAAAATAGTGAAATATTGAAGAAAAATAAAAAAAAGAAGAGAAGAAGGGTGAAGCAGTCTGGTTTAGTGCCTCATGGGAGGTCTAGGATGGTTCTAATGATCTTTGATTCAGGATTAAGCCTTGTAAGATTCATTTCTATTTTTTAGTTAATTTATTTTTATTTTCATGAATTTACTGTAGCAATGCTTAATATAACCTAGCTTTCTAGTTTTGTGCTTATTTTGATTTGTCATATCATAATTTAGAGTGGAAAATCTGTTCAAGACTTTAGATTACTTTTTGCTTTGAAAAATCACCAAACAGTCAAAGTATAGGGGTGTTTGGCACAAACTGTCTCAGGGTGCATAAGAGTGTTTACATGTTGCTTGTTGATTCCTTTAGTCCATTTAGGTTGTATTAGCACTAGTTAAGTCATTCAAACTCAGTTCATTAGGGTGTATAGTCAAAATCACCACCTTATACCCCCAACAGTTAACTGTTGGGGTATATGGGTTTCAAATCTACCCATTTTGATTAGGAAAGTGTTTTTCAAGCCTATTTTACTTTCAATATAACCTAATACATTGATGAGTGTCTAAATACTCATCATTTTGTACCAATCTGAACTGCCAAAACATACAAAAACACTCAAAAATGCATCATAATACTTAAAATATCTTTGAAGTGTGTTTTATATGTTTCAAATACAAAATATGCAAAAACAAATGAAAAACGTACAAAGTTTGCATAATTGGCAGTTTCAGTCCCTCAAGTTTCAAATATTGACAAAACTAGTCCCTGAAGGTTTAAAATGAATGAAAAGTCAACTTAAGTCCTTGGGAAACCAAAAATATTCAAAAATGATCCCTGGATGAAAGTTTATACAAACTGGCAACTTTTACCCCTCAAGTTACAAAATTGGCAAAAATGGTCCCTGGGTATTCAAAATTGGAAATTTACAAATAATACCCTTGTACTATGCATGAATGACAAAATGGAACAATTTTGATAACATTTTGAGAAATTACAATCACAGTCCCTTAAAAATCCAAATTTACAATAATGGTCCCTGGAGTTTGAAAAATTACAGAAAAGGTCCCTGGATATTTTTAAAATGGAAAAATCATAAATTTGGTCCTTGGTTTATCTAACTTTGCAGGTTTGGTCCTTATGTTAAAAGTTTGGAGAAATTACAAAAAGGCCCCTCAACTTTGCAAGTTTGGCAAAAATAGTCCCCGGTATTTTAAATAATGAAAAAAATCAAAAATAACCGTGTACTATTCAATTATGGCAAAATAGGTCCTTGTAATTACATGTGGGAATTTACAACAACAGCCCCTCAACTTTGGAATAATTACAAAATTGGTCCTTGTGATTTTCTAAGCTAAAAACCAAACCGGCCCTTTTTATTTATATAAACCAAAACCAACAAACCTTACCCAGCCCATACACACCCCTAGCCCAAACATAAGCCCAATCCACCACCCTTTTTATTTAAAACGGGCATTGACCCGCGTTGACCACCCAAAACCGCCAAACACTGTTCACTCTCCTCCCCCACCCCTGCTTCACCAATACCAGGTGGTTTTACCACCACCTCACCACCTTCCAGCTCACCCTCACCTCCTTTCTACCTCACACATCAAACCACATAGGCATTTAATGCCTTCTCCACAATTTTTCACTCCAAACTACATCTAAACCTCTGTTTTCAGATTTCCGTTTTCACTTTTTATTTCGTACGTTTACGTTTTATTTAAACGTGAACGTACGCGTTTTTAGGTTTTAAGCGTTTCGGGTTTTTTCCACTTTCTTGTCTTATTCAAATAGCTTGTTGAAGCTATTTTCTAGCATATTCCTTAGTTCTAATCACTCAAAACCTTTACCTGTCCAATTTCACCCGATCAAATAACCGTTTGTTTACAATTCACACCTCGACGGGACATAACGACCCGGGAAAACACTGTAGTCCTCAGAGCATTGACTCTAGGCTATTTGACTTTGTTGACCATTCCTTGGTCAATTTAGGTTAGGTGGTTTAGCATCAATCATAAGCCTTTACTTTTGATCATATGGGAGAGAAGATTAGTGGCAGTACCACTTCTCATTCTCAAATTTCTCTCCCCGAATATGATTCATTCACCTTTGAGGAGTTCTCCAGTGAACTCACTCATATCATGACTCCTCCGGAGTATGATAGCCCGGGGGGAGATGCACTCAATCATGAGAAATTGCAAATTCCCACCCACCCTCCCGGGATATTTACGAGCTTAACCCTTGCAATCCAAATTCAGGCTAATGAGCCTGATCTCGAGGAACAAGATCAAATCATGATTTTCATCATGGTTTTCTTCCTTTTCTTCACCTACAAGGTGACTTCTCCTGTTCTTCACTCCTTCGGGAATGAAGACATTATCTTTGACCCCGGCATCATCGCTTATAGTTTATACTATCTTAGGCCGGGATTATATCTCATCGGTGTGGAACTTTCACGTGCTTCAAATGTTTGTCCAAACATCTTGAATGAAAGTCCGATTGAGATTGTTTCTTCCACATCATGCTTCCCCAAGGACAAATGAATTCGGGGTCGAGTCAAGCTAGCGACTCAGTAAACAAAAACAATAGCATGCTTATAGGGTTTTCACCCTAAGTGTGGGGGAGTCCCCCACTATGGTTACAAATAAAGTAAAAAAATGGTGTTTTTCCACGCTTAGCTTGTAATGTTTCCCTTTAACGTTCAAAATATCGTCATAATAGCCGGGACTTTGAATATTGAGGACAATATTCATCCTAAGTGTGGGGGGGGGGGGGGGGGGGGTATTTCGCTATTCTAGCGAATTTTATCACATTTTACTATCTTATACCCCCGTTTTTGACCAAAAATTTTAAAATTTTTTCACTGGTGCTTCAAAATTTTTGTGGTAATCAGTCCGTGATTGAGCCTAAACCACCTAACTTATATTGACCAAGGAATGATCAACAAAGTTAAATAGCCTAGATCAATGCTCCGTGGAATATAGTGTTTCCCCGGGTCGTTATGTCCCGACGAGGTGTGAATTATAATCAAAACGGTTTCGTGATCGGGTGAATTTGGATGGAAAAGGGGTTTGAGTTTGATTGAACTAAGGAATTTACAAAGGAATAGCTTAAATAAGCTATATAAACAAGACTGGAAAGTTTGAAAACCCAAAAACGTTTAAAACTTAAAAACGCGTACGTTACGTTTAAATAAAACGTAAACGTACGAGATAAAACGTAAAAATTGAAATCTGAAAACCCCCAGGGGGTGAAAATGACTATTTTACAAACTTAAAAGTAAAAGAAAATTTTTAGAAAAAGAAAATTAATTTTAACACTAATTAATTATTTAATATTAATTAAATACTAATTAATACTTATTATTAATATTTAAATAACTAAAATACAATACAATATTATTTAAATACTAAAAAGGTGAAAATAAAATTTCTAAAACTATAAAATAACTAAAAACAAGTTTTAAAAATAAAAATAAGTATTTTTGTCTTTTTGTGCTTTTTCTATTAATTAATTACTAATTACCTAATTAAACTATTTTAAATTAAGAAAAATAGAAAACGAACAGTGAAAATTCTAAGAAAATTTCTAAAATTATATTATGATATATAAAAGCTATAAAAAATATAAAAACTAGGTTTTGCTTAATAAAAACTAATTATGCTATTTAAAACTAATTATTAATTAATTATAAATAAAACTAAGATTAAATCTAATAAATACTTAATGACAAAATAAAAATCTGAAAAAATTATTATAAATACTTTAAGATATGAGGAATTTAATAAAAATATAAAATAGCTAAGTACTTAATAAAAATATAAAAATGAAAATGAAAATTAAATTACATTAAATAGAAACTATCACTTAATATTAAATTTTTTTTTCTTGGATTTTCTTTTGGAAACTTATTTTACAACTAAAAATGAAGAACTTTTGTAAAAACAAACTTTTTATAACTTACAAATAAGCAAAATATAAGCTAAAATGGTCAACAGTTGACTTTTGTTGACCAACAAGGGAAATAAGCTAAAATGGCCTCAAGTGGGACCCACAATGGTTAAATCTGGTCCAACTAAGTTAATGAAACATTAATAAGCTGGAAAAGCACAACTTGACCTCAGAATAAGCAATAAGCTACAAAATAAGCTCTTGTAAACTTATATAAACTCAGAAAATGGGACAAGGTTTAGGGCCTGATTCAGATGGGTCCCACAGGGTTTCAGGTCAAAGCACTGGTCAAACCTGGTACCCTGGTAGGAGGGGAGTGGAAAGGTGCAAGGTTCATGGCCTGGGGCCCACTGGGTTGGCTGGAAAACCACCACCAAGTGGTGGTGGTGGTGGTGTATCTGCTGAGACAGAGCAGGTAGCAGCCCTGCAGCTCACTTTGGAGAGCTGTGGGGCCCACCACAAATTTCACAAAAATAAAAGGGATGTGGGATATCAAAGATGAGGTGGTAGAGAACAAATACAATCAAGATTCACTCCATGAAAGTAAACACATAAATCAAATAAAATCTTGCAATTTTGGTGAAAACCTGAGATAGGTATTATTTGACTTTTGTAAAAACTTGGTATGTTGACTAATTTGAGTTTCTATTATCCTTAACTAAATAATTATGATGTGATAAGGCAAAATAGAGCTAAATTACTTTAAACCTACTACTTTTGAGCTACTGTGGGTGGATTTGAGGTCTCACATCCTTGACAGTTAACTGTCAAGGAGTTTGGCAAAGGATTTTGACTATTGAATATAAATTGACCAAAATGGTGATGAAACTGAGCTTATATGAACAAAATAGATTTACTGAAACCAAGTTTTGCAATAATGGACAACAAGAACACAGCTAAATACCATCAACCAAACACCCCTTGAAAATCAATTTTGAGAAATTTTTGAAGAGAATGGTGGATTAATCTAGGAACAATGGAGTTTAACTACTTACTTAGCTATAATAAGGATAGTAAAACAGTATGCAACAAGCAAATAACAATCAAGATCAGCAAATCACAATAAGCTATTATGAGCTAAAATGAAAGTTTACAAACAAAGTTTCAAACTAAACTTATACTAACTGACAACTAGGCATAAATGGAACATTAAACAACTAATAGACACAGCTAAGCAAGAAAAAGCAGTAACTAAACAATAATAAGCAGTTATAAAGCTAATGCTACAGTAACTTAGCTAAAAATAAGGTTTGGCTTACAATGAGATTCTGTGAGGTCCAAATTGAGATACAAGAACTCAAACTTGTCCTATTGCCTTCCCTAAGGCTCTAACCCATGCTTCCTCAAGTCTTTCATCTTTCCTTTTTTCTTTTTTATTTATTTTTAGTGAATTTACATATTTTTGTGATTTATGAGCTAGATTGAGTAAAATACCTTGAAAGCTTTTAAAAGCTTTCAAATAAGCTTGAATGAGCTCAAAGAACCAGAATACAGCAACATTTAACACTAATAAGTGAATTTGTCAGTTTCACTTAGAAATGCTAAAATTGAATTTAGTAAACAAGACTGAAATTAAGATTAACCAAAGTTAAGAATATATTAAGAACATTGATTACAACATTTCTTTGCTTAAAAACAAGACTGAGAGGTAAGATAAATTAAAAACGACATAAAAATGTAAAATTACACTACTCCTACTCTAATTACTACTCCATCTGCTTTTCTTCTTGACTTATAAAGACCCTGGGGTGTTGTAATCTCTTTCCCACTTCCTTTCTGAGCCGTTGGATGGGTTTATATTGATCATGGCCGTTTAAAGTTTTTTGGCGGGAAATGGGACTTTGGCAGTTTTAGTGGTTTAGGTGGGAATTTAATGAGGAGGGGGAAGGTGAGGGTGTAGGTGAGGGTCTTAATTAAGTTTGGTGAGGTTTGGTGGAAAGTTGAGAGGAGGGGGGAGAGACATGGAAGCATGAAAGCTGGGGAAGGGGGTGATGAACAGTAGCGAGGGTGTGGGTGTTGACTATGGTTTGACCGGTATTATTTAAAACGGTTTGGAGATTGGGCTGTTTTGGTTGGGCCTTGGGTGATATAAGGTTGGACTGGATCAGGGGTGAGAGTGGATTAGGCTAAAGGGTAGTTTGGTTTGTTAGTTTATTTGGTTAGTTAATAAGACCACAAGGACTAAATTTGTAAAGTCCTGAAAATTAAAGGGCTGAAACTGTAACTTTCCAAAATTCATCGTGAGGACCAAACTTGATAACTCCCAATAATAAATGGACCATGAATTAATTTTTTTTCTTTTTCACACATCCGGGGACCAAATCTGACAAGTTGCAAAATACAGGGACCAAACATGTAATTTCCACAAACATTTTATCCAGGGATTAAAAGTGATTTTTGTGAATTCCCATGGACCAAAATTGATTTTTCATTCAAAAATATCCCACCAGGGACTGAATCTGCCAAAATCTGTAACTCAAGGGACTAAACTGCAATTTTCTAAAACTTTTCCAATTTTTCACCAAAGGACTAAATATGACAACTTATGATTTCAAAATGACCTTTGGTGATAATTTTCCATATTTTGAATATCCAGGGACTAGTTTTGTAATTTTATGAAAGTTGGGGGACTGAAACTGCCAATTTTGCAAACTTTGTGCGTTTTTCATTTGTTTTTGCTCATTTTGCATCTAAAACATATAAAACATAATTTTGAAATATTTTCAGTATTTTGATGCATTACTGAGTGTTTTTGTATGTTTTGCAGTTCAGATTAGACCAAAAATGATGAGTGTTTGAGCACTCATCAATCCCCCACACTAAACTATTGCTAGTCCCTAGCAATACTGTTTTGAAAACTTGATGGATTTGAAAAACTCTTTACCAAAAGCCATCACTTCTGGAGTAGCCAGGTGTAAGAACTGTGGCACACCTGATAACCGTGTGATTTTGAGCAAACCACCAGCTTTCAACGGATTTGTTAAGTCTTTACCAAGAGCCGTTTGCTCCTGGACTAGCCAGCATCTTGATGGACCTAGTCAACATCTTGGTGAGCTGATTACCAATTATGGATTTTCCACGGCCTTTACCACAAGCCATAATCTTGCGGGCTAGCCAACTCATTTGTTTTCGGGGAGTTGATGAACCATACAATTTGGGCAAATTGCAAGCCGTAAACGGATTTGATATGTCTTTACCAAGAGCCGTTTGCTCCTGGACTAGCCAATCCCTTTTGTCGGTTAGACAAGGCGGACTGATTACCACAAAAATTTTGAAGCACCAGTGAAAAAATTTTTAAATTTTTGAAATTTTGGCTAAAACGGGGGTATTATATAGTAAAATGTGATAAAATTCACTAGAATAGCGAATACCCCCCCCCCCCCCCCCCACACTTAGCATGAATATTGTCCTCAATATTCAAAGTCCCGGCGATTATGCCGACATTTTGAACGTAAAAGGGCAACATTACAAGCTAAGCGTGGAAAACACCATTTTGTTTTTTCACTCTATATGTAACCATAGCATGGGGGACTCCCCCACACTTAGGGTGAAAACCCTATATGCATGCTACTGTTTTTGTTTACCGAGTCGCTAGCTTGACTCGACCCCGAATTCATTTGTCCTTGGGGAAGCATGATGTGGAAGAAGCAATCTCAATCGGACTTTCATTCAAGATGTTTGGACAAACATTTGAAGCACGTGAAAGTTCCACACCGATGAGATAAGTATCCGGCTCAAGATAATGATACATGAAAATGCCGGGATCAAAGATAGTGTCCTCACTCCCGAAGGAGTGAAGAAGAGGAGAAATCACCTGGTAGGTGAAGGAAAGAAGAGAGATCTGAATAGCAATTAAGATAAGAACTTCCTCCTCAAGAAATGTATATTCAAGTGGAGGAAGCAAGTCCTTAAGCTTGATCTCAGGAAATTTATCAGTTTTCTCAACTGATTTGATTTCCTCATTATGAAGTTGTTTGGGTGGGAGAGGGGGGAATGGATCTTCGTTTAACAAACTTTCTAGAAAAAGAATGTCCCCCTCAGGATCAAGATAATTATCATCAACTTCATATGAAGTTGAACTATCTTCAGTAAGAAAAGCCTCGAATTCGTCCAGATCATTTTCACTTTCCGGAGGAAATGGATTGATCTGAGTAAGTTCAATCGAAGGATCACGAGTAAGTAAGAATTCTAACTCTCTCAAATCCGCATCAAAGTCAAAGACTTCATTTTCATCCCTTGGTGGGATGGGATCCATATGAGATAGTTCATCAGCGAACTCTTCAAGAAGAAAGTCAACATCAGAGTGGAGAAGTGATGCATCAACAAATTCAATGTCTCCATAAGATAAACAATCATCACTAGAATCAGAGACAATCTCAATTTGATCATTTGGATTATTAGGGTTAGAATGAATATCACACACTTGGTCAAAAGTCCCCTGTGACTCTCTCGGGATTGGGACAAGGTTCTCAACACTAGACTTTATTAATTCGTCCGATTCCATATTAGGAACAGTGCTAAGATGCTCATCCCCCATGATCAGAGAGTGAGTGTGAACTCCGGGTGTGATAACAACAGACTGAGGGAGTTGAGAAGGACTAGCAGACAAGGGTTTTATAAATTTCATTTGTTCTTCTGCTAGTAATTCTATCATAGTCTTTTCTCCCTGATTTTCCGAGGAAGGAATTGCTATAGATGAAAGTGATGAACCCTTACAGAATTTAGAAAAATCAAGGGTGACTTCATCATCACTATCATCGTCGTAAAGAGCAGCATTACGAAATATGGCACGTGTTTTAGCTGCATGTTCTAATTATAGCAATTCTTCCTTGCTCAATTCGCTTCTAGCTGCTCGTTCTTCCACAAGTAATTCTGCCATAGATTTCTCACGAGAGCTTTGAAACGATGAAGTAGCCAACTCCTCCTTAAGCTCTTTCAATATATCAAGAGCCTCTATTAAAATGTCTTGCTCAGTAACAAGAGGAGTTGCTTGGGTCATTTGGTACTGTGGAGGTGGGTCTGAATACGAATAGTCGTAATTGTTATAAGGAAATGGATTCCCTGTTTGACAATCAGAGCTAGTGTGTGGACCTCCACAATACTCACAACAGTAAAACTGATGTGGCTGTGAGTCGTGTGTGCTGTAGTCATAATTGTTATCAGAAAACTGCTCATAGACAAGCGTGTTTCCTGATTGACAATCAGAACTGTAGTGGGAACCACCACAGTACTCACAACAGTGAAACTGTTGAGTCTGGCTTGGTGTATCTTGATACGAAGCATCATTGAAATTTGGGTAATATGATTCTTGCTCGTATGAATGCGATGGGTAATCGAAAAAATTTGAAGAGTCGTTGAATGAGTTTTGATTAGGATCATAAGCAAATGAATTACTCGACCCACAAAACAAACAACTCCCGTTTTGAATATCATTACCACATTGCACACATGTACACCAGCGACATGGCAAACCAAAAAGTGGCTCACCACAACCAACACAAGGAATAAAAGCCGGAGGTGGGTCAAGTGGTGTGCTCTTAGAACTAGCAATTTCCACCACTTCCGTTATGGTCTCGGGTTTTGGTTCTTGATAAACGTGAAGGTTAGGCAAGTCGTGCTTTTCAGTCACTGCCCTAAGCTCAGCATGTTTGCTTGACAAACTTTTAACCGTAAACCGTGAAAGGTTAGGATCAATTCTTGAAGGTTTGTCATTAATAGCACGTATCTCGGGCTGTGAAGGGCAGTTGGAAGAATTTGGTGAATCATTGAGAGAATTTGGACTTATGAACATATTGCACAAAACACAAAATCTGTCACTACAATTATTGCCACATTTCTCACAAATACACCGGAGACAACGAAAGCCGTTCTCAATCGGGCTTTTACAGTGAAAACACGTGTAGCCGAGAGACGCTATAAGAATTATACATGAGATGGGTATAAGAAGGTAGAATCAAATGGATAGAAGGTAAGGAAAAATATTTTTGGGTTTTTATGAAAAGATATGAACAAGGATGGATAAATATACAGTGGATGTATATCCCGATTCACCAATACGCAAAACCGTTTAGAATAGCGCGCACACCTCCCCGGCAGCGGCGCCAAATTTTGATTGAGCCTAAACCACCTAACTTATATTGACCAAGGAATGGTCAACAAAGTTAAATAGCCTAGATCAATGCTCCGCGGAATATAGTGTTTCCCCGGGTCGTTATGTCCCGACGAGGTGTGAATTGTAATCAAAACGGTTTCGTGATCGGGTGAATTTGGATGGAAAAGGGGTTTGAGTTTGATTGAACTAAGGAATTTACAAAGGAATAGCTTAAATAAGCTATATAAACAAGACTGGAAAGTTTGAAAACCCAGAAACGTTTAAAACTTAAAAACGCGTACGTTACGTTTAAATAAAACGTAAACGTACGAGATAAAACGTAAAAATTGAAATCTGAAAACCCCCAGGGGGTGAAAATGACTATTTTACAAACTTAAAAGTAAAAGAAAATTTTTAGAAAAAGAAAATTAATTTTAACACTAATTAATTATTTAATATTAATTAAATACTAATTAATACTTATTATTAATATTTAAATAACTAAAATACAATACAATATTATTTAAATACTAAAAAGGTGAAAATAAAATTTCTAAAACTATAAAATAACTAAAAACAAGTTTTAAAAATAAAAATAAGTATTTTTGTCTTTTTGTGCTTTTTCTATTAATTAATTACTAATTACCTAATTAAACTATTTTAAATTAAGAAAAATAGAAAATGAACAGTGAAAATTCTAAGAAAATTTCTAAAATTATATTATGATATATAAAAGCTATAAAAAATATAAAAACTAGGTTTTGCTTAATAAAAACTAATTATGCTATTAAAAACTACTTATTAATTAATTATAAATAAAACTAAGATTAAATCTAATAAATACTTAATGACAAAATAAAAATCTGAAAAAATTATTATAAATACTTTAATATATGAGGAATTTAATAAAAATATAAAATAGCTAAGTACTTAATAAAAATATAAAAATGAAAATGAAAATTAAATTACATTAAATAGAAACTATCACATAATATTAAATTTGTTTTTCTTGGATTTTCTTTTGGAAACTTATTTTACAACTAAAAATGAAGAACTTTTGTAAAAACAAACTTTTTATAACTTACAAATAAGCAAAATATAAGCTAAAATGGTCAATAGTTGACTTTTGTTGACCAACAAGGGAAATAAGCTAAAATGGCCTCAAGTGGGACCCACAATGGTTAAATCTGGTCCAACTAAGTTAATGAAACATTAATAAGCTGGAAAAAGCACAACTTGACCTCAGAATAAGCAATAAGCTACAAAATAAGCTCTTGTAAACTTATATAAACTCAGAAAATGGGACAAGGTTTAGGGCCTGATTCAGATGGGTCCCACAGGGTTTCAGGTCAAAGCACTGGTCAAACCTGGTACCCTGGTAGGAGGGGAGTGGAAAGGTGCAAGGTTCATGGCCTGGGGCCCACTGGGTTGGCTGGAAAACCACCACCAAGTGGTGGTGGTGGTGGTGGTGTATCTGCTGAGACAGAGCAGGTAGCAGCCCTGCAGCTCACTTTGGAGAGCTGTGGGGCCCACCATAAATTTCACAAAAATAAAAGGGATGTGGGATATCAAAGATGAGGTGATAGAGAACAAATACAATCAAGATTCACTCCATGAAAGTAAACACGTAAATCAAATAAAATCTTGCAATTTTGGTGAAAACCTGAGATAGGTATTATTTGACTTTTGTAAAAACTTGGTATGTTGACTAATTTGAGTTTCTAATATCCTTAACTGAATAATTATGATGTGATAAGGCAAAATAGAGCTAAATTACTTTAAACCTACTACTTTTGAGCTACTGTGGGTGGATTTGAGGTCTCACATCCTTGACAGTTAACTGTCAAGGAGTTTGGCAAAGGATTTTGACTATTGAATAGAAATTGACCAAAATGGTGATGAAACTGAGCTTATATGAACAAAATAGATTTACTGAAACCAAGTTTTGCAATAATGGACAATAAGAACACAGCTAAATACCATCAACCAAACACCCCTTGAAAATCAATTTTGAGAAATTTTTGAAGAGAATGGTGGATTAATCTAGGAACAATGGAGTTTAACTACTTACTTAGCTATAATAAGGATAGTAAAACAGTATGCAACAAGCAAATAACAATCAAGATCAGCAAATCACAATAAGCTATTATGAGCTAAAATGAAAGTTTACAAACAAAGTTTCAAACTAAACTTATACTAACTGACAACTAGGCATAAATGGAACATTAAACAACTAATAGACACAGCTAAGCAAGCAAAAGCAGTAACTAAACAATAATAAGCAGTTATAAAGCTAATGCTACAGTAACTTAGCTAAAAATAAGGTTTGGCTTACAATGAGATTCTGTGAGGTCCAAATTGAGATACAAGAACTCAAACTTGTCCTATTGCCTTCCCTAAGGCTCTAACCCATGCTTCCTCAAGTCTTTCTTCTTTCCTTTTTTCTTTTTTATTTATTTTTAGTGAATTTACATATTTTTGTGATTTATGAGCTAGATTGAGTAAAATACCTTGAAAGCTTTTAAAAGCTTTCAAATAAGCTTGAATGAGCTCAAAGAACCAGAATACAGCAACATTTAACACTAATAAGTGAATTTGTCAGTTTCACTTAGAAATGCTAAAATTGAATTTAGTAAACAAGACTGAAATTAAGATTAACCAAAGTTAAGAATATATTAAGAACATTGATTACAACATTTCTTTGCTTAAAAACAAGACTGAGAGGTAAGATAAATTAAAAACGACATAAAAATGTAAAATTACACTACTCCTACTCTAATTACTACTCCATCTGCTTTTCTTCTTGACTTATAAAGACCCTGGGGTGTTGTAATCTCTTTCCCACTTCCTTTCTGAGCCGTTGGATGGCCTTATATTGATCATGGCCGTTTAAAGTTTTTTGGCGGGAAATGGGACTTTGGCAGTTTTAGTGGTTTAGGTGGGAGTTTAATGAGGAGGGGGGAAGGTGAGGGTGTAGGTGAGGGTCTTAATTAAGTTTGGTGAGGTTTGGTGGAAAGTTGAGAGGAGGGGGGAGAGACATGGAAGCGTGAAAGCTGGGGAAGGGGGTGATGAACAGTAGCGAGGGTGTGGGTGTTGACTATGGTTTGACCGGTATTATTTAAAACGGTTTGGAGATTGGGCTGTTTTGGTTGGGCCTTGGGTGATATAAGGTTGGACTGGATCAGGGGTGAGAGTGGATTAGGCTAAAGGGTAGTTTGGTTTGTTAGTTTATTTGGTTAGTTAATAAGACCACAAGGACTAAATTTGTAAAGTCCTGAAAATTAAAGGGCTGAAACTGTAACTTTCCAAAATTCATCATGAGGACCAAACTTGATAACTCCCAATAATAAATGGACCATGAATTAATTTTTTTTCTTTTTCACACATCCGGGGACCAAATCTGACAAGTTGCAAAATACAGGGACCAAACATGTAATTTCCACAAACATTTTATCCAGGGATTAAAAGTGATTTTTGTGAATTCCCAAGGACCAAAATTGATTTTTCATTCAAAAATATCCCACCAGTGACTTAATCTGCCAAAATCTGTAACTCCAGGGACTAAACTGCAATTTTCCAAAACTTTTCCAATTTTTTACCAAAGGACTAAATATGACAACTTATGATTTCAAAATGACCTTTGGTGATAATTTTCCATATTTTGAATATCCAGGGACTAGTTTTGTAATTTTATGAAAGTTGGGGGACTGAAACTGCCAATTTTGCAAACTTTGTGCGTTTTTCATTTGTTTTTGCTCATTTTGCATCTAAAACATATAAAACACAATTTTGAAATATTTTCGGTATTTTGATGCATTACTGAGTGTTTTTGTATGTTTTGAAGTTCAGATTAGACCAAAAATGATGAATATTTGAGCACTCATCAGTCCGCCTTGTCTAACCGACAAAAGGGATTGGCTAGTCCAGGAGCAAACGGCTCTTGGTAAAGACATCTCCAATCCGTTTACGGCTTTCAATTTGCCCAAAATTGTATGGTAAATCAACTCGCCATATCCCATAAAGCGAATGAGTTGGCTAGCCCGCAAGATTATGGCTTGTGGTAAAGGCAGTGGAAAATCCATAATTGGTAATCAGCTCACCAAGATGTTGACTATTCCATCAAGAGCTGGCTAGTCCAGAAGCAAACGACTTTTGGTAAAGACTAATCAAATCCGTTGACAGCTGGTGGTTTGCTCAAAATCACACGGTTATCAGGTGTGCCACAGTTCGTACACCTGGCTACTCCAGAATTGATGGCTTTTGGTAAAGCGGTTTTCAAATCCATTAAGTTTTTCTTAAAATATTGCTAGGGACTAGCAATAGTTTAGTGTGGGGGATTGATGAGTGTGTAAATACTCATCATTTTTATCATATCTGAATTGTCAAAACGTCCAAAAACACTCAGTAATGCATCAAAATACTAAAAATATTCCAAAATTGTGTTTTATATGTTTTAGATGCAAAATGTTTAAAAACAAATGAAAAACGAACAAAGTTTGCATAATTGGCAGTTTCAGTCCCTCAAGTTTCAAAATTTGACAAAACTAGTCCCTGAAGGTTTAAAACGAAAGAAAAGTCAACCCAAGTCCTTTGGAATTCAAAAATTGTCAAAACAAGTCCTTGGGTGAAAAGTTTGAGAAAATTACAAGTTTGGTCCCTGAAGTTTCACAATTGGCAGAAACAGTCCCTGAACTTCAGAAATTAGCAGATTTGGTCCCTGGTGGAATTTTGGAAGAAAAAAGTCAACCTAGGTCCTTGGGAAATCACAATTTATCACAAACGGTCCTTGGAGTAATGTTTTCACAAAATGGCATAAACGGCCCCTCAACTTTGAAATTTGGCAAAACAAGTCCCCGGGATTTCAAATTTTAGAAATTCACTTTTTTTGGTCCTTTGGTTATTTAAACATGCCAAGTTTAGTCCTTGAATATATTTTGTAAACTTGCCACAACAGGTCCCTGTACTTTCATTAAATTACAAAAATGGTCCTTGTGTAGAAACTAACCAAACGGTTCCCTTTTTTTTTTATCCTAATCCAAATAACAAATCCAACCCAAACTTACCCCTAGCCCACCTTATACCTCCCCTTTTGGCCCAAAACATCAACAGCCCACTCCACAAAAAAAATTAATACCGCGTTTATATTTTACCTCGGTCAAACACATTTGACCACCCCCTCCACCTCACCTCCTAGCCTCCATAGCCTGCTAACACAACTCACCCTCATCATCACCTTCACTGCAACACTCAAGCTTTCCCCCCCCCCCTTGCACCTGCATCCAAACACTCCACTCCAAAGTTCCCCGCTGGCATCAAATATCAAGGAGAAACAGACAAAGGTTTTGGGCGCCAAAATATTTAAATGATCAAGATTGCCTCAAGTCATCCAATGGCTGTTAGCATTGATGGGAAAGCATAAGTGGGTCCCACTGAAACCCTAAAGGCTCACTATAAAAAGAAAAGAGAAAGGAAGCAAAGGAGTTAGTTAGTTTTTTAGATTTTCTTAGTTTAATCCAATGTCGAATTTATTTTTCTAGTTAAAGTTAGCTTAAGAAAGTTGTAATCCTCAGTTCTCAGTGTACCTTAAACTCAATTAATCAATCAATTTCAAGTTTTTCTTTTAAAATTCAGTATATGCTTGTTTTATTCTCCAAATTTCATTATGGTTTGTTATGGTTAAAAGCTGTGGATATGAACTAATAAGTTCATATCAATTCCTTATAAAGTCCAGAAAAGCTATTAGAAACTAAAAATCAGTTGTAGTTATCAAATGTAAAAATAAAAAAATAGGAGAAAAATAAAAATAAAATAGAAAAATCAAGAATTCAATAGAAAAAGAAGGTGAAAAGTGATGGAGCCTGGTGATATTGGATTGCTATGGGTTTATAGTCTCATGGGAGCATAGGTTCTGGTCCTGGTTCACACTTGGTCTTATGCTTGGACTCTTTGTAAGCAAAAATTCCATTTTCAGCTTATATACTGTAGCATAGCTTATCAGGTTGCTTATGATTTGCTTACCTCTGTCTTTTCATGCTCATGTATGCCTAGTAGTTGTTTAGTGTAGAAGGACATGTTTATTAGGTAGTTTAAATTGTTTTGGTGCATTGTTTATCTAGTTAACTGTGAGACTATCTCAATCCTTCTTATTGTTAATTGCTTACTTAAATGCTCTACTGATTCTTTGAACTTGCTTATTTGATGCTCAAATACATGTTTCAACTTCTGTGAATGGGTTTCATTGCAAAATATCATGTCCCATAACTTTGGATACCATGACAGCCTAGGTAAAGGGGTGTTTGGTTCAGGGTAAATCTCTGGGTTGAGAATGTTTTTGTGTGACAAATTTGGTTTATACAGTATCTACTAGGTTTAGTCTAGCTAGTTAAGTCATAATATTGGTAGTTCTCCTAGTGAAAGTCAAAGTTAGTTTCTTACCTCAGTTGTGCATTAACTGTCAAAGTTTGGAGTTTAGAATCCCATCATTTAGCTTCATAAGTATTTCACATAGCTCAATTTCATCCATTCTTAGCTTATTACATCAATATCAGTATGTTAGAAATATTAGAAGTTCAAATAAGTCAACATAAGAAGTTTTGATGAAAAGTCAAATTTGCATTTCTCAAGTTTTTTCAAAAGTTCAAGTATTTGTTTTGATTTTTGTGTGATGATTTAGGATCTCAAATTTGTTTCTAATTGTAGTCCATCAGCTCTATTTTAAGATTCTATAGACCTTTGAATTTTGCCATTTTTTCCCTGGGCCCCACCTTTGCCCAAACTTACTTGCAGGGCAAGTATTGCCCCTGCATCAGCCACACAGTCACCATCACCACCACTTGGTGGTGGTTTTCCAGCCACCACAGTGGTCTCCAATACCAAAGCTTGGTCCATTTCAACCCCTCTCCTACCCTACTTTAGGAGTTGACCATTGGTTTGACCCCTAGACCTGTGGGTCCCACCTGAATTGACCACAAAACTTTGTCCCTTTTTCAGCTTTGAAACAAGTTAGATAAGTGCTTATTGTGATCCAATTGCATATTCTGTGGTCACTTTGGGATTTTTCCAGCTTTTACATGTTCATCTAACTTGTTGGGACCTGATTCATCCAGAGTGGGTCCCACTTAAGCTGGTTTGGGCTTATTTTCTCTTCTAGTCAACAAAAGTCAACTGTTGGGCTTTTTGCTTTCCATAGTGCTTATTTTCAGTTTATAAAAAAGTTGTTTTCACAAAAAGTTTTTGTTTTTAGTTATAAAATAAGTTTGTAAAAGAAAAAAAAAGAAAATCCAATTTAATATTAAGTGATAGTTTCTATTTAATGTAATTTAATTTTAATTTTCATTTTTATATTTTTATTAAGTACTTAGCTATTTTATATTTTTCTTAAATTCCTCTTATATTAAAGTATTTATAATAATTTTCTCAGATTTTTATTTTATCATTTAGTATTTATTACAATTAATCTTAGTTTTATTAATAATTAATTAATAATTAGTTTTAAATAGCTTAATTAGTTTTTATTAAGTAAAACCTAGTTTTTATATTTTTTCTAGCTTTTATATAATGTAAAATAATTTTAGGAATTTTTTCATAATTTCTACTATTCATTTTCTATTTTTCTTAATTTAAAATAGTTTAATTAGGTAATTAATAATTAATTAGTAATTAATTAATAGAAAAATTACAAAAAGACAAAAACACTTATTTTTAATTTTAAAACTTGTTTCTAGCTATTTTATAATTTTAGAAATTTTATTTTTACTTTTCTAGTATTTAATTAATATTATATTGTATTTAAGTACTTTAAATATTAATAATAAGTATTAATTAGTATGTAATTAATAATAAATAATTAAATAGTGTAAAAATAGTTTTTCTTTTTCTTAAAATTTTCTTTTATCTTTTACTTTGTAAAAAAGTCATTTTCACCCCCTGGGGGTTTTCAGATTTCAGTTTCCACTTTTAATTTTTTACGTTTACGTTTTATTTAAACGTGAACGTACACGTTTTAAGTTTTAAACGTTTCTGGTTTTTCTTAGCTTCCAGTCTTATTCATATAGCTTGTTTAATCTATTTCCTTGTAGATTCCGTAGTTTAATCAAACTCACAACCCTTTTCCTGTCCAAATTCACTCGATCACAAACCCGTTTTAATACCATCCACACCTCGTCGGGACATAACGACCCGGGGAAAACACTATACTTCCACGGAACATTGACTCTAGGCTGTTTGACCTTGTTGACCATTCCCTGGTCAATTTAGGTTGACCGTTTGGAGCCAATCACATCCTTTGTGAAATTAGTCAAATCTCATCTTAAATCCTACCACCTTGTTCACTGTCAAGGATAATAGCCCATAAATCATGCTTATAGGTTCATTATTGTCTGTTATAGCTTAATTCCATTTTTTTATAGCTTAGTATTACTCATTTAATCAGTTAGGATTGTTAGAAATTCACTTAAGTCAAAGTTTTCATGTTTCATTAAAAAGTCAAATTTCAGCTTTGGTAATTTCTGAATAAACTTTAGAATTTCGTGTAGGGTTTGATTTTAGGAATTAAAACTTGTGCTTTTAGGATTTCATTATTTTGCTGCTTGTCTCTTTGATAGTATTTTTAGTAATTTTGAGTTTGCTTAATAAACTGCTTATTTGGTCCTTGTTACTTAGCTGTTTTCCAAAAAGTTTCCCTGTGCACTTACTTAACTGCCACTTACATGAGCTTATGCAATCTTTGTTAAATAGCTTTAAATTTGTATTGTGCTGTTTTGTGAAGCTTATCCGTTTAGCTTGTTGAGTGCATGCTTGTTCTTCCATTGTTTGCTTTTTACAACTGCTTAATTGGCTTAACATGTTCCACCAAATCAACTCACTACACTGACAAACCAATGTAGTTGAGCTCCTTCACAAGCTCCTCAAAAAGCTCATCAGTGAGCTTAAGCCTGTGAATTTTGGCCTTTTGGATAGGTCTCATGGCTAGCTTGTAGGTTCAGGTCTTATTTTGTGTTTTCTAGCTTAAGTGATAAGCTGTAGAGTAGCTTGCAACTTGTCCATTTGCTCTATACACTGACCCATTCAGTGTATTTGAGCCAACTTCACAAGCCTTTCATAAGCTCATATGTGAGTCCCATAGTGTGAGCTTGGGCTCTTTGGAAAGCCCATAAGCCTGTCTTGCTAATTCCAGGTTTCTTTTTGCCTTCCTAGCTTATTTTATAAGCTGAATTTTGGATTATAGATACCTGCAGGCCTGTTTATTTCAGTGGGTATTGGAATTGCATATTTACTTTTGTAGCTTATTACCTGAGCTTATTTTCTTCCTTTGGTTCCTTTCCTACTCACTTAACTTAATTGTAGCTTTCTTTACCCTTGGTTTCCATTGTATAGCTTCTTATTAGCTTTTTCAATTTCCACAAAGTCATAATAAGCTATAACACCCAACTGTTAAGGATTTGTGTTCCCATTTGCTTATTTATAAGCTTCCATCCATACTTCCTTTTTTAAAGTTTATTATTTTAGGTATTTAAACAGTTCTGTAAAAGAAAATTCCAAAAAAGCTCAACTTATTAGAAGTGATAGCTTCTATTTAAGTCATTTGGCTTATTTTCAGCTTTTTCAAAAAGCAAATCTCATTTTTATAATTTTCCTAGGTTCCTGTAGCTATAAAATAATTTCAGTAATTTTTTCATAATTTTCTCTTTTCATTTAGTATTTTTAATAATTAATATTAGTTTTTTATTAATTAATAATTAGTTAATAATTAATAATAATTATTTAAAAAGTCTTAAAAATATATTTTCTATCTTAAAATTAGTTTTATATTACTTTAGATTTTTCTAAGTTTTAATTTTATTTTTCTAGGCTTATTTCACATTTTCTTATTATTTAGTGTATTTTTAAATAGTTTAAATTAGTTTTTAATTAATAATAATTATTAAAAAACTAGGAAAAATATATTTTTAGTTTTAAAACTACTTTTATATTATTTTAGAATTTTTAGAATTAAATTTTCATTTTTCTAGCTTAAATTCATAATTAGTGTATTTTAAATATTATTAATTAGTTATTAAATAGTAATTAATTAAATAGTGTAAAAATTAATTTTAATTTTCTAAAATTTTTATTTTATTATTAGGATTGTAAAAATGTAATTTTCATATCTGTAGGTATTTTATTTCACAAAACTCGCGTTTTATTTCGTACGCCTACGTAACTTTAAATCATACGAACGCGTTTTTAGACTTAGCTCACGTTTTTAGTATATCTGATCATCAGTAATTGTTTATATAGTGTTTCTAAGTTATTTTCATTCCTCATATCTTAGTGTAATCATACAACTCACATAAAAACCTTTCCAGTCCCATGTTTTGATTAACATCACAC
Source organism: Artemisia argyi (assembly GCA_030686995.1). Classification (NCBI taxonomy): domain Eukaryota; kingdom Viridiplantae; phylum Streptophyta; class Magnoliopsida; order Asterales; family Asteraceae; genus Artemisia; species Artemisia argyi. The sequence goes on from CM060703.1 coordinate 176,990,992, forward strand.
CTCGTCGGGACATAACGACCCTGGGAAGCCACTATATTCCGCGGAGCATTGAGCCTAAGGAGTTTGACTATATTGACCGCATCCGTGGTTGACTTTATTTGACTGCTTTTGCCTCAATCACGGCGTCAGGAAGTAACACCTGACGGCGTCACGTGTAAAATTCTGGAAATTTTACCAGTTTTGTTTTTCTAACGGAGTCTTAAAGTTTTTGTTGAATCTTTAGTTTTATAATCTACAGGAAATCTGCAAACATCATTCCACAAGCATTATATCTTACTTTGCTTTTTAGGTTTTTGATTGATGCTAAACAGTCAACTAAAGTCAACCACGGATGTGGTCAATATAGTCAAACAGCCTAGAATCAATCTCCGTGGAAGTACAGTGGTTTCCCCGGGTCGTTATGTCCCGACGATGTGTGATGGTAATCAAACGGGTTTGTGATCGGGTGAATTTGGACAGGAATAGGGTATATAAGGGTTTGAATGATTACACTAAGGAAATACGAATGAGAACGATTTAAACAAACTATATTAACAATAACGTGAAACCTAGTTAACCTAAAACGTAATCTAAAAATTTAAAATCAGAGTTTGCTTATAAATATGCAGAAAAATAAGTCAAGAGGGCTTAAATAGAAGCTATCACTTTTTTTTTTTTTTTTTTTTTTTTTTTTGGTTTTTTCTTTATTTTACAAACTACTTTTACTAACGTAACCTAAATTTAAAAACGTAAAAGTTATTTAAATAAAACGCGAGTGCGCAAAATAAAACGTGAATTTTATGCTACGCAAACCCTACGGATATGAAAATTATATTTTTACGAACCTAATGATAAAAGAAAATTTTGTGAAAAAGAAAATTAATTTTTTTGACTTTTATAATATTTATTATTAATTAAAAGCTAATTAAATACAAATAAAACTAATTAAATTATAAAAATACTATATGAACAGTGAAAATCCTAAAACTTTTCTAAAAATAGTTAATATTATTAGTGAACTAGGAAAAATATAAAAGTTCTAAAAAGTTTACAAATAAGCTGAAAATAAGTTGTATAAGCTTAATAAGCTAAATGGACTATTACTAGAATAAATAAAAGAAAGGAAAAGTAAAAGACTAAGTTATACGTAGGGGAGTTGGTGCACAAGCTTGGTCTGATTTTGACCAGGTCAACCCAAGAGGTCAGGGGTTCGAACCTGGCTAATGACACATTTCTCTTTTTATTTTTCTTTTTGATTTTTACCTATACAATCTTGATAAACAACTGGAAATATAAAACTTTTGTGAAAGTAACTTTTTTACAACTCAAAATTAAGCTAAGAATGAGCTCATAAGCTCAACAGTTCACAAATAAGCCTAAAAAGGAATTTTTTATAACTTGAAAAGCTATCAATAAGCCAAAAGCTAATACTAAGGATTAAAATAAGCTGGAACAAGTGGAATGAGCTTAGAATAAGCTGTAATAAAAAGAAAAGCACAAAGGAAAGACTAAAGAACCAAAATAGGCAATCCAATACTCACTGAAAACAAAACAGATCCAATGGAATTTGCAGGCTAATTTCCAGGCTCAATTGAGCTTATCAAATAAGCCAATAAATCCAAAATAAGCCTGGAACCAACTAGTTGATCTTAAGGGCATCTCAAAGAACCCAAAAGCACTCAGTGGGGTCCACTGACCAGGCCTAGGGGAGGGATGGAAGTTGGGACAGTTGGTGAAGGGTGGTGGTGCAGGGGAGGTCACTCCCCCTGCAGGTATGTTTGGGGGCTTGGTGGAGCCCACAGAAAATTCACAAAAATCTAATGAACATGGATTTCTAGAGCTGAGGTGGTAGACAATAACATGTAAAAAGCACAAGTTCAGAATCCAAGTAAACAATTCTAAACAATTCTTGTAAATTTTGAGATTTCTACCTAAGAAAAAAGTTTTGACTTTTGACTAGAACATGAGGTTTGACTATGGTGAATTTCTAATAATCCTAACTGATTAAATGAGTAATACTAAGCTATAACAAAATGAAATTAAGCTATGCAGACAAGTGGAGTTTAACCGAACCAATAACATCTAACAAACCAGTGTTAGACCTATCCAAACTAGTAAATCCAAACACCCCTTAATGCACTGTCATGGGATGTTTTTCAAAGCAAACCAAGGATTTAGGTTTCAAAAGTGATTAGTAAGCTTATGTTCAGTTATATCATGGTGACAGAAACCAAGATTCTTAGGAAAAGGGCAGTGTACCATAAACAAGCTCAATTGAGCAATATGAGCTAAATGAGACAGTGGGCATACAAGTGTACTAAAAAACAGGTAAGAATAAGAGATAAGTATAGATCAAACTACAACTACCATAAACTAATTAAAAACAATCTTAACTAGTTACCTTATATTAAGCAGCAATGAACTCAAAGAAACAGGAATACACAATACTAACAACAAATATCCATTAATCAACGATTAAAGATAAGTGTGGTCCAAAAGCTTACTTGGCATCCAAAGTCATTAGTAATCAGGGAACCAGGGCCAAAGGTACAACCTACTATCCCCAATGGGACTTCTAAACCATGAACATAATATTTCCACCATGCATCCTGCTATCTCCTTCATTAAAATTGAATGCAGAAGTTTTGACCATTTTATAGTTTTATTTGATATTTAAATGAAACTGCCTTGAATGCTTAAAAAGCTTTTAAAAAACTTAATAACAGTCCAAAACTACTTGAATGAGTAAATAAACAAGAACCTTCAACCACTTGAGAGCTAACTTGAAATTAAGGTTAACTTGATTTAATATTACACTTACAGAACTGAATACAATCTTTCTTGCCTAAGAAATACAACTAGAAATAAGATTCAACTAAAATGACATTTTAACTAAATTACTAAAACTAAAAAAAAATACTAACTCCCCATCTGCTTGCTTCTTTCTTGTTTTATATTGACTTTGAAGGCTCCTGGAAGTCAATTGGTCAAATCCCACTTCAATGTTGAACCGTTGGATGGCTTACTTTCATCCTAGCCGTTTAAGCTTATTTTGGCGGGAAAGTGGATTTGACCACTTGGGTATGATAACTTGGCAAGGGGTAGTTTTGTTGTTTTGTTGTTGTTTTGAGGTGAGTAGGAGGGGGTGGAGTGTTGCAGGGTGAGGCAGTGAGGGGTGATGATGGTGTTGATTGGATTGTAGCAGGGAGTCACGGGTGAGGGTGGAAGATGGAATGGTCAAAGGTCTTTGACTGGGATTAACATTAAAACGGGGTGTTTGTGGTGGGTTTGACCGAGGGGAAGAAAGGGTTGACTTGGGCTATTGGGGTGATGGGCTTGGGAGGAGGTATAAGGTGGGCTGGGGTTGGTTTATTGGATTGGATTGTAAGGGATTTGGATTAGGGGTATATGGTATTAATACTTGGTCCGTTTGGTATTGTAGAAATAATAAAACAAGGACCAATTTTGTAACTTTGCTGAAAATTGAGGGACTAAATTTGTACATCTTTCAAAGTTTACAAAAGTACTATTCTTGCCAATTTATAATTCCACAAGGTCCTTTGTTGTAATTTTCCATTTTAAAAACTCTCGGGGACTATTTTTGCCATTTTGGAAAGTACAGGGACCAAATGTGTAACTTTCTCAAACTTTTCACCCAAGGACTTGTTTTGACAACTTTTAAATTCCAAATGACTTGGGTTGACTTTTCTTTCGTTTTAAAACTTCATGGACTAGTTTTGTCAATTTATGAAACTTTGAGGGACTGAAACAGCCAATTATGCAAACTTTGTTCGTTTTTCATTTGTTTTTAAACATTTTGCATCTAAAACATATAAAACACACTTTTGGGATAATTTCTGTATTTTGATTCATTTCTGAGTGTTTTTGGATGTTTTGGCAGTTCAGATACGATAAAAATGATGAGTATTTACACACTCATCAATCCCCCACACTAAACTATTGCTAGTCCCTAGCAATCTTTTGAGAAAACTTAATGGATTTGAAACTCTTTTCCAAAAGCCATCACTTCTGGAGTATTTACACACTCATCAATCCCCCACACTAAACTATTGCTAGTCCCTAGCAATCTTTTGAGAAAACTTAATGGATTTGAAACTCTTTTCCAAAAGCCATCACTTCTGGAGTAGCCAAATGTATCAGTTCAAGTAAGAACTATGGTCCACTTGATAACCATGTGATTTTGAGCAAACCACCAGCTGTCAACGGATTTGATTTGTCTTTACCAAAAGCCGTTTGCTTCTGGACTAGCCAACTCTTGATGGAATAGTCAACATCTTGGTGAGCTGATTACCAATTATGGTTTTTCCACTGCCTTTACCACAAGCCATAATCTTGCGGGCTAGCCAACTCATTCACTTTTCAGGATATGGCGAGTTGAGATACCATACAATTTTGGGCAAATTGCAAGCCGTCAACGGATTTGAGATATCTTTACCAAGAGCCGTTTGCTCCTGGATTAGCCAATCCTTTTGTCGTTTAGACATGGTGGACTGATCACCACAAAAATTTTGAAAATCAAGTGAATTTTGTTTTTGTTTAAATTTTGGTCAAAAACGGGGGTACTAGATGGTAAAATGTGATAAAATTCGCTAGAATTTCTCCCCCCCCCCCCCCACACTTAGAATTTAATATTGTCCTCAATATTCAAAGTCCCGGCTATTATGCCGACTCTTTGAACGTAAAAGGGCAACATTACAAGCTAAATGTGGAAACACAATTTTGTTTTTCACTTTATTTGTAACCACAGCAGGGGTAACTCCCCCATACTTAGGGTGAAAACCCTATATGCATGCTACTGTTTTTGTTTACCGAGTCGCTAGCTTGACTCGACCCCGAATTCATTTGTCCATGGGGAAGCAAGATTTGGAAGAAACAATCTCCATCGGACTTTCATTCAAGATGTTTGGACAAACATTTGAAGCACGTGAAAGTTCCACACCGATGAGATATAATCCCGGCTTTAAATAGTATAAACTATAAGCGGTGATGCCGGGGTCAAAGATAATGTCTTCATTCCCGAAGGAGTGAAGAACAGGAAAAGTCACCCGGTAGGTGAAGAAGAGAAAGAAAGTCATGATAAACATCATGACTAACTCATCATCATCCTCAGGAAAATTCATAGATTCATCATCATGAACCTCATCATTTAAGCTCATGTGATCAAGACATATCCTGGGTGTGTCTAGATCAAAGTAGAAGTTATCATACTCCGGTGGAGATATGATATGAGTGAGTTCACAGGAGAACTCATCAAATGTGAATGAATCATATTCTGAATTGATGTACGTGAGTTCACATGAGAACTCATCGAAGGTAAATGATTCATAATCGGGGAGAGAATTATGAGAATGAGAAGTGGTACTGCCACTAATCCTCTCTCCCATATGATCAAAAGTAAAGGCTTCAAACTCCGGAATAGGATCATCGGAGAAAATGTCACTAACCTTAATGAGGATAGGAGATGAAATAGGTTTCTCTTTGAAAGCCTCGATTTTTGAAATGAGGATATTGACATTCAATAATGTTGCACGAAGTGCTTCATCCTTGATTTCAGTGTCAGTCTCATCGTTCACTTCTTCTAAGCTGACTAGCTCAGAAGGTAATCCTTCCACATGACTGATGTCTCCAGAAGATAAAGAATTTTCATCAGCATGTGAAGTACTAAGCTCGATGTTGGGATTAGAGTTTAAAAGATTTTCAGTTCCTCCCATATCGGCTTCAAGGTCAACCAGATCATCATCACTTCCCAATGGAAGTGGATTGATGTGAGTAAGTTCATCTGTGAACTCTTCAATAAGAGGGTCAACATCAGAATGAGGCAGAGGTGCCTCTTCATACTCAACTTCTCCATAAGATGTACAATCATCATTAAAATCGGAGAAAGTATCAAAATAATCTTTTGGATTTTCAAGGTGAGAAGGTAAATCACACACATGATCAAAAGTTCCCTGTGACTCTCCTGGGATTGGGATAAGGTTCTCAACACTAGACTTTATGAATTCGTCTGATTCCATTTCAGGAACAGTGCTAAGATGCCCATCCCCCATATTCGGAGAGTGAGTGGGAACCTCGGGTGTGATATCAACAGACTGGGGGAGTTTAGAATTACTAGCAGTCATGGAATTTTCAAGTTCCATTTGATCAACGGCTAGTGACTCTGTCACATTATTTTTTCCCTGATTATCCATGGAAGGAATCACAATTGATGAATCTAATGAATCTTTTTGAATAATAAAAATGTTATCTTCATCATCATCACTGTCATCATCGTCATCATATAGAGCAGCATAGCGAAGATTGGCACGTATTTTAGCTGCTCTTTGCTCAGCAAGTAATTCTTCCATGCTCATTTTGTTTCTAGCATCTCGTTCTTCAGCAAGTAATTCTGCCATTGATTTCTCACAAGAATCTTGAAACGATGTAGTAGCCAACTCCTACTTAAGTTTTTGCACAATTTCAAGAGCCTCTAGTAAAAGGTCTTGCTCGGTATCATGAGGAGTTGCTTGGATCATTTGGTACTGTGGAGGTTGGTCTTGAAATGAATAGTCATAATTGTTACAAGGAAATGGATTCCTTGTTTGACAATCAGAATTGTAGTGAGGACCTCCACAGTATTCACAACAGTAAAACTGATGTTGCTGTGAGTCGTATGTGCTAGAGTCATAATTGTTATCAGGAAACTGCTCATAGACAAGCGTGTTGCCCGATTGACAATCAGAACTGTAGTGTGGGCCACCACAGTACTCACAACAGTAAAACTGTTGAGTCTAGTTTGGTGAATTGTATGGATATTGGTCATAACCAAAATTTTGACTATTTTGACAATCAAAACCTTGGTGAGGACCTCCACAATATTCACACGAAAAGTTTGGTGTATTTTGATACGAAGCATCATTGTGATTTGGATAATATGATTCTTGCTCGTATGAATGTGATGGGTAGTTTGAAAATTTTGGAGAGTCGTATAATGAGTTCTGATTAGGATCATAAGCAAATGAATTCCTCGAACCACAAAATAAACAACTTCCGTCTCGAATATCATTACCACATTGTTCACATGTACACCAACGACATGGCAAACCAAAAAGTGGCTCACCACAACCAATACAAGGAATAAAATCCGGAGGTGGGACAAGTGGTGTGCTCTAAGAGCTAGGAATTTCCACCACATCCGTTATGGTCTCGGGTTTTTGTTCTTGATGAACGTGAAGATTAGGTAAGTCATTCTTTTCAGTCACTGCCCTAAGCTCAGTACGTTTGCTTGACAATCTTATAACCGTATATCGGGAAAGGTTAGGATTGATTCTTGACGGTTTAGGAGCAATTTTGAGCTTAGATTTATGGACAACCGTAGGTTGGATGTAATTAGCACTTTCATTGTCAGAGGAAAGTACAGGGTCCTTTGTCACCTCGGTTTCTTGTCCCACTTCCCTCAACGGAGGAGGAATAGGAATCAATGGTCCATCATAATCAACATGACATCTCGACATTTTTGACAAGGCCTGGATTTTTTCAATTTTGCTCCTAAAGGCCCTTTGTTCAAAGAAATCGTCATCGAGAGATGCCATTCGAATCAATTACAGGAGAAGTGGAAGAAGTTAGAATCAAAAGGATAGAGGGTAAAGGGATGAAGAATCAAAAAGGTAGGAGGGTAAAGATGGATATTTCTGTGATTTTTAATAAACATTTTATAAGAAAGAAAATCTTTTTGTGTTTTTGTGTTCGTTGAAAACTAATTTTAAAAAGTTTTCGGGAACAGTTTTGTTTTTATAATAAGAAAATATGAACAAAGGATGGTAAATATACAATGGACGTGTATCCAGATTCACTAATACGCAAAACCGTTTAGAATAACGCGCACAACCTCCCCGGCAGCGGCGCCAAAATTTTAATTGATGCTAAACAGTCAACTAAAGTCAACCACGGATGTGGTCAATATAGTCAAACAGCCTAGAATCAATCTCTGTGGAAGTACAGTGGTTTCCCCGGGTCGTTATGTCCCGACGAGGTGTAATGGTAATCAAACGGGTTTGTGATCGGGTGAACTTGGACAGGAATAGGGTATATAAGGGTTTGAATGATTACACTAAGGAAATACGAATGAGAACAATTTAAACAAACTATATTAACAATAACGTGAAGCCTAGTTAACCTAAAACGTAATCTAAAAATTTAAAATCAGAGTTTGCTTATAAATAAGCAGAAAAATAAGCCAAGAGGGATTAAATAGAAGCTATCACTTTTTTTTTTTTTTTTTTTTTTTTTTTTTTTTTTTTTTTTGGTTTTTTCTTTATTTTACAAACTAATTTTACTAACGTAACCTAAATTTAAAAACGTAAAAGTTATTTAAATAAAATGCGAGTGCGCAAAATAAAACGTGAATTTTATGCTACGGAAACCCTACGGACATGAAAATTATATTTTTACGAACCTAATGATAAAAGAAAATTTTGTGAAAAAGAAAATTAATTTTTTTGACTTTTATAATATTTATTATTAATTAAAAGCTAATTAAATACAAATAAAACTAATTAAATTATAAAAATACTATATGAACAGTGAAAATCCTAAAACTTTTTCTAAAAATAGTTAATATTATTAGTGAACTAGGAAAAATATAAAAGTTCTAAAAAGTTTACAAATAAGCTGAAAATAAGCTGTATAAGCTTAATAAGCTAAAATGGACTATTACTAGAATAAATAAAAGAAAGGAAAAGTAAAACACTAAGTTATACGTAGGGGATTGGTGCACAAGCTTGGTCTGATTTTGACCAGGTCAACCGAAGAGGTCAGGGGTTCGAACCTGGCTAATGACACATTTCTCTTTCTATTTTTCCTTTTGATTTTTACCTTTACAAACTTGATAAACAACTGGAAATATAAAACTTTTGTGAAAGTTACTTTTTTACAACTAAAAAATAAGCTGAGAATGAGCTCATAAGCTCAACAGTTCACAAATAAGCCTAAAAAGGAATTTTTTATAACTTGAAAAGCAATCAATAAGCCAAAAGAAAAGTACAAAGGAAAGACTAAAGAACCAAAATAAGCAATCCAATACTCACTGAAAACAAAACAGATCCAAGGGGATTTGCAGGCTACTTTCCAGGCTCAATTAAGCTTATCAAAAAAGCCAATAAATCCAAAATAAGCCTGGAACCAACTAGTTGAGCTTAAGGGCATATCAAAGAACCCAAAAGCACTCAGTGGGGTTCACTGACCAGGCCTAGGGGAGGGATGGAAGTTGGGATAGTTGGTTAAGGGTGGTGGTGCAGGGGAGGTCACTCCCCCTGCAGGTATGTTTGGGGGCTTGGTGGGGCCCATAGAAAATTCACAAAAATCTAATGAACATGGATTTCTAGAGGTGAGGTGGTAGACAATAACATGACATTTGACTATGGTGAATTTCTAATAATCCTAACTGATTAAATGAGTAATACTAAGCTATAACAAAATGGAATTAAGCTATAACAGACATTAATGAACCTATAAGCATGATTTATGGGATATTATCCTTGACAGTGAACAAGGTGGTTGGATTTAAGATGAGATTTGACTAATTTCACAAAAGATGCTTGGTTTTTATGCTTGATGTGTTATTATTCAGACAAGTGGAGTTTGACTGAATCAATAACATCTAACAAACCAGTGTTAGACCTATCCAAACTAGTAAATCCAAACACCCCTTAATGCACTGTCATGGGATGTTTTTCAAAGCAAACCAAGGATTTAGGTTTCAAAAGTGATTAATAAGCTTATGTTCAGTTATATCATGGTGACAGAAACCAAGATTCTTAGGAAAAGGGCAGTGTACCATAAACAAGCTCAATTGAGCAATATGAGCTAAATGAGACAGTGGGCATACAAGTGTACTCAAAAACAGGTAAGAATAAGAGATAAGTATAGATCAAACTACAACTACCATAAACTAATTAAACACAATCTTAACTAGTTACCTTATATTAAGCAGCAATGAACTCAAAGAAACAGGAATACACAATACTAACAACAAATATCCATTAATCAACGATTAAAGACAAGTATGGTCCAAAAGCTTACTTGGCATCCAAAGTCATTAGTAATCAGGGAACCAGGGCCAAAGGAACAACCTACTATCCCCCATGGGACTTCTAAACCATGAACATACAATTTCCACCATGCTTCCTGCTATCTCCTTCATTAAAACTGAATGTAGAAGTTTTGACCATTTTATAGTTTTATTTGATATTTAAATGAAACTGCCTTGAATGCTTAAAAAGCTTTTAAAAAACTTAATAACAGTCCAAAACTACTTGAATGAGTAAATAAACAAGAACCTTCAACCACTTAAGAGCTAACTTAAGATTTTAAATAAAAAATTGCAACCTGTGGAATTTAATCAATACACTTGAAATTAAGGTTAACTTGAGTTAATATTACACTTACAGAACTGAATACAATCTTTTTTGCCTAAGAAATACAACTGGAAATAAGATTAAACTAAAATGACATTTTAACTAAATTACTAAAACTAAAAAAAATACTAACTCCCCATCTGCTTCCTTCTTTCTTGTTTTATATTGACTTTGAAGGCTCCTGGAAGTCAATTGGTCAAATCCCACTTCAATGTTGAACCGTTGGATGGCTTACTTTCATCCTAGCCATTTAAGCTTATTTTGGCGGGAAAGTGGATTTGACCACTTGGGTATGATAACTTGGCAGGGGTAATTTTGTTGTTTTGTTGTTGTTTTGAGGTGAGTAGGAGGGGGTGGAGTGTTGCAGGGTGAGGCAGTGAGGGGTGATGATGGTGTTGGTTGGATTGTAGCAGGGAGTCACGGGTGAGGGTGGAAGATGGAGTGGTCAAAGGTCTTTGACTGGGATTAATATTAAAACGGGGTGTTTGTGGTGGGTTTGACCGAGGGGAAGAAAGGGTTGACTTAGGCTTTTAGGGTGATGGGCTTGGGAGGAGGTATAAGGTGAGCTGGGGTTGGTTTATTGGATTGGATTGTAAGGGATTTGGATTAGGGATATATGGTAATAATACTTGGTCCGTTTGGTATTGTAGAAATAATAAAACAAGGACCAATTTTGTAACTTTGCTGAAAATTGAGGGACTAAATTTGTACATCTTTCAAAGTTTATAAAAGTATTATTCTTGCCAATTTATAATTCCACAAGGTCCTTTGTTGTAATTTTCCATTTTAAAAACTCTCGGGGACTATTTTTGCCATTTTGGAAAGTACAGGGACCAAATGTGTAATTTTCTCAAACTTTTCACCCAAGGACTTGTTTTGACAACTTTTAAATTCCAAAGGACTTGGGTTGACTTTTCTTTCGTTTTAAAACTTCAGGGACTAGTTTTGTCAATTTATGAAACTTTGAGGGACTGAAACTGCCAATTATGCAAACTTTGTTCATTTTTCATTTGTTTTTAAACATTTTGCATCTAAAACATATAAAACACACTTTCGGGATAATTTCTGTATTTTGATGCATTTTTGAGTGTTTTTGGATGTTTTGGCAGTTCAGATACGATAAAAATGATGAGTATTTACACACTCATCAGTTTTATTAGCATATATAGATTGCTGCTGATTTTACGCGAGGTTGCCTTGTCTGTTTTCTCAGGTTTTACAGGTTATGTATGACAAGAAGATGATTTATATTCTGGAAGGGAAGCTTTGATTGTTCATTTTCTTGGAGGAAAATCTAACCTGGCCACCTTATTATCCATACCGAGCGAATCAGGGGAGTATTTGATTTCATTCTTTTTACTTATTTCACTTTTACATTCTTTACTTGAACATTGGAGGCAATGTTCATCCTAAGTGTAAGGGGAGGGTAAAATGATGATACCTTACAAATACACTTTCGCTTGAGTTTGTTTGTTTAATAGTAGATGTGTAATAAAACTATGAGAAATACTTGTTAGTGTAATTTTAGCGCCAAATTTAAATTTTTTTTCAACATTTAGGAGTGAAACTTTAGCCATAACAAGCGTCTCATGATAGGAAAACCGTACCATTCAGAAAAATTTTCCACCCAAATATGTGAGGTTCGCCTTTAGATTTGATAGGAAAAGCATTTTCTATTAGTGCTTATGAGTGTACCGGTAGCATTTAGATTCTAGAACTTGCGTTAGTGATGCATCCCGAGACCGCTAGTGAGACTACAATCGTGTGGTAGGATTTACTACATGATAAGAGGCATTAGGATCACCCTTGTGTTAAACCCGTATTGTAATTACTTGACCATTTAAGTCATATTACTTGGCTAGTAAAGTCAATTAATTTTTCCCACACCTTAGCGTTGTACTCATTTTTAGTACACGAAACCTCTAGTACACCCCTCCGAGCCTATCTTTTCGTTTCTAACTTTAAGCATCTTACTTAAAGGAAGAATTTGTTACACCCCACTCATGTATGCACTCATCTTTAGTGCATTATTGTTATTTGTTAAACCCTTAGTTAATTGTCTAATTGATTACATGGTTGCTAAGTCAAGTCATATCTTTGTACATATTGTTTTGGGACAATTGGGACTCATGGGTAAAGTACTTATGTTATGGAGTAATGGGGAAGAACATCATATATTACCCCCATATGTGCGTTAATCTTAAAAGTACTCCAAGTGTTTTGATTATCTTAATTCGAGTCTGATGAGTGTGTAAATACTCATCATTTTATACCAATCTGAGCTGCCAAAACATCCAAAAACACTCAAATATGTATCAAAATACTTAAAATATCTTAAAAGTGTGTTTTATATGTTTCAAATGCAAAATATGCAAAAACAAATGAAAAACGTACAAAATTTGCATAATTGGCAGTTTCAGTCCCTCAAGTTTCATAAATTGGCAAAACTAGTCCCGGGTTATTCTAAAAGCATGAAAATGTCACCAAAGGTCCTTTTTAATCATAAAGTTACATATTTAGTCCTTTGGTGCAAAGTTTCATAAAATTACAAGTTTAGTCCCTCAACTTTGGAATTTGACATAAATGGTCCCTGGGATGTTAAAAACTTTGAGAAAATCAATTTTGGTCCTTGTACTAATAATATTTTGCAGGAATGGTCCTTGGTATGAAGTTTGGTGAATTTACATAATTGGTCCCTCAAGTTTGGCAGTTTGGCAAAAATAGTCCCCGGGTATTTAAAAGTGAAAAATATCAAAAATACCCTTGTACTATTCACATGTGACAATTTAGACCCTCATGATAAACTTTGGAAAGTCACACATCAGCCCCCCTAAACTTTCAGAATATTACAAATTTGGTCCTTGTGATTTTCCAAGTTATAATATAAACGGACCCTTATTATTATCTAAACCAAAATCAAATCCAACCCAAGTTACACACCAAGCCCACCCCCACTTCCTTTGGCCCATTCAATCCAGCCCACACCTTAACAAATATAAACCAGAGTCAAACAAACAACCAAACCGCCTTCACCCTCCACCTCTTCACCTCCACCTCACTCCCTAGCCACGTGTGACGATTTTGGCACCAAAAGTAGTTTAAACGGGCAAGATGAGTTTGACTCATCCAATGGCCAGGATTGATGATGGGAATTTAAGAGTGATCTCCAAGGAGTCAAGAGGCTATAAGAAGAAGAAGAAAAACACAGAAATAATCACCTTTGGATTAGCTTAAGTCATTAGTGTAACTTAATTTTACTGTTTTTCTTAGTTAAAACTTTTATTGCTTTCAAATGTTGTACTTTATCTTCAAAGTAGTGTAATGAACTCTCTTTTCAGTTTAAATGTCATGTTACTCTTTAAATTCATGTTTCTCAGATTGGTACCATTTTACTTTTCCAAGTCATTTTTAAATTCTGTTTAAATATGGTTGTTTACTGGATTCCATAAGCTCATGTGAGCTATGACAAAGCTCACAAAGCTTTCAGAAACTTTAATTCAGCTTTGTTCTTTTTAATTTCAAAAATAGATAAAAAAATGTAGAAAATCAATAATAAATTAAAAATCAGTGGTGATGAAGATTGATGAATTGGAGCAGGGTGTTTTATGATTGATCATGGTTTAGAAGCTCATTTGGGAGCTGTAGGGTATGATCTTGGTCCTTGTTTCATTGATCTCAGTTGGAATCCAGTTGTAAGCCCATATTTTTATAATTTTTCAATTTACTGTTTTGTTTATTTATTTGTGTTCCTTTTCATATTTTCTTGTTTAAATGTTGTTTGTTATTGTTTATTTAGTCTAAATTTAATTAAGTATGTTTTGGATTTGAGTTGTGCTTTGTAATACAATTTAACTGTCAATATGATGATTGATGATAATCATAGGTTTGGGCTTGTTTGACAACTTGTTAGAACTAAAAAAGGTCTCCTTTGATAAAGGATGACCTCTGGATTTGATGCAATAAGATTATACAGTGATTTGTTTGGAAAGTCTCATTTCAAGTTCATTAAAGGGTTGTTTGGTTTTATGGACAAATCTGAGTTATAGTCTGTAATAGGTGTTGTTTTTGTTCCATTTAGGTCTAATATAACATAAGTAACTCAGATAAGTCTTAATCAAAGAGTTTAGCATGTGGAAATGTCAACTTGACACTTGACAGTTCATATATGAGAATTTTGAGATTGGTAAGACCTAGAATCTTGCATATGTATTAAATTGTTGTTAATGTTTGTTAATTTCTTGTTATTATAGCTTAACATAGCATAATCTGTCTATAGATTAGCTTCTAATTTCACTTTGGTCAAACTTTTGATTTCTTGTAAAATAGTCAATTTCAATTTTCTGTTTTTGAATAAAAAGTATAATTTTGTTATAACTTTGTTTTTATGTTTCTGGTTAAATCCTTTTAGGGTAATTTAGATATGTTGCTAATCTATCTGTTGTATTTTTGTTAATTTTTAATTTGCTTATTTGAGTATTTGTTTGAGCCTGTTTTTGCCCTGTCTCACTGGAATGCAGTCAAACTCATAAGCTTGCACAAGCTTATGGATTTGACCCATTCTAGTGAGTTTGGCATTTTTGTGTTGCCCTAGTGGCATTTGTTTAGTTTGTGTCTTATTTTCCTTTTATAGCTTTTAGAGTAGCTTATTCACCTTACAACTTTTTGTTACTCACCACTCATCACACTGAAGCAAACAGTGTGATGAGTTGATCTTCATAAAGCTTTAAAAAGTCTCCCCATTAAGCTTGAGCTTGTGATTCTTGGCCTTATGAGAGGCAAGCTATCCAAATCAAACCCTCGGTGTAGGTTGAGCATTTAACAGCTTATTAGATAAGTTTTGAGAGCTTTTGTTTGCCCACTCACAACAGTCCACTTGTGGACTTGCACCATTTCCTTAAGCTCTCATTAAGCACTTTAGTGATCTAGGGTTTGTGTAATTTGGTTTTCCTTGAAGCCAGACCACCAAACTTCATGATCCCATTCCTTATATTCAAATTGTAGCTCATTAAGTAGGGCTGCAATAAGCTTTAACTTATCCCTATCCTGAGTATACTGTTCACCAGTATATACTCAGGAACTTAATAGCATCTTCATAAGCTTGCATAAAGCTTATTCCTTGGCCTTAGCTTATGATTTTTGGTTCCTTATGAAGCTGATCAACCAAACTTTAAGGTCCTAGGTTTAATTTTCATGTTGTAGCCTATTTACTAGGGCTGCAACAAGCTTGTAACTTGTCCCAATTTTGAAGAGTGCACTGTTCATTAGCACACTCACACTTACTCACTAAACTTCATAAGCTCACAAAAAGGCTTATGGCTAGGACTTAGCTTGTAAAATTGGTTTCTTATAGAAGCTAACCAACCAGTTAATAAGTCCAAAGGCTTTAATTACATTTTGCAGCTTATTAATAAAGGCTGCTTATGACTTTTTGTGTGTCCCATTTTGATGTGTATGCTGGTCTTCACCATACTCAGTCAAATGGGAGCTTTTTCATAAGCCCCTCACAAGCTACCTAGTGGATCCCACTAGGTGAGCTTGGGATTTTTGAGAAGCCCACCAGAACATCTTGCAGCTTTCACTTCTTATTTGGCTTTTGAAGCTTATTTAATGAGCTTAAATTGCCCAAACATTTGACTGCAGGGGTGTTTCGTTCTGTGTACTTTGGTATTGCTTATTAGCTTATACCAAGCTTATAAGTGATTTACATTGTACCAGCTTGTTCATAATAGTCCATTATACTTGTACAAATATAATTTATCTTTTTATTATTGAGTGAGAAGCTTATACCAGGCTTAACAGCCTCAAATCCATCCAAGTTGAGCTTTACAAGCTCAACTGACTAAACCATAAGTTTACACTCCTGTGCACAATCCCAGGATACAATCTTGATTGTTTCCTGTCTATAATCATGTGCACAGCCTTTTCTTTCTTTGTTTTCAAGTGTGGAGCTTTTACTAAGCTCATTTGAGCTTCCAATCCATCCAAGTCAAGCAACAAGCTTGACTGTCTAAACCAAAAGCTCACATTCTGTTTATTTGGCCAAGTCAAGTGCATATATCTGTTTATATTTGTCCATTAGATATGTGTACTTGATACTTGACTTTTCTTTTCCTGTTTGCAGCCTTTCATAAGCTTGTTTCAAGCTTATGACCCAACTGTGAGCATAAAGCTCTACTGAAGTGGTCATAAGCTGTGAAAACAGCTTATTCCTTTTGTATGCACAGTCCCATCTTCATCATACATGTTTAATATAAGTATGTAGTTAATTCAGAAAATAGAAAAAACCAAAAAGAACCACTATAAGCTCAAGTGATAGCTTCTATTTAAGAAGCTTATTGCCCATCAGCTTATTTCTGTACATAAGCTATCATTTTTATAATTTTCCTAGCTTCTTATATTTATTTTAGAATTATGTAAAAAGTTTGAGATTTTTCTTTTACTGTTTAGTACTTTTAATAATTAAATAATAGTTTTTAATATTTTTTTTAATATAGATAATTAGTAATAAATAGTATAGGTGTATAATAAATATAATTTTGTTTTCAGAAAGTCTTTTATAATTAGTTAGACTTTTCTACATTTGTGGGACTTATATTGGACGGTATTCATTTTTTATTTTGTACGTAGACGTTTATTTAAACGTTTACGTACGCGTTTTAGGTTTCTAGGTTTTCTTATTATAATAATAATAAATTGTAAATATAGTTATTTAATTTATTTCTTTTTAATTTGCATTTAAGCCGTTAAGGCATGCAAATTCCCTCTTTGGGAAAGTTTTGTTTTATTCGTTACGTTTATGTTTATTTAAACTTAAACGTACGTTTGTAAATATCCTTTATTATTTTAGGGTTTCTGATTGCACGTTTCTTAAACATGTAGCTGTGACAGAGCTAGTACTATTCACATTCCAGTGTTAGTCATTCAGATTCCCATTTTTCTATATACATATTATTTCAACACATTACAAGTCATGGTACTATCACGCACACCTCGTTGGGACATAACGATCCGGGGATGTACTTTTCTGTACTCACGTACTTTTTCTGTACTTAACTCCCACGGATTAACATTGCTAGTTTCTCCCGGGCTCCATTTAGATATTACGGTTAACCATTCACAAGTGGTTAGCTTGTGTGATAAATAAGTGATGGTTCGGGAGGAATCAGAGTCATTAGATTAGTTTATTGTAAAGTATGTAAAAATTCAAGTGTAAGGGGAATTTTCATTCCCTA
Source organism: Artemisia argyi (assembly GCA_030686995.1). NCBI lineage: Eukaryota > Viridiplantae > Streptophyta > Magnoliopsida > Asterales > Asteraceae > Artemisia > Artemisia argyi. The sequence goes on from CM060703.1 coordinate 177,008,615, forward strand.
TGATGTATTATTTTGGATGGTAGGGTAAGAGTGTATGCAAAAAAAAAAAAAAAAAAAAAAAAAAAAAAAAAAAAACATACGGACTACCATCCCGTTTCATTCTATGTTTATTTTATGTTTTTGTTATTTTCATTTATTAGCTTAAGTCGAGTCTAGTCTTGGCTTAGCAACGCCACATTGTACATGTAATTGACCAAGATGATTAACTCGCCACCAGTAGACTGCCTATATCCAACAAAACCGTGTATTCCATATCCCTACACCTAACGTTACAACCCTTTAAAAGACCTCTTTGATAGTTTATCCTAGGTGCTTACGCCATGTGGTGGAGGTTTGATCCTTTCCCAAGCCTATGGTAATCTATTTTGCTATGACAGGTAGTGAGAGATGTTTTCCATTTCCATATTGTGATATTACTTTATTACACCCGAGAGATGTGAGTATCTAAACACTATTTGTGAGGTGCTAGTATATGACCTCCGTGCTTGTCTTTGGTCTTTAGTGGAACGATTATTTGTTGTAATTACTTTTACATTAGTGTTAAATGACCCATAACTTGTATTTTGACTAGAATAAAAGCGTATTTGCTTGAGGACAAGCAAATCTCAAGTGTAAGGGTATATGATGAGGCAAAAAGTGAACCATTTTTAGTGGGTCATTTAAGCCCGGAATTGAATTTATTTGATCAAATATTGCCCTAAATCGTTCTTTTTGTGATTTTAGGTACTTTGGGAGTGAATTCTGGAAAAGGAAGCATTTTGGATGTTTTTGGAGCATAAAAGTGAAGAAAACGGCAACGACTTAATTTTCCATGCTGAGAACAGTACCTGACGGCGTCAAGAAGGAAATTGTGACGGCGTCAAGAGTTAAATTGGTGACGGCCTGAAGATGGACTACACGTGACGGCGTCAAATCTAGATCTAGGCAGTCCGAGGAGTTTATTGGCGGCGAGATGACGGCGTCAGACATTAACTCTTGACGCCGTCACCTCACAAAATCTATATATACTTTTCTATTTTTCATTCGTTAAGGGAGGAACTTGTGTGGAGAATACTAGGGTCGAACCTAATAAACTCTAGGTCGTTTGTAATAGTATTTTCAAGGGTTTTTACCCCTTGAAACCTTTCATGTTCAATTAAGATAAGTCCTCTTTCAATTCAATCTATATGCCTATGTATTGTTTGAATATATCTTATGCTTGTCTTGATTTCAACACGCTAGGCTAGATCTTTCATGTGTTTGCTTAGATGTAATGAAACCTAGATGTTGATTATAGGTTGATTGCTTGTTTATAGTTGTATTGGATGAATGATTTCAATGTTAGGCTTAAGAAAACTGGCAGATCTCCATTTTGTAACTTGTTTGAGCGTCTTAAGAAACATGAACCGATGTGTACTAGGTTTTTATGATTGTATTTAATGCATGAGCGAATTTTAGTGATCCCATGTTAGGAGCTTCTTAGCCGGCTCGACATAGGAGTGAAGTAGGAGCTTATAGGATTGGGGAAGTAAGTACGCCACCCCATGAATGGTATTAAGGAATACAATCCGTCATCCACGCAACTGTAACAACTAATTAACCTGTAAAAGATATCTAGGGAGTAGTGAAACCTAAGTAAACACAATTCTCCCATATATTGCTCACACCACTAGTATAATTTAGTTTATTTTAATTTTTAGTATTTTATTTTGATTGCATCTTAGTTATTGGGTTAGTTGGCTAGCAACTAATTTCGCCCAACTCCTTCAAAACCGAGATTTTATTTGCTTTTATAAAACATAAAAAATACAAAAAGAATCATCCCTTATCTCTAGACCTAGTTTTTAGGTTTTCTAATCCTAGCGACACTATTCCTAAGTTGAACGATCAATCCCCCGGTACTTGTCACTATACTATACTACATCGATCAGGTACACTACCTGGTGGGGGTTGTAAGCTTCTCGAGATCCCTCGAGAGGTAAAGCCTGGTGCAATTCCCACACATCACACTCCTCGAGTATTACACTCGAGAGTTTCACAATGACTATATCAACAAGCTCCCTTATGGCGAAAACTGTACACCTTCGCTTACACCAATTTACAACACTAAGCGGAATGTCGAGTCCTAATCCTAGCTAGAAACAATCTACACAACACTACACAAAATAGCAACCACTGCACACAACACAATTCGGACCAACACCAAGTTTGAATCAACACAATAACCTTACGGACCAACACCAAGTCCGAATCAACACACAACACAATTTCGAGCTTACACACACAAGTCGGATCTACAAGAATTAAGATATAGAGAGTTTAGATTGAGGAGAGAAATGTAACAAAGGTTATGGGGTGAATGCCTATTCTTCAACACTTTATTTCTTGACAAATACGAGCGTTCTTCTCTTGCACTTTGAGGTAGGATGGATTGAGATCACTTGTAAACAACTTACAACACGTTAATGTGATCAAAGAAGAGAGTTTCTAAAGATTTAGGAAGATAGAAAGTTTCAGTGCTCAAGAGGTAAATTTTTCTGTTGGAATAGTGTAGTATTTTAGGCACCAGGAGGAGCGGCCGAGCGGGGGATAGCCCCTTAAATATGGACGGTCCCTAATATATAAGGGACCGTCACCCCTTTAAGGGACCGTCCCTTAAAACGCTTCTATTTTTGTCATGATGTGATGAAATGTTTATCTGGTGAAAATTTAACTATTTTGGGCGGGAAAAATAGGTGTTGGAGATTTCAAATTCAAATTTATTTTTCTTATTAAAATATTTCTTTATAAATACAAAAATACTTTATATAAAAATGTGAGGTTTAAGGAAAAAAAGTAACTTCTTTGATCACTTAATTAAATTGGTATATTGTTTGTTCATACCTTAAGTGATGTTGTAGTTGAAACAAACTTTCTTGATTAAAAACTTATCAAGTATATTTTTACGTAACGTGTTTTTACATTTTTTGATTATCAAAACGTATACAGATCGAATAATGCAAATAATGTTTTTGACATTTTTGTATTAACAGCACCGATACGACATATTGAGGTCCAATACGCCGTATCCAGGATATATTGGGTGGGGAATAAGAAATAATATTTCCACCATATACGTGTGTATCTTTAAATATGGCATATTGTTGAATAGTAATACGCTGTATCCCTTTTGAATCTTGACCTCTTGGAATGGGGATAAGATCTTCAATACCAACTTTTCATACTCCGTATTCCTTCAACGGTTGACTTGGATTTTGACTGCAGAGCTTCAGATACAGTGTATTGTTAGACTTAAATATGTCGTATGTCTTTCACTTCACCAATATTTAGTGAATTCTTTCAAGTATTGATACGACGTATCTCGAGAAGTGAATACACCATATGCACTTTGCAAGTTGCATGCATATTCGTCATTTATGCTCCAAATTTCGTTGTTTTCCATGTCATTATTGACGTTGCTCTAGAAATACTGAAAATGACCAAATTAAACAATTAAGTATCAATTCAGATATAAACAAATAGTAAACAAGCAATATTTGTGGGATAAATGATTGTGTACATTTGAGTTACAACAATAGTTTGAAACATATATTACAGGACATGCATTTTTCTGCTTGAACCACCAAAAATGGGTAAACAAGTAAATAAATGAGGTTTTCTCTTTCAGGTTACCTGGGGAGGGCGGGCATTTTTGACTCAGATGTGCGCAGCTCTACCGGATTAATCTCGGGACCGTTTCCAACCCTTCCCTGGCCACCACAAATATACACACCTAGCGAGGTTCGACCACCAAAACGGACGACACATTTGTAGGATCAGAGTATCCAACATGCATTTATATGATGGTACGCACCACGTTGGTTCCGAAAAGGTTAAACACATTTATATGATCCTAGAAAAATGACGTTTGAAAGTATTGTTCGCGTTTGTTCCTTTCTACATTCACTTGGTCACAGTTGCACATCGTTTATGACCTTGCAGCAGAATATATAAGTGTGTGCACTGCTGTAGAAAGCCCACACGAGACAGGATCATTAGGTTCATGTGTTTTGTGGTAAAAGATCGAGTTGAATTTTATAAATAAAAAAAGGTTTGTGTTTCGAGTAATGCAACAACCTTGTAATCCAGATTCGCGGCCTAGTCTATTCCGACTTCCCGAGTATCCATAGGTCTTGCGGGTGGTCTATGGAGTCCGTGGTGTACATGCCTGACCACGTGCTAAAGGTAGCTCAGTGGGGTTTCCCTTTTATAAATTAGGAATTCAAATGTTGAATGTGCATCTCAAGATGATTATAAATTACCATCCTAGCTAATTAACTCTAAACAGGATGTTGCTATATGCCATGTATAAGGGACCTATTTATCCTGTGTGTTGAACAAGACCTTATCAATGAATTATTAGAAGTGGCCCACGCAGGTGAAAGATTGGATACAAGAGGGCTGTATTAGTTCAATGGTACAACAATTATTTGGATAGAAATTGGAAAGAATCTTTGGTGGGGACTATAAATGCAATGCACTTATACTTATGCGGAGACCTGCAATATCACGCCTTGATGTTCATTAGGATTCGTAAAACTCGACTTAATTGGATTGAGTGGCAATTTTCCTTGTAATGTCATATCCGCTTCAATTCTTTGTAATTCTTTCGCTTAGCTTCATGCTTTTCCTTCAGCCGTTCCAAAAGATATGTGATAACAGTCATTAATTAGTAACTGCTTGTCCGTATCAAAAGCTTCAATAAATTTGCTTAAGGGAGGGTTTTTTAGTGCAAGTATGTGTCAAAGATGAATATCATATATCATGTAGATATTCATGTATGTACAGTTTCAATGAATATAAACTCCCACATAATTGAACAGCTCAAGTAAAAAAGAAAACCCTAAATCGACTCTCCCCCTCTGGCGACCACTATCCCTATCTTCCCTTAATCATTTTTCTTGCAATTCCTATTAATCTGTGTAATTCATTCACCGATCTGTTATCTTTAGTGATTAAAATTCGTTTTTCTCTCTAACTTGATCAGATTTGTTGTTTTAATTCCACTGTTTTTAGGTTTTTGTGTTAATCGATTTAAGGGTTTCGGTTTGTTCTTGTATTTAAACCGATCTTATGTTTTCACTTTGATCGGTTGTTATTAATCGATTAGGGTTCTTGTGGTTTATTTACTGTAGTCGATTACTGTTCTTCAATTCTAAATTACTCTTCTTGATCGACTACATGGATGCTGGTTAGTCTCTTGGTGGTTCACGCTTAAAACCCTAACTTGTTCAGTTAGGGTTTACTTCTATCTTGTTCGTATTGATTGTGCATACTGGCTGCTTGTTTGGTCGTTTGGTTGGACTGTTTGTGGGTTTAGTGAGAGATGGAAAAAGGGTTTTTCAACAAGAATAGTGCATCTAAGGGTTCGAGGGCTGTTGGAACATCAACTAACTTGGCCGATCAAGTTGGGTTGAATAAGGGTACGATCCCTTATGGTAGTGATGCTGTTGGGGATTCGGTTTCTGCACCAAGTCATACAACTGATGCTCAAACTGATACACGTAATTGTGATGTTCGTGAACATGTTCCTGAACAAGTGAAGTCGGATGTGGCTTTTGATGCTTCAAAAAAGTGTCATGTGGAACAATTGATTACTAATGCACATAAGAACTTTGATGAAGCCATGAACAAAGTTCAACATGATATTGCTGTTAATATGGCTTCCTCATTTGATGGTAATGTTTCTAATACTCCTCCTTTGAATGCTACTGCTACCCTAATGCACATAAGGTTGATTCTACTAGTGGTGATGGAGTGAAGTCGGCTTCTTATGCGGGTGTTGCTTCTTACGAATCTCAAAAACACGTGTCTAATTTTCGGAGATTAGAATGCAGTAAAAAGAAGGAAAATGTTGACCTCTCTGTTCCAATGAAAGTAGTGGAAGAAGTGAACATGAGGTTTGAGAATACACTCTATGGATATTTTCTTGGTCAGCGTCTTGCTTTTCCTGTTGTGGATTATTATGTTCGCAATGCGTGGGATAAGTATGGGTTACAGAAGGTAATGATGAACGCTAAGGGGTTTTTTTTCTTCAAGTTTACTTCGAAGAAAGGTGTTGATGAGGTGCTTGATAATGGTCCCTGGTTGATCCGTAATGTTCCTATTATTCTTAAACCTTGGAATCTGAACACAAATTTGTTGAAAGAGGATTTAACTCACATTCCGGTGTGGGTTAAATTTCATGATGTTCCTTTAGCGATGTTTTCTGATGACGGGCTTAGTTTGCTTGCTACTTTGATTGGGACTCCAAAGAGATTGGATGCTTTTACTAGTCAGATGTGCAAAGAATCTTGGGGTAGGAGTAGTTTTGCTAGATGTATGATTGAAGTGAAATCGGATGAGGTACTTAGGGACAGCCTTACTGTTGAGATTCCTTTACTTGACGGTTCAGGTTCGACTATTGAGAAGATCCGTGTGGAATATGAGTGGAAACCGCCTCGCTGTGATAAATGCAAGGTGTTTGGACATGTTTTGGTGGATTGTCCTAAGGGTGTGACACCGACTGCTCAACCTTCTAAGAATATAAATGATGGTTTTCAGACTGTTAACAATAAGAAGAAGGGTAAGCAAGCTGCCTCAAATACGGGTCGCGGAGGTTTTACTAAACCTGTTGTGGGTAAGCATTTTGAATATCAGCCAAAGAAGACTCCTGCTGTGCCCAAGAAAGTTAATGATGGTAAGAAGAAGACTTCTGATGTGGCTAGTACGAGTGGAACAACGATCGCTACATCTAACCAATTTGATGCGCTTCATATGGATGATACGGATACGTTTGGTATTCCTACTTATGACACCTGCATGGATGTGGATACTGGCAGTTCAATGGAAGTTAATGTGGATGAGTCGGTTAAGACTGGTGCTACATCACAAGAACCGCTTGTGAGTGATTCAATGGGAACTAAGGAAGTTGGTTCTACTCCTTTAGTTGAGAAAATTAGTAAGTTTGAAAAGCTTATTATTGATGGGAAAGGTACTCTTGTGGATGATGATGGTCATCCTGTTCCGTCTGCCTCTGTCACTAAGAGGGCTAACCCATTTTCCAAGGTAGGTAATGTTGTGGTTTCTGATAGTGACGAGGAGGAGGTTCTGAACACGTTCGACGAATCTGCAAATCTTTTTGGTGGTGGTCATGAGCGTGAAGATGAGTTTGATGACTATGATGATTACTCGAAGCAAATTTATGATCTTCCAGGGGAATTGGATGCTCTTAATGCCATTTATGGCTTTAATCTCCAAGGTCGTAGGAAGTAGTTTATATTTTTGTTTGAGTCTTGCTATATAAAGTGGTAGTAGTTTTGTTTTCTTGTCTAGAAAATAGGAAGTATCTTGTTATGTAAGCTTTTCGCCTATGTAACGGGCTGAGATATGGGATTCACTCATATCCGTTGTACTTAAATGTTTTTTGGAGTAATATATTTACCGGGTCTTTTGACCTTTTACCAAAAAAAAAAACAGCTCAAGTATGTATTCATGTGCACTCTGATGCACTCAAGATAATAGGAGTATACTATACTAAATACAATGCAATAATGAACCGAGAAGGGGGTTATTAGGATGGTTACTCTTAATAAGTACAGTGAAATGACATATCTAACATGTTTCACATGGACGAAGTACGTTGTTACGCTCGTCCTCAATTTCGTGTTCATATTTATGTCCTTCTTGTTCGTTCAGTCTTATGTAAGATCATTGGTTTCCTAGGTGATGTATTTGTCATTTTTCGTTGTGGCGTTAATCATCCTAGGATTCTAAATTACCAATCCTATATGACTATCTTTTATTTTTTATATGCCCTTTCGTCCTCTATAACCATCATTTTGTTTTAAACACTGCCAAAATAAACAAAAGTCCAAATGGCTGGAAACGTACAACTAATTATGATTTTTATGTACAGCAAATCATATCCACAATTAAAATCGTTATCTTCACCGTGTACTAGCTAGGCCCTTTATGTCGTTGCTACCAAAGTCTAAGTAGTCTATATTCTCTATAAAAGTAGGAAGGTTATTAAAGTGCTAGAAAGAGCGCTCATCACATATTACTAAACCCCAAAATATAAAAAAGCAACAATGTGTTACAGGGTAGCCTGCAAGAAGTGTGGAAACTATGGGTGGGGAGGTTGTGGTGAGCATCTCAAAACACTCTACGCGAGTATAGACCAAGGTAAGCATTGTATGTGTCGTTCATGGCCCGGGGTTGTCATCCCTTCTTCTGATAACGCTTCTTCCTCAACCACTGAGACCACTACGACGCCGACTACTACCACCACTACAAGTAATGTCACAGTCTCAATATTGTTACTACTATACCATCTTTTAATATATTGTTTGTCATATTATACATAACAAGTTTTATATATTTGTTGGCAGGCTGAATTGATAGATATAGAATCTTAATGGTCAGCAGCAAGTGGTATGTTGGAAGCTTGTGTATTTTTAATAATTAAAGAATAATGAGTGTTGGTCTGTTGGATACCATCGTATCCTTTTAACAAATTATTGTTGTTAAAGTGGTTATGATTTCAATCAGTGGGGAATTATTAAATAAAAAGGTCATCATTGAATAATGTTGTGTCTTGGGAGTGTTTGTAGTTAAATATTGTATTGTGCAGGGTGCCCCTTAATTTTATATGCATCTTGATCATACTTTTGTGTCAAAAAGCATGGCGTTTGAGCCTTTTTTGGCTTTACATTGTCCTTGTTTTTGTGCTTTTGTCTTCCTCATCCAACCTTCGTTTGTTTTGATTGTTTTTATCATTAGCTTTTTTTAAACCAGATATCAGGAAAGAATAGTCTTTTTTGTAAAAATGATGTTTTAGGTGGTATATCTATCTAAGATTCTAATCTAATTACTCAATCTAACTTAAAGATTAGCTAACTAACAAGATTTTGTAGATGTTCAAAATTTTTATTTGTGCATTAGCTAAGAAAGAAAATTGTATTTATATCAGTACTGTTATGGACGAGACTAGATCATGAAGAGATCGTAAAACTGTTGTATGGATCTTATCATTAAGCATTATGTTTCCTGCCGCATTAGTCCCAATTTATATAGATGCGTTATTATGTATAGCGTTATTCAGAACGTACGTGAGGGTGTGTGAGGTGTGCAACCGCACATAACCTAATCAACATATATACCCTTTATATATATGAGGCATCAAAATTTACTTTCAACATCAAAATGCTAAGGGTGCGTTTAGTTGAAAGAAAACACCCATGTTTTCCACAAAATGTTTTGTGGAAAACAAGGAAAACAGAGATCGCGTTCAAATTAGTGTTTTCCAATAAAATTCTCTACAAAACACAAAATTCCTATTTCCAACTATAATACACAAAACTACAAAACACTTTTTTTTTTGTTTTCCCCTATTTTCCATTAAAATACCCCAAATCCGTTTTCGTGAGTTGTTTTACGTTTTCGACTGATTTTTTACGTTTTCCTCCATTTTTTTACGTTTTCGTCAGATTTTTTACGTTTTCGTCCGATTTTTTACGTTTTCGTCCGTTTTTCACGTTTTTGTCAGATTTAATAAGTTTTCGTCCGATTTTTTACGTTTTCGTCTGTTTTTCTACATTTTCGTCAGCTTTTTTACGTTTACGTCTGACTTTTTACGTTTTCGCCCGATTTTTTACGTTTTCATCCGTTTTTTCTGTTTTGGTCAGATTTTTTACGTTTTCGTAAGATTTTTTACATTTTCGTCCGATTCTTTACGTTTTCGTCTGATTTTTTAAGTTTTTGTCCGTTTTTTTTACGTTTTCGTCAGATTTTTTACGTTTTCGTCCGTTATTTTACGTTTTCGTCAGATATTTTACGTTTTCGTCCGTTTTTTAACATTTTCATCAGCCTTTTTACATTTACGTCTGATTTTTTACGTTTTCACCCGATTTTTTACGTTTTCGTCCGTTTTGTTCTCTTTTGGTCATATTTTTACGTTTTCGTCAGATTTTTTACATTTACGTCCGATTCTTTATGTTTTCGTCTGATTTTTTAAGTTTTCGTCCGTTTTTTTTACGTTTTCGTCAGATATTTTACGTTTTCGTCCGTTCTTTTACGTTTTTGTTAGATTTAATAAGTTTTCATCCGATTTTTTACGTTTTCGTCCGTTTTTTTTACATTTTCGCCAGCTTTTTTACGTTTACGTCTAATCTTTTACGTTTTCGACCAATTTTTTACGTTTGCGTCCGTTTTTTTCTGTTTTGGTCGATTTTTTACGTTTTCGTCAGATTTTTTACATTTTCGTCCGATTCTTTACGTTTTCGTCCGATTTTTTAAGTTTTCGTCCGTTTTTTTTACGTTTTCGTCAGATTTTTTTACGTTTTCGTCCATCCTTTTACGTTTAAGTCAGATATTTTACGTTTTCGTCGGTTTTTTTTACGTTTTTGTCAGATTTTTTACTTTTTCGCCAGACTTTTTACGTTATCGTCCGTTTTTTTTTAAGTTTTCGTCAAATTTTTTACCTTTTCGTCAGATTTTTTATGTTTTCATCAGATATTTTTACATTTTCATATGATTTTTTTCGTTTTTGTCTGTTTTACGTTTTAATCTGTTTTTTACGTTTTCATTAGATTTTTTACGTTTTCGTTCGATTTTTTTGTTTTAGTCAGATTTTTTACGTTTTCTTCTATTTTTTTACATTTTACTTACGTTTATTTACATTTACGTCTATTTTTTTACGTTTTCGTTAGACGAAACCTAAAAAAACATAAATCAAAGATGAAAACGTAAATGAAAGATGAAAACATAAAAATCAGACGAAGACGGATGTAAAGGTAAAAAAATCGGAAGAAAACGTAAAAAATCAAAAGAAAATGTAAAAATCGGAAGAAATCATAAAAAATGAAAAAATTAAAAAATGGACAAATGCATAAAAAATCTGAAAAAAACGTAAAAAAACATATGGAAACATACAAATTTAAAAAAAGTAAAAAAACAGACGAAAACGTAAAAAAATGGACAAAAACGTAAAAAATCTGACGAAAACGTATAAAAACGGATGTAAACATAAAAAATAAGACGAAAACGGAAAAAATCTGGCAAAAACGTAAAAGAACGGGCGAAAACGTAAAAAAATCTGACGAAAATGTAAAAAATCTGACGAAAATGTAAAAAATCTGACATAAACGTAAAGAAACGGACGAAAACATTAAAAATCGGATGAAAACGTAAAAAAACAGACGAAAACGTAAAGAGACTGAAGAAAAAGTAAAATAAACTAACGAAACTATAAAAAATATAACGAAAACGTAAAAAAACAGGCATAAAACGTAAAAAGACTGAAGAAAATATAAAATATACTGACGAAACTGTAAAAGATCTAACGAAAACGTAAAAAACAGACGAAAACATAAAAAAACAAGCGAAAACCCAAAAAATCGGACGAAAACGTAAAAAAGCTGACGAAAATGTAAAAAAACGGATGAAAACGTAAAAAATCAGACAAAAACGTAAAAAATTAGACGAGAACGTAAAAAAATAGACAAAAACAAACAAAAACGAACAAAAACGTAAAATATCGGATGAAAACGTAAAAAAACAGACGAAAATGTTATTTGATATTATATTTTACTGTTTTAATTTATTTATTTTCGCGTATTAGATTTTTTTAGTTATTTTATAATTTAGTTGGTTAGTTTATAATATTTGTTTTTGTGTTTTGAAGATGTTTTTATAATATTACTAAGGTGAATAGTGAATTGAGATATAAAACAACAACACTTAAACATGTTTTCTAGTTTTGGAAAATGGAAAACACAAACACATGTTTCTCAAACTAAACGCGTTTTCTAAATTTTTCATTGTTTTGTGGAAATCAAACTCTCCTCCCTTTTCCTACAAAACAAGAAATAAGAAATGAAAGAAAATGTTTTCCAACTAAACGCCACCTAACAATTTATAAAATTATGTTTTAAATAATTGTTGAACTCCGTTCTAGTGGGCTAGAGAGACGATGATTCCATTATAAAAATGTAAGCTAAATCGTTAGAATATATCTTTGATCGTCGTGTTTAATTATCACATAAACTTTTCTATAGAATTTCCGTTAGCTGGCATTAGTGTGATCATGATTCATGAACAAGAAATAAAAATGTTTACAAACGAAAGCTATTCAATAAAGGAAAAAGTTTCTAATCAGGACTGTAAAAACTAAAAGGAAACTGATACAAGAGTACCTGCAAACAAAACCAAATTGTGATGATATTGAAAAGAAAGGCAATAAATGTGGGGAATGAGAGGTAGATTTGGGTAATTTAGTAGTAAAAGGCTCGATTACCCCACCACATTCAATGTTTTTGTTCTCAATGTTCAGATCTGACATATATATCTTTACTCAAAATTCAAAAACTTTGGCTCCAGTTTTTAAATCAATCTTTGTTTTCCAAAGGCAACTTTTAAACTTTTTCTTTTTGATTTTTCGAAAAATAAAATAAAAAGGATTTTATACTTTTAACAAACAGGTACTAGTACGTTTCAAGTCTTTATCAATGATAAAAAGTATATTTGTTGTTGTTCGTTCATGTAGTTAGAATAGGATATGAAAAGGAAAGTAATGCAAATGAGGTGTAATGTTGGGTAAAAGTTTTAAGAATTAATCCTTCAATTATGTGTTTAAGAGGAGAGTAAGCTTAAGACGAATGCCAAAGTTTTCAAAACTAGTAACGACCAAGAAGTAAGCATTAAACTCGTGATCAAGAAGTAACCAGAATATTCTTCGTTTGTATGGTGGTTACGCCGCACCTCATTTTTTTTAGAAAGGCAACCATTAATTGAAAACCCCGGAAGAGACCATAAAACAATACTGGTCTTCCGTCACACACTTTACAGACGTCAGATTTCTCTTTGGTCACTTATTTTGTGTTTGCCTTTAATTTTCATGCGACAGTTTTTTTAGATTCTTGGGTCACCTCATGTCATATTTAGAATGTGAAATAACTGCTTCTCAGTTCTAAATTAGCCTATTTACTCTATGCACATTGAACTCGCTGTTTTAAAAGAATGGCATTTGTGAATGTATGTTATATTCAGGGGCGGAGCCAGAAATTTTTGTTCGAAGGGCACACTTTGATAATTTTTATAAACTACACTAAAAATTGGTTCTTAAGGGGGGGGGGGGGGGGGGGGGGGGGGCAAATTACAAAAAAAGCCCGATATTTTCGAAATTTTACACTACAATTTTTTTCGCACGGGGGGCACATGCCCCTTGTGCCCTCCCCTATCTCCGCCCCTGGTTATATTTAGATTTTAGTTTTGGCAGCAAGATCATTTCAAAAGTTTAGTACAGTATGCTTAAACTTTTCAAGCTTGGCAGTATTAACCAATCTATAAAAAAAGTATTTGTTCATTGTCAATATCGATCACAACATATAAAATGACATAAAAACGATATCTAAAACGTTATATAAAATTTAAATTGTTCATTTTCAATGGTGATTATTCAATTGATTAAAAAGCAATCTTCAGTAAAAAAAATTACCAAAATAATATTTGTATATGTAAACCAATACTGTATAATAATGTAGTTAGAAACAACAGTAAATTTTCAGAAATAATGGTACATTTACGTGTTTGCATTCAACACATATCATTCACATTTATTTCTTCATGTAAACTACACTTCAAGAGTATAGTTGAATCTCCTTTTCAAATCCTGTCTAAAAAAACCATTTGTCTTCTCACTTCCTCATCGAAAGTCTTCATAAGCACAAACATAACAAGTTAAAATAGCATCAAAACACAATCTGTATAGACTATGTCGGCGGGCATGGCAACAACCTCCAAAGGCCAAGCATGGTTCTGTACCACCGGTTTACCTAGCGACGTTGTAGTCGATGTCAACAACATGACTTTCCATCTCCATAAGGTTAGCTCGAAACATATCTTAATGTTTTTTTTGTTTTTTTTTTTTTTTTTTTTTTTCATTTTTTTAAAACTAAACTAATTGTTGTTTATAAAATGTTTTCAGTTTCCTTTGATGGCTAAAAGTAAAAAGCTTCACGATCTAATAACAGAACAAGAAGCTAGTTTCACTCCCAGTGTTGCTGCTGATGGGGCAAATGTCGAGAAAGAAGAGAAGAATGAAGAGATCCAAGTGGAAAACGAGTTCCGCCACGTCAGTTTTAAGGATTTTCCAGGAGGTCCTGAGACATTTGAGATGGCTGCTAAGTTTTGTTATGCTGTGAAAATCGAGTTATCGCCCTCTAATGTAGCTTCTCTCCGTTGTGCTGGTGAAGTGTTAGAAATGACTGAAGAGTATTGTGAAGATAATCTTGTTTCCAAGACCGAGATGTTTCTCACACAAAAGGTGTTTCATAGCTTAAAAGATTCGGTAGAAACGTTAAAATCATGTGAGTATTTGATGCCTTTAGCGGAATCTGTTGGCATTGTTGAAAGGTGCATCGAATCTATTACTTCAAAGGTTTCTGCAATGGATTCTTCTCTGTTTGGTTGGCCCGTGAACGATGAAATAATGGTTAACGGAGCTCCAGATTCTCATGGCACGTGGCTTGAGGATCTCACATTTGTTAGTCCTTATTTATTCAAGCTCTTAATTGCGGCTATGAAAGGTCAGAATCTGAATCAAGAAATTGTTGAGAACTGTCTTCTTTGCTACGCGAAGAAACACATCTCAGGAATCAATCGCACGAGTAGGAAGCCCGTCCCTTCTTCAAAACAATCTAAACCCTCAGAAATCGAACAGAAGGAGCTCTTAGAAACAATTGTTACGAATCTACCAGAACAAAACAGCTCAAGATCTTCAACAACAGTGAAGCTACTTTTCGGAATGTTGAGAACATCCAACATTTTGAATACATCCGACGACATTAAATCAACTTTAGAGAAGAAGATTGGATATCAATTTGAACATGCCTCACTTGACGATCTACTTATGCCGAGCTATTCCTATCTTAGCGAGACATTGTACGATGTTGATTGTGTTCAAAGGATACTAACACATTTTCTAAATCGTGTGGAAGACACTCCACAAGCTCTAGTTCTCGTTGGAAAATTAATTGACGGTTACTTGTCCGAAATCGCATTAGATGCTAATCTAAAGCCAGATAAGTTCATCGAACTTGCAGTTGCTTTACCAGAACAATCAAGGGTATATGACGACGGGCTGTATAGATCAGTCGACGTCTACATTAAGGTATCACATAATCTTTGTGGCAAAAATTTATTTATTACTAGTTTTAATGTTTTATAAGAACCCGTTACATAATTTATGTAACAGGCTCATCAATGGATAACTGAGGCAGATAGAGAGAAAGTTTCCGGAGTACTAGACTGCCAAAAGCTAACACTAGAAGCGTGCACTCATGCAGCTCAAAACGAGAGGCTTCCACTAAGAGCGGTAGTGCAGGTGTTGTTCTTCGAGCAGCTACAGCTCCGTCAAGCTATAGCTGGGACACTGATGGCTGCAGATATGGGGCCATCAGACTCAGAGAGGTCACCAGGACCACGACAAGAAGTAACAGAACACGACGAAACGGTGGTTGAACGAAATGATGTGACGTGGAGGACGGCCGTAAGGGAGAATCAAGTGCTTCGACTTGGTATGGATAGCATGAGGACGCGGGTTCATGAACTAGAGCGTGAATGCACGACTATGAAGAAAGCAATCGAGAAAATTGATAAGGTCGGATCACATGGTTGGAGGGACTCGATTACGAAGAAGTTTGGGTGTACATTTAAGACTCAAGTTTGTGACTCGCATGAGCCTACTGTTGTTGAGACTCGGAAGGGCCGAACTCATCGAGCCAGTCGTCAGTCGAGTTCATAGTGGTTCGAGGAACCAAAGTTATATAACTTTCGTTAGAAGAACGTAATCTAAGTTGTGTACTTGTGTTCCAAGTTGTATCTAATTTGTTGTTGTTGGAAGGTATATACATTATTTGGTTGTTTGTCACAATTTTTTTAAATTGTTGCAGTTTTGAAATCAATTTTGTCAGACAGTGATGTTTTTATTGCTGGAACCAGTTCATTCTGAAGAAACATATAAAGGAGTTCATGTGATAATTTATTTCGGTGATATGTGTCACTTATCAACTAACTCCAAGCTTAATTACTAAAAAAAATAAGATGGGGAGCTCCAATCATGAGATAACATGTGTCACTTCTCTAATTTAAAATTAATCTTTATTTTCAAATTGAAATATCTATTTATTTTTTATGATCTAATTTCACCATATTTTTTTTAAATTTTGTGCTTTTTAATTCAACATCAATTTTGATATATTTTTATAAGTTTTTAGTTTTTACATTTTTAGTGGTTTTATTTTTATTAATTCAAAATTTTACCACTTTAACCTTTATTTCGATCAATAGAATCTCGATTCGACAAAATCATATACTTTTAGGGGGAATGTTTGACGGGTAAGAGATTGCAAGAGTTTTTCTATATGCGGGAATAATAATGTCACGGGAAAGCAACAGGAAACCCAAGCAAATAAATACAACTAACATATACATTCGAAGTGTTGTGAAACGAATTCATTAAGCGGGTAAGGAATTGCAGAAAAAGTTGGGCTATCATAGTTGATGAGGATTTGTTTTACTATTTAACAAATACCTGTGATGGGAGGCATATTACTAGGCTTTTACTTCAGCTTATTGGGCCAGTAAGAAGGTTTGTGTTTTCCGTAGATGCCAAAACGCTATTTGGACACGACTTGCATTATGAAGACATTCACGACTGGCTTTTGTTTTTGGCTCGGGTCGGAGTTGAGGAGGTCACAATTCGAAACTGGTATGTTGATCCAATTACTTTGCCAACCCAACTTTACTATCGTCAAGAGTTGACATTTCTAAAACTTCATTGTTGCACTTTTCCCACTATGACAAGTTTTAGGGGTTTTCCAAAGCTACTCAACTTAGAATTATGTAATGTCAATTTTCATAGTGATACAGTTTGGGACTTAGTTGCTGGTTGTCCCTTGCTTGAGTCTCTAAAATTGGATCGTTGTAATACAAACGAAATGAGACTATGGGATATTGCAATTCTTAGAAATTTGAAGACGTTAAATTTGTCATTTGGTATTTGGAACCATCCTATGATAATAACAACTTCCAATATCTTTCAGTTGTCAAATGTTCCTAAACTTGAGACCCTTACCATGGATTTTGAAGACTGCAATGTAAGACCTATTCTTCACGTTTTCTACTTCAACTTACATAATGTTAAAGTAATTTCTAACATTGATGCAATGTTAGCTTTGAAACTAAAGAAAATTCGTCCTTTTGTAGTTGTTGGAAGAAGGTACATCCTGGATGAGTGTCCGTGTGGCCTTTCTATCCCTCAAGACTGTTGAGATATACGGGGTCGATTTTGGTAATAAGGCAATGGTTTCGTTGATCGTTAAAATGATTCGTTGGTCTCCAAATATGCAAAGGCTAGTAACCAAGGTAAGTGGAATGCATATGTATGAAAGATATCCTATTAAATTCCAATGGTTGTGCATATGAATATTTCTCTCATTTTACAGGCCTTATACACGTTTACTTATGTACCTTTGGAGATTGATTCATTTGATGTACCCATCAATAGAATGACCACGGGGCAACTTCAAACTGTGGTGTTTCATTCTTTCCCTATAATATAGAATGAAATAGCCATAATATGGTTGATACTTGCATGTTCCCCCTTACTGAAGAAAATTTATATCATTGACTGTAATTTGACTACTGATGAGAATGAAAACATCAGGTTGAACTAGGATTTGGCAAGGAGGCTGTTGGAACTCCCTCGAGCTTCCCCCACAGCCGGGGTAGATTTCTTTTACTGATTCTAGTTTATGCATGGGTTGAATGCCCTAAGACAACTATTTTCGTTTAATTATGTTGCTACTTACTTGGTCACCAAATGTAATGGCAAGTTTGACTTTAGGAAGTCAAACGTGCAAATGGTAAAGGTTATTTGGCATTTGCAATTTCCACAATGCCTATGTTGGTCACCAAATGTAATGGCAAGTTCGAATGTTTATATTTGTGTCTTTATGTTTAATGATTTTAGTGATGAATAAATTGTTTTAGAGTTTCATATGGGATCGGTAAGAATATAATGGGGTGCAATTAATTAATTTCATAAATTACACCATAGGTCCCTACACTTGTACACTCAATGTAGCATGTTGTGAACACGTCACTACATTTTGGGCGGGAATTGAAACTACGTTGATGAAAATGTAGACAACCTTAGGGACCAAGTATGAAATAAAATTTGTTATTAAACCCCTTCACCGTCTCTTCACTACGAATATATTAACTTTAACGCGTAACCCAATAAACCCATCAACAAGCTTTTCCTCACATTTCCCGATGGAAGAAGATTTCCCAATGTTGAATGAACTCAGCCGATTCACCACGATTACATGATCGTATGAGCCTCTGGTTTGGTCAAGAGGCTGTTGAAGCAGGGTTTTTTAAAGACCTTATTCGTGCTGCTATTGATCATCTCAAGAGGATGATACCAAAGCGTAGGAGCTGATTAAGGAGAATGAAGCTTTGGGACCGCGTGGTGTGGCGCTTGACAGTTTGGAGTCGTTAAAGAAAACCCAAGCCATTGAAATCGACCTATTTGCAAGTTTGATCAAGGTGTATGGTCAAGCTGATGCTAATATTCGTATGTAGGAAGGTTTTGTTCAGAAAATGGCTGAAAATAATTAGCGTAATGGGGTCTTAATTTAGGGTATTTCCAGGGGTAGGTTAATTAGGTCTTTTGGGTTCTTGTTTTAGGCTTTTAATATTCTTATAGTCTAATTGACATTTGCCACTATTATGTATATATAATTCTATGGTTTCTCGGTTAATCTTGTTTGCGGTAGCTTATTGTGTTTACTGTTGTTATGACCAAAAACAAACACCCCTTTATGTCAGCAAATACAAACACAGTGAGAGGGAAGCAAAACCCAAACACCCCATAAGTCATATAACCAAAGAAAATGACACAAAAGGGAAACGGTTTGCCATCGTCGCCAAAACGATTTGCAAACTATATCTTGGTTGATTAACTAGAGCATAGTTCTTAGTTGGTACCTAAAGTCGTCACTCTTGGTTGATTTAACCATAGTGTGGTGAAAAATGTAGTTTACATATTATGCCCTTGCGAATATACCAAAACATAAGCGTTCACCAAGACAAAAGTGGTTAAAGGACGCATTCGGCCTCTAATTCTCATGGTTTGGACGCCAGGCGACGATTTTGAAAAGTTAAGGGCCATGGCGACGGTTTGTGGAAAGTTTAGGGACCAACGGTGTATTTTTGTCTAAGGATTATTTGTTGTTAGTTGATCATGATTAATTATGAAAGGCAAATTATTAAAAAAAAGTATTATATTTGCCACTGTTTCATCTTTTGGGTAGCGAACAATTTTTTTTTTCTTTTGAGGGTAATTTTCGTTTCAGTGTAATTTTCTTTCAAATTCATCCTCTTTAAGGTATTTTACGAATTTTTTGGACATTTTTGCCCCTCTTAGCTAATACAAATTTTTTTTTCCGAAGAGCAAAAATGTCACATATTACCCTAAAGAGAATGAATTTGAAAAGAAATTACCCTCAAAAGTAAAAAATATTGTTTGCTGCTCAGAAGATAAAACAGTGGTAAGTATAATACTTTTTTTTTTTTAATAATTTGCTCTTTATACTTTATATAGTATCAAGGACTTGGAATTCAGCATCCAAATAATGCGTCATTGGTAAACGAGAATAAAAAATATCATATGTACTAAGGGGGTTAGCAGTGCATGCGGGGAGGTACATCACGACAAGCTTCCCCTGCGGGAACACCGCCGCCGGTGTCCTCCTACCACACGGTAAGGGGCTTGTGCGGGGAAGTTTACCGCACGGAGAGAAGCATAAAAGTATACGTTGGATACTTAATTGATGTGACCGTTGGAGAAAAAAAGGAACGTTGTAGGCTATAACAGATCTTTTTTTTGTTGCCTATTTATTGTTTGTTAAGTTTTGAAATGAGACACACAAAAAAAAACGTACCACTGCTAAAAAAAAAAAAAAAAAAAAAAGCCTACAAAGTTTACAATGTAGCCAAGAAAAAATAGGGATCCTAGAAAAAGTGTTCGTGGATCGAGAGGCGCAATTCGTCCTCGAGTTCAATCACAAACCAGTCACGAATCATCTTCTTCACAACCCGGTTACCCCCCCACAAATGTACCCGCAATCACAACCCAGTCACGAATCTTCTTCTTCACAACCCCCTTACTACCCAAAAATGTACCCGCAATCTCCACCATTTTTCTACAACCAACAACCCCTCCCGCAACTTCCTACAAACTTCGAGCCGTTTGATTATCAATATACCCAACAACCCCCACCGCAAATGCCTACTAACTTTGACCCGTATGAGCCATGCTATACCCAACAAAAATGGCGTGAGCGGGTTAGTGAACCGTTACCCATTCATGATGATAACGAAGATGATGAATATTTCGACAATGTTGATGTGGTACCCGAGACACAACCAATTGATGAAATAGCCGAACAAGTCGATGAGGTCGAAGAGGTGTCGCGGCCTAAAAGTGGAAAAAAACCAAGTAAGATTTGGACGCCCGATGAGGAGGAGGCGTTAGCAAAGTCTTGGATTAAAATTTCGGTGGACAAAGATGTTGGCGACCGTCAAACAAAGCTAGGATTTTGGAAGCGAGTTCTAAAGCATTTTAGAAGCCTTGTCCCGAGAACTGAACGCACTCATCATCAATTGAACTCGAAATGGACTCCTATGCATCAAATGATCGCTGCATTCAACGGTTACTACATACAAGCGGTATATTTTTTATATTTATATTTTTTACATACATTAAATATATACTTGGTTTATTTTGTTTCATATATACTTGTTTTATTTTGTTTTATATATACTTGTTTTATTTTGTTTTATATATACTTGTTTTATATTGTTTCATATATACTTGTTTTATTTTGTATTATATATACTTGTTTTATTTTGTTTCATATATACTTGTTTTCTTTTTTGTAGAAACGTTTGAAAGAAAGTGGATGCGACGATCTTCAAGTTTATGAGAGAGCCCTACTCGATTTTGAAAAATAGTATAGGAAAGCTTTCGCGCATACCAAAGCGTGGCACATTCTCAAAGATCAAAAAAAGTGGAAAGAACAACCGTTGGTTAATCAGGCTGCGGAATCCACGGGATCGAGCAAGAAAAGAAAGTCGTCGGAGTCAAGTAGTGCTCAAATGCCAACAAACGAGACGCCAATAACCGTGGAAGATTTCGACTGTGACTTACCGAACCTCAACGAGAACCCAACTCCATCACGTCAATCGAAAGGCAAAAAAAAAGACGAATTATGAAGATTCAAGCCGAAGCTCGATGCGTGATACCCTTGCAAGTTACACGGCCGAAAAGAAAAGTTTAATGCAGGCGTAGTTGGAGGTTCAAAAGAAAAAAGACGAAGAATATTTCAAGTTTTTTGATGGGGAGGTGATGAATCGTGACATGAAGTTCGTTATGGATCCGCATGACAATATCCCAGACCCAGCTTTTAAGGATTTCGTCATCAACAAGAAACGCGAGATATGCGCAAAATACGGGTGGCCGTGTAGTTTGTAGGATTTAAGGGTTTTAAGTTTAGTTTTAATGGAATTTTAGTTATTTTATGTTTTTTAATAATATTATGTAATGTTTTTTTATGTTTTAATGGAATTTTAGTCTTTTAAATAATATTATGTAATGTTTATTTAATTTTAATGAAATTTTAGTTTTTTAATAAATTTTAATAGAATTTAAAAAAGAAAAAAGAAAAAAGAAAAAAAAAGTGAGTGAAGGGTGAGGGGTGTGATGCCAACAAAAAATGAGTGAGTGAATGAAAAAGTGGGAGAATGATGTGGCATAAGGGGATTGGTTGTAAGTGAGTGAAGAGATTTAGGGTGAGGGATGTGTTGCCAACCCCTAAATTACCAAGACAAGGATTGATAAACAAAAAAATTACAGATTTCTCAACTTAACATACGGATTATTAAAAATCGTGATTATATATACCACTATACTTAAAAGTTATTTTAAATTATACTAAAACTCAAAATGTAGCGGGGTCATTAGCGTTTTGTTAAGGAGGCCGTTATTTTTTAATCCCGGCTCTGATTGGCCCATTATTATGGAGAAATGCGCCCTATGCACACACTCCTAGGCAAAGGATAGTGTGGCAAAAACTTATTGGTTGGTTTGTGGTTTGGCAAACACTGTTCACCCCCGTTTTCCCGTAATTACAGCGTAATAGCATAAATCACTTCCAGAACTTTCGGGGTCACACAAATATCAGCCTCTTGAATCTTCTCCCCTCTGATAAATCCCACTGCCTTCTATTCTTTTCCTGAATCTTCTTCACACCAAGCTACTCAAAAAAACACGCATACCTTTTCTCAAAACTGTAGTTTTTGATATCTTTTATTTAAAAATGAATATATGGTTCGATCAATCCACAAAAATGATATATAAAAAGAAGGGAGAATTGGGGTGAGTGGAGGGTTATTAAAATTTTGATTTGTCGGCGGGTTTCTTATATCCGATGGGAAGAAGAGGCGGCGGAGGTGAGTTAATCTTTTTTATATTGGGATAAATTGCTAGCACTTTTTCTTTTTCTGGTGCTTTTGCCTTCAAGTTTTAATTTTTACATGTTTCTTGGTTAAAGATTGATTTTTTAGGGTTGCTATTGTATTCAAAATTTTTGGGTAATTGATTGGTGGAAGGGAAGATGAAAACAATGTTACCATTTTTTTTTTTTTTTTTTTTTTTTTTTTTTTTTTTTTTTTTGTACTGAATTTGGATATATTGTCTACTATTGTACAGTATCAATTTTATGATATTGATGATGTTATCTTGATGAAACATATGCATTTTAGATCATTATGTTAACTTGATGAATTTTTATTGAAAACAATGCTTCGTTGCAATTTTTTTTTTAACAAATTTCAGCCTTTTTTTTTTATAAAAGACATTTTTTAGTTTTGGAATGTTCTGCTCTGACTTGCCCTCCAGCCCTCCGGTAGCTGACCGAGAAGTATCAGGGGTAAAATTTTGGAAAGTAACATGTGCGAACTTGCTTTGTAAAGTATAGAGATGGGTCGTTGGTTTACTGATGGTGATCAGGTGACTGAACATTATACACTTCCAATTTTTTAGCTACCATTTTTTTTTAGTTTCTATATATAATAATCAACATATTATAAGATGTATTAAATAAATGACTTTGTTGTAATATCCTCTTATTATGATCTCTGTATATAATAGTGATGCTAGGTGTGGTTTGTTTTAGTCTCTTTTTTCTTCGTATATGTGGATTTTATTCATGTCGTGAAAAATGACGAATTAATGTCTGATGTTCAGGTTGGGATGTTGATGATGTTTTTAGGAAATGTTGGACAAGTGTTGTTTGGTACGAGGTTATGTTTGCTGCTTTTGGTTGTTCCGTTGGCTTTTGTTTAGAAATGTTTCAATTTTGGGAATGTAAGTTGATTTATGGTAGCTTTTGATATATGTGAATGAAATTAATGGAATATCAGAATGTTTGATTAATATATTAGATTTTCAATTTTTATTAGTCAGTTGTTAGGTACCCATATTGATTTCACACAAGAAAGAATGAGATAGATATAAGGATGGAATGATTATGAGAATGAGAGAAATATAAATGCAAGAGTTTCCTTATGATATTCAAATAACCAACCAAGTTTACATGAGACCTAAGCTTACTATTTATAGAGAAGGAGCTAGGGCAACACACCATCTCCTTCCACTCATCATTTCGTGTGGGCTTGGAGGCCCATGGACTTCATTACTTAAGCCTAGTAAACTTAATACTTAATATAAATGAAAGTAAATAATAACTAAGCAACCTAACATTTATTACAAATGACCGAGACTTGGTAAATACTAAAACTTCGTTCCCAACAATTTCCCCCTAAGGGTCGGTCATCACGGTTGCTTGACGTCTTTGTCTTTTCTTCATCTTTGACTTTCACAGCTTTTAGACGTCTTTCAAAAATCATGAGATAAAATCATTCATCATTCTTTGTTCTTTGTTCATTGTTGTTGTGATAGTGATCAAGTTATGAAATTTTCTGCCTTTCGTCACTTCTGCGTCTGTGGTGGTAATCCGCCATTCCAACATGCTCATACATCTTTGAACTTTGACTTATACATGCACGTAGTTCCCTTTCTTAGACTTTTGATCTTTAGTCTTTATACTCTGTAGATTCTTCTTTTTGGCATAAAATCTTTCTTTAAACTTTTTGTTGCATTTATCTTTGAGGGAGCTTTTGATGACTTCAAGATGCATGTATGAGCATGTGGAATCCGTCGCCATGGAGATGATGTGTCCCTGCAGGTAAACAGTTAGCAATAAAACATCCGGTACATACAGATAAGGAATTAGAGATCGTCAACAACATAGTGTGAAGACTCCTTCTAACCCTTATCAAGGCCGTTCCCAGGTCAGATACTCCCGAAGGAGCTTACAAGACCTACTAAGTAGCTTAATGACTAGGTGAGTCGCTGGGGATCACTCCACGACTGTAGACCGTTAATAAACCACCGCAAAAACTAAGCGTAACCCACAAGGAGTTACCGAAGTGACCTACTGTCAGGGTTGTTTGATGTTGACCCTGGCAGGATTTCCGTTCAATCATTGAGAAATACTTATGTAAATTCTCTCATAAACGTTCTCGGTAGATTGCTAAGATCTGCGATGGACTCAATAATTTACAGCTGGTGTCCATTGATGTAGAACACCAGCTGTAGAAATACTAAGTGTTCCTAAGAGATCTTTGATGTATCTCATGGCTCTAGACTCGAAAAGTGCACACTTAGGTTTCCTATGCGAAGACTAGGGAGGGGTCTCCTGCTTCAATATCAACCATCTCTAAGAGATAGGTCGATAGATTACACCGATTCCCCGTGAGAATGAAACAAGCTCTTTTAAGAGAACTTGAGTGGCTAGAAGGTTTAGTGCATTGCGTCACTGGGTCCATGACGGATTTATCTTCAATACCGGCGTCACCTTAGTAACAATCAGTAGCATATGAATTGAACCCGGTGTCTGCCCTAAGGTTGAACATATGGAGGGCTATTTCTTTTCACCATTTACTTTTCTTTTTAATTCTTCAACTCCTTCTTTCCCCTTTCATTCTTTTCTCTTTTTTTCGTATCATACCTAAGGACTTCTAATTCTAACTATTGGTGATGTCCTTGGGTAGATCCCTCTGGCTCCGGCGGATCATAGGACGGTTTTTCCTATCTTAATCACCTTATAACTCCATGATTATCCGACAATAGCCATGAAACCTTTGATAGAAAATCTCTCAAAGTGTTTGTGATTATCAAACATTTTGTTTAACACTTTGAGAGTTTTGTGTTTACTTTTGAAGGGCTCCCCCTTCACATGTGCTCATAAGTATTTAATAAATTTGCACATGCGGGAGGAGCATGCACTTTTTGAATTGATCCGCTTTCAGTGAACCCGACCGATTCGAGACACGCTTACATCACTAGTTAGACTAGCTTGAAGTTATTACCCGGCCTGGTGATTGATGCTAAACCGTCAACTTATATCGACCAAGTAATGGTCAACAAAGTCAAATAGCCTAGGTCAATGCTCCGGGTAATATAAGGTATCACCAGGTCGTTAAGTTCCGTTGAAGTGTGAATTGTAACTTTAGCGTATTCGTGATCGGGTAATTATTCACAGAAAAGGGTTATGATCAGAATTATTTGATAATTATTAGCAAATGTAGCTTAGGAAAGCTACGTGATTGATTACGGGAATTAAGATTACAAAGATTTGAGCTAAAACCTAAAAACGTACGTTTTAATTAAAAACGTACACAGACGAACGAAACGAAAGGTACAACTAAAGGACGGGAAGGGTTACAAGTGTAAAATTAATATTTTTACAATTCTAATAATTAAAGAAAATTTTAAGATAAATAAAAACTATTTTTACACTATTTAATTATTTATTATTAATTAATTATTAATTATCTATTTATTACTAATTAAACTAATTAGAATTATTAAAAATACTAAAAAGGCTTAGAAAATTAAGAAAAATTTTACAAATCTAATTAACCATTACAGGAATCCTAAAAAATTATAAAAAGTTTATTTTATGTATTTTTAAACTAATTAACTAATTATTAATCTAATTACTTATTAATTTCTAATTAAACTAATTATATTAGAAAAAATAGAAAATGAGCAGTAAAAATTCTAGAAAAATTTATAAAAATGTTTTAACTAAAATAAAAGCTAGAAAAATTATAAAAACTAGGTTATCCTTTATAAAATATAATTATGCTATTTAATTACTTAATTATTAATTAAAACTAAATTAAACTAAAATTAACTATAAAAACCACTAAAAGACAAAATAAAAATCTGGAAAAATTTCTAAAATTACTTTAACCTAAAATAGAATTTCTAAAAATATAAAAATGATATATTACTTATAAATAAGCTAAAAAGAAAAATAAAATGATAAATCCTATTAAATAGAAGCTATCACTAATATTAAAGTTGATTTTTTTGGTTTTTTCTTTTTCCAAACTGATTAAATACTAAAAACAACAACTTTTAATAAAAACACTTTTACTTTAACCCAAGAAATAAGCACATGGAGTGCTTATTGATGCCACAGTTGACTTTTGTTGACTGTGGAAGGTATTTAGCTCAAATGGGAAGATGTGGGGTCCACAATGACAAATTTTGGTTCCTATGAGTTTAATGAACAAGAATAAGCAAGTTTCAGCCAAACAAGAAGCTTCAATAAGCTACAACAATTAAATAAGCAGTTTGCTTATTCCAATCTGAGACAGTTTTTGGGACAGATTTTAGAAGCCAATCTAGGTGGGGCCCAGTGGTCTAAGGGTCAAACAAAGGGTCAAATAGTAAACCCTGGTAGAAGGGGGGTTGAGAGAACCTAACTAGAGGGTGTGGGACCCACTGAGTCAACCACAAAACACCACCAAAGGTGGGTGAATGGTTTGGGTCAGCTGAGACAGGGGACTGAGTTGCCCTGCAGCTCAGTTCCAAGGGTATTTTAGTCCAGATAAAAAATTCACAAAAATGCAAACTTTGTAGAAATCTCAAGTTCAACTGGTAAAGTATACACACAAGAAATTTCAGCCCTCAACTCACAACACAAAATTCAAAAGAAATCATGCTATTTTGATGAAAATCTGAAATGGCAAATTTTGACTTTATTGGAAAACTAGCTCAGTTGACTTTCTTGAACTTTGGTTGATGATTATGGGTTTAAACTGATGTGTTAAGATATATTACAACTAAATATGGCTAGAAGAACAATTTTTCAACAAAAATGGTGAGGTTTGATGTTCCAAAACCCCTATAGTCAACTGCTATGGTGGATTAGTGTGATTTTTGACTTTTGGTTGAGTAAGACCAAATTTTATGTTCTATTTAACCTATTTAACACTACTGAGATATCATGGGACCAAAACAAACTTCAAATTGCAACAAGAGATATGCTTGAAAGCTTGTTCCAAACACCCTTGAAATACACTGATTTTGAGTTTTACAAGGGAAATCACAAGTTTTACCAAATTAACTGATGTACAGAGTTGAATTATGATGTAACATGCTTATATTAGCACACAAATACCATTTATTACAACTAAAACCTAAGAACTATTATTATACTAAGGTTGACAGTTTCAACTTTAACAAAGATTATACCAACTTCTAGTGAATAAGATCTCAAATTCAAACAATATTACAACTAAACTAACTTAAATAACTACAAAATACTTAGATTATAGCTGAATACCCAAGATAGACTGAAAAGTGCAAAAGATGAATTTTTGCTTACAAGGTGTTCCAAGGCAGAAAGCTAAGAACCATGATCCAATGACATTCCTATTGCTCTCCACAGAGCTCTAATACCCAACTCACATCCAAAATCAGCACCAAATCATCTCAGCTTCCTTTCTTCTTTATTTTTTTATTTTTCTTGATTTATTTTGTATTTTTGAGGAATTATTCTAACAATGAGTTTTAGACAGATTCAAGAGCTTATGAAGCTTTGGAACTCAATTGTGGAATATTTATGATCTTAAAATGAGCTTATACTACTTTATAGCTTGAAATGACAAATTGAACAACTTAGGTAAATTTTGAAATCTTAATAAAAAGGAAGTAACTTAAACTTAAACCTTCATTAATTGATAAAAATAGTACAATGAAAGGGAATTATACTGAATTACAAATAAATACTAGACTAGATAGCCACATTGGCTTTTACAAAAGCTTATATATACTAAAAATTTGACCTAACTGCTTCTCCTCTCTCCTCTTTCTGAATTATTGATTTCGTCTAACTTCTTGCATCTCCCTGATCAAATCCCACCCATTGGATTGGGTGGGAATTATCCTAGCCGTTCAAACCATTTTTGCCGCCAAAATTGTCAAAGGTGATTGAAGATTTCTTGGATGAACTTGGAATCAATAAATGCTTTTTGTTTTCATTGTGGAGTTGGGGGAGACATGGAGTGGTGAGCATTAATTAGGGTGAGGAGGGGGTTATGTGTTTGGTGAGTGTTGCAGACAAGTTGGGGGAGAAGGAGGGGGTCAAACTTTGCGTTGACCGTTTTAAATAATAAAACGGACGGGGTAAATATAATAGGGGTGGTGGGCGTGGGTGTGAGATTGGGCTTGCGAGTTTGGAGTGGGCTGGGATAGGATTAGTTTGGTTTTGTTTTTGGTTTTTGGATTTAAATGGGATAAGGTCCGGTTGGTGGTCGTAATAAAAACAAGGACCAAAGTTGAAATTTTACTAAACCAAGGGACTGAAAATGTATTTATCCCAAAGTACCACCAAGGACCAATGTTGCCAAGTTAGACTTTCCAAAAACCAATTTTTCAATTTTCAAAATTCCTAGGGACTATTTCTGCAAATTTCCAAACTCCAGGGACCAAAATGTAACTTTTCCAAATTTATCTCCCAAAGTCCGTTTTTGATAGATTTTGATTTTTCAAGGACTTGGGTTGACTTTTATTTCAAAATGAATGCATAGGGACTATTTCTGACAAATTTTGAAACTTGGGGGACTGAAACTGCCAATATTGCAAACTTTGATCGTTTTTCGTTTGTTTTTGCTCGTTTTGCATTTAAAACACATAAAACACAATCCCTGAGATAATTTAAGTATTTTGATTACTTTTCGATTGTTTTTGTATGTTTTGGCAGTTTAAATACGATAAAAATGATGAGCGTTTGCGCACTCATCAATCCCCCACACTAAACTATTGCTAGTCCCTAGCAATATTTTTGGAAAACTTGATGGATTTTAAACTCTTTACCAAAAGCCATCACTTCTGGAGTAGCCAGGTGTAAGAACTGTGGCACACTTGATAACTGTGTGATTTTGAGCAAACCACCAGCTGTCAACGGATTTGTTTTGTCTTTACCAGGAGCCGTTTGCTCCTGGAATAGCTAGCATCTTGATGGGCCTAGTCAACATCTTGGTGAGCTGATTACCAATTATGGATTTTCCACGGCCTTTACCACAAGCCATAATCTTGCGGGCTAGCCAACTCATTTGTTTTTGGGGAGTTGAGGAACCGTACAATTTTGGGCAAATTGCAAGCCGTAAACGGATTTGAGATGTCTTTACCAAGAGCCGTTTGCTCCTGGACTAGCCAATCCCTTTTGTCGCTTAGACAAGGCGGACTGATTACCACAAAAATTTTGAAATAAAGTGAAAAATTTTTGAAAATTTTGGCCAAAAATGGGGGTATTTGAAAGTATTTTGCAAAATTCGCTAGAATTTCCCCCCCACACTTAGAAATGAATATTGTCCTCAATATTCAAAGTCCCGGTTATTATGCCGAAGCTATGAACGTAAAAAGCCAAGATTCGAATCTAACTGCGGAAATACCGAATTCACTTTATTTCTATATATATATACATTTTTTTTTGCTTATACACATATATACATTTTTCAAATAGCGGGGGGTTGGCCATTCCCCCACACTGGGTGGTAGAAAGTAGAAGGAAATCAGAGATACGGGTGAAAACCCGTATTGTGCTATTGTTTTTGTTCATCGAGTCGCTAGCTTGACTCGATCCCCGAATTCAATTGTCCTTGAGGAAAGTTTGGAGATCCGGGACGACCATGGATGGTACGTCCTCTCCAAAGTAATGTTTCAACCGATGTCCATTCACTTTGAAATTTGGACCGTCATTTTGAGATAATTCGACGGTACCATAAGGATAAACTTTAGTGATAGTGAATGGACCAGTCCATCGGGTTTTGAGCTTTCCCGAGAAGATCTTGAGTCTAGAGTTGAAAAGAAGGACTCGATCACCAACGTTGAAAACGCAGTTTTTGATTTTTGAGTCATGAATCTTCTTTGTCTTTTCCTTGTAGATCAAAGAGTTCTCGTAAGCTTGATCACGAAGTTCGTTTAATTCATTTAGATGAACTTTTCTGTAATCACCCGCCGTTTTGAGGTCAAAATTGGCATGCTTGAGGGCCCAATAGGCTTTATGCTCAAGCTCAATCGGAAGATGGCACGCTTTCCCGTACACAAGTTTATAAGGCGTACACCCAATGGGTGTTTTGTAAGCCGTACGAAAAGCCCAAAGTGCATCATCTAATTTATCCGACCACGATGCACAATTTTCACCTACAGTTCTTTCTAAAATTCTTTTGATGCCCCGATTGGAAACTTCGACTTGTCCACTCGTTTGAGGGTGGTACGCAGTAGAAAGACGGTGAGTCACACCGTACTTTTGCATGACTTTGTCAAATTTGTCATTACAGAAGTGCGTACCACGATCGCTAATAATAGCACGTGGAGTACCGAATCGGGCAAAAAGAGCTTTTAGGAATTTCACAACTACTCGGGCATCATTTGTGGGTAAAGCTTTTGCTTCAACCCATTTTGACAAGTAGTCAACTGCCACGAGTATGTATTTGTTGCCGTGAGAGGATGGAAATGGCCCCATAAAGTCGATGCCCCATATATCAAAAATTTCACAAACTTGAATTGCATTCTGAGGCATTTCATTCTTTTGTGAAATATTCCCATGACGCTGACAAGCGTCACAGGACTTGACCAATTCTTGGGCATCCTTGTAAATCGAGGGCGAATAGAAGCCGGAATCAATCACCTTTTTGGCGGTGTAGTTGGGATTGTGGTGGCCCCCCGTGGGACCAGCATGGCAAGCCTTTAAAATTTCAGCGGCTTCCTGACCATACACACACCGCCGGATGACTTGATCCGCGCATATTTTGAACAAGTAGGGGTCGTCCCAAAAGTAATGTTTTACATCTTTAAAAAATTTATTTTTTTGTTGGGACGACATCCCTTTCACAATGAAGTTACCCGCAAGATAGTTTGCAAAGTCGGCAAACCATGGGGTAATCGAGTCTCCACGAAATGAAACCATATTAAGGGTTTCGAGAGGAAATGTTTCATTTATTTCCTTTTTCTCGAAAGCATCTTGGTGGGGGGTTTTCAAGACGGGAGAGATGATCAGCAGCTAGGTTCTCAGCTCATTTTTTTATCACGAATAATGATATCAAATTCCTGAAGGAGGAGAACCCAACGAAGAAGTCTCGGCTTTGCATCTTGTTTTGCAAAAAGGTACTTCAAAGCCGAGTGATCCGTATACACTATGCTTTTAGTCAGAATCAAGTATGGCCGGAATTTTTCAAAAGCATACACCACAGCTAATAATTCTTTTTTGATGGTGGTGTAATGGCTTTGAGCCTCGGTCATAGTTTTGCTGGCATAGTGTATAGGCTGAAAATGTTTTGTTTTTCGTTGCCCCAAGACTGCCCCTATCGCATAATCACTAGCATCACACATGAGCTCGAAGGGCAAGTCCCAATTGGGGGCAACAAGAATCGGTGCCTCGGTAAGCCTTTTCTTTAATGTTTCAAAGGCTTCAATGCACTCAGGGGAGAAGATAAAAGGAGCATCCTTTTCGAGGAGATGGGTCATAGGCCGGGCGATTTTAGAAAAATCTTGAATAAACCTACGATAGAAACCGGCGTGACCCAAAAAGCTCCTAACACCTTTCACGGTTGTGGGATGAGGCAATTTTGCAATGACGTCCACTTTGGCTCTGTCAACCTCAATCCCGTTTTTTGAAATTTTATGGCCGAGGACAATGCCCTCTTTGACCATAAAGTGACTCTTCTCCCAATTTAGACATAACTTTGTGTCTTCACAACGTTTTAGCATGCTGTCTAAATGGGAGAGACATGATTGGAACGAATCCCCAATGACCGAAAAATCGTCCATAAAGACCTCCATACTTTTCCCGGTCATGTCAGAAAAAATGGCCATCATACATCTTTGAAACGTGCCCGGAGCATTACATAAGCCAAATGGCATACGTTTATATGCGAAAATTCCATAGGGGCACGTAAAAGTGGTCTTTTCTTGGTCTTGCGGGTCAATGGGAATCTGAAAGTAACCCGAGAAACCATCGAGGAAGCAATAGTACTCATTCCCCGCTAATCTCTCGAGCATCTGATCCATAAAGGGCAGAGGAAAATGATCCTTACGGGTGGCGTCATTTAATTTACGATAATCAATGCAGACGCGCCAACCCGTAACCAAACGAGTTGGAATCAACTCATTCTCCTCATTTGTGACAACAGTAATGCCACCCTTTTTTGGAACACAATGGATTGGGCTGACTCAAGGACTGTCCGAGATAGGGTAAATCAATCCGGCATCAAGAAGTTTTAAAACCTCTTGTTTGATAACCTCGTGAATTTTTGGATTCACCCTTCTTTGTTGTTGGACTGTAGGTTTGAAGTCGTCCTCCATTAAAATCTTGTGTGTACAAAATTCAAGGTCAATGCCCTTGATGTCGGAGAGTCACCAAGCAATTGCTTGTTTATGAGACTTCATGATGAATGCTCAAACACTCATCATTTTTATCGTATTTAAACTGCCAAAACATCCGAAAATTCTCAGAAATGCATCAAAATACTTAAAAATATCCCAGGGATTGTATTTTATACGTTTCAGATGCAAAATGAGCAAAAACAATGGAAAACGAACAAAGTTTACGCAATTGGCAGTTTTAGTCCCCCGACTTTCAAAAATTTACAAAACTAGTCCCTACGCATTTGTTTTGAAAGAAAAGTCAACCTAAGGCATTTAAAAGTCAAATATTATCAAAATTGATCCTTAGGTAAAAACTTTGGAAAATTTACACTTTTGGTCCCTGCAGTTTGGAATTTGGCGAAATCAGTCCCTGGGAATTTTAAATGTGAAAAATATCTTTTGAAGTCCTTGGATTATTGCAATGTGGCAAATGTGACCCTTGAAATACTTTGGACAATTGGCAACTTTGGTCCTCATAAAATCATATTTTACTAAATTGGTCCTTGTGCTTTGTTAAGTTAATATACAAGCGGACCCTTTATGTTGTTAACACAATCCATCACCTTTTAACCCAATCCACTAACCAAACAATAACCCCAGCCCAACCTACCCAAGCCCATTCCTACTTATTACTAATAAAACCTACGGGTCAAAGGGTCAATACCATCTCCCCTGACCTCCCTTTTTACCACCAAAACCAGACAAACCTAGACACCATCCCTGCTCCCCCAACATGTTTGTCCCCTTCCCCACTCTCCAACACACCTACACCAGCCACCCTAAACCCTCCACAAAGTCAACCCCATGTATTACAACCCCTTTGTCCCCTCCAGGTCACCAATCCAGGACCCTCATATAATACCAAAGAAGAAGCCAAGGGCTGAGATCAAAATATATGGGAACCAATAGCTGAGATAGCTCAAAAGAAAGCACAAGTGGACCTTAAAGCTGTTTCTACTCACAGAAGAAACACAAACAGTAGAGGACAAAAAGATGGAATACTCCCATCACTCAGTTGTGTATAAATAGCTTGTAAGCCATTTTATAAGGCATTAGGAAGTAGTTAATAATAGGAAATTAGTAAGTAATTGTAGTGTAGAAATAGTTTTAGGTGTAGTTCTTATTAAGTGTTTTAGCTAAAAGAAACTCAGTTTGTATTCCTTTTAAATTCAATAAAAAAGTTTAAGACTTTGTGTTTGCTCAACTTCTTATCATTGCTCTGCTTATTTACAACTGCTGATCTCTGTTCCTTTTAGTTACCTAGGATTCCCTTTAGTAGCCAGTTGATCTCATTCCCCCTTTAGATTAGCTTATTGTAGTTTTTTCTGGCTTTTTGTTGAATACAAATCAGTGGTGTATGTAGTTAGGGTAAGTTTAGGAAATTGGTGTTTGGAGTTTTGAGTTTGCTTATTGCTTTAAGTCAGTTAAGCTTTAGCTTAGTCATCTTCAATTGTTGTTAATTGTTACCATTGATAGACTCTCATCAGCTTATTTACAAGGTTTTAGAGGAAATGTCTGCATAAATAGTTTTCTCTTTTTAGTATTGTCAAAATCCAAACAGAAAAACCAAATAAAAAATCTTTAAAATAGCTTTTTCAAGTCTCATTACAAGCTTCAATCAAGCCTGCTACTAGCCACCCTTCAGGTCTGTTTTGATATTGAGTAGTATATGCTTCTTGTTTTCATTTATTTTGATGATAAATCAGTGGCCTGCAAACCCCCTTCCAAGCCTGCATAACCTGACTGTTTCAAACAGTCCTTTAGGACTTAATTTTTGGACAAGCATTAGGGTGGATAGAAATTGATATCACCATCATTCAGTTTGGGTTAAGGTTTTTGAATTCTTACTTTCAAGTTTTCATATTTTCAGTATAGTTTTGCTTAATTTGTTCTTGATTAGTTGTAGTTATAATTTGTTGTTTATTTCTGTTTAATCATGTTCACTGCAACTTAGTATAACGTAATTTATTGGTTTCGTGGCTTAATTTCTCACTTAGCTGCAATCATAATTTAAATCAAGTGCACAGGTAGTGTTTGGATTAAGCTTGAAATCTGTGTTCGAGACTGTTATGTGTGTAGTTATTAGTTGGTACAGTTTGTTTTAGATGTAGTTAGCGCAAACAAGACTTAAAATCAGTAGGGTATTAGCAAAGAAAGTCAAATTCACGTTTGCACTTCATAACAGCTTGACTGTTAAATAAATAGATTAGCTTAATCGTCATTTTAGCTTTAGAACCTGTTAAGTTTGCTTGTTCTAGTCTCATTCTGGGGTATCATATCATATTTAGTAATCTAGGATCGATCAATACTCACATAAGTCAACTTTTTATTTCAACCTTGCAAGTCAAGAATTTTGTATACTCAGTAAAATGGGGCAGTTAGTTGAATAATTTGTAGGCTTCAATTCTGTTCAAAAGTAGATTAAGGTTGCTGTTCTGTGAACACTTGTAGCTTGTAGCTCATGATCAATGAGAAAATTTAAGTTTGAACCTGAATCGCTTATTGAAAATCAAGCTCATAGTGGCCTATCTGACCACTTGAATCCCCTGCATCCAGATTTTGGCCAGGTTTCAATTGATCATAAAGTGTTCAGTTCTTGTTGAAAATCCTTGTAATTTGTTGTTTTAGGAAGTCCCCTAGGTAGCCTTTAAGGTTTAGGAGTTAGTTAGCTAGTTATTGCTTATTTAGTGACTTATTTGAGCCCTTATTTTAGCCCATTTAGACTGCTGCTGCTGCTATTCTTGTTATCATTTCTTGTTATTTGATCTTAAATGTTGTTACTGTTGTTGTTGTTAGTATGATTTGTAGTTGTATTTGTTGTTGTCATTAAGTTTGACTGTTTAAGCTTCATTTGGTTATTTGCTTAATTGGTGTAGCTTATTTTTGGTGCTTGTTGCATGCTCATTTCAATTAGCCCGCTGAGATTCATAATCTCAACACTGCTGAAATTTTCAGCTTATATAAGCTTCCTTCAAGCTTTTCAGCAAAAGCTTTTTCACAAAAGTTGGTCATAGTTGTTGTTTAGTTGTTTTGCAAAAAGAAAAAAAAAATGAAAAAAAAAAATATTTTGGAAAAAGTGGGGATAATGGGATTCGAACCTGGGCCAATACAATCACAGACACACACCACACACAACATCACCAACTGCCCTAGGGTCTTTTGTCATACATTTCTCTCTTTCTTTTTTATTTAACCATACTTTGTTCTATTAAGCTTACATAAGCTTTTCTGCTTATTTTCCAGCTTATTTATAAGCTTTTGCCACTTTTTTATTTTTCTTAGCTTAATATTATTCTAAAGTAATTTTAGGAAAAAATTGGTAATTTTCATAATTAGTTTAGTATTTTTAATAATTAATGTTAGTTTATTTAGTTTTTAATTAATAATAAATAATTAAAAAGTCAAAAAAATAATTTTCTTTTTTTCTAAAATTTTCTTTTATCGTTAGGATCGTAAAAATGTAATTTTCATGTCCGTAGGGTTTGCGTAGCGTAAATTTCACCTTTTATTTCGCGCACTCGTGTTTATTTTAATTTTAGCTCGCGTTTTATTTAAATAACTTTTGCGTTTTTAAATTTAGGTTACGTTTGTAAAAGTAGTTTGTTAAATATAGAAAAACCAAAAACATAAATAAAGTGATAGCTTCTATTTAAGCCGTTTGGCTTATTTTTCTGCGTACGTATAAGCAATTTCTGATTTTAAATTCTTAGATTACGTTTTCGGTGAATTCGGTTTCGCGTATTTGTTAATATAGTTTGTTTACATCGTTCTCATTCGTATTTCCTTAGCGTAATCATTCTAATCACTCAAAACCCTTATTCCTGTCCAAATTCACCCGATCTCGAAACCCGTTTTCTAACCATCCATACCTCGTCGGGACATAACGACCCGGGGAAACCACTATACTTCCACGGAGCATTGACTCTAGGCTGTTTGACTTGGTTGACCATTCACTTGGTCAATTAGGTTGACCGTTTGGAGCCAATCACTTCAAAACCTTTATAAGAGCAGCCTTTTCCTCATCACTTAAGTCTTTAGCAATTATGACGGGTAATTTATCGTCACCCTCCAGAAATGCATATTCAAGATGAGGCGGAAAGTCCTTAAGTTCAACCTCAGGGAAGTCATCAGTTTTCTCAACATTTTTGACCTCCTCTTTATGAAGTTGTTGTGGTAGAACAGGAAGAGGAGAGGGATCTTCGTTTAACAATTTTTCAAGTATGAGAATATCCCTCTCGAGGTCGATCTCTTGGTTATCGACTCCATCGGGAATCGAGTCACTTTTGAGAAACGCCTCCATTTCTTCTAAGATGAAGTCACTTCCCTCAAACGGAGTGAGGGAAGGAGAAGAAATGGCAATGATGGGGTGAGAAGACTGAGTGAGGTTTTCACTCGAAGAATCATCAATGAAACCTAAAATCTCTTGAGCATACTCCTCAGCAGCAACATCGATGACATCAATTTGATTCACCGACTCACAATCATAATTGGAGGAGTATCTCGAAGTTTGATTTAGGTTGAAGGTTATGGCTTCCGTTCCAACACGTAATGTGATCTCATGCTCAAATACATCGATAAGAGCTCGGCCAGTTCTAAGGAATCCCCGCCCAAGAATGAGAGGGGCCCTAGAATCGGCATCAAAGTCAACAATCACAAAATCTGCCGGAAAATGGAACTTCCCCACTTTAACGAATACGTCCTCGGCAATGCCAATGGGACGAGAAATCGAACGATCGGCAAGCTCTAAAGTCATGCACGTGGGGGTAAGTTCGGGAAGAGAGAGTTTCTTCCACACAGAATATGGCATTAGGTTAATGCTAGCACCTAGATCGGCCAAGGCGAAGCAATCAATCATACCCGGGAAAGTACAAGGAATAAGAAATTTCCCGGGATCTCCAAGCTTTTCAGGAAGCTTTTTCAAAAGAACCGCAGAGCAGTTCTCATTCAGAGGAGTTCTTGCCATCTCAAATAATTTTTGTTTATTACTCAACAGATTTTTGATTGTCGATGCAAACTTGGGCATCAAGAGAATAGCATCCGCGAAGCTGATATCAAAAATGCAAATCTTGGAAGATTTGAAAAAATTTATCCATTTGGTGATTAGCTTTTTCGCGGAGCTTTTGTTCACTGAGACGTGATGGATAGGGAATAGAAGTTTTGGATTTAGGGTTGTCCACTGGAGTTTCTGGTGGTTCAAAGACAACTCCAGGCTTACATCTGGTTTCAGGAATAACCTGAGGTTGGACGTGTGCTGTACTTCGTGGGCTAGGAATTTGCACATTGTCCTTTGTTACCTCAGGTTCACGATTCACTACCTTTGGAGGAGAGGAAGAAGAGGTAGTAGGAATCGCGAGTTCATCATATGAAGCACCACTTCGTGTTGTGATCGCCTTAGCATCGCCCCTCGGGTTAGCGATCGTGTTGCTCGGTAAAGTAGTACCTGAGCTCGAGGGTCGATCATTTAAAGACTTCTTGATGTCAGAAATCTGGCTGACCAGCAACTTGTTCAACTCTTCTTGGGACTTCATGAATTGTTTCAACAACTCGTCAGATGAAGGCCCGGTTGGAACAATGGCTTGATTCGGATGAGGAATATTTGGAGCTCGATTGTTCGGATTGGGACCTTGATTTTGAAAATTACCCTGATTAGGGTTGTTGTTCCCATGAAAATATCCCGGATTGAAATTACCCTGACCTTGGTTCCGATTAAAGTTTCCTTGATTTTGATGTTGGAAACCCTGATTTTGGAACCCTTGGTTTTGATTGTGAAAACCGTGACCCTGATTGAAGTTACCTTGGTTTTGATAACCTTGGTTCGCTCTATTTTGATTTTGGCCACGGTTTTGGACATTTTGGTTTTGATTAAAACCAGGAGGTCCAGGATAATGATGTTGAGGACGATAGCTAGGGTCCATAGGAGGGCGATATTGATTGCCTCCTTGATTTTAGGACCCAGCTACAGCATGAGTTTCATATGGAGTACCATCAGTAGCTGTGCAATTGTAGTAGTCATGCGGCCCACCACAAGTTACACAGACTTCCACTTTTTTAACCTCAGCAGGGGGAGGATGTTGTGGAAATGAAACTTTCTTTGTTTGGGCGAGAACCAAAGCTTGGATCGCTTTAGTGAGCTTGTCAATCTTAGCATCCGTGCTAGATTGACCCACAGAAGATGAAGTGGAAGGACCCGCATTAATTTGAGAAACAATCGGTTTGCTTCTTGTAGAGCGGACCTTGGACTTGTTTTCTATGATTTGCAAAGCTTCTTTTGTGGTTCTACTCAAGAAATTACTTCCCGCGGAGGCATTGAGAGAATCCTGATCAGCTTGGCTCACGCCATTGTAAAAAGTATCGAGTTGCATCAACTCAGAGAAACCATGATGTGGACACTTGCGAAGTAATTCTTTGAAACGATCCCACGCTTCACCAAAAGATTCATCGTATTTTTGAGTGAACTTGGTGATTTCGTTCTTAAGACTCGTGGTCTTGGAAGGTGGGAAGAATTCATTCACAAACTTTTTGACAAGATCTTCCCAAGTCTCAATAGATCGTGGAGGTTGTTTTTCAAGCCAAATCCGGGCTTGTCCCTCCAAGGAGAATGGGAAGAGAAGAAGTTTTATTGCTTCACACGGGACATTTTTGTACTTGATGGTCGATGTGATTTTATTGAACCATCGAATATGAGCATGAGGATCGTCCCTCTCAAAACCGTAGAATTGGCTTGAGGTTACAAGATTGAGTAACCCGGTTTTGAGCTCAAAACTATCAGCCACGATGGCTGGAACAACAATGGCATCTCCGTAACCCTCGATGGGTGCTTGGAGAAGCTCACACATAGGGCGGTCTTCCGCCATGGTGACAGTGGGTGTGGCAACAGTACGGATCTCGGATCCGACTGTTGGTGCTGAACGACGACGAGGTCTTCTAGGTTTCCGAACAAGCTCACGTAATGGGCTCGTGGACCTTGAAGAACGAGTGCGCATGCACTAGAGATAAAAACCAATCAAAACAAAAATCGAGGTAAATCAACAATGAACTTAAACCAATAATCACAAGCAAGTGGCTTCTTTAAGAAAGGTACACCACCTACAGGGATACAAAGGCAAGTTTTTATCTTTCGTTTGGGAACTTATTATGTTCACACCCCCAGTTGGTAGGTGTTCTGTCTTGGTTTGTGACGGTTGGTTTTTATGTAATTATTATTATTCACAAGAAAAGACGGATGTTTTTGTGTTTTGTGTATGGGTTTAAAAAATTTTGGAAAATATTTTTTTGGTATCATTTCGTTTACCAAAATCGTTTCTCTTTAAGAATCACCTTAAAAGAAAACCGAATCAGAAAACGTTACGATCTGTTTTGTTGTTTTTAATTTTTTTTTGGTGTTTTAACACTTTAGGAAAAGTGTTAATGACTTTTTTGTATTTTGATTTTGAAAATATACACAAGTGGTGGTATTTGTACAGTGAATGAGGTGAGATAACACTAATCTCAAATAACGCTATAGAAACGCGCACACTTCCCCGGCAGCGGCGCCAAAAATTGATTGATGCTAAACCGTCAACTTATATTGACCAAGTAATGGTCAACAAAGTCAAATAGCCTAGGTCAATGCTCCGGGTAATATAAGGTATCACCAGGTCGTTAAGTCCCGTTGAAGTGTGAATTGTAACTTTAGCGTATTCGTGATCGGGTAATTATTCACAGAAAAGGGTTATGATCAGAATTATTTGATAATTATTAACAAATGTAGCTTAGGAAAGCTACGTGATTGATTACGAGAATTAAGATTACAAAGATTTGAGCTAAAACCTAAAAACGTACGTTTTAATTAAAAACGTACACAGACGAACGAAATGAAAAGTATAACTAAGGGAGGGGAAGGGTTACAAGTGTAAAATTAATATTTTTACAATTCTAATAATTAAAGAAAATTTTAATAAAAATAAAAACTATTTTTACACTATTTAATTATTTATTATTAATTAATTACTAATTATCTATTTATTACTAATTAAACTAATTAGAATTATTAAAAATACTAAAAAGGCTTAGAAAATTAAGAAAATTTTTTCAAATCTAATTAACCATTACAGGAATCCTAAAAAATTATAAAAAGTTTATTTTATGTATTTTTAAACAAATTAACTAATTATTAATCTAATTACTTATTAATTTCTAATTAAACTAATTATATTATAAAAAATAGAAAATGAGCAGTAAAAATTCTAGAAAAATTTATAAAAATGTTTTAACTAAAATAAAAGCTAGAAAAATTATAAAAACTAGGTTATCCTTTATAAAATATAATTATGCTATTTAATTACTTAATTATTAATTAAAACTAAATTAAACTAAAATTAACTATAAAAACCACTAAAAGACAAAATAAAAATCTGGAAAAATTTCTAAAATTACTTTAACCTAAAATAGAATTTCTAAAAATATAAAAATGATATATTACTTTAAATAAGCTGAAAAGAAAAATAAAATGATAAATCCTATTAAATAGAAGCTATCACTAATATTAAAGTTGATTTTTTTGGTTTTTTCTTTTTCCAAATTGATTAAATACTAAAAACAACAACTTTTAATAAAAACACTTTTACTTTAACCCAAGAAATAAGCACATGGAGTGCTTATTGATGCCACAGTTGACTTTTGTTGACTGTGGAAGGTATTTAGCTCAAATGGGAAGATGTGGGGTCCACAATGACAAATTTTGGTTCCTCTGAGTTTAATGAACAAGAATAAGCAAGTTTCAGCCAAACAAGAAGCTTCAATAAGCTACAACAATTAAATAAGCAGTTTGCTTATTCCAATCTGAGACAGTTTTTGGGACAGATTTTAGAAGCCAATCTAGGTGGGGCCCAGTGGTCTAAGGGTCAAACAAAGGGTCAAATAGTAAACCCTGGTAGGAGGGGGGTTGAGAGAACCTAACTAGAGGGTGTGGGACCCACTGAGTCAACCACAAAACACCACCAAAGGTGGGTGAGTGGTTTGGGTCAGCTGAGACAGGGGACTGAGTTGCCCTGCAGCTCAGTTCCAAGGGTATTTTAGTCCTGATAAAAAATTCACAAAAATGCAAACTTTGTAGAAATCTCAAGTTCAACTGGTAAAGTATACACACAAGAAATTTCAGCCCTCAACTCACAACACAAAATTCAAAAGAAATCATGCTATTTTGATGAAAATCTGAAATGGCAAATTTTGACTTTATTGGAAAACTAGCTCAGTTGACTTTCTTGAACTTTGGTTGATGACTATGGGTTTAAACTGATGTGTTAAGATATATTACAACTAAAGATGGCTAGAAGAACAATTTTTCAACAAAAATGGTGAGGTTTGATGTTCCAAAACCCCTACAGTCAACTGCTATGGTGGATTAGTGTGATTTTTGACTTTTGGTTGAGTAAGACCAAATTTTATGTTCTATTTAACCTATTTAACACTACTGAGATATCATGGGACCAAAACAAACTTCAAATTCCAACAAGAGATATGCTTGAAAGCTTGTTCCAAACACCCTTGAAATACACTGATTTTGAGTTTTACAAGGGAAATCACAAGTTTTACCAAATTAACTAATGTACAGAGTTGAATTATGATGTAACAAGCTTATATTAGCACACAAATACCATTTATTACAACTAAAATCTAAGAACTATTATTATACTAAGGTTGACAGTTTCAACTTTAACAAAGATTATACCAACTTCTAGTGAATAAGATCTCAAATTCAAACAATATTACAACTAAACTAACTTAACTAACTACAAAATACTTAGATTATAGTTGAATACCCAAGATAGACTGAAAAGTGCAAAAGATGAATTTTTGCTTACAAGGTGTTCCAAGGCAGAAAGCTAAGAACCATGATCCAATGACATTCCTATTGCTCTCCACAGAGCTCTAATACCCAACTCACATCCAAAATCAGCACCAAATCATCTCAGCTTCCTTTCTTCTTTATTTTTTTATTTTTCTTGATTTATTTTGTATTTTTGAGGAATTATTCTAACAATGAGTTTTAGACAGTTTCAAGAGCTTATGAAGCTTTGGAACTCAATTGTGGAATATTTATGATCTTAAAATGAGCTTATACTACTTTATAGCTTGAAATGACAAATTGAACAACTTAGGTAAATTTTGAAATCTTAATAAAAAGGTAGTAACTTAAACTTAAACCTTCATTAATTGATAAAAATAGTACAATGAAAGGGAATTATATTGAATTACAAATAAATACTAGACTAGATAGCCACATTGGCTTTTACAAAAGCTTATATATACTAAAAATTTGACCTAACTGCTTCTCCTCTCTCCTCTTTCTGAATTATTGATTTCCTCTAACTTCTTGCATCTCCCTGATCAAATCCCACCCATTGGATTGGGTGGGAATAATCCTAGCCGTTCAAACCATTTTTGCCGCCAAAATTGTCAAAGGTGATTGGAGATTTCTTGGATGAACTTGGAATCAATAAATGCTTTTTGTTTTCATTTTGGAGTTGGGGGAGACATGGAGTGGTGAGCATTAATTAGGGTGAGGAGGGGGGTTATGTGTTTGGTGAGTGTTGCAGACAAGTTGGGGGAGAAGGAGGGGGTCAAACTTTGCGTTGTGAGATTGGGCTTGGGAGTTTGGAGTGGGCTGGGATAGGATTAGTTTGGTTTTGTTTTTGGTTTTTGGATTTAAATGGGATAAGGTCCGGTTGGTGGTTGTAATAAAAACAAGGACCAAAGTTGAAATTTTACTAAACCAAGGGACTGAAAATGTATTTATCCCAAAGTACCACCAAGGACCAATGTTGCCAAGTTAGACATTCCAAAAACCAATTTTTCAATTTTTCAATTTTCAAAATTCCCAGGGACTATTTCTGCAAATTTCCAAACTCCAGGGACCAAAATGTAACTTTTCCAAATTTATCACCCAAAGTCCGTTTTTGATAGATTTTGATTTTTCAAGGACTTGGGTTGACTTTTATTTCAAAATGAATGCATAGGGACTATTTCTGACAAATTTTGAAACTTGGGGGACTGAAACTGCCAATATTGCAAACTTTGATCGTTTTTCTTTGTTTTTGCTCGTTTTGCATTTAAAACACATAAAACACAATCCCTGGGATAATTTAAGTATTTTGATTACTTTTCGATTGTTTTTGTATGTTTTGGCAGTTTAAATACGATAAAAATGATGAGTGTTTGCGCACTCATCACCTGGTCAAGTCCACAGAAAGTTTCTCGAAACGGTACATTTCTACTAAGACAAATCCTTTTCGAGACACGCTTACGTGGCTCGTTAAAGAGTTCCATTGTCAGCTTTTAGGTGACAACTAGCTCTAGTAACTAACTTGATGTTATTACCCGTCGAGGATAAGTCTTTTTGATTATTAACTTTTATGTTTCGTCAATTCTTAGGTGAATCTGAGTCGAGCTCGCATGAGATTTGACTTTTAAGCAACATTGAACTTTCATATTTTAATCACATTCACTTTTTATCCCCCTCAAAAAGGCATATAAAATGATATTTTTGACAATCTTTTGATTAAAATATGCCTTTTGAGTCTTATGGGGAGAATTAAACAAGAACTTTTGATGTCAAGAATGATGATTTTGTTTCAAGTGCTCCCCCTCAACAAGTGAATTCTTATTGAGGTGAAATACTTGTCTTTTGAGCAGAGTTATGAAAATCAGAAAATGCTTGATTAACTCTACTCAAAAGTAAGAAGCCTTCGCTCCTTATATTAGGATTGAGGCACTGA
The DNA here is from genome assembly GCA_030686995.1 of Artemisia argyi. NCBI lineage: Eukaryota > Viridiplantae > Streptophyta > Magnoliopsida > Asterales > Asteraceae > Artemisia > Artemisia argyi. Next base: position 177,053,285 of record CM060703.1, read on the forward strand.
TGCGTACCTCAGGGTCCTTTCTTTACAAGAATGGGTTGTACACTGTTATGTGTGCACAAGACATAGTGGTTACAAATCAATCAAGTGATATAATTATTATTGAAATGTTAATACCCTTGTGTACCAGCTTATGATTCATCGATGATCAGAGCATCAAAGTCTGTGAACTGAGGATCCGATCTTTGGATGAGTCTGACGGGAAATGAAGGTCTGACACCGATATAACTCTCCAATCGTCTGATCTGCTCCCGACGGAATAACCTTTCTTCTATTTTTCACGACAAAGTTTCAAACTTGTCTTCTGGAACTGGATTTCCACCTAGCAGTTTCACCTTTAGATATCTTTCTCCTATCATCATTCAACCTTTTGACTAACCCATCGTGAACAGTTTTGAGCGTTGTATCACAGAACTTGTATAACTCATCGAGCCTCATAAAACTTAGTTGCTTTTTGCTGTTGAGGTAGGTGAAACCAAATGATGGTTTTTGGATGAGCGTATACTGTGACATCTGATCTATTCCAGTAAATGAGAATTGTAGCTTAGTTAAATTGATCTTCTGTTGGTAACTTTCGACTCCAAGCTGAAGGTCTTCCACTCTTTCTTGAACTATCAGTCATCTGATGAAGAGAAGTAGTGATGAAATGAAGTTATATTGTGTGTCAGGGTTGAAACCACGCATTCTTCCTTGAACCTTTTCTAGATACATGTCTTCAATGTCATTTAGATAAAGGTCGGGAAAGTCTGCTTCTGAGAACTTGTACTTCTTTTCATCTTGTCTTTTGACGACAATCTCGTTCATGAAAGTGTAGTTGAACTTTTTCGACTCCTGAATTTCCAGGATAGCAATGATTCTTGATTTGTGCTTCACATTCTCGATTGACTTGATTTCTAACCTGTGAGTGTAATCGAGTCGACGACGTTCAGGCCAGTGCTGAATCCTGTGTAAAGCATCTCTGTCGTAAGTAACAATGGAGTTGCCAAATACCGGAGTTGATTCTTCAATTGCAGGAACATCGTACCTTGCGGCTGGCACTGAAATAGTCAATGATGAGGCATATTTTTGTTTGGAATTCTCTTGAGTGAGTTGGAGGTTACGAAGATCTTTGTTGAAGAAGAAGCAGTAAGGTATCTTTGGTTTTTCTGGAAATCCTTGCAAAGGTAATGTTTTAGTCCAATCGGTGAAGTAAGGTTTGTCGGGTTTTCCTGAATAGATGTCAAAATTCGCTTCAGGGTTTAGCCAGTCAAACTTTCCTAACATTGCACTAGCTATATTCTGCATGTGAAACTCGAGTTCCATCTTGTTTCTAGATCTAGACTTGAGGAATTCATGTGCATCCCGATTGATTCTTCTTAACTCAGCCTTTGTAAGTTTCTCAATCTGAAGATCTGCCATGATACTCTGAGTGTATTGCAGTGTATTACCCAAAAGTGGTTCTTCATCTTTGAGAGGAGGTTGAGCCTTGACCAAATCAGTCAACCAATCATCTTAAGGTGTGTCGTCATTGTCGATCCATGAGTGACATCTTCTTTTCTTAGACTTCTTAGACTTGGATGTAGTATCCTTGTCTTGAGCTTTGGAGGTTGATGATGGTCCAGGTTTAGAATCGGGGATTGGAGATGCACGATAGTCGGTATCGGGTTGTCCTTGATTGTCATCAACAGGTTGCATGAATGTTTCTTCCTGGTCTGTAAGACCTAGACCAGAACCTGAAGTATGTTGCTGATTTCCAGGAGGAGTTGAATCTTTTTGTTGTTTGTGTGAAGATGATGGACCGGTTGCAGACTTATGTTTCTTTCCTCCTGAAAGTCTTCAACTTGTTTAGCAAGATTAGTAACCAAGGTTGTGAGACTTTTAACTTGCTCCTGAAGATCAACTGGTTTTGTGGGTTCATTGATTGATTGTTGTTTAGATGCGGTTTTAGATGGTGAAGGAGATGAATGTTCCGGTGATGATTCTGAAGAAGACTCGTTGTGGGAGCTCGAAGAAGAAGCTGGAGGAGTCGGATCCTTTGGAGGAGAGTCTTTAGGAAGTGGAGGTTGCTCTGAAGATTTCTTCTTTGAGTGTGAAGATGATTGAAGGAATATGTTGGTGTCGAATTCTTGTTCATTGGCTTCTTTTTCTTCATTTTCTTTTCTTCTACGTTCCTCTTCTTCCTGTGCTAAATACTCCAGAGTGGTGACACCTCCCTGATCAGTGGCAATGTTCTCCTGTTCGTCAACTTTCTCCTCAATGTTTGCAGCTTCCGACATAGTGATGTTTCCTTCTGCATCTTTATCTTCTACGTTGTCACCAGGTTGAATAACTGGTTCTAAAGTGGTAGACACAATGGGAGGAACCGTGCTGCTCGTAGTGCCTTCATGTTCAGGTTAATCGACAGGTGGTGGTGAAGGTTGAGGATGGAGTCGGCTGAGGAGTGATGCTTCCCTCTGATCTTTAAGGAATTTCTTCTCTTCGGCCCGTGTGTCGACAACAATACTTTTAAGTTTTCTTTTGTCGACCAATTGTTCAACAATTGGCTCATCTTCTTCATCATCATTTGGTTCATTGATCGTAATCCCTCGCCTTTTTCTTTTATCTGCTTCAAAAGTTTCCAAACTTTGTTGTTTAGCAATTTCCATTTCTGAAAATTCTTCCTCAGTTACTCTTTCTCTTTGTTCGTAGTCTTCTTCTTCTTCATCAGTTTCTGTGTCAAATTCAGAATCGCTTTCTGAGGGTGGCGGTGTAGGTTCATCTCGAAGAATGAGCTTTGGTGTAACCTTCTTTCTAGGCTTAGTTGCAGGCTTCGGTTTGGGTGTAGGTTTCGGTTTGGTAGCAGGTTTAGTTTTGGGAGTAGCTTTTGATTTTGATTGTAGTGAACCAGTAGTGCTACTAGTACTCCCTGATTTCCCACCTCTTTTACTCCGAGTCTGTATGGTAGTCTCTTCCTTAATCCCTTTATAAGCTTTATCGTAGAATTCATAGCTTGAGCTTTTCCTGATATTGTCATCAAGAAAATAATCGGGAAGCCTCTTGCCTTGTTGCTTTGTTGAAGACGTGGTCATTTTGACAAAAGCAATGGTGAAGTCGTCCTCGAAGAGGTTCTTAGGCTCATTTGGATCTTCCATTCTTTTGATGAATTCAGGTTTATCTTTACAGAAATGCTCAATGATTAGCTTTGTGAACCTTACAAACGGGATCATAGTCTTTTCACGTTCAGTTTGAATGTTGTAGACTAGATCACTCATTATAGGAATTGCAAAGTTGTAACACCCCCAAATTTGGGATACGCAGCGGAATTAAAGCTGGGTGTTACTCGACGGCACAACAGTTATAATAATAGGAAAACAATCTCTAATTGAGTTGTTTTAGAAATTTTATTATTCAAATATCAGAGTTTACAAAGTGAGGTCCCAGTAGTTTTACAATTTGTCAAATACTTTATTAAAGAATAATAAAATTTTAGCCTTCCTTTCGTATCCATGCTCCTCCAAGCCATCCTTGTTTGTTATGGACCTGAGATAAACATGGTAAAAAGTCAACATAATGTTGAGTGAATTCACAGCGTTTATAAATAATAATTTGAACACAAGTTAGATATAAAACAAAGTATTGAAATGTAATATATTGCTCTAAGCCTCATGAACTCAAACCTTAACAGTTTGGACATTACAGTAATGAGCTATAATGTAATGTTACTAACATTATAATAATAATGTGAGTAACAGAGCCCTCGGGTAGGAGCTTGCCAACATCCTATTGTTCTTCAAATATAATGCATTTGGCCACTTATCCAGCGACACAAATGGGGCGTCAACTGCCAATAGATCTATTCACTATATTCGCGTTCACTCGTAAGTGATTAATGGTTCATGATATGAGGGACCTTTAATGGCAAAACGTTTAACTTAGGCAATACCAGATCAGGATAGCATACAGAAAATACTTGTGTTCGATTTTGTAGCATGTATCTCCCCACAAGTTTGAAAAACAGTATAAAAGTGGGACTGTGAACTCACCTGAGCAGTCTGGATGGAAAACAAAGTTAAATGAAGTTGATAAACGTCTCCGGCTTGAAACCTGATTTATTAGGTCAAGTTTTTAGTAATTGCTTCTGATTATATCAGTTTTTAAATGTTCGTTTCGTTTTATTTTAATGGTTAAATATTTTATTGAACCAATATGTAGTTTCAAAAGTATTATTTTATTATATTTTCTTATCTGTAAGATTTGGTTCTGTCCGTTCGTTAAATGGATACTTTGTTTGTTAGTTACGGTACAAAACATATTTTAGGTTTATTTTTCAAACCCTAATAACAACAACAATAATAATAATAATAATAATAATAATAATAATAATAATAATAATAATAATAATAATAATAATAATAATAATAATAATAATAATAATAATAATAATAATAATAATAATAATATTAAATATTAATTAGGGTTTATAATATTTTCATTTTAGACCATCAAGTTTCTAAAGTTGGCAACTTTTACCCTTAACCTTAAGTTTATTTTATTTCAAGTCCAATTTATAAAATTAGATTTTTGGCAAAATATACCCCTCATGCATATGTATCTTGCACCCGAGGTCCTTTTCAAGTAAAAACGCGTTTTTAGCCACGGAAATGATCCAGCTTTCTACGACTCCTTTATATAAATTGTTTATAAGTGTTTTAAGAGTATTCTTGTAAAATGTTATGGCCTGAATCGAACCCACAACTTCAAAATAATTAATAGAAACTCGCGACCCATGGTTTAACTTGACACAGAAAATACCAAATTTTACAGGCTCCGTTCTCCCTCGTTTCTCAATGAAAATGGCTGATTCTTTTTCTTATGTTTAGACCTTCTAGTGTACTTTAACCATGTCGAAAACTAGAGTTTTAGAACCATATTTGATACACGAAATTTGGGTCTAAAACTCCATGTCTGCTGCTGCCTTTGTTTTCAAATCTGTTCTGAAATTAATTAAAAGCACCATTTATTATGCGTTTTCATGACTCGAAGTCTAAAGAAGTGTTGAAGAAAACGTCGTTCCGGAGAACTTTCATGTTTTAAGTTTTTGACGAAACGGACTAGAAATAGCTCGTTTTGCGTGTTTTCAGTTTCTGCCACAAAAACTTTGTTGACAGCTTTTCGGCAAGTTTTTGGTAATTTCGTTTGGCCGTATCTTTTGACTCATGTACTCGTTTTGGGTGATTCAAAAGCCTATATTCTCGTTTTTATTTCCCTAACTGATTGTTAAGTTTATATATACTCATTTAAGTGACCCTTTTTTAGATTAAAGCTTGTGTTCAAAGTTATATCACAAAGGGTGTTTGCTTTTGCTCGTTAAAAACAGAAAAGAAAAGGAAACCATGGTTTTAACCTGGGCTATCTATTAGGACCTGATTATTAACATGTTTTAGAGTATTTAAAGTGTAGAAAACAAATTGGAAAGGTTTAGATTACTTACTTTATAAAAGTTTTGACTAGGAGAGAATTTCGAGTAAGGTGACTTGGAAAATAGACACTAGGCTCTCTGCTCCTTCGAGACTTATCTAGACTCCTTCTTGGCTCTTATTTGGACTCCCTAGATCAGTGAGTATTAAATGTGGTGCTGTTTGGTTTGGTTCGAATGGTGATTATTAGAAAGGGAGTGTATGTCAACTTATATAGAGGTGTAATTCTAAGGTTTCAAAAAGGCTATGTCACCTTGTTGTGGATGTAAGAAACAGGATGAAGTGTAGATGGTGATGGTGATGGTGAGAATGGCGTGATGTGGTATAAAGAGAACCAAAGGTTTGTCCTACAATATTTGACCATGTTTGAATTTAAAGTAGACATGGTCATGTGGAAGTGAAAATGGAAATGGGTCGATATAGATGGAAATTTTGATAAAAGAGACTCCAAGGTGAGACCAAGACTACTCCAATGATACTAGACTTAATTGTAACTTCTTTCTACTTCTCCTTGGACTAGAATTTCAGCGAGTGTAAGTGTATTTGAGTGTAGTGAGTTAGAAAACATGGGATGAGTGTAAAAGATACATGCAATGTCGTATAAATATAGGAGGAACAAGGTGGTGTGTTTAAAAATAGTCCATGGTAACTTGTATGGTGAATTGCTTGTCTAGGTGGCTTAGTTCATTATTTTAGAAACAAGATCATGTGTCGAATTTTTGACCAAGCATGGAAAGAACAAAGTGATGTGTTCATTGAGGTTAGTAATGGTTTGAATGGTTTATGAAAGGATTCGAATTATGTACAGATTGTGTGACATAGATTATCTTTAACATGTCTTTTGGTAAAAAGAGGCCACATAAAGAACTAGTGAGATTTATATATTTTACTACTACGGGTAAAAATTTAGAACTCGTGTATATATACATAGTCACATGCATGAAAACACATTTTATATTATATGTTTATGGTTTGTATGGTGACATTTCATTAAGATAGGACACGTTTACATATTAACTTTCACATAATCATGTGTTTTCAAATGATAGACGAAGGTGTCTCACGTTTTATAAAGGATGACTAAAAAAAATATATCTATTGTATTTATCTTATGTTATATGATTATTTACGGTATAGTTTGATCTCGGTAATTACTAACGTTAAGTCATTAAGTCACGAAACTTAAAACTGGGTAACGTAAAAATATAATACTTATAATTTATCAATATACTCCAACCACGTATATTAGACGTGTGATAAGTTTAACGGAGAGCGTATATGTTGATAAAAGCTAATAACGTAAGTTTGAGTACTCATATTATGTAATTAGTATAATGTTTACGTAAAAACAACAAAGTGGCAATAGTTCATATGAAATATGACTATTGATGAATTTGAGTATTTTGAACATATAGACTCATCCTAGTCTTGTGAGTAAAATTCACACGATTAAACTTTTGTTATTATTACTAAAAGTAATATTATTTAAATAAAAATGTAATAATAATTGATATTGAATATTTAGAAATGAACCTGAAATATACGAGGTGAAATCCTTGTTTGATTAATTGGTCGCAAGATTCAAAATAGAAATGAAAGAAATATATTTTTAAGTTTATGCATTATATACTTGTAAAAGTAGGTACACTGGGCTTAAATTAAAGTTAAGGTTTCTATGTTGTAGAGACTTGTACTTTGGTATTTCTTAAAAATATCTTACATGGTTAGGGTTTTAGGATTTGATAATGTAAAATTTATAGTTTTATTAATTTAGAGTTTTCGTAAACACTTTAATAAATAGAAAATATTAAATTTGATCGTTAAGTATAAAATGACGTAAAGTGGTAAATAAGAAATTTAAAACTTTGGTACTTGACATATAAAGATATTTATTCAGAGCGATGAATTCATTTATTTAGAGCGTGAGTTATGTGACCTTAGTTGGTTGTTGTCATTAGTTTGTTTAAATAAATAAAAAAAATAGACGTGAAAAATGGATAAGTATAAGTTTAATTTAAGTGGAAATTTACCGGCGGTTACAATCTCACCCCCTTAACGGAATCTCGTCCCGAGATTCAGTCTATGTTAGATGTAGAAATGATGAGGACGAATTGTTTAACTTATGAAAACTTATAATATAAACTTACATGCGTCAATATTCATATAAACTTAAGAAAATTTATTTTAAATGAAGATTGTTATTTATAAAATTTATCCTGTTTTAGTAATTATCCTTGAAAATATCCTGATTTCAATTTTCTCGTTTGGTAAAGAACAATTTTTTTTTTTTTTTTTTTTTTTTTTTTTTGTCATCGAAAAACTGACTTTTAAATAAGAAAATTTCTAATGAATACCTGATGAATGTGAAGAAAATTTTTAATCTTTTGTAGATGATGAATCCGTTTGTCCCTTACTAAAAATTTTTAAATTTTCAAATGTTATGAACAGTAATTCCAACGGCTAGTGAACAGTGATCCCAACGGCTAGTGAATAGTGTTTTCTAACGGTCGTGAATAGTGATTTCTAACGGCTAGTTTTTATCTTATAAATACCCCATTTTAATTCTCATTTCTCCATCACCCAAATTTCTTTCATTAAATTTTCAAAATGCCGCACATTATTACCATTATTGCGATCGTGCATGCTGTTATTACTTCTATCTACATGACCTACGTTCCAGAAGAAGATTGTGTATTCTTGGCCGGGATTTTAGCGCTTCTTATACCACTCTTGGTTCTAGCAATTGTTATCGATGAGGTTTGGAAGTAATAGACAGTATCGTGGTAGGAGCGTTAAAATAAATTTTCTATGTAATCTTTAGTGAATGTATAATAAGATTTGGTTGTTTTATGTATAAAACCATGTTTTGCATTGATAATTTGTTTATTGTACAAAATATTCAAGGTGTAGTTCTCGTTCTCGTAGGTGTAGTTGTGTTCTTTATTAGATTGATGGATCAACTAATTGGCGATTATATTCCTTATTTGGTAGTTTTTGTAACATTAGTGTTACCGATGCTAGTTATATTGTTATGTATTAATATTCATGGGTTCTAATGAAATTTTATGTTATTTGTGTTTTATGAATTTTAGTGATCCTCGGATTTTAAACTCATGTTATTTCAGATACAAATAAGCCCACTTATTTATAATTCATTATTTACATAGCGAGGCGTCCCAAAACAATGTAAATAAAGAAATATAAACTTATGGTTCGGTAATTCATAATATCTTTATTTAAATAAAAAGGCGTCCCAATTCATTTAAATAAAGACATTGCAAATCATCCTACTTAAGAATTTCTGACTTAACATTCTTAAGTAATCGATGAATTAAGTATTCTGGGAGTACGGAGAGAGTATTTACACTCATTTTTGAATATGAGATTAAGATAATCAAGGTGAGTCGACATAGTTTTTTTTTTAAATAGTGGAGAGTATATTTTTAACATAAATAGGGTAAGAATTGTGGAAACCACAACGTCTTATGAAAGTTTTGTAAATTTTGGAAATATAGAAGTAGATACATGCGCAGAAAGATAGGATTAAAACGTAATGCCTCAGAATAGGTATCTGCAGATATGTTTGTTTGTATAAAGTGATGAGAAGTATATCATAAATGTATATACCAGTTTACTAAAGTTTTTGAGTAACATAATTACCTGGAGTCACATAATCATCCGGAGGCTGGAAGGCACGGACAACGAAAGGCCATAAAACATTTTGGTGAAAAAGTGGTTGTAGTTCGGATCTCAATTAGATCCGTTTCTCTATAACTATAGCTCTGATACCAATCAGTAACACCCCCAAATTTGGGATACGCAGCGGAATTAAAGCTGGGTGTTACTCGACGGCACAACAGTTATAATAATAGGAAAACAATCTCTAATTGAGTTGTTTTAGAAATTTTATTATTCAAATATCAGAGTTTACAAAGTGAGGTCCCAGTAGTTTTACAATTTGTCAAATACTTTATTAAAGAATAATAAAATTTTAGCCTTCCTTCCGTATCCATGCTCCTCCAAGCCATCCTTGTTTGTTATGGACCTGAGATAAACATGCTAAAAAGTCAACATAATGTTGAGTGAATTCACAGCGTTTATAAATAATAATTTGAACACAAGTTAGATATAAAACAAAGTATTGAAATGTAATATATTGCTCTAAGCCACATGAACTCAAACCTTAACAGTTTGGACATTATAGTAATGAGCTATAATGTAATGTTACTAACATTATAATAATAATGTGAGTAACAGAGCCCTCGGGTAGGAGCTTGCCAACATCCTATTGTTCTTCAAATATAATGCATTTGGCCACTTATCCAGCGACACAAATGGGGCGTCAACTGCCAATAGATCTATTCACTATATTCGCGTTCACTCGTAAGTGATTAATGGTTCATGATATGAGGGACTTTTAATGGCAAAACGTTTAACTTAAGCAATACCAGATCAGGATAGCATACAGAAAATACTTGTGTTCGATTTTGTAGCATGTATCTCCCCACAAGTTTGAAAAACAGTATAAAAGTGGGACTGTGAACTCACCTGAGCAGTCTGGATGGAAAACAAAGTTAAATGAAGTTGATAAACGTCTCCGGCTTGAAACCTGATTTATTAGGTCAAGTTTTTAGTAATTGCTTCTGATTATATCAGTTTTTAAATGTTCGTTTCGTTTTATTTTAATGGTTAAATATTTTATTGAACCAATATGTAGTTTCAAAAGTATTATTTTATTATATTTTCTTATCTATAAGATTTGGTTCTGTCCGTTCGTTAAATAGATACTTCGTTTGTTAGTTACGGTACAAAACATATTTTAGGTTTATTTTTCAAACCCTAATAATAATAATAATAATAATAATAATAATAATAATAATAATAATAATAATAATAATAATAATAATAATAATAATAATAATAATAATAATAATAATAATAATAATTAGGGTTTATAATATTTTCATTTTAGACCATCAAGTTTCTAAAGTTGGCAACTTTTACCCTTAACCTTAAGTTTATTTTATCTCAAGTCCAATTTATAAAATTAGATTTTTGGCAAAATATACCCCTCATGCATATGTATCTTGCACCCGAGGTCCTTTTTAAGTAAAAACGCGTTTTTAGCCACGGAAATGATCCAGCTTTCTACGACTCCTTTATATAAATTGTTTATAAGTTTTTTAAGAGTATTCTTGTAAAATGTTATGGCCTGAATCGAACCCACGACTTCAAAATAATTAATAGAAACTCGCGACCCATGGTTTAACTTGACACAGAAAATACCAAATTTTACATGCTCCGTTCTCCCTCGTTTCTCAATGAAAATGGCTGATTCTTTTTCCTATGTTTAGACCTTCTAGTGTACTTTAACCATGTCGAAAACTAGAGTTTTAGAACCATATTTGATACACGAAATTTGGGTCTAAAACTCCATGTCTGCTGCTGCCTTTGTTTTTAAATCTGTTCTGAAATTAATTAAAAGCACCATTTATTATGCGTTTTCATGACTCGAAGTCTAAAGAAGTTTTGAAGAAAACGTCGTTCCGGAGAACTCTCATGTCTTAAGTTTTTGACGAAACAGACTAGAAATAGCTCGTTTTGCGTGTTTTCAGTTTCTGCCACAGAAACTTTGTTGACAGCTTTTCGGCAAGTTTTTGGTAATTTCATTTGGCCGTATCTTTTGACTCGTGTACTCGTTTTGGGTGATTCAAAAGCCTATATTCTCGTTTTTATTTCCCTAACTGATTGTTAAGTTTATATATGCTCATTTAAGTGACCCTTTTGTAGATTAAAGCTTATGTTCAAAGTTATATCACAAAGGGTGTTTGCTTTTGCTCGTTAAAAACAGAAAAGAAAAGGAAACCATGGTTTTAACCTGGGCTATCTATTAGGACCTGATTATTAACATGTTTTAGAGTATTTAAAGTGTAGAAAACAAATTGGAAAGGTTTAGATTACTTACTTGATAAAAGTTTTGACTAGGAGAGAATTTCGAGTAAGGTGACTTGGAAAATAGACACTAGGCTCTCTGCTCCTTCGAGACTTATCTAGACTCCTTCTTGGATCTTATTTGGACTCCCTAGATCAGTGAGTATTAAATGTGGTGCTGTTTGGTTTGGTTCGAATGGTGATGATTAGAAAGGGAGTGTATGTCAACTTATATAGAGGTGTAATTCTAAGGTTTCAAAAAGGCTATGTCACCTTGTTGTGGATGTAAGAAACAGGATGAAGTGTAGATGGTGATGGTGATGGTGAGAATGGCGTGATGTGGTATAAAGAGAACCAAAGGTTTGTCCTACAATACTTGACCATGTTTGAATTTAAATTAGACATGGTGATGTGGAAGTGAAAATGGAAATGGGTCGATATAGATGGAAATTTTGATAAAAGAGACTCCAAGGTGAGACCAAGACTACTCCAATGATACTAGACTTAATTGTAACTTCTTTCTACTTCTCCTTGGACTAGAATTTCAGCGAGTGTAAGTGTATTTGAGTGTAGTGAGTTAGAAAACATGGGATGAGTGTAAAAGATACATGCATGGTCGTATAAATATAGGAGGAACAAGGTGGTGTGTTTAAAAATAGTCAATGGTAACTTGTATGGTGAATTGCTTGTCTAGGTAGCTTAGTTCATTATTTTAGAAACAAGATCATGTGTCGAATTTTTGACCAAGCATGGAAAGAACAAAGTGATGTGTTCATTGAGGTTAGTAATGGTTTGAATGGTTTATGAAAGGATTCGAATTATGTACAGATTGTGTGACATAGATTATCTTTAACATGTCTCTTGGTAAAAAGAGGCCACATAAAGAACTAGTGAGATTTATATATTTTACTACTACGGGTAAAAATTTAGAACTCGTGTATATATACATAGTCACATGCATGAAAACACATTTTATATTATATGATTATGGTTTGCATGGTGACATTTCATTAAGATAGGACACGTTTACATATTAACTTTCACATAATCATGTGTTTTCAAATGATAGACGAAGGTGTCTCACGTTTTATAAAGGATGACTAAAAAAAATATATTTATTGTATTTATCTTATGTTATATGATTATTTACGGTATAGTTTGATCTCGGTAATTACTAACGTTAAGTCATTAAGTCACGAAACTTAAAACTGGGTAACGTAAAAATATAATACTTATAATTTATCAATATACTCCAACCAAGTATATTAGACGTGTGATAAGTTTAACGGAGAGCGTATATGTTGATAAAAGCTAATAACGTAAGTTTGAGTACTCATATTATGTAATTAGTATAATGTTTACGTAAAAACAACAAAGTGGCAATAGTTCATATGAAATATGACTATTGATGAATTTGAGTATTTTGAACATATAGACTCATCCTAGTCTTGTGAGTAAAATTCACACGATTAAACTTTTGTTATTATTACTAAAAGTAATATTATTTAAATAAAAATGTAATAATAATTGATATTGAATATTTAGAAATGAACCTGAAATATACGAGGTGAAATCCTTGTTTGATTAATTGGTCGCAAGATTCAAAATAGAAATGAAAGAAATATATTTTTAAGTTTATGCATTATATACTTGTAAAAGTAGGTACACTGGGCTTAAATTAAAGTTAAGGTTTCTATGTTGTAGAGACTTGTACTTTGGTACTTCTTAAAAATATCTTACATGGTTAGGGTTTTAGGATTTGATAATGTAAAATTTATAGTTTTATTAATTTAGAGTTTTCGTAAACACTTTAATAAATAGAAAATATTAAATTTGATCGTTAAGTATAAAATGACGTAAAGTGGTAAATAAGAAATTTAAAACTTTGGTACTTGACATATAAAGATATTTATTCAGAGCGATGAATTCATTTATTTAGAGCGTAAGTTATGTGACCTTAGTTGGTTGTTGTCATTAGTTTGTTTAAAAAAATAAAAAAAATAGACGTGAAAAATGGATAAGTATAAGTTTAATTTAAGTGGAAATTTACCGGTGGTTACAAAAGTCAATCAGTAGCATACTGACCATTCCCCAAAATACTTGTAAATGCTCAAGTCTGGGATGTTCGTGACCACTTTTCCTTCCTGATATTGAACGTACGACCAACATATAGAAGGTTCTCCAAGGCTGAGGCATGTTCTTTGCATTGAATCTAGAATGCTTAAGCAGAGGTAAGTCATCTTGAACATCATATCCTAGATCAGTGAAGTAATCCAGGAGATCCAGTTCAGGCAACATTGGAACAAATTCATTCTCAGGTTGAGGTAGAAGGAAAACTGTACGAAGGACTTTGTGATCTATAGTGTAGTCTTGTCGATCCAGCGTGATAGTGAAAGACTCATCATCCAAGTTAACCTTTGCAGTAAGCCTGAACTGATGAAGGTAGAATACTGGAACTGAAGTTGATTTGTCGAGCAGATGCTTGCATGGATGAGCTAGGAGAATATCTTTGACAATATTACACGAGTTCTCAGGAATTCTTAATTTGTCGAAGTCAACTCGAGGATTGTTTTTGCCGATTGTGACGCTGTAGTCAGCAGGAATGATGTCGTTCAGTGTGAGCAATGGAAGAGTTTGTTCGGGGACATTCTCGTTGTGTTCAGCCATGGTATTCTGAAAAGGCATCATCATAAACCAAACATACAGAATTGTTACACGTTAGCACAATCACAAGTTTGATTACAGATAAACACCTAGAATATTTAAGCACGGATGGTAGAATTATTATATGTGAAGTGACGTATGAAGTAATCTTAGATAAAATTGATCTTATTGAGTCATGAAATCAAGCATAGAGTACTAAGACATTCACATGAGCACAAACATTATCCAAGTTACATGATTACAACACACATTACATCAAATAATACTAATCAATCACTAATACATGTTTTCGAAAATACAACATGCCATGATCTCGAAACTTTACATTAAGGACAATTTTCACAAACATGAAAAATCCTTGATTTCGAAAATATCTTAAGTGTGATCTCGATAAAACAGAAACAATGTAAAAGTTTCGCTAATGCTAATTGTAAGTGTTTTTGAAAGGATCCACAAAATGTGTTCTCGATAAATAATTCATCGAAAATACAAATTTGCAAAAAATTTTGCAAACACTATAAGTTGAGTATTCTCGAAAGTTTTATCAACTTGTGTTCTCGAAAAAATGACCAGTGATGAAAATTTTTCGCGAACACATTAAACAATTGTTCTCGAAAGGATTCCAAAGTGTATTCTCGAAAAACTTGAATTTTCGAAAAAATACAAGACTTTGAAAACTTTTCGCAAACACTTGTTAGGTGTGTTCTCGAAAGAATTCCACCAACACTGGTGATTACGAAAATGTGTTCTCGAAAGAATTCTTTTACAAGAATTTCAAAATTGTGTCAACGTATGTTTCTTTTGAGATTATGAGTTTCCAAAGAGTTTAACCTGTAGATTAGATGGTGAAACAACAGTTAATTGCATAGAATACTCACTATTCTCGAAACATGAACATCAACAATTTATCGAGAAACACAAGTTCAAGTAAACACTCATCGTATCTTTGTATCATGTATCCATCATCATGTATTAGGACAGGTTAGGCACGTATGATTAGCCATATGAACAATAAGCGAGAAAGAACCATTTGAACATAAACCCTCATAATCAAAAATCAAGCATACATTGATAAAGAACCAATTGAAGTGCATCATTATGATTCTCAAACACATAACAACATATCCCATCAAGAAAATTAACCAAATCATCACAAAATCATCAAAACCCAAATCGTTCATAAACCCTAGTTTTTGAAAATCATTCAAACATGTTTAATATGATGATAAACTGTTATAGGAACGTTTAGAACATGATATTGAACAAAAGCCCTATGAAAAATCACACAAACAAACACGTTATGATAGTTTCCGAAATTTAGAAACCCTAGAATTTCAATTCTTGATTTCTTGAAATCTAACCATTAGAATTTCGATTAAACAAAAACCATTACTTGCATTTGCCTTAAGATCATATAGGAACTTACGGATTGAGAATTTGAAGCACGGATTATTGTATTGAATACTAGCCGTCGATTTCAAAATAGGGTGTTTGTTTGTTTGAAATTTTCTGAATTATGGGTGTTTGTTTGTATATGTATTTTTGAACTTTTAGAGTCTTGACACATTTGGTCCCTTAACTTCTTACTTTGCATCACGAGTCCTTAAATTTGATACAAGTTA
This sequence comes from Artemisia argyi, assembly GCA_030686995.1. Taxonomy (NCBI): domain Eukaryota; kingdom Viridiplantae; phylum Streptophyta; class Magnoliopsida; order Asterales; family Asteraceae; genus Artemisia; species Artemisia argyi. The sequence goes on from CM060703.1 coordinate 177,068,934, forward strand.
ATGACCAAAGGCAATTGTCTTAGATATACTCCCTATGATATTTTTTATTTGAAACTTTTGACGGGATGAGACGAAGGAAAAGGTCATGAGACTTCCATTATTTCTGAAACAACGCATCTTATGAAAATATGAAAGTAAACCGGTTTTTGAAAAATAGTAAATTTTGAGCGTGTCTCCCCCTCAACACTTGTAAAGGATTAAGAAATAACAAAGTGTTGACATGAAGCGATATACTTGCGTTTTTTTTTAAATAAATAAGAGGAAAATCTTTTGTGTTTTTGATGATTTTATAATTTTGTATTTTTGTTTTAGAAATAATTATGTACAAAGATAGTTTGGATGTTTGACTTTTACTTGTGTTTTAAAAACTTTTCCAGATCCTCTAGAGTCAAACATCGCATACCAATTTGGTGAACTAAATTAGTAAACCTTGTTGGGGGTAATGCTTTGGTAAGTAAGTCCGCCAATTGGTACTCAGTTCCCACAAAATATAGTTCAAGTGTACCCTTTTCGACATGCTCCTTGATGAAATGATATCGGAGATCAATATGTTTGGACTTGCAGTGATGGACTGTGTTGCAGGAGATTGCAATGGCACTTTTGGAATCACAGTAGATCGGAATCTTATTGAATAGGTAGCCATAGTCTTTAAGTTGTGATCGCATCCAAATGACTTGAGCACAACAAGCAGACATAGCTACGTATTCAGATTATGTTGATGACAGTGAAGTGCAGTCCTGCTTCTTTGATTGCCAAGACACAAGTTTATCTCCAAGAAACTGTAATCCACCTGATGTACTTTTTCGCGTGTCTAAGCATCCTACATGGTCAGCGTCTGAAAAAGCTATTAGGTCAAAACCAGAATCCTTCGAATACCAGATTCCTAAATGGATGGTTCCCTTTATGTATCGAAGGATTCTTTTTGCCTTATTGAGGTGTTTTTCAGTTGGTTTAGACTGATAACGCGAACACATATAGAAAACAAATACAATATCAGGTCTGCTAGATGTGAGATACATGAGAGACCCAATAATAGTTCGGTATTTGGTAGGGTCAACAGGAGTCCCATGTATATCAGCATCTAGTTTTGTGGAATTAGCCATAGGTGTATTCATTGTGTCACAACTTTGCATTCCATGTTTCTTTAAAATCTCAAGAGCATATTTAGACTTGTTTAGAAAAATTCCACGGGGCGATTGATGAACTTGTAGTCCTAGAAAGAACGTAAGTTCACCCATCATGGACATTTCAAAATTATCTGTCATTAATTTTGCAAAATCAAGTGAGTAACGTTTGTTAGTTTATGCAGAAATAATGTCATCGACATAAATTTGAACAATTAATAAGTCCGCCTCGTATGTTTTTGTAAATAGTGTTGGATCCACCGAGCCTAAAGTAAAGTTATTAGCCAACAAGAATGTAGATAACTTGTCATACCACGCCCTTGGGGCTTGCTTGAGACCGTAGAGAGACTTCTTTAGCTTGTAGACATGATTAGGACGGTCTGGATCAACAAATCCTTCAAGTTGACTGACATAAACTACTTCACGGAGTTGACCATTCAGAAATGCCGTTTTCACGTCCATTTGATAAACAACCATATTTCGGTGAGCAGCGTAAGCTAGAAAAATCTGTACAGCTTCAAGTCTAGCTACTAGAGTAAATGAATCTTCAAAATGGATTCCTTCTTCTTGAGAGTATCCTTTTGCTACCAAGCGTGATTTGTTACGTATGACAATTCCTTCTACATCCAGTTTGTTTTTCCAGATCCATTTTAAGCCAATGACAATGACTCCTTCAGGTTTTTCAACCATTTCCCATACTTCCAATCTTTGAAATGATTCAAATTCCTCTTGCATAGATTCAATCCAGTTGTCGTAAGTCATAGCTTCTTTGACGTTCTTTGGCACGGTTTCACATACTGTGAGTGCATATATGCAAGTTTCACCATCTGTGTGAAGTCGTTGTCTTGTCATAATTGGTGCATCTGGATGGCCAATAATTTAAACTAAGGGGTGATCTCTAGTCCATTTGTGTGTTGAAGGGTGAAGTTGATAAGTATCTCGCAAGTGAGCAGGATCCAAATTGCGTGTAGACGACTCAGCATTTTCAAGGACAAGTGGAGCCGGTGCAAATGGGTTAAAGAACGGTTCTGGGTCATGCTCTGTGGTTTGAGGAACTGATATAGGTATGGAGTCTCCAGCTGATTGTTGTGAGTTGGACCCAGTTTGTTCTGTAGTTGTTGGGGATACAATTGGAGGACCGTCTCTTCCAACAGTTGTTGTTGTTTGTTGAGGTGAATCAGGTACTTGATGGTGATCAAGATGTGCATCAGAATTTGGTGAGACCTCAGAGGGACGGTTATCAATCGTATCATCAAACAATGGAGCAAACAAGGTTTCCACTTCTTTACGGGAGAGTGATAATGGTTCAGCCGAAGATTCCGGAAAGTTTAGACGGTTGGATGCGGGTCCTAAGCTGTTTTGCTCAGAAGCCATTTGAGTGAGTTCATCGAAATTAGCATGAATAGTCTCTTGAATTTCTCTTGTACGACGACTCTGTATCCGAAAGCCTTTTGAATTTTCACAGTATCCAACAAATATTCCAAACTCAGCCCTTGCTTTAAGTTTACCTAGATCATCATGATCATTAACTGGATAACATATAGCTCCAAATACATGAAAGTAATTGATGTTTGGTTTCCTTTTGTGAACAAGCTGATATGGGGTTTTGTGATGGCATTTTGTGATCATACAACGGTTTTGAGTGTAACATGCGGTTGAAACAGCTTCCGCCCATAAGTAATCCGGTAATTGAGCATTGGTTAACATCGTTCATGTAGCTTCCACTAACGTTCTGTTGCGTCTTTCGACTACTCCATTCTGTTCGGGTGTTCTTGGAATGGATGTTTGATGTTCAATTCCCAGTTTCTCAAAATACGACCTTAGAGTCTGATTCTTAAATTCTGTGCCGTTGTCAGTTCTAACAATTTTGACTGTGTTGCGCAGCTGAACTTGTATTTTTGTGAGAAAGGTGATGATCATTTGAGGAGCTTGATCTTTACTTCGAAGAAAATAAACCCAAGTCCAACGGGAGTAATCATCAACAATTACTAAAATGTAGCGTTTACCGTTGATACTTTGAACACGCATCGGACCACACAAATCCATATGGAGCAGGTGTAAAACATGATTAGTACTGTCTTCAGTTTTTGAAGGAAAATGAGCACGGGTACTTTTGCCTTGTTCACAGGCTGGACATAAGTGATCTTTGGCATAACGGAATCTTGGAAAGCCATCAACCAATTTGTGACGAGCGAGTTCAGTCATCATTTTGAAATTCAAGTGAGAAAGGCGTTTGTGCCATAACCATGATTTAGTCGTTTCAGCTTTGGATAGAAGACAAATCAGAGATGAAGCAATCATGTCAAACATTGAGATTGTGTAGAGGTTGGTGCCACGCTTGCCTGACATTCGATCATTTCCTTGTAGATCACGAACAAAACAAGTTTTCTCTCGAAATGCTACTTCTAAGTCCCCATCACAAAATTGACCGACTGAAAAGAGTTTGTGACCCAATCATTCAACATAGTAGACTCTCCTAATTTCAATATTCCTATTCATGTAGTCACCGTAACCCATGATTAAAGCGTATTGATCATTCCCGAATCCGACAGTTCCGATAAACTTTGAAACAAAGTTGACTAACAGTTTGAGATTGCCTGTCATATGTCGGGTGCAACCGCTATCAACAATCCAGAGAACAATCTGAACCACCTGCATCACAAGGAGACGACAAGGATGGAACAGAGGTAAGGGTTGAACCCGAAGAAATGGTGGGTTCCTGTTGGTTAGAAGCACAAATATTCAACAGTTTAGGAATCCATTTAAAATTTGGTTTGTATTGTAACCAACGTTGCCATTTCCAACTAGTTTTTGCTTTAGTTTTGGTAAATTCACTAGCTTTTGGCTTGTTCCTAGATTTGTTGTTTTCTGCTATGGGGGTAACTACAACATTATTCAAAACAGTAGTTGGCGGTTTTCCTAAGGTAGACTTAGAGGTAGTAGTGGGCCTAGAAGGAATGCCTGACCTTCGTTTCTTGTGACGATTTAAGAGAGTATTAGCTACACATTTTGTATGATCACCAGATAACACACTTTGATGACAAGACACACAAGATGCATTAATATTCAAAACATTCAAAGGTTCATCATTCGTTACATTTAGATTTTGATTACAATTTGCCAGATTAGAATCTAAATCATATGCAACATGAGTTTTATTCAAATTCCTAAGGTGAGCTTCTACTTCTTGCACTTCTAGTGTTCCTCTTCTACGTTGCTAGAGCCTAGTCTTTCTAGTCTTCTTAATGCTTTTTGTCTTTGGTCTACTAACGCTTTTAGGGGAAACTAGTCCTGTAGAAGTGGAAGAGTTAACATTAGAACTCTGAACATTCCTGGTGCTATCACTGTGGTGTCAACAAACTTTCCTTTTTGAAGTAGCTTAATTTTGTCTTTCAAATCAATGATGATGTGACTTTTATCCTGAATATCAGACTCAAGTAAACCATTGCAATAAATAATGTGATCGCGGTTTTGTTGCCATTCGATGTTTTCAATTTTTAAATCCGCAATTTCTTTTTCATAAATGAGACATTGATTTTTAAGAAACGCATTGTCTTTGCAAAGTTGACATCTTTTTGAAACATTTTGACTTTGTAGTTGCAATTCCGTTTCAAGACTTTGAGCTTGACACCATTCAAGCCTTTGTTTGAGTTGACAATTTTCTTTTGAAAGTTTGTTTTTCACATCATCACTGTTTTTTCTCAACGTATCATATTTATGTTTTAATGTCTCAATTTCCTTGTTCAGCAATTGATTATTAGCACAATGATCTTCCACAAGCATAGAAGAACCAGATTTATAAAGATCATTCATGATAATAGACAAAATACCAGCTTCGAGAACTTTTTCCAAGAGTCGATCATAATCTGTTTTCAAAAATCTATTTTTTCGTTGTTGAACCAAAATTGCATTTTCATTTAAAGTGAAAACGTTTATCATCGATTTAACTTCCTTTTGGAGTTCCTGTTCCCAACGAGTAGCACAATGACGCAAATGTTGAACTAAAGGCAGAAATTTTTTTTGAAAAATTTCTCTCTTTTCGCGCTCGTAAACTGATTGAAAAGTAGCAATTTTTATTTCCAAATTATGTTCAATTACGTCTTCCAAATTTTTGACGCCTTTCATGAAAGTTTTAAAATATTCTAAGACTCGACAACGTGTTGGTAAAGGTGTCACAGTACCAGAAGATGGTAATGGTCCATTTACTTGTGCCACAGTTTTGACAGGAGCCCCATTGGAAGATGAGACATATGACTCAGTTACATACCATGATTTCTCAGGTATTTCTTTTGATGGAGCAAAAGATTTTGAGATATGAGGAATTTTTGAATAATCATATGGTTTGCAATATTCAATTTGACTCATTTTTTATCAACTCTTTTCTTCAAGTTCTTCTTCTTCCTCAGTATTATATACAACAACATGCACAATATTATTATCAAGCAATTGGTCCATACTGTAAAGCTTAGGAATTGTTTTGAACGCAGTGTGAAGAAAAGTTGATCTGTAATCGCCAATGGCAAAACCTTTATCGGGTCTTGGTTTTAAAGTAAATATTTGAATCGTTGTAACAGATTCTCCATGTTTGTAAACGATATTTTGAAATTCTTTTATTTGATATTAGAGACTGAGATTTTCTTCAATTAAAGAATTTTCTTTTTCCCGTTTTTGCACTTTGTGTTCATAAAATTCCTGTTTGCAATTTGACAACTCTGTTTGTGTTTTTGAAAGTTCCATTTGAAGTTGTGCAACTTGTTGTTTGAGTTTATTTTTATCATTTTCCAGTTTGTAAACCAATTTGCCGTTTAACTCAATTAACTCATGCATTTTGTTTTGAAGATTTTGTTCTTTGATGTAAGATTCCTGAAATGACTTTTCAAAACACTTTTCACGTTTAACTTCATTTTGAAAATGTGAAAGTTGTATTTTATAACACTCAATGTCCTTTTTCAAAACTGCATTTGTTTCTTTCAAAGCTTTATTTTGCTCATTCTTTTTCTGAATTATTAAAATTTGAGCTTGAAGTTGTTTGGCCATCAGAATATGGTCAGGATCTGGATCAGATGAAGGTTCGTGTTGTTCAATATGATCATGGTTGTCCTTCTCAATAGGATCTTCAAATGAAACAACTGTGTCGTCATCAAATATAACAACTGTGTTCATTTGTTCATCCTCTTGAGAAGATAAAGAGCATTTGGATGGAACAACTTGTGCCTTATCTAATCCAGAGGCAGAGGGTGATGCAATTTCTTGTATTAAGCATGTGTTTAGGTCATGTACCTGAGACAATCCATCAGTATCATACACTGGGCCTGAATCATTCAACTGGAGTTCCTGCATGTTTGCCATAAGCATCACAGCTGCATTGGCTTCAAGATCTTCCATATCGTCATCATTGTAAGCATTGGTGATGAAACTATTCTCTTGTTCAGTGAAAGTGTTGGATCGATATACTCTGACCAAACTACTTTGTAGCTTGTAAGGGTTTAATAATATTAAGTAAACTCAACACTATTAATATTGAAACACTGTTTGACCTTGTAAAGTATGCGGAATCTACTAACATAAAGCTTAAGAAGAACTTTTATATTAAACCAAACTTGAACCTACTTTGTTACACAGATTCACTAACAATCCCTAACTATTATCGACTTTGAACAAAACTAAAACATCTATCGACTAATACCTCTTATGGCTCCTTATATAGATAACCTTAAGTCGGTTTACATCGTGAACGACAAGTAATTATCCCTAACTAATTCTAGAATATTCGTTCAATATTACACATTAATCCTTTAACTAATATTGCACATAAGTCCTTGTATTCTTCGAAGTACTTGAACAATCTTCAATAAACAACAGTACTTTGACTTTTATCTTCAGCAGTACTTTGACTTTATTCTTCATGCAGCAGTACTTTGACATACAGAAGTACCTTTATCTTTTATATCCCAACAATCCTCCCCTAACTTGAACTCTACTTGCTTGATTTCAAGTTTCTTTGTTATCTTTGATCTTCAAAATCTTTAATCATTCAGAAAGATTGTTTCTTTATCTCTTTATCTTTTATCTGTCATGTGTCAAAGTACTCTTTATCAGCATCTTCTTTGCAATAAATCTCCTCAGCTACTCAGCAACATTTTGGTACAATAGTCATCAAATCTTATGAAGTTTCATACTATTCTCATCACTTCCAGGTGTGTAAACTCCGGTGAGAGGTGAATCATTGAAAATTAATGGATTTTGATGTCTCTTTACCAAAGCCATTAACTCTGGAGTAGCCAATGTTTTAGGTTAGAACAACCATGGTACATTGATAACCACATGATTTTTAGCAAATCATCAGCTATCAACGGATTTGAGTAGTCTTTACCAAGAGCCGTTTGCTTTTGGACTAGTTAGTTCTTTGATTACCACCATGGTGAACTAATTACCAAAAATGGATTTTCCACAGCCTTTACCACAAGCCATTTTTCCTTGTGGGCTAGCCAACTCTTCACTTTTACAGATATGGTGATTTGAAACCATACAATTTTTAGTAAATTGTCAACTAAAAACGGATTTGATTATCACATCAGAGTCGTACCCTCATGATGAGTCAAACTCTTTCTTGTCTGTTAAACATGGTGAGTTGATTACCATTTGCTGTGCAGTATTAATACTAACACCATATGTTTATTTTCAAATCCTTTTATTTACTTCACTTTTAAACATCAAAAACTTTTTATTTTATTTTACAAAGGACTTATACTGGTTTAATGCAGCAAGCAGTACTTTGATAAAGTACTGTTTGTCTTTGCAGTACTTTGAAAAGATACTTATTATACAAAACAAATCATACCAGTAATTTGCAATATCCTTCTTCAGACTTAGTCCATCTGATAAATAGCTTGATAACATCCAAAGCTACTTCAGATTTATCTTCAAGTTCCATTCCATGATCTAGCATTCTGAGCATAATTTCTCTAATCAATGGATATCTTCTCTCAGCAAGCATGTGAATCATGGTACCATCTTCCATCTCAAGTGCGTGAACTCATGATGACTTAAAGAATCTCCATCTTGTGATTTCCCAATTCTCTTGATCATTCCACAAAGGATCAACACTTGTTTCTTCAGTTTCCTAGATGGTAATTAAGTCTCTAAGCAAAATTAATCCCACTCCTGATGCTTCAATCTCTGCATAGTATGTCTGCACTTGCATGTATCAGTCATATAGATCTTCTCTGGTGATAAAATGCAGAACATCCCATAGCATATTGAACACTGTGAAGCTTTCATCTTCTTTGTTGAACATAAGATAGTTCCCTTCTTTTGATTCAACCATAGAGAATGAGATTATCTTAGACTTCTTTCCAGAGTCTTCAGTCTTCTTATTCTCAAAATCTACTACTCTGAAATAGTTTCTCAGTTCATCAATTGTATCTTCATGTATCATCTTCAATCTTTTTGACAATTGAACTTCTTGAATTGCTTTCTTTCTCTTCAATTTTCTTTGCTCAGCCTGTTCTTTCCTAATATCTTCTAACTTCTTCTTTCTATCAACATCCATGGGTATAAAATTTTCTACTTCTTTCCTGATAGACTCTTGTTCTTGTTCCCATAGAGCTTTCACTTCTGGATACCTCATTCTTTGTAAATTCTTGTATCCTCTTTTTTTCAAGAAACTTATCATCCAGTTTCTTTCCTGAGCAATTGTCATAGGCTTCTTTGTAATTGGCTTGTTTAACTCTGCCAAATACTCTGCATCATATTCTGCTTGTTGCTCTCTAGCAACCTCTGCATCTTCTGCAATTTTTAGTTCTCTAATCTGTGCAAAAGTGAATTTCTTCTTTTTCTTAATATCTTTCTGCTTCATGATCCCTTTCCGTTTGTCTTTGGGATCTAACTCTTCAGATTTAGAAGTACTTTCAGCAACTTGTTGTGCAGTCTCAGAAATATGTATACCTCCAGCAGATCTATTCAAATTCATCATAAAATGAGCAAATGTTTCATCATCACTTGCAGTATACACCTTAGCTTCTTCTTGCTGTATAAAAGTAGAAGGACCAGCTTCATCTTCAAAATTTATTGTAGAAGGTCCAGCTGCAGTAATTCCACTTTCATCAATATTCGTAGTAGCAGTACCTTGCAGACCTGTATCTTCAGCAACAGTACTATGCACACCAGTACTTTGAGTTTGAGTACTTTGAATATTCTGTGCATCAGCATCTTGCTCAACAACTTTTTGTTCAACAACTTCTTGCTCAATATCTTCCTCTTGTGCAATATTCACATCCTCTTCAATGTATTTCTCTGGTACAAAAGTCTTTGGACTTTCTGGATATTGCCAAAGGTGAGCATCTTCAGAATATTTAATCTCAGCATCATCTCTATCCAAATTATCATCATGATTCCTCCCCAATTTGATAGATGATGACTTTCTATGCCTCCTCTTGGATTTAGAAGTCTGCTTGAAAGATTTGGACTTTTGCTTCTGAGACTTTTTCTTTTCCTTCACATAAAGCCTAAAATTTTGAACAAGAGGCCAGACAAACTTCTTCAACCTTCTGAACTTCTTTCTTAACTTTTTGATTTCTGCAGCTTGATCATCCATAGTTTTCTTCATCTTCTCCAATTCTTTAGTCAAAGCATAATTACTCATAGCACCTTCAACTCCCTCATCTCCTCCAGGTGTTTGAATCCCACCTGTGGGAGTATAATCATTGGGAGAAGGTACTGGTGTATGCTCTGAAGCAGTACCTTTAGAAGAAGTACTTTGTGGAGAAGTACCTTCAGTAAAAACAGGTTTATCCAAGGAAGCTGACACTGAGGGAGTCCTTTCACTAGAAGCATCATGCTGAGGTGAAACAATAGGTGGTGTAGGGGTATGTACTGATACAAAATGCTCAGTAGAATCAGGTTGATCAGCATTATCAGAATTTGTTGAACCACTATTTTTAATTTCATCCCTAACAGCTTGAGCTACCTCTAACATGTAAGCATTGAGAGGTGTATTTTTACCCGAAAAATTTACTCCCTTGTGAGACATAAAGGTGAACACTTTAGGTGGCATCCTAATTGTGGGTACATAATCCTGAGGTTTTGGTATCCCATCTAATGGATTCTCTAAGAGAAGTTGAACAAATCTAGGATACATCAGAAAAGGGGATCCAGCCTTAATATGTGTGATCATACCATCAAGGATCATGTATGAAAAGTTGAAGGGTTGATTGGTAATAAGGCCCACAAACGCAGAAGCTATAGCATGGCTAAATTGATCCCAAGCAGTACTCTTAGGACTTAAGCAATGGAGTAAAACATGAATGAGAAACTTCCAATGAGGACTTACCATTGCTTTCTGAAAAGTAAGCTTATCCAATGGTCCTTCATACCCAATGTCTCTAAGTGCCTTCCAAATCTCTTGTTTAGCAAACAAAACAGAGCCTCCTTCATCTTCAAACAACAGAGCCTCCCTGATTGTTGCCTCTGTAACACGAATAGCTCTCCCAGCAACTGTAGCATGTATCACATCCTCTCTATCTTCAACCGCAGACCTTGCCGTAGCCCAAAACTCCTGAATCCAAGGTCCAATAATCTCTGGGTTGACTAAGATTGAGTAACAGATGGTGGTTCCGGTGAGAAAATCAATAATCCCATGAAAATCAAGGTTACTTTGCGTTTTCTCAAGATTGGTTATCATGTTGTGTTTGGTGTTGGTTGGTCGATGTGCCATTGTGAGAAGGTTTAGAGAGAATAGTTGTAATCGGTGAATAATATGAATGAGTTTGATGAACAAGAATGGTGGATGGGTACGAGTGAATAAATAATAAAAAGATATGAGGTATATAAGGATAATATACAAAAAATCACGATTAATAAATAATTTTACCGTTATTTTTGGAAGTGATTATCCCCATATCTTTCGAAAGTTTGTTACCCGCAAATCCGACCGTTGGAACATTATTCTTACACATCAGCGTACCCTCTATATCACCAAGCAGTACGTTCCATAGATGATGGAGCAGTACTTTCAGTTATAAACCCAAACAGTATGTTGACCAAAGTACTTCCCAAGCAAAATATCTTAATGGTTGACTGTTTGACCAAAATATCTTTGAAAGTCAACCCGAAGTAATTACTATCTCCCCAAATTAATTCCCAAAGCTACCATGGTAAGTAAACTTCAATGAACTTCGTTTAATGACCATATACCTTTACTTTTCTATAAAAGCAACTTTATTAACAACAAAGTGCATTCATCTCTTCTTTACTTATCAGAACACAAAAACCCTAGTGAAAACAATGAGTCACTTCCCTCTTGTGTACATCTCCTCTAACTCAGATGGCTCCACAAACTCAGAAATAAGCTACTATTCTGACTCTGAGTTTGAAGATCCAGGATGGATGGATTACTTTCCTCCAATGGTGTCATCCTCATCAAAGAGTGTAGCAAACTCTACCATAACTGATGCAGCAAGTACTACCAACCCTAAGCCCAAGAAGAAAAAGTCTGTCCCTGGTTTATCTCTGGGTAATGAGCTTCCACATGCATTAACTCAAGCCCTGGAATCAGCAATACAAAACATGAAGTGGCCTGCTCCAAGAAAAGAGAAACCACCTAAGCAAGTGCTTGGCCTAGCTTGCCCAAGGAAGCAAGCTTCTTTTGATGACAAAAGAAAGACTGCTCAGAAGGGAAATCAGAGCTATAAGGGCAAGGGTAAAAGGCTTATGGAGTAGGTTGTGCGAAGCTTGGTAGTAGGCTGTGTTGTGGTAGTAGTTTTTATGTCTTGTCTGTGTCTGTGTATCAACTTTGTTATGATGGATCTTGTGGAATGGTTGATGTAACTCCTCTTTGAATGATGAATAAGAAACTTTTCTTTTGAATGATACATGTAGCCTCCCCTCAAATAATGACTAACTACTAATGCCTCCCCTCAAAAATAGCTTAATTATTAATCATGCCAATACTCACAACTAAAAAGGTAAATCTTGAAACATCAAAACCCTTTGTGAGTAGGTCTGCTACATTATCATCAGTATGGACTTTAACCACATTAATAAGCCTATGCTCATAGCAATCTCTAATAAAATAATGCCTAATCTGAATGTGCTTTGTCTTGGAGTGATAAACTGGATTCTTCACAATACAGATAGTACTCTCATTATCAATTTTGATAGGAGTATTCTTGAAGTTGAACCCATAATCCAAAAGCTGATTTTGCAACCAAAGTACTTGTGCACAACAACTTGCAGCAGCTACATACTCTGCTTCTGTGGAAGATGTTGCTGTAATTGTTTGCTTTTTGCATTGCCATGAGACTAATCTACTTCCAAGGTACTGGCATCCTCTAGTTGTGGATCTTCTGTGATAGTTATCTCCAGCATAATCACTATCTGAAAAGGCTTGTAGATGGAAAGGTGAGTCCCTAGGATACCATAATCTAAGCTTAGGTCGTTGCCTAAGGTACCTAAAAATCCTTTTGACAGCATTCAAGTGCGAGACCTTGGGATGAACTTGATGTCTTGCACATAAACACAAAGCAAAAGTAATATCAGGTCTAGATGCAGTTAAATACATAAGACATCCAATCATAGACCTGTATAATGTGACATCAACATCTTCTCCTTCTTCATCTTTTCCCAAAGGTTTGTTAGTATCCACTAGTGTAGATGTAGGCTTGACAGTTGTGAAATTGAATCTCTTAAGAATATCTGTAACATACTTATCTTGACAAATATAGATTCCACTGCTTGACTGTTGCACTTGAAGTCCCAAGAAGAATGTTAATTCTCCCATTGAACTCATCTGAAACTCTTTCTGCATAAGATCTTCAAATTCCTTCACCATAGATTGCTTAGTAGCACCAAAAATGATATCATCCACATAAACTTGCACAAGCATGATATCCTTCTTATCTCTCTTGATGAACAAAGTCTTATCAATAGCTCATCTCCTATAACCATGCTGTAATAGAAAATTTGAAAGTCTTTCATACCATGCTCTTGGAGCTTGATGAAGGTAATACAGAGCCTTGATAACCTTGTAGACTCTGTTTGGGTGTGTAGGATCTTCAAAACCAGGAGGCTCTTTGACATAAACTTCTTCTTTAATTTTACCATATAGAAAAGCACTTTTAACATCCATTTGGAATACAGGAAATCCCATATAGGATGCAAAAGCCAAAAATAGCCTTATGGCTTCAATCCTTGCCACAGGAGCAAAGACTTCATCATCGTCTACTCCTTCTTCCTGTCTATATCCTTGAGCCACTAACCTTGCCTTATTCTTAATAACATTCCCTCTTTCATCTCTTTTTACCCTGAAGACCCATTTTGTTCCAATCAGTCTCTTACCATCAGGTAAATCACATAATACCCATACTTCTTGAAGTTTAAACTGTAAGAGTTCTTCTTGCATAGCTTCAACCCAACTCTCCTTGGCTAATGCTTGTTTGATATTCTTAGGCTCTTCTTGAGACAGAAAACAAGCAAATAAATACAACTTCTGATTCTTGTGATTCACCCTCTTTTGTTTGTAAATAAAACTAAGTAAAGAAGTATGTTATTGAGACATATTCTTAGCTTTAGTTCTTGTGAGCACTCCTGAAGCTGAGGGTCCAATTATGTTGGTAACAGGATGAGTTTTGTGAATTCTTAGAGTAGGAGTTGGTGAAACTTCAAGATTATCTTCCAAATTAGTTAAGTCAGGATCTTCATTAGAATATGAGAAAATGCCTTTTTGATCCAATTCATCATCAGTGTCTTCTAAGGTAATTTTGTTTGGATCATTCAAATCATCAGTATCTTCTAAGTCAGGCATGTTAGGATCACTCACAGTATCAGTATTGATCCAATTTGAAGTATCTATAGGTTGAAAAGTTCTTTCAAATGGATCAACAGTACTTTGGGTTAAAGTACTGTCAGTGCCTTTGGCCTTTTTCTTTGCTACTTCATAGGCTCTTCTTTGTTCATCTTCATAAGACTTGGCCATTGTTTCTTGAAAAAGCATCCTACTAAGTTCATCTTGAATGGCTTGGTCTTCATCAGATACTGTGGTTTTAGGTGGAGCAGTACTTCGAGGATCAACAGTACTGTTAGGTTCAACAGTACCTTGAGGCTCAGAAGTACTCTTCTTCTCATCATTGACTTTATCATTTGGCTCATCTTTAGATCTTAAATTAACATCATGAACAATGTACTGTGCTTCTTCTTCAGTGGGAGCAGCTTGATTTTCTTCCCTTACAGGTACATAATTCATAGATGAAAACATTAAATCAAGATCAAACATCCAATCAGGACCTTTACCTTTAGAGTTTTCTTGCTCTTCTAGAAAATCAACATGAAGACATTCTTGAACCTTCTTGGTAGCCCTGTTGTACAATCTGAATCCTTTGCTATTGGTACAATATCCCAATAAGTATCCTTCATCTGACTTCCCATCAAATTTGCACAAATTATCAGCAGTGTTTAAAATAGTCAGGGGACATCCAAAAGGTTTCATAAACTTGATACTAGGCTTCTTTCCCATGAGTAACTCATAAGGTGTCTTCATTTGAGGTTTTGTCACTAATACTCTGTTCAACACATAACAAGCAGCACTTACAGCTTCAGTCCAGAATGGAACATGTAATTGGGAGTCTACAAGCATTGTCCTAACTGCTTCTATTAGAGTTCTATTCTTTCTTTCTGCAACTCCATTTTGTTGAGGAGTTCTGGCAATACTAAACTCTCTTTTAATTCCTTTCTTGGCACAAAAGTCATCCATTAGCTGATTCTTGAACTCAGTCCCATTATCACATCTAATGCTTCTAACCTTGAATCTTAACTGATTTTCAAGTGCTATTATGAGGTCATGAATAGCATCAAAAGTTTCATCCTTGAAGCATAAGAAAAAGACCCAACTAAATCTGCTACAGTCATCTGTCACAACCAAGCATTACTTCTTCTTGTTCAAACTAACAACTGAGACAGGTCCAAACAAATCCATGTACAGCAATTCCAAAGGCTTTCTAATGGTTTTCTCTTCAATCTTCTTACATGAAGCCTTGTGCTGTTTACCCTTTTTACAAGCAAGACATGAGTGATCATTCTTGAATGTTTTAGAAGGTAAACCTATAACTAAATTTCCTTTGACCAGCTTATTGATGATTTTGAAATTTACATGCCCCAATCTTCTGTGCCATTGATGTGCTTCTTCCATTGTTGCTCTTGCAATTAAGCATGTTGCTCTTTCAGCAGAATTGATATTCTTCAAGTCTATGCTATACACATCATTAGTTCTTGGTGCTCTCAGCATCACCAAGTTTCTATCTTCTAACTTAAAATTAGGAGAAAGTATAAGACATTCTGTATCTAAGAATAACACAGGGTACTTCTTATCACAAATCTGGGAGACTGACAAAAGGTTGAATTTCAGCTCCTTCACATATCTAACATTCTCAAAATCAATGTTTCCTGCCTTGATAGTTCCTTTGCCAGTGATTCTTCTTCCATCAGGATCATTCCCAAATGCAACTTTTCCTCCAAAATAAGCTTTAAAATCTGACAAGAGCTCCTTTTCTCCTGTCATACTTCCAGAGAAACCACTATCAACAATAAGATGATCTTTAAGCGCCTCTTCTGGGTTGCCCTGCATATACATGAAAAAGGTTAGTTTCTTTTAGGAACCCAAGCCATTACTAACTTGTGTTCCCCTTGTGGAGTGACATACTCAAATTCTTTGAGTATGTAATCACCACTGTCTTTGAAAACATGATCAAGAATTAAGGTTTTTGTTTCCAAAACTGTTGGTTTATTATGATCAATTGTCCCTTTTCACCCTTAACCTCTGAAAGTACTGGTTCTTCCCCAGCAGTACTTTCTTTCTTAACCCATTTAGTTGTAACTTTTGGAGTTGGGTTCTATGTTCTAGCATCTTTTCTTGTGTTGTAAGGCCTTCTAGGGTTATAGTAATTGAATCTCCTAGGTCTTACACTTGAGTGTCTGTTAGCAGCACCTTGGTTATGGAACTTTCTATCAGTACTTTGTGAGAGTACTGAGGGTTTGGGGAATGATCTTTTCTGATGAGGGTACCTATAGTCTTTTGAGAAATTGCTATGGTTAACCCTATTTGTGTAATTCCAAACTGGTTTGTTGTCCCTTGGCTTATTCTCCCTGTGACTTTGATTTGCAGACCTGGTCCTTGGGTATTTGCTTAAGTATTCTGAGTGATAATCACAGTCCTTAATTAAGTGGTGAGGACTATAACATACATAACAGACCTTTGGACCAATATCCCCAAATCCCTTTCCATAAGGTTTTCTAAAATTAGCAGTATTTTGAAAGTATTTTCTTGGAGGTACTGCTGAGTGATCAGCAGTACTTTGAAAAGTGTTTGAAGGTACTGCTTGTTTTGAAAACTTTTTCTCATCAACCTTAGGTGCTTCAACAGATTTTTCTAAAGATTCAGGATTAGATTGACTTTTAAGCTTTTTCCTAAACTCTAGATTATCTACCCCATAACAAGAAACATCTTTTTAGGTGGTTGAAAGCTACCTGGGGGATTAGGAACTGCATTGTATCCCTTATCTTTTTTAAATTCAGGAGGTGTTGGATTAGGGTATTCCTCATCACTAGAAGTGTTTTCATCTAAACTTATGAATTCTTCATCACTAGTGGAGGTATCTACTGTAAGATTTAGTTCCTTACTCTTAAATGGAATACCTGCTATGCTATCATTATCATAACCTAGGCCAGTTTTAATGTTTGATGTTCTTTGCTTTTCAACAAATTGAACATGTGACAGACCTGATTCATTCCAAACAGCGAGTTTTTCTAACAACTTATCTCTCTCAGTAGTAACTTTCTCTAGTTCAGACACCTTACATCCTAGTTTCCATTCACTCAACTTAACTTGGTATTCTTGTTGCTTATATGTTTCAGCCCATGCTACTTCATTTTTTTCATGTGTAATTATTTTGGCCTCCATTGACTCTAAAGTCAACTGGTAGCCAGCTATCTCAGCCCTAGCCCTTTGAAATTTATCTATTTCAGCTACATATTCACTAAGTAACTTTTGATACATATCATTGCACTTAGAGCATACCTCAAAGCTAATGAATGACCTTGGTGAAGTAGCTACCATAGCAAGCTGAACAGGATCTTCTTCCAACTCCATGCTCCAATCAAAGCTTACTAGACCATATCTTGACTCCAAAGTAGCATATCCAGGCTCTTCATCAAAAGTTGTGCTCCAATCTTCCAATGCAACCATTGAATAGGTTACAGGTTCATCATCAAACTCATTAGACCAATCAATCTCTGACAGATTCTCTTGAGCAACCAAAGCTTTTGGTTTTGGTTCAGTAATAGGAATCTCTTTTCTTTCAGGCTTGGGTGGTTCAATCATCTTGTTTGCTTGATACTTTGCAAATTTGCATTCCCTTGCAAAGTGACCAGTCCTTTGATAGTTGAAGCACTCAATTTTGGACTTATCAAATGTTATTCCCTGTTTAGCTCTGAAATTGATGCCTTTTCCTATCTTACTCACATACTTCTTGATCTTTGGAGTGAGCATGGCAACTTGCCATCTGATATCAATTTCTTCCAAAGCATCATTATCTATTTGCAAGACATCCTCTTGATAGGTTACAGGTAGAGATGCTTGTTGAGCAAAGAATGAACATAGAACATCATATGAGGTGGGGGTGGTTGATGGTGATGAAGTGGTAGTGACCATAGTTGTACATGGAACCTGAGTTTCAGACACAGTACTTTGGACAGGATAAGCAGTACCTTTATTGGAAGTACTGCTTCTGTTTTCAGAAGATACAAAAGCAATGTTTTGGGGTTTCTGATGTGTGCTTGAACCTGTAGTACCATTCATCTCATGCTCATACACCTTCAGATTGTTGTAGAGATCATCAAAGTTCATTGTATCCGGCCCTGGTTGTCCTCTGATCATAGTAGCAACTACATGCCATGATGATGGCAAGCTTCTCAAGAACTTCAAATTAGCATCTTCAATTGATGCCTCAGCATCATACAGTTCTAGCATACTCAGGAGATTTTGGAATCTTTCATAAACAGAATCAAGACCTTCTCTTTCACCAACAGTGAAAGTTTCAAATTGTTGCTTCAGCAAATTCCTGTGCATCTTCTTGGAAGCATCATTACCTCCAAATTTCTTCTTAATTGCAGCCCATAGTTGTTTTGCATCCTTGGCATCATCAAACTTCAATAAGTGCCCATCAGGAATGGCAGAGAGCAGTATGTTAAGAGCCTTGTCTTGATTTCTTTTGGTAGCAGCTGGTATGGTTAGTTTGGGTGGTGTTGGTTGTCCAGGGATCTCAACTAGTTCTTCAATTTGCATATTACCATTGACAATCACATCCCATAATGCATGGTCTGTGATAGCAATGTACTGCCTCATCTTCATGGCCCATAAGTCATATTCTCCCTTCTTAACAGTAGGAATTCTAACAGCAGTGATTGATGGAGCAGGTGCAGCCTCTGTCGACATCTTGAAGGTTTTGTTGTAGAATCGGTTTAAAGGTTTTTCTTCTTAATCAGAGTTTCCAACACAAGCTCTGATACCACTTGTTGGATCGATATACTCTGACCAAACTACTTTGTAGCTTGTAAGGGTTTAGTAATATTAAGTAAACTCAACACTATTAATATTGAAACACTGTTTGACCTTGTAAAGTATGTGGAATCTACTAACACAAAGCTTAAGAAGAACTTTTATATTAAACCAAACTTGAACCTGCTTTGTTACATAGATTCACTAACAATCCCTAACTATTATCGACTTTGAACAAAACTAAAACATCTATCGACTAATACCTCTTAAGGCTCCTTATATAGATAACCTTAAGTCGGTTTACATCTTGAACGACAAGTAATTATCCCTAACTAATTCAAGAATATTCGTTCAATATTACACATTAATCCTTTAACTAATATTGCACATAAGTCCTTGTATTCTTCAAAGTACTTGAACAATCTTCAATAAACAACAGTACTTTGACTTTTATCTTCAGCAGTACTTTGACTTTATTCTTCATGCAGCAGTACTTTGACATACAGAAGTACCTTGATCTTTTATATCCCAACAGAAAGTTCCTTCCTTTTCATCTTTAAGAGCCATTAGTAATGCCTTCTTGTGAAACTTACTGCCCCGAGTTCTTGGTTTTAGACATGTTGTTGCAATATGACCTTTTTCGTTACAATTGTAGCACCACACTGCATTCCCAGATTCTGTATTACCTGTTGCAGCATTGTCATTTCTTCTCTAAGGAGGACTTGAAGTGTTTCTGAATCCCCCATTGTTGTTAAACCTTGTTCCAAACCCAGAATTTCCTGAATACCCTCCTGAACCTAATCGTCCAAAGTTACGGTTCTGAATCTCAACCCGACCATCTTGAATGACAGCTTGATTCCTTGTATTTGATGAAGAACGAAGACGGTTGTTAGTCTTGTTAGAGAATTAGCTGAAAGCACGAGCAATAAGAGCAAGTCCCTGATTCAATGTATTAACATCTTCATCATCATCTTCTGTGTAATTTCAGTAGTACATGGTATCATGGTTGTCATATGGAGCAAGTTGAGTAGAGGCCTATTGCGAGGATGATTCATATGGGACCATTTGGTGTGAGGTTACAGGTTGTGGATAACTGAAGTAATTCTGTTCCTGAACATAAGCATGATTAGACATTGGAGGTGGTACAGTATGAGATTGAGCAACGAGTGCTAATGGATTTGATGTTGGTGGTGGTGTATAGCCTCCTCGTGCAGCTCTATCTTTTTCAACTTCAGATACATGGTGCTTGAGATAGTCATACAACAAACCATATGGAGCATTATGGAGATTCTTTGCTTGTCGCATAAATGTCACGTACTTTTGCCAATCATAACCCAGACTACTGACAAACTTTGTATTGACTGCGATCCTTGGAAGGTGTACTTCATGTCTCTCTAAGTCATTGACGACATTGGTGAAACGATGATAGTAAGATTCAAGTGACTCCCCTGGTTCGATCATGAAGTTAGTGTATTCCATGTAAAGTTTAGATTCCATATCTTCTTTGTTCAGTTGAGTGCCTTCCATTAGTAGATGAACGTGTTCCCACATTGCTTTAGCAGATTTCTAAGCATCAACACTTCTGAATATTGGATTTAGAATTCCCTGAAGTATGTAAGCCATAGCATACTCATCTGCTTCACGATGAAGATGTTGTTCAGTAGTGAGTGCAGACTCAGGAACTGGTACAGCAGTTGGAGCTACTGGAGGATCAGCAGCTGGGTCACCTCCAACTAAGTTTATAGGCCACTGAAACGGTCCTTCAAGGATAACTTGTTTCATGTACTTACCATTAGGTTTCTTGAGTTCAATAAACCTTAAGAATCGACTTGTCCACTGAACATAATTACCAAGTGTAAGCATTTGTGGTGTGTCAATAGATCCTGCCTCATGTCTGGATTGTTGAGTTGAGATTACTTCGCACATCCTATCAAACCAGTGAGTCTGTTTGGATGGAAGTTGGCTATGTTGTTGTAGCATTGTATAGGAGTGTTGTGGCGGAACCATCTGATGTTGTTGCATGAGAAGATGTTGTTGTGAGTAAGCCGGTTGTTGATGATACTGTGGTGGTTGTTGATACTGTTGCTGTTGATGATGAAATTGATGATGATACTGCTGATTTAGATGTTGATGAGGATGGTTAATGTTGTAGTATGGTGGTTGAGACATAATGAACACTTGTGTGGTAATGGATCTTGTAGAAGGTATAGGTTGAGCCAATTCTCGAAAACTTGCACAAAATATGTTCTTGAAAGTGTGTCAGAAAGCTGTTCTCGAAACTTTGGTGATTGCGAAACTTAGTATTCTCGAAACTGTGTTCTCGAAACTTTGTTTTCTCGAAACTTTGTTCTCGAAACTTTGGTAATTGCGAAACCTTAGAAATAGTTTTGGAAAAAGGTGACAAACTTTCGAGATCCTGGAACTTTTTCAAAAAAAAGAGTGTTCTCAAAAAATTTCAAGTTTCTCGAAAATGCAACTTCACAAAGAAATTTTGAAATTTTACAATTTCGAAATTTAGCCAAAATTCGAAGTATTTTCTTTCTTATACAAGAGAGAAAATACTGAGTACACGATCGGTAAGACGATAGAAAGCAACTTCGTGTGTTCTCGAAACTTGGGCAAAGAGCGATTTCAAAACTTTGGTTGTTTTTTATTTTGATTAAAAGCAATCCAAAAACACGTTTTTAATCCAAGATTTTTGTACAACTATCCTTAAAATAATGATATCTCAAAGAAAGTTGCAAACTTGAACCACTTTTCAAATATTTTTAGAGATTGCGAAAAATAGTACAACAATACAAACCATAATTTTTGAAAGAAAGATTGACACTTTTTTGTTTGATATGATTTGTAGCACAAGTTTGTAAGCAAAGATGTGATAAAAACCAAGAAACAAACAAGAAAGTACAACTATTTTTACTAAATAACGAGAGAAAAAGTAAGTTTTTGGATCGGATTCAATGTAAAACAAGAACTACACCTTCTTATGGCGAATGATACCACTTGTTAGGTACCCATATTGATTTCACACAAGCAAGAATGAGATAGATATAAGGATGGGATGATTATGAGAATGAGAGAAATATAAATGCAAGAGTTTCCTTATGATATTCAAATAACCAACCAAGTTTACATGAGACCTAAGCTTACTATTTATAGGGAAGGAGCTAGGGCAACACACCCTCTCCTTCCACTCATCATTTCGTGTGGGCTTGGAGGCCCATGGACTTCATTACTTAAGCCTAGTAAACTTAATACTTAATATAAATGAAAGTAAATAATAACTAAGCAACCTAACATTTATTACAAATGACCGAGACTTGATAAATACTAAAACTTTGTTCCCAACATCAGTACTGTTATGATCACCAGCTTAAGTATTTCTGGGGGTGTTTGTTTAAGCTTATTTATGAGCTTATTTGTTTTTACTTATCATAAGCCTCATTTTTTATTTTTTTTATTATTATTTTTATTTTATTTTATTTTATTTTTTTTACTTATTTTGGGATTTATGAACTTACATAAGTTTATTATGTCATAACAAACTTATATAAGCCCACAAGATTCAGTATAAGCCGAAAAATTTGAGCTTCATATAAGCCGAAAATGTATAAGCTCATAAGCACATAAATAAGCATAAACAAACTAATTTAAGCTCTATATAGAGAGTGTACAAATGCGTGTATAATAAATGATGAATTGACGATTGTCGTCTTAATACAAGATTGTGAAAACTACTTTAGTTCGATTTGTATAAGGAAAGTGAGGTGTTTGGGATTGGTTATTTTAGAGTATTTATCTTCTTAAACATTAGAGTGCTTATTTTGAAAGTTAGGGGGTGTTTGGGATTGGTTATTTTTAGTTCACGAGTAGTTTTGTGTTATCCAAACTACTTATGGTTTTTACAACTCATATTTAAGAAAATAAGCATATTCTGATAAGCAAGTAGAAAACCAGGAAGCTGCTCATTCAAGATATTTATTTGAGATGAAAATATAATTATTCTTTTACCCATAGAATTTTTTTAACATGAATTAGATTGCTTTTTTTCATTTAATTTCTTTTTCAGTATATTGCAATTGTTAGTTTTTTATGCAAAATAAGCAAATAAACAATATTTCATAAAGTACTTAGCAACTCATAAGTACTTATTCTAATCCAGAAGCACAAGCAGGTAAAAATAAGCAATCCCAAACATCACCTTAAATGAGAAAATAAGCAGTGGAATAAGATTTGGCATGCTAATCATCTCTCTATACAGTTTTATCCAAATACTTAAAACTGTATCTGCTAAAGAGTAAGTGAATAACCAGATAAACATTAAAATAAGAAATCACAAGCACCCTGTGTTAGGTATGCTTATTTTTAAAGTAAGGATATGCTTATTTTTAAAGTAGAACATCTGCTTTATCCCCAAAGCTGATTCCTTAGTCTCAAAATGCAGTGAAGTTAAGGTTACTTTCAATGACATTATGAGAACAAGAGTTACTACTGAAACTTTAAGGGCACTTTCAATGTGATTATGAGACTAACAGTTACTAGGCTGCTATCGGGTTTTCGTTACACCTCAGGATACTAGGTAATCACACTTTACGATTCGTTACCTGAAACAATTAATTTAAGGTTGCCAGATAATGCACTAGGTGACGCTCGACTAAAGGCTTTATGGTATACAATATCGATGAGATGCTGCAATTTACCTATATTTGTAAGGATTAGAGAATAATGTAGTCCAGTTTTGTTTATAACAAGAATGTACATGGATACGGTACTCCTTAGTGTTTTTAATT
The DNA here is from genome assembly GCA_030686995.1 of Artemisia argyi. NCBI lineage: Eukaryota > Viridiplantae > Streptophyta > Magnoliopsida > Asterales > Asteraceae > Artemisia > Artemisia argyi. The sequence continues at coordinate 177,092,393 of CM060703.1, forward strand.
TTTGGAAAAAATCAATATATTGTTTTGGGCAAGTAGTTTCACTAATCAGTATCTTGCTTTCTGTGTAAGACATGAAACCAAGATGGAAAAACAGAAATTTGCTTTATGCTTTACTTACCAAAACAGTCTGATGAAAAATGTCCTTTAATGATACATCAATCAGGTGTTAGATTTTGTGTATCTGTGTACGGGTGTGAGGGTGTATTTACATGCTCATATCGGTGTCTATGTCTATATGTGTGTATGTAAGCTCATTGCATAAAATATGCTCCTGAAAAAGGCGTAAACGGTTTAGACAAGAGCTTGGTGTTATGTAGTAAAAAATCGACATAAACTAATTTCGTATAATAAAAGGTAACATTTTTCATTTTGTGCAGCCTCAAAGACCAGCTGTTGGTGATTATGTCATACATTATGTCGCAGGCAAAAAAGGGATAAGGTACGCACATCAAGCTTAACGGGTGAGAAGTCAATTTGAGTTAAATGTGTATTAAAAAGCTTAAAATGACGTGAATATTGATTTTTAAAAAATTGTACAACCAAAGTTCCTTTTTAGAACCCCTTGATCATGTCAATTTAGTTAATAATTGTGTTTTTTTTCGAGTTTGCAGGAATTGCAAACAGTGGTAATGGTTATACTATTCCAGCTATTTGTGGTGGTGTGGGTAGGGGTTGTAGGTGGCGGTAACCGTGGGGCTGCTGGGCTAACCACATATTTGCCCATTCTGCTTTGATATCTTATCCTACAAAGAAAGCAATTGTTTTGTGGATATATGCAGGAAGGTACTACCAAAATAAGGTAAAACTCAAGTTTTTATTTATTTGATATTAAATGTCGCCACATTAGTTTGAATGAATGCCTCATGTACAATGATTTTCATACTTCTTGCAGTCACAACATATTGAGGTTCGAGTATGTGTGGTTTAGTAGGTGTGTTCAGAGTGTGTGTTCAGGGGGTGTGGGTTCTGTTAAGGGGTGGTTCAGTGAATCAATTGAGTGTACAGGGGCGGGGGGTGTTCACGAGATGGGGTCATTTTCAAGTTGCACATGATCACTTTCTGGCATATGGATATAAAAGAACTCATGTGTTCTTTTCAGGTTATCACAAGCTGCAGCTTATCATCTTCGATAACAAGTTTGGATCAGGTGGTTCTTAAGGTAAAAAAGTCTATATGTGTCGCATCTTAGGCTAATATGTTGTTATGATACTCTTTCTTTGGTGTATCCAAACAACCAGTAATAGATTTTGACGGTCCATTTGCAACTACCAGTGGTGCCCAGGCCAACCGGCGAGGTAATAAACTGTGATTGGGTTTGTCATCACTGTTAGGGGATATTCCTTGGTACGAAGAAAGATTAAAAGGAGACACCGTCACAAAATGGTAACATCTGATATAACAGATGCAACGAGTTTGTATATCCTACATCAATACTGGAAGTCAAAACACAGAGATTTACAAACTTGGTATAAGAAAAATTCAGAAACCGAGCTCAACTGATCACCCTCTTTGAAGCAAATCTGGAATACTAAAAGGTACTAGATTTATAAACCTTATGTTTCCCTATCTAAGCATCCTATCCAATGATATGGACACTTCTTACAATGCGGTTCTAAACTTTGTTTGCCCTCTTTGGTATGGATTTTTGTAGGTTTTGGAACGTTTATAGCACTGAAATAATGTACGCACTGTGGTGCTGCAAAAGAATTGACTAAAGATGCAGATTGGATATACAGCGCATCAGACGATAAATAAAAAATTGTAAGTTCTTATAAACAACATTTGTTTAGTGGGAAAATCCTCGATTATATCAGGTTAATGCCTTTTTAAAGCAAATCTTATGAGTAATAAAATTTGGAGAAATTTGTTTTATGGATCCAAATTGTGAGATATATTATGCATGGCAGTTTCATTGTCTATGTAACCTTTATCAGTTGAGTTGCTACTATTATAATTTAGAAAGATTGATTGGTAGTAGCTCTTTAGTGGGCCGGTCTCCGCACAATAGTTTAATACTGATCACACATACATTTACTCGATTTTGTTCTCGATTCTTCTATCATCTGCACCTTCCCTCTCCCTTTAAACATTTGTTGCTTACTCATCAAACTCACCGGTCATCACTACGTTTTCATCTCATGTTTTAGCTACTCATCAAACTGACATGCCCAACAAAAAAATTGTTGATTCATCTAACGATACATTGTTTCAGCCACTCATTAGGTTATGTTAGTTACAAAAAAATTGCAGAAATATTTACGGCCTCCATTTTCTCTTTGTTTGATTATCTTACAAAATGCAGGTATTTTTTTTTCTAAGATTGTTTTTTTTTATAGTTTTCAATGATTTTAAGATTTGTTGTTTATACACTCTTACAAGAAAATGTGGAAAACTAGAAGGGGGGGGGGGGTTGTATAGTTTTATGTCTTTTTAATTTTATTATGAAAACTTAGTTTAGTTTTAAAACTTTTTTTAATTTTAAAACTTTGATTCGATCTTATGTCAACTCAAATCTTGAACAATATTAACAACTATATCTAAGTATGAACAATAATAATAATGTAAGCTAAGTATGTGAAATCAACACATGCATAATATAAACAATTGTAGCTATATACGAGAGATAAGTAAGTAAACGTTTATTATGTAATCCTTAATTATATGTTGTATGAAAACTATACTTGATCGAAATGATCAATTATATGTACGTTATCTTTTTAGTTTAATTGTAAAGACTTTGTTTTGTGAATGAAACTTTTGTTTGATCTTTAAGTGAAATCAACACTAGCACTATATGAGCAACTATATATATATATATATATATATATATATATATATATATATATATATATATATATATATATATATATATATATATATATATATATATATATATATATATAGTTGCTCATATAGTGCTAGTGTTGATTTTCTACGAAAGTAATAACGATATAAGCAAGATAATAAGTAAGAGATGGAAAGATCAAACCGCGAGACAAAGCATTTATAGTGGTTCGGCTACAAGGACACCTTCCTTGTCCTACTCCACTCCCCGAGTCACCTACTCGAGAGTTTTCTTCACTATGTCAACAAGCTCCCTTATGGCGGAGAAAACCTTACACACCACAACTTCGTCAGAACTTATTCACACCTTCTACACAACTTCTTCACAACTAGTCACTACTTAATCACAACACTACTTCTTCACACCTATCTATCTTCACAACTATCTACTTCACAACAATCTTCTTCACAACTATCTACTTCCCAACTTCTCTACTTCACAACTATCTTCTACACAATCTCTCTATCTACACACCTTGCTAATCTATCTTCTATCAAGTATTCACAACTAGTTACACAAAGAAATAGATATAATGGATGTTGCTCTAACAACTTGGATGTGGAGGTCACAACAAGTTGTAATACTTCTTCTCTTGGTAGATTGAAATATTCTTCTCTTGCACTTGAAAGGTTGAGGCTTGGATCACTTTGAAACAAAGATTAATGTATATATGATCAAATGATTTTAGAGTATAGAAATGAGATCTAGAACAGAAAGTTTTGGGGTGCAAAAGGTGAGAAAAAACTATGGAATGAACCAGTATTTATAGGGGGAAAAATACTTTTTGGGAGCGTGGGCGGTCCCCTTAATAATAAAGGGGGCCGCCTAGTATAATTAAGGGGGCCGCCTAATAAAAAAATATTTTTTCTTCAGATTTTTTGTCTTTTTGTGGGGGAGTTTTTCCTGAAGAATGTAGCCGTTTTTTTTTTTTTTGGTAGAAATTTGAATTCAAAATATTTATTTTGAATAAAACATTTCTTATAAATACAAAAATATTTTGTATAAGTTTAAAAATGTTTGTCCCACTTTAATAAAATGTAAGGTTTGTAAAAATAAAAATTCCTTTGATCATAAAATGCATTAGACACTTTGTTTATTCATACCTTAAGTGATATGGATGCTAAAGTGAATACTTACGACTAAATACTTGTTTACGTCATAATTTGTAGTTCAATGAGTTTACGTTTTGTGATTATCAAAACATAGAGATATCGATATATGTTAATAACGTTTTTAGGCATTATTTATATCAACAATCTCCCCCTTTTTGATGATTACAAAACCTAAACTCATTAAGTCTAAAAATTAATTTTTAGACAAGTACTTAGTGAGTTTATATTCACTTCTCCCCCTTTTTGTAGAATCAAAAAGGTTATGCCGGCTAGCTTCATAAATGAAGTTAGACGGGATGAAAGCTCCCCCTTGATGTGTGCTCCCCCTCGTTCGATGCACCAAGGGATCGAGATATGGAATGCTCGCAAGAAAAATATTAAAAGCACAAGCAAATATAGAAGAATATGCAATATACAAATAACAAGCATAGCAAACAAATATTAAGGATACATAACAATTAATTCAAAGTGATTTTGTTAAAAGATCCTAATTTGCCAAAGAGAGCCATCGGACTTGCTTGTAACAAAAGGTTGGTTGATTCGTATTTAAAAGTGAAAATCATAAGCTTATAGTATGCTTAGATGGTTGATGATGGAGTGTTTGGAATGAAGATGGTTGAGTTAGGGTAAGGTTGTTGGATTAATTGAGGTATATGTTTGGGTCATGAATGTTGGAGAGTTTGGTGGTGGAGAGTTTGTAGCGGAAGAGGTTGATTAAGGTTTTGGATGTTGTTCAAGTGAGGGTATTGGATGTGAGCTAGTGAGAAGATATTCAATCCAAGTGAAGTGTTCATTGAATGCAATGGTTTTTAGGAGAAAGATACAACAAGGTCAATTGTTGACATGTTTTTCAACTTGATTCAAGTTGTGGGGTGATGAAGGAGAGCTAGAGGAAAGTTGTTATTAGGGATGGATGATTGGACATCCAACATAGGGATAACATGTGTGTTGGTAGGAGGTGGTGATAATTCTTTTGGTGATGGAAACATTTTTGATTATGGGTAATAATTGATGGATGATGATGAAGGTATGGTAGAAGAGGGTGTTTCATGATTGGAGGGTATTTTGGTTCAAATGGATGGAGTTTGGGTGTGTAGTTGGAAGTAAAGTTGTTGGAAGTGTAGTTGGATGATTGACCAAATTAATAGAGATTGTGGTAGGTTTCATTGAAGTTAGTTTGTGTGGTTTGGGATGAAGGTGGATTTTTGGGAACAAGGATGGATGTTTGGTTATTATGATGAGGTTTGTGAAAGTGTCATTTGAGTGAACATGAGGTTTGTGTATCATGAAATATGGTTTGACCTTCATGGGTTAAGTTGTAGTGGTGATGACACACTTTGTAGAGTGTAAGGAATGGTTGGTTGAATCTTTTTGTGAGGATGACTAGGTGAAGATGGGAAATGAGTATCAAGTGATGTGATTTGTGAGAGTGAAAAAGCGATGTTCATGGAAGGGATTTCTTCATAGGAGGGTGTTATAGATGGTGCATTAGGTGCACTAGGAGATGAAATTTGAGGTTGAGGTGAGTAAAGGTTATGAGGTTTAAGTGTGTAATGGTTTTAAGGTTTGAGTGTAAGGTAGAAGGATATGAGGTTTGAGTGTGTAAAGATTATGAGGTTTGAGTGTGATGTAGAAGGATATGGGTGAGTAAAGGTTGTTGATATGTAATGTTGGTGGGAATAAGGATGTATAAACTTTGATAGAAGGTTTAGGATAAAATAGGTTTGTGAATTTTGGGAAGTGTAGGATGAAATAGGCTAAAAAGTAGAAAAAGGAAACGAAACCTTCGATCATCAGATGGCCGGTCCCCTTAATTGGAGGTCGGTCCCCTAATTATTAAGGGGGCTGCCTTATGATTTAAGGGGGCCGCCCATCTGGTGATTCCCAGATTGCCAGAAAAGGGTTTTTGGTAGTGAATTGCAGAAAGGTTGTGTTTTTGGTTTCAAATAAGTCCAACTCTTTGAGGCAATTAAACATAGACTAATTATGTAGGCAATTATGTAGCCAAAACATGTTAATCAAAGAGATTAAGTAAACAAGCAATTTCATCTAGCATGCAAACATACTCATCTAGCAAGTAAAATATAAGTGCTAGGAAACAATAAGCAACATCAAGTATTTCATAACTACATAACTAGGAGGATTAATCCTAATGTGCATGAATGTGCAATAAGTGGGTAGTTATGATAGCATGGGTTTCTAGACTTGTTATAAACAAAGTCTTAATATAACAAGGTCTTAATAGACAAACCATGGTCCTGTTGATTTGATTTAGTTCACTTATAAGTGTCATTTATATAAATATAGATGACAAATATGAGATCACCATGCATTATTTAAAGAGATGTTTTTAGCATTATTCAACAATGTTTGAAAGTAGGTTTTCATGTAGATGTGAGAGTTAATTGAATAAAATAGATTCGGTTTTACTTCAAAATGTGTTAATGAAAGGTAAAGAAGATTTTCTCAATCTTTGGTTTTGATCAAAACAAAATTGTGGATATTGATAGTGAAAACATCTTATTTAAAAGTGGGATAGTTATTTGAAAAACTATTTTTCAAAATGTGAGGTTTTTGCATATTTTTAAAGATATTAGATTTTTGACAACAAATATCATTAATCATATATTTTAAAAGATGTTTATTAAAGATCTCATGCTCAAGAGGATTGGTTAAGCCTACTATTATCTCATGCTATCGTTTCTACATATCCTATGATCCTAAAGGAAGTGATGACGATAATTTATATGATAGATGCGAGAGTGTTGAATGGGGTATAACCTAATATCTATAGTTCCTTTGTTTTCGCATGCTTATCTAACTTAATGCCATAGTCTATGAGAGCTTGTTTCATCCATAGTTTTCTTACGCGAGAGATCTAATCCTACTTCTATATTAACGATTGATCCACTTAACTCATTTCACTTCATCACCATGAGTTTGCTAATAGTGGATATAGAAGATTTCCATTTTCTATTATGTTCGGCAATGAACAATTTCATCTTATTCTTAGGAAATTCAACTAATGATGTTTCTAGGTTATAAGTATATAAGCTATTATGTATGTATATATGTTTAAGAGTTACAAACAATATATATGTATAGCTAAGCATGCAAATTATAGCGATGAACTTAAAAGAAACGCGTACCTTTCAGTCTTCAATGGATTTTCTTCAAACACTTCAAGTGACTATGTTGACTTATAGAAGTCATTTGTAGATGAGATTCCAACTTGTTCGAAGATTACAACTTAGCCACTTGGTCCCCATTGTCTCATTGGTCCAAAGTTATTTGGTCCAAACATATTCAACATTTGGCTAGGATGCATGTATAGTGGTAATATTCCCCAAGGATTGTAACTTGGTTGATAATTCCACATTTGATGACTAGTATTGTTGTAGTTTTGTCTATTTTGGTTTCTTCTAGGTTGAGGTGTTTTAGATCGAGTATGAAAATTATTTGGTTTTCTTGGTGGTGAAGTTTTATATCTTAATTTATGTTTAGAGGATCCCACTTCGGTCTTTAAGGATGGTTTATAAAAAGTTTTTACTTTTTCATCATTCGCAATGGGTATTTTTCTATCTTTTGTAAATATATACTTAGGTTTTGATTCTAATGATTTTTGTTTACTAGATTCACATTCAAACTTTATACTTTTATTTTCACTAGTTGAAACATTAGTTGAGGTTAATCCTAGACCGGTTTTATCTCCCGAAGTTTTTTGAGCACTTATTATTTTTTTAAATGGGTTACTACTATTTTTAAACTTGTCAAGTTTGAAAATTTCATCTTTAAGTTTTCCATTTTAATTTTTAACCTCTATGCATGTTTTACATTCTATAAAAATTTCTTTTCCTTTTTTCAAATGTTGTAGTTTAATTTTTAATTCGAGTACTTCATTTTCTAATAGATTATTAATATGTTTTAATGACTTATTTTTAGCTATAACCTTTTGACCTAATTTGCATAACCTATTATATTCACTATCTAGGTCTTTTTCGTCTAGTGCTAAATTTTCGTCACTAAAGTACTTGGTTTCGGAATGTACCTCACTTGATGTCTTGGCAATAAGACACCTTTCTTCCTTAGTGGTTTCTTTCTCATCTTCATCGTTATCACTCCATGCTCCTCCAATGAACGCCTTTTGATTTTGATTCCTTGACATCATTGGACATTTTCTGATGAGATGATTTGGATCTCTACATTTAAAGCACTTTCTTTCGCTCTTGCTACCTTCGTCGTCTTTCTTTCTTTAAGAAGCTTTCCTTTCATCATGCGGTTGTCTAACGAATCTTCCTCGCCTTTTGAAGAATTTCTTGAAGTTTCTTATGGCCATGGCATATTCTTCGTCATCGTATTCGGAGGTTGAGCTATCCTCGTCACTAGATTCCTTTCTAGCATTCAACACAATTGACTTGCTTTGCTCTCTTTTTCCTTTGACCATCTCGGAGTCTTTCTTTATTATTGCTTCGTAGACTTTCAGGTTGCCGATCAACTCATCAAGTTGAAGAGTTGACAGTTCTTCAATTCTTCAATCGCCGTAACTTTAGCTCGCCATTTTGGATGAAGAGCCCTAAGAAATTTCCTTAGAAAATGCTTACTAGAAAAATTCTCATCAAGTGATTTTAAACTTGTGATGATAATGTTAAACCTAGCAAAAGCATTATCTATTGATTCCTCCTCCGGAATCGTAAATTGTTCATATTGTTGAACAAGAAGATCTATTTTGTTATTTTTAGCTTGACTATTACCTTGGTGAGTGATTAGTAAGGAATCCCAAATTTCTTTTGCGGTTTTACACATAAAAATTCTTTCATACTCTTTGTGTGGTAACGCATTATAAATAACTATTTTAGCCTCATTATTTTTTGCTAGTTTCTTTTTCAAATTATCATTTTGTTTTTCAAAAGATACAATTTCATCCATTTTATTTTCAAAATTATATTGGATAGGGGGAAAATCACCAAATGTAATGACATGCCAAAGATCAAGATCTTTCGATTTCACATAAGTTTTGTATGTATTTTTCCAATATAAAAATCCATCACTTTCAAATAGTGATGGTCTTTGCATATATTGCCCTTCTAAATATTTTTCCGATTTCATATATCGATACAAGTTTTAAAATACAGTATATTTTAAAAAATCTTGTTTAACCTGGCTCTGATGCCAATTGTGGAAAACTAGAAGGGGAGGTTGAATAGTTTTACGTCTTTTTAATTTTATTATGAAAACTTAGTTTAGTTTTAAAACTTTGTTTACTTTTAAAACTTTGATTCGATCTTATGTGAACTCAAATCTTGAACAATATGAACAACTATATCTAAGTATGAACAATAATAATAATGTAAGCTAAGTATGTGAAATCAACACATGCATAATATAAACAATTGTAGCTATATACGAGAGATAAGTAAGTAAACGTTTATTATGTAATCCTTAATTATATGTTGTATGAAAACTATACTTGATCAAAATGATCAATTATATGTATGTTATCTTTTTAGTTTAATTGTAAAGACTTTGTTTTGTAAATGAAACTTTTGTTTGATCTTTAAGTGAAATCAACACTAGCACTATATGAGCAACTATATATATATATATATATATATATATATATATATATATATATATATATATATATATATATATATATATATATATATATATATACTTCAACGTCTACAAAAGTAATAACGATATAAGCAAGATAATAAGTAAGAGATGGAAAGACCAAACCGCGAGACAAAGCATTTATAGTGGTTCGGCTACAAGGACACCTTCCTTGCCCTACTCCACTCCCCGAGTCACCTACTCGAGAGTTTTCTTTACTATGTCAACAAGCTCCCTTATGGTGGAGAAAACCTTACACACCACAACTTCGTCACAACTTCTTCACACCTTCTACACAACTTCTTCACACCTAGTCACTACTTAATCACAACACTACTTCTTCACACCTATCTATCTTCACAACTATCTACTTCACAACAATCTTCTTCACAACTATCTACTTCCCAACTTCTCTACTTCAAAACTGTCTACTACACAATCTCTCTATCTATACACCTTGCTAATCTATCTTCTATCAAGTATTCACAACTAGTTACACAAAGAAATAGATATAATAGATGATTCTCTAACAACTTGGATGTGGAGGTCATAACAAGTTCTAATACTTCTTCTCTTGGTAGATTGAAGTATTCTTCTCTTGCACTTGAAAGGTTGAGGCTTGGATCATTTTGAAACAAAGATTAATGTATATATGATCAAAGGATTTTAGAGAATAGAAATGAGATCTAGAACAGAAAGTTTTGGGGTGCAAAAGGTGAGAAAAATCTGTGGAATGAACCAGTATTTATAGGGAGAAAAATACTGTTTGGGAGCGTGGGCGGTCCCATTTTTTGTCTTTTTGTGGGGGAGGTTTTTCCTGAAAAATGTAGCCGTTTTTTTTGGTAGAAATTTGAATTCAAAATATTTATTTTGAATAAAACATTTCTTATAAATACAAAAATGTTTTGTATAAGTTTAAAAATGTTTGTCCCACTTTAATAAAATGTAAGGTTTGTAAAAATAAAAATTCCTTTGATTATAAAATGCATTAGACACTTTGTTTATTTATACCTTAAGTGATATGGATGCTAAAGTGAATATTTACGACTAAATACTTGTTTACGTCATAATTTGTAGTTCAATGAGTTTACATTTTGTGATTATCAAAACATAGAGATATCGATATATGTTAATAACGTTTTTAGGCATTATTTATATCAACAGAAAATAGAAACGACACGCCTCCTATTACTACATGTGAAGCTATTAAAAAGATGGGCAACGGCTAGAGTTTCGGGTACGCGAAACACAGCGATTTACAAACTTGCTCAGTTGAGATCATGCATTAAATTTTATAAATACAATCTGGCTTATAATTACATTTATTTGGTTCTTATACCAGATTAACCAAGAGGGCGCTAAGGAATTGGCCGGTCTCGGGTTGTGTAAACTGTCACAAACAGGTAGCATCGGCTACAAACTTCATTACCAAATCAGCCAGGAGGGATGTCTTACCATTCAAGTGTGTATATTAGTATGTATTTGCAACATTTGAAATACAGTATTCGGTCATGTACATGCTAAGATTTTATCTACAAAATTTAGCTATTGTATTTGTTAGTATTATACTATGAAATCTATAGCAAGTTGATGGGGCGAAAAATGAACCACTTTTAGGGGGTCATTTAAGCCCGGAATTGAATTTATTTGATCAAATATTACCCTAAATCGTTCCTTTTGTGATGTTAGGTACTTTGGGAGAGAAATCTGGAAAAGGAAGCAATTCGGACGTTTTTGGAGCATAAAAGTGAAGAAAACGCCAAAGACTTAATTTTCCAAGCTGGGAACAGTAGGTGACGGCGTCAAGAGTAATAATTTGACGGCGTCAAGAGTAAATTGCATTACGGCCCAGTACTGAAATGAAGGCGTCACAAGGAAGAGCGTCAAGTGTAAAATACGTGACGGCCTGGAAAAAGCTAACACATGACGGCGTCAGATGTAGATCAAGGCAGTCCGAGAATTATTTTGGCGGCGAGATGACGGCGTCACCTATTAGGTCTTGACGCCGTCAGCCTCAATTTCCTATATATAGTTTTCTAATTTTCATTCATAAAAAAGAGAAAAGTTTTGGAGAAACCCTAAGGCCGAACCTATTACGAATTTTACAGGTTTTTCAAGGGTTTTCAGCCCTTGAACCCTTACATATGTAATTAAGATAAGTGTTCTTCTAATTCAATCAATATGTCTATGTGTTGGTTGTCTATATCTTGTGCTTGTCTTAATTCCACCATGCTAGGCTAGATTTATCTTGTGTTTGCTTAGATCTAATGAAACCTAGATGTTGATTATGTATTGATTACTTGTTTATGGTTGTATTGGATGAATGATTTCGATGTTAGGCTTAAGAAAACTGGCAAATCTCCAAATGGTAACATGCTTGAACGTCTTAGGAAACATGAACCGATGTGCACTAGGTTTTATTGGTTGTATTTAATGCATGAGTAAATTCTAGTGATCCCATGTTAGGAGCTTCTTAGCCGGCTCGACATAGGAGTGAAGTAGGCACTCATAGGATTGGGGAGTTAAGTGCGCCACCCCATGAATGGTATTAAGGAATACAATCCATCATCCACGCAACTATAACAAGTAATTAACGTGTAAAAGATATCTAGGGAGTAGTGAAATCTAAGTAAATACAATTTCTCCACTTATTGCTCACAACCTTAGTTTAATATAGTTTATTTTCATTTCTAGTATTTTATTTTGATTGCATCTTTAGTATTGGGTTAGTTGACTAACAACTAATTCCGCCCAAATCCTTAAAACCCGATATTTTTACTTGCTTTCTAAAAAATATAAAAAATACAAAAATAATCATCCCTCATCTTTAGAACTAATATTTAGGTTTTCTAATTCTAGCGACACTATTCCTAGCTGAACGATCAATCCCCCGGTACTTGTCACTATACTATACTACAACGATCAGGTACACTGCCTGGTGGGGGTTGTAAGCTTCTCGAGATCCCTCGAGAGGTAAAGCCTGGTGCAATCCCTACGCATCAAGTTTTTGGCGCCGCAGCCTAGGGAATAGTTATTGTCTAGGTTAGAATCTCTTTTTATTAGGTCTACTTGCTAGATTCCTTTCTAGTAAGATTTTTATTTTTATTTTTATAGGTTTTCTTTAGTCTATCTTTTTCTTTGTCTCTCTGTTTGTTAAAATATTTCCATTGACTCTTCCATTCACCATTATGGAGAACGCGAATCCGCCAAGTTTTTCATCCAATCGACCAAATCCACTACAAAATCTACCCTTTCCACTTCAAAATGACATCTTGATGTTTCGACAATGTCATGATGAATCTTTTCTCGTTGCATGGACTCATTTCAAATACTTACTACAAAAAGTCCTTCACCATGGTCTTGATTTATTGCCTCTACTTCAATTATTTTACACTCGTATCGACTACGAAACCCAAAAGAGGCTTGACTATGTAACAGATGGGGAGTTTTGGGAATATGATGTTAAAGACGCGTGGGAAAACTTTGAGATTCACGCCCAATATAGAAGTGGAACATGGGACCCAAAAAACATAAGTGTAGACCTATTTTCAATATGGAAGGCTCAATCGAAAAGTTTGCTTGGGGATAAAAAGATTAGAGTCGAGCCACCTAGTTGCATGTCATGGTTAGGCACTTCCATAATACAAGGTGAACACATAGGTGATATTGATGTGATGGAAGAGATAGTAGAAAACCCAAGCCCATTAAGTACCCCACAAGTCCTACCATCATTTGATGCATACACACCGCCCGTGACTTACCCGGAAGAAGTAGAAGAGACTATAGGAACCCCAATAGAGGTAGAACCCTTGGATCAAGCACAACTAGAGAATATAGGTTTTAACACTTGTAGTGATGACCTTTCTTTTAGTTCTAAGGAAGTTCCTAGTTTTGATGAACCGGAGCCTCAACCAAAGCCGTTACCTAATCTTCCATCTTTAGATGTGAATTTAGGAATTGAAATAGGTCCCGATCCACCCATCAAAACATATAGTCCGGGTAGTTTTAGGACAAAGGTAGTAGACTCTAAGCCTTGTAGAGAGGAAGCCAATATAGGAGTGGAAAATGACCTTACATGCTTACATCACCCATTTATGATTGATCACAAGAAACATTATGGGTTTAAACCAGGTTTATTAGGTCAAGATGGATCCCCAACTAGTAATCTCTTGAAGTTGATTGAAAATGATCCCTTTCTAAGAAAAAATCTTAATCCTCCCACTAACCCAATTGAATTAGGTAAGGTTATGATGATAGGAGCACACCCCTTTGAGCATATAATTCATCCACAACACTTTCCTCACGTGGCATATTTCTACCCTAAGGGTGTGTATCGCTACTTCCACCCGCACTTAATTCAAAGTGTAGGGAAAACCTCCCCTATTTCCATTAAATAAGGGTAGAGTCAGGCTCGTGACTCGAACAAAAACAAGCGCTTATTGGGAGGCAACCCAAGCTTTAATTATTTATTTGTTTGTTTACTTGATTTTATTTGTTTCCGTATGCATGTTTTATTTTTGTTGCTTGTGGCTCATGTTTCAAAATAAATTGTGAAAATGCTTTATTTTGTTTTTAACTTCGTCTTAATTGCATATAAAGGTATTTTGCAAAAGATAAGTGTAAGGGAGATCCAAATTTGTTTATAAGAACGAAATTGAGCATGAACCACAACAATATTAAATGGACATGTATATTCGTATTTGTTAGAGTCAAATGCTTGTATTGAGTCATAATGAAGTTTTGCAGGATTTTCCAGGAAGTAGGACCAAGTTTTTCCAGAAATTTTCCGGAAACTTAACATAAGAATTTATGCAGGTCACTTCTGACGGCGTCACAAGATTGCTCTTGACGGCGTCACGTGCAAAAACCTGAAAATTTTACCGGTTTTGTTTTTCTAACGGAGTCTTCAAGTTTTTGTTGAATTATTAAGTTTTATAATCTCCAGGAAATCTGCAAACTTCATTCCACAAGCATTATATCTTACTTGTTTTCTAGGATTTAGTAACTTATATAGATTGCCGCCGATTTTATGCGAGGTTGTCTTGTTTGTTTTCTCAGGATTTACAGGTTATGTATGACAAGAAGATGATTTATATTCTGAAAGGGAAGCTTTGATTGTTCATTTTCTTGGAGGAAGATTTAACCTGGCCACCTTATTATCCATACCGAGCGAATCAAGGGAGTATTTGATTTCATTCTTTTTACTTTTTCACTTTTACATTCTTCACTTGAACATTGGGGACAATGTTCATCTTAAGTGTAAGGGGAGGGTAAAATGATGATACCTTACATATACACTTTCGCTTGAGTTTGTTTATAGTAGATGTGTAATAAAACTATAAGAAATACTTGTTAGTGTAATTTTAGCACCAAATTTAAAATTTTTTACAACATTTAGGAGTGAAACTTTAGCCATAGCAAGCGTCTCATGGATAGGAGATTGTATGACTAGCACAAAACCGTATATTCAGAAAAATTTTCCACCCAAATATGTGAGGTTCGCCTTTAGATTTGATAGGAAAAGCATTTACTATTAGTGCTTATGAGTGTACCGGTAGCGTTTAGATTCTAGAACTTGCGTTAGTGATGCATCCCAAGACCGCTAGTGAGACTACATTCGTGTAGTAGGATTTACTACATGATAAGAGGCATTAGGATCACCCTTGTGTTAAACCCGTATTATAATTACTTGACCATTTAAGTCATATTATTTGGCTAGTTAAGTCAACTAATTTTCCCACACCCTTAGCGTTGTACTCATTTTTAATACACGAAACCCCTAGTACACCCCTCCGAGCCTATCTTTTCGTTTCTAACTTTAAGCATTTTACTTAAAGGAAGAATTTGTTACACCCCACTTAAATGTACACCCAAATCGCCTAAGCCTTCCGTGTATGCGCTCATTTTTAGTGCATTATTGTTATTTGTTAAACCCTAAGTTAATTATCTAATTGATTACATGGTTGCTAAGTTGAGTCATATCCTTGTACATATTGTTTTGGGACGATTGGGACTCATGGGTAAAGTACTTATTTTATGGAGTAATGGGGAAGAACATCATTTATTACCCCTATATGTGCGTTAATCTTAAAAGTACTCCAAGTGTTTTGATTTTCTTAATTCGAGTCATTAGATTAGTTTATTGTAAAGTATGTAAAAATTCAAGTTTAAGGGGAATGTTCATTCCCTACGATGTATTATTTTGGATGGTAGGGTAAGAGTGTATGCAAAAAAAAAAAAAAATAAAAAAAAAAAAAATAAAAAATCGAAATATCAAGAAAAAGAAAAAAAATAGAAAAAAAGAGAAAAAGAAAAAAAAAAAAAAAAAAACATACGGACTACCATCCCGTTCCACTCTATGTTTATTTTATGTTTTTGTTGTTTTTCATTTATTAGCTTAAGTCGAGTCTAGTCTTGGCTTAGCAACGCCATATTGTACATGCAATTAACCAAGATTGTTAACTCGCCACCAGTAAAAACTTCCTTTATCCAACAAAACCGTGTATTTCATATCCCTACTCCTAACGTTACAACCCTTTTAAAAGACCTCTTTGATAGTTTATCCTAGGTGCTTACGCCATGTGGTGGAGGTTTGATCCTTTTCCAAGCCTATGGTA
Source organism: Artemisia argyi (assembly GCA_030686995.1). Lineage (NCBI taxonomy): Eukaryota > Viridiplantae > Streptophyta > Magnoliopsida > Asterales > Asteraceae > Artemisia > Artemisia argyi. The sequence continues at coordinate 177,108,580 of CM060703.1, forward strand.
ATCTATTTTTCTATGACAGGTAGTGAGAGATATCTTCCGTTTCCATATTGTAATTTATACTTTATTACACCCGAGAGATGTAAGTATCTAAACACTATTTGAGAGGTGCTTGTGTATGACCTCCGTGCTTGTCTATTGGTCTTTAGTGGAACGATTATTTGTTGTAATTACTTTTATATTAGTGTTAAATGACCCCTAACTTGTATTTTGACTAGAATAAAAGCGCATTTGCTTGAGGACAAGCAAATCTCAAGTGTAAGGGTATATGATGAGGCAAAAAATGAACCACTTTTAGGGGGTCATTTAAGCCCGGAATTAAATTTATTTGATCAAATATTGTCCTAAATCGTTCCTTTTGTGATTTTAGGTATTTTGGGAGAGAAATCTGGAAAAGGAAGCAATTCGGACGTTTTTGGAGCATAAAAGTGAAGAAAACGCCAAAGACTTAATTTTCCAAGCTGGGAACAGTAGGTGACGGCGTCAAGAGTAACAATTTGACGGCGTCAAGAGTAAATTGCATGACGGCCCAGTACTGAAATGAAGGCGTCACAAGGAAGAGCGTCAAGTGTAAAATATGTGACGGCCTGGAAAAAGCTAACACATGACGGCGTTAGATGTAGATCAAGGCAGTCCGAGAATTATTTTGGCGGCGAGATGACGGCGTCACCTATTTGGTCTTGACGCCGTCAGTCTCAATTTCCTATATATAGTTTTCTAATTTTCATTCATAAAAAAGAGAGAAGTTTTGGAGAAACCCTAAGGCCGAACCTATTACGAATTTTACAGGTTTTTCAAGGGTTTTCAGCCCTTGAACCCTTACATGTGTAATTAAGATAAGTGTTCTTCTAATTCAATCAATATGTCTATGTGTTGGTCGTCTATATCTTGTGCTTGTCTTAATTCCACCATGCTAGGCTAGATTTATCTTGTGTTTGCTTAGATCTAATGAAACCTAGATGTTGATTATGTGTTGATTACTTGTTTATGGTTGTATTGGATGAATGATTTCGATGTTAGGCTTAAGAAAACTGGAAGATCTCCAAATGGTAACATGCTTGAACGTCTTAGGAAACATGAACCGATGTGCACTAGGTTTTATTGGTTGTATTTAATGCGTGAGTAAATTCTAATGATCCCATGTTAGGAGCTTCTTAGCCGGCTCGACATAGGAGTGAAGTAGGCACTCATAGGATTGGGGAGTTAAGTGCGCCACCCCATGAATGGTATTAAGGAATACAATCCGTCATCCACGCAACTATAACAAGTAATTAACGTGTAAAAGATATCTAGGGAGTAGTGAAATTTAAGTAAACACAATTTCTCCACTTATTGCTCACAGCCTTAGTTTAATATAGTTTATTTTTATTTCTAGTATTTTATTTTGATTTCATCTTTAGTATTGGGTTAGTTGACTAACAACTAATTCCGCCCAAATCCTTAAAACTCGAGATTTTTACTTGCTTTCTAAAAAATATAAAAAATACAAAAATAATCATCCCTCATCTTTAGAACTAGTATTTAGGTTTTCTAATCCTAGCGACACTATTCCTAGCTGAACGATCAATCCACCGGTACTTGTCACTATACTATACTACAACGATCAGGTACACTGCCTGATGGGGGTTGTAAGCTTCTCGAGATCCCTCGAGAGGTAAAGCCTGGTGCAATCCCTACGCATCACAAGTACACACCATCCATATCTAAATGTAAATTCCAATCGGCAGCAAGTTTCAAAATCTAAAGAGTTAATTACATAAATGGTCACTGTGGTTTGACCTTTTTTGCACTTTCAGTCACCGAACTTTTTTTTTGACTGATTCAGTCACTGTGGTTTGCATATGTTACAGATCTAGTCCAAATTCGAATAAAATGACCAAAAAGCCCTTGCCTCTTCTTTTCCGTTAACTGTCCGTTAACTAGCATTGCAACGTTAGTCCTTTTCCGTTAAATATTTTTTTTTCTAAATTATTTTTTTAGAAAATTTTTTTTTTTCGAAAAATTATTTTTTTTCGAAAAATTATTTTTTTCGAAAAATTATTTACACCTTTTCCGTTTTTACACGTTTTCGTTCGTTTTTACACGTTTTCATCCGTTTTTTCACGTTTTCGTCTGTATTTACACGTTTTCGTCCGTTTTACACGTTTTCGTCCATTTTTACACATTTTCGTCCGTATTTACACGTTTTCATCCGTTTTTTCATGTTTTCGTCTGTATTTACACGTTTTCGTCCGTTTTTACACGTTTTCATCCGTTTTTACACGTTTTCATCCGTTTTTTCATGTTTTCGTCTGTATTTACACGTTTTCATCCGTTTTTACACGTTTTCGTCCATTTTTACACGTTTTCATCCGTTTTTTCACGTTTTCGTCTGTATTTACACGTTTTCATCCGTTTTTACACGTTTTCGTCCATTTTTACACGTTTTCGTTCGTATTTACACGTTTTCATCCGTTTTTTTTTCACGTTTTCGTCTGTATTTACACGTTTTCATCCGTTTTTACACGGTTTCGTCCGTTTTTACACGTTTTCGAAAAATTATTTTTTTTCAAAATAATTTTATCGAATTTTTTTTATTCTAAATTATTTTTTTTAGAAAAATATTTTTTTTTCGAAATAAATTTTTCAAAAATTTTCTTTTTTCTGAAATAATTTTTTCGAAAATATTTTTCTAAAAAACGGTGAAAAACGTGTAAAAAAGGACGAAAACGTGTAAATACAGACGAAAACGTGTAAATGCAGACGAAAACGTGAAAAAACGGATGAAAACGTGTAAATACGGACGAAAACGTGTAAAATTGGACGAAAACGTGTAAATACAGACGAAACGTGAAAAAACGGATGAAAATGTGTAAAAACGGACGAAAACGTGTAAAAACGGACGAAAACGTGTAAATACAGACGAAAACCTGTAAATACAGACGAAAACGTGAAAAAACGGATGAAAACGTGTAAATACGGACGAAAACGTGTAAAAATGGACGAAAACGTGTAAAAATGGACGAAAACGTGTAAATACAGACGAAAACGTGAAAAACGGATGAAAACGTGTAAAAACGGACGAAAAAGTGTAAATACGGACGAAAACGTGTAAATACGGATGAAAACGTGTAAAAACGGATGAAAACGTGTAAAAACGGACGAAAACGTGTAAATACAGACGAAAACGTGTAAAAACGGACGAAAACGTGTAAATACAGACGAAAACCTGTAAATACGGACGAAAACGTGAAAAAACGGATGAAAACGTATAAAGACCGGATGAAAACGTTAGAAAACCAAGTTTTCGGTTGTTCTCTAACGGTCGTTAGTCTAAAAGACTAACGGTCGTTAGTCCAAACAAGATGACAAGGGCTGTTTGGTCATTTCATTCGGAAAAAAAAAGTTCAGTGACTAGGCCCGTAATAACAGCAAACCACAGTGACTAGGCCCATCAAAAAAAAAGTTCAGTGACTAATAGTGAAATTTCAAGCAAACCACAGTGACCATCTATGTAATTAACTCAAATCTAAATGTAAATTCCAAATGTAATAAAAACTTAAATACATATATACACATACAAATTAAAAAAAATAATAATAAATAAATAAATAATAATTGTTTTTTACAAAAAATAAACTACTCATAGCTTCTAAAATGACACTTGAAAACTAACATAGCACAAAGCTTATACTACATAATCGAAGTAAATAAAAAAAAAATGCCCCGCAGCAACGCGCGAGCAAATATGCTTGTTGTGTGTAGTAAATAAAATCTGGGGATAACATCCCTGCTGTAACACAGCAGGGAGTTACCTGCTGTAACACACAAACCCACCCCCCGATGTTATTAAATGGTCCTTGAATGTTCATTTTGCAGCAAAAATGGTCCCCCGACGAAGCCTAGACAGCAGCTAATGATCACTGCTGTTACAGCAGTGATCATTTTCCCATAAAATCTAGTTAGATGTATTTTACATAGTTTTTGGGCCCAGATTGGTTACAGTAAATGAAATGTAGTGATATGGTGTAACTACTAACTATAAAGAACACCATGGTTGGATGAAGTCATTTATAGAAGCGGTGCCTGAAAGTCCAAACGTATAGTTTTGAATTTTCATCAAAGAAAAAACCATATGAGGTGAGTTGGGAGGTGAACGTTCGCAATAATCACCAATTATCTAAAGAACAAATCAACTAATCGTGACATTTTATTTAACTTTCACCCATTTTTTATTTTTTATTTTTAAAATAACATATCTTGCAAACGGTAAATCTTCAAGCTACGAAAAATACACTATCGCGGCGAGAATTAAATTATCTTTCTATAGATATGTACTTATATACGCTTTCGACAATTTTTTTTTCAAAATTTTCGCTCAAAAAAATCACATGTAATTTGTAAAAATCATTTGTGATTTGTTATTTTCTTGATTTGTAAAATTCTCTCAGAAAATCACTTGTGATTTGTTATTTTTCTAATTTGTAAAATCACTTATAATTTGTTATTTTACACAAGTCACATGTGATTATTCCAAATCATATGTGATTTTTCTGGGCGTAAATTTAAAAAAAAAAAAGTCAAAAGTATAGAGTGTATATCTATAGAATAATTTAATTATACTCGCGATGTTAAAAAGATGAAAATGAGGGGTTTTTTTTTTTTTTTTTTTTTTTTTTTTTTAATGAAAAAATGAAAGACTGAGATTTCATGAATTGTTTGTTAGAAAAATATTGTTTCGTATAGAACCTTTATCAGGTGGAGGGCCACGTAATTTAATCTAAATAAAATTTTAAAAAATGGTCACATTAAAGTTACGAATAGCCTGCAAGTTTTGTAGGTTTAATACACTTGTCGTGTCTCTCGTAACTTGAAAATTGACAATATATATGCATTCTCTTGACTATACTTTTCTTCTTTAGTTAAACGCCTAGCGCTCATTAAATATTTTGAGTGTCTTCTAGTATGGACCATAATGTATAGAGTCTATGTTGTATCAGTTATAGGGCTTGGTCCATGTACGTGAACCCTACATTGTACGTATATTTATATCTTGACATGATAACGAGGTGGTGGCATCCATTCGTTGCGGCGGGATTTTTTTGCATTTGATATGTGCTTCTTTTGGTGATGGCATCCAACACATTTTCAGGAGTCAGTATGAGCAAAACATAAATATGTCAGATGATTTCTTAAAATGAGAACAGCGGGTAAGTTTAAGGATAGCCAGATAAACCACATTTCCAAATTAATACGATGTGTCACATGAAAATTAATATCCACCTGGAACCTCAACACTAATCATTTGCATATGGTCACTTCTTGTATTATGGATTACTAAAGAAGCATAAGAATATTCTCGTCCCTGATCGGCATTAATTACCTCTTGTATACATATACTCACTCTACTTTGAAAGAAGGCACAACCATAGATTAACCCTTTAGTTTGTTGTATAATAGTGATACAAGGTGGTGTATGATGATTATCCAAGACGTTAGTGTCTAGTGGATGACTGGATGTGAATGTCTAATCTAAGTGAACTTTTTATCTTAAGAAGCCTTCAATGAATAAAGATAACAAGTGCTCTAATATTGTTGTGATAGATCTTCATATCTGTGGGGTTGGAAGCCCTATTTCCAAGGGGTGATGGGAGGTCATGAGTTCGGGTATCCTGATGTCGAATTCCAAAAACCAGCGAGAGGTAAGCTACCCAACCTACTAGAGATCCTTTACATAAAAATAAAGGTAAGACGTACTATGACACTTTCTGTTTTGTCGAGCATTGCTTTGATCTCTGGTTTGATGGTTGTATATGCTAAAAATCTAGTACATTCCGTTTTGTTTCACTATGGTACCACAAATTTGCAAGCTAATCCCTCTTTTGCATTAAGAATTGCCCGAAAAGGTGTTGGTGCTCATGATTTTGATAGCCATACTAGTGATTTGGAGGATATCATCTACATCCGTTCTGCTCCTCGTGGAGTAGATCCCGCATCCAACCAAGTCTTTAGAATTGAATGGACTTTTCCCGTATTTCGACCGGAAAATCTAACAGAAACATTACTAGCTCCTTCCCACAGTCGCATTAAGGATATTTTTTTAAACAACGTAGAAAATTTGTGCCCCGACCCTTGATCAGAAAAAAGCACTTCCTACTCGTAGTATGCTCTTGAACACGTCGTCAGAAGCGAACTTCCGGGCCGAGAAGGAGCAAAAAAAGGTGAGCGCCCTTCCAGCCGTTATGCCATTTAGAAAGAAGAGCAAGAAGAAGAAAAAGAAAAAGCAGTATTTTGCAGATTCTTGACATCACTGGACCATGAAAGCATGGGATTCAATCAAACCTTTTCGGGCAATTCCTAATGCAGAAGAGGGATGGGTGGATGCTAATGGAAAGATTTCTAAGCCTACTTGGATGGATGATCAAGTAGAAACATGCTTGCAACAAATGAAAGTTAGAAGCATTATGATCAAGATTTAGCAAGTTTTTAAAGATTTGAGAATGTGTGTTATAACATTGCGAAGACTTAGTTATGATGATAACTAAGTGTGTGAAAATATGCAAGAAAAAATGTATCAAAAAAGTTAGCCAAAAATGTGAGAAATAGGCTATTTATAACTAACAAATCTGGCCAAAATTGGTTGTCTAGCGGATCCAAGGATCCGTGTCCATGTAAAATACGGATCTGCGGAGCGTCATAAGACAACTTTTCGTCTAGTGTATTAACAAGTATTTTACCACAAATCTTTCCAAAAGATTTAGCTTCTAGAAGCTTAATTAAAATAATAATAAATAAATAAACAAAACTAATTAGGTTTGGTATAAAGTGACTAGATTATTTTCTTAAAATAGCCTAATCATTTTGTCTCGTAGATTATTTTCTGCTCTCAATCTCCACCGCTCCCACCCAACATCCAAAAAATGTACATGAGTGACACGACACACAGATTCATTGAGTTTAATATTAGTTGAATTAACAAACTAAAAAAAAAAGATGGAAGTTCTGCTTCAAGACTATCGATTGCATATGGCAGAAATTCATAGAAAGATGAAAGAACTCTATATTGCTGAAGATGAATGTGAGAATGTTTTGCATAATTTAAGATAAACTAAAATATAATAAAATTAATAAATAAAATTGGGGAGTACAAGGAAAATATAGAATATTTTAGGAAAAAAATAGTATTTTGTATGTGGCATTTTCTTTTGTACGACCCCTGTTATTCTAGTTATAATGGATTAACGTTTGTTGTATTTTCTTTTGTATTACACCTATTTTATCAATCCACATTTTGATCTATAAGTTACAATAATTGTCTATTGTTGATAAACTCAACTAACGTAAAGGTCAGCACACCAAAGTCATTCTTTTATAATTGTAAAAAGGCATGACAATTCATATAAGAACCAATAATATATCATAATACATTCGCAGATCATCGTAGACACCTGCCTCGGTTTATACGAGAAGCGAACTTGCATGCAGTTTGTGGGGTCGTTGGTACTACATGGCTATAAATGCAAATGTAGGGAAATGGGACGGGTACATTTGACAAGCTTTATTTTACATATATTTGTAATCATTAATTTTCATACGAAATATCCCGTCAACAAAAATCTTTCTAGAAATAGATGGATGATCATTTCCTCAGATATGAAACACATTAAAAGGTTGTACGAGCAAGTTGAAAATCTACAATGTTTGATTGAATGCAAAAACTTTCGCATAAAGAAAATGCATCCAGAGTCGTTGTCAAACACAAGATACCGTTAACGACAAAATTCAAGATCTACACAATGATTGAACGTGGAACAAATGGGGAGAAAGACCCCATGAGTACCTTCAATCCGGTTTATTTTATTTTCCTTCCCCAATATGATGCAAAGATACACTAAATCAGGTTGGGGTATTGAATTTAATTAATGAAAAATAACAAATAATGTCACAGAAGCATGTGACGAAATGTTAAAAAAAAATTTGGAACTTTGTCTTGTAATTGTATTTAAACAAGTTCTATGTTATAATTCTATTTGCATTATTGTTGATAATCATTGGAAACATCAACTACATTGAAATCATTTAAAAATTAGTGTCACAACAAATAATATCGTGAAAAAGTGAAATGTTAGTGTATACCATATGCCATACCCATATCATATTTGGCTCTACTCAGATATATATAAACATAGTCCAACAACTTTCTTTGGCACTAGCTGAAAAAGCAAAAGAAAATAGAAAACTTTGTCTTCCCCATATTCACAATACATCCTATTTCACAAAACGCATTGGATGACAACGACCCAGTTCCGCTACTTGAACTCACGATAATGTTATTTTGTTACTTTTAGCGACTTTAAACAATCTCAGAAGAAACGAAGTGGCTTATGGAGGAAGTCCAACATCTAAATAATGAGATAGAGGAGAAGGAACAAACTAGTTGTAATGTAGATTTAGTGTACTTTTTGTATTTTTTATATACGGTACAACTTTGTTGTTATTTTTCTTTGCTTCAATCAAATAAAAAGTATTGAATAATCTTTTTACTTCTGTCATTTCTATGCTCTAGTAATTCGATCCACATCTGTTGTAAGGGTATTAGCCACACATACATTGTTGTTGGTAGATATTAGCTGATTTCAATAAGACAGATTTATTTTAACTCATTAGCAACTCATTCATATGTAACAAGCAAACAAATTTAGCCAAGTAATCAACACCGACTGGTCTATCATATGATTACGTCCAGGGGCGGATGTACATGCAAGCCAGTGGTAGCGGTCGCTACCCCTGAACTTTTACCCGGTAGTAGAATTTTTGGCCATTTTTTGCCATTTTTTGGCGATTTCGCGACCCCTGAAACAAATTTTCGCTACCCCTAAACAAATTTTCGTATTTCGCTACCCCTAAACTTGGCTCCTAGTTCCGCCCCTGATTACGTCATGTATGTTGTATTCATATTGGGTTCGTAATACGATCGCATTACATCGCACTCTTGGTTTGTGCTACAAAATGATATTCAAGATGAAAAGGGTTAGATTGGTAATCTATGAGTAGCTACGGAAGCTACAAACGTAGCTGCAGCTAGGTGTCAGACATTAAACAGAAAAAATATATGTGTTTAATATATCAAAGTAAACAATGATAATGGTAATACCTTTATATAAAAAAAACTAATACTTGTTTTAGCAATATATACCATAAAGTTAAGTCACGATAGAAATAAGTGTAATCTCGAATGTCCTTTATGCAAATCTCCCTATTTATATGTCTCAACTTTCAAACTCGTAATATTTACGACATGTTAATCATTTTAACCGAATTATTGAAGTGCAGAAACAAATCCAATTTAAGAGCATCTTTGTGAAACTCCCACAAGACCTAGAGATGGGCAGTGCGAGTTTTAGGTCCAGCTTATCTATACTACATATAATAGGTGTATCTCATTTTTTGAAAATTCAAAATTTTGAAAACTTAAAACTAATTAAGGAAACTTGTCATTATTTATGAAATTTTTTTTACAGAGTTTCCATGTTTATATAAACCATTTAATTAAAACATTTTATTTTTAATTAAATAAAAGCTAAATACTTTGATTCATTTTGGTCGTCCATTTTAATGTACACAATGTACAATTCTCGTTACTTATCTGTACGTTAACATTTTAAGTAAATTAGAGAGTGGGATGAAGATTGTGATTATGATCTATACAGTGATGATGTGTTTGATGATCTAACGGAAGATCAATTGAAAGTCAACTTTTATATTTTTGGTTACCTTTTGATTTTTGTATATTGTATAAATAAATGTTATACGAAACGCCTAACCAAAATACCACAATTATAATTATGTGTCGTTATAAAATCTTGTTGTTATGCACGTGTACTTGTATAGTTAGTCTAATGGTATAAGGTTTAATATCTCTTTATCTAATAAGGGTTTTGCTAACTTGTGTCAACTGGGCAGTTGTTTAACTATGTATATAATGAATGTCGGAGTTAATTAATTAATATCAAAATGATAATTATTTACAATAATTTCAGATATTAATAAATGTTCATTAAATGTATTTTTGATTTAAAAGAAAATTTTATCTTCACTAATTGCGCTCAATAGCGTGTGAGACAAAATTAGCAAAAACCATCTAATAAATGCCATTGAAGGAATGCCATCAAACCATTGCAGCCTTTTATATTCTCAACTAATGATATTTCTAGGTAACGACGTAGAAAGTATCCTCTACTAGATATAAGGAGGAAGTACAGGAGGCAATTCAATTTTCATGGAAACAAGGAGATTACACAAACATAGAGCTAATGTTGTTTTTAGTAATAAAAGTGCAAGTTAAATGATACTTCTGGATTAAATGACCACCAGAGGCTCCAAAGATGAGAATATATCTCCAAAAGAACGAGTGAAAGCAACCCAGTTGAATAATAAAGTATTTGGAAATTAATTTTGTAAAGGCCTAACATGAACCTTTTTCAAAGCCAAGATCCAAGTCCAACATTCCATGTAAGTTAATGAGGACGGCAAAGTTTATTTGACCCAAAATGCGGACCAGAGTAAATGTTCTCTTCTCTTTTTAGAAAAGTTCGAATTGGATCATAGGTTGAATTTTATTCCAATGTTCTAAAATAGGTCTTTGTCAAGTTGGTACAGTTTTTCTTCTTCCTAATTGGTGTTTCTCAGTAACATTTCTACTTTTTTAGAAGTAAGAATAAACTTTGCCTTACATTTAATTTCTTAGGTATTTTTTTGATAGTTTAATAACAATTTAATAAAACATTGGTAAAAAATGTAAGAAACATAAAAAAGAAAAATAAATTACAAAAAATAAAACGTTACACAATAATAATATTCTGTCTTGAATGGGAGTGTTGTAACGAATATCACACCACCAATGTCAATGGCTCGTATGCCTCCCCTCCATAAACTCCTCTTTATATATCAACACCAAAGAAAACCATTTCAAACTCCATAAATGGCGAAAACAAAACTTGGAACGTCATGCAAATACAATTGCTATTCACTATGAACATCCTCTTCGAAGAAGGAGATTTACTGGCTGTTACTTTGTGATCAGTCTATTTTTAAATCTATATATAGTGATCGTGTATAAATTCAGTAAAAGAGATAAATGGAATCAGAAATGCCAGGTTCGATGGGGACAAGCGCAAGTTTAGTACTAAGATTGGGACAGACTATTTTTTCTATTGCTTCTCTCCTTTTCATGTGCCTGGGTGTCCAATTCTACGCGTATACTTCTTTCTGGTATATGTTTACTGTTCTTCGATTTTGTTTTTTAAATGTCGTTGTAATAGTTTCTAGGGGTTTCGATTTAACCTTATAATTAAAATCGTGTATGTAAAATGTCAAAACGCCATTTCCAACTTGCTCCTTGTCAGCTTGCTATCCACTATATTAAAAAGCTTATAAGTCTTTCACATAAGCCTTATGCAAACACTTAACGAGCTTTTCGGCCTCTTATAAATACAATAAGTTTATAGCACGTTAGATAAGTTTAGTTAAACAACCCCTATTTGATGATAGATTGTTCCAGCAATCAAGCGAAATCAGCTCTCCCAAAACATAAGAGGCTGATAAGAAGTTTAGATGATCACCCAAACATCCCCTTAGTTATTGCATATCAGAAAACCTGATCAACTCTAGTAATTATGTGAATTTCAACTATAAACACACACCATAAAATGCCCATTTTATTTTAATTTCAAAAAAGTAGCAACAGATTGTTATACGAATCTGAAGGACTATCACACATTTAACACTAATGTTCTTGAGTAGTAGTAGAAGATTTTTAATAAGAGCATCTCCTATGGTAAACCTTTTAAAAAGTGTTGGTCATTAGCGATCACCAACAACCTGATATCTAGTTTGCGGAAAAGATCAATTCAAGAACTTGACAATCTTTAAGAACTTATGCGACAGAATGTAAACACACGTGATATAACCCTAATCGAATGATTAGTATTGAAAGAATGATTATTACAATAACCCCTCCCCCTCACCTCTTTATTATAAAGATGAGGGGGGAAGAAAACCAACTCTAGAAGGAGTTGAACTTGGTTGCTACAAAGGAGAAAACCAAACTCTCGAAGGCTTATTGACTTAGCTTCCAAAAGACCAAGTAATATCCTCCATTGTCAAGGATTCCCTCCCATACAACAATGTCTCCACAAAGTTTTTGTAAGACGATGGCAACGACGTAAGTAACATAAGTGCCTGATCTTCATCCTCAATCTCGATATCAATATTCGCCAAATCAAGTATCAACTTATTAAACTCATCATCAATATCCTTGAAGTCAAACAAGAAGTCCTTCCTAGGTGTCATATGATAAGACCCACCTGAATCCATTACCAATTCAGTCATCTCATCATTCCCGACTACCACCAAGGCTTCTCCAAAGTAGGCGTTACCCTCGTCATCAGAAGAATCAGAATCCTGGTCATGCTTACCCTTCTTGACGAACTCACTTGACTTCTTCTTTGGACAGTCTGTCTTCAGATGACCCTTTGAATGACATATGAAGCACTTGAGTTTAAAAGTTTCACCCCTTGAATTAAACCGTGAACACCAGAATGAGCTTTCCTTGAATGATCTAACCCTCCCCTTACGTATAACCCGTCACCTGTTTCTTCCTTTGTGCCTTCAGTTCTTTTCTTCAACTCCCTTGAACTCAGAGTCGCCAGAACATCTTCCACATCATCACTGGACCCAACCTGTCTCTGATACCACTTGTGAGATACTTACGGCCCAGCATCTCACCAAGTCCAAACATATAAGCCCAACTGAGGTTCCATTCTAAAACCAATTGGTGATAGAAGGAGTAGCCCACCAAGCTTATATGTTAACTTTGAGATTATAGTTCTACCGATGTGGGATTGGGTTTGTACACCCAACAATCCTCCCCTCAAACCCAAACCACCATGGGCCTCCCCTTCAATTATAGCCACGATCCCACCTTTTTCATACCGCCGACCTTTACCATCGGAACACACCGCCTTTTACCGGCTTCCTTTCGGTACAAGCTTTACCGGGATCCACTAATACCGTCGAACCAGGGTCTAACCGAGGGAACACCATCCACATTTTACCATGTCATATGCTCTTAAATTTCCATGTCATATGCTCTTAAATTTCCGATTTTATAAGCCTATTATCACTATGATTAAACTTGTTAAAACTTTATAATTTAATGAGGTATTAAATGAATTACATGTATTTAGTTGCAATGAAAAGGTCTATAAACTTAGACCTATTTCATTCCATGTCATCATAAACATCACCTCACTATAGTGACTCAATTTATAAACCTCTTCTAACTTTATAAACCATTTCATGAACCTCTTATAGTGGATGCCCTAAGGTCATCTTAATCAATTGAACTTAATGTTTAGTAATCAATGATAAAGAAAAGAATTGAGTGTACATTTCATGATATAGAAAGCATGTGTGATACTATCATCGCCTCATATATATGTTGATCAAATGAGACTAATTATGGTGTTTGATGCAATGAGTTCGCTAGTTCTGATTGGTCTAGTAGAAGTTAGAAAATCTGTTTCATATGTATGTCATTGTTATAAGATACGCTACTGATAATTATATAGGATGGGTAATAGTTGATTACACAAGTAAGCTGTAAGCATACTGTGTTAGTTGGAACTGGAAGGTTCTTGCATACTTGGTCAGCCTTGCATTATTTAACACCTTATGTGAATAAGATCTTGGTCTAAATTATATATTTTTTTCATATTGTTTTTGTCAACTTGGCTTACCTCCACATTTGTAACAATAGTGGTGTTCATGACACTAAAGTATATATTTTTATTTCAGCTTTTTGGTGACAATCAAAGGCTTGATGATTCCATGGACTTTGACACTAGCATTGGTTGATGCATTCTCTGTATTTGTCAAACGCCCATATCGCCAAGTGCAACTAGTGTCGGTTATTGTTATAGGAGACTGGGTACGTTTAGTATATTAATTAATCAAACTATATCACCTTAAATTCCTTGATATTCACTAATCGAAAACTATGGCAGATTCTTTCATTCCTATCATTAGCAGCCGCGTGCTCAACAGCTAGTGTATTAGATTTCATGGTTACAGAAGCGGGTTCCTCCTTTTGTGACGGAGAAATGTGCAGCAGGTATCAGTTATCAGCTGCCATGGCCTGCTTGTCTTGGTGCTTGACTTTGGCCTCGGCTTTATTTAATCTTTGGCTACTCCCTTCTTTATACTCTAATACAAGATAAATTTTGTCAAACATAGAGGCAACACATAGTTGCCTGTATTTATAGAAGTGACTCGATCAGTCAATGAAAAAACATATATTAACCCTTTTCGTTAATGTGTTAATGTTGGAGACAGTCTTAAATATATCATCGATATAGATCCTATTGTCAATGCATATAGGAAGATGAATTATATACCAAAAAATAAAACTTGCGGTATGACCAAAAATTAGGGGTGAGCCGAATAAATCGAAAACCGAAACCGAATCGAACCGAACTAATAACCGAACTGAGTTTGCCAAAACCGAACTTTTAATTTGGTTTGGATATGGTTTTGGTAATCATATATATTTGTATATTTTTCTTTTCAAATAATTTTTTTGGATATATATATATATATATATATATATATATATATATATATATATATATATAGTGTGTAATTCGGATCAAACCGAAAACTGAACCGAACTAGAATTTAACCGAACTGAACTGAATCAAAAACCGAATTTGAATTCGGTTTGGTTTGGTTCACGATTTGATCCTAAAAAATCTTTTAACCGAACTAATTAAACCGAATAAGCCGATAATCGAAACACCCTACCAAAAATAGTACGGGACAGGATCACGTCAATATACTTTATGGACTGATCTGTTTGGGTCGAATAATGGACTTAAAACAAGAATGGGTTGAATAGAAAACTGGGTCAATTGGAGTATGGATCACCTTGGGCATCACTAGACCCAAAATCCTCTGCCATTCTTTCTACAGCTAAAATTTTTAGTTAGATAATTTCGTAAGGATGTAAACGAACTAAACGATCAATGGAAATTTTATGAACCGTTCTTTAAGAAATTCATTTATATTCGTTTATTTGTTAAATGAACAAACATGAAAAATATTTTACGTTCGTTTTAAATAAACGAACATGACCAAAAGTTGCGTCCGTTCATTTATATTCGTGAACGTCCGATCATGCGTTCGTTTATGTTCATTTATTTATTTATATTTGTACATAATATCTTTTAATAGTGCAATTTTAAAATTTGTTTTTTTAAACAAAACAACACTTATAAAGCAATATATTATGCATGATCTAATAAAGATAATGTTTGTTTGTCTATGTTTATTTATGTTCGATCGTCTATATTCGTTTAACGTTCGTTTAGTGTCTTAATGAATGAACAAAAACAAACATGAACAACTTATTTTCTTAATAAACGAACATGAACAGAAAAATTCGTCCGTTTAAGTATTCATGTCCGTTTATTTGTCCGGTTAAAATTAAATCAACGAATGAACAAGCTTCGTTCATATTCGACCAAGTTGCTTACGGCCTAATCATTTGTATGCATTTCAATAGTTTTTTTAAAACCAATATACACTTATAAAACTTCCTAACAGCTTTGGTTTCTTAAGTCAAATGAAGCCTCTAGCATCTATTTCTACCACAATCTCAATGAAATAAAAATAAAACAATAAATATAGATTGACTCGTTATCAATTTGAAAATGAGAGGTAATGTTGAGATTTATGTGAAAAATAAAAAATAAAAAAAAATAAAAAAATAAATAAAAAAAGACTTTTATTTTGCTAAACAATATTCTTTCTTTCACATGCAAACTAACATGACCTCTCATGTTTAAATAAAACATGAGAGGATCTCAATAAAAATTATCTGGCATAATAATATTAATTTTGCTAGATGTTTTTCAAAGAGGTATCACAATTCATGGCTATCAACACCCTAGACTCTAGAGGTTCCGTTCACGGGTCTCTCCTAGTGGTTTGGGTCCCGGGCCTGCCCGTTTAGATGGTTTAATTCGGGGTGTCGGATTTCAAGTGTTGTGCCGTTCTAAAAAAAAAAAAAAAAAAAAAAAAAAGGATGGCTATCAACACCCTAGACTCTAGAGTCAAAACAAGTATATTTATTAAACGGGTCAATTTGGAACGAACCAGAACAGGGTATGACTTAGTCAATACCTTCATCATACCATTTTTTTGGATCCGCCATGGCTAGTCCCAACCTATAATCAACATTGATGCATATTCTAACCTTCACCACATTGCAAGACTACTATGAGCACCAAAAAATACTATATTTCGACAATAACAAATATAGTTCTAAAATATTGTACATTATACAGCGACATAATCGGTGATCCACAAAAAGCAAACTTCTTGGAATTGTCTTCATCTCATTTTGATATCATATCACAAAAGGCATCGGCTATGTTTGGCGCAGAGTTTTTTTGAACATTTTTGGGTTGATGAGCGGTGAGCAATGAACTTTTTGATTTTTAGTGTTTGTTTGTCAAAAGATCGGTAAGTTTTGCTATTTTTTAGAAATGCTCATTTTTTCAATACTTCTTTAAGAAGCTGTGAGCGATGAGAAATGAGATGTGGCTACAGCTCACAGCTCACTGCTACTCCTCGCAGCTATTTTTTCCAAAAAGAGCCTTCGTAAAACTATATATCTCCATGTCATTAGTCACTTGATGAGACATAAGGAATTTCATTTAATATTAGGCATGAAAGTTAGGATATTTGCATCTGAATAGAGATGGGGACCATTTTCGTTAGGTTAGACACAACGATGATAACACTCCTCACCGTCATATAGCGTAACATCACATTCAGCAAATCACCAGTCCCTTTATCTTTCAGCCACAACGGTCGTCACTCCCATCACCTCTAAACCCATTTCTTTTTTTAACAAACTTAATTAAAAACTAAACTAAACTTTTATTCATAATTAAAAACACTACATTAAAAATTAAAAACAACATACATATATAAAACTTAAATTAAACTTTATAAGAAAGGTGTTTGATCAAATCGGCACGAGTTTTGATGCGCTTGTGACGATTTAATTGGTCCCATAACTTGTAGCATTTGTTTATGAGATTGTAGGAGGTCGTTCGGTTGATGTTTTCTATGGATATTAATCGGGAGATATCGCCTTCCCTTTGTATTTTCGAATCATATTATATAATATGATGCATATAAACATCATGTTCCTTATTCATCCCAAACACATCGGCGTGTGTGATTGGTTAATATAGACTATTTTTTGTTGAGAACACCAAACGCTCGTTCCACATCTTTCCTTCTCACTTCACGCATTCACTTATACAGTATTCGCTTGTGGTCATCGTCGATTAGTTCTGAAATCGACTTTACAAGTGTCACCATTTCGGATAACCCTTTATATGCATTTGGATAACCAAACCACTCCCAATCTATACAACAAGGCTTCCTAACATTCCTGGGAACCCGTGCTTTTCTTCATGAAACAAGTATAGCCTTTCAACATCAGTGTAAGTAGGTTTTCGCAAATACTATGCTCCAAAATTTTCGTAACATACTTACAAAAGTAATCAAGAGATTAACAAGAAGTTATTGCATCCATTTGCAAATATTCATTAAAGGCGTCAGGAATAGTACCGTATGCCAATTGACAAATTACGGAGATGCACTTCATCAAAGCCGAAATGCCTTCTCTTCCGGTACAATCAGTATTTTCATGAAATTATGCACAATGATTAGTTACTTCTTCAACAATACTTGTAAATAGCTCTCGACTTATTCATAACCTCTTCCAGAAAAGATATGCATCGTACATCCGATGCATACGGCAACGACTAAGCGACCATGAGCACCGTAATGATCTCTAATTAAGACGTTTCTCGTCGGTCGCTGCCTCAAACATTGCCGTCTATTATTAATAAACGACAATGCTCTATTAAAAAAATTCATGCCCCTACTCGTAACTTTTTCTTCTTTAGATGAATGTGTGAAGAAGAACGTTTCGGAATTCATTTGGATGATAAGGAATGATAAATGTTTTGTTTGAGTTGTTTATATTGAGAAAGATTATGTTAGAAGTTGTGTATAAAAATGATAAAGTATGGGTATTTATAAGTAAATAAAATGATAAAGTTTTTTTTTATTATTTTTTTTTTTTAAAAAAAGAAAAGAAAATTGACCGTTAACCAAAAGAAGAACCCACAAAATACGCGGTAGCCAAGAGGCAACCTGCTTCACCACTTGATGAGTGCTCAAACACTCATCATTTTTGGTCAAATCTGAGCTGCAAAACATTCAAAAATAATCAAAAAGGCATCAAAATACAGAAAATATCCCAATAATTGTGTTTTATATGTTTTGGATGCAAAATGAGTATAAACAAATGAAAAATAAGCAAAGTTTGCACAAATTGCAGTTTCAGCCCCTGAACTTTCAACAATTGGCAAAACTAGTCCCTGGAATTCAAAAATGTGGAGTTTTATCATTCAAGGTCCTTGAGATATTCTAAGTTTACAAAATTGGTCCTTGAATGAATCTTTGGGCAAATGGCAGAAAAGGTCCCTAAACTTTTGGAAATTGTCAAAAATGGTCCTTGGGGTTTTTGAAAATGGAAAATGAAATTTATGGTCCTTGGGTTATTGAAGTTTGCAACTTTGGTCCTTATTATATATTTGGAGGAGTTACATTTTCAGTCCTCATCTTTGGCCAAATTACAAAAATGGTCCTTGTAATACATAACCAAACCAGACCCTTTGTGTTTATTCAAACCAAACACAACCCAATCCATAACATACCCAAGCCCACCAAAGCCCAACCCTTTTTATTAGTAAAATTAAGCAGGGTCAAACGGTCAACATGGGTCAAACACCCAGTCAACTCCATCCCTTCCAACCTTTTCCCTAGTTTCCCTCCTCCCTGTCTCCCCCATCCTTACCTTTTCACCAACACAGCCTCCCTTAATTAATAATCTCACCAACCCAAACCAACCCCCCCTCTTCATTTAATTCCCTCACCAACTCCACTCAAACCTGCCTAAACTCCATTTCCCGCCAAAACAATACAAACGGACAAGATCATTTTACACCCATCCAATGGTCCAAGAGTGGTGGGAAAGTTACTGTGGGACCCACTGAGCCCTAAACATCAAGTTATAAATGAAGGAGAAGACAGAGAATGAAGGGAAGCAAGATTTAGTTTTAGAAATGTCGAGTTAGCCTAATTTTAATTCCTAGTTGTTCTTTTCTGTTTCAAAAGCTTGTAATCTGTAATATTAGTGTAACAAAAACTTTGTATCACCTTAATTTTCATTATTCAGTCTTAATTTAGTATTTGTAATTTAAAACTTGAAAATTCCATTTAGCTTGTTAAGTTGTTAAATCAAGTTGTTTTCTGTGTCTTTGAGCTTATTCTAGCTTACTTATAAGCTTTGTAAAGTGTAGCAAGCATTCCATTCAGTTTCACTTAAATACTAAAAATATAAGAAAAAGAGTCTAAATTCAAAAATACAAGGAGCAGTTGTAAGCTCTAATCCTTGTTTTTGACATATTACTGTAGAAATACTAATTAGTTGATCATTTCTGTATTTTCATTTACATTTAGTGTTTATTAGTTGAATTGTTGCTTAATCTCATATACTAGTTTGCTAAATCTCTTATTGATTAGTATTTCATATGTCACTTTTTATATAGCATAGTTTTGATTTGTAGGTTTTTGTCATCATTATTGGTGTTTAGATACTCATTTCAGATCAGTATATCATAATATAACCTTGAAAATCATTTTTATAGTTTGAATCTGTGGAATACTTTGAAAATCACAAGACAGTGAACCATAAGGGAGTGTTTGGCTCAAGGTTGTTCACTGAGCTCCATTGTGTTTGAGTGTGAGTTTTTGGTTCAAACTTGTTATATTAGGTCATATTAGTTTGTTCAAACCATAAAATTTAGTAGTATTTAACAAGAAAGTCAAAATCACCATTGAACCCATCTAATGAGTTAACTGTTGGATTTCTAAGGTCCATAATCTGTCATTTAGCTCAATAGAGGTTAGGATTGCTTAATCTAGGTTTACTTCACCTTATTACATCATAATCAGTCATTAGATCTAGATTAAAGTTCATAATAGTCAACATTTCAAGTTCAAATCAAAAAATCAAATTTGCCTTTGTTCAGAAATACCATTTTTTGCAAGAATTATAGTGAATTTTGTGCTTTGTTTTAGGCTTTGAGCTTTTCAAGGATTAATAACTACCATCTCAGCTTTTAGAATCCACCTCTTGCATATTTTTTTGATTTTTATTCTAGCTTATAGGAGTGTTCAAACATACCTGCAGCCCTGCAGGGGAAGCATCTCCCCTGCACCAAGGAACCAGGATTTTTACCAATTTTCTATAAGCCATTGGTTGTTCTCTAGTGGGCCCCACCCCTTGGTTTTTAGCTTTTTAAAAAGCCAATAAGCCACTCTTGAGGTTTCAGGGCTTATTTCATGATTTAGAGCTTATTAGATAGGGCTGCTAGTTGCATTAAGCTTGTCCCATTTCATGTACTTTGCTGGGTCATCAGCATAAAGAGCTTACTTCAAGACCCTCCCTGTGTTTGTTTGTGGGACCCAGGGGTCAAATTTTAGCTTGTTGGAAATCTAAACAACCATACTTGCTATTTCAGTGCTTAATTTATAATTTTCAGCTTATTTGATAAGCTAGGTTGAGCACACAAGAAAGTTGCAGGCCTGTGTGGTCTGATTGTATTTGGAATTGCTTATTTGCCTATAATTGCTTATTCAGTATGTTTGACTTGTTGATTTAGCTTCCTTCTTGTTACTTGCAATTGTTTGTACATTATTTTCTAGCTTGGGTAATCTGTGTAGCTTATTGTGAGCTTATTCAAGCTCTTATTCTCATTTTCAAGCCAATAAACTAACTGTCAAGGACTTAAGCTTGCACATAGCTTATTTCTGAGTTCAACCAGACTTGCTTCACAAAAGTTGTATTAAATCAGTTAATAAACAGGTTTTAAAAAGAAAATTCCAAAAAAGCCCAACTTAATAGAAGTGATAGCTTCTATTTAAGCCAATTGGCTTATTTCTTCAGCTTATTTATAAGCAATTTTCATTTTTATATTTTTCATAGGCTTCTTATAGTTAAAAAATAATTTTGGTAATTTTTTCAGATATTTCTCTTATCATTTAGTATTTTTCTTAATTTAATTTAGTTTTTAATAATTATTAATTAGTTAACAATTAATAATAATTAATTAAAAAATCAGAAAAATACAAATTTAGTTTTAAAATTAGGTTTTAGTTATTTTAATTTTTCTAAATTTTATTTTCAATTTTCTAGTGTAATTTCATAATTAATTATAATTGAGGGTATTTGAATTAATTAAAAAGTAATTAGAAAAATAGTTTTTAATTAATAATAATTATATAATTAGTGTAAAAATTAATTTTCTTTTTTCAAAAATTTTCTTTAATCATTAGGTTTGTAAAAGTATCATTTTTATATCCATAGCCTTTTTAGTTAATCAGATTTACTTTTTATCACGTACGCTAGTACCCGTTTTCAGTTAAAACGTACGTTTTTAGGTTTTAGCTCCTTTCCTTTTAATCTAAATTCACGTAATCAATCATATAGCTTTCCTAAGCTATTTTATTTCATAATTCTCAAATAATTCTCATCACAACCCTTTCCTGTAAAATTCACCCGATCACAAGCACGTTTGATGAGTGTCTAAATACTCATCATTTTATACTAATCTGAACTGCCAAAACATACAAAAACACTCAAATATGCATCAAAATACTTAAAATATCTTAGAAGTGTGTTTTATATGTTTCAAATGCAAAATATGCAAAAACAGATGAAAAACGTACAAAGTTTGCATAATTGGCAGTTTCAGTCCCTCAAGTTTCATAAATTGGCAAAACTAGTCCCTGGTTATTTTAAAAACTTGAAAAAGTCACCAAAGGTCCTTTTTAATCATAAAGTTACATATTTAGTCCTTTGGTGCAAAGTTTTACAAAATTACAAGTTTAGTCCCTATACTTTGCAAATTGACATAAATGGTCCCTCGGATGTAAAAACTTTGAGAAAAATCAATTTTGGTCCTTGTACTAATAATCTTTTGCAGGAATGGTCCTTGGGTGATAAGTTTGGTGAAATTGCATAATTGGTCCCTGAAGTTTGGTGAATTGATAGAAAAGGTCCCCGGGTATTGAAATATTGGAAAATTACATTTTGGGTCCTTGGGTTATTCAATATTGGCAAATATGGTCCTTATAAATAAATTTGGAAAAAGGCCACAACCGCCCCTCAACTTTGCTTAAATTACAAATTTGGTCCTTGTGATTTCTACTAAAAAACCAAACGGATCCTTTTTATAATAAAACCCAAAACCAAAATAAACCCAACACATACCAAGCCCACCCTTTCTTTTTGTCCAGCCCAACCAACAGCCCAATCCATCCCACTTAAAATATTAAACCGGGTCAACCCCTGGTTTGACCAAACCACTCCCATCTCCTTTCCCTCCCAAAACCACCACCACCACTGCTTCACCAATACCACCCACCACCTGTCCACCACCTCATCACCCACTCTTCCCACTTGTCCCCTCCACCTCACACATGCTCCCAAAACCCCTTAATTGCCTTGAAAACATCTCCACGCAATCCACAATTGTCCCAAGACTTTTGCCGCCAAAAAGATATTTAAACGGGTAGGATGATTGAGACCAATCCAACGATACAGAGGTGGTGGGAAATGTCATTGTGGGTCCCACAAACCCTAAAAGTCTCTACAAAAGGAAGAAGAAGCAGTGGAGATGAATTATTAGATTAGTTTTAGTTAGAGTAGTGTCGAATAGTATAATTTAGCATTTCAGTGTAATCTTAAAGCTTTTAAACATTAAATTAAGGTGTTTCAGTGTATCCTTAAACTTTTTCAGTAATCAATTCCAAGTTTCAGTTTGATATTCAGATTCTTGCAATTTTTTTAGCTTAAAATTCTCAAGTTACTTCATATTGTTTGAATTGGATTATAAGATCTATCTTGGAGTCATATAAAGCTCTGACAAAGCTTTTGAAAGCTTTTAGATATCTCAAAATTCAGTTTAGTGATTAGACTCAAAAATTCAAGAAAATAGAAAATAAATAAACAAATAGTTGTAATGAAGAATCAAGATGGGAGAATGGTGAATTTTGGATTGTTTCTGGTTTAGTACCTTTTGGGAGGTGTTAGGATTGGTTACTTGTCCTTGGTTCATTGTTTCTCAGTCTAATACCATTTGTAAGTTTAATTTTCAATTTTTTACTTACTGTAGACTGCTTAATATTGCTTATTTGTAGTTGCTTCATGTTTATTTGGTGTTAGTTAATCAGTATCTAGCATAATATAGTTTGCTTGTTCATTGGATTCATTTGTGCTTTAAAAAATCAAAATCTCACAGTGTGGTACTCAAACTTGACAAACCTGGGTATTATGCTAGTGGCATGGTTGATTTATGCTTAGTTGTTCTTAAATAATCATAAAATAGTGTTAGGAATCAGTGTTGTGGCTTAAATTCATCATTAGCTTTGAAAACCATAAATTGATAAAGTTAAAGGAGTGTTTGGTTCAGTGAAATTCACTACTGAGCCTTGAGCTGCAGCTGTTGTTTTTGGTTGTATCAAGTCACTATAGGTCTAAATAGGTTTATTAAGTCATAAAATTGGTACATCATTAGTGTAGAAAGTCAAAATCACATCCATAAGCTTATAACTGTCCAACTGTTTGGACTTTTGATTTCATAACCCACCATATCAGATCTTTGATTGTTATTTTAGCTTAAAATCAACTTAATATATCATAATATAGTATAGTTAGTCAATTGTGATCATTAGAATTTGGTAAAATTCAAACTAGAGTACAATTCATAAAAGTCAAATTGTGCACATCTCAGATTTTGCAAAACTTGCAAGATTTTTGTGGAATTTTGTGTTAAGAGTTAAGACCTGAAACTTTCATAAATCATAGTCTACCACCTCAATTTCAGTGTCCATTAGTTGTTATATTTTTGTGATTTTTAGTGTGGGTCCCACAGACCTCCAAAGTAGGTTGCAGAGGAAGAACCTCCCCTGTGCATCAGACCATCAGTCCATCACCACCACTTTGGTGGTGATTTGTGACCACCTCAGTGGGCCCCACTTGTAAAACCTTGGACCTTTGAACCCCCCTCCTAGTAGGCTTTCATAATTGACCTTTTATTTGACCTAGGATTCAGTGGACCCCACCAAGATTTGACCCTCAACTTTGTCCCTATTCTGAGTAGTATTTGAGTTTTGGATTGGCTTAAACTTGCTTATCAGCTTATCTACTGAGCTTATCTAGCATATTTTGGCATAAACTAGTTCCAATAACTTACTTAGACTAGATTTTACCATAATGGGTCCCACACAAGTCAGTTTGAGCTTATTTGATACTTTGGTCAAACAAAGTCAACTGTGGAGGTAATAAGCCCCCACAGTGCTTATTATTAGCTTATAAAAAAGTTGTTTTTATTAAAGTTGTCTATTTTTAGGTATAATTTAATTTTGCAAAAGAAAAATTCAGAAAAACAAATATAAAAATAAGTGATAGTTTCTATTTAATATAATTTAATTTTAATTTTCATTTTTAGATTTTTATTAAGTAACCTACCTTTTTATATTTTTATTAATTACCTTTTATGTTAAAGTAATTTTAATAATTTTCTCAGATTTTTATTTTGTAATTTGGTATTTATTAGAATTAAAATTAGTTTTATTAATAATTAATCAATAATTAAGTTATAAATAGCATAATTAGTTTTTATAAAGTAAAACCTAGATTTTATACTTTTACTAGCTTTTATAAGTCATAATATAATTTTAATAATTTTTATAGAATTTTCACTGTTCATTTACTAGTTTTCATAATTTAAATAGTTTAATTGATAATTAATTAATAAATAGAGTAATAATTAGTAAACTAGTTTAAAAATATATAAAATAAAGTTTTTATAATTTTTTAGGATTCCTGTGATGGTTAATTAGATTTATAAAAATCTTCTTAATTATCTAAGTCTTTTTAGTATTTTTTATAATTTAAATCATATAAATAGTTAAATAATAATTAAATAGTTAATAATTAATAATAATTAGATAACTAGTCTTAAAAATATAATTTTATTTTTAAAATAAGTTTTATAATATTTTAGACTTTTACAAATTGTAATTTTAATTTTCTAGACTTATTTTACATTTACTTATTTATTAGTTAATTATTAGATAATTAATAATAAGTTATTAAAATTAATAAAATAATTAGTAATTATAAAATAAATATTTTAAGTTTATTTAATTTGCATTTAAGCCCCTAAGGTATGCAAATTACTACTTTAGTTAAAACCGTTTTTGTTTCGTAAGTTTACGTAGAATTAAATTAAACGTACGCATTTTTAGTTATTAAACGTTTTTAGATATCTAGGTTTCACGTAATCGTTCTAATAGTTTACCTAAGTTATTTTTAGTTATAAAACCCTAGTGTAATCACTCACTCACACTTTATTCATATCCCTGTTCATATTCACTCGATCACAGATTCGTTTTTAATACCATCACAACCTCGTTGGGACATTACAACCCGGGGAAACACTGTATTCCACGGAAGCATTTGCCTTAGACGTTTGACTTGGTTGACCATCACTTGGTAAACTTAGTTGACTGTTTCGGGCGAATCAAAATTTGGCGCCGCTGCCGGGGAGGTTGTGCGCTTATTCTAAACGATTTTGCGTATTAGTGAACCTGAATACACGCTCATTGTATATTTATCCGTCCTTGTTCATATTATTATCATATAAAAACAAAACTGTTCCTGAAAACTTTTTAAAATCAGTTTTCAACGAACACAAAAAACCAAAAATATTTTCCTTATTATTATTATTACAAAAATTTTCGAAAATACCAAAAATATTCACCTTTACACTCCTACCTATTTGATTCTTCATTTCTCACCCCCTAAACCCTTTGATTCTTTCTATGTCTTATTCTCACCTTCTTGTCTGTCAATGCTGTGGTAGTCCTTATAATGGTGGTAATTGCCCCAGTTATGGCATGGTAGAGTCAGGAAACGGGTCTGTCTATAACCAGAATCCCTATTCCTACTATGACACGACTGATTCATTCTATCAGCTTCCACACCATGAGACCCAACAGTTTTACTGTTGTGAGTATTGTGGAGGACCTCACTACGGCTCTGATTGTCAAACTAGGAATCAGTTTGTCTATGAACAGGTTCCTTGTAACAATCATGAATTTGGTTTTAACCAGCCTTCACAGTACACAAACCCTCAACCACTTCCTCAGGACGAGTTAGCTAAAGCTGAATTGATTACTAAAATGATGATTAATCAAACTCAATTCAACCAAACCATTCAAGATGGAATAAACAGTCTTAAGGATCAGATTCTTAGGAAACAAAAACCTCTTGTTAACTCATTACATCTTGAGGATGAAAGTGACGAGGATGAACCAATTGAAGAACAAAACTCAAAGGACCCTTCAGATATCTTAATAATGGGGGACAAGCAATTCAAAGTAACTCCTCTTAGGGAAATAAATGTCCTTGTTCCAATCCCAAAGATATATGAGAAACCTTTTGATTCAACTTCAGTTGAAGCTACTTCAGTAGAAATACAGGGAGAAAAGAATATAACTGAATCACTAGCAGTAGAAATTATGGAACTTGTAGAAACCATAACTGCTAGTCCTTCTCAACTCCCTGAGTCTACTATTATCACACCCGAGGTTCCCACTCACTCTCTGAGCATGGGGGCCGAGCATCTTGACACTATTCCTGCAAAGGAATCGGACGAATTCATAAAGTCTAGTGTTGAGAACCTTGTCTCAATCCCAAGTGAGTCACAGGGAATTCTTGATCACATGTGTGATATCCCTCCCCCTCTTGTCTTTCCTAATGATCATATTGAAATGTTCTCTGATTCTGATGAGGACTATTCTTTATCTTGTGGAGACATAAGTTATGTGGGGGAATTACCTTCTGAGCTTGTCAACTCAGAAGAAGAGAATGATGAAGAAATAACCCAAGACGAAGCTCTTCGTCTTACATTATTAAATGCTAATCTTCTCATTTCTAGAATCGAGGCTTTTAATGAACAGCCTATTTCATCTCCTATCCCCGTCAAGGATAGTGAGATTTTGATCAATGATTCTACTCCGGAATTGCAAACGTTCCATTTTGATCATACGGGAGAGAAGATAAGTGGCAGTACCACTTCTCATTCTTATAATTCTCTTCCCGTTTATGAATCATTTACTATTGAGGAGTTCCCCAGTGAACTCACTCAAATCAATCCCGAATTCGAATCATTCACCTTTGAGGAGTTCTCCGGTGAACTCACTCATATCATATCTCCACCGGAGTATGATAAATTTTATTTTGATCTAGACATACCCATAATATGTCTTGATCAAACGAGCTTAAAATAGGAGATTCATGAAACAATGAATTCTCCTATTGAAGATGAGGAGTTAGTTATGATTTTCATCATGACTTTCTTTCTTTTCTTCATATATCCCATGGCTTCTCCTGTTCTTCACTCTTTTGGGAGTGAGGACATTATCTTTGACCCCGGCATTCTCATTTATAAATTATGAGCCGGGTACTTATCTCATCGGTGTGGAACTTTCACGTGCTTCAAATGTTTATCCAAACATCTTGAATGAAAGTCCGATGTAGATTGTCTCTTCCACAGCATGCTTCCCCATGGACAAATGAATTTGGGGTCGAGTGAAGCTAGCGACTCGGTAAACAAAGACAGTAGCATGTACTTAGGGTTTTCACCCTAAGTGTGGGGGAAATACTAACCCACATGTTGTATGTATGTATATATCCTCTCTAAAAAAAAAAAAAAAAAAAAAAAAAAAAAAAAAAAAAAAAAAAAAATGTGTGTACATAAACTTAAATAAAGGCTATGGAATATTTTCTTTCTTACGTTCTAAGTGTTGGTTTAACACCCGGTACTTTGAATATTGAGGACAATATTCAGTTCTAAGTGTGGGGGGAGATTCGTTATTCTAACGAATTTAAACACATGTTCCATCAAGAACCCCCATTTTAGCCAAAATTTTAAAATTTTTTCTCACTTAGAACGCAATAAATGGTTATCAGTCCGCCATGTCTAACCCACATAAGGATTGGCTAATCCAGGAGCAAACGGTTCTTGGTAAAGATAACTCAAACCCGTTTATGGCTTGCAATTTGCCCAAAATTGTATGGTACCTCAACTCGCCATATCCTAAAAAGCGAATGAGTTGGTTAGCCCGCAAGATTATGGCTTGTGGTAAAGGCAGTGGAAAAACCATAATTGGTAATCAGCTCACCAAGATGTTGACTATTCCATCAAGAGTTGGCTAGTCCAGAAGCAAACGGCTTTTGGTAAAGACAAATCAAATTCGTTGACAGCTGGTGGTTTGCTCAAAATCACACGGTTATCAGGTGTACCACAGTTCTTACATCTGGCTACTCCAGAAGTGATGGCTTTTGGTAAAGAGTTTTTTTTTTTTTTTTTTTCAAATCCATTAAGTTTTTTTTCAAAAGATTGCTAGGGACTAGCAATAGTTTAGTGTGGGGGATTGATGAGTGTCTAAATACTCATCATTTTATACCAATTTGAACTGCCAAACATACAAAAACACTCAAATATGCATCAAAATACTTAAAATATCTTAGAAGTGTGTTTTATATGTTTCAAATGCAAAATATGCAAAAACAGATGAAAAACGTACAAAGTTTGCATAATTGGCAGTTTCAGTCCCTCAAGTTTCATAAATTGGCAAAACTAGTCCCTGGTTATTTTAAAAACTTGAAAAAGTCACCAAAGGTCCTTTTTAATCATAAAGTTACATATTTAGTCCTTTGGTGCAAAGTTTCACAAAATTACAAGTTTAGTCCCTATACTTTGCAAATTGACATAAATGGTCCCTCGGATGTAAAAACTTTGAGAAAAATCAATTTTGGTCCTTGTACTAATAATCTTTTGCAGGAATGGTCCTTGGGTGATAAGTTTGGTGAAATTGCATAATTGGTCCCTGAAGTTTGGTGAATTGATAGAAAAGGTCCCCGGGTATTGAAATATTGGAAAATTACATTTTGGGTCCTTGGGTTATTCAATATTGGCAAATATGGTCCTTATAAATAAATTTGGAAAAAGGCCACAACCGCCCCTCAACTTTGCTTAAATTACAAATTTGGTCCTTGTGATTTCTACTAAAAAACCAAACGGATCCTTTTTATAATAAAACCCAAAACCAAAATAAACCCAACACATACCAAACCCACCCTTTATTTTTGTCCAGCCCAACCAACAGCCCAATCCATCCCACTTAAAATATTAAACCGGGTCAACCCCTGGTTTGACCAAACCACTCCCATCTCCTTTCCCTCCCAAAACCACCACCACCACTACTTCACCAATACCACCCACCACCTGTCCACCACCTCATCACCCACTCTTCCCACTTGTCCCCTCCACCTCACACATGCTCCCAAAACCCCTTAATTGCCTTGAAAACATCTCCACGCAATCCACAGTTGTCCCAAGACTTTTGCCGCCAAAAAGATATTTAAACGGGTAGGATGATTGAGACCAATCCAACGATCCAGAGGTGGTGGGAAATGTCATTGTGGGTCCCACAAACCCTAAAAGTCTCTATAAAAGGAAGAAGAAGCAGTGGAGATGAATTATTAGATTAGTTTTAGTTAGAGTAGTGTCAAATAGTTTAATTTAGCATTTCAGTGTAATCTTAAAGCTTTTAAACATTAAATTAAGGTGTTTCAGTGTATCCTTAAACTTTTTCAGTAATCAATTCCAAGTTTCAGTTTGATATTCAGATTCTTGCAATTTTTTTAGCTTAAAATTCTCAAGTTACTTCATATTTTTTGAATTGGATTATAAGATCTATCTTGGACTCATATAAAGCTCTGACAAAGCTTTTGAAAGCTTTTAGATATCTCAAAATTTAGTTTAGTGATTAGACTCAAAAATTCAAGAAAATAGAAAATAAATAAAAAAAATAGTTGTAATGAAGAATCAAGATGGGAGAATGGTGAATTTTGGATTGTTTCTGGTTTAGTACCTTTTGGGAGGTGTTAGGATTGGTTACTTGTCCTTGGTTCATTGTTTCTCAGTCTAATACCATTTGTAAGTTTAATTTTCAATTTTTTACTCTTTACTGTAGACTGCTTAATATTGCTAATTTGTAGTTGCTTCATGTTTATTTGGTGTTAGTTAATCAGTATCTAGCATAATATAGTTTGCTTGTTCATTGGATTCATTTGTGCTTTAAAAAATCAAAATCTCACAGTGTGGTACTCAAACTTGACAAACCTGGGTATTATGCTTGTGGCATGGTTGATTTATGCTTAGTTGTTCTTAAATAATCATAAAATAGTGTTAGGAATCAGTGTTGTGGCTTAAATTCATCATTAGCTTTGAAAACCATAAATTGATAAAGTTAAAGGAGTGTTTGGTTCAGTGAAATTCACTACTGAGCCTTGAGTTGCAGCTGTTGTTTTTGGTTGTATCAAGTCACTATAGGTCTAAATAGGTTTATTAAGTCATAAAATTGGTACATCATTAGTGTAGAAAGTCAAAATCACATCCATAAGCTTATAACTGTCCAACTGTTTGGACTTTTGATTTCATAACCCACCATATCAGATCTTTGATTGTTATTTTAGCTTAAAATCAACTTAATATATCATAATATAGTATAGTTAGTCAATTGTGATCATTAGAATTTGGTAAAAGTCAAACTAGAGTACAATTCATAAAAGTCAAATTGTGCACATCTCAGATTTTGCAAAACTTGCAAGATTTTTGTGGAATTTTGTGTTAAGAGTTAAGACCTGAAACTTTCACAAATCATAGTCTACCACCTCAATTTCAGTGTCCATTAGTTGTTATATTTTTGTGATTTTTAGTGTGGGTCCCACAGACCTCCAAAGTAGGTTGCAGGGGAAGAACCTCCCCTGTGCATCAGACCATCAGTCCATCACCACCACTTTGGTGGTGATTTGTGACCACCTCAGTGGGCCCCACTTGTCAAACCTTGGACCTTTGAACCCCCTCCTAGTAGGCTTTCAGAATTGACCTTTTATTTGACCTAGGATTCAGTGGACCCCACCTAGATTTGACCCTCAACTTTGTCCCTATTCTTAGTAGTATTTGAGTTTTGGATTGGCTTAAACTTGCTTATCAGCTTATCTACTGAGCTTATCTAGCATATTTTGGCTTAAACTAGTTCCAATAACTTACTTAGACTAGATTTTACCATAGTGGGTCCCACACAAGTCAGTTTGAGCTTATTTGCTACTTTGGTCAAACAAAGTCAACTGTGGAGGTAATAAGCCCCCACAGTGCTTATTATTAGCTTATAAAAAAGTTGTTTTTATTAAAGTTGTCTATTTTTAGGTATAATTTAGTTTTGCAAAAGAAAAATCCAGAAAAACAAATATAAAAATAAGTGATAATTTCTATTTAATATAATTTAATTTTAATTTTCATTTTTAGATTTTTATTAAGTAACCTACCTTTTTATATTTTTATTAATTACCTTTTCTGTTAAAGTAATTTTAATAATTTTCTCAGATTTTTAGTTTGTAATTTGGTATTTATTAGAATTAAAATTAGTTTTATTAATAATTAATCAATAATTAAGTTATAAATAGCATAATTAGTTTTTATAAAGTAACACCTAGATTTTATATTTTTCCTAGCTTTTATAAGTAATAATATAATTTTTGTAATTTTTATAGAATTTTCACTGTTCATTTACTAGTTTTCATAATTTAAATAGTTTAATTGATAATTAATTAATAAATAGAATAATAATTAGTAAACTAGTTTAAAAATATATAAAATAAAGTTTTTATAATTTTTTAGGATTCCTGTGATGGTTAATTAGATTTATAAAAATCTTCTTAATTATCTAAGTCTTTTTAGTATTTTTTATAATTTAAATCATATAAATAGTTAAATAATAATTAAATAGTTAATAATTAATAATAATTAGATAACTAGTCTTAAAAATATAATTTTATTTTTAAAATAAGTTTTATAATATTTTAGACTTTTACAAATTTTAATTTTAATTTTCTAGACTTATTTTACATTTACTTATTTATTAGTTAATTATTAGATAATTAATAATAAGTTATTAAAATTAATAAAATAATTAGTAATTATAAAATAAATATTTTAAGTTTATTTAATTTGTATTTAAGCCCCTAAGGTATGCAAATTACTACTTTAGTTAAAACCGTTTTTGTTTCGTACGTTTACGTAGAATTAAATTAAACGTACGCATTTTTAGTTATTAAACGTTTTTAGATATCTAGGTTTCACGTAATCGTTCTAATAGTTTACCTAAGTTATTTTTAGTTATAAAACCCTAGTGTAATCACTCACTCACACTTTATTCATATCTCTGTTCATATTCACTCAATCACAGATTCGTTTTTAATACCATCACAACCTTGTTGGGACATTACAACCCGGGGAAACACTGTATTCCACGGAAACATTTGCCTTAGTCATTTGACTTGGTTGACCATCACTTGGTAAACTTAGTTGACTGTTTCGGGCGAATCAACGCTAAAGCACAATTCACACCTCGTCGGGACTTAACGACCTGGTGATACCCTGTATTACCCGAAGCATTGGTCTAGGTAGTTTGACTTTGTTGACCATTCCTTTGTTCAATTTAAGGTGACTATTTAGCACCAATCAAATTTTGGCGCCGCTGCCGGGGAGGTGTGCGCATTTCTGCAACGTCTTAAGAGATTAGTGTTATTTCATCATCATCACTGTAAAAATCCCATCACTTTTATAAATTTTAAATCAAAACACAAAAAAGTCATTAACACTTATCCTAAAGTGTTAAAATACCAAAAAAATTAAAAAAACAAACAAAACAGATCGTAACGTTTTCTATATCGGGTTTCTTTTAAGGTGTACCTTTCTTAAAAAAAATTAAAAAAAAAAATTTTGGCGCCGCTGCCGGAGATACGATTTTGGATAACGGGACGATACCAAAAATAATTCCAAAAGTTTTTTCACATACACACAAAAAAACCCAAAAACATCTGTCTTTTTCTTGTGAATAATAATACATAAAATAAACCGTCGCAAACCAAGACAGAACACCTACCAACTGGGGGTGTGGACATTAATAAGTTCCCAAACATAAGATCAAAACATGCCATTGTATCCCTGTGAGTGGTGTACCTTTCTTAAAGAAGCCACTTGCTTGCGATTATTGGTTTAAAGTTCACTGTCGTTTTGCCTCGATTTTGTTTTGAGTGAGTTTGTTTTTAGTGCATGAGCACTCGTTCTTCATGGTCCACGAGCCCATTACGTAAGCTTGTTAGGAAACCTCAAAGACCTTGTAGACGTTCAGCATCAACAGTCGGATCTGAGATCCGTACTGTTGCCACATCTGCTGTCACCATGGCGGAAGACCGCCTCATTTGTGAGCTTCTCTAAGCACCCATCGAGGGTTACGGAGATGCCATTGTTGTTCCAGCCATCATAGCTGATAATTTTGAGCTCAAAAC
The DNA here is from genome assembly GCA_030686995.1 of Artemisia argyi. Classification (NCBI taxonomy): domain Eukaryota; kingdom Viridiplantae; phylum Streptophyta; class Magnoliopsida; order Asterales; family Asteraceae; genus Artemisia; species Artemisia argyi. The sequence continues at coordinate 177,142,256 of CM060703.1, forward strand.
CGGGTTACTCAATCTTGTAACCTCAAGTCAATTCTACGGTTTTGAGAAGGACGGTCCTCATGCTCACATTCGATGGTTCAATAAAATCACATCAACCATCAAGTACAAGAATGTCCCATCTGAAGCAATCAAACTTCTTCTCTTCCCATTCTCACTCGAGGGACAAGCCCGGATTTGGCTTGAAAAACAACCTCCTCAATCTATTGAGACATGGGAAGATCTTGTGAAAAAATTTGTGAATGAATTCTTCCCACCTTCCAAGACCACGAGTCTTAAGAACGAAATCAGCAAGTTCACTCAGAAATATGATGAATCATTTGGTGAAGCGTGGGATCGTTTCAAAGAATTACTTCGCAAGTGTCCACATCATGGTTTCTCAGAGTTGATGCAACTCGATACTTTCTACAATGGTGTGAGCCAAGCTGATCAGGATTCACTCAATGCCTCCGCGGGAGGTAACTTCTTGAGTAGAACCACCAAAGAAGCTTTGCAAATCATAGAAAACAAGTCCAAGGTCCGCTCTACATGAAGCAAGCCGATTGTTTCCTAAATCAATGCGGGTCCTTCTACTTCATCTTCTGTGGGACAATCTAGCACGGATGCTAAGATTGACAAGCTCACTGAAGCTATTCAAGCTTTGGTTCTCGCCCAACAAAAGAAAGTTTCTTTTCTACAACATCCTCCACCTGCTGAGGTTAAAAAAGTGGAAGTCTGTGTGACTTGTGGTGGGCCGCATGTCTACTACAATTGCACAGCTACTGATGGTACTCTATATCAAGCTCATGCTGTTTCTGGGTCCCAAAATCAAGGAGGCAATCAATACCGCCCTCCTATGGACCCGAACTATCGTCCTCACCACTACCTTGGACCTCCCGGTTTTAATCAAAACCAAAATGTCTAAAACCGTAGCCAAAATCAAAATAGAGTGAACCAAGGTTTCCAAAACCAAGGTAACTTCAATCAAGGTCACGGTTTTCAAAATCAAAACCAAGGTTTCCAAAATCAAGGTTTCCAACATCAAGGGAACTTTAATCGAAACCAAGGTCAGGGTAATTTCAATCCTGGATATTTTCATGGAAACAACAACCCTAATCAGGGTAATTTTCAAAATCAAGGTCCCAATCCGAACAACCGTGCTCTAAATTTTCCTAATTCGAATCAAGCCATCGTTCCAACTGGGCCTTCATTTGACGAGTTATTAAAGCAATTCATGAAATCCCAAGAAGAGTTGAACACGTTGTTGGTCAGCCAGATTTCTGATATCAAGAAGTCTTTAAATGATCGACCCTCGGGCTCAGGTACTACTTTACCGAGCTACACGATCGCTAACCCGAGGGGCGATGCTAAGGCGATCACAACAAGATGAGGTGCTTCATATGATGAACCCGCGATTCCTACTACCTCTTCTTCCTCCCCTCCAAAGGTAGTGGAACAAGAACCTGAGGTGACAACGGACAAAGTGCAACCTCCTAGCTCAAGAAGTACAGCACACATCCAACCTCAGGTTATTCCAGAGACCAGATGTAAGCCTGGAGTTATCTTTGAACCACCAGAAACTCCAGTGGACAACCCTAAATCCAAAACTTCTATTCCTTACCCATCACGTCTCAATGAACAAAAGCTCCGCGAAAAGGCTAGTCACCAAATGGATAAATTTTTCCAAATTTTCCAAGATTTGCACTTTGCATTAGCTTCGCAGACGCTATTCTCTTGATGCCCAAGTTTGCATCAACAATCAAGAATCTGTTAAGTAATAAGGAAGAACTCTTCGAGATGGCAAGAACTCCTCTGAATGAGAACTGCTCAGCAGTTCTTTTGAAAAGGCTTCCCGAGAAGCTTGGAGACCCCAGAAAATTTCTCATTCCTTGTATTTTTCCGGGTATGGTTGAATGCTTCACCTTGGCCGATCTGGGTACTAGCATTAACCTGATGCCATATTCTGTGTGGAAAAAACTCTCTCTTCCCAAACTCACTCCCACGTGCATAACTTTAGAGCTTGCCGATCGTTCAATTTCTTGTCCACTTAGCATCGCCGAGGACGTGTTCGTTAAAATGGGAAAGTTCCATTTTTCGGCAGATTTTGTGATTGTTGACTTTGATGCCAATTCAAGGGTCCCTCTCATTCTTGGAAGGGGATTCCTTAGAACTGGGCGTGCTCTCATCGATGTATTTGAGCAAGAGATCACATTGCGTGTTGGAACTGAAGCCATCACCTTCAACCTCGATCAAACTTCGAGGTACTCCTCCAATTATGACTCAGAATCGGTAAACCGAATAGATGTCATCGATGTTGCTGCTGAGGAGTATGCTCAAGAGGTTTTAGGTTTCGTTGATGATTCTACGAGTGAAAACTTCACTCCATCTTCTTATCCCATCATTGCCAATTCTTCTCCTTCCTCACTCCGTTTGAGGGAAGTGACTTCGTCTTAGAAGAAATTGAGGCCTTTCTCAAAAGTGATTCGATTCCTGATGGAATCGATAACCAAGAGATTGACCCCGAGAGGGATATTCTCTTACTTGAGAAATTATTAAACGAACATCCCTCTCCTCTTCCTGTTCTACCACAAACTCTTCATAAGGAGGAAGTCAAAAATGTTGAGAAAACTGATGACTTTCCTGTGGTCGAACTTAAGGACTTGCCGCCTCATCTTGAATATGCGTTTCTGGAGGGTGATGATAAATTACCCGTCATAATTTCTAAAGATTTAAGTGTTGAGGAAAAGGCTGCTCTAATAAAGGTTTTGAAGTCACATAAACAAGCAATTGCTTGGAGACTCTCCGACATCAAGGGCATTGATCCCGAATTTTGTACCCACAAAATTTTAATGGAGGATGACTTCAAACCAGCAGTCCAACAACAAAGAAGGGTGAATCCAAAAATTCATGAGGTCATCAAACAAGAAGTTTTAAAACTTCTTGATGCCGGTCTGATTTACCCTATCTCGGACAGTCCTTGGGTTAGCCCAATACATTGTGTTCCAAAAAAGGGTGGCATTACTGTTGTCACTAACGAAAAGAACGAGTTGATTCCAACTCGATTGGTTACGGGTTGGCGTGTCTGCTTTGACTATCGAAAGTTAAATGACGCCACCCGCAAAGACCATTTTCCTCTGCCCTTTATTGATCAGATGCTCAAGAGATTAGCCGGGAATGAGTACTATTACTTCCTCGATGGTTTCTCAGGTTACTTTCAGATTCCCATTGATCCGCAGGATCAAGAAAAGACCACTTTCACGTGCCCCTATGGAACTTTTGCCTATAAACGTATGCCATTTGGTTTATGTAATGCTCCGGGCACGTTTCAAAGATGTATGATGGCCATATTTTCCGACATGATCGGGAAAACTATGGAGGTCTTTATGTACGATTTTTCGGTCATTGGGGATTCGTTTCAATCATGTCTCTCCCATTTAGACAACATGCTCAAGCGTTGTGAAGACACAAGGTTATGTCTAAATTGGGAGAAGAGACACTTTATGGTCAAAGAGGGCATTGTCCTCGACCATAAAATTTCAAAGAACGGGATTGAGGTTGACAAAGCCAAAGTGGATGTCATCACAAAATTACCTCATCCCACTACCGTCAAAGGTGTTAGGAGCTTTTTGGGTCATGCCGGTTTCTTTCAAAGGTTCATTCAAGATTTTTCTAAAATTGCCTGGCCTATGACCCATCTCCTCGAGAAGGATGTTCCTTTTATCTTCTCCCCCGAGTGCATTGAAGCTTTTGAAACATTGAAGAAAAAGCTTACTGAGGCACCGATTCTTATTGCCCCCGATTGGGACTTTCCCTTCGAACTCATGTGTGATGCTAGTGATTATGCAATAGGGGCAGTCTTGGGGCAACGCAAAATAAAACATTTTCAGCCAATACACTATGCGAGCAAAACAATGACCGAGGCTCAAAGTCATTACACCACCACTGAAAAAGAACTATTAGCAGTGGTGTATGCCTTTGAAAAATTTCTGTCATATTTGATATTGACCAATAGCATAGTGTATACGGATCACTCGGCTTTGAGGTATCTATTTGCAAAACAAGATGCAAAGCTGAGACTACTCTGTTGGGTTCTCCTCTTGCAAGAATTTGATATCATAATTCGTGATAAAAAGGGAGCGGAGAACCTAGCTGCTGATCATCTCTCCCGTCTTGAAAACCCTCACCAAGATGCTTTCGAGAAAAAGGAAATAAATGAAACATTTCCTCTCAAAACCCTCAATGCGGTTTCTTTTCGTGGAGATTCGACTACCTCATGGTTTGCCGACTTTGCAAATTACCATGCGGGTAACTTTGTTGTGAAAGGGATGTCGTCCCAACAAAAAAATAAGTTCTTTAAAGATGTAAAACACTATTTCTGGGACGACCCCTATCTTTTCAAAATCTGCGCGGATCAAGTCATCCGGCGGTGTATTTATGGTCAAGAAGTCGCTGAAATTCTAAAGGCTTGCCATGTTGGTCCCACGGGGGGCCACCACAATCCAAAGTACACCGCCAAAAAGGTGTTTGATTCCGGTTTTTACTGGCCCACGATCTACAAAGATGCCCAGGAATTGGTCAAATCCTGTGACGCTTGTCAACGTCACGGGAATATTTCACAAAAGAACGAAATGCCTCAAAACGCAATTCAAGTTTGTGAAACCTTTGACGTATGGGGCATAGACTTTATGGGGCCATTTCCATCATCTCATGGAAATAAGTATATACTCGTGGCGGTTGACTATTTGTCAAAATGGGTTGAAGCAAAAGCTTTACCCACTAATGATGCCCGAGTAGTTGTGAAATTTTTGAAAGCTCTTTTTGCCCGATTTGGAACTCCACGTGCTATTATTAGTGATCGTGGTACGCATTTCTGCAATGACAAATTCGATATAGTCATGCAAAAGTACGGTGTAACTCACCGTCTTTCTACTGCGTACCACCCTCAAACAAGTGGACAAGTAGAAGTTTCCAATCGTGGCATTAAAAGAATTTTAGAAAGAACCGTTGGTGAAAATCGTGCATCGTGGTCGGGCAAATTAGATGATGCACTCTGGGCTTTTTGTACGGCTTACAAAACACCCATTGGGTGTACGCTTTACAAGCTTGTGTATGGGAAAGCGTGCCATCTACCGATCGAGCTTGAGCACAAAGCCTATTGGGCTCTCAAGCATGCAAATTTTGACCTCAAAACTGCTGGTGATCATAGGAAAGTTCAACTAAATGAATTAAATGAACTTCGTGATCAAGCTTACGAGAACTCTTTGATCTATAAGGAAAAGACAAAGAAGATTCATGACTCCAAAATCAAAAACCGCGTTTTTAACGTTGGTGATCGAGTCCTTCTTTTCAACTCTAGACTCAAGATCTTCTCGGGAAAGCTAAAGACCCGTTTGACTGGTCCATTCACTATCGCAAAGGTTTATCCTTATGGCACCGTCGAATTATCTTAAAATGACGGTCCAAATTTCAAAGTGAATGGGCATCGGTTGAAGCATTACTTTGGAGAGGACATACCATCAATGGTTGTCCCGGATCTCCAAACTTTCCCCAAGGACAATTGAATTCGGGGATCGAGTCAAGCTAGCGACTCGATGAACAAAAACAGTAGCACAATATGGGTTTTCACCCATATCTCTGATTTCTTTCTACTTTCTAACACTTAAGTGTGGGGGAGTGGCCGTCCCCTGCTGTTTACAATGTATATATCTATATTCCAAAAAAAAATGTTTGTATGTATATAGAAATAAAGTGAAAAATAGTATTTCCACAGTTAGCTTAGAATATTGCCTTTTTCTGTTCAAAGATTCTGCATAATAGCCGGGACTTTGAATATTGAGGACAATATTCAATTCTAAGTGTGTGGGGGGGGGGGGAATTCTAGCGAATTTTATCACATTATACCCTCTAGTACCCCCCGTTTTTTGCCCAAAATTTTAAAAAAAAAATTCACTTTATTTTAAAAAATTTTGTGGTTATCAGTCCGCCATGTCTAACCGACAAAGGGATTGGCTAATCCAGGAGCAAATGGCTTTTGGTAAAGATAACTCAAATCCGTTGATGGCTTACAATTTGCCCAAAATTGTATGGTGTTCAACTCACCATATCCTAAAAATTAAAAGAGTTGGCTAGCCCGCAAGGTTATGGCTTGTGGTAAAGGCAGTGGAAAACTATAATTGGTAATCAACTCACCAAGATGTTGACTGTTGATGCGTGGGAATTGCACCAGGCTTTACCTCTCGAGGGATCTCGAGAAACTTACAACCCCCATCAGGCAGTGTACCTGATCGTTGTAGTATAGTATAGTGACAAGTACCGGGGGATTGATCGTTCAACTCAGGAATAGTGTCGCTAGGATTAGAAAACCTAAAAACTAGGTCTAGAGGTGAGGGATGATTCTTTTTGTATTTTTTATATTTTATAAAAGCAAATAAAATCTCGGTTTTGAAAGAGTGGGCGGAATTAGTTGCTAATCAACTAACCCAATAACTACAGATGCAATCAAAATAAAATAACAAAAATGAAAATAAACTAATTTAACTAGTGTGGTGTGAGCAATATATGGGAGAATTGTGTTTACTAAGATTTCACTACTCCCTAGATATCTTTTACAGGTTAATTACTTGTTACAGTTGCGTGGATGACAGATTTTATTCCTTAATACCATTCATGGGGTGGCGTACTTACTTCCCCAATCCTATAAGCTCCTACTTCACTCCTATGTCAAGCCGGCTAAGAAGCTCCTAACATGGGATCACTAGAATTCGCTCATGCATTAAATACAACCATAAAAACTAGTACACATCGGTTCATGTTTCTTAAGACGTTCAAGCAAGTTACACATTGGAGATCTGCCAGTTTTCTTAAGCCTAACACTGAAATCATTCATCCATTACAACTATAAACAAGCAATCAACCTATAATCAATATCTAGGTTTCATTACATCTAAGCAAACACACAATAGATTTGGCCTAGCATGTTAAAATCGAGACAAGCATAAGATATATTCAAACAACACATAGACATATTGAATGAATTGGAAGAAAACTTATCTCAATTGAACATGAAGGGTTTCAAGGGGTGAAAACCCTTGAAAATACTGTTACAAACGAGCTAGGGTTTATAAAGTTCGACCCTAATATTCTCTACACAAGTTCCTCTTTAATGAATGAAAAATAGAAAAGTATATATAGATTTTGTGAGGTGACGGCGTCAAGAGGAAAAATCTGACGCCGTCATCTTGCCGCTAATAAAGTTATCGGACTGCCTAGATCTATATCTGACGCCGTCATGTATGATTCTGCTCTGGGCCGTCACTAAAATTACTCTTGACGCCCTTGTTCTGACGCTGTCACGTTTTCTCTGGGTCGTCATCCATTTTGCTCTTGACTCCTTCAAAAAATCCTTCTTGACGCCGTTAGGTACTGTTCCCAGTAAGGAAAATTAAGACTTTGCCGTTTTCTTCACTTTTATGCTCCAAAAACGTCCAAAATGCTTCCTTTTCCAGAATTCACTCCCAAAGTACCTAAAATCACAAAAGGAACGATTTAAGGCAATATTTGATCAAATAAATTCTAATTCCGGCTTAAATGACCCCCTAAAAACGGTTCATTTTTCGCCTCATCATATACCCTTACACTTGAGATTTGCTTGTCCTCAAGCAAATGCGCTTTTATTCTAGTCAAAATACAAGTTAGGTGTCATTTAACACTAATATAAAAGTAATTACAACAAATAATCGTTCCACTAAAGGCCAAAGACAAGCACGGAGGTCATATACTAGCACCTCACAAATAGTGTTTAGATACTCACATCTCTTGGGTGTAATAAAGTATATATCACAATATGGAAATGGAAAACATCTCTCACTACCTGTCATAACAAAATAGATTACCATACTCTTGGGAAAGGATCAAACCTCCACCGCATGACGTAAGAACCTAGGATAAACTATCAAAGAGGTCTTTTAAAGGGTTATAACGTTAGGTGTAGGGATATGGAATACACGGTTTTGTTGGATATAGGCAATCTTTACTGGTGGCGAGTTAATCATCTTGGTCAATTACATGTACAATATGGCGTTGCTAAGCCAAGACTAGACTCGACTTAAGCTAATAAATGAAAAATAACAAAAACACAAAAGAAACATAGAATGAAACGGGATGGTAGTCCGTATGTTTTTCTCTTTTTCTTTTTCTATGTTTTTTCTTTTTCTTAATTTTTTCAATTTTTTTTTTCATACACTTTTACCCTACCATCCAAAATAATACATCATAGGGAATGAACATTCCCCTTACACTTGAATTTTATATACTTTACAATAAACTAATCTAATGACTCGAATTAAGATAATCAAAACACTTGGAGTACTTTTAAGATTAACGCACATATGGGGGTAATAATATAATGTTCTTCCCCATTACTCCATAACATTAGTACTTTACCCATGAGTTCCAATCGTCCCAAAACAATATGTACAAGGATATGACTCGACTTAGCAACCATGTAATCAATTAGATAATTAACTAAAGGTCTAAACAAATAACAATAATGCACTAAAGATGAGTGCATACATGGAAGGCTAAGACGATTTGGGTGTACATTTAAGTGGGTTGTAACAAATTCTTCCTTTAAGTAAGATGCTTAAAGTTAGAAACAAAAAGATAGGCTCGGAGGGGTGTACTAGGGGTTTCGTGTACTAAAAATGAGTACAACACTAAGGTGTGGGAAAAATTAATTGACTTAACTAGCCAAGTAATATGACTTAAATGGTCAAGTAATTATGATACGGATTTAACACAATGGTGATCCTAATGCCTCTTATCATGTAGTAAATCCTACTACACGAATGTAGTCTCACTAGCGGTCTCGGGATGCATCACTAACGCAAGTTCTAGAATCTAAATGCTACCGGTACACTCATAAGCACTAATAATGAATGTTTTTCCTATCAAATCTAAAGGTGAACCTCACATATTTAGGTGGAAAATTTTTCTGAATAGTACGGTTTTGTGCTAGTCGTACGACTCGTATCCATGAGACGCTTACTATGGCTAAAGTTTCACTCCTAAATGTTGTAAAAAAATTAAATTTGGCGCTAAAATTACACTAACAAGTATTTCTCATAGTTTTATTACACATCTACCATCAAACAAACAAACTCAAGTGAAAATGTATCTATAAGGTATCATCATTTACCCTCCCCTTACACTTAGGATGAACATTGTCCCCAATGTTCAATTAAAGATTATAAAAGTGAAACAGGTAAAAGAATGAAAGCAAATACTCCCCTGATTCGTTCGGTGTGGATAGTGTGGTAACAAGGTTAGATCTTCCTCCAAGAAAATGAACATTCAAAGCTTCCCTTCCATAAAAATAAATCATCTTCTTGTCATATGTAACCTGTTAAACCTGAGAAAACAAACACAAAAACCCAAAGCATCAATCCGAACAAAGAAAACTCACAACTTGATGTAATTCCAGACTTAGGAACAAAAACAAAACAATTAAAGATATAATGCTTGTAGAATGAATATTTGCAGATTTTCTGGAGTTTATAAAACTAAAGAATCAACAAAAACTTTAAGACTCCGGTATAAACGAAACTCGCAAAATTTTTCAGAATTTTACCCATGACGCCGTCAGGAATTAATTCCTGACACCGTCAGAAGTGACCTGCAGAAATCTTTATGTTAAGTTTCTGGTAAAACTTATGTCCTACTTCCTGGAAAATCCTGCAAAACATCATTATGACTCGATACAAGCATTTGACTCAAACTATTACTAATATACATGTTCATTTAATATTGTTGTGGATCATGCTCAATTTCGTTCTTATAAACAAATTTGGGTCTCCCCTTACACTTCGGAAATTCCCTAGAACTAGGGTGGGTCGGTTCCTCTTTCGTCTCCTAGAAATATATCTAACGATGGAAAGGTGTGTAAAGATTGAGGTTCCTCTTTCGTCTCCTAGAAATATATGTAATTAAGACGAAGTTAAAAACAAAATAAAGCATTTTCACAATTTATTTTGAAACATGAGCCACAAGCAACAAAAATAAAACATGCATACGGAAACAAATAAAATCAAATAAACAAACAAACAAACAAATAAATAATTAAAGCTTGGGTTGCCTCCCAATAAGCGCTTGTTTTTGTTCGAGTCACGAGCCTGACTCTACCCTTATTTAACGGAAATAGGGGAGGTTTTCCCTACACTTTGAATTAAGTGCGGGTGGAAGTAGCGATACACACCCTTAGGGTGGAAATATGCCACGTGAGGTGAAGGGGGTGAGTGAATGGCTTCCTTCATCCTAAAACTACCCGGATAATATTGGTTGATGGGTGGGTCAGTTCCTCTTTTGTCTCCTAGAAATATATCTAAGGATGGAAAGGTGTGTAAAGATTGAGGTTCCGGTTCATCAACACTAGGAAATTCCCTAGAACTAGGAGTAAGGTTATCACTACAAGTATTCAAACATATATCCTCAAGTGGTGCCTGGTCCAAGGGTTCTACCTCCATCGGAATTCCTAAAGTTTCTTCTACTTCTTCCGGGTAAGTCACGGGCGGTGTGTGTGCCTCAAATGATGGTTGAGTATTTTGTGGGCTTATGTTATTGACCTCATCATTCCATGTGTCAAGATCACCTATATCCTCATCATGTGTTTTGGTAGAATCTATCCTAAGCATTCTCCTAAGTATCTCACGTGCTTCTCTAGGCATCTCAACTTCTATGTCCGAATCATAAGGATCTTCCTCATTAATCTTATATTCAATTTGCCTAAAGGATTCATCATGTGTTCCTTGAGATTCAAAGTCATTGGTCATAAAACCTAGGTCTTTTTGATCAATGTGATCATGCTCGGCTAAATCCTCATTAATTGTTTTCTTAGGTAGTGATAATAGCAAACCTAGTGCTTCATCTAACTTATGGTTTATTGCTATAGCTCTATCCATAATTCCTTGGCAAACTAGGTCGCTTTTCCTATTGGCCTCACTAAAACTATATCTTAAACATGGAGGTTGTTCATAAGAATCTATCCTAGGTGAAGGCTCATATGATTCATAGGTGTCTCTAAATGAGGTATTTTGAACTCTTTGGTGTTCTAGCCACTCAACCTTATCTTGCAATCTTAGAAGTCTAAGTGTAAAGTCCATTTGAAGCAAATTACAAACAAAATAACAAAGAAAAGATAGACTACGAGAAAGCTACAAAAAAAAAAAAAAGAAAAAATCTCACTAGATAGGAATCTAATGAGTAGACCTAATAAAAATAAAATTCAACCTAAACAATAACTATTCCCCGGGCTGCGGCGCCAAAAACTTGATGCGTGGGAATTGCACCAGGCTTTACCTCTCGAGGGATCTCGAGAAGCTTACAACCCCCACCAGGCAGTGTACCTGATCGTTGTAGTATAGTATACTGACAAGTACCGGGGGATTGATCGTTCAACTCAGGAATAGTGTCGGTAGGATTAGAAAACCTAAAAACTAGGTCTAGAGGTGAGAGATGATTCCTTTTGTATTTTTTATATTTTATAAAAGCAAATAAAATCTCGGTTTTGGAAGAGTAGGCGGAATTAGTTGCTAATCAACTAACCCAATAACTACAGATGCAATCAAAAAAAAATAACAAAAATGAAAATAAACTAATTTAACTAGTGTGGTGTGAGCAATATATGGGAGAATTGTGTTTACTTAGATTTCACTACTCCCTAGATATCTTTTACAGGTTAATTACTTGTTACAGTTGCGTGGATGACAGATTGTATTCCTTAATACCATTCATGGGGCGGCGTACATACTTCCCCAATCCTATAAGCTCCTACTTCACTTCTATGTCGAGCCGGCTAAGAAGCTCCTAACATAGGATCACTAGAATTCGCTCATGCATTAAATACAACCATAAAAACCTAGTACACATCGGTTCATGTTTCTTAAGACGTTCAAGCAAGTTACACATTGGAGATCTGCCAGTTTTCTTAAGCCTAACATTGAAATCATTCATCCATTACAACTATAAACAAGCAATCAACCTATAATCAACATCTAGGTTTCATTACATCTAAGCAAACACACAATAGATCTTGCCTAGCATGTTAAAATCGAGACAAGCGTAAGATATATTCAAACAACACATAGACATATTGAATAAATTGGAAGAAAACTTATCTCAATTGAACATGAAGGGTTTCAAGGGGTGAAAACCCTTGAAAATACTGTTACAAACGAGCTAGGGTTTATAAAGTTCGACCCTAATATTCTCCACACAAGTTCCTCTTTAATGAATGAAAAATAGAAAAGTATATATAGATTTTGTGAGGTGACGGCGTCAAGAGGAAAAATCTGACGTCGTCATCTCGCCGCCAATAAAGTTCTCGGACTGCCTAGATCTATATTTGACGCCGTCATGTATGATTCTGCTCTGGGCCGTCACCAAAATTACTCTTGACGCCCTTGTTCTGACGCCATCACGTTTTCTCTGGGCCGTCATCCATTTTGCTCTTGACGCCGTCAAAAATCCTTCTTGACGACGTCAGGTACTGTTCCCAGCAAGGAAAATTAAGACTTTGCCGTTTTCTTCACTTTTATGCTCAAAAAACGTCCAAAATGCTTCCTTTTCCAGAATTCACTCCCAAAGTACCTAAAATCACAAAAGGAACGATTTAGGGCAATATTTGATCAAATAAATTCCAATTCCGGCTTAAATGACCCCCTAAAAACGGTTCATTTTTCGCCTCATCAACTGTATCCATCAAGAGTTGGCTAGTCCAGAAGCAAACGGCTTCTGGTAAAGACAAATCAAAACCGTTGAAAACTGGTGGTTTGCTCAAAATCACATGGTTATCGGTGTACCATGGTTCTTACTTGAACTAAAATAATTGGCTACTCCGGAAGTAATGGATTTTGCTAAACAGATTCAAATCCATTAAGTTTTCTAAAAAGATTGCTAGGGAGTAGCAATAGTTTAGTGTGGGGGATTGATGAGTGCTCAAACACTCATCATTTTTGGCCAAATCTGAGCTGCAAAACATTCAAAAACAATCAAAAAGGCATCAAAATACAGAAAATATCCCAAGGATTGTGTTTTATATGTTTTGGATGCAAAATGAGTATAAACAAATGAAAAACAAGCAAAGTTTGCACAAATTGCATTTTCAGCCCCTGAACTTTCAATAATTGGCAAAATTAGTCCCTGGAATTCAAAAATGTGGAGTTTTATCATTCAAGGTCCCTGAGATATTCTAAGTTTACAAAATTGGTCCTTGAATGAATCTTTGGGCAAATGGCAGAAAAGGTCCCTAAACTTTTGGAAATTGTCAAAAATGGTCCTTGGGGTTTTTTAAAATGGAAAATGAAATTTATGGTCCTTGGATTATTGAAGTTGGCAACTTTGGTCCTTATTATATCTTTAGAGGAGTTACATTTTCAGTCCTCATCTTTGGCCAAATTACAAAAATGGTCCTTGTAATACATAACCAAACCGGACCCTTTGTGTTTATTCAAACCAAACATAATCCAATCCATAACATACCCAAGCCCACCAAAGCCCACCCCTTTTTATTAGTAAAATTAAGCAGGGTCAAACGGTCAACATGGGTCAAACACCCAGTCAACTCCATCCCCTCCAACCTTTCCCCTGGTTTCCCTCCTCCCTGTCTCCCCCCTCCTCACCTTTTCACCAACACAGCCTCCCTTAATTAATAATCTCACCAATCCAAACCAACCCCCCCCCCCTCTTCATTTAATTCCCTCACCAACTTCACTCAAACCTGCCTAAACTCCATTTCCCGCCAAAACAATACAAACGGCCAAGATCATTTTACACCAATCCAATGGTCCAAGAGTGGTGGGAAAGTTACTGTGGGACCCATTGAGCCCTAAACATCAAGTTATAAATGAAGGAGAAGACAGAGAATGAAGGGAAGCTAGATTTAGTTTTAGAAATGACGACTTAGCCTAATTTTAATTCCTAGTTGTTCTTTTCAGTTTCAAAAGCTTGTAATCAGTAATATTAGTGTAACAAAAACTTTGTATCACCTTAATTTTCATTATTCAGTCTCAATTTAGTATTTGTAATTTAAAACTTGAAAATTCCATTTAGCTTGTTAAGTTGTTAAATCAAGTTGTTTTCTGTGTCTTTGAGCTTATTCTAGCTTACTTATAAGCTTTGTAAAGTATAGCAAGCATTCCATTCAGTTTCACTTAAATACTAAAAATATAAGAAAAATAGTCTAAATTCAAAAATTCAAAAAGAAGGGTGAAGAAGTAATGGAATCTGTGGAATTTGGAATCTTAATGGGTTTAGTGCCTCATGGGAGGTTATAGGATATGGTAATGGTCCCTGGTTCACTTGTTCTAAGAAAGGAGCAGTTGTAAGCTCTAATCCTTGTTTTTGACATATTACTGTAGAAATACTAATTAGTTGATCATTTCTGTATTTTCATGTTCATTTAGTGTTTATTAGTTGAATTGTTGCTTAATCTCATATACTAGTTTGCTAAATCTATTATTGATTAGTATTTCATATGTCACTGCTTATATAGCATAGTTTTGATTTGTAGGTTTTTGTCATCATTATTGATGTTTAGGTACTCATTTCAGATCAGTATATCATAATATAACCTTGGAAATCATTTTTATGGTTTGAATCTGTAGAGTACTTTGAAAATCACAAGACAGTGAACCATAAGGGAGTGTTTGGCTCAAGGTTGTTCACTAAGCTCCATTGTGTTTGAGTGTGAGTTTTTGGTTCAAACTTGTTATATTAGGTCATATTAGTTTGTTCAAACCATAAAATTCAGTAGTATTTAACAAGAAAGTCAAAATCACCATTGAACCCATCTAATGAGTTAACTGTTGGATTTCTAAGGTCCATAATCTGTCATTTAGCTCAATAGAGGTTAGGATTGCTTAATCTAGGTTTACTTCACCTTATTACATCATAATCAGTCATTAGATCTAGATTAAAGTTCATAATAGCCAACATTTCAAGTTCAAATCAAAAAGTCAAATTTGCCTTTGTTCAGAAATCCCAGTTTTTGCAAGAATTATTGGGAATTTTGTGCTTTGTTTTAGGCTTTGAGCTTTTCAGGGATTAATAACTACCAGATCAGCTTTTAGAATCCACCTCTTGCTTATTTTTTTGATTTTTATTCTGGCTTATAGGAGTGTTCAAACAGACCTGCAAGGGAAGCATCTCCCCTGCACCAAGGAACCAGGATTTTTACCAATTTTCTATAAGCCATAGGTTGTTCTGTAATGGGCCCCACCCCTTGGTTTTTATCTTTTTAGAAAGCCAATAAGCCACTCGTGAGGTTTCAGGGCTTATTTCATGTTTTAGAGCTTATTAGATAGGGCTGCTAGTTGCATTAAGCTTGTCCCATTTCATGTACTTTGTTGGGTCATCAGCATAAAGAGCTTACTTCAAGACCCTCCCCTGTGTTTGTTTGTGGGACCCAGGGGTCAAATTTTAGCTTGTTGGAAAGCTAAACAACAATACTTGCTATTTCAGTGCTTAATTTATAATTTTCAGCTTATTTGATAAGCTAGGTTGAGCACACAAGAAAGTTGCAGGCCTGTGAGGTCTGAGTGTATTTGGAATTGCTTATTTGCCTATAATTGCTTATTCAGTGTGTTTGGCTTGTTGATTTAGCTTCCTTCTTGTTACTTGCAATTGTTTGTACATTATTTTCTAGCTTGGGTAATTTGTGTGGCTTATTGTGAGCTTATTCAAGCTCTTATTCTCATTTTCAAGCCAATAAGCTAACTGTCAAGGATTTAAGCTTGCACATAGCTTATTTATGAGTTCCAACCAGACTTGCTTCACAAAAGTTGTATTAAATCAGTTAATAAACAGGTTTTAAAAAGAAAATTTCAAAAAAGCCCAACTTAATAGAAGTAGTAGCTTCTATTTAAGCCAAATTGGCTTATTTCTTCAGCTTATTTTTAAGCAATTTTCATTTTTATATTTTTCCTAGGCTTCTTATAGTTAAAAATAATGTTGGTAATTTTTTCAGATTTTTCTCTTATCATTTAGTATTTTTTCTTAATTTAATTTAGTTTTTATTAATTATTAACTAGTTAATAATTAATAATAATTAATTAAAAAATCAGAAAAATACAAATTTAGTTTTAAAATTAGTTTTTAGTTATTTTAAATTTTTCCAAATTTTATTTTCAATTTTCTAGTGTAATTTCATAATTAATTATAATTGAGGGTATTTGAATTAATTAAAAAGTAATTAGAAAAATAGTTTTTAATTAATAATAATTATATAATTAGTGTAATAATTAATTTTCTTTTTCCAAAAATTTTCTTTAATCATTAGGTTTGTAAAAATATCATTTTTATATCCATAGCCTTTTTAGTTAATCAGATTTACTTTTTATCACGTACGCCAGTACCCGTTTTCAGTTAAAACGTACGTTTTTAGGTTTTAGCTCGTTTCCTTTTAATCTAAATTCACGTAATCAATCATATAGCTTTCCTAAGCTATTTTATTTTATAATTCTCAAATGATTCTCATCACAACCCTTTCCTGTGAAATTCACCCGATCACAAGCACGCTAAAGCACAATTCACACCTCGTCGGGACTTAACGACCTGGTGATACCCTGTATTACCCGAAACATTGGTCTAGGTAGTTTGACTTTGATGACCATTCCTTTGGTCAATTTAAGTTGACTGTTTAGCACTTATCACCACTCTTTCCCCTTTTTCCTTCGGTTGTGCGTGACACCACAACCCACACAATAGTGGTGACTGGCGGCGCGTGAGCAGTAAAGGTGAGGGTGATCCCTCACCCTCCACTATGAGCGATCTAATTAATTATATTTGGTGATATTAACCATTCAATGTCCCATTGTCCCTACAAAGCAGGTGGTAAGTTGGATCTTATTTGCCATATATATGGCCTTTGTTAAAGCGGTTTTTGGTTTCAGGTTCTAGTCAATTTGCATGTGATTTAGCAGTTTCATAATCGACAAACTCCAATGACTATTTATCTCGTGTTATGTGTTAGTAGCAATACTTAGGAGAGTTATATGTTACTTAGACAATAATAAGGGGATTAATTGTATTTAGTTTAAATAAAGTTTATGATTGTACTTAGATTAGAAAACTAGTTGCTTGGCTTGCAAGCCAAGCTAAGGTCTCTACCCCTCATCTCTATAAATAGAGATGAGGGGGATGCTAGTTATTCATTCTTCTTCCTCAATTGTAAAAGCTTTATTGGTTTTAATAAAGGGTACGTTGAGGTATATTGTGTGCAGATTCTAGTCGGTCTTTTGTAGTCTCTCGTGTTTGCTACTTGTGCTCGATACAACTCGCGATTTAGCTTTCCGCGATCGAACTTCGGGTTTGTTGTCGAGGTTTTTTTCCAACAAGTCCCACAAAGTATAACCGAACGATTACGTTTTATTAACACCTCAATCGGTTACAAGAAAGAATAGAAGAATGCGTGTATCTAATATCAAGCTTTCTTGATTCCACGTTTCGGCGTTTTGGGTTTGTTGAAGATCGATTCCAACATCGGTAGCAAGGTTTTCAATATCGGGATCCTATTTAGGATCGATTTTGTCTTTGCAAGATCGAGATTGTAAGATCGGATCAGGATCTTAAGATCCTACCATATTGTCATTTTTTAAGTATCCTTTGTAATATTATACAAATTTATAAATTATCATACACATAAACACAAAATTATATAAATGTTTCAAAGAGATGTTGTCCTAAATTATGGTTATGAAATGTATAAGAATATTAACATGTTGTTTTTTCAATTTTACAAAACACAATGCATAAATTTGTAGTTTTTTAGTTTGCTAGTTCGAGAAAGGTAAGATCGGATCGGATTAGATCCTAAGATCCTATGGTCAGGATCGGGATCCTATAAGATCTTAAGCTTTCAAAGATCCTACGTAAGATCTGGATCGCTTTTGCTTTACAGTATCGTAAAATTATAAGATCCTAAAATCATGATCGGTCACAACCATACTAAGTAGGGACCGTCTTTTCCTTGTGAGGCCATTACCCCATTGGACGACAGATGTTAGGTGCAACCTCTATCAATGGTGGGATCGACTATCTTTCTTCATTCTCATGTGGACGATTTATTGAAATATCAAGTCATCTAATGGACCCAACGTCAACACACTAGCTGACTCAACCTGCAATGACATATCGCTAGAAATATTTTCTTCAATAACGACATCAACCTGTGGTATTAATTGTGTTGTAGAAAACAATGTGAGTGTCTTGTATGTTAAGAACAACCTATATCTAGCACATCAAGTCTTTTCAGAACATTTGACATTGGTCTAGCTTATGTTCTTCTTTTACAATTAATGCACCTTATAACACATCTTCTAACAAGATAACGACCGTCTGCAAATTCACGAGACACCGAAATAAAAGCTGTTAAGTTGTGTCGAATGGTAACTTTTTTATATGGATGTTAATTAGACTTAAGCTACTTAATTAAGCTGTTATATATTTTTTTGCCATAGCAAAAAGTTGCAACAACAATACAAGTATACACATGGTGCATTTTAACAACATTACAATTACTGGGAGGCTTAATTATGTGCTAAATTCATGGCTAAACATGTGTAGCATAATCCTCGTAATTTGTGAAAAAAAGAATTCTCTGACTACATCTAACAGAATAATGACACACACACTTAGACATAAATTTATTCACATATTTTAACCTTCTAATCCGGACTCTTTAAAAATTTCTGAAAATGATTAACCCGAATATTAGAGGGCTTTTTGGAGCCCATACCATTTGCCTTGAGCCTGTCATGCAATGCGACGTGGTCGAATTCTACATAGGCAGCGTGGCTACTTATTCTCCTTAAGTTTGCCACGTATATTAACACTACTTAACAAAACACATTGGTATGTCTTTTTCTCTTTAACAGTAGACATAAAAAGAAAACGCCAAATAATTCCCATTCCAAAAAATAATATTCGGACTGTCTCCTTATAATTGCAACAGCTTAAACATATTACACAAAGAGTAGGTCCATAGGACATTATAACTTGAGAGTTGAGACTTGAACATTATCAAAGCTCTTTAATAAAGATGTATATAAAAAAATTTATCATGTTCTAAGTGTCGGGTTTCTTTGATTGAAGTTTTAGTTGGTTTCGCACTAAAGCGAGTTCGGTGAGAACCGATTTTTGTCTAAAGCAAAAGGTCGTTACTCGTTAAGCTCGTTGAGTTTTAGCTGGGCTAGATTGGATCTCGGAAATGTTATTGATTACCTTATTGCTGTTGTCTGAAAATAGCATGTACATGTAAAAATGATTGTATTAAAAACAAGTATAGTATAGATTATATGACAGTCAACTTGCTATACAAGTTGAGAACATTAAATTAAAAAAGTCCAACTTGCAACAGAAACAATTGTCTTAAAATATAAAATAATACTACAAAATACAAAGTTGACGTCGACAGAAAAAGATGGACCTACTAACTTAAAAAAAGTTATCACTATAAAAATTATTTGAAACATTTTAAAGTTAAAGAAACAATGGAAATTCAAGGAAAGCGGAAAAACCAACCCTACATTCTTTCAGATTTACTTCGGTCTTTCCCTTGTCTCTATCAAAGTGGGTCGATCCTAAGCTAGTCCCCATGATCTGCAATTAATCTTTGAAACTCTTCCTTAATCAAGAGGATACTTATGTTTAGTGCATGTTTATGTTTAGTTACATATCATTTCAGTGATCTTTCTATTTTACTAACCATATATACCATACTTAGTTGGGTAGACCGAGTAGATCTAGAATCTGAAGTCAGCCTGTGACACCTTAATTAATAAAGATTTATCTTGTCTTAGGCTTAAACAATTTCGCTATTAACAGGCTTAGGTACCATGGTCCATGGCTAACACCCTCGCAGAATCCGAGCTGGCATGCATTTTGGCGCCGCCAAAGCTTTGCCATGGTTGCTCGCCAAAGGAGTCTTCACCGTTGCAGCAACGAGCATGAAAAAAAAAATACATTTTCTAAGCAACGGTTGTTTTATAAATGCTCTTCGGTTGGATCCCACTCGAACCATTTTTCTTCTAACTGGTGCTCCATAATTCGTGAACTAAACAAGCTAAAAGAGAAAGGTCTTGATTTTTGGTCTCACTGTAACAAACGTATTGGGAATGGAACTGAAACGCGGTTTTGGTCCGATTGTTGGATTGGAGATATGCCTCTTCGTGATTTATTTCCTCGTTTTTTTGCCTTGGAGCTGGATAAAGAAGCATCGGTGGCTATTAAATTAAGTTTTCTTGTGGATAGTTCTTTACGTAGAAGTGTTCGGGGTGGCCTCGAACAACAGCAGATGGAGACTTTGAACACCATGCTGGAACCAGTATGTTTATCGAATACTTGCGACAGTTGGTTCTGTGATTTGACAAGTGATGGAGATTTTCGGGTTAAGGAGTTTCGTAATTTCATTGATGACTTATTTCTGCCTGCTCAAGACGTTCCAAATAGATGGGTTAAATCTATTCCTATCAAGGTTAATATCTTCACCTGGCGAGCCCGTCAGGATTGCTTACCAACTAGGGTCAATTTGGTGCGCTGAGGAGTTAATATGGAGTCATCTATTTGTCCGATTTGCTCATCTTGCGAGGAAGATATTAATCATATTCTTTTTCGTTGTGATTTGGCTTAATTTGTTTTACGTCGCATTTGTCGATGGTGGGACTTAAGCTCTAATGATTGGTCTTCATTCTAGGAATGGCAATCTTGGCTCCTTTCGATCAGGTTCTCCTCCGAGCTTAAATCGTTACTGGAGGGAGTTTTCTACGTTGCATGGTGGTCCATTTGGAGATTTCGAAACCGTTCCATTTTTTAGGCATCTCATCCTAGACGGTCGGAGGTCTTTGATGACATAGTTTTTTGTGCTTTCAATTAGTGTAATAGTCGTTGTAGTAAGGTGCTTTCTTGGGTGGATTGGTTAAAAAAACCCCATTTAATTTCTTTGTGATGCTTTCTCTAGCATCTTGCTAGCTTAATAATATCCTATCTATTTAACATTGTTAATTTACGAATAAACATTTTATTTAATTGAATTAATGAAATTTAGTTTGTTAGAAAAAACATAAAGAAAAATGAGGTTGGTAGTTGAAATTAGTTATGAGTGAAGATATATTTACAAGTAGGGGTGTTAAAATTCCGGACCCGACTCGGATCCGAACCCGACTAAGCCTATTCGGGTCGGTTTACTTGGGTCAAAAATTAAATTTGGATTATTCGGGTCAACCGGAGTAACCCGAATACTAAATTGGTTCGGGTATCGAGTTGAAATTATTTGGCTATCTCGGGTTCGGGTCGACCCGTTTAACCCTAGTAAGGATTTTATTTTTTATTTTTTAATATATTATTTTATAGATTATCCATATAAATTAGAACAAATTAAATATGCAATTTTATGACTATTTTACTCGTATTTGGGTTGACTTGGACCCGAACCCAGCTAAGCTTATTCGGGTCGGGTTACTTGGGTCAAAAATTAAATTCAGATTATTCGGGTCAACTTGAGTAACCCGAATACTAAATTGGTTCGGGTATCGAGTTGAAACCCGTTTGACCCTAGTAAGGATTTTTTTTTTAATTATTATTTTATAGATTATCCATATAAATTAGAACAAGTATGCAATTTTATGACTATTTTATTCGTATTTGGGTTGACCTGAACTCGAATTGACCCGACCAAGGTGACTCAAACCCGAGTAACCCGAGTTCAAATAGGGTCCGGTTCTAGTATATTATTTTTAGCCTTGACCTGATTTTGACTCGACTCAAATTGACCCGAACCCTACCAACCCGACCCGACTGATACCCCTATTTTAGCCATGGTACCTAAGCCTCTAAAAAAGAAGTGCCCTCCTAGAATAGAACATGTCCACTTTATCATTTGTGTTTGTTTAAAAATAATGTATATATGGAGAGAAGACTATCTTTCTATTTGTTATTAAGGTTTTGCTAACGAGTGCTTATTGGGCATTTTTAAAATTATAAATACATGCTTTTGACGTGTGTACACTCAAACTTCCATTTTCAATCAAAAGTGCATTTATTGAACATTAAATAAGTAATTTGCTATAATTGAATGTGATTTTCAATTTAATACACTCAAATTTTTCATTATACTCTAAAAATTTCCCAGTGTGCACCCTTTAGTCCCTAATCATTATAATGAAAATTTACACTAATCGCTTGTTTTTAATTAATTTATATAATAAAATTAGGATAAAAATGATTTTTATTAATCACAACTTGCATTAATTTTACATATATTTTATGTTTGAACACTCAGGTTATGT
Organism: Artemisia argyi; assembly: GCA_030686995.1. Classification (NCBI taxonomy): domain Eukaryota; kingdom Viridiplantae; phylum Streptophyta; class Magnoliopsida; order Asterales; family Asteraceae; genus Artemisia; species Artemisia argyi. The sequence continues at coordinate 177,164,566 of CM060703.1, forward strand.
TTGGCGTAGAGCTTTTTGAAGCTTTTTGGGGCGATAAGCGGTGAACATGAGCTTTTTGATTTCTAGTTTTCGTTTAGCATAAGAGTGGTGAGCTTTCCTATTTTTTTAGAAATGCTCATTTTTTCAATGCTTCTTTAAGAAGATGTGAGCGCTGAGCAGTGAGCTGTGGCTACTGCTCACAGCTCACAACTACTGTTCGTAGCTACTTTTGCTAAAAATAGCCTGAATCTTTTAGTACAGAGGGAGTAGGAGATGTAATGGTTCTATAAAGGAGCCCTAACTACGTGCGATGTTTCCGACTTAAAATTCATCAACAAAACGAATAACAACACAAATTTTAAATGGGACTTAAAAAAATGACCGACAGTCGAATAGAAATATATAGCATAACGCAAAATGTATCAGGATGTTTTGATTATCATATATAGTCGTGTAGTAGTTTTTAATATATGTAGACAAACTAGTTTGAATTAATTGTTGTCATATACATCATGTTATCATATGGTTCTATGCAATAGAGAGTAATCAAATCATAAAAAACATATTATCCATCTATGAATGCTTATGCTTTAACGCTAAAGTTGCGATATACGAAAATGAATAATAAACGATCCTAACCATATATGACACTGGAAATAAAAATGAGAGAAAAGTCAAAAATACATCCCTATTGTTTGGCCTTTGCTCGCTTTACATCTTTTTTCTTTTTTTAACTCAAAAATCATCCATACAGTATTAAAGTTGGCACAAAACCATCCATCCGTTAGTAATATCAATTAATAAGGACTAACGATGCAAATTATTTTCCGTTATCTCCTAACAAGAGTTAAAATATTTGCATCGTTAGTCCTCATTAACTATAGAGTTAAAATATTTGCATCGTTAGTCCTCATTGACTATAGAGTTAAAATATTTGCATCGTTAGTCCTTATTTAGTTAAAACGAGCGGAGGAACCCGCGCGTTGCTGTGGAAATGCCGTGCTATTTATTTATTTATTATTTTTTTACACCTTAGGGCTTAGGGACTAAATTGCAAAAGACTATTCTTGCTTCCACTGTGACACTTTAAATGAATTTTGTTAATAGATTTTTCAAATCTTGTCAAAAATGTATTCTCATGAAAATTTTTAATAATCAAAATATCATTTTTTTTCCAAATATTACAAAAAAAATGAAAATTTTTAATAATCAAATTATCATTTTTTTTTCCAAATTTAAAAAAAAAAAAAAAAAAAAATGTTACTACAGTACCGCTGCTACAGTACCCGACCTCACATTTTCACTGTTTCGTCCACTGTAGCAAACACTGTAGCTGCTACAGTAAACCATTCCCCCTTTTAGTATATATAATAATATTTTCTTCGTTAGTCCACATTGAGTTAAAAAATTTGCATCGTTAGTCCTCATACGTTTTCGTCCATTTTTATCCGTTTTCGTCCGTTTTTCTCATGTTTTTATCAGTTTTCGTCCGTCTTTATACGTTTTCATCCATTTTTCTCATGTTTTTATCCGTTTTTTCCATTTTTCTCACGTTTTTATGAGTTAAAATGTTTCTAAATCGATTTTAATTCACGATTTTGACCCGTTTCTATCCGAATCGATTTTAATTCACGATTTTCATCACCACCCACCAACACCACCACCACCCACCACTGCCATCACCACTACCCACCACCGCCACCACCGCCACCGCCGCCACCACCACTACCCACTACCGCCACCCACCACCACCCACCAATGCCACCACCAACCACCACCGCCACCACCACAGCCGCCACCTCTACCCACCACCACCCACCACCTCTACCCACCACCACCACCACTTATAATATTCGTTCAGTGTATAGTGGTGGTGGCAGCGGCGGGTGGTCGTGGGTGTTGGTAGCGGTGGTGGGTGGAGGTGGTGGGCGGCGGCGGTGGTGCGTGGTGATGGTTGGAGGTGGGTAGTGGTGGCGATGGGTGGTTGTGGCGATGGGTGATGGCGGCGGCGGTGTTGGTGGCGACGGTGGGTGGAGGTGGTGGGTGGTGGTGGGTGGCAGTGGCGGTGGTGGGTGGTGGTGGCGTTGGTGGGTGGTGGTGGGTGGCGGTGGTGGGTGGTGGTGTGTGGCGGTGGGTGGAGGTGGTGCCGGTGGTGGGTGGTGGTGGCATTGGTGGGTGGTGGTGGGTGGCAATGGTGGGTAGTGGTGGTGGCGGCGGTGGGTGGTGGTGGGTGGCGGTGGTGGGTAGTGGTAGTGGCGACGATGGGTGGTGGTGGGTGGTGATGGTGGTGGTGGGTGGAGGTGGGTGGTGGAGGTGGGTGGCGGTGGTGGTGGTGGGTGGAGGTGGTGGGTGGTGGGTGGTGGCGGCGTTGGTGGGTGGTGGTCGGTGGCGGTGGTGGGTAGTGGTGGTGGCGACGGTGGGTGGTGGTGGCGTTGGTGGGTAGTGGTGGTGGCGGTGGTGGGTGGTGGTGGAGGTGGGTGGAGGTGGGTGGCGGTGGTGGGTGGTGGTGGTGGGTGGTGGTGGCGGTGGTGGGTGGTGGCGATGCAAATATTTTAACTCAATGAGGACTAACGATGCAAATATTTTAACTCAATGAGGATTAACGATGCAAATATTTTAACACTATAGTAAATGAGGACTAACGATGCAAATATTTTAACTCAATAAGGACTAACGATGCAAATATTTTAACTCTTGTTAGGAGATAATGGAAAATATTTTGTATCGTTAGTCCTCATTAACTGATATTACTAACGGATATATGGTTTTGTGCCAACTTTAATATCACAGAGATGATTTTTGAGTAAAAAAAAAAGAATGTAAAGCGAGCAAAGGCCAAACCAAAAAGATGTATTTTAAATTTTTCTCTAAAAATGTTGTTTAGTGATACATAACAGAGTTAAAGATTATAAGACAAAATAGGAAACGTGACAAAAACAATCGCTTCTGATGGCGATCGCGTCATGAGATCATGGGTCATTTTTAGGACACCCTGCACAACCACCCACCTTCATTAAACCCCACACAAACAACCTGTCATTCCCTACAATCCAACTAGAAGGGTTTAACTCCCTGTATATATATTATATCCTGTCTTAGTTTAATCAGGATAACAAATGATCTCTTAATTAATCTCTAATTATCGTTATTGCTGTAGCATATATTAAAGGTGTTCTTCGAAAAGACATTGTATAATATAAAATCAAGAAACGTTTTTCTTATAATTTGAAGCACGTCTTCAATCTAGAAGCATTATATCAAAAACTGACTAACAAGGCCTAATGAAAAGAATCAAATCAGTCATACAATAATCTAAAGAGTAAATGTGCGCTTGTGCTATTATATTGTTTGAGAACACATAAAGCAATAAGCAAATAACTAGAACTAAAATTAAGACAAGTTTCTTATATGTTTTTTTCTAACAAAATCAATAATGTTCTATCTTAACTAAAAAGTTAAAAAGTTATATATAGTGAAAAGAAATTCATTACTCTTTAAAGCAAATGGTTCCTTCTCAGAAAAGAATGATAAATTAAATTCAGATTGAACATGAGTGGTCGTCAAACTAGTAAAACGTCAAGAGTGCCTTTAACTTTTTCAAATGGCTTTAATTTGCGCGTAAAATTATTTGGTCATCACTTCTCAAAATTGACATTGTCTATTCATATTTTAAATCTACACTAACACAATTTTCCACTTTAACTATTTAACAATTTATTTTATGTTTATTAAACTATAACTTGTAAATCCTTAAATAAGTTATTATTAAACTCGTGCACAAGTATTAACTCATTCTAAAACCAATTGAGTATTTACATTCGTCAAGTGTGATACCACTTGATCACAAAAGCATTTTAAATTTACATTCATACTAATTTGAAAACATTATAACATGCAAAATTTATATATTATGCAACTAATGTTTGCCTACGTGGAGAGCTGGTCCATTTCACGATGCTATCACTCATCAACTCTCACATGTATAAATAACAACCCAAACACAACCCTAAAACTCCCATGCAAAAACATGGGTCTTTGCATTTCATGCCAAACAACACCACAAACAACAGGAAAACTAATCTTACCCGATGGAACCCTACAAGAATTCACAAACCCAATCAAAGTCTCCGACATCCTTAACAAACACCCATCAACCTTCATATGTAACTCCGACGAAATGGACTTTGACGACGTTGTTTTTGCCATGAAACACGACGAAAACCTTCAACCAGGCCAACTTTACTTTGCACTTCCTTTGAAACAATTGAAACATCGTCTTCAGCCAGAAGAAATGGCTGCACTGGCTGTTAAAGCCAGTGCAGCACTAGCCAAATGTGGCTATAGTAAGGAAAAAAAGAATGTTTGTTTTACTACATCTTTTAATGGAGAGAAAGGGCGAATGAAGAGGTCTAGTAAGGTGGCGGATGTTCATACCGCTGGATTAAGCCGGAAGAGCTGCGGTGTCGCCGCCGGTGCAAAAAGAGGGAATTTTAAGGTTATGCTCAGTGCTATACCGGAGTAGCTGACATGACATGACGTGACAACGTAATTTTTCAGATATGGTGATGAAGTGAAGTGTATTATGGCAGCTATGATTGTCGTTTTTTTGCGCTTCACTTTAGGTGTTTATACCATATTGGGAGTATTGTTGTTGTTACATTTTTATCCATAACATTGGGTTATACTACTATAAATTATCTAAAACTACTGATGTCTATCTTTTTTCTTTTTGTGAGTTACCTTAGCTTTAAGGGGATTCCAGTTTTTAATATGAACTTTTTACAATAAAGATTATGGTATATATTGTGATCCAAAAATGGTTATAATGTATGATAACTATTTGGATTAGATGCAAAACATAATCATAAGTGAATAAAGAATTGTCATAATTAAGTTGTGGTCGTACTTTGTGATTAAGTCGATCGATCACTATATGTTGACCCTCATGAGGGATGCCCTGTATTGTAATGTTTCGTTGGGGTTTTATATATGTTGTTACCTTTTTATTTAAAAAATTTGGTGACCCTCATATATATGCGTTATCATGAGTTCAAATCCTACGTATATTGGATTGGCTAGATTCCATCGAACGAATTGATAAATGAATATATATGTAAACATTTAAATCTTTTAAGGTAGATCATTTGGTATTTATTACAGTACTATAAAGTTGAGTAGTTAATTATAAGAAAAATGTGTTAATAAAGGGACAACTATAATAACCCTTGAAAATAAAGGTGGGGGTAAATAATAAAAAAATGTAATATACTTGCCACAATTTCATCGAATGGGTAGTGAACTATTTTTTTATTTTTTTTTATTTTGAGGGTAATTTTCTTTCAAAATCATCATCTTTAGGGTATTTTGTAAAAAATTTGGACAATTTTGCCCCTCATAGCTAATACAAATTTTTTTTCCCGAAGGGAAAAATTGTCCAAAATTTTTGCAAAATACCCTAAAGATGATGAATTTGAAAGAAAATTACTCTAAAAATGAAGAAAAATAGTTCACTACCCATTCGATGAATTTGTGGCAAATATATTACCTTTTAATATCATTTGCCCTAAAGGTGGCGAATGATCCATACATTTTTTTATTTACACCAAAAATTATAATTATTAGGTTATTCTCAGTTGCTGATAGATCATTAACTTTGTTTAGCTCTTGTTGAAAATAGACAAACAATTAGTTATACGTGTTTTAGAATATGGCTCAATACAACAATAGTTTTTTGAATATATGTTAAAGTGATAAGACGAGAACTTACACGTACGGCTGTATATAGGATATTTATTATTTGTACAATAGATCACATCATAACCGTTAATATCTCGATCTATCTTTTAAAATCTTTCGATTTTACGATCTCGTTAAACAAAACTTGTTAATCTTTCATAGAATTTTAAAAGGCATGTGATCTTAAGTAATATCTCGATCTTACCATAAGATCGTAAGGTCTCGATCTGATTCAATCATACTTTCATTTAATTAACTAACTAATTAACTATAAATGAATGAATTTTGTTAAAGTAAAAAAATAAAACTTGCATGGATATTTATAAATGTTTTATAAGAGTAACATATGCAGAGTATGTGTTTAGATTAAATGATCAAGCAAATTATATATTTTAGTATTTTAAACTATTACGCGTTGAATTTTCACGTTATTATGACTTTGAGAACTATTCTTTCTTTATAAATATGCTATACAATCAACTTTGAATACGAGTTACTAGACATATAAGATATTTAATTGAACATTTAAATATTATCTTCCGATCTCGATCCAATCTTAAAATTCCGATATTGCAAAGACAAATACGATCCAGATCTCTATCTTGACAGCCTTGGATCACACGGCTACATAAGATATAACATATTCCTTCCGTATCAAATTAAATGTTCATATATTTATTTTGAGATATCTCAAAATAAATGTACATTCTATGTGTCAACCGTTCAAATAAAGTTTAGTGAATAAGTATAATATTTGATTAGTGGATAGTGTTGTTCTCGATACATTTTATAACTTTTTTCAATTCAAAAGTGAACATTTATTTTGAATGAGTAGAGATTAATTTGTCCTGTAAAGCCATTCGCATACATAATTTGATCCCATGTTACGACAAAGCATATATTATATTGATAATTACTCTTGACTTGTCGAAATTTCAAGTGTTTAACGCATACATTTCCCTTTTTTCCTTCTGAAAGACAGAATTTCATAAAAAGAGTTCTTGCAAGTGACTAGAACCAAATGTGAAGGAAGTCGTCGTTTTTGAATTTATTTTAAAGGCAAGGCGAAACCTAATGTTCGGTTGTGGATTACATGCATGCATGTTCCAATGAATCAATTATTGCAACTTATAAAAGGAACGAATCATGATATCATGGTTTGTTTCCTGTTTCAAACTATCTATCATTGTGTACTTTGTATTATATTTTTAAATTTGCCGTCACTTTGAAACTAGGTAAACTAACAAGGGTCATATGATTTTTTTCAAAAATTTCAACATCATATGCATAAGTCATATATTTATTATATATCTAATAATAAGAAAATGTTAACCATAGTATTTGACTTATGATTACCAATCGATTTTGTGGCATGCATGTGAATATTATCGTTTACTCAGCTCACATTTGCGGATATAAATTATTCACGTACAAATTTCTAATTATTGATTGATACTGTATTTCATAACTGATTCAAATATTGATCGATTTATTTATCAAAGGGATATGATGTGACTTGTTTTGTAGTTCCCCTTTAAGTATTTTACAGGATTATATATATGGTCCCGTACTGATCACAACTGTGTGGCGATAAACTACACCTAGTGTGTGGTGCAAGTATGTGTGCATGAAAATGGTCATGTACTCATGTTGTACTTTTGGTTGTATTTTCTTCGTACTAAGCTTGGACATAGCTGGTTTTCATCTATTTGATAGTGGCCTAGAATGTAAGTTGGTTCGGTTATATTCAGGTATAGTTTGGTTTGATTATAGTGGGTTTGTTAGCCTGTTGGGGGCCTTGCACGAACTCCCATTTTAAACATCCGTTATTATTGAAACACTAGATTATGTATTCCACCTAATTGACATCATATGGGGAATGAGTTGGATATAAGATACTATATATCTTTCAATAACGGTCTATTTAAACTTAACTTGGAGCAGAAATTTGATGACACCACATGCATATGTACTTTGACAAATCAAATCAGTGTCGTTACTTTTTTGAAGCGTTGTCACAACTACATTCGTTGAAGGGAAATTAACCGACTATCTGGAGGCCCTTACAACCAACATAAAAGAAATTGTGTATTAACACGATCAAAGGGCCACTGTGATGATTTGAAACCACAATTCTGTGATGATTTGAAACCACAATTTTCACTATCATTAGGCTATCATCACAAGTAATGCTTTTGTTGTATCCATGAACTTATAGACTAGAAGATAAGGAACTTATCTCAACACATATACTTACGAAGAGAGCAAGGTGCAGTGCGTGTTATAGGGCATGTTGTTCGCACATCACGTCTTATCTTACCTTATAACATGCATGTAACACAAAACCTGAAAAACACTCAACCCGGTATAACCTAGGTTATAAGTACACGTGAGTCACAATTTTTATTTTTTATTTAAAGATTCTTTAAAACAAACAAAATTTTAAAATCGAGTTGTAAAAAATAGCATTGTCGCTATATGGATTGAGATTCGCTAAACACAACTCTAGTATTTTTGTTTAAGGATTCCAAATTTATAAAAATGACAATTAATGAATTTCATATATATTTTAAAAGTTAACTATAGAATATTTAATGTTCACTAAATGTTAATTATGTAATTGTGAAATACTTAAACAAAACTCATAGTTGTGTTTAGCAAATCTCATATGAATTATATACGCAAGTTTCTTTTACGTTAGGAAAGAAAATATATAATCCAAGCACTGTTACATTAAGTAAAAATCTCACACCAAAACACGCACACACAAACACTCACGCTATCAAAAGAAAAAAGATACAAATAGAAGAAGAAAGAAAACCAAGATGACTCTCGTTATAGGCTTGGCGGAGGACTTATAACGTGCATATAACGCACCAAGCTGTGTAGTTTTACGCCGTTACAAGTACCCAACTTTGCCTATAACATGCGTATAAGTCACTGATTCTCTTAAATCTTTCAATTTTCTAACAAACAATCCACTAACTTGATCAACATTATAGGCCAAACCAACATTCTTAATGTACTGCATGGGCTTCTTTCAACCCAATAACTAACTAAATATAACATTGGGCCACATCTCTCATCTCACCTACCGTTCGTTAATTATTGATAACTTCCAAAAATAATTCACGTGCGGGTGGCAAATTAAAATCACATCACGTGGGTGCCATTTGCCAACTGCCCAAAGTCAATAATCACATAAAACTATTTCTCATAAACCAATATTCCCATGCCACCCTTCATATTAATCCCAACCCCTGCAACAAGCATAAGTATATCAAGGGTATTTATGTCAATACAAAACTATCCCTTGAATAAAAGTACCACCCAATAACAACTTTCATAGTTTCCTCATTTCCTAGTACCAAAATGAAGATAGTTTTCCTTGTCATAACAATACTTGTATCAATCATATGTACCACCACAGCACAACCACCGCCAGAAGCAGCCATCCCAGCTGATGGTCAAGAGTACTTAGATGCACACAACAAAGCAAGAGCTGAAGTTGGTGTGGGCCCACTTAAATGGAATTTTCAGCTAGCAAAAGCAACAAGTTTAATGGTACGGTACCAAAGAGACCGACAAAACTGTCGGTTTGCAAATCTAACAAGTGGCAAGTACGGAGGTAACCAGATGTGGGCCACAGGTGAAACTGTTACACCTAGGAAAGTAGTTGACAATTGGGTTAGTGAAAAAGAGTTTTATACGTATGCTAATAATTCGTGTGCCGCGAATCATAGGTGCGGTGTGTACACACAAGTTGTTTGGAAGAAAACTAACGAGTTGGGGTGTGCTCTTGCTACGTGCCTTTCGGATCAGTCTACGTTGGCTATATGTTTCTATAATCCGCCTGGAAATGTTATTGGTGAAAGTCCGTATTAAGTTATGTTTATGTTGCTGGTTATCAACCTTTTGCAAGAAGAATATGTTTTATTTTTATTGGTTGGGTTATGTTTAGGTGAGTAGTGTAGTTCTTGTGTTTAATGTTGCATCTCAATGTGGTGATGAGTTGTGTACTCTATAGTTTAATAAATATAACTTTAATGATTTCTAGTTAATGCCTGATGTAAAGTTTGTAAATAAGTCACTATGGCACATGATAGACTGCGCAAAAATAGATAAGTAATTTGTATTGCCAACAATGTACATAAGGTAGAGTTGAAGAATTACTTAACTAGTTCTTTGGAAATGAGGTACCTAAAGGCGAAATCATGAGGAACATATTCGATCTTTTTACGCAGTTTTGCTAAATGGTGTTTTTTGATGGTTTTCTTGAGTTTGTTTGGTAAGCATAGTTGGACCATTTCAATGACTCCGGCATCACATAATCTTGAATCTTTTGCAAAGCTTTCGACGATTTTTGGTAGAAGGATTCTTTGATCTTTCCCTACGCCGAATGTAGCTCTGATGAACTCTTCTTTAGCTGTTTCTAGCTCTTGGAACACTCGTTTTGGGGTGTAGACACGAATCTGCAATAGCAATTGTTCAGATTCATATTTAACTTTTGTGCAGATTTAGCTTATTCTATATTGGTTATAAATCAAGAATGTGTACCGCGGGATCAGAATGGCATCCTGAACAAAGTGCAAAGTGCAAAAGGGGTTCTTGATGGTCAATTGCATATGCTTGTCGTTCGTCTGATGCTCTTAATTTTGTTCTTGAAGATAATAACATACGAAGCCACTACAATTATAAAACAAAAGTTCCGAGTCAATGCAGGTCAATTTATGAGAATGATTTCTACAAGATATGGTCAATTTTGAATCAATTGTAGCTAAGACAATTATGTTACAGTTGGAACATGTCAAACATGTGTAATTTGTTAAACAAAATCAAGGGTCTCATACCTGTCCAGGACGAGACATTCGGCATCCCAAAATATAGTTCTGAATCACATCTGCGCTTAGTATGTGACCACCAACATTATAAGCAGCCTGTACAACCCATAAAATAAAACTTATACTTTTAGGATATATATATTAACACACATATTATATTAGTTGAAAATAAAACGTTTTTGCTTACCTTCAACAGTAGGAAGACTCTCTTCATATTGTTTTGTGGGATCCCATATGCCAAAACAGCCTGTTCATACACAAAAAAGCAATAGTTAACGATGTCAACTACTCAACTTATATAAAACGCTCGAAAATTTGTTGAAAGTATAAAAGATGGATCATACATGCATCACCAGCGCGTTATGTACATTAATCCAAAATGCTAGCTTCTCATCGTGCTTCAGTTTCCTTGGATGCACATCTTCTAATCGAGAAACAAGTGACCTACAAGAAACACGATTTAGCTCAAAAACAAAACTAAAAGTAAAAAATGTAAAGAAAATTGACTTTATTTTATCACCTGAAGTGTTGCAACATGGGTTCAATTTCACTAAGCCTCTGATTATCTTTATACAGGCTTTGAATTTCAACCATTGTACTATAAGGTCCACTAAACTCCTTAAGCCCTTGAACATGAAAAGGGTTATCTAATTTCAAATCAAAAGAAAATGAATCTCTTCTGAACCCTGGACCCCACATCATATCGGGGTGCTGTTTTGGTGAGAAAGCACTCATGGATGATGAAGATGATGTAGGAGACGAGAGTCCGTGGCTTGATTGAGGTGATTCAGCAAGCTTGTAGAAGATAGCCGACATGCACGTAACCATACCTTCCGAAAGCTTGTTTGGTGTTGTTGGAACATGTTCTTTTATTCTAGTCCCGAGATGCTCTGCCAGGCTTATTATGTTGGAAGACGTATGCGCATACTGTATAATAACCATACAGATTGTAATAAATACATAAAACATAAAAATTAAAAAGAAAATAACCATTTCTTATGGAAAACCTTACCTCCATCATAGATGGTGGTTGAGAGTGACATGCGCGTAAAGATTTGCTATGAAACTCGGCTGCAGAAGGTCTGGTCACCGAAGATTGACAATGTTGAACACCCGAGTCTAGAAGTTCTTCTTCTACTTTTTCTTCCTCCTCAAAGCATCCTTGTAACGAGATATCAGCCCTGCAAGTTTCTAGGTACTTTCCTCTTGGAGTAATTAAAGGAGGTTTTAGAGTTCGATCATTTCTTAACGGGGATGGGCATGATATCTGTTGATCAAATGCCTTCCGGTACAATGAGAGAAGATACTGCTCCAAATGTGAAACTTCATACTCTAAAACCGCAATTTCTTTAATCAGCTCTGTTGCTGGCTGCAATCATTAGTGCAACAGAACTAACAATTGTTAATAGTCTATCTATGCAGATACCAAAGAAATACTATTGCTAAATAAATAAAAAATTACCTTTGGAATAGAGGTCAAGTTTGGGATATCTTGAGAAGATCTGTATCCTAATGCCTGTTCTAAAGCACCACGAACACAAACTTGATCTTGCAACCTTTTCTCGAGCTGCACTATCTGAAAACAAGACTAAAGTTCAGATTTTTTTAAGAAGAACCTAATAGATGCGGAAGTTGTTGTCTTGAATGGTTATAACTTAGATTAAATTCAGATTTGTACCTCATCCTTTAGTGCGATCTGGATTTGAGCAGTAGGCAAGTGATTCTTGTTAGCAACCAAAAATTTCTTAGCGTGACCCTTGTCCTAATATCAAAATAAAAAATGAGTTCATAATAGTTTTCAACAAAAAAATAAATAATTAAAAATAAAATAGAATAAAATAAAAAAGGAAAATTTAAGCATTCCAACATACTAAAAAAAAAAAAAAAAATGAAAAAAGAAAAGAAAAGAGCAGTGTGATACTTGAAAGTCCCATGTATGCAAACATTCTGATAAATTATATTGCTCTCTAGGAATTTATGTTTATCTATTGCTTCCTAAAACATATTTCATCTATTTCCATCCTACATAAAATCTACTCTGACTTTGAGGTCTCAGATTTGACTCCTCATGGACTCGCACGTGCTATATAATGATCTTAAAAGAAATTTCTTATTGACGAAATAACAAGCAAAAGCATACTTACCAACTTAGCCCGTTGACGAGGTTCCAAGCGGTCTTTACCAAATTTAAGCTTGTCCGGAAAGCTGCCATTGTTAAAGTCATGCAACTTTAAATATCATAGAATAAACCAAATAGCTGATATGACACATAATTAATAAAAAATTAGAACAGATTAAACTCATAATGTGTTCAATATTTCTAATAATTCGCAGGAAACCATTGTCTCCCCGTTCTAACTCTTTATACAAATGTGTAATAATTCTACACGTTGGCCGTTTATTTCCAGAGAGCGGGTATAGAGAATTTAAGAAAAGTAAGATACGTTACCTATGCTTATTATACACAGCTTTACTCAAAGTTCAAAAATGTTAGTCTGGCATTATGTTCTAAAACTGATCATGTGATATGAATTGATCAGATAGTGTTTTGCGTGTTTAAAGTGTTACTAAGACGTAAGAGAGTGTTTGGAATTGCTTGTTTAGGTGCTTATTTGTTTATCTTGAAGATTTAACATATTAGCAGTTTTATGTGTTTGGTTAAAACGGCTTAATTGCTTATGACTCTAGAATAAGCATTTAAGAATAAGCAAGTTAATACCTGCTTAAATTCAAGCAGATAAGCACTTTAGAATAAGCAATCCCAAACACCTCATAAGTCATCAGATAAAAATCAAATTTGTTATAGCTGTTCGTAAACCAAACTACATTTATTTGACCTTAAATCATCATTGAATAGAACCATTACGACTAGAAAACATGACACTAAAGTTATCACTAATCACTTTCAGAACTTACATTTAAACACCCCTAATTCAATCAATGTCGATGTTATGCACCATATGTATTATGCCACCAGAAATGAAGTACCTGTTAGAACGCTTGTGAACACTAGCTTTTGCTCCAACTTTAGCCATGCTACCACTAACTCTACACTCTTCAACACTCATCTCTGCTACAAAAACACAAAAATTGCAACTAAATTTCACCAATCTTTATACCAAAAAACAAGAAACACACGAACTAAAGATTACTAAAACAACTTACCACCAGTATCCAAGATAAAAACAAAAACAGACCCACAAACCAAAAAACACAAAATGGTCCTTAAAATCCTAAGAAACCGAAGTCAAAACTCCCAACTTTTTTACTTGCATTACACAAAAGGAGCTTAATGAATGGTAAAGAAAAAAGGGTTCATCTTTGTATCCAATGTATAAGCCTAAACACTTAACAGTGAAGAAAAATAAAATTTTTATAGCCTTTCTTTTTTTGGGTACTTGTAAACTTCTTTTATAAAGAACAGTAAAAGGTCAAAAGGGGCTTAAAATGAACTAGAGGTAAAGTGTAAGGGTGAGCAAACGGACCGGATGGACCGGACCGACCGACAAAACCGACCGGACCGGACCGGACCGGACCGGACCGACCACATTCGGTCCGGTCCTCGGTCTAGTCTTTTTGGCTTGGTCGGTCCTCGGTCCGGTCGGTCCGGTCCGGACCGACCAAAAAACCGAAAAAATGTGCCAAAATATGTCTAATTGGACCGGACCGGACCGAGACCGGACCGGACCGAACCGGACCGAGACCGGACCGACCACATTCGGTCCGGTCTCGGTCTATGGTTTTTCCGGTTCTCGGTCGGTCGGTCCGGTCGGTCCGGTCCGGTCCGGTCCGGTTTTCGGACCATGCTCACCCTTAGTAAAGTGTTCTAAAGACTTAAAGAGAGTGTGTTGCTTTGTTCTGGATAATTATTTTGCAAGTGTAATGAGAAAGGTTCATGTCCACATTGTGGTTTTTAGATACTTTTTTTTTTTTTTTTTTTGATGTTGCACAGAAGTGCGAGTTAGTGACTATTTTCTTCCACCTTTGTCCCATACTTACTGACATTTATATACTACTTCATTGGACTGTGTTTAGCATGCCTTGTTAAAAGGTGCATATGCTAATAAAAATAAGAGTGATCTTGTTTTATTTAAAACACACCCTTTATTTGAAGTGAAATGGATAGATAATGGAGTTAAAATTATCTTATGTAAAAAGGTGTTTTAAGTTTCATCTTTTGACCCGTTACTAAAAGATGACAAATTATAGTATAAACTCACTTTGGTTGTAGTAGTATTATTTAGATCTTTTTTTATAAACCAAAAGGTTATTTATGTATATGACTGTCTATTAAAGCACACTAATATTAACTGTTGCAAATTTGAGTTATGGAAATTACGTGTTTGGGTTCATCTCATACTTGTGTGATATTTAAATTGTTGCAAGTCAATACTTATATATTTGAGTTAATATTTCTTCAATCTATGGTTGTGACGATCCCAATCTTAATTTTAAGATCTTACGATTTTATAATAACACAAAGCAAAAATCATTATGAACCTACATAGTATCTTAGCAAGCATAAACTTTGCTCGAACAACAAGCTAAAAAAATTTAAATTTATAGATTAAGTTTTTTATAAAATTTAAAAAAACACGAAACCCTTTAAACATTTAATAATCATAATTTATGTTGACATTTTTAATGAAACATTAATATAGTTTTTTGTTTGATATAAAATAAATTGTAAATTTGCATATATTGACAACATCCGTTAAAAAAATTGACATTATAATAAGATCTTAAGATCCTGATATGATTTTACGATCTTGATCTTAAAATAAAAAAAAAAAAAGAAAAAAATCGTGAGTACCACCCGATGTTGAAAACCTCTTCATCTTATAAAAATCATTTACTCTTTTTCGTAGTATAATTGTCTATTCAAGTTCACTAAGGGCTAGTTTGGTTAGAGGGTTTATATGTGGGGTTTTAGGCTCAATCCATAAGTTAGCTGTTTGTTTGAGTGTTTCAGATTAAGAATTAGGATAAATGATAAAATATGTGTACTGCGTAAATCCCAGGGTGGGATGGTTGGTTTTCTGTGGGACCATACTAGTTATAATACCCGCGCACGCGCAGTTTTTTTTTATTAAATTTTTTTGAATTATATATTTTTATTTATTAAAAAATAAATTATTTAATATTTGTTTTGTTTGATTTATGATGTTTAATTATAGTTTTTTATTATTAAAGATAATTATTTAAAAATTTTCATCCTATTGTTAATTACACCTTATCTATATTTTTTGTATTTATCTTCTACTTGTGTTATGGATAAATATAAAATGTTACCTAATAAGAAAATAATCTCTTTTTTAAAATAATATTATTACTAAATAAGGTATGGTTTAATTTTTTTGAAATGAAAAAGTCCCCACTTATAGTTTTGTTTTATTATATAAAAGATGTTTATTTATCACTCTTTCATCTTTTCTTTTATAATTATGAAATAATAAAATCATTTTAAAAAACCTTTATAAATTATTAAATTATTCTTTTTTAATTTAATTATATTATTTTCTCTTACTTCATTTTCTTTTCTCTCTTTTTAATCCAAATTCAAATCCAAATCTAAATCATAATCCTAAACCCACCTATATACCAAACGGGCCCTAATATTCAATGTGACTTATCAATCAAGAGCAGTCCCAATTGTACCGTAAACATTGATATAAGATCATTTGAGGACCAAACTTTTTTTACATGCCAAGGGACTAATCTTCACCCTTCATCTTTCCTCCTTCTTTATTTGATCTAATGGATGAGATTAATCTCAACAATTTAAAAAACAAACTTTCATCATTTTTTTTTCAAATATTAATATCTTTCAAACCGTTAATCGTTAAGCGAAAAAAATATACCGTTACGACGAGCATTTAATTATCTTTCTATAGATAGGCTAATTGATATATTTTCGACAAATTTTTTTTCGTTTTTTTCACGTTTTTTTTTTTTGCCGAAAAAATCATATATGATATTACATATCATATCATATATGATATTACATATCATATATGATATATAATATCATATATATGATATTATATGTAATATCATATATGATATTACATATCATATATGATATGTAATATCATATATGATTTTTTTCGGCCACGAAAAAAAACGTGAAAAACGATTTTTTTTCTTCCGAAAGTATATCAAAGTGCCCGTCTATAGAAAGATAATTAAATGCCAGTCGCGATGGTGTAATTATTTTCGCTTAACGATTAACGGTTTAAGAGATATTTAAATTATAAAAAAATGGGTGAAATAATAAAATGCTTTTAATCTCAACCATTGATTTCCTTTTTAGATGGATGGTGGGGATGAACCCCTTGGTATGTGAGAAATGTTTGATTTGTAGAATAACTCGACTCGTAAACATTTGTCTTTGACGTCGAAAACAATTGTGTTTGTTGTGTATTTTACCACTGAACATTTTATACAAGTACACTAACGTTGATGTCTATCACCTAAGCAATGCATGCAATCTCTGCGTTGAAGATAGAATTCAAACATCGATATCCTAATACCAGTTACCAATCTAATTCTTCGTATAGAAAAAGTAATAAAAGCATGCATGCTTACTCCTTTTTAATTTCCCTTTTGTTTTCTGAAATTGGAGTCCCACTTGTGGGTGTGAAACACTCCAAACACTTTCACCCAAATGGTGTTTGTGTCTTTATGTGCGTTGTAGTTAGGGATTTCAATGCAATACAAACTATAAAAGATAAAAAAGAAAAGGTTAAAGTGAAAAAAAAAGTTATCTCAAAAGGAATGAAAGGTGTAAAGATATTGGATGCTTCCAAAGAACAAACATATTGCATTTTCAATGTGAATCTTACATTTTTTGATTATGATTTTCTGAGTTGTTAAAACTTCTTTCAAAACAATATTAGTAGACCTGTATATTATGCATAGGGGTATAGCTTACTATGTATATTTGTATCTTGTATTGTCAGGCCACTAGTTAGCCCTAAGGGTGTTCAAACAATCCGGAAAACCGACGAAACGATCCGATTCGCTCAATCCGAAACCATAAAAAACCAATGACCAAACAGAAATTGAGAAAACCCGAAACCGGAAAAACACCCGCTAATCACCGTCCGGTTTCGGTTTCTACATTTAGTTATCTGTGGTTACCCGAACCGAACCATGTATAAAATACATGTAAGTTTCAACAAACCATTCATAAATATACTTTTATCGTATAACGCATTTTTATTGATTTAATATGATCATTTACTAACGTCCATTGATTATATATAATTAAAGTGATCATAACATATAAACGTCATATAGATAGTATTAGTGTTTTTGTTTCACACGATATTTAATTTTATGAACGATTTGATTCGATTAATTTTTTAGAATGGTTAACCGTGACCCGAATCACGAGTACCCGCATGTACGGTTACCCGCCTAGTACGGTCTGGTCTCGGATAATAAAATGAATTACTTGACCGTGATGGATAGTTAAAATCTCCAATCGTACTGATCCGCACCGCCTCGTGAACACCCCTAGTTAGCCGTGTAGGGCTCAAGCCCATCAAATGTAAACACGTCTATTGATAGTCTATAATGCAAATATTGATTCAAGGGAAAACACTCTTTATTATGGTACCACAACCAAAGTTTTAATTCCTAACAAACTACTCCTAAAATCCTTCCACCCTCTTTTTCATGCCAATCTCAGCCTCCTCCCAAAACCCTAATCATCCTCAATCTATGCCTCTATCATGGCTGTTACAGACAACAACACCCCACCACCTACACAACCTTTAAACAAAGAAAAACCATTCGGTGTCATGAACATTAAGACCCACGTTCCCATCATACTCAGCCTTGACCTGTTGAAATTACGATGCATGGAGTAAGCTATTTACCACCCACTTTAATAGTTTTGGTGTTCTTGATTTTCGGGATAATCACTAGTACTAGCACCACTGCTCAAGCATGGAACCATCTTGACACTCTTGTCAAGGTTTAGATCTACGACATGATCTCAAACTCCCTCATCTAAATAGTTCTCAAGAAGAACGTGAATGCACACGATGTGTGGAAAAGTATCAAGGAACTTATTCACAATAACAAAGATGCAAGGGCCATGGAACTTCAAGAAGAACTTTAGTCACTAGAACTAGGTAATCTCACCATCTTCGGATACATTAAGAAAATCAAAATGCTTTCGTACCTATTGTCCAATATTGATTCACTTGTTGATGAAAATGGTCTTGTTATACACGCTATAAATGTTCTTGGTGAAAGGTATGAACAAGCTGCAGGCATCGTACGTCATATGACTAAACGTCCCACATTGCTTGAATTCAATCGATCCTTATGTTGGAAGGATCTCGTCACAACCATAAGGACAGTCGCTCTCAAACCCGTCACAATGAGACTCCTTGATGTTCTACAGTCCTCATGGCTACTGGTTTAAAACTCCTCAAAAGGTAATAATCAAAAATAAGTTTGTTGAAAATTTCAGAAAGGGCATTGTTGATTTGGGGCCAAGTGTCGATACATTCATGTTAAGAAAATTGGGCCAAGCCCACATGGTATTATTGGACCTTAACTGATGATAAGGATTTATTTGGTACCTTTTAAGGGTAATTTAAGCCTAAAATCGAATAAATATGATCAAATATTGCCTCAAATTATTTCTTTTTGTATTTTAGGTACTTGGGACGAGTGATGAGGCGAAAAGTGAACCGTTTTTAGGGGGTCATTTAAGCCCGAATTCGTGATTATTTGATCAAATATTGCCTTAAATCGTTCCTTTTGTCATTTTAGGTACTTTTGGAGAGAAATCTGGAAAAGGAAGCATTTTGGACGTTTTTGGAGCATAAAAGTGAAGAAAACGGCAAAGTCTCAATTTTCCTTGCTGGGAACAAGTACCTGACGGCGTCACAACTTCCTTAATGACGGCGTCAAGAGTAATAAAAGAGGTGGATGTGGGAAATACACGTGACGATCCAGAGAGTTTTGTGCATAGAAGATGACGGCGTCACCCAAGGCCATCATGCTCCTAGTATTAGTGACGGCCCATAACAACTTCATACATGACGGCGTCAAAATCAGATCTAGGCAATACGATTTCTATTATGGCAGCGAGTTGATGGCATCACAATCCAACACATGACGCCGTCACCCATTGTAATCTATATATAGTTTTCCAAATTTCATTCATTAGTGTGTAACATTGAGGGGCCAACTTTGAGGAAAAACCCTAGGTCGAATTTTCCAGCTTTTTCAAGGGTTTCAACCCTTTGAATCTTTCATGTTTAATTAAAGATAAGTATTCTTTCAATTCATTCAATATGTCTATGTGTTGTTTGAATATATCTTACGCTTGTCTTCAATTTAACATGCTTGGCTATATCTCCTTTGTGTTTGCTTAGATGTAATGAAACCTAGATGTTAATTATGGGTTGATTGTTTGTTTATAGTTGTTACGGATGATTGTATTCGATGTTAGGCTTAAGAAAACTGCCAGACTTCCATTGGTAACTTGCTTGAATGTCTTAAGAAACATGATCGGAGGTGTACTACGATATTTGGTTGTATTTAATGCGTAGGAGAATTCTAATGATCCCATGTTAGGAGCTTCTAACGGCTCGACATAGGAGTGAAGTAGGATCCTATAGAGTTTGGGAATATTGTACACGGCCCTACGACTAGTATTAAGGAATATGACCCGTCATCCATGCAATTGTAACAAGCTAGTATTAAAAGATATCTATGGAGTAATGAAACCTAAGTAAACACAACTTTCCTCATAATTGTTTACACCACATTAGTATAAATAGTTTCATTTCATTTTTGTTATTTTATTTTCATTGCATTAATAGTTTATTGGGTTAGTTGGCTAACGAATAATTCCGCCCACTCCTTAAAAAACCGAGATTTTAATTGCTTTTATAAAAATATAAAAATACAAAAAGAATCATCCCTCACATCTAGACCTAGTTTTTAGGCTTTCTAATCCTAGTGACACTATTCCTGAGTTGAACGATCAATCCCCCGGTACTTGTCACTATACTATACTACAACGATCAAGTACACTGCCTGGTGGGGGTTGTAAGCTTCTTGAGATCCCTCGAGAGGTAAAGCCTGGTGCGATTCCCACGTATCAACGAGAAATCTGGAATTCGGTGCTTTTTGGACGTATTTAGACTACAAAGTAAAGAAAACGACAAAGTCGAGAAAATACCTGTCAGAAAAGGAGGCCTGACATCATCACGTTCTACTTGGTGATGCAGTCACTTGTTATTTTGGAGCTAAAAGAATTAACACACGTCACTTCAGAAACAATTTGAGTATTTACACTTGACGACATCATGTGTATTTTGAAAAAAGGAGCTACGCTTTAAGATTGCAAGAGACGGCTCAAAAGACTTATAAAGGGATGGCGTCAGACATAAGGTGACGGCGTCAGAGGATTACACGTGACGACGTTAGAGTGGTGATGAGTGCTCAAACACTCATCATTTTTGGTCAAATATGAGCTGCGAAACATTTAAAAACACTCAATAACGCATCAAAATACTGAAAATATCCCAGGGGTTGTGTTTTATATGTTTTAGATGTAAAATGAGTAAAAAACTGATGAAAAACGATCAAAGTTTGCAAAATTGGCAGTTTCAATCCCCCAATTTCAAAACTTGTCACAATTGGTCCCTATGCATTTATTTTGAAAGATAAGTCAACCCCAAGTCTTTTGAAAGTCAAATATTACAAAAAATGATTCTTGGGTATAAAGTTTCAAAAGTTTACATGTTTGGTCCCTCAAATTTCAAAGTTGGCAAAATTGGTCCCTGGGAATTTTAAAAATGGAAAATTGCAATATTGGTCTTTGGAATAGTGAGCTTGGCATAATGGGTCCTTTGGAGCACTTTGGGAAGATTGCATTTCAGGTCCTTGGATTTTCAGTTATTACATAATTGGTCCTTGTGATTTATAAGTTAACAAACCAAATCAGACCCTTTGTTATATTAAAAACAAAACAAACCAAGCCCATCCTATCCCCTAAGCCCATACAACCCCAGTCCATATCCCTTTTTACTAATAAAAACCCACCCCAGGGTCAAATAGTCAACCATGGTCAACCCCCCAGTCAAACACAACCATCTTCAACCCCCGTACCCTTTTCCCCCTAAATCCTGTAACCTTGTCTCCCCCCTCCTCCCACCTTTTCACTAACATACCTACCATCATTAATACCATCTCAACTACCAAACCAACCCCTCCCCTCTTCATTTAATGAACTCACCAGCTCCACTAAGCTTGCCCCATTCATAATTGGCGCCAAAAACCTAATCAAGGGCTGGAAAGCTTAAAGCTCAAATTGATGGTGAGGATTGGGTCAAAGGTCAACAAAGAAACCATTGGGAGTACCAATTTGCAACAGGAATCACATGGGAGCTTGGGATTGCTTATCTTTGTAATCGTAGTATATATAGTAGTGGTAAAAAGCCTCATAAGGCATGTTATATTAGAACTTAGTTAATTTTAATGTTTTAGTTATCCTTTGTAATCAGTTTTTGAAGTTAATGCAAGTTTCTTTTTAGTTCATCTTCTGTTTCAATTTTCAAGTTTCACCAAAATATTTCAAGTATCACAGCAACTTAATTAGGTGTTATCAGTTAGTCACAAGCTCATATAAACTCAATATAATCATTTTCAGAAGCTTTCTAAGCTTGTGAAATCAATTTAACCAAAGTTTCATTAAATTACTTAAAAATACAAGAAAAATAAAAATAAAATAAAAAAAGTATGTTACAGGTTGAAGAAAAGCTGGAGCACAGTGCATTATGGATGGCTGTGGGTTAGGGACTTGTGGAAGTCATTAGGTATTGGTATTGGGTCCTTGTTCTTTGGCTGCTAAGCTTAGAAGGCTTTTGTAAGCTCAAATTTTTGATTTTTACTCTTTTGAGTGTATTAGTATTACTTGTTGCTTATTATTGTTTACTCTGCTTATTTATAACTTATTAGACTAGTTACATTCAGTAGTTTGCTTTTTTTGTTTCACTTAAATCAAGTTTAGTAGTAATCTGTGTTTAAAAGTGGTGTTTGGCATTGTCTCTATTGAGACCCTCAGTAAGTGTTATTGCTCATTTTGTGTTCTCACATCATACTCAGACTCCTAGAACACCAAATCAAGTAAGGTTATAGTAGTAACAAGCCTCAAAGTCAAAATCACATCTTATTTGGTCTAAACACCTTCTGAGGTGGAATTAGAAAGGCTTAAGCCTCATTTCAAGTTACAAGTAGATAACTTAGCTTGTTTTAGCTTAATTATATCTTAACTTAACATAATCAATCATAAAATCAAGTTTGAAATTCACTTTGGTCAAACTAGAAGCAAAAATCAAAAAGTCAAGGTTATAGTGTTTGCAGAAAACCAAAATTTCAAAGATTTTTCTAGAATTTTGTGGTAACTTTTAGAACTCAAGCTTTTCAGATATTAAAGTCATTCACTTAAGCTTCAAAAATCCACCATCAGCTTAATTTTTAGATTTTTATTAGTAGCTTATTTGAGGGCTTAAACATACCTGCAGGGTCAATCTCACTTTTGCACCAGGGTAACCTTGGGATTTTGGTCAAAGTTCCAACCCCCCTCCAGGGTGCAAATTAGATTGGTAGAACTTGAATCTTAGTTTTTTGAAAAGCCCATCAGTAGTACTTTTAGGATTTGTAAGAAAATTGGATCTCAGTGGTGTTTAGCATAGCTTATTTTGCCTTCAAAAATTGCTTATTTCACTTCTGCATACTGAGTCATCAGTATTAGTGTCCCAATTTCATCTAGGCATACCTAGTTCATCAGTAGGCTGCACTCTCAGCTCATTGGCTTTTTGGAAATCCAAATAAGCCATTTTGCTAGTTCAGGCCTTGTTTTGTCATTAAAAGCTTATTTAGACTTAGAAATCTGTGCTTATTAATTGATTCATTTCACCTAAGTGTACTGAGTATTCAGGTTTTGCCCAAATTTCATTTAAGCTCATCTAGCTTATTTGTGGGAGTTAGTGCTTAATTCTTGGCTTATTTGATAGCCAAACTGCTTATCTTTCTAGTTCAGGCCAAAAATTGGACCCCTGATCCATTGCGTGGTCCCAACACAGGCATACAATTTGTCCCTTTTGCCCTGCACACCTTAGACCTCAGTCCCATTTGGCTTATTACATAAGCTCATTGTGAGCCTATTATCGGGCTTATTGACCTGGTTCTTGGCCTATTTTGTAGACACCCAGTCCAACTTGAGGGTTCAACCCCAAGTTTTGACCCCTGACCCCCTTGTGACCCCCACAGAGGGCTGCAAGTAGGCCATTTTGGCCTGTTTGGACTGTCAATAAGCCAAGTGCTTATTTGGCTTGTCTGGCTTATTTTGTGCAAGTACCTGGTTCCTTTGTGCTTATTTCTCTTTGTTATTGTTAGTTGTGTGTTTATTTGGACTTGTAATTCAATTGTGTAGCTTATTCATCAAAATCATAATAAGCCTATGGCTTAATCTGTCAACCAAATAAGCCACCCAATTGCTTATTTCTCACAACCAGTCAAACCACCTTCACAAAAGTTCCTTATAATCAGTTAATAAGCAGTTGTGAAAGAGAAAAATCCAAAAAAGCCCAAGTTAATAGAAGTGATAGCTTCTATTTAAGCCAATTGGCTTATTCTTCAGCTTATTTATAAGCAATTTTAATTTTTATATTTTTCCTAGGTTTCTTATAGTTAAAAATAATTTTAGTAATCTTTTCAGATTTTTCTCTTATCATTTGGTATTTTTCACAATTTAAATTAGTTTTTATTAATTAATAATTAGTTAATAATTAATAATAATTAATTTAAAAATCAGAAAAATACAAATTTAGTTTTAAAATTAGTTTTTAGTTATTTTAAATTTTTCCAAGTTTTATTTTTATTTTTCTAGTGTAATTTTAGATTTAATTATAATTTAGGGTATTTTAAATAATTAAAAAGTAATTAGAAAATAGTTTTTAATTAATAATAATTATATAATTAGTATAAAAATTAATTTTCTTTTTCTAAAAATTTTCTTTAATCATTAGGTTTGTAAAAATATCATTTTCATATCCGTAGCCTTTTTATTTAATCAGATTCACTTTTTCTCACGTACGTCAGCACCCGTTTATAATTAAAACGTACGTTTTTAGTTTTTAGCACGTTTCTTCTTAATCTAAATTCACGTAATCAATCATATAGCTTTCCTAAGCTATTTAATTTCATAATTCTCAAATAATTCTCATCACAACCCTTTCCTGTGAAAAATCACCCGATCACAAGCACGTTCAAGTACAATTCACACCTCGTCGGGATATAACGACCTGATGATACCCTATATTACCCGGAAGCATTGACTCTAAGTTATTTGACTTTGTTGACCATTTACTTGGTCAATTTAGGTTGACTATTTAGAGCCAATCAAAATTTTGGCGCCGCTGCTGGGGAGGTGTGCGCGTATCTGCAGCGTCTTAGAGATTAGTGTTATTTCACGTTCGTCACTGTAAAAATCCATCACTTTTGTAAAATTTTAAATCAAAACACAAAAAAAGTCATTAACACTTTTCCTAAAGTGTTAAAACACCAAAAAAATTAAAAAACAAACAAAACAGATCGTAACATTTTCTATATCGTGTTTCTTTTAAGGTGATTCTTAAAGAGATACGATTTTGGATAACGGGACGATACCAAAAATAATTCCAAAAGTTTTTTCACATATACACAAAAACCCAAAAACATCCGTCTTTTTCTTGTGAATAATAATACATAAAAATAAACCGTCGCAAA
The DNA here is from genome assembly GCA_030686995.1 of Artemisia argyi. Lineage (NCBI taxonomy): Eukaryota > Viridiplantae > Streptophyta > Magnoliopsida > Asterales > Asteraceae > Artemisia > Artemisia argyi. Next base: position 177,189,927 of record CM060703.1, read on the forward strand.
CCAAGACAGAACACCTACTAACTGGGGTGTGGACATAATAAGTTCCCAAACATAAGATTAAAACTTGCTTTTGTATCCCTGTGAGTGGTGTACCTTTCTTAAAGAAGCCACTTACTTGTGATTATTGGTTTAAGTTCATTGTGGTTTTGCCTCGACTTTTGTTTTGACTGATTTTTGCTCCTAGTGCATGCGCACTCGCTCTTCTAGGTCTACTAGCCCATTTCGTGAGCTTGTAAGAATACCTAGAAGACATCGTAGACGTTCAGCACCAGCAGTCGGATCTGAGATCCGTACTGTTGCCACATCTGCTGTCACTATGGTGGAAGACCGCCCCATGTGTGAGCTTCTCCAAGTACCCATCGAGGGTTACGGAGATGCCATTGTTGTTCCAGCCATCGTGGCTGATAATTTTGAGCTCAAAATCGGGTTACTCAATCTTGTAACCTCAAGTCAATTTTACGGTTTTGAGAGGGACGATCCTCATGCTCACATTCGATGGTTTAACAAAATCACGTCAACCATCAAGTACAAGAATGTCCCATCCGAAGCAATCAAACTTCTTCTCTTCCCATTCTCCCTCGAGGGACAAGCCCGGATTTTGCTTAAAAAACAACCTCCTTGATCTATTGAGACATGGGAAGATCTTGCCAAAAAATTTGTGAATAAATTCTTCCCACCTTCCAAGACCACGAGTCTTAAAAACGAAATCACCAAGTTCACTAAAAAATATGATGAATCATTTGGTGAAGTGTGGGATCGTTTCAAAGAATTACTTCGCAAGTGTCCACATCATGGTTTCTTAGAGTTGATGCAACTCGATACTTTCTACAATGGCGTGAGCCAAGTCGATCAGGATTCTCTCAATGCCTCCGCGGGAGGTAACTTCTTGACTAGAACCACCAAAGAAGCTTTGGCAATCATAGAAAACAAGTCCAAGGTCCGCTCTACACGAAGCAAGCCGATTGTTTCTCAAATTAATGCGGGTCCTTCTACTTCATCTTCTGTGAGTCAGTCTAGCACGGATGCTAAGATTGACAAGCTCACTGAAGCTATTCAAGCTTTGGTTCTCGCTCAACAAAAGAAAGTTTCCTTTCCACAACATCCTCCACCTACTGACGTTAAAAAATTGGAAGTTTGTGTGACTTGTGGTGGGCCGCATGCCTACTACAATTGCACAGCTATTGATGGTACTCCATATGAAGCTCATGTTGTTGCAGGGTCCCAAAAGCAAGGAGGCAATCAATACCGCCCTCCTATGGACCCGAACTATCGTCCTCATCACTACCCTGGACCTCCCGGTTTTAATCAAAACCAAAATATCCAAAACCGTAACCAAAATCAAAATAGAGTGAACCAAGGTTTTCAAAACCAAGGTAACTTCAATCAAGGTCACGGTTTTCAGAATCAGAACCAAGGTTTCCAAAATCAAGGTTTCCAACATCAAGGAATCTTTAATCGAAACCAAGGTCAGGGTAATTTCAATCCCGGGAATTTTCATGGAAATAACAACCAGAATCAAGGAAATTTCAACCAAGGTCCCAACCAAAACAATCCTGCTCAAAATTTTAATAATCCACCTCAAGCAATTGTTCCAACTGGGCCTTCATCTGACGAGTTGTTAAAACAATTCATGAAATCCCAAGAAGAGATGAACAAGTTGTTGGTTAGCCAGATTTATGAAATCAAGAAGTCTTTAAATGATCGACCCTCGGGCTCAGGAACACTTTCGAGCAACACGATCGCTAACCCGAGGGGCGATGCTAAGGCGATCACAACAAGAAGTGGTGCTTCATATGATGAACCCGCAATTCCTACTACCTTTTCTTCCTCTCCTCCAAAGGTAGTGGAATGAGAACCTGAGGTGACAACGGACAAGGTGCAATCCCCTAGCTCACAAAGTACCGTACACGTCCAACCTCAGGTTATTCCAAAAACCAGATGTAAGCCTGGAGTTGTCTTTGAACCACCAGAAATTCCAGTGGACAACCCTAAATCCAAAACTTCTATTCCTTACCCATCACGTCTCAATGAACAAAAGCTCCGCGAAAAGGCTAGTCACCAAATGGATAAATTTTTCTAAATCTTTCAAGATTTTCACTTTGACATTAGCTTCGCGGATGCTATTCTCTTGGTGCCCAAGTTTGCATCAACAATAAAAAATCTATTAAGTAATAAGGAAAAACTCTTCGAAATGTCTAGAACTCTGTTGAATGAGAACTGCTCAACAGTTCTTTTGAAAAAGCTTCCCGAGAAGCTTGGAGACCCCGGAAAATTTCTCATTCCTTGTGTTTTTCCGGGTATGGTTGAATGCTTCGCCTTGGCCGATCTGGGTGCTAGCATTAACCTGATGCCATATTCTGTGTGGAAGAAACTCTCTCTTCCCGAACTCACTCCCACGTGCATGACTTTAGAGCTTGCCGATCGTTCAATTTCACGTCCACTTGGCATTGCTGAGGACATATTCATTAAAATGGGGAAGTTCCATTTTCCGGCAGATTTTGTGATTGTTGACTTTGATGCCGATTCAAGGGTCCCTCTAATTCTTGGGAGGGGATTCCTTAGAACTGGGCGTGCTCTCATCGATGTATTTGAGCAAGAGATCACATTGCGTGTTGGAACGAAAGCCATCACCTTCAACCTCGATCAAACTTCGAGGTACTCCTCTAATTATGACTCTGAATCGGTAAACCGAATAGATGTCATCGATGTTGCTGCTGAGGAGTACGCTCAAGAGGTTTTAGGTTTCAACGATAATTCTTCGAGTGGAAATTCCACTCCATCTTCTCACCCCATCATTTCCAATTCTTCTCATTCCCTCACTCCGTTTGATGGAAGTGACTTCGTCTTAGAAGAAATTGAGGCCTTTCTCAAAAGTGATTCGATTCCCGATGGAATCGATAACCAAGAGATTGACCCTGAAAGGGATATTCTCCGACTTGAGAAATTATTAAACGAAGATCCCTCTCCTCTTCCTGTTCTACCACAACAACTTCATAATCAGGAAATCAAATATGTTGAGAAAACTGATGATTTTCCTGAGGTCGAGCTCAAGGACTTACCGCCTCATCTTGAATATGCATTCTTGGAGGGTGATGATAAATTACCCGTCATAATTGCTAAAGATTTAAGTGTTGAGGAAAAAGCTGCTCTAATAAAGGTTTTGAAGTCGCATAAACAAGCAATTGCTTGGAGACTCTCCGACATCAAGGGCATTGACCCCGAATTTTGTACCCACAAAATTTTAATGGAGGATGACTTCAAACCAGCAGTCCAACAACAAAGAAGGGTGAATCCAAAAACTCATGAGGTCATCAAACAAGAAGTTTTAAAACTTCTTGATGCCGGTCTGATTTACCCTATCTCGGACAGTCCTTGGGTTAGTCCCATCCATTGCGTTCCAAAAAAGGGTGGCATTACTGCTGTCATTAACGAAGAAAACGAGTTGATTCCAACTCGATTGGTTACGGGTTGGCGTGTCTGCATTGACTATCGCAAGTTAAATGACGCCACCCGCAAAGACCATTTTCCTCTACCCTTTATAGATCAGATGCTCGAGAGATTAGCGGGGAATGAGTACTATTGCTTCCTCGATAGTTTTTCGGGTTAGTTTCAGATTCCCATTGATCCGCAGGATCAAGAAAAGGCCACTTTCATGTGCCCCTATGGAACTTTTGCCTATAAACGTATGCCATTTGGTTTATGTAATGCTCCAGGCACGTTCCAAATGTGCATGATGGCCATATTTTCCGACATGATCGGGAAAACCATGGAGGTCTTTATGGATGATTTTTCGGTCATTGGGGAATCATTTCAATCATGTCTCTCCCATTTAGACAATATGCTCAAACGTTGTGAAGACACAAGGTTATGTCTAAATTGGGAGAAGAGTCACTTTGTGGTCAAAGAGGGCATTGTCCTCGGCCATAAAATTTCAAAGAACGGGATTGAGGTTGACAAAGCCAAAGTGGATGTCATCGCAAAATTACCTCATCCCACTACCGTCAAAGGTGTTAGGAGCTTTTTGGGTCATGCTGGTTTCTATCGTAGGTTCATTCAAGATTTTTCCAAAATCGCCCGGCCTATGACCCACCTCCTCGAGAAGGATGCTCCTTTCATCTTCTCCCCCAAGTGCATTGAAGCTTTTGAAACATTGAAGAAAAAGCTTACTGAGGCACCGATTATTGTTGCCCTCGATTGGGACTTGCCCTTTAAACTCATGTGTGATGCGAGTGATTATGCAATAGGGATAGTCTTGGGGCAACACAAATCAAAATACTTTCAGCCTATACACTATGCAAATAAAACAATGACCGAGGCTCAAAGTCATTACACCACCACCGAAAAAGAATTATTAGCTGTGGTGTATGCCTTTGAAAAATTTCGGCCATATTTGATATTGACCAAGTGCATAGTGTATACGGATAACTCGGTTTTGAAGTACCTCTTTGCAAAACAAGATGCAAAGCCGAGACTACTCCGTTGGGTTCTCCTCCTGCAAGAATTTGATATCATAATTCATGATAAAAAAGGAGCTGAGAACCTAGCCGCTGATCACCTCTCCCGTCTTGAAAACCGTCACTAAGATGCTTTCGAGAAAAAGGAAATAAACGAAACATTTCCTCTCGAAACCCTCAATGCGGTTTCTTTTCGTGAAGATTCGACTACCCCATGGTTTGCCGATTTTGCAAATTACCATGCGGGTAACTTCGTTGTGAAAGGGATGTCGTCCCAACAGAAAAATAAATTCTTTAAAGATGTAAAACATTACTTCTGGGACGACCCTTTCTTGTTCAAAATCTGCGCGGATCAAGTCATCCGGCGGTGTGTTTATGGTCAGGAAGTCACTGAAATTCTAAAGGCTTGCCATGCTGGTCCCACGGGGGGCCACCACAATCTAAACTTGTTGGGTCACTGAATTCCCCAATCCTTTTCTAACAAGGATTTGAACGTAAAATCCCCTAAGTGTAAACAAGTCACTGAGTGAACAGTAACTCAGTGAGTCACCTTCAGGATGCTAAGATTGAGCCTAAGAAGAAAGGTTCTCCATTCAGTGAGGCGGAACTCAGTGAAGTGTGATCTAAGCCAAGAAGAAGGTGATGGGTTCAGTGAGGATGACAATAACTCACTGAACCCCATGACTCCTCAACAACTTTATAGTACTGAAGACTGATGACAAAAAGACTGAAGTTTTGGCGGGACTGGGTGGGAAAGTTTGAGCTGCATTATTAAAGTGCTTTATCACTTTAATGTCAAACTTTCCCAAAATGGTTAAAACCAGTCTGTCATCAGAAAGTGCCTTTTGGACTTAACTCAATGAAGGTTCCTTGCCAGAAGAATAATATCTTTCAAGATATTGTTAGGGAAGATTTATGTCCAATGTATAACTAGTTGTTCTATACTTGTGTATAAATAGGAAGCATATGTGAGGAGTAAAAGTTGACAAGTTTGTGCAATTAATGCAAAGCATTCACAAACCACTTTTACTCCTCCAAAGAATAACACAACCCTGAGATAGCTCAGTGGGTCTTGAAAGTTGTCACTCAACATAGATTGAGTTTAGTGAGGAGTCCATACAATACTTGTCGTTTTCAATCCCAAGTGTTATTCCGCAAACACTTGGGTACGATTCTTTTTGATTAACTTCTAATAAAGAATTAAACGTTGGAAAATATTGTCTCTTATATTTACGTCACTTTATTGTTAATCATTTTATACATCTTTGTTTAAAGTCATACAACTTGGTTACTTTAGCTTTTTAGTTATAGTTAACCAAGTAAAAGGGACCAACAAGTGGTATCAGAGCCTCTGATTTGTAAAACTTAAACCTGTTTTCAAAACTTAAGAGTGCTCAAGTTTTTAAAATCAAGATCCCACTATGACTGACATAGATGTTCCCCAGCTTGTTGACAAAAAGGGTAGAAGTTATTCAGCAACTGCCCCTCGACTAGAAGCTGGCAAATTTAATAAGTGGAAAAAGCGATTGCTTTGCTACTTAACAGGGATGGAACCTTATTACATTAAGTTGATTAATGAGGGTCCATATGTCCCAACAACTGCCCAAGGTTTAATCAAACCTGAAGCTCAGTGGACCCCAGATGAAAGGAGGGTGGTCAATCAAGACCAGCGCCTGAAAAGCATCATTATATCATGCCTTCCTGATGATATAATGGAATCAGTGATCAACTGTCCCACTGCCCAGCAGACATGGACTGACCTGGTTCATAGCTATGAAGGGCCTTCTGATACCAAAGAGAATAGAATCATGGACCTGAAGCTTGAATTCAATACCTTCAGGGCCAAGGATTCTGAAAGTCTCTCTGAGACTTATACTCGGTATAAGACCCTCCTGAATGAGCTAACCAATGATGGTGTTATACTGTCAAAACATGAGATTAATGTTGGTTTTGTCAACAGTCTCCCTGAGAAGTGGTTAAACTTCTCTCAGGGAATGAGAAATGCAAACCACATTCAGAATCTTGAGCTCCCTGCCATCTATGGGAAGTTTGTCTATGAGGACAACCTTATCACCAGGAGATACCCTGGTAAAGCTCAGGAGACCAAAAAGGCCTTGATAATTTCACCCATATCAACTGCTTTCTATTCTAAAGGTGTTGTGCAGGACTTTCAGGATGGTTCTGATGATGAGGTTGACCAAAGAACTAGTGAGGAGTACCTGAATGATCTTCAAATTGAATTTCATGAAAGAGCACTCCTTGCTAATTCAAAAAGATATTTTAAGAAAAACAAATTCCCTTCAAAAGAAAATGATAATACTGAATGTTTCAAATGTGGTAAAATGGGACATTTTGCTAAAGATTGTTTTTCAAAAACAACCTCAGAACCATCCTTCAAATTTTCAGGAAATAACTCTTTTTCAGGCCCCAACAAATTTCAACCAAAAATGCTTCAGTCTAGTCAAAGATTTGAAAAAGTCCCTCAAATTGACTTTGAAGCCAAGCACAGAAAGGCAAAAGCTAAACTTGCCCTTCTTGAATCATCCTCAACAGTCTCTCAGCCTCCTCAGGCTCCAAAACCTACTCAAGCCAAGAACAAAGGGCTTGTTGCTGAAACTTATGACTGGGATGAGGTTGAAGTGTCCTCTGATGATGATGAAGTTCACATCAGTGCCCTGATGGCTCTGTCAGAAGACAACAAACTTGCTGTGGGGAAGAGTCATGCAAGAAATGGAGAATGGGTCAACATCACAATGAGGAAGGTAAATCTTTTACTTTCTATGGATGATGATGATGATGATTGGAAATCTTACTTAGATTATATTAATGTTGATCTTAAGTATGTTGAAGAGCAAAGATTGAACTTGTTTTCAAAATTTAACAAACTAAGTTTTGAATTAAATCATAGTAGAGATGAATTACTTGCTTTAAAACAAGCCAAGCTTGATAGTGTTACACTTCAAATTCAAAACACTAAACTAGTAAAACAAAATCAAGCTCTTCAGGAAGAACTTAAGAAAGAAAAGGAAACTATTTGGAAATGGACTCAGAAAAACCCCAAACTTTATGAAACACTGAGTCTCTCACCCAGCTCCAAAAAGACTGGTTTGGGTGATGATCAACTCACTGAAGTTTCTGGGGAGAGCAGCCATTCAAAAACTTTTCTGTCAACAAACATACTCTCTAGCAAAGAACTTGCTCCTAAACCCAGTGATTGGATTGAAAGAAACAATCCAGATAGTAAAATGCCAAATTTTAATACTGGAAGAATCCTGGAGCCTGAAAGTCAGGCTATTAAGGAGCTGCTAGGAGTCACTGGTGAACTTAGTCCTACTAAGTCCATCACTGAGTCTAAGTCTAATTCACCACTCCCTCCACTGAAACAACTTCAGGGAGCAGAACCCAATTCTGACCTTGCACCATTAGTCTATCAACCACATTCTCCTAAAGAGAAATAAGGGTTAAGAAGGACTATTCTGAAAAGACCTACTCCTGCACCCACTGAACAACAAAAACCTTCAGTAACCACTGAAGTGAAGCCTGAAAGCACTGATTCAAAGGTTGATCAGCTTGCTGAACTTGTCAGGATGCTGAGTGAGAAAATTGAGTCTACTGAGAAAAACTCTGACTCAAAATCTACAAAGCCCTCAGTATCCTCAGGTTCTTCCAAACCAAAAACCACACCAAGACCCTCAGGGAGATGTGAGCTATGCAATTATCCAAATCACAGCACTGATAAATGCTACAGAGTCCTGTTTTGTATGATATGCAAACAAGAGGACCACAGAACTTGTGATCACATTTCCCACACTGCTTCTTTAAAAGCAAGAGGTCTATATAAAAACCAAGGCTATCAGTATGCCACACCTTCCAAACAAAGACTAAAGGCCAAGCCTTTCTCACCATGTCCTCACTGTGGTTTCAATGATCATCTTCCTGATGATTGTATGATGAAAGATTGCTGTGACATCTGTGGAGATCCCTCCCATGAAACCAGGGGACATGACAAAGTGATTCAGTCCAGAAGGAAATACCAAACCAACACTTCTCAGTCACCTGAGGCATAAACTTCCACAAAATGTAAAACATGTGGAAGCTCAGGTCACACTACTTCAGACCATGATTCACTAACTGAGTTCAAAAAGTCCCTGAGGACTAAGCCCACCAGAAAGTGGTCAACAAGAAAAACTAACCCAGTTTACTGTTTGTGCAGAAACACATCAAGGATCCTACTTCGCATCTAGACAGTGGATGCTCCAGAAGTATGACTGGTGTGAAAAGTAGTATTTGGTGATAACTCATCAGCTCCCACTGAAGGTTATGGTTCAGTAAACTGCAATGGTATAGTTTTTACAAGAATAGCTTATGTTAATGGTCTCAAGTACAACCTGATAAGTGTCTCACAACTATGTGATGCCAAATACATAGTTCAGTTTGATGACAAGAGAGGGACCATCTTTAATGCCAATAAGGAAGTTGTATTGATTGCCCCTAGAAGGGATGATGTATATGTCCTTGACATGTCATCCCTGACTCAGAATGGGACTTGTCTATTCTCTAAGGCAAGTGAGACAATCAACTGGCTATGGCATAGGAGACTCTCTCATCTCAACTTCAAAAACATCAACAACCTGGCCAAACAGAACAAAGTTCTAGGCCTTCCATCCCTGGTGTATACCAAAGACAAGCCTTGTTCTGCTTGTGAAAAAGGAAAACACCACAGGGCATCATTCAAAACCAAACAAACCTTTTCCATCAAAAGCTGCCTACATCTACTTCATATGGATCTTTTTGGACCTGTCAGTCCAATGTCCATACACCATGAGAAGTATACTCTGGTCATTGTGGATGAATACTCAAGTTATACTTGGGTTTACTTCCTGACCAAGAAGAGTTAGGAAGCTGAAACCATCATGTCATTTGTCAGGAACATTGAAAATCAAAATGATGCCAAAGTTAAACAGATCAGGACTGACAATGGCACTGAATTCAAAAACCAAGACCTTGAGTGTTTTTGTGATGAGAAAGGAATTTCTCAAAATTTCACTTCTCCCTATACTCCTGAACAAAATGGAGTAGCTGAAAGGAGAAATAGAACACTCATTGAGGTAGCAAGAACAATGTTAAATGGCTCAGTCCTCTCTAAACACTTTTGGACTGAGGCAGTTAAAACAGCCTGCTACACTCAAAATAGGTCAATCATTGTGAAAAGGCATAACAAGACTCCTTATGAGATATTCAAAGGAAGGATTCCTGACATCAGCTACTTTCATGTATTTGGGTGTCCTGTGTTTATACATAATCACAAGGATCACTTAGGTAAATTTGATGCCAAAGCTGATGATGGATACTTCCTGGGATATTCCCTGGTTTCTAAAGCCTTCAGGATGTTCAACACAAGGAGACAACAAACTGAGGAAACTTATCACATTACTATTGATGAGAGCACTGAATCCATCAGGTTCTCAAATTCCTCAGTAGAAGAAATTGGTATTGATGACTCATCAAGGTATCCTCCTGATGAGTATCATCCTGAGAACAATCCCTCAACCCAATACCAAGCTGATGCTGATGTCTCCTATTACATCATCCCTCACAACCTACCCCAACCACCTATCAGTGAGTTCATAGAAACACAGCCTGTCTCAAATGAGACTGACACCACTGAACAAAATGTTCAGGAACCCTCAGAACAAATTGTTCCTACAGTTGTCACTGAAGCACATATTGATGAGTTACCTCATGTTCCTGAGTCTGAACCTAATCAGGCTCCTTCAAGCTCAAATCCTTATCCCAAACCTCAGGATAGCTGGACTAGATCCAAAATCATTGAGCTTGTGAACATCATTGGTGTACCCACTGAAGGCATGCTCACAAGAAACAAGGCTGCTAAACTCAAGGCTGCCACTGCCAATATATGTCTTTATGCTGACCATCTCTCAGAGATTGAGCCTAAAAATGTTAAAGAAGCCCTGACTTATGAAAGTTGGGTTCAGGCCATGAGAGATGAATTGGAACAATTTGACAGAAATGATGTCATGACCCTTGTTGAATGCCTCCAGGGTGTTTTAATCATTGGTATGAAATGGGTCTTTAAGAACAAAACTGATGAGAATGGCACAATCATCAAAAACAAAGCAAGACTGGTTGCCAAAGGATATAATCAACAGGAAGGTATAGACTATGAGGAAACCTTTGCACCTGTTGCTAGAATGGAAGCCATTAGGATCTTCCTTGCCTATGCAACTTACATGAACTTTAAAGTTTACCAAATGAATGTTAAAAGTGCATTCCTGAATGGTAACATCAAAGAAGATGTTTATGTGCAACAGCCTCCTGGTTTCGAAAGTAGTGAATACCCTAACCATGTCTACAAGCTTAACAAAGCCCTCTATGGACTGAAACAAGCACCCAGGGCATGGTATGAAACTCTTTTAGCCTTCCTGATCCAAAACAAGTTTGTCAGAGGAAAGATTGACAACACACTGTTCATCTACAGAACAAAGGATGATGTCATTCTTGTCCAAGTATATGTTGATGACATCATCTTTGGCTCAACAAGTTACAAACTTTGCAAACAATTTGAAAAACTGATGACCACAAAGTTTGAAATGAGCATGATGGGTGAACTCACATACTTTCTTGGACTACAAATTAAACAAACTGAAAAAGGAATATCCATTTGCCAAGAGAAATACCTCAGGAACCTACTGAAGAAGTATGAGCTCACTGACTGCTCTTCAGTAAAAACTCCTATGGTTCCTCCAAACAACCTTGGTCCCGATCTCACTGGAAAGTCAGTGAATCAAACCCAATACAGAGGAATGATTAGCTCCCTGATGTACTTACTTGCCTCAAGGCCTGATATCCAATTCTCAGTCTGCCTGTGTGCAAGATACCAGGCTGACCCTAAAGAATCACATCTCACTGCTGTCAAGAGAATCATCAGGTACCTGAAGGGTACTCCAAACCTTGGTTTGTACTACCCAAAATGTTCAGGATTTGATCTCAAAGGGTACACTGACTCTGACTATGCAGGATGTAACATGGATAGGAAAAGTACTTCAGGATCCTGCCAATTTCTTGGTGGTAAACTTGTGTGTTGGAGTACAAAGAAACAACAGTCAGTGGCCATGTCCTCAGCTGAAGCTGAATATATGGCTGCTGCAGGATGTTGTGCAAATGTACTATGGATGAAGAGCCAATTGAGTGACTATGGCATTCAGTATAAGATGGTACCTATCTTTTGTGATAATACAAGTGCCATAGCCATCTCAAACATTCCAGTACTTCATCAAAGAACCAAACACATTGACATCAGATACCACTTCATTAGGGACCATATCTCTAATGGAGAAATTGAACTACATTTCATCCCCACTGAGTATCAGCTAGCTGATATCTTTACTAAACCTTTGGATGAACCCATTTTCACAAGATTGAAAGCTGAACTGGGCATGTTGGACATAGAATCAGGGAACTGATCAAAAAATGTTCCAATATGATGTAAATTCTCTAGGCCCCTGATCACACCCTTCCTGAAATTTTTGAATGATAATTCATTCAGGGGGCTCAGGATGAAAAATGGCATTGAATACCCTAACTAAATGCTCTAAGTATTTAGTTAATGTCCCAGGTAGGTAACTGAATCCTATTAAATATAGGAATATATGTCACTTACACAACTGGTATCCACTCCTTGGGCCCCCACATCTCTCTCACCAAATACCACTGAGCATTAAATGCTCCCTCACACACAAAAGTTGTGATAATTTCTACTCTGCAAAAGTGCATTATTTGCAGAGCCGCACAACTGTTCATCCACGATGTGAGAGAAAATAGGGTAATGGGAATCGTGATATTTAATGCGGATATCAAACCAAAATGTTGACATAAATAATGCCTAAAAACATTATTAACATATTATCAATATCTCTATGTTTTGATTATCACAAAACCTTAAACTCATAGAACTAAAACTTGTGACATAAACATGTATTTAGTGATTAACATTCTCTTTACATCCAAATCACTTAAAGTATGAATAAACAAAGTGTTTAGTGCAATTTATGATCAAAGGGGTATTTAATTAACTAACACAAAGTTTATTTAATTATATAAACATATTCTATATTTTTGAAAAACACTTTTGGTAATTAAGAAAAATGTTTTATTCATACTAAATATATGAATTCAAATTTTTAACCAAAATCAGTTAGTTTTTCACCAAATAAACTTTCCCCACTAAAACACAAGGATTCTGGCCGTTTCAGCTAGGCAGCCCCCTTAATTATAAGGGGCGGTCCCCTTAATTTTAAGGGGGCCGGCCTTGATTTAAGGGGACCGGCCACGCTCCTCTGTCAAAATCTTTTGCCTATAAATACCACCTTAAACCTGGATTTTTTCCTCACCTTTTGCACTCCTAAACTTTCTGTTCTAGATCCACATCTCTATTCTCTTGATCCTTTGATCATAAGTGTATAATTCTTTGTTTCAAAGTGATTCAAACTTCATCCTCTCAAGTGCAAGAGAAGAATACTTCTATCCCCCAAGACAAGAAGTATTACAACTTGTTGTGACCTCCACATACAAGTTGTTGGTGCATCATCAAGATTATTTACATTACTTTTTGTGAAGATTGTTGTGTATATGTGATTGTAGATAGTTGTGCTAGGTATATTGATTGTGTGATTAGTTAGTTGGTTGGTGTGAAGAAGAAAAGTTAGGAATTAGATTATAGTGAAGAAGCTAGGTGTGAAGTTGTTAGTTGTGAAGTTAATTGGTGTGAAGAAGATAGGCTTGAAGTAGATAGTTGTGAAGATAGATAGGTGTGAAGAAGTAGTGTTGTGATTAAGTAGTGACTAGGTGTGAAGAAGTTGTGTAGAAGGTGTGAATAAGTTGTGACGAAGTTGTGGTGTGTATATTGGTGTGTAAGGTTTCTCCGCCATAAGGAGCTTGTTGACATAGTGAAGAAAACTCTCGAGTAGGTGACTCGAGGAGTGGAGTAGGGCAAGGAAGGTGTCCTTGTAGCCGAACCACTATAAATCCTTTGTCTCGCGGTTAGATCTTTCCATATCTTACTTATTATCTTGCTTATCTTGTTATTACTTTTGTAGACGTAGACGTATATATATAGTTGCTCATATAGTGGTAGTATTGATTTTACTTAAAGATCAAACGAAAGTTTCATTCACAAAACAAAGTTTTTACAATCAAACTAAAAAGGTTACATACATATAATTGATCATTTCGATCAAGTATAGTTTTCATACAAAATATAACTAAGGATTATAAAATAAACGATTACGTACTTATCTCTTATATATAGCTATAATTGTTTATATTATGCATGTGTTGATTTTACATACTTAGTTTACATTATTATTATTGTTCATACTTAGATATACTTGTTCATATTGTTCATGATTTGAGTTCACATAAGATTGAATCAAAGTTTTAAAAGCAAACAAGGTTTTAAAACTAAACTAAGTTTTCATAATAAAACTAAAAAGACGTAAAACTATTCAACCCCCCCTTCTAGTTTTCCACAATTGGTACCAGAGCCACGTCTAGCAAGATTTTTAAAATATATTGTATTTTAAAACTTGTAACGATCTATGGAATCTGAAAAATATTTAGAAGGGCAATCTATGCAAAGACCACCACTATTTGAAAGTGATGGATTTTTATATTGGAAAAATAGATTCGAAACTTATGTGATATCAAAAGATCTTGATCTTTGGCATGTCATTACCTTTGGTGATTTTCCCCCTATTCAATATAATTTTGAAACTAAAATGGACGAAATTGTATCTTTTGAAAAACAAAATGATGATTTGAAAAAGAAACTAGCAAAAAATAATGAGGCTAAAATGGTTATTTATAATGCCTTACCACGCAAAGAATATGAAAGAATTTTTATGTGTAAAACCGAAAAATAAATTTGGGATTCTTTACTAATCACTCACCAAGGTAATAGTCAAGTTAAAGAGAACAAAATAGATCTTCTTGTTCAACAATATGAACAATTTACAATTCCGGAGGAGGAATCAATAGATAATGCTTTTGCTAGGTTTAACACCATCATCACAAGTTTAAAAGCACTTGATGAGAATTTTTCTAGTAAGAATTTTGTTAGGAAATTTCTTAGGGCTCTTCATCCAAAATGGCGAGCTAAAGTTACGGCGATTGAAGAATCGAAGAACTTGTCAACTCTTCAACTTGATGAGTTGATCGGCAACCTGAAAGTCTACGAAGCAATAATAAAGAAAGACTCCGAGATGGTCAATGGAAAAAGAGAGCAAAGCAAGTCAATTGCGTTGAAAGCTAGGAAGGAATCTAGTAACGAGGATAGCTCAACCTCCGAAAGTGATGACGAAGAATATGCGATGGCCGTAAGAGACTTCAAGAAATTCTTCAAAAGGCGAGGAAGATTCGTTAGACAACCGCATGATGAAAGGAAAGCAAACCAAAGAAATAAAGATGACAAAAATGGCAAAAGTGATAGGAAGTGCTTCAAATGTGGTGATCCAACTCATCTCATCGGAAAATGTCCAATGATGTCAAGAAATCAAAAGGCGTTTGTTGGAGGAGCTTGGAGTGATAGTGATGACGATGAGAAAGAAATCACAAATGAGGAGAAATGTCTTATGGCTAAGACGTCAAGTGAGGTACGTTCCGAAACCAAATACTTTAGTGACGAAAATTTATCATTAGACGAAAAAGACCTAGATAGTGAATATAATAGGTTATGCAAATTAGGTCAAAAGGTTATAGCTACAAATAAGTCACTAAAACATATTAATAATCTATTAGAAAATGAAGTACTCGAATTAAAAATTAGACTACAACATTTGGAAAAAGGAAAAGAAGTTTTTATAGAATGTAAAACATGCATAGAGATTAATAATGAAAATGAAAAACTTAAAGATGAAATTTTCAAACTTGACAAGTTTAAAAATAGTAGTAACCCACTTAAGAAAATAATAAGTGTTCAAGAAACTTCGGGAGATAAAACCGGTCTAGGATTAACCTCAACTAATGTTTCAACTAGTAAAAATAAAAGTATAAAGTTTGAATGTGAATCTAGTAAACAAAAATCATTAGAATCAAATCCTGAGTATATACTTACAAAAGATAGAAAAATACCCATTGCGAAAGATGAAAAGGTAAAAACTTCTTATAAACCATCCTTAAAGACCGAAGTAGGATTTTCTAAACCAAAATTAAGATCTAAAACTCCACCACCAAGAAAACCAAATAATTTTCATACTCGATCTAAAACACCTCAACCTAAAAGAAACCAAAATAGACAATACTACAATAATACTAGTCATCAAATGTGGAATTATCAACCAAGTTACAATCCTTGGGGAATATTACCACTATACATGCATCCTAGCCAAATGTTGAATATGTTTGGACCAAATAACTTTGGACCAATGAGACAATGGGGAGCAAGTGGCTAAGTTGTCATTCTTCGAAGAAGTTGGAATCTCATCTACTAATGACTTCTATAAGTCAACATAGTCACTTGAAGTGCTAGAAGAAAATCCATTGAAGACTGAAAGGTACGCGTTTCTGTTAAGTTCATCACTATAATTTGCATGCTTAGCTATACATATATATTGTTTGTAACTCTTAAACATATATACGTACATAATAGCTTATATACTTATAACCTAGAAACATCATTAGTTGACTTTCCTAGGAATAAGATGAAATTGTTCATTGCCGAACATAATAGAAAATGGAAATCTTCTATATCCACTATTAGCAAACTCATGGTGATGAAGTGAAATGAGTTAAGTGGATTAATCGTTAATATAGAAGTAGGATTAGATCCCTCGCGTAAGAAAACTATTGATGAAACAAGCTCTCGTAGACTATGGCATTAAGTTAGATAAGCATGCGAAAACAAAGGAACTATAGATGTTAGGTTATACCCCATTCAACACTCTCGTATCTATCATATAATTTATCGTCATCACTTTCTTTAGGATCATAGGATATGTAGATACGATAGCATGAGATAATAGTAGGCTTAACCAATCCTCTTGAGCATGAGATCTTTAATAAACATCTTTTAAAATATATGATTAATGATATTTGTTGTCAAAAATCTAATATCTTTAAAAATATGCCAAAACCTCACATTTTGGAAAATGGTTTTTCAAATAACTATCCCACTTTTAAATAACATGTTTTCACTATCAATATCCACAATTTTGTTTTGATCAAAACTAAAGATTGGGAAAATATTCTTTACCGTTCATTCACACATTTTGAAGTAAAATCCAACCTATTTTATTCAAATAACTCTCACATCTAAGTGAAAACCTACTTTCAAGCATTGTTGAATAATGCTAAAAATGTCTCTGTTAAATCATGCATGGTGATCTCATATTTGTCATCTATATTTATATAAATGACACTTATAAGTGAACTAAATCAAATCAAGAGGACCATGGTTTGTCTATTAAGGCTTTGTTTGTAACAAGTCTAGAAATCCATGCTATCATAACTACCCACTTATTGCACATTGATACACATTAGGATTAAATCTCCTAGTTATGTAGTTATGAAATACTTGATGTTGCTTTATTGTTTTCTAGCACTTATATTTTACTTGCTTGATGAGTATGTTTGCATGCTAGATGAAATTGCTTGTTTACTTAATCTCTTTAACATGCTTTGACTACATTATTGCCTACATAATTAGTATATGATTAATTGCCTCAAAGAGTTGGACTTGTTTGAAACCAAAAACACAACCTTTCTGCAATTCACTACCAAAAACCCTTTTCTGGCAATCTGGGAATCACAGATGGGCGCCCCCCTTAAATCATAAGGCGGCCCCCTTAATTATTAAGGGGACCGGCCTCCAATTAAGGGGACCGGCCATCTGATGGTCGAAAGTGTTGTTTCCTTTTTCTACTTTTTAGCCCATTTCATCCTACACTTCTCATAATACACAAACCTATTCTATCCTAAACCTTCCATCAAAGTTTATCCATCCTTGATCCCACCAATCCTACATTATAAACACTCTCATTCCTCTCAATCTCCACTCATCTCATCATGTCCTCTCCCATTAAACCAAAACCTTTACACACTTAAACCTCATAACCTTTACTCATCTCAACCTCAAATTTCATCTCCTAGTGCACCTAATGCACCATCTATAAGACTCTCCTACCAAGAAATCCCTTCCATGAACATCGCTCTTTCACTCTCACCAATCACATCACTTGATACTCATTTTCCATCTTTACCAATAACTCCACCTAGTCATCCTCACAAAAAGATTCAACCATATAACCGTTTCCTAAACTCTACAAAGTGTGTCATCACCACTACAACCTAACCCATGATGGTCAAACCATATTTCATGATACACAAACCTCATGTTCACTCAAATGAACCCTTTCACAACTCAAGCGATGTTGTTCATAATCAACCAACACCTAAACCTTACTCTCACACAAATGATCCATTTAACAACAAATCATCCATTCGTGCTTTCACTAATGCTCCTTCTTATGATGAGCATGCACAATCCCAAAACAATAATCCCAACCTCATTACCAACACTTTACATGTTGCTCACTCAACAAAAACACCATCCACTCATGAAGCATCTCTTCCACCCATATCATGTTTTCATGATTACCCAAGCTAAAACATGTCTCCACCACCAAGAGTATCACCACCACATCCTACAACTTCACATGCCATTCCTATGTTGCATGTTCAAACCCTCACCCAAGACAACTATCATGCTCCACCACCATCACCTTCCTTCGAACACTTGAAGTTCGTTGAGGAGCTACAAGAAGCCTGTGAGCTTAATGCTCTTTTAACCTTACATCTTGCTCAACACAATTTGGATCTACCTTTATCTAAGCTCACCCTCATCACCACACAACATAAATCAAGTTGAAAAACATGTCAACAATTGACCTTGTCGCATCTTTCTCCTAAAAACCATTGCATTCAATGAACATCTCACTTGGATTGAATGTCTTCTCACTAGATCACATCCAATACCCTCACTTGAACAACATCCAAAACCTTAATCCACCTCTTCCGCTACAAACTCTCCACCACCAAAATCTCCAACATTCATGACCCAAACATACCTCCATTAATCCAACAACCTTACCCTAACTCAACCATCTTCATTCCAAACACTCCATCATCAACCATCTAAGCATACTATATGCTTAAGATTTTCACTCTCAAATACGAATCAACCAACCTTTTGTTACAAGCAAGTCCGATGGCTCTCTTTGGCAAATTAGGATTTTTTTAACATAATCACTTTAAATTAATTGTTATGTATCCTTATTATTTGTTTGATGTGCTTGTTATTTGTATATTGCATATTCTTCTATATATGCTTGTGCTTCTAATATTTTTCTTGCGAGCATTCCATATCTCGTTCCCTTGGTGCTCTCAAATGAGGGGGAGCATACATCAAGGGGGAGCATTCTACCCGTTTAAACTTCCTTTGCGAAGCTTACTCGGCTTAACCTTTTTGGTTTTACAAAAAGGGGGAGAAGAGAAATGTAAACTCTATAATACTTGTCTAAAAACAAGTTTTAGATATATTGAGTTTAAGGTTTTGTAATAATCAAAAAGGGGGAGATTGTTGACATAAATAATGCCTAAAAACATTATTAACATATTATCAATATCTCTATGTTTTGATTATCACAAAACCTTAAACTCATAGAACTAAAACTTGTGACATAAACATGTATTTAGTGATTAACATTCTCTTTACATCCAAATCACTTAAGGTATGAATAAACAAAGTGTTTAGTGCAATTTATGATCAAAGGGGTATTTAATTAACTAACACAAAGTTTATTTAATTATATAAACATATTATATATTTTTGAAAAACACTTTTGGTAATTAAGAAAAATGTTTTATTCATACTAAATATATGAATTCAAATTTTTAACCAAAATCAGTTAGTTTTTCACCAAATAAACTTTCCCCACTAAAAGACAAGGATTCTGGCCGTTTCAGCTGGGCGGCCCCCTTAATTATAAGGGGCGGTCCCCTTAATTTTAAGGGGGCCGGCCTTGATTTAAGGGGACCGGCCACGCTCCTCTGTCAGAATCTTTTGCCTATAAATGCCACCTTAAACCTGGATTTTTTCCTCACCTTTTGCACTCCTAAACTTTCTGTTCTAGATCCACATCTCTATTTTCTTAATCCTTTGATCATAAGTGTATAATTCTTTGTTTCAAAGTGATTCAAACTTCATCCTCTCAAGTGCAAGAGAAGAATACTTCTATCCCCCAAGACAAGAAGTATTACAACTTGTTGTGACCTCCACATACAAGTTGTTGGTGCATCATCAAGATTATTTACATTACTTTTTGTGAAGATTGTTGTGTATATGTGATTGTAGATAGTTGTGCTAGGTATATTGATTGTGTGATTAGTTAGTTGGTTGGTGTGAAGAAGAAAAGTTAGGAATTAGATTATAGTGAAGAAGCTAGGTGTGAAGTTGTTAGTTGTGAAGTTAATTGGTGTGAAGAAGATAGGCTTGAAGTAGATAGTTGTAAAGATAGATAGGTGTGAAGAAGTAATGTTGTGATTAAGTAGTGACTAGGTGTGAAGAAGTTGTGTAGAAGGTGTGAATAAGTTGTGACGAAGTTGTGGTGTGTATATTGGTGTGTAAGGTTTCTCCGCCATAAGGAGCTTGTTGACATAGTGAAGAAAACTCTCGAGTAGGTGACTCGAGGAGTGGAGTAGGGCAAGGAAGGTGTCCTTGTAGCCGAACCACTATAAATCCTTTGTCTCGCGGTTAGATCTTTCCATATCTTACTTATTATCTTGCTTATCTTGTTATTACTTTTGTAGACGTAGACGTATATATATAGTTGCTCATATAGTGGTAGTATTGATTTTACTTAAAGATCAAACGAAAGTTTCATTCACAAAACAAAGTTTTTACAATCAAACTAAAAAGGTTACATACATATAATTGATCATTTCGATCAAGTATAGTTTTCATACAAAATATAACTAAGGATTATAAAATAAATGATTACGTACTTATCTCTTATATATAGCTATAATTGTTTATATTATGCATGTGTTGATTTTACATACTTAGTTTACATTATTATTATTGTTCATACTTAGATATACTTGTTCATATTGTTCAAGATTTGAGTTCACATAAGATTGAATCAAAGTTTTAAAAGCAAACAAGGTTTTAAAACTAAACTAAGTTTTCATAATAAAACTAAAAAGACGTAAAACTATTCAACCCCCCCTTCTAGTTTTCCACACAAAATTATTATGCCGTTTCGGTTAAATAAATTAACCTTTGGTATCCGCAATTCTCACCCTATAAATACCCCCACAAAAAGGGAACACACACACGCTTTTAAAATCATAACAAAACTCTTGCAAATCATTTTCAAAACTGCGTGTGTTTCCCTTCTTTGATACCCATTTTTTCAAAAAAAAAAACACAGACTTTTATCCAAATGGCTTCTTCTAAGGTCATAAAATACGCACCCAATGTGGATTTCCAAATGGAAAGCGTAGACCTTACCAAGAATAATGTGGTGGGGAACTTTGCCTACCCTGAAGGGTTCCCTGAATACAGGGAAGTGGTGAAGTTCCTACAGAACTGCTTTCTGACCACCGCATTCACAAAAACCCCCTCAGTCATCTACCCTGAATATTTGAGGGAATTTTGGTGCACAGCAGTGGTTGAAAACCCTGATGTGCCAAAAGAGGCCAAAATAAAGTTTATAGTCAAGAATGGAACCAAATCCCTAACTCTTGACTATAAAACTTTTGTCAAAGCCACTGGGCTTAATTATACCCAGACCTTCATTGCCCCACCATCTAATAAAGATGTGAAGGAGGTCTTACTGACGCTAGGGCCCTATGACAAACTTCACCCTGAAGTGTCACCTGGGGCCCTACTATCCAAAGCCCCAATCATCAAGACCTGGTTCCCAGCTCCCTGGAGGATAATAATGACCTTTGTCATTCAGGTCCTCTGGGGAAATAAATCCTCTACTGAGCAATTGAACAATACTCAAGCAATGATATTGTTCAGTCTCATTGAGGGTAGATTCATTGACCTTGGAGAATTAATCTTCAAGGACCTCATAGCAAAGTTAGGGGGAAGTCTAGACAAAAACTCATGTCATACCCTAGATTCATTTCTTGTGCCCTACAAGACTTCTTTGGGTCTGAGTATACAAAGCCTGAAGCAGTAGGTTTTGAGCCTGAAGTGTTACACAAGGCTAATTACTCTCGTGACCCTCTAGAGGTTACACCTGTCACCCTGACCCAATATATGAGTACTGCTATCCAGGGTGACAACATTATATCACCAGTTCCCTCTCCCACCAAAAAGGTGAAGAGGAAGAAGGGACAGGGGTCCAGGAAGGTGGCTCAACCCAAGTCACTCGACACTGAGACCTCTGACCCTAAGGCTACCAAAAGGGGGCATGAAATTCCGCCCTTGACTGCGGACACCCTGAGAATAATAACCCAGTCACTAGGCCTGCAACAAAAGCCAACGGAGGGCACTGATAAATCACACTCAGTGTCCTCGGGCAATCCCGTTCCTAAAGACTCTGCTGCCATAAACAAGACAGTGGAGTCGGAACCAACCAAACCTTCACATCCTGTTAAAGGCTCTGGCAAATCACAACCAGGGTCTCAGGGAGGAAGGGATCCTAAATCCTCGGTGGAGCAGCACTACTCCACTGAGAAGGGGGTCCACAAACAATCACATCCTGCAAAAGGCTCGGGTAAATCACAACCCAAGCATCAGGGAGTTCACGTTCCTAAATCTTCGACAGGCCAGAACAAGCCTGTTAGAAAGGGGGACATAACCACTCAGGTGCCTGATGAGGACATTAGCAAAACAACGCTTTTGTCTGAGGGCACAAAAACTCATCCCAAAGACTCAGAGGGAAACATACAACCCGCTGATAGGGACACAACATTCACGACTCCTCAGGATGACATTGAGAAAAACCCATCAGTGTCTGAAGGGGTCACGGGGGACAAAGATTCAGAGGGATATCAACCACCCGCTGATATGGAACCCATAACCACTCCCAGAGGTGCGCAATACTTGGGAACTGGCCTTAAAGACCAGGTAGGTAAAACCCAACCTACCGGATTTGAGGGGTTAGGACCTGGCCAAAACAAAGGCAAATCTTCTTATGAAGAGGAGCCGGATAACCTCCACTTGTTGCAGATTACCTCCCTGGCAGATGCTCAGGCTGTCGTATTTTCTGATGATGAATTTAACAGTGATGAGGAAGTCTTCACGGCCGGAGATGATATGGAGGTTGAGGAGACAGTCCCTGAACTTGTTACTCAGTCTCCTCAAACCTCTAACCATGATGAAGATGAAACACATTCTGAGCCGGAAACCTCAGAAGACGCTCAAACTCCTCTCACTGAAAAAGCCTTCAAAAGATTCATCAAGAAAATGACTAATGTTTTGTACAGGGGGTCACTGAAGAGGTGTTTGACATGCATACTGAGCAAGCAGTCCACTATCACCTCCTCAAAGATGCTATTGAAGAATACAATGATGATGTCAGGGAGCAAAATTCCACTGTCTCTCACTCCCTGACACAAATGGCTTCTCACATCAATCAATTTTTGGAATCCCTAAAAGAGCTGGCTACAGAGGTTAAGTCAGTTCAAGAATCAGTCAAAGATGATCCTGAGCTCACTAAGAAAATACTTCAGACGTCTGAGACATACCAAGTCAACACGTCTGAGAACAAGCCTGTTAGAAAGGGGGACATAACCACTCAGGTGCCTGATGAGGACATTAGCAAAACAACGCTTTTGTCTGAGGGCACAAAAACTCATCCCAAAGACTCAGAGGGAAACATACAACCCGCTGATAGGGACACAACATTCACGACTCCTCAGGATGACATTGAGAAAAACCCATCAGTGTCTGAAGGGGTCACGGGGGACAAAGATTCAGAGGGATATCAACCACCCGCTGATATGGAACCCATAACCACTCCCAGAGGTGCGCAATACTTGGGAACTGGCCTTAAAGACCAGGTAGGTAAAACCCAACCTACCGGATTTGAGGGGTTAGGACCTGGCCAAAACAAAGGCAAATCTTCTTATGAAGAGGAGCCGGATAACCTCCACTTGTTGCAGATTACCTCCCTGGCAGATGCTCAGGCTGTCGTATTTTCTGATGATGAATTTAACAGTGATGAGGAAGTCTTCACGGCCGGAGATGATATGGAGGTTGAGGAGACAGTCCCTGAACTTGTTACTCAGTCTCCTCAAACCTCTAACCATGATGAAGATGAAACACATTCTGAGCCGGAAACCTCAGAAGACGCTCAAACTCCTCTCACTGAAAAAGCCTTCAAAAGATTCATCAAGAAAATGACTAATGTTTTGTACAGGGGGTCACTGAAGAGGTGTTTGACATGCATACTGAGCAAGCAGTCCACTATCACCTCCTCAAAGATGCTATTGAAGAATACAATGATGATGTCAGGGAGCAAAATTCCACTGTCTCTCACTCCCTGACACAAATGGCTTCTCACATCAATCAATTTTTGGAATCCCTAAAAGAGCTGGCTACAGAGGTTAAGTCAGTTCAAGAATCAGTCAAAGATGATCCTGAGCTCACTAAGAAAATACTTCAGACGTCTGAGACATACCAAGTCAACACGGCAGCTCTTACTGAGTTACTTGGTTTGATAAAGGGTTCCAATGTTCAGAATCTTAGCTCCACGGTGGAATCTCTCAAGTCTTCCTTCACTCAGTTGGAAGCATCAGTGACAGCTCAATCCCTGAAGTCCACATCTCTGGCATGGACAATGGGATCCAGGATGACTGCCGTTGAAAGTTCTCAGGCTACACTTGACTCCAAGGTATCGCTCATCCATCACGATACTGCGGAGATCAAGTCAATGATGACGGAAATGTTTCAAGTCTTCAAGGGCACCTCTACTTCATCTTCAGTAACTCCAACACTTGCCATCACTGCAGCTCCGGCAAATGTTGAGGGGGAGAATGTTCCTGAAACCCCTATTACTGATGAACAAGAAGAAGCTGGACAGCCCTCTCACACTGAGGGGGAACATGTCACTGAAGCCACACCAATCACCGAAGTTCCACCTCAAGAGGAACCAGTCTCCTCCACTCTCATTCAGGACAGAGGAAAAAGTATTGCCACCACCTCAGAACCTGAAATTATTCTCCAGCCTGCCTCCACAATCGTCAGAGTTGACCCTGATGAACCTATCAGGGTCCCGTATGAAATCAATGGAAAAGTCTATCAACTCACCCATGACCAAATACAAGACTATATGGAAAGAGTTGAGAAACTGGAAAAGGTAGTTGAAGAAGAGAGGTTGAGCAAGCCTGAACTGATACAGGTTGTTCATGAGGAAGCTGAAAAGATTGGTTTGGATGCTGAGGCACTAGCTACTGAGCAAACTGGTGCAGCCTTTAAAAAGGCTCAGGAAGAAGAGATGAATGCTCTTAAAAGGGAAAGGGAAGCAAAGCTGAAAAGGGATGCTCAAATCAGAAAGACCAGGGTTGAAAGATATCATTGGGTGATGAAGGAAAGGTTGAAGCCTAAAACCATCACTGACATTAAAATCCACAGGAACGCTAAACCCGCAATGGTCACTGTCTTCAGGGGGCTGATAAAAGAATCATTGACACTCATAACCCATTCAGATTTGCTGACTTTGGGATTACTGAACTTGATGAACTCTGTCCTATCATTGCCAAGAAAAACAATGTTGTTGTACACGACCTTCTCAAGTCACTGAAGGAAAGGTATGACAGACTGAGAGCAATGCCTGAAGCCCTCAATATTCCCTCCCTTCTTCCTGCTCCAACAACAGGAACTGCTCCATCAAAAGCCACCAGGAGAAAAAGGAAGCACATTGAATCCGAGCCTGTGATCAAGGTCCCAGGATTGGATTGTGATAGGTCCGTTCCTGAAGGAATCACCTTCGTGAACAACGTTGTGCTTGAACACCCTGAAAGAGGTCTATGCTTTACGGATGAATATGGAGACCTTGCTTTCCAAAGATGGTCCGATATGGACAGGGCAGGGGTCAAGGCAATGTTAACATACCTGATGTTAGCT
Source organism: Artemisia argyi (assembly GCA_030686995.1). Classification (NCBI taxonomy): domain Eukaryota; kingdom Viridiplantae; phylum Streptophyta; class Magnoliopsida; order Asterales; family Asteraceae; genus Artemisia; species Artemisia argyi. The sequence continues at coordinate 177,215,538 of CM060703.1, forward strand.
TCTCCTGTAAGAAGTGCTGAAAACCAAAGGTTCTGTAAGGACCTTAGGGCCATGATTGAGGAGCATCCTGAGAGACACCTGCTGAGATCAAAGAAAGCTAAGCTTGAGGCACTTGGCTATCATCTGAACATCTGATCTGCAACAACTATCTTTATTTTGTTTGTAATTTGTAGGAAAATGTAATAGCTATGAATAAACTGATGTTTTTGTTTAAAAGTTATGTCCTACTTACAATTACAACAAACATTTAGCAAGAGAAGAAGTACCCTGACAACTCATGCTGAATCAAAAAAACACTTAGGCTATTTGTATGTTCAAATAGGGGGAGATTGTTGGGTCACTGAATTCCCTAATCCTTTTCTAACAAGGATTTGAACGTAAAATCCCCTAAGTGTAAACAAGTCACTGAGTGAACAATAACTCAGTGAGTCACCTTCAGGATGCTAAGACCGAGCCTAAGAAGAAAGGTTCTCCATTCAGTGAGGCGGAACTTAGTGAAGTGTGATCTAAGCCAAGAAGAAGGTGATGGGTTCAGTGAGGATGACAATAACTCACTGAACCTCATGACTCCTCAACAACTTTATAGTACTGAAGACTGATGACAAGAAGACTGAAGTTTTGGCGGGACTGGGCGGGAAAGTTTGAGCTGCATTATTAAAGTGCTTTATCACTTTAATGTCAAACTTTCCCAAAATGGTTAAAACCAGTCTGTCATCAGAAAGTGACTTTTGGACTTAACTCAATGAAGGTTCCTTGCCAGAAGAATAATATCTTTCAAGATATTGTTAGGGAAGATTTATGTCCAATGTATAACTAGTTGTTCTATACTTGTGTATAACTAGGAAGCATATGTGAGGAGTAAAAGTTGACAAGTTTGTGCAATTAATGCAAAGCATTCACAAACCACTTTTACTCCTCCAAAGAACAACACAACCCCTGAGATAGCTCAGTGGGTCTTGAAAGTTGTCACTCAACATAGATTGAGTTTAGTGAGGAGTCCATACAATACTTGTCGTTTTCAATCCCAAGTGTTATTCCGCAAACACTTGGGTACGATTCTTTTTGATTAACTTCTAATAAAGAATTAAACGTTGGAAAATATTGTCTCTTATATTTACGTTACTTTATTGTTAATCATTTTATACATCTTTGTTTAAAGTCATACAACTTGGTTACTTTAGCTTTTTAGTTATAGTTAACCAAGTAAAAGGGACCAACAAAACTGCACCGCCAAAAAGGTGTTTGATTCCGGTTTTTACAGGCCCACGATCTATAAGGATGCTCAGGAATTAGTCAAGTCCTGTGACGCTTGTCAATGTCACTGAAATATCTCACAAAAGAATGAAATGCCACAAAATAAAATTCAAGTTTGTGAGATCTTTGACATGTGGGGCATAGACTTTATGGGGCCATTTCCATCATCTCATGGAAATAAATACATACTCGTGGTTTTTGACTATTTTTCAAAATGGGTTGAAGCAAAAGCGTTAACCACTAATGATGCCTGAGTTGTTGTGAAATTCTTGAAAGCTCTTTTTGCTCGATTTGGAACTCCACGTGCTATAATTAGTGATCGTGGTACGCATTTCTGCAATGACAAATTTGATAAAGTCATGCAAAAATACGGTGTAACTCACCGTCTTTCTACTGCGTACCACCCTCAAACAAGTGGACAAGTAGAAGTTTCCAATCGAGGCATTAAAAGAATATTGGAAAGAACTGTTGATGAAAATCGTGAATCATGGTCGGATAAATTAGATGATGCACTTTGGGCTTTTCGTACGGCTTACAAAACACCCATCGAGTGTACGCCTTACAAGCTTGTGTACGGAAAAGCATGCCATCTTCCGATCAAGCTTGAGCACAAAGCCTATTGGGCTCTCAAGCATGCAAATTTTGACCTTCAAACTGCGGGTGCTCATCGCAAAGTTCAAATGAATGAATTAAATGAACTTCATGATCAAGCTTACGAGAACTCTTTGATCTATAAAGAAAAGATAAAGAAGATTCATGACTCAAAAATCAAGAACCGTGTTTTCAACGTTGGTGACCGAGTCCTTCTTTTTAACTCTAGACTCAAGATCTTCTCGGGAAAACTAAAGACCCGTTGGACTGGCCCATTCACTATCGCAAAGGTTTATCCTTATGACACCGTTGAATTATCTCAAAATGACGGTCCAAATTTCAAAGTGAATGGGCATCGTTTGAAGCATTACTTAGGAGAGGACATACCACCTATGGTTGTCCCGGATCTCCAAACTTTCTCCAAGGACAATTGAATTCGGGGATCGAGTCAAGCTAGCGACTCGATGAACAAAAACAGTAGCACAATATGGGTTTTCACCTATATCTCTAATTTCTTTCTACTTTCTAACACCCAAGTGTGGGGGAGTGGCCATCCCCTACTGTTTATGTATATATGTATATAAGTTTCAATATATATATATATATATATATATATATATATATATATATATATATATATATATATATATATATATATATATATATGTGTGTGTGTGTGTGTGTGTGTGTGTGTGTGTGTGTGTGTGTGTGTGTGTGTGTGTCTTTGTATGTATATATAAATAAAGTGAAAAATGATGTTCCCACAGTTAGCTTAGAATATTGCCTTTTTCCGTTCAAAGAGTCGGCATAATAGCCGGGACTTTGAATATTGAGGACAATATTCAATTTTAAGTGTGTGTGTGGGGGGGGGGGGGGAGGGATTCTAGCTAATTTTAACACATTATACCCTCTAGTGCCCCCATTTTTTGCCAAAATTTTAATTTTTTTTTCACTTTATTTCAAAAAATTTTGTGGTTATTAGTCTGCCATGTCTAACCGACAAAAGGATTGGCTAATCCAGGAGCAAACGGCTCTTGGTAAAGATAGCTCAAATCTGTTGATGGCTGGCAATTTGCCGAAAATTGTATGGTACTCAACTCACCATATCCTAAAAAGTAAAAGAGTTGGCTAGCCCGCAAGGTTATGGGTTGTGGTAAAGGCAGTGGAAATCCATAATTGATAATCAACTCACCAAGATGTTGACTGTGTCCATCAAGAGTTGGCTAGTCCAGAAGGAAACGGCTTCTGGTAAAGACAAATCAAAACCGCTGAAAGCTGGTGGTTTGCTCTAAATCATATGGTTATCGGTGTACCATGGTTCTTACTTGAACTGAAACATTTGGCTACCCCAGAAGTAATGGCTTTTGGTAAAGAGATTCAAATCCATTAAGTTTTCTAAAAAGATTGCTAGGGACTAGCAATAGTTTAGTGTGATGGATAGATGAGTGCTCAAACACTTATCATTTATGGTCAAATCTGAGCTGCGAAACATTTAAAAACACTCAATAACACATCAAAATACTGAAAATATCACAGGGATTGTGTTTTATATGTTTTAGATGCAAAATGAGTAAAAACTGATGAAAAACGATCAAAGTTTGCAAAATTGTCAGTTTCAGTCCCCCAAGTTTCAAAACTTGTCACAATTAGTCCTTATGCATTTATTTTGAAAGATAAGTCAACCCCAAGTGTGGAGTTTATTTTGAGCATCTAGGGTTAACAATAACATAGACAATATGCAGCGGAATAATTAAAACAAATCATATGTTATTGACAACAAGGTTTTTCCCAATCACCTCTAATTATTATTTGATCAGAATAACAACGTGTTACCTAACTGTAACAAGGATCTAAGACATCTCAGATCTTAGAGGATACGAACTAACACTCACTAGTTCTAGACGTTTATAGTTTACACACCCTAGAACACACACACACACTTTTCTAGTCGACTACATTGTGAAAGACATAATTATAAAACTTGTACCCTATGTCTCTTTATATAGAGAGATATTAGGGTTTACAAAAGACTACAAAGGACTAAATATAAAATCTTCTTTATCAAGCAAGTCCTTCTTGTTTCAATCTTCATCTTTTGTAGAATTCCAGCTTTACATTATAGTCCCTTTGTTTCATTCTTTTATCTATTTTGTCACATCAAATCAAGAATCCCAACAATCTTCCCCTATTTGATGATGACAAAACAAACAAAGTCGTGTACGAACTTCCCTAGACGAAGTAGAAAAGTTGAGATGTATGCATCTCCCTGAATGAAACAATTATGTCTTCCCCTTAATCCATGCCATGCCATTCCAAAATCTCTTCCCCTTTTTGTTATCAACAAATAGGGAACGTATGCAATATGATCTTCCCCTTGAGTGGTGCATGTAGATGAACTGATTAAACACATCATAATATGCTTCCCCTGAAATCAATGTGTTAACCATCTTCATGATTCTTCAAATCTGTAGGCTCTTATGTAATGATCACTGATGAAGAAAACTAAATATAACAAACTTGATGAAGAAGTAGAATAACCCAAACTTGTGTCTTATGTCTTGTACTATCTACGTGACTTTGAACTTATACCCAAAATCGAATATATAAGTAGACCGCAATCTCTTGACAAAATCCTCATCTTCAATGAGACACTGAGCACAATAACGTAACTCCTTCAAGTGATAGTTAACTAGGTCTTCGTCCATCCTCCCCTTGACCTATGAAAACTAGATTTGACAAGTCTTCATCACCACCGTATAAAACAAACAAGTTACCTCCTGCTAAAAGGTATGATAAGAACACAAACCTGTGAAACTCAACTACAACATCAACTAAGTGATAATTAACCTTCTTCGTAATCAATTAATTAAATAAGAACGAGCCTTTAATCTTTTAAGAACATAAACCAAAATCTTCTTGTGTGTGTAAATCAACTCCATCCAATAAACGCAGCAGTGGAATCAAACCTATAACCAGCGGCAGTTTTATACCCAAGCAGCAGAATACTAAAGCTAGCAGCAGAATGAATGTTGTAGCAGCAGGAACAATAAAGCTAGCAGCAGAGTTTGTAACCTTTAAGCGCATCAGTAGAAACATTCATAGAAGTAGCAGCAGAGTAAAAATATACGTAGCAGCAGTATAGTATAATGAGCAGCAGAATCTTACAACGTGCAGTAGTTTCCAATAATGCTAGCTGTAGAAACTTTACGAGAACAACATACTACGAATAGCGATTAGGGTTTAGTGAATAACGCGACTTTTACAAACAATAACTTTTAGCCCAAATGCTACTACTCTTGGCAGATGGGTGTTAAAACCATATGGGGACCAACTTACGTATTTATCTTAGGCATTCAATGTTAGAAGTCTTTAGTACCAAGACACCGAATCTGGATGGTATATGGATACCTGATGATGTATAGTACGGATAGCAGGCCTACCGGGCCTGGACTATCTCATACGAATCAGGCTCTGGCCCAACAAGCATAAATGGGCTTTGGCCCAACAACAAAAAAAAAAATAGGCTCCAGCCCAATCAACAAAGACGGGCTCTGGCTCCATAAGTACAACGGGCTCTGGCCCTATAAGTACAACCAGGCTCCGACCTAATAAGCCTAACAAGGCTGAAAGCCCATGTCACGAGCATGGCACAGTCCAGACAAACCGGGGCACATATAAGCGAAACTCCTGAAGTACGCCCGCGGACTGGACCACGATCCATCCGCATCCACAAACATCGATTAAGCTCCGGACCCTTGCCCGACAAGGGTCCCACTTCGGCCACTCCAGCAATACGTGAAATAGTAGGAAACCCTAATATTTCCACTACCTATAAGGAAGCCTCACTTCACATTCTCGAGGTAATGACTTTCTCACTCATCACAACTCAGACATTTCTCTAACAAACATGAGTACTTACTCTTACGCCAGAGCTTAATCTTGGGGTCCGTCCCCACGGTAAGGCTAACGGTTTACTTTTATTTGTGCCGGATACTTCATCCTCTACATGGATTAGTGAATAAGCTCACAACGGACGGCCCACCAAGGACGGCCTACACCTAACTAAACCAAATACCAGACTATCTACACTTTTTGTACTAACAAGTTGGCGCCATCCGTGGGACCAGTACACAACTGCGTTCCTGAAAATACTCACCACGAGCAAAAAACCTCGGCGACGCCCTTCTCCTAATGCTAACCGTCTCGCGGAAGACAAAGGAAAGGGACAAAGAATCAAAAGTTCAAAACAAATCAGCGTTGGGCACGACCCTCCGGGGGCCTGATAACGATCATAACCAATGATCATCTACTGACCGGAGTGAGGAAGCTCATCCATTGGCGACGTCACAAAACAAATACGAAGAAATGCAAATTAAATTTGAAACTGAGACAAGCTTGCAAAGCGCTAGTCGAAAGCGGTAAATAGAGAGGAAAAGAAGGAACAACCAATCTTTCGATAACAAGAAGAGCGAAGCCTCAGAATGAAAACAACCCAGGTCGTGGAGGCGGCAAAACCACAAAGAAGAAAACTCTGTGGTAGAAAATATGCCCGCTGACCGGGAAGAAAGTAGCTATCCCGAAAAGGGCCCCAAACCCGTCTACCAACAAAAGTGTCGCAAGCGAAAGGAGCCCCAGATAAGAAAATCACTGCCAGGACAAGGCAAAAAGCAGGATGGAAGATGATCAGACATGGTCACACAGAATGTTGGAAGTCACCCAGTTCACAGAAGGCACCCGTAGCAAGAGACTACTAGAAAAAACCCGCATGCTAGATAACGTCCAGCCGTATGACGGGAACGAGGAGCCTATGGAGCATGTCGAGGTATTTTAGCTGGCAGCCCGGATATACAATTGGAACATAGCCACTCAGTGCTACATGCTTGAATGCACATGCAGGTGGAACGCAACCCAACATAATGTCCCTTTCCGCGACTTATGGCCAACAGCGAACATCGCATATCCTGGCTCCGGCCGCGACAAAGAACCTAATAAAAGGTGAATACAGGACCCGCGCAGCTAACAAAGACTACTAGCACTACCCGGTCGGGAAGGGTACCTTATAAACCAACTACGGAGACTCCAGGCGTGATCAAGTGTTGATATGACCCAAGACCAGTCAAAAGGCAGGAAGCCATTCCGTTCAACGAGAACCTAAAGAGGCTCCGGGAGTGGAAGTCCGCGCCCCTCCCCAAGATGTTGATAATAACCTAACTGCTAACTCCGTGTCAGAACTGGTAAACCGAAAGGACGTTCTAGCCATGGGCCTAGGCACGTGATCAGGAGTCATAAATGCTCAAGCAGAAAACACCGGGAATACCCTCATCTCCCACTATAAATACCATCGGAATAGAATGACAAATCAAACTCGTAAAAACACAAATACCGCTCTAAAAAAGATGAAGATGGTGGAAACAGCCCACGCACCAACGTGGCACGACAGAAACAACCACCCAATGACCAAGCATCATACAATTATGGTCGTAACCCACAAACTCATGGCCTGCCCTGATAAGTCAATCAAACCTGAGAGCCTGGGCAAAATCCGGCATCTGGAAAAGTTCTTAAAAGACCACTAATAAAGCTTAGTCGCTCTTAAATGATGACTAATGACATCCAACCACGCGATCCTGATAAGGCAAAAAGTGTACCGCTTTTAGGGGGTCATTTAAGTCCGAATTCATGATTATTTGATCAATTATTACCCCTAAATCGTTCCTTTTGTCATTTTAGGTACTTTTGAGGAGGAATCAGGAAAAAGTAAGCATTTTGGACGTTTTTTGAGCGATTAAGTGAAGAAAATGATAAAGTCTCAAAATCCTTGCTGGGAACAGTACCCGACGGCGTCAAGGCCATAAAAGTGACGGCGTCAAACTTGGCAAAAGAGGTGGATATGGAAAACACACATGATGGCCCAGAACAATTTCAAGGCAAAAATGCCTGATGGCGTCACCAAGGCCGTCAGGATTGATTTACAAGTGACGGCCCAAAGCTTATTCTCAACATGACGGCGTCAAGATTGGATTTAGGCAATAGGACCCTTTTTTTGGCGGCGAGTTGACGGCGTCACACACTATAACGTGACGCCGTTAAGGTGTAAAATCTATATATAGTTTTATAATTTTCATTCATAAAGTGTGGAACTTTTGGAGAACTTTTGTGTGTAAACCCTAGACGAATTTTCTGTAACAACAAGGGTTTCAACCCTTGTTCCATCCATGTTCAATTGAAGATAATTTTTCCAATAATCATTCATCATGTTTATGAGTTGTTTGATTTTATCTTATGCTCGTCTTCTTTTCAACATGCTAGGCTAGGTTTTTCTTGTGTTTGCTTAGATGTAATGAAACCTAGATGTTGAATATTGGTTGATGGTTTGTTTATAATTGTTGTGGGATGACTGAATTCGATGTTAGGCTTAAGAAAACTTGCAGACTTCTAATTGGTAACTTGCTTGAACGTCTTAAGAAACATGATCGAGGTGTACTACGATTTATTGGTTGTATTTAATGTGTAGGCAACTGCTAGTGATACTATGTTAGGAGCTAGTAGTCGGCTCGACCTAGAATGAAGTAGAAGCCTATAGAGTTAGGGAATATCGTACATGGCCCGACGACTAGTATTAAGGAATATAACCCATCATCCATGCAATTGTAACAAGCTAATCAACCGGTAAAAGATATATAGGGATTAGTGAAATCTAAGTAAACACATTTTCTCTTATTATTGTTTCCACCACAAATTAGTTTAAGTTCATTTTATTTTATTTTGATTGCATCTTTAGTTAATTGGGTCAGTTGGCTAGCAACTAATTCCGCCCACTCCTTCAAAACCTGAGATTTTTATTTGCTTTTATAAAAAATATAAAAAAAAAATACAAAAAGAATCATCCCTCACCTTTAGACCTAGTTTAGTAGAATTTTAATCCTAGCGAAAACTATTCCTGAGTTGAACGTTCAATCCCTCGGTACTTGTCACTATACTATACTACAACGATTAGGTACACTGCCTGGCGGGGATTGCAAGCTTCTCAAGATCCCTTGAGAGGTAAAACCTTTTGTGAGAGCGTAATCCCGCACATCAAGTTTTTGGCACCGCAGCCCGGGGTGTAGTTATTGTCTAGGTTAAAATTTCTCTTTATTAGGTCTACTTGCTAGATTCCTTTCTAGTAAGATTTTTATTTTTATTTTTTTAGGTTTCTTTAGTCTATCTTTTTCTTCGTTCCTTTGTTCGAAACCTTTACCATCCGCCATCATGGAAGGTGGTAATCTCTTTGACCCCATCAACCCACCACAACAAAAGCATCCACAAAACCCACCACAACCAAACCAACCTCCTAGACCCCAAACTTTAGGAGAGTATTCCCGTCCTAGCCACCAATGCTATCGAAACACCATTGAGCTCACTCAAGGAGCCAATGTGTCTCCCTTGCGATCCGACACCATCCGGTTGGTGCAAAGCGGATTTGCATTCCATGGACTTTGTTCCGAAGATCCTAATCAACATCTCAAAGATTTCCTTAAAATAGTAGATTCCATAGACCTTGATGTTGTAACTCAAGAGACGACCCAATTGCGTCTCTTCCAATTCTCTCTACGTGACCAAGCTAGTCAATGGCTTGAGCGTTTACCCGCAGGATCCATCACCTCTTGGGATGATCTCACCACTCATTTCTTTGCTCAATTTTTCCCACCGGGGAGAACTACTAAGCTTAGAAATGACATCTTGATGTTTCAACAACGTCAAGGTGAAACTCTCTATGAAGCATGGACTCGTTTCAAGGACTTACTCCAAAAAGTCCCTCATCATGGCATAAATCTTTGGCTCCAAGTCCAAATTTTCTATGACCATATTGATCTCTCCACAAGGCGAACCATTGACCAATCGGCTGGTGGCAAGCTACGTAATCTAAGTACGGAAGAATCATGGGAACTCATAGAAGATCTTGCTCTCTATGACAATGAAAGTTGGAATGATCCCCGTGATTTGAACAAAACGGTCAAGGCAATATCTTTGCCTTCGAACAATTCAAGCACTTTCGACCATAGGATCATGGAACTTGAAGACCAAGTCAAGTTTCTCATGAAATTCTACGAAGCTCCTAAGCCTTCAAGCCAAGTGAACAAAATCCCGTCTTCATGCAAATTATGTAGTGGTCCCCACGACACTCGTGATTGCATGGAACTCCCCGAACAAGCTTTTGCGGATTACGCATCCTCGCGTACCGACGGAGCGGGAGATAAGTAGTACACTTTCAAACCCGAGCCAAACCCCTACAGCGATTCATACAATTCCTCTTGGAAAAATCACCCGAACCTTAGGTGGAAGCAAAACCAAAACATGCCCTAAAACAATTCTTCCAATCCCCCTAATCGTTACCAACCAATAGGTCCAACCCCTAACCTTACTTTTAACAACAATCCTTCCAATAACTATGGTAGTACCAATAATCTTAAAGGATTGATGTACAAATTTATGGCATCTCAAGAAGCTCGTATAGCTAAGTTTGAATCCGAATTCAATCAACAACAAACGGAGATGACCAATAAAATCGACAACTTGTTGAATTCCCTCAACAACCAAGTGCTAACTACACCTAGGAAGGACACTAGGAGCACTAGTAGCGGGACCCAAACTAAGGACCCCTCATCATCCATGTCCACCTTGTCAATGTTGTCACTATTAAGCCAATCGATAAAAATATTGAAGGAAGTGATAGCGATGAAGTTAGAACAGAAATTGCACCTAAGGATGAAATTGAGGAAGTTGAGGTTAAAAAGGAAGAGAAATTAGAGGATGTAGGGGATTATTTCAATAGGTTACCCACCAAGGAAGAACGGGAATATCACAAGAATCTATTTGATGACCCCGAGACACCATACGTCCTTGGTTAACCAATCATCAAAGCGGGTGATCTCTCTAACATCAACATACCATGCAACATTGGGCATATGCATGTGTGGAAAGCCTACATCGATCTTAGATCTCCCGTAAACATTATGACTAGGACCCATTACAATTGGGTAATGAAGAAGCAACTTGGATATAGGATGATGCCCAACACGAGTTGGATGAGTAAGTTTGTGGGAAGAGTGAAAGGATTGCACGTCTTTGTAGGAAATTTCACTTATGTTACCAATTTTGTGATTGCAGAGGATATTCGTCCGGTAATAGATGGTTGTTTGAGTCAAGTAGTGTTCGGAAAGCCATTTGTTGAGGCCTCTAAGATGAATTATGACCCATCTCTAGGGATAGTTAGGTTCAAATATAAGAGCGATGAGATAGCTTACCAAATGCCATATAAGATTGTACAATTCCGGCTCTTGTCAAACATTGAAAAGGAACACAAGCAAGCGGTCTACTATAGGAATGACGAGGATAGACGTGGAGGAGTAGACTATGTTATGAGTAGAATATTTGGTTTCTATAAGGAATGCTTAAAATTAGGTCCGGAGTACAAAACTAAGATTGAGGATGACCTTGAGACCGTGACCAATGACGAGGTCACGTGATAGCCCGTGACCTTGAGTCTAGCTACAAGACTCGTAAATAACGAAAAGCGCTTCTTGGGAGGCAACCCAAGTTTTATTTGTTTTGTTTGTTTGATTTTATTTGTTTCCGTATGCGTGTTTTATTTTTATTGTTTGTGGATCATGATTCAAAATAAATTGTGAAAATGCTTTATTTTGTTTTTAACTTCGTATTAATTACATATGAAGGTATTTTGCAAAAGCTAAGTGTAAGGGAAACCCAAATTTGTTTATAAGAATGAAATTGAGCATGAACCACAACAATATTAAATGAACATGCGTTTTAGTAATTGTTTGAGTCAAATGCTTGTATCAAGTCATAATGATGTTTTGTAGGATTTTCCAGGAGGTAAGGCATAAGTTTTTCCAGAAATTTTCTGGAAACTTAACATGAGATTTTTGCAGGAACATTCTGACAGCGTCAGGAGTTATAACCTGACGGTGTCAGGTACATAAATTCTGAAAATATTTTTTAAGTTTTGTTTATACCGGAGTCTTAAAGTTTTTGTTGATTCTTTAGTTTTATAAACTCCAGAAAATCCGCAAACATTCATTCCACAAGCATTATATCTTAATTTGCTTTCTAGGATTTTTAGTATATATAGATTGCCGCCGATTTTATGCGAGGTTTTCCTTGATTGTTTTCTCAGGTTTAACAGGTTACATTGGACAAAAAGATGATTTATATTTCTGGAGGGAAGCTTTCAAAGTTCATTTTCTTGGAAGAAGATCTAACCTTGTTGACACACTATCCACACCGAACAAATCAGGGGAGTATTTGTTTTCATTCTTTTTACCTTCATTACTTTTACATCCTTTTCATTAAACATTGGGGACAATGTTCAACCTACATGTAAGGGGAGGGTAAATAATGATACCTTAGAGGGTACAATTGCACTTGAGTTTGTTTGTTTGATAGTAGGTGTGTAATAAAACTGAGAAAAATACTTGTTAGTGCAATTTTAGCGCCAAACTTAAATTTTTTTACAACATTTAGGAGTGAAGCTTTAGCCATAATAAGCGTCTCATGGATAGGAGTTGTATGACTAGCATAAAAACCGCACCACTCAGAAAAATTTTCCACCCAAATATGTGAGAATCGCCTTTATATTTGTTAGGAAAAGCATTCATTATTAGTGCTTTTGAGTGTACCGGTAGTATTTAGATTCCAGAACTTGCATTAGTGATGCATCCCGAGACCGCTAGTGAGACTACATTCGTGTAGTAGGATTTACTACATGATAAGAGGCATTAGGATCACCCTTGTGTTAAACCCGTATCATAATTACTTGACCATTTAAGTCATTTACCTTGACTAGTAAAGTCAATTAATTTTTCCCACACCTTTGCGATGTACTCATTTTTAGTACATGATACCCCTAGTACACCCTTCCGAGCCTATCTTTTTCGTTTATAACTTTTAAGCATTTTACTTAAAGATAGAATTTGTTACAATCCACCCCAAATGTCCAACCAAATCGCCTTAGCCTTCCTTGTATGCACTCATCTTTAGTGCATTATTGTTATTTGTTTAAAACCTTAGTTAATTGCCTAATTGATTACATGGTTGCTAAGTCGAGTCATATCTTGTACATATTGTTTTGGGACGATTGGGACTCATGGTTAAAGTACTAGTGTTATGGAGTAATGGGGATGACGTCAATTATTACTCCCATATGTCCGTTAATTTTAAAAGTACTCCAAGTGTTTTGATTATCTTGATTCGAGTCATTAGAATAGTTGATTGTAAACTATGTAAAAGTTCAAGTGTAAGGGGGGCGTAAATCCCTTATGATATATTATTTTGGATGGTAGGGCAAGAGTGTATGAAAAAAAATCGAAAAATGAAGAAAAAAAGAAAAAAAAGAAAAAAAGAAAAAAGAGAAAAAACATACGGACTACCATCCATTTCATTTTATGTTTGTTTCATAGTTTGTAGTTTTGATTAGCTTAAGTCAAGTCGAGTCTTGGCTTAGCAACGCCATATTATACATGTAATTAACCAAGATGATTAACTCGCCACCAGTAAATATTGCCTTTATCCAACAAAACCGTGTTTATCATATCCCTACACCTCACGCTATAACCCTTTAAAAGACCTCTTTGATAGTTTATCCTAGGTGCTTACACCAAGTGGTGGAGGTTTGATCCTTTACCAAGCCTATGGTAATCTATTTGCTATGACAGGTAGAGTGAGAGATGTTTTCCATTTCCATATTGTGATATATACTTTATTACACCCGAGAGATGTGAGTATCTAAACAGTATTTGTGAGGTGCTAGTGTATAACCTCCGTGCTTGTTTTTGGTTTTAAGTGGAACGATTATTTTTTGTAATTACTTTTATATTAGTGTTAAATGACCCCTAGCTTATATTTTGATTAGAATAAAAGCGCATTTGCTTGAGGACAAGCAAATCTCAAGTGTAAGGGTATTTGATAAGGCAAAATGTGTACCGCTTTTAGGAGATCATTTAAGCCCGAATTCGTGATTATTTGATCAATTATTACCCTAAATCATTCCTTTTGTCATTTTAGGTACTTTTGAGGAGAAATCTGGAAAAGGAAGCATTTTGGACGTTTTTGGAGCGATTAAGTGAAGAAAACGACAAAGTCTCAAAATCCTTGCTAGGAATAATACCTGACGGCGTCAAGGCCATAAAAGTGACGGCGTCAAGCTTGGCAAAAGAGGTGGATATGGAAAACACACATGATGGCCCAGAACAATTTCAAGGCAAAAATGCCTGACGGCGTCACCAAGGCCACCAGGATTGATTTACATGTGACGGCCCAGAGCTTATTCTCAACATGACGGCATCAAGATTGGATTTAGGCAATACGACCCTTGTTTTGGCGGCGAGTTGATGGCGTCACACACTATAACGTGACGCCGTCAAGGTGTAAAATCTATATATAGTTTTATAATTTTCATTCATAAAGTGTAGAACTTTTGGAGAACTTTTGTGTGCAAACACTAGCCAAATTTTCTGTAACAACAAGGATTTCAACCCTTGTTCCATCCATGTTCAATTGAAGATAAGTTTTCCAATAATCATTAAATATGTCTATGTGTTGTTTGATTTTATCTTATGCTTGTCTTTTTTTCAACATGCTAGGCTAGATTTTTCTTGTGTTTGCTTAGATGTAATGAAACCTAGATGTTGAATATTGGTTGATGGTTTGTTTATAATTCTTGTGGATGATTGAATTCGATGTTAGGCTTAAGAAAACTGGCAGACATCCAATTGGTAACTTGCTTGAATGTCTTAAGATACATGATCGGAGGTGCACTATGATTTATTGGTTGTATTTAATGCGTAGGCAACTGCTAGTGATACTAGGTTAGGAGCTAGTAGTCGGCTTGACCTAGAATGAAGTAGAAGCCTATAGAGTTAGGGAATATCGTACACGGCCCTACGACTAGTATTAAAGAATATAACCCGTCATCCATGCAATTGTAACAAGCTAATCAACCGGTAAAAGATATCTAGGGAGTAGTGAAATCAAAGTAAACACATTTTCTCTTATTATTGTTTCCACCAAAAATTAGTTTAAGTTCATTTTATTTTATTTTGATTGCATCTTTAGTTAACTGGGTTAGTTGGCTAGCAACTAATTCTGCCCACTCCTTCAAAACCCGAGATTTTTATTTGCTTTTATAAAAAATATAAAAAAACTACAAAAAGAATCTTCCCTCACCTTTAGACCTAGTTTGGTAGAATTTTAATGCTAGCGAACACTATTCCTGAGTTGAACGATCAATCCCCCAGTACTTGTCACTATACTATACTACAACGATCAGGTACACTGCCTGGTGGGGATTGCAAGCTTCTCAAGATCCCTTGAGAGGTAAAACCTTTTGAAAGGGCGCAATCCCACACATCAGATCCCACGAATCCCATTTATCCAAGTTCCCCTGAGGAGCGAGTACATGCAAATGACACCAGGTAGAAAAAAGTGATGGGGTCCGCCCCTACAGCACGGTGTGAATTTGAAAATTACCATAACTACCAGCGGCCTTGAGCAGCCCGGATCAGCTGAGTCCGCCTAACGACAAGTCTGAAATCAAGGATAGCTACACAAGACCATTACTTACATCATGGAAGACAGTCTCCGGACTACGCAAGCACCAGTGCTCTCTAAGCCTAAAACGCTGAAGAGGATGGACGCAGCAAGAAGCTTGCTAGGAACAAGACGTGCCCATCACGTAAAGCGAAGGCATAAGGACGAAAATCCGTATCCGCAAAGCATAAAAACACCAGTGTTTTAATAACAATTTATAACGGTCCGCCCCGGCGGAACCTACCTATAGACGTTTGTAAGTTCTTTGTATTACTGTAATAATTTCAATAGAATATAATGTGAAGCCTAGCTACCTTCACAATTTTACAACTATTAATTTTTTAAACAACTACTTTACAAACACACATATATGTGAGTAAGACGTACGCACACAATGGGCATGACCCAAAAAACGTTATTCCATATAACTAAAAGGGCGCGGGACCTCATAACCAAACCGCAGATACGTAAGAGGGATTGCAAGCCCGGTACCATATAAGACTAAAAGATAAAATCATGTGTCCGTACGTACTTTTGTCAACAGCAAAAGCAAAACACGTGAATGCAAAGACAAAGATGCAAAAGGGTTAGACGTTGCGCAAAAACAAGCCGCAAACAGGTTAAACATAACCTTCGCGCAAATATAAGCCGCAAATATGTTAAACATAACCTTCATGCAAAAACAAGCCGCAAACAGGTTAAACATAACCTTCCCACAAAAACAAGCCGCAAACAGGTTAAACATAACCTTCGCGCAAAAACAGGCCACAGACAGGTTAAACATAACCTTAGCGCAAAAACACAAATACGTTCGTAAAAGCTATACATGCACGGTATAAGCTAGAATGACTAAGTAAAAATCATAAACGCACCCACAGAGCACTCAGTGAAGTGTTTCGCGAAGAAACAAACAGTACAAAATGAGTACACACAGGCCGCTCAGAAAAGACCACTCGCGGTCACGGCATGAAAATGAAAAAAGTAGTAAATACAAAAACAAAAGGTCATCCCGCATGACTCCTCTTCAAAAGAGCCCGTGGCCAGAATGACAGCGCTCCCATTTTTCTCAGCATTGGAAGCGGATATGTCATCCGCGGAAACGGCCTCCGGGCAAAACATGGCTTCGCAAGAAAGCGGGTCGGAGAGGAAAGTAAGCATATCCGCCAAAGCAAGCTGACCTACAGCAAAATTATCTCGAATAATCTTGACCCTTCAATCCACCACGACTGAGGGTGAAGAAAGAGAAAACTCTTTGACAACTAGGTCATCCTGAAGCAGAGTAATAGAAAGCGGCCCACATCAGGCTATAGGCAAACCAATTTAAGGTTCTCCGCAACCTTGGCATCAAAATGGAATAGCGGCATGATATCCTCAATATTAGAATCTTTGTGTGAGGATAAATTCGACAACAGAAAGAAATCAAGACCATAAGAAGCTTGATAAATATTCAAGAGCCGACAGATTGGTCGTGAGCAGCAACATCCGTGAGCTGCCTACTGTCCCTACCATGAACCATAACCCCATACCATTACTAAGTAGCCATCGACAGCTAACAACAACGGTAACGAAGCAAAGATAGAAACTCTCATCATGAAAAGTGGCAAAATCCGAAAAATGAACATCTACCGGGGCTAACTTATCAGCAAAGCTCCTTCAATTGAGCATCCTAACACTCCTTGAAAAGGCCCTCCAAAGCATCAAAAAAGTCCTGCAAAGAGCGGACCTGATAGACAAAAGGAGGAAAATGATAAAAAAGACAAAAAGAATAAGATTTGGCATAAGGAGCATCAAAACGCATACCCGGCTAGCAGACCATGCGTGCTGGCATTTTAACACCTCAAATTTGCCAACGAGGTCACACCCGCTGTCCTCCCAGGGGACACGAGACTCCGTGGACTTTGGCACATAATGATCCGCACCAATAGATGCGACCGAACCACAAGGGGATGAACGCAACGCAGCCAGCTCTGCTCTAAGAGAGCCACACCCACTCTTCAATTGCAGGTTCTCACTTATAAGAACTGTCACATCAACCAAACTAAAATCACTCGTAGGTTTCGTGAAGGAGGTCTCAATCTCAAGACAGGACACCTTTGCCCTTAACGATTCAATCTCCGCATCCTCCTCCCCTAACTGACCAACAACATGATCATACAGAGACTTAGATTTATGCCTCAAAAAAATGTTATGTTCAGCGCGCATCCTTATTTCCGCACCAAAGGAAACATGGTTAGCTATTAAGAAATTAAACTCATCAAAAGAAACCCTCATCCGGAATATCGTGGGTGTCTAAAAAGAACCTAGGCAGAGCAAACCCATCGATCAGCTCGCGACAGTCCGCAACAGTGTTCAAACGAAACACATCTCACTTTGAAAGATAAAACTTGCCAAAGACATTACGGTACAGAAGCAGAGAGGACGCGGCCAAAAAGAAACTCACTTTCAAAAAGACCCGCTCGATCATCAATAGCACAACGAACTTCAAGGGAAATTACTCTAGTAGCAGCTAAAGACGATTGAGTAAAAGATCTGACAAGGAAGTTGAAAAATAGGGGAAACAGGAAAAAAACAACAGACCTCACCGGAGGATAAAAAGCAGCAGAATCATCTCACAAAAAATCGACTTCACGTGCTGAGATAAAAGATACGGAAGAAACATGGGGAAATGATTAAATAAATAAATAAATATGATGCAAACCTTGAAAGTTAGAAGACATCAAGCTTTTAACAGCAGCCATAGAATTACCAAAGTTCAATGGCCTATTCGAGAGACCACAATCAGATCTTAACTTTTTAGGCGGAAGCATCGACACAAGTGCACCAGCTTTCACCCTTCACTTCCGATTGTGAGAAGCAGCAAATTGTTGCGGATAGACATTCCCAGTACGCTCTTCATTATAAATACAGGCATCATCCGCAACAGAGGATCTTGGTCCCGAACCATTACCTCCACCTTGGCTAAACCAGAAGGTCACTCTCCACCCAACACTACGAAAATGGAGAGAGGGGAACAACGCGGTAGGCAGTAAGGTCCAAAAGCTGGAGCTTACCCCCTGCCAGCTTCCTCGCTTCCACACTCACCTCACTTTGATCAAAGTAAGTAATAAAAGTGTACGCACTTAATCCTGCAATAGACAGGAAAAACATAAACAACAACAACAGATCTGAAAGAGAGAAAAGAGAGGAAGCAGAACCAACTAACCTTCCCCACGTAGACGAAACATCCTTTCCGAAAGGATAATAACAGCTAAGGCCGACCCAATAAAAGAAAGCCTTCGGGTGTTTACGGAAAAGAGCGGGACCCCTAGTAATCGTGTTATAGTCCTCTTAACTATACTCACTAGGACCAGGAACGAGGTCTACCTCAAAATCATCAGTTATATGCCAAGGAAAGACAGTGGAAAACGCAAAGGTGTCCGCCCAGAAGGAGCGATCCATCCAATCCTTCGCATAATTTAAAGGATCTGTATAGCAAGTGCCGATAACTCTACTACGCTTACCAAATAACAACCAACCACTCTTCATGAAATTCACATAAAGACGGCGAAAAAAGTACTACCGAAAGAACAATATTATGAGCACGAAAAACTATCTCAACGTAAGAAACTTTACACGCCCCAAAAAGATAAAGCTGAGATATGAGGATCCGGTAAAACTTCAAAACATCAACAAGAAAAACTAACAGCGGAAGGTGAAAATCAGCAAAATCGAAAAACATGCTATAAGGACCAATCTTCCCAGGAGGTGGCTGGTCGACGGACCGATCAGAATCAGGCAAGATGGATGAACAGACACTGCCAACACAGATCGTCTAGCCTCCCTCGAATCAAATTACAAGTAACCTCCGCGATATCCACCGACATCTTTCCCATCATGCCGCAAGAATCCAAAATCAATCCCCAAGAAGGAAAGGAAAAAGAACGGATAGAAAGGCCCGAAAAATATATATGGCCCATGGCACATGCATAAGCAAACAAATGGCCATGATCAGGGGAACAAGGATATGGAATATATCCAAGCGGTCAAGCTAGCTAGACAAGAGAGGCTAAGAAGGGATTAACACCACATCTAAAATATTGTCCGCTGCAAATTCCCCCTAAAGATCTTAACCGCCGTCCAAAGGCGCGGCTGTGGACAAACAACGAGTTTAAGCAGACCAGACAGAAAAATAAGACTAGAAACATTAACCGCACGCTACAAAAGTACGCGAGCAATGAACGCACTAGACTGGGAGGACTTGATGACGTATAGTACGGATAGCAGTCCTACCGGGCCTAGACTATCTCATACGAATCGGGCTCCGGCCCAACCAGCATAAATGGGCTCTGGCCCATCAATAAACAAAATTGGGATCCAGCCCAATCAGAAAAGATGGGCTCCGGCCCCATAAGTACAACAGGCTTCGGCCTTATAAGCACAACCAGGCTCCGACCTAATAAGCCTAACAAGGCTGAAAGCCCATGTCACGAGCATGGCACAGTACGGACAAACCGGGACACATATAAGCGGCACTCCCGAAGTACGCCCGCGGATTGGACCCCGGTCCATCCGCATCCACAAATATCGATTAAGCTCCGGACCGTTGCCCGAAAAGGGTCCTACTTCGGCCACTCCAGCAATATGCAAAATATTAGGAAACCTTAATATTTCCACTACCTATAAAAGGAAGCCTCAGTTCACATTCTCGAGGTAATGACTTTCTCACTCGTCACAACTCAGACATTTCTCTGACAAACATGAGTACTTGCTCTCACGCCGGAGCTTAATCGTGGGGTCCGTCCCCATGGTAAGGCTAACGGTTTAATTTCAATTGTGCAGGATACTTCATCCTCTACTTGGATTAGTGCATAAGCTCACAGCGAACGACCCACCAAGGACGGCCCTCACCTAATTAAACCTAATTCCATACTATCCACACTTTTTACACTAACAATACCGGAGCAACCTCATATCTCTGGAACGACACATGTAAACTCACTATCATATTTAGTAAAAGCATTATTACATATATAGTTTTCGATAATGGGGAAACCATCCCCGTTACCAATAGTGGTCGTAGTATTTTGCCCTCTTTACATAGACCTTTATATCTTCAAAATGTCTTAGTAACCCTAAACATAATTAAAACCTTATTTCCATTCGTCAATTCACACGTGATAATAAATGTACCATTGATTTTGACGAATATGGTTTTTCTGTGAATGATTATTGGACCTACCGTCTTTTTCACCGATGTAATAGTACTAGGGATCTTTACCCATTCCTACCATCCACCATCTCTTCTCCATCTGCTCCATTCCACCAATCACTCCACGTGGTACCAAAGACTCGGTCATCCCTAAGATGATGTGTTACTTGTTTTAGTTCTAACAATCTTATTTCGTGCAATAAAACAAAGTCTACGACTTTGTGTCATGCTTGCCAACTTTGTTAGCATGTAAGACTACCTTTTTCGCATTCTACTTCCATTGTTTTAGATATTATTGTAGGTCCAAAGTTCTGGATCTAAGTAGCCTTTGTAAGACAATAAATACCTTGAATAAATCCAAAGTATTTATATGAGAAACTCTTAAGAACAATGTACACTTGATGTTAACGCGGAATATTAACACGAGCAGTAAGAACAACACAGGGATTTACTAACTTTATATTCTATTAAACTTTGAAAACTTGGCATAGAACACAATGCCGTAGGGTTCCTTTTATACTACAAGGAAACCCTAATTGTAGAATATCAATAATCAAAGCATGTATGGTTCTTGTGAGAATTGTTAGATTCAAGAAAGGAAACTAGAGAATAGTAGATGAGAGTTTAGAGAGAGGAAGATAGTTGGGTGATTTCTAGAGAGAGAGAGAGAGTTGAGAGAAAATAGAAAATGTTAGATTGAATGAAAAGCACCAACCCTCTCCACATGTGGAGAGGGGTATATATAGTTTTCTACAAACGCCCACACCCGGGCTGTGGATCAGGCATATAGTGGGTAAAGACCCGTCCTTCTTCCACGGTGTTACTTAAACTAAACTAACTAATACATATAATTAACTAACTACGAGCTACCTAAACTGCTATTACATCAATTAGGTGACCGAGTTTTCTATAGGAATAATTGTATTCCTAACAATCTCCCCCTAAGCGAGGTCACCTTGGAAATTAAGCTCTTTGATCTTCAAGCATTCTTTAGTCTTTGTAGCTCGTAGGTTCTGATTCTTCACTTTTCTGCACACTTTGTACTTCAAGCAAACGAACTTGTGATTTAGATTCCTTTGTGATATATGATCTTTGAGCTTCTTTGAGATCATCAGCCATAGTAAATCTCCAAGCTCATCCATAGCAGTATCGCCTTCATGTGATGTAGTGACTTTAGGACCATCATGCTCACACCCTTCTGGATCAGGAGACTTTGCATTAGAGTTGTGTATCAGGAGACTTTTTCATCAGACTTGCGAAAACGTTGTTGGTAGTCTCTCAACATTTGTTGTAGCAAGTCTCTTATCTTCATTGATAGTGTGGAGGATGTGTGAGCATGAGGTATGGATTGACCCGATTCAGCTGGAAATGGGGGCCATCAACCCCATCTTTATATGTGTCCCTGAAATAAAACAGTTAGAAATAAAGATAGAGAACGAATATGGCTTTGTCATTCGTTCTATGAGGACAGACTACCCTCCGGTTTTGTGAAAACCGACCTGTGATCAGGTAGTGTCTCTTTTAAAGAAGACTCTCCTTGACAGGAATTTCCAGCTTGTAGTAATGAATTTTCCAAAGAATCCACTTTGGAATCTTCATACTTAGCATGTTCTCATACCGGAACGTCTCAAAGCAGACAACACGATAGAGTGAATCAGTGAATGAATATTCACGGATTGATGAAAAATAGATTTATAGAAATCACTCGTGTGTCCTATGATAAACATTTTTGAGACACAACGAGAGTTTTGTATTTAGAATCACATTTCCATCAAAAATACTTTTGTTTGAAAGATATTGTACACAATCAATGTGCTCGAAAGATTAGTTGGTGAGCACATTGAGAGGTTTTAGCAAAAGTATCCGTCAGTCCATATCCTGGAACAAGTTTGATTCAATGTTGAATCGCACCATTGTTGCTTTCCAGTTGTCACTTGATCATTGATCCAAGATGGATCTCATATGTCACCTACCAAGAGCTTGAAAGATGTTCGCTCTAGAAGGATTTCCATCGTCATTGTGAATATTTTCATATCACTCGGATGTTCTGGCAATACCACAAGGATAATGCGTAGGACTCTAAATATTTTATCTTATTTTCCACATTGTGTGAAACAATAAGCATATTTGGAATGTGTCCTATCGAGATTTATGGATGATCTCACGGCTCTAGACTCAATAGTGCATTTTGATCCGCTCCTGGAGACTGGGGAGGCGTCTCCTGTTTAAGGTATCAACTTAGCTCGCAATGAGCGGTCGATACATTGCACAGGGTTCCCCGTGAGAATGAAACAAGCTCTTTTAAGAGAACTTGAGTAGTTGGGAAGTTTAGTGCAGGGCGTCACTGGGTCCATGACGTCTTGTCTTCAATACTAGTGTTACTTTAGTAACCACTAGTAGATTATGAATTGAACCCGGTTTCTGCCCTAAGGTTGAATATTTGGAGGGCTATTTCTTTCCACCCTTTCTCATTTCAATTCTTTTTAATTCTTCAACCCCTTCAGTGCTTACCGAGACTTCACCACTAGAACCTTGTTGGGTTTGTTCCAGTCCTAGCTCTATCTCAGTCTGCACTCTTCCCTTTCTCACTGTACTCCTTTTTTCAATCATTCCTAATGACTTTTAATCTATCTAGAGGATTGTCCCTGGGAAGATCCTTCCGGTTCTGGTGGATCATGGGAATTCATACCTAACCTTAACCAACCTTATAACTCCATGCATAAAGATAAATGGTCGGTCTTTGGTATTATTTCCACAAACGTCTTTTGCTCCCCCTCAATATGTGCATTGATATACGAAAGTGTTTAGCACATATGTGGGAGCCTATTTATTGCGTCCAAAAGATCACATTTGATTATCAGATTTCATATTTAAATCACATTCTCTCCCCCGATCAAAAATTTCAAATCTTTTGAGATTTTGGATCTCAATTGATTTAAATAAGTTAGAAAGCTTTTGGGACAGAAATGCGGTCAATTTTAATATTTTCTGATAAAAGGAACTTTTTCTTGCTTCCCCTCAAACTGTGAGGAAGGTTGTTATGTGTCAGATTTGAAGAGTTTGCAAAAGATTCGAAGTTTTAACGAAAGCTCTTTGAAAATTTACTCATTCTGACACATAACCATCACAAATCGTATTGTTGCTTTTGTTTTGTACAAAGTGTGGGGAGTTTTGATGATACATAAAATTTTGAGAAATCACTCTCCCCCTCAATCAATGACGAATGTTAAAAAATATTTTCATAAAATATTAAAGTCATTGATTGAGTGAAAATTTTATCAAACTTTTAAGTTCAATTTGATTTTCAATCAAAATCTCATGGTACCACCAAGTTTTGCATAAATACTTTCCAGAAAAATCATAGAAGGGAAAGTATTTGGCGATAAAAAGAAGACTTCTCTTCTTTATCAAGAAATAATGCACTGAAACGTACATTAGATCGAGGGTGCATGAATATAAAGTAATTCACGCTCGGATGAACGGCACCCTTTGCTAGGAACAACCGTCTTTTTGGCGACGTGTTTTCCTCATTTTTGAAAACCGGGTTGCTATCTGAAGTAATAGCAAGCCATAGTTTTGAAGTCCGGGTTGTAGCCTGAAATGACTACAAGCCATATTTTTAAGTCCAGGTTACAGCCTGAAATGACTGTAAGCCATTTAGGCATGTTTTGAAAAACCTTTTGAACTTCTGTTCGAACTTCATTTAAAGACCCGTGTCATTATTGAATGACATTTCTAGGACCGTAAATGTTATCGATGCCAGAAGACATGCCTTAAAGAAAACTATTTTTGGTATTTTCTAATTTTCTGATTTTTATGGGTTTTTGTTGGTTTTATATATCTATATACATTTAAGTATAATATATGTACAAAGGATACTATTAAGTTTAAGAAGATGTTGACATGAATACCGAAATGAGGATTTCGTTCGGCTTGTTGTAGAAACGTGCATTCGACATCTCTTAAACATTCACTACCAAAGCATTCGAGGCACATGAATAATAATCATCTGAACTTGTGCCTTCTCAGTGTGATGCTTTGGTAGCTTCCCCCCAAACCGACAATCATCTTCATGAGACCACTTCCCCCAGACAGTTGAAGTGATGCAAAAAGTCTCATTGAATGAAGCTCGAGAACCCCGAAGAAAACAATAACACCAAAGTAACAAGGTGAACCATGGATCATCTCTGCGGTAATCAATCCTGGAATGTATGATGAAGCCCGATCACATGACCCTGTTGTACGTCCCCGATGTTCACATTCCTATAGCGGTTTGGAGCAGTTGTCTATTCAGGGGATTTGAGATATCAACATCTTCATTTCATCAAATGCTTTCTAGTTATCTTACACATACCAACTCAATCCATATTGTACGCATGTATCCAACACAAGAAGAAACGATGATACCAAAGTAACAGGTTGAAGCACTGATCATCTCTGCGGATATCACCTCCGGAGTATATGATTAAGCCCGATCATGTGAACCTGTTGCGCGTCCTTGATGTACACAAATCTCTCCCCTGATGGTTGCGATCTCATCGGAATCAGCATAACATTGTGTACATGAAGCATTAACTAGAAGCACTTTACCATAAATCGTATCAACTCATATGAAGATGTCGATAAGCAATATCATCTCACGCTCCAATTGTTCTTCTCATATTTCTTCCCACTGAAAGCTGAAGTAATACATACCACAAGTATCCAGAGACCACTTTCCCTACAGAGTTGGAATGATACACCAAATGCCACGAGTTAAGACACTGATTATCTCTGCGGTTGTGACATATGTCTTCCTGGCATAACTTCAATTAAGACGAAGTATTAAGTTCATCACGTGTACTCGTTATGCATTCGGATGCATGTCTCCTTCCCCCTTGCTGGTTTTGATACATTAGAATTAGCAACAACTTTTAAGCACATCTACTTGAAATATTGAGAAGAACCAAATAAGCTAAAATATATCTATTGAGAATCAACTGCTATAGAAATGCTCACTAGTTGGGTTAATCCTCCCTCCCAATTAGTAAGCCCATAAGTGTACTTGCTCCCTCCCAAACTGACGACCCATTTGATATAACCTTGATGTTTGTTGAAGAAGTATCTTTCAATTCTGCCCAAGATGTCTTAAGTCTCTTAACATGTCATCCACAACTTAAAGTTGATCATAGACTGATAATCTGTAGCTTCTTCACGGGTTTGTTTGGGGAACGTTATTTCGACATTTTCAACTCACATAGAATGCTTCCAGTTCTTCGATAAAAGCCCCGATGTACACATTCTTCTCCCTCCATGATGATGACGATCACTCGGAATCATCATAACTATGTGTACATAAACATATCAACTGGAAGCAACATACAAATCACTACCCCATGAGTAGATGTCGATAACAATTCTCTTCAACAATTCTCTACAGATCAACCCCTAATTAAACCTCTTTTCACTTCTACTGGCTAATGGTAAATGACCACGTATGGAGAAAACCCGATATACCAAACTTGAAACTGAAGTAGAGTTTCCCGCACTTGTGTCTTAAGCTTGCACTAATGTTGGAAGAACGGTGTAGAGAATTTATGCTCCAAGCAAATCTCTAAGTACTCACTACCCAACCAAAGTATGAGACATTACCACCTCTTGCGATTATCCACAACGACATCAGCGTGTGACACTGAGTAATACAACATAACTCATTAAAGTGATAGTTAACCAACTCTTCAACCATCCACCTCGACTGCTGGTAACTAGATAAACCAAGTCTTCAACTAAGATCTTAAGCACGAGCTAGTTATCGTTGAAAGTCATTCATCCATCCAACCCCGACTTCAAGATAAACTAAGATCACACCTTTGTAAGAGTCAACTTCAATCTCAAATATGTGATACACAATCAACTCTGTAGTCACATTTAGTCATCCTTACTTAGTGGAACATTAGGTGTTAGAGGAGAGGAGAGTCATTTCACGCATCAATCAACATGTATTTTATTCACACTTCTCCCCCTCAAATATAGCATATGAGGATGCGATTTTTGATTGAACAAGTGAATAAAATACATGTAGTTTATTCACACTTCTCCCCCTCAAAAATTGCATTAGAAGTTGCCATTTTTGAACGAGTGAATAATAACGAATACAATCTGATGAAGGTAATCCACATGATGACTGAACAAGCATGGAACAAATATGAGGTTTGTTGATGAGAATGTTCAGAAGCAAGAACATTTCACTTCTTCAAAAGATAAAGCGCACTCAAGCGTACACTTTTCTTTTCTTTGATGAACGGGGCCTGAAGTGTTGTCTGCAGACGCCATAATGATGACAATAAGGACCGAGGCTTGAACTGAGGTGTTCAAACGTCATAGTCATTGAAGAGCGAGGCCTGAACTGATGTGAACAGACATCATAGCCTTTGAAGAACGAGGCCTGAACTGATTTATTCAGACATCATAATGCACATACATCAACATCGACATTCCAGAACTCTTGAAGCTGGAGAAATGACTGCTTTAGGCCTCCAGACTTTGAGTTTTCTCATATGGTGAATGATTGATGTACCTGCAACTGAGTAAGGACTACCTGCACTAACATCACAAACTTGATAGCATATATATGGGTTAGTGACAACAGTATCCAGACCCATAGGGGTTTCATGGTCAACCATGCCATTATCATCAGTGAGTAGCTTTCCGATAGGAACCCACTTAAGTCCAACGTGCTTGAAAACTCTACCTGTTGGAACCCACTTATGGCAAGTTATAGGATTACTCAACTTCTTATGCATAGTGGAAGGTTTATCAATATTCCTAGACTCCAATGATTTAGGAGTTGTGTATCCACCTAGGAGAAGTTTTCAGTTTGTTTTGCTTCACATGCATTGTAGATGACTTACAATAAACCCTAGACTTGGCAGGTTGAACCTTAGCATTATTCCTCAATACACTAGGAGGCATCCTATAAGGTTGTGAACCTAATATACCATCCTTTTGAAGTAGGTCCCGTTTCCTAGCCTTTTCTAGATCATAGTCCTTTTGAACCTTAATGCTTGGTTTCGTCACTATTTTGGAACTATACCTAGAGGAGCTGGGAGCAGTAGCAACTACATGTTGAGGTTTCGCAGAGCTAGAATCATCAGACTTAGGCAAATAATGTGGAGTGACAGGTTTTGTCACAACTTGTTCCGCATCAACTTGGGAGGCAAACCGTGTTTTTGAAAATTTTGTTCATTCGGATCTAAACGCAGTCGGTTGTCTAATAACTGATTGGTTCCTAATTGATGGTAACACATGTTTCCCCAAGATTGATGGTTTTGCAAACTTAGTGTTCACACTATTCCCAGTTGCTTTTCTTAGCTCATTTTTCAATGCTGTAACAGTGAAATCCATTTTCTGAAAATGAGCTTTGAATTCATCATTTTGGGCAAGCAAAGAAGTTGTTTGTTCTAACGTCTTAGTTCTCATTTCTATGATTGTCTCATTAAGATTTTTACAATTCACTTTCAAAGACTCATTTTCATCAAGTAATTTAGCCACTTTTTGTTCAAATTCAATCGCATCACAATCATGTTTAGCCTTAACTTCACTACACATATCACACATCTCAGTAACACGTTTTTTCAGGTTGTTGATTGTCAAGTTCTTGGTTTCTAGCTGAGCTTTCAAATCATTAATCATAAAGTATTCACGGAAATCAGGAAGTTCCGGATTTTTACATGGTTGATTAGTTTGAAAACTTTCTTCCTTTTGTTGCATTGCGATTTCAAGTGAAATACAATGTTTTTCAAGTTGCAAAAATCTCTTTGAAAGTTCAATAAAAGTTTCTTTATCAACCATATCATTTGATTTAAAAGCATCAGCCGTCAACACAGAACTTAACAATTTATCACGTTCAGCATCCTGATCACTTTCTCCCCCTTTATGACTCATATTTGTTGGATTAGACATGGTATTGCTATCAGTCTTTTCCAAAAAATTTGTGTCATAAGTGAGTTTGATTTGATCAGTATACTCCCGTTCATTAGAGAGCACATTGTGTTGAACAGTTAAGGGTACCTCAGCACATGACATTTGTTCGTTTACTGATATGAAATCTGGATCCATGTCAAATGTGATAGGAGTCACTGAACTGCTGTTAGTGTCAAGCTTTTCTGTCTCTGATCCATTGCATATCGTGACAACTGACCCAACATCCGATGCATTACCCGAATCACCAGTACCCTCACATGATTCCACCAGAGATGCCTTCACCTTGTCGTCATGCATCTGTTCGTGCCGTGCTCTTTCCTCAATGAACATCTTCACATTACCCATGAGTTGGAGTAGTGTGTCTCTGAACGTGTCAACCTCAATTCCCATGTGATCAGCAAAGCACTTTTTCGTCATCTCACTATAATGGTCATACTCCAGAGTGAATTTCGAATCAAAGAACACTTGGAGTTGTTTGTTGATCACACAAAGGGCAGCCATGGATCCCATGTTGGAAGATTTTCCTTGGTCAAGTTGTTGTTGTAGTTGATCTAAGGTGAGAATCATTGTCTCAGTGAAATCCTCAACATCTTGACCAAAGAGTGTTGCAAATGCACGTTCGAATCCCATCTTGAATCCAGTTCCCTCTAAAAGTACCGAGAGGTGTGAATGAAGTTGTTGAAAATAGTTTATGCAGCTTTTCTCTGCGTTATTGAACAATTTTTGTGACTGAAGAAACTCTTTCTCTTGAGAATTCGAGCATGACAATTCCATCTCAGTATAATCTGACTCGAAAACGGTTGTCTGATCAGAAGCGTTTGTCAGTTGTACTTTGTTGTGAATCTTAAGTTCATCGTACATGTCGTACAACTTGAGTATCTCCGAGATGACAAAATCTGAATTGGTAGACACGATTGTGAATGTGCACGGGATTTTACAATTCTATGATTTAAACCGAGAAATAGATTCTTTCGCGGGATTTTACAAAATCAAGAAAAAATCGTGAAACTCTGAAGAAATGATTTGGTTTGGTTGAATTGTGATTAAGTTATGAAGCCGACATGTCACAATGAATTTCCGACAACGTGCAAGTATATTGAGATCGGAATAATCCCTGTAGATATCAAATAAGCCTGAAAATAACTCAACCCAAGCTAATACACAATCTCAGATTTTTGAAGCTCAATGTCCAATAAACTCGAAAATTCAATCCCAAAATAACTCACAGTCTAGGATTATCGAAGCTCACACAAAACCGTGGTCCAAAAATTATGCCAAATATTCAACACAAAGAAGACGTGAACCAAGAATTATCATCAAATTGTCCTTTAATAATATTGCCCACCATGAACCAATTCAAAACCTGAAGCCCAACATAAAAACGTGCAGCCCAAAGAGAAGATATAATCAAACTCGGCCTAGGTCCAAAATAAATACTACTCCTAACCCTAATAACTCGTTATAAAAGTCCACTAATTACACTGGTCACAACCCTAATCACTCTCGCTTCACCAGATGCAGCCACCCAAATAAAATACGCCACATTCACTAAGTCTCAGAACATGATAACAAGACTCAATCCTACCTCTTCTTGTCACAATCGTTAACCAAAGTTGAAGATGATTCAAACCTTTTACAACACTTGCACGTACAACAGAAAATCACAGGCACACCCTTCGAAGGTTCTTAGCAAGACTGTCACAGGTAGGTTTGATAGTAGTTGAATTCGTTTTTGTTCTTGAACCGACAACAAGAAAGGGTGATAACACACTTGTTATTTGCCTTTTTCTTATAAGTTTCGGAAATTAACAAAAGAGGTTTAAACTTCTTACACGGATCAGTGATGTAATATCTCTTGTTGTTATGATGTATGAACGAATCTACTTCAACACAATAAGATAGACTGAGATCCTTTCACTTATCTTGTTATCGTTTCAAATATTGTTATACCGAAAGAGAGAATGAATGAACCGGCTTAGTTTTATTCTTTCTTGTTAGTTTTGGATATTAATTGAGGTAAAAACTTCAGAAAAGATCAGTGATGAATTGGTACTCGTTTGGTTTAGTCATTGGACAAGTTTGAGTATTCCACGAGAAATCAGAGATCTTGACTTTCTAAATCTTGTTTGTTGTTGAGGCACTGTAAAGTTGACTGTAGATGTAGATGGTTTGATATTGAAATATTGAGGAGATGTGGTCGTATGTTAAGATAACCGCAAGCATGATCAGAGTTAACCGCTATATTGAACAGGACAAATCTGAGTTAAACGCAAGATAATAATTGAACTAATCGCAAACTTGTGAATATGAACATGTGATTTAACCGCTAACTTGACAACTCCAAGCTATCCGCTACTCAAAGTTAAACGCAAGGATGATTTAAACGCAGACCAAAAGTTAAACGCAACTTGAGTTATCCGCAGAATCAGACTCAATCGCAAGATAAGAACTAGACACAGGTTATTTGAGGTAAACGCAAGACCAGAACAAAACAAACCAGTCACAGTCGATTTTTTTGTCTTATACCCATTTTTAAAGTTAACCTCAACCAAGAACCCGTTTTTAATTTAACCTCAACCAAGAATGTACAAAAAAAATGTCACGAGGACAATCAAGAACAGCTACGAAAAATAAGAAAGGACAAATCCATAGACCAAGTTAAGCAATTGTAGTATTGCAAAGCATGAAAGTAAAGCCCAATATTAAATCCAATCACGAAGAGATATACTAGGACAGTTTTGTCATGCAAGAATTCGAACCAAAACAAAAACCAAAGTAACCAATACAAATTTGAGCTCAGTTAATCCCAAGAATGTAACCTTGGCTCTTGATACCAATTGTAGAATATCAATAATCAAAGCATGTATGGGTTCCCCGTGAGAATGAAACAAGCTCTTTTAAGAGAACTTGAGTGGTTGGGAAGTTTAGTGCAGTGCGTCACTGGGTCCATGACGTCTTGTCTTCAATACTAGTGTTACTTTAGTAACCACTAGTAGATTATGAATTGAACCCGGTTTCTGCCCTAAGGTTGAATATTTGGAGGGCTATTTCTTTTCACCCTTTCTCATTTCAATTCTTTTTAATTCTTCAACCCCTTCAGTGCTTACCGAGACTTCACCACTAGAACCTTGTTGGGTTTGTTCCAGTCCTAGCTCTATCTCAGTCCGCACTCTTCCCTTTCTCACTATACTCCTTTTTTCAATCATTCCTAAGGACTTTTAATCTATCTAGAGGATTGTCCCTGGGAAGATCCTTCCAGTTCTAGTGGATCATGGGAATTCATACCTAACCTTAACCAACCTTATAACTCCATGCATAAAGATAAATGGTCGGTCTTTCGTATTACTTCCACAAATGCCGTTTGCACCCCCTCAATATGTGCATTGATATACGAAAGTGTTTAGCACATATGTGGGAGCCTATTTATTGAGTCCAAAAGATCACATTTGATTATTAGATTTCATATTTAAATCACATTCTCTCCCCCGTTCAAAAATTTCAAATCTTTTGAGATTTTGGATCTCAATTGATTTAAATAAGTTAGAAAGCTTTTGGGAGAGAAATGCGGTCAATTTTAATATTTTCTGATAAAAGGAACTTTTTCTTGCTCCCCCTCAAACTGTGAGGAAGGTTGTTATATGTCAGATTTGAAAAGTTTGCAAAAGATTCAAAGTTTTAACGAAAGCTCTTTGAAAATTTACTCATTCTGACACATAACCATCACAAATCGTATTGTTGCTTTTGTTTTGTACAAAGTGTGGGGAGTTTGATGATACATAAAATTTTGAGAAATCACTCTCCCCCTCAATCAATGACGAATGTTAAAAAATATTTTCATAAAATATTAAAGTCATTGATTGAGTGAAAATTTTATCAAACTTTTAAGTTCAATTTGATTTTCAATCAAAATCTCATGGTACCACCAAGTTTTGCACAAATACTTTCCGGAAAAATCATAGAAGGGAAAGTATTTGGCGATAAAAAGAAGACTTCTCTTCTTTATCAAGAAATAATGCACTGAAACGTACATTAGATCGAGGGTGCATGAATATAAAGTAATTCACGCTCGGATGAACGGCACCCTTTGCTAGGAACAACCGTCTTTTTCGCAACGTGTTTTCCTCATTTTTGAAAACCGGGTTGCTATCTGAAGTAAAAGCAAGCCATAGTTTTGAAGTCCGGGTTGTAGCCTGAAATGACTAAAAGCCATATTTCTAAGTCCAGGTTACAGACTGAAATGACTGTAAGCCATTTAGGCATGTTTTGAAAAACCTTTTGAACTTCTGTTCGAACTTCATTTAAAGACCCGTGTCTTTATTGAATGACATTTCTAGGACCGTAAATGTTATCGATGCCAGAAGACATGCCTTAAAGAAAACTATTTTTGGTATTTTCTAATTTTCTGATTTTTATGGGTTTTTGTTGGTTTTATATATCTATATACATTTAAGTATAATATATGTACAAAGGATACTATTAAGTTTAAGAAGATGTTGACATGAATACCGAAATGAGGATTTCGTTCGGCTTGTTGTAGAAACGTGTAGTCGACATCTCTTAAACATTCACTACCAAAGCATTCGAGGTACATGAATAATAATCGTCTGAACTTGTGCCTTCTCAGTGTGATGCTTTGGTAGCATCCCCCCAAACCAACAATCATCTTCATGAGACCACTTCCCCCAGACAGTTGAAGTGATGCAAAAAGTCTCATTGAATGAAGCTCGAGAACCCCGAAGAAAACAATAACACCAAAGTAACAAGGTGAACCACGGATCATCTCTGCGGTAATCAATCCCGGAATGTATGATGAAGCCCGATCACATGACCCTGTTGTACGTCCCCGATGTTCACATTCCTATAGCGGTTTGGAGCAGTTCTCTATTCAGGGGAATTGAGATATCAACATCTTCATTTCATCAAATGCTTTCCAGTTATCTTACACATACCAACTCAATCCATATTGTACGCATGTATCCAACACAAGAAGAAATGATGATACCAAAGTAACAGGTTGAAGCACTGATCATCTCTGCGGATATCACCTCCGGAGTATATGATTAAGCCCGATCATGTGAACCTGTTGCGTGTCCTTGATGTACACAAATCTCTCCCCTGATGGTTGCGATCTCATCGGAATCAGCATAACATTGTGTACATGAAGCATTAACTAGAAGCACTTTACCATAAATCGTATCAACTCATATGAAGATGTCGATAAGCAATATCATCACACGCTCCAATTGTTCTTCTCATATTTCTTCCCACTGAAAGCTGAAGTAATACATACCACAAATCAAGAGACCACTTTCCCCACAGAGTTGGAATGATACACCAAATGCCATGAGTTAAGACACTGATTATCTCTGCGGTTGTGACATATGTCTTCCCGGCATAACTTCAATTAAGACGAAGTATTAAGTTCATCACGTGTACTCGTTATGCATTCGGATGCATGTCTCCTTCCCCCTTGCTGGTTTTGATACATCAGAATTAGCATCAACTTTTAAGCACATCTACTTGAAATTTTGAGAAGAACCAAATAAGCTAAAATATATCTAGTGAGAATCAACTACTATAGAAATGCTCACTAGTTGGGTTAATCCTCCCTCCCAATTAGTAAGCCCATAAGTGTACTTGCTCCCTCCCAAACTGACGACCCGTTTGATATAACCTTGATGCTTGTTGAAGAAGTATCTTTCAATTCTGCCCAAGATGTCTTAAGTCTCTTTACATGTCATCCACAACTTAAAGTGGATCATAGACTGATAATCTATAGCTTCTTCACGGGTTTGTTTGGGGAACGTTATTTCGACATTTTCAACTCACATAGAATGCTTCCAGTTCTTTGATAAAATCCAATCACGAAGAGATATACTAGGACAGTTTTGTCATGCAAGAATTCGAACCAAAACAAAAACCAAAGTAACCAATACAAATTCGAGCTCAGTCAATCCCAAGAATGTAACCTTGGCTCTTGATACCAATTGTAGAATATCAATAATCAAAGCATGTATGGGTTCCCCGTGAGAATTATTAGATTCAAGAAAGAAAACTAGAGAATAGTAGATGAGAGTTTAGAGAGAGGAAGAGAGTTGGGTGATTTCTAGAGAGAGAGAGAGAGAGTTGAGAGAAAATAGAAAATGTTAGATTGAATGAAAAGCACCAACCCTCTCCACATGTGGAGAGGGGTATATATAGTTTTCTACAAACGCCCACACCCGGGCTGTGGATCAGGCATACAGTGGGTAAAGACCCGTCCTTCTTCCACGGTGTTACTTAAACTAAATTAACTAATACATATAATTAACTAACTACGAGCTAACTAAACTGCTATTACATCAATTAGGTGACCGAGTCTTCTATAGGAATAATTGTATTCCTAACACTAATTCTACAAAACGTGTGAAAGGATGTATGCATATCTTCTCCTAAGATATCTAACCATGTGCATATCCTTTCCTATAATATCTCCTAAGATATCTAACTTGTTAAGCAAAATAGACTTAACAGTCTAAACATAAACAGACTTAACTAGTATCTGCCAGACTTAACTTAGTACTGGTAGACTTAACTATCTACCCGACTTAACTAACTATTCCAGACTTAAGTCTGGTTACAAATAATTCCCAACAATCCTCCCCTAAGTTGATCTTCATGCTCCACGATCTTCAAGTTCCTTTCTTCAGAAATGCTTTGAGGATTTTGCACATGATCTTCTTTGGAATTATTGTAAAGCTATAACCTTTTGTTGAATCCTCATATTTGTGCAACATTCTATATCAGCAACCATTTGATCTTTTCAGCAACATTGACAATATGTACATCAAATCAAAAAGTTTCATACTATTCTCATCAAATCCAGGTGTGTTAATACCTGTGAGAGGTGAATCATTGAAAATTTAATGGATTTGATGTCTCTTTACCAGTTAGCCATTAACTCTGGAGTAGCCAATGTTTCAATACAAGACCATGGTACATTGATAACCATATGATTTTTATCAAAACATCAGCTATCAACGGATTTGATTTGTCTTTACCAAAAGCCGTTTGCTTTTGGACTAGCCAACTCTTTGATGGAAAGTAGTCATCATCTTGGTGAGCTGATTGCCAATTATGGGTTTCCACAGCCTTTACCACAAGCCATAACCTTTTGGGCTATCCAACTCTTCACTATCATATATATGGTGAGTTGAATACCATACAATTTTTGGCAAATTGTTAGCCATAAACGGATTTGAGATATCCTTACCTAGAGCCGTTTGCTCTTGGATTAGCCAGTCCTTATGTGGGTTAGACATGGTGGACTGATAACCATTTGTTGTGTTAGTGCAAGGCACCTTCACCAATTAAGCTCCAAGTAAACCTATCTCAAGCCCATCTCTCCATAGCTTTTAAAAATTCTTTCAAACACCCAAAACAGCTTCCTGCTTAGACTGTCTTTCTATTAGCTCCAAAAGCTGACTTCTTGTCTCATCCTCCTTATCTCCTAGCAGATTCTTTTCCATCATAACTTTACAAAATCTGGGAGGGATTGGGCTCTCTACCTCTGCAAGCATGTAGATATGTACAGTCTCTAAGGTTAGGCAATGAACCGCACAGCTAGAGAAATATCTCCAATATCTCACTTCTTGTTGGTGAGGTAGTTTCCATACTTCAGAAGTCTTGCTTGGAGGATCAAACATAACCTTTAAGTCACCCCATAGAACTCTCTCAGAATCATCCTCTGGTGTAACATTACCATGCTTTGTCACCATAAGTTTATGCAACTCCTTGAGATCATCTCTTGTCAAATCTTGCAACATAGTTGTAAAATTCAAATAAAGATTTTTAGTGTAATCTTCCCTTATGATTTTATATGCTGCTCTGTTATTCCCTTGTTTGATGATCTGCCAGTTTACAACTTTGGTAGGTGTCCTTAAACTTTGTGTCATGGTCTCAATGGTTTGAGAATTAGATGAGAGTTCTTCCACATTTTCTTCCACATCAGCCTTCTTTGATCCCTTTTTACCAATATGCTTTCTCCTGGTTCGTCTCAAGATTGGCTCCTTTACTTCTTCCTCCTTTATCACAGGGAGATCCTTTATAGACTCTGCAATTCTTTTAACATCAACAACTTTCTCAGAGGTAGCAGTTTCAGAAGATTCTTCAGCCTTTCTCTTCTTTGAGTCCTCCTTTTGAAGTCTTATTCCATGCCTTTTGACTCCAAGTAGTTGTGCTTCTTGTTCTGAGTCCATAGGGCAAATTCATCTAACACAATCACCATTACATATTGTAACTTTTTCATAATAGATTTCATCTAATTCCATCTAATTTGGTCAAACTTAAGATTATGCATGTTTTAATAATTTTTTCAAATTCATGATTTCTTTCGAATTGGGTCTAAAATTTCCATAACTAAATGCTTCCTTAGCATTAGGATGGTTAATTAACACTAGAAACTAATAATTACAAACCCTTTTGTCAAAAAATTTTGAAAAATTTCATACACTCCTTTTCAAAATTTTTGGTAAACACATTAGTGAATAATTCTATAAAAACTTGTTAAAACTAATCATGCTATGTTTTTGTAACTTGTAAAACATGAAACTATATTTTTCGACTAAGTAAAAATATTTGTGTAAATGATAATAGGGTGTTTGGATTATGTCCAAATAATATTGAAATTAAGTTGTTGTAATAAAACGTTGTCAAGATTATAAACCTAAAACTAGTAATTCGGACTTGTCAAGATATGTAATTCATATATATATTGACATACTAGTAGTGTAAGTGTCTAGTTATGGAAGCGTTTGGTTTAGTACGAAAAATGACATTTTTGAGTCAAAACATAACCATCCTTTTCGAAAACAAATCACGTGCATAAGAAACTCGTAAGAAATGGCTAGTTTTACAACCAAAAGTAAATCTAGTAAATTTCATGATATATTAAGATGTTTAAAAGGGCGTTTGGATTTGTCCATAACTACTCGCTAAACATCGTAAAATATATCTAGAACGAGTTAAAAATTAAAATAAAGAACATGGTAAACTACTTTTTAGGATTATCGTCTTAGAGTTGAAGTATGTTTACGTTCCAAGATAGGTCTTAACAATATATACATTTTTATTCCTCTTTATATTCATTTTAGTCTTTTGTATTGTTGTTATGTTTAGGTGAGAATGCCAAAAGTGACTACCGAAGATATTTCCTTAACCAATAACTACATTCCCAAAGTTTCTCAACTTCCCACTACCTCTCCCTCAATTGCACGTATCTATCATCATATAGAAGATAGAAACATTCATGAAGGTTGAGTCGTAGATCAAGCTTACTATCAATCCGATTTCATCGAAAGTTCGTTCACAAATATCCATTTTGAATGTCTCTTCCATATTAATGAACCCATCATTCCTCGCTTCATCCTTGACTTCTATAGCCAAGTCACGGTTCAAACTGATGACTTTGGTTCCATCTTCATTTCATTCATGATCCAACATGAATTTATTACTCTCACTCTTGCACAATTTGGTCAAATCCTTCAAATTCCTTTTTCCGGTCAATCCGAATTCACTAATGAATGGGATCTTTGTGCTCTCCAATGTTTTCCTCCTACTCATGGTCCTTATGTCTCAGAAATTCCATCTCCCGAAGATATTCGTCAAATGCTCGGGTTGGAATGTGAAACTTCCACCTAAAGCATCAAGTCCAAACATGTCTCTATTTCTAAAAATCAAATTCTTCTTAAAGAATTAAGGCCCGACATGGAGTATTGGGAAGAACTAGTTTGTAAGAATGCGTTCGGTTCCGATGAACACTCCGACCATCTCCCGGCTTGTCTTGCTCACA
This sequence comes from Artemisia argyi, assembly GCA_030686995.1. Classification (NCBI taxonomy): domain Eukaryota; kingdom Viridiplantae; phylum Streptophyta; class Magnoliopsida; order Asterales; family Asteraceae; genus Artemisia; species Artemisia argyi. The sequence goes on from CM060703.1 coordinate 177,253,949, forward strand.
TGCTGTATTGTATTGTTGCCGAGCAACCTTACAATTTGGCTTACTTCTATATCAAACGTATTGAATGTGCAAGAGCAAATCCTAAAGCCATTCTTCCGTATGGTATGTTTCTAACTCGTCTCCACAAGCATGTCATTGAAAACTATCCCGATCTCAATGATAGCATTTATCAATCTATCTATCCAACCCTTCGCTCTCTCGTTCTTCCTCAAACCCGCAAAACTCGTAAGTTTAAATCTCATCGTCCTAGCATTCTTGTTACGTTCTCATATCTAAAGGATGACGATGAGGAGGAATTATAGTCATTTGCCACTGCTGTTGATGGGGTGCTAGGAAGGAAAAAGTAGTGATGATGACTATGAATTGGCTTTATTATTCTTCTTAAACTATTTGTAATATGTTCCTTATGTGCTATTTGTTGCTATGTTTCTAGACATATTTGAACTATATTGTTATTTACTTCTTATTATTAATTGCTCTACATGTATGCATGTTTTTATACTTGCTTTTAATCTATGCTTGCATGATTTGTGTATGATTATATATATGTATATATTTATATATAACATGTATGCTTTCTAATAAACCAAAACAAATGTGAAATGTCCAAATAGAGCTTGCTGTAAAAACAAAACAAAATATAACGTTTTTCCAGAAAAAATTTTTGAAAAATTTTGATTTCTGGGTCGTCAGATGGGCGGCCCCCTTAATTCATAAGGGGCGGCCCCCTTAAATTTAAGGGGACCGGCCTGCATTTAAGGGGACCGGCCATCTGGAACAGTTTTTACACTGTTTTCTTTTGCAACTTGTGCCTTCTTTTGCTAGTCCCAGCTACCATTTCCCTTAAAAACTAAGCTGATTTTGGAATCTAACAATGCAATTTCAAATTACTACCATTTCTAATCATGATTTCATGCTATATAACCCTTTCCACCTTCATCTACACTTCCTTATCATCATCAACCTCAACAAATTCATCATGCCATCACCAAAAACGACCACCTCCAACAATGCCAAGAAACAAAAACTTGTTATCATTCCACCAAAACAACTCTTTATTGATCTCACAAATGAAGACAATACCACTCCATCACCACCACCTCAATGTTCATCTCCTAGTGCTCCAAATGCACCATCTAAAACACCATCAACACGTGGAACCTCCACCTCTTTCATACCATCATCATCATCCATCAATGACTACATCAACACTCATCTATCACCTCCACCAAGCATTCCACCACAATCACCTCTTGAAAATGCAACCTTAGACATAACACTTTCTTTATCACCCATCACTCCTCTTGATGCACAATTTTCACCATCACCACTCAATCCACCAACCTACAATCCCATCCCATGGAGCTTGCTTGAAGCTCATGGTGATACTTGTCTTTGTTGCATCCATAACCACACAATCATCTTTGGATTAAAAGATGAAATCCGTTACATGTTTTCATATATTGAAAGCCTACTTCCTCAACCTCAATAAACAACATCTACTCCTCCACCACCAACATCAACCACACCTCCACCTCCATCAAACACTCCTCCATCCACTCCATCATCTCCACCTACAACATTGCTCCTCCCAAATTAAGCATGACACATGGTTGGAGAATAACTTTGTTTAAACCATTTTGATGACAAGCTCTAGGAAAAACATATTTATTAGAGTTTTGGTTTATTAGTTGTATTAGTTGTATTGTTGTATTGATCATGCATCTTGGATGTATGATGTTTGTGTTTTTATCTTTTTAATGAAGTGTTTTCTTCCATGCTTCTATTGCTTGCCTTATCTTTATATATTATTGTTGCATGCATATATATTTTTTGTTTGTTCTAAATATTTTTGCAAGCATTCCATATCTCGATTTGTCATTTAACCTTAAAACGAGGGGGAGTATACATCAAGGGGGAGCTCCAATAAAATCGGGATAACCTTTTTGATGCTAACAAAAAGGGGGAGAATTGATATAAACTCACAATAATACTTGTATATATACTAATTTTCACTTAATGAGTTTAGATTTTGTAATCATCAAAAAGGGGGAGATTGTTGACATAAATAATGCATAAAAACGTTATTTATATTTTTCGATATCTCTATGTTTTGACGATCACAAAATATAAAATCATCAAACGTAAGATTACTACGTACACAAGTATTGAGCTAGTTTATATCATTATATCGAACTTAATCACTTAAGGTATGAATAAACAAGTGCTTAATACATCTCATGATCAAAGGAGTATTTAATTAATTAATACAAAGTTTATTTAATTATATAAACATATTATATATTTTTGAAAAACACTTTTGGTAATAAAGAAAAATGTTTTAATCATACTAAATATATGAATTCAAATTTTACCAAAATCAGTTAGTTTTTCACCAAATAAACTTTCCCCACTAAATGACAGAACTTATGGCCGTTACAGCTGGGCGACCCCCTTAATTATAAGGGGCGGCCCCCTTAAAATTAAGGGGACCGGCCAGACTCCTGTGTCAGAATCTGTCAGAATTTTTCTCCTATAAATACCACCTTAAATCTGGAATTTTTCCCCACCTTTTGCACAAAAATTTCAGATCTAAATTCTCTAAACATCTTCCAAAACCCTTTGATCATTAGAATACTAATCCTTGTTTCAAGAGATTCAATCCCTTCTCATCCATCCTCATCCAAAGTGCAAAAGAAGAATACTCCTTCTACAACTAAGTTCAAGAAGTATTGAAGAGTAGTTGTGTATATTGTGTATATTATTTCTGAAGTTGTGTTGTGCTTGTAATAAGTAGTTTAGAAGAAATAGAAGTTGTGTAGGGAGAAGAAGTTGTTCAGTAGTGAAGTAGCGTAGTTGTGAAGAAGATAGGTGTGAAGTAGATTGGTGTGAAGAAGATTGATGTGAAGAAGATAGGTGTGAAGAAGATAGGTGTGAAGTAAATTGGTGTGAAGAAGTTGTGATTAAGTTGTGACGAAGTTATGGTATTGGTGTGTAAGGTTTTCTCCGCCATAAGGGAGTTTGTTGACATAGTGAAGAAAACTCTCGAGTAGGTGACTCGGGGAGTGGAGTAGGAACAAGGAAGGTGACCTTGTAGCCGAACCACTATGAATCCTTGTGTTGTGGTTTGATCTTTCCAACTCTTTTCATTACTTACTTATTTACTTATACAATATTAGCTTAGTTAGTTAGTTACTATATAATTGCTCATATAGTGCAAGTATTGAGATCACATAAACTAGAATTGAAGTTTTTAAAACAAACTTGTTTTTATAAATTTTAAAACGAACGTAAAACTATTCAACCCCCCCTTCTAGTTTTCCTCAAAAAGTTTATGGATTCAATCTCAAAACATGTAATAAAGTATGAATCTTGCTAGTCTCGCCTTGGAGCGAATTACCGTGCGAAGCGAACCGTTGTTGGCACATAAGACTCTGCAAGATTCAATCTTTATCACTTAGGGTTTCACCATTATTAGTCCGTATTATTTTCTTTATGAAAATCACCCTTTTATTGCTTACATCATGTCAAACAATTAACTATAAAACAAGTAATCAAAGAAAAACAAACAACTAATAATAATAAAGTGAAACAATTAGCCACATGCAATCCTTATTAGAAAAGATCCTAATAAAATCAAGTCTAGGTATAATCATGCATGTAATCAACTAAGGCCTTCTCCTCTTAATGGAAGAGAGTCACATACTGTTGATATAAATAATGTATAAAAATGTTATTAATATCTTTCGATATCCTTAAGTTTTGACGATCACAAAATATAAGAACATTAAACGCAAAGTTAATACGTAAACAAGTTTTAAGCAAGTTTATATCATCTCATCCAAAATAATCACTTAAGGTATGAATAAACAAGTGACTAATACATTTTATGATCAAAGAGATGTTTATTTAAATAACACAAAGTTAATAAAATTAAATAAACTTATTATATATTTTTGAAAAACATTTTTGGTAATAAAGGAAAATATTTTATTCATAATAAATATATGAATTCAAAATTTTAACCAAAATCAGTTAGTTTTTCACCAAATAAACTTTCCCCAGAAAAAGACAAGAAAACTGCAGTTTTCGTCTGGGCGGCCCCCTTAATTATAAGGGCGGCCCCCTTAATTTTAAGGGGGCCGGCACACAATTAAGGGGACCGGCCACGCTCCCCTGTCAGATTCTGTCAGAAATTTTTCCCTATAAATACCACCACAAACCTGGTATTTTTCTGACCTCTTGCACGAAAATTTTCAGACCCAAATCTCTTTAAACATCCTCCTAAAAACCCTTTGATCATATAATTGTTAATCCTTGTTTCAAGTGATTCATTCCCTCATCTCTCATCTCTCAAAGTGCAAGAGAAGAATACTTCTTCAACATCAAGTTGTGAAGTATTGTAGATTTGTGTATATAGTCTAGTTGTTGTGTACATTCATTGTAAAGGTGTGATAGTAGTGTAACTAGATAGATCTAGGAGTAGAATTTGTGATTATAAGTAGTGAGATATAAGTAGTGGTGTGAAGAAGAAGTAGTGGAGTAGTGTGAAGTTGTGAAGTAGTAGTGGTGTGTACAAGTTATGAAGAAGGTGTGCCAAGTCATGAAAAAGTTGTGAGATTGGTTCTAGCTAGGATTAGAACTCGACATTTAGCTTAGTGTCGTTAATTGGTGTAAGTAAAAGTTGTGTAAGGTTTTCTCCGCCATAAGGGAGCTTGTTGACATAGTGAAGAAAACTCTCGAGTAGGTGACTCGGGGAGTGGAGTAGGGCAAGAAAGGTGTCCTTGTAGCCGAACCACTATAAATCCTTTGTCTCGCGGTTAGATCTTTCCAACTCTAACTTATTACTTAGCTTACTTACTTACATCTCGTATATAGCTATAATTGTCTATTTTATGCATGTGTTGATTGTACATATTTAGCTTACTTCGTTATTACTTTTCATACCTCGATATAGTTGTTCATATTGTTCAAGACTTGAATTCACATAAGATCGAATCAAAGTTTTAAGAGTAAACAAGACTTTAAAACTAAACTAAGTTTTCATAAATAAAAAGGGACGTAAAAATACTTGTCTATATTGTTATAGTTTACTTGCGTAGATATTAATTCTTATAAGTCATACTCATCCATTTTGTTATTATTTACTTGCGTAGATATAAGTACTTATAAGTATACATGCATTGATCTCACATAAACAAGAAACAAAGTTTTGTTTTAAACAACTAAGTTTTCATAAAATTAAAAAGACGTAAAACTATTCAACCCCCCTTTTAGTTTTCCACAATTGGCATCAGGGCTACGTTAAACAAGATTTTTAAAATATACTGTATTTTAAAACTTGTATCGATCTATGGAATCGGAAATATATTTAGAAGGGCAATTTATGCAAAGACCACCACTATTTGAAAGTGATGGATTTTTATATTGGAAAAATATATTCGAAACTTATGTGAAATCGAAAGATCTTGATCTTTGGCATGTCATTACCTTTGGTGATTTTCCCCCTATTCAATATAATTTTGAAACTAAAATGGATGAAATTGTATCTTTTGAAAAACAAAATGATGATTTGAAAAGGAAACTAGCAAAAAATAATGAGGCTAAAATGGTTATTTATAATGCGTTACCACGCAAAGAATATGAAAGAATTTTTATGTGTAAAACCACAAAAGAAATTTGGGATTCTTTACTAATCACTCACCAAGGTAATAGTCAAGTTAAAGATAATAAAATAGATCTTCTTGTTCAACAATATGAACAATTTACGATTCCGGAGGAGGAATCAATAGATAATGCTTTTGCTAGGTTTAATACTATCATCACAAGTTTAAAAGCACTTGATGAGAATTTTTCTAGTAAGAACTTTGTTAGGAAATTTCTTATGGCTCTTCATCCAAAATGGCGAGCTAAAGTTACGGCGATTGAAGAATCGAAGAACTTGTCAACTCTTCAACTTGATGAGTTGATCGGCAACCTGAAAGTCTACGAAGCAATAATAAAGAAAGACTCCGAGATGGTCAATGGAAAAAGAGAGCAAAGCAAGTCAATTGCATTGAAAGCTAGGAAGGAATCTAGTAACGAGGATAACTCAACCTCCGAAAGTGATGACGAAGAATATGCGATAGCCGTAAGAGACTTCAAGAAATTCTTCAAAAGGCGAGGAAGATTCGTTAGACAACCGCATGATGAAAGGAAAGCAAACCAAAGAAATAAAGATGACAAAAATGGCAAAAGTGATAGGAAGTGCTTAAAATGTGGTGATCCAAATCATCTCATCGGAAAATGTCCAATGATGCCAAGAGATCAAAATCAAAAGGCGTTTGTTGGAGGAGCATGGAGTGATAGCGATGACAATAAGAAAGAACTCACAAATGAGGAGAAGTGTCTTATGGCTAAGACATCAAGCGAGGTACGTTCCGAAACCGAATACTTTAGTGACGAAAATTTATCATTAGACGAAAAAGACCTAGATAGTGAATATAATAGGTTATGCAAAATAGGTCAAAAGGTTATAGCTAAAAATAAGTCACTAAAACATATTAATAATCAATTAGAAAATGAAGTACTCGAATTAAAAATTAAACTACAACATTTGGAAAAAGAAAAACAAGTTTTTACAGAATGTAAACATGTTTAGAGGTCAAAAATAAAAACGAAAAACTTAAAGATGAAATTTTCAAACTTGACAAGTTTAAAAATAGTAGTAACTCACTTAAGAAAATAATAAGTGTTCAAGAAACTTTGGGAGATAAAACCAGTCTAGGATTCGACTTAACTAATGTTTCAACTAGTGAAAATAAAAATGAAAAGTTTGAATGTGAATCTAGTAAACAAAAACCAGTAGACTCAAAACCTAAGTATGTACCTATAAAAGATAGAAAAATACCTATTGCGAGTGATGAGGAAGTAAAAAGTTTTTATAAACCATCATTAAAAGCCAAAACCGGATTTTCTAAACTAAAATTTAAGATCTAAAACTCCACCTCCAAATAGACCAAATAATCCTCATCCTCGGTCTAAAACCCCTCAACATAGGAGAAGTCAAGGTAGACAAAACTTTTCTAATAATAGTCACCCAATGTGGATTTATCCACATCAACCAAGCTTTAGCCCATGGGGAATACTTCCACCATACATGCATCCTAGTCAATTGCAAACCATGTTTGGTTCAAACAACTTTGGACCAATGAGACCATGGGGACCAAGTGGCTAAGTTGTCACTTTTGGAAAATATTGGTATCTCATCTACAAATGGCTTCTATAAGTCAACATGGCATCTTGAAGTGTTTGAAGAAAATTTATTGAAGACTAAAAGGTACGCGTTTCTTTTAAGTTCATCGTTAAAATTTATATTCTTAGATTAACAACTAGTTAGATTAATGCTTAGTTATATAGCTAGTTATACTTACTTGCTCACGCATTATGAACCCCTCTTAGTTGGCTTTCCTAGGATTATAATAAAATTGTTCGCTGTCAAACAACATAGAAAATGGAAATCTTCTATGTCCACTAGTAGAAAACTCATGGTGATGAAGTGAAATGAGTCAAGTGGATTAATTATTAACATAGAAGTAAGATTAGATTTCTCGTGTTAGAAAACTATGGATGAAACAAGCTCTCGTCGACTATGGCATTAAGTCAGATAAGTGTACGACAACAAAGGAGCTATAGAAGTTAGGATATACCCTATTCAACACTCCTACATCAAACATATAGAACAACTTCATCAATCACTTATGATCATAGGTTGTGTAGAAAAGCTAGCTTTGGAAGATAACATTGCCGATATGTTTACCAAACCCCTTTAGCATGAACTATTTAATCACTTGCGTTTAGGATTAGGAATGATGGGGCAAATTGATTAAATTCTTGGAATACTTATAATCTTCTGAAAAATCAAAGTTCTGAAAATTTCTTTTCTGTCAGATGGGCGGACCCCTTAAATTCATAAGGGCGGCCCCCTTAAACATTAAGGGGACCGGCCTCACTTTAAGGGGGGCCGGCCATCTGAAAAATAAATTTCCAAGTTTTCTCTACTTTTTCACTAATCTAAGTCTAGGATTCTATTTTGCACAAAATCAGAAATTGGTATATTTTGTTATTGCATCAATATGTTTTAAAAGGAAACCTCAATTCAATTTTTAAGATCATTCTCACGTTTAGGAGAACTCATTGTTGAATAATGATAAAAACGTTTTTCTATCAAACCATGCACAATAGTCTCACTATCGTTGTCTATATATATATATATATATATATATATATATATATATATATAATCCAATATATACATATACATGACACTTAGAAGTGAGCAAAGCTAAATCAAGGAGATCAAGGATCGTTTCTTAGGAAAATTTGTTTTTCGTTTATAGGAGTCGAAACGATCTTAACTCCGTATTTGTTTCATATAGGCATACACTAGAACAAAATCAAGAATTACACTATCACATTTGTTCCGTCACTAGTGTCTCACTCATTAGTTGCTTTTGCCCTTGCACTAAGTTAGTCATGTTAGGTAGAATGCCTTAATTACTTGATCTATTACTTTATTAAGTTTACATGCATGCGTAGTTGTAATTATATTACATGTTTATTTGCCTATATACTTTTCATGCATATTCCATTAAGATAATACATGCATAGTTGCCTAAAGAGTTGGACTTGCCCAAAACCAAACCTCATAACCTTTACACACTCAAACCACCAAAGTGAAATGAAAAACCAAGGCATCCCTTCCGTGAACATCGCTATTTCACTCTCACCAATCACACCACTTGATACTCATCTCCCATCCTCACCAATAACTCCATCTAGATATCCTCACAAAAAGATTCAACCATGAAACCATTCCCTATACTCTACAAAGTGTGTCATCACCACTACAACTTAACCCATGAAGGTCAAACCATACTTCATGATACACAAACCTCATGTTCACTCAAATGAACCCTTTTACAAACCACATCATAATAACCAACCATCCATCACATTACCCAAGTACACCTTCATCTCACCCTTCACCTCCAACACACATCACCATAATCCACCATGGATTCACCAAAAACTTCCATTTCCAAAACATCAAAGAAACAAAAGATCCTCATCATCACTCCTAAACAACTATTCATTGACTTAACCAAAGATGACAACACAATCCCATCACCTCAACTTCAATGCTCATCTCCTGATGCACCAAATGCACCATCCAAAACACCCTCTACTCGTAGAACATCCTCTTTTTCAATACCGTCATCCTCATCCATCAATGACTACCTAAACTCACAAATGTTTCCACCACCAAGAGTAACACCACCACTTCCTAACAACACACATGATATTCCCATGTTGCATATCCAATCATCCATCCCTAATCACAACCCAACACCTCCATCATCACCTTTGTCCGAACAATGAAAGTTCGTTGAGGAGCTCAAAGAAGCTCATGAGCTAAGTGCACTTCTTGTCATGCATCTTGTTCTATGCAACTTGGACCAACCACCTTTATCACCCTACTCAAATTGTCTCCCTCACTCACCCCACTTAAAGCAAGTTGAGCATCATACCCACTATTGTACTTGTTTCATTTACTTCCAAAAACAAACCATTCTCTTGGAAGAATAGCTCACTTGGATTGAATACCTCCTCACTATGATAAACTCAAACCCATCACTTACTCAAGACACCAACAATTCATCAACCGCTCCAAACCCACAACTTACCATTGAAAATGCATCCGTAGACATCACCCTTTAATTATCACCCATAACATCCCTTAATGCACACTTCTCCTCATCACCAATCAACCTACCAAACTTCAATCCTATCCTATGAAGCATACTTGAAGCCAACTACCATGCTTCCCATCAACAACCAGCAAACTCTCCAAAAACCATTCCAACAAAAATCTATCTCCACTAAATCCAACTACCATGATTCCCATCTTCAAATAAAATCTCCACAAACCTTTTGTGTTCCAAGCAAGTCCAAGAGACCTCAAGTTGGCAACTTAGTATTATTTAGTGTAATTTGCTAGAAAAGCATATATATATATATATATATATATATATATATATATATATATATATATATATATATGCAACATAATCTATTTAAATTATTCTTGTTAGTTATCTTATATTTGTTCCATGCATATATATATATATATATATATATATATATATATATATATATATATATATATATATATATGTATATATGTATATATTGCTTGTGCTCTAAATATTTTTGCAAGCATTCCATATCTCAATTTCTTATGACCTCAAAACGAGGGGGAGTATACTTTAAGGGGGAGCTATACATTCGTCGGGATAACCTTTTTTATGTTAACAAAAAGGGGGAGAAGTGATATAAACTCACACTAAAAACTTGCATATAGATTAATTTTTAGTTTAATGAGTTTAGATTTTATAATCATCAAAAAGGGGGAGATTGTTGATATAAATAATGTATAAAAACGTTATTAATATCTTTCGATATCCTTAAGTTTTGACGATCACAAAATATAAGAACATTAAACGCAAAGTTAATACGTAAACAAGTTTTAAGCAAGTTTATATCATCTCATCCAATATAATCACTTAAGGTATGAATAAACAAGTGACTAATACATTTTATGATCAAAGGGATGTTTATTTAAATAATACAAAGTTTATAAAATTAAATAAACTTATTATATATTTTTGAAAAACATTTTTAGTAATAAAGGAAAATGTTTTATTCATAATAAATATATGAATTCAAAATTTTAACCAAAATCAATTAGTTTTTCACCAAATAAACTTTCCCCAGAAAAAGACAAGAAAACTGCAGTTTTCGTCTGGGCGGCCCCCTTAATTTTAAGGGGGCCGACACACAATTAAGGGGACCGGCCACGCTCCCTTGTCAGATTCTGGTAGAAAATTTTCCCTATAAATACCACCTCAAACCTGGTATTTTTCTGACCTCTTGCACGAAAATTTTCAGATCCAAATCTCTCTAAACATCCTCCTAAAAACCCTTTGATCATATAATTGTTAATCCTTGTTTCAAGTGATTCATTCCCTCACCTCTCATCTCTCAAAGTGCAAGAGAAGAATACTCCTTCAACATCAAGTTGTGAAGTATTGTAGATTTGTGTATATAGTCTAATTGTTGTGTACATTCATTGTAAAGGTGTGATAGTAGTGTAACTAGATAGATCTAGGCGTAGAAGTTGTGAATAGAAGTAGTGAGATATAAGTAGTGGTGTGAAGAAGAAGTAGTGGAGTAGTGTGAAGTTGTGAAGTAGTAGTGGTGTGTACAAGTTATGAAGAAGGTGTGCCAAGTCATGAAAAAGTTGTGAGATTGGTTCTAGCTAGGATTAGAACTCGACATTTAGCTTAGTGTCGTTAATTGGTGTAAGTAAAAGTTGTGTAAGGTTTTCTCCGCCATAAGGGAGCTTGTTGACATAGTGAAGAAAACTCTCGAGTATGTGACTCGGGGAGTGGAGTAGGGCAAGGAAGGTGTCCTTGTAGCCGAACCACTATAAATCATTTGTCTCGCGGTTAGATCTTTCCAACTCTAACTTATTACTTAGCTTACTTACTTACATCTCGTATATAGCTATAATTGTTTATTTTATGCATGTGTTGATTGTACATATTTAGCTTACTTCGTTATTACTTTTCATACCTCGATATAGTTGTTCATATTGTTCAAGACTTGAATTCCATAAGATCGAATCAAAGTTTTAAAAGTAAACAAGACTTTAAAACTAAACTAAGTTTTCATAAATAAAAAGGGACGTAAAAATACTTGTCTATATTGTTATTGTTTACTTGCGTAGATATTAATTCTTATAAGGCATACTCATCCATATTGTTATTATTTACTTGCGTAGATATAAGTACTTATAAGTATACATGCATTGATCTCACATAAACTAGAAACAAAGTTTTGTTTTAAACAACTAAGTTTTCATAAAATTAAAAAGACGTAAAACTATTCGACCCCCTTCTAGTTTTCCACACATACATTGACGAATCAATTGCGTAGGTCAAAGCTAATATACACACCACATAGCATATAAATTGATTTTAATATATATGTATTGGAGTCTTCCCCAATTTTAGATCTATCTAAAACATGTGACCAAAAAAAAGATCCTTGACTAACATGCATATTTCGTCACGGATTAAACCTAACAATTAGCACATAGGTCACAAGATACGTTCACATAACCGGTTAATGACCTAGGGTTTCTAGTGGTAACATATAATCCAGGAAAACCACAAAACCCTAATTAGGGTTTCATGGAAAATCGACCCCCCTAAAATTAGGGTTAGGGTTTCGAATTTTTATAAAATTTTTTTTAAGAAAAACCCTAGATCAAAAACATGTATCTAAAACAATTAAAGATCCGATTTTTATTACGTTTTAGTAATCAATTACATGTTATACATGGCTCGTGATGCCACTGTTAGAGTTTGACAATCAAATAACACAAATATGCGGAAACTAGGATCAAGTATAACACATACAAAGATTAACTAAAATATAAATAGTAACGTACCCGATGCACTTCAATAAATCTTGAACTTGTGTAAACTAGATCAATGATAAATCCCTTACCGGTTTTGTTTATCGATCTCTTGATAATTACTATAGTGAGTAATTACCTCGTTCTTGTACACACAAACTAATACCGAATTAAAGTGATTGCAAGATTAAACACAAGGAAAATTTCTTTATAAAATTTTCGACACCCTTAGGGTTTGTAGGTACGATCGGCAGGAAGAAAACAAGGAGGAAAACAAAGCCTTAGGGTATTGTGTGTGCACAAAAGATGTGAATGAATGACCCTTGGGTTTGTATATATACTAGTGTAATCTTGGAGCACAAGTTTGAGTTGGGTTGGGTCTCCCCTTGCCCCTTGTCGACCGGCCATCAACCCACAAAAGGGTTCCAGAACCTTCTTGTCATCCAAATTACATTCTAGTCATTTTCCTTTTTATTTAACGATAGTTAGTCCATACGTTTAATCACTAACGATCATTAGTCCTTATTCTTGTGTTATTAATAAATATACATAACAATTAATATTTATTAATATTTAATTCTCGTTTGTAATGTGTGCAATCCCTAGGTCTCGGGTTCGATACTAGACATTTACACATTAATATATATACGTATATTTAACAATTAATATCTTACATAACACAAATACTTTTAGATTACGAAAAAGTTCAATAATCTAGTCGTTTTGATATAAAAGAGTATCATATCTTGAATGCCCTAAGAACGTGTACGTACATGATCTAGAGTGTGTGATGCTTGCCTTTTGTCAATTGTCACTTGAACATATAACATATTTAAGGATGTAAAGTAAGTTAAGTAAGATTAGCAATTAACTCATTAAATAACTGTTTGAAACTTCTGTTTTATCTTTACCTTCATTTTTATATACAAAAGATAACTACGTGATTTTCCGATGTTAAGAAAGAAGGATACTTAAGACAAAAAGGTTCTTGAAGTAAGTGTAGAATCTTTGCCTTTTTCAAACCAAGAACTGACAGACATACTTTCTGGTTTTATGTGGTAATTAATGTTATTCTTTAATCATGGATTCCAATAGAACTCCTCCCGATACTTGCTTAAACATTCATAAATGTGAATTAGCAGATAAGCAAATGTTATGTATGTAGTTTTAGTTCATACTCAAATTAGGGAAATGTTTGGTGGACCTAATAAACATGCCTAATTGTGGACTACAAGCATTTAAAGCATTAGGTCCACAATTAGGCATGTTTATTAGGCCTCTATATCAAGGCTCCTCAAATTAATATGATGATTTTTGGATCTTATATGATTCAATAATGTTCATCTTTAAGATATGTTCAAGTACGTGTATGTACGTAGAAACCTCTTTTGTTCATTCAACTAATTGGTGCGCGACTGACCACCTAGCAATTTTTGAACGTATAATATATATGGATTTCACATCAATTGGTAGTATTCCAAAATTTTAGTGCAAGAATTATAATATATATATATATATATATATAGTGCAGCTGTGCAAGAATCAACATGAAATTACTCGATATCTTTAGTTAAATAAATCATTCCCTATTACCAGCTGAATTTACAGTAATTTGATTTGAAAATTTGCTTGAGTCTAAGAGCAGACAGTTTCTCCATGTTGGTAGTTTCCAAGAAATCTAGAGATCACAAAAAACCTTAGAGCACTAGGTACCCTGGTGCCATCCCGCTAGTGCCATAGGGAAAAATGCTGCCACATCAGCACATTTTCCCATAACACCAGAATTCAGAACAACACCAAAAACCCTCTCGCTCATATAACACCAGTTTCTGGTGCCGTCGTGCACCCTTTAGCCCCACATATATTTTTTGTTTTTGTTTTTTCATTTGTTTAAACATATTTACATAAATCAAAACATTTAACTAAAATTAAAATTTTTAATTAACAAAAAAAAAAAAAAAAAAAGAAAAAAAAAAAAAAAACATTAAAGAAAAAAATACATTAAAATTTTCATTAACACACACTTATTAATCATTACCGACTCCACTTTACACTTAATTACTCGTTGCCAATTCCATATTTCCATTTATTACATGAGAACCATTTAAAATTTTAAACAACACAATAACCATTTAACATTAGAACCATCATAAGAAAAATAATACTAGATGTTAAATAAACAACATAACCCATTAGGCCCATGTGCCCAACCAAGTCCAACAAACAAAATACATGAATTTTTATTGCCACTTACAACCCTAACATATTTTAAACCCACGCAATCATCTTCCTCATCCCATTCTCAAAAACATGCGCTTCTCAGATTACTACATTCTCAAAAAAACACGAACAACACAACAAATACAAAATATTAGAGCCTTTTAATTTAATTGAAAAAGGATAACAAAACTAGAAAATGCAAAAAAAAAAAGGGGGAAACGCGAGGGACGGTACCCGGCTCGCGCTGTCGGGTGGCGTTTTTCGGGACCATCTCGGCTGGTCACGACGGCTTAGGACTCGAAAACGTGAGGGCCGGTACTCATCTCGTGCCGTCTGGTGGCGTTTTGGGGGAAAACGCAGGGTACGTTACCTTAGGCTCTTAGAAAGACAAAAATAAGAACTCATGAGTATTACTATATATGAATGTAATTTACATTTATTTAAACCGAAGAAACAAACAAAACAAAGCTAAATCTGTCATCTTCATATTCCTAGATTCACTCATGCACGTACACATGTTGAATTAAAAAATAAAATTTTAAAAATCAAGATCGAATTGTAGTAATTATTATTACAGAATTGAGAAATGATGGTCATATCTATCAGTTCGCCAATAAGCATCCACTTTTCAGTTATCCAAATATCAGTCTTCAGCTTTGTGTCATTTGTTTTTGTTCTCTATTATTTATGGTCCATGCATGCACGAGTAGGCAAATAATCTGTAAAAGAGAGCCATGACAATATGGCATCGTCTTTATACATAGAAAAAAAAAAATGCGTATTGTATTTTCGTAATCACATACTAGTAAAACAATGTGGGGACTAGTACTAAATCAATAATCGTGATTTTAAAAGATAGGTGTCGAGGAAGAAGCAGAATCCCAAGAGAAAGTTAAAAGACAAGAAAAGTGAAGCTTCCAAAGAGCATTTGGACAAGTGAGTCAATGCCAAAAGGCATCTTCCTTTTTCACCAATTTATTTTACTCTTTCTAAGTGAAGTGTCGTCGTGCATCGATCAATCCGTCTATTTGAACAAATTTGAACATTTTTAAGTATAGACTATATATAACCAACGGAGATACATGTATACGGATTGCAATACATCATTGTGTTTTAGGTGAATATGAAGCAATACATGCTTGACGACCTCATGATCTGTAGGTGGTAATACATATGGAGACAATGATGTCAATTTTTAAAATAGTGGCGGATAGGAATTTTGAGCATGCGACACAATATTTAATATCCAAAGTTCAAACTAGCGTTACATAAAAAGTATGATAATAAATTGATCTTATACAAGTCACCATAGTTACGTCGATCGTACTACAACAAACTATATTTCGGCTTTTCATAGCTTGGAAGCAATTCATCACATTTTCATTTTACACATTGACGAATACTTTTTTTCTATGTTACAAACTAGAGCATTATTCATGTATTTATTACTCATTCGATTACGGAGATTCAACTTTATCAATTTCATTACGAAAAAACATCTTTCAACTATTACGGTTGCCACAGGTAAAACCAAAGCGACAGTAAAAATTGTATAAGTCAAAGGGAAGGATAGATGTTTATCTAATCTCACCATCTTCTTGGCAAGTTCAGTAATAGTACCCAACTTAGCAAAATTTTCATCACATTCACATGATATACGTCAATTTTTCACAGGGATCTCCAAACTCTTGGATTCGCATATCCAAACCTGTGTTAAATATGTTGATCTCAAAATAATGTTAATTTGATATGTCAACTGCTTGGTTCCTTTTAGCAACACGTGCTTCATCCATCTTTAACACTTTATTATCATGTTTTCCACAAATTATATTCACTCTCTTAAAAAATGTATCAAACCCTTTCGCTCTTAATGTTTTAAATGACTTCAAATATATTTTGATCTTTTTTTTTTGTAGAGCTTCTAACACTAAATCAATGGTCCCCTAAATGTTCTCCATCAAGTGCGAATCAAATATAAACTCAAACTTATTAAAATTTGACAATATACGTCGTGCATGGACTCAGTTTCGAGCATCATGAGCTTCTTTTCCATAATTTCTAACACTTTAATAACTTCAGGAAATTAATAAGCTCACAACTGTTTTGTAACAGGAACCCCATGATGTATTTTTGATCATATAATTATAAGTATTATTTCCTGGTTTAACCCTTGTACACTTTCAATTGCACCTACAATAATTTTTGCTTCTACTCCTTTGTAATTATCAAGACTCATATATTTTCTTTTACAAAAAGAAGAAATCACATTTATCAGAGCTATTTGCTTTTCAAAGAATTTGACAAAACCCTCATGGGTTTTTGCAACAACCACAAGTCCCCAACCACTAACTAAAGCCGGTGAGCAAAACAATGTACATAATATCACAACAACACAATGGGGCTAATGTGACAATAGAAATTCGTTGCAAATCCATTGCAGATGCTCATTTGCAATAGATTTTCAATGGATTTCTACTTTCGCATAAATGATTCATGCAACTTTTTATTGCTACGGAATTGCAACGGCCCGAAAATATTTGTAATCGATGTGCACTTCGTTGTAATATCTGAATGGATTTCCAATAACATAAATTTGCAACATATTTCTACGGCATAAATTTGTAATAAATTTGAAGCACATTTACAACCGCATAAATTTGCAGTGGTATGCATTTTCAAGGAAGTTGCAACAAACTATTTAACATTGCAATGGTTTATATTTACAATAGTTTGCAACGGTATAGATTTTTCTAACAGATTTAGGAGAATTAAATTTGCAACGACTTTGCAGAAAGTGATTCAGCAACAAAGAATCGTTGTAAAGCTAGTAGCATTATAGTGCTAATTTTCTTGGTATTCAAATTCTCAAAACTGCAATAACACATATTAATAAAATATTCTGATATTAAATTACACTAGCATCACTCATAGGTATACGAGATTCAACCAATCGTAGAAAACAAAGAAAGTGTACTAACAACAACAAAATATTCACACGAGTATTTGGTACAAAAAGGTTCTCACGTAGCCAGGCGTCTCTAGCTTGCTCAAAAGCTTTCTTTCACTTCCATGGATTGCTAGTAAAACGTATCTTGAGGACGCATAACGTGTCATTCCCACATGTACATTGGTTAGTATCTTTACTTCTTCACAATAACATATTTGCGTCTGCATAAAATAAACACACGCATTATGTTGGTTTATGTACGCGTTACCCTTATGTTAATACAAATAATATCAAAAACGTCATTTGCATTATTTGATCTCTATATGTTTTGATAATCACAAAATATAAAAACGCGTTACGTAAAACTATATTTGATAAATTTTTAATCGAGAAAATTTGTTTCGACTACAGCATCACTTAAGGTATCAACAAACACTATACCAATTTAGTTAAGTGATTAAAGAAGTTATTTTTTTTCCTAAACCTCACATTTTTATATGATAAAACTTTTTTACAAAAGTATTTTTGTAATTATAAAGAAATATTTTAATAAGAAAATAAATTTGAATTTCAAATTATCCAACAACTATTTTTCCCACCCAAATCAGATAAAATTTTCACCACATCAGGACAAAAATAAGAGCGTTTCTTGGAACGGTCCCATAAATAGATAGACTTTCTCTTATATATACGGGACCGTCCTCCGCTCCTCCTGGTGCCTATAAATACTGCACTATTTCTTTAGAGAAATCAGACCTCTTTGCAAAAAAACATTCTATTCTTTCTTTGATTACAATAATTTGTTGTATGTGTCTATAGGTGATCCCGTCATCCTCTACCTACAAGTGCAATAGAAGAATGCCCGTATTTGTCAAAAAACGAAGTGTTATAGATTAGTCATCATACACACGTAACTTGTGTTACGATTCTCTTCTTCATCTAAACTCTTTCATTTCTTTGTATTGTATATTAGTGTATCCGACTTGTGTGTGAGTCAAAATTAGGTGTGTTAGTGTAGATTTGGACAAAGTGTATGTAGATTAGGACTTAGTGTGAGTCCGTATTTTGATGTGTATAGATTAGGAATTGGTGTGAGTCCGTGTATCGGTGGGTAAAGACTAGGACTTGGTGTGAGTCCGTATACCAGTGTGCGAAGACCAAGACTTAGTGTGAGTCGTTTGTGTATTGGTGTGGACTAAGTGAAAGTCCGTGAAGTGTTGTGATGCATGTTTTGCAACCTCGCAAAAGGTTTTACCTCTCAAGGGATCTTGAGAGATTTTGCAATCCACCAGGCAGTGTACCTGACCATTGTAGTGTAGTAAATGGTAGGTCCGGGGGATTGATCGTTCTCTAGGGGAATAGTGTCGCTGGGATTGAAGTGTAGGTCAACTAGGTCTAAAGGTGATGGATGATTCTTTTTGTATTTTTATATTTTATAGAAAGCACTTAAAATCTCGAGTATTGGAAGAGTAGGCGGAATTAGTTGCTAGTCAACAAACCTAAAATTACTAATTTAACTAAAAACAATAAAATAAATGACAAGAAAAGTAAATGTGGTGAACTTCTATATGAGACAAGCGTGTTTACTTAGATTTCACTACTCCCTAGTTATCTCTTATTGATTTATTGAGTTGTTACAATTGTTTAGTTGAAGGATTTTATTCCTTAATATTGGTCATGGGGGCGTATACGTTCTTCCCCAAATCTTCTTATGACGACACGTTTAGTATCCTATCATAGAATCATCAACATCTAGTCATGCATTAAATACAATCAATAAAACCGTAGTACACATCCAATTACGTTTCTTAAGACGATAAAGCTTGTTGCCGTATAGGATGTTAGAAAGTTTTCTTAAGCCTAACGCGTATCAATCAACCAAACAATCAATAACAAATCAACAATCAATAATTAATAACTAGGTTTCATTAGATCTAAGCAAACACTGGGAAATCTAAGCTAACATGTTAATATAAAGAAAAGACAAACAATTAATTAAACAATACATAGACATATTGAATGATTAAAGGAAGAACTTATCTTTAGTTGAACATGGAAGAAAAAATGGTTTGAAACCCTAAAAATGCTGTAAAATTTGGACTAGGGTTTTCTCCCAATTGTACTCTAAAAGTTCCACCACTATGAATGAAAAACTCCAAAACTATATATAGAGATACAAAGGTGACGACATCACGTTTAAGGTTGTGACGCCGTCATCTCGCCGTAATTAGGGTTTTGTGATGCCCAATCAAGCATCTTGACGTCGTCACTCATATTTTCTTGTAGGCCATCTCTTGTTAGCTTTGTATGTGATAGCCTACTCCAAATAACACGTGACGCCGTCACGTGTTAATCCTCCTAAAGTTTTCAGGAGTGTCACTTGCAAATATTTCCACCTCTTGAATCTTCAAGTGACGGCGTCACCTTGTAAAGTGTGACGTCGTTAAGTGTAATTTCAAGCTTAGTTTCTTGATCTTGTCGTTTTCTTCACTTTTGACTCCAAAAACACCCAAAATGCTCCATTTTTCTAGAATTCTCGTCCCAAGTACCTAAAATGAGAAAAGAAGCGATTTGAGGTAATATTTGACCATATATTTACGATTTAGGGCTTAAATTATCCCCTAAAAACGTATCAAATAAATCCTTATCATGTTATGTGAAGACTTGAATTGTATAAAAGTCCATGTGGACGAGGTGTACGTCCGTGTAGCGGTGTGTGTTATTGTGTAGATTGGTTCTAGCCAGTATTAGGACTCGACATTCCACTTGGTGTCATAAAATTTGTGTAAGCATTCGTGTACGGTTTCTCCGCCTGAAGGGAGTTTGTTGACATAGTGATTCTGAACTCTCGAGTGTGATACTCGAGGAGTGGAGTAGGGCGAAGAGTGAGCTTCGTAACCGAACCACTATAAATCTCTGTGTCTCGGTTTCGTTATTTCTTTCCTTTACCTTTCTTACATCTCTTTATTTCTTAGTTCGTGCATATCTATTGTTCCATAATTGATACCACATAACTTCGAATCAAACTATCTTAAAAAAGAATAAAAAGTTTTCAAAAATATTAAAATGTAACTCTAAAACCGTGAAACTATTCAACCCCTTCCCCTTCTAGTTTCTACACCTTATACTGTTTTTTTAAACAAACTCCAAACTAACAAAAATCATTACAACATTCAAATCATTCATGTAAACCAAGAGAAACTTAATTTTATGTCTATTAGTATTCAATAGAACCGATTTGCAATAAGAATACAAAATCATTTGAATGTTAGTACCATGAATATATAATTATTTAAAAAAATACTTTTAATGGACTTTACTGAAATTTTAAATTTAAATATTTAAGTTTTAATATTTAATTTGAAATACGTTATAGAAAAATTTATAGTTACTTACAATGAAATTTCAATGTAAAAATTTAAAAGTAATTCTTTTACTAGAAATTCTTAACGAAAAAAATTGTATTTTATATTAATTAAATCTTCCTTTGCAAACTTCAAATATTTGTAATGGACTAGCAACGGAAACTTATGATATAATTTATTTTTTATATAACTTTGATAAACCGTTAAAAATTTGCAACTTGTTTGAAGCGGAAAAAAAATAATTTATTCTGTAATTATTTTTGCATATTTCGTAAGCAATTCGTTGCAAATTTCTAGAATTTTGAAAGAAATTGCAACAAAGTGTATATATATATATATATATATATATATATATATATATATATATGTATATATATATATATATATATATATATATATATATATATATATATATATAGGTATGAGTTAAAATAAAAAGTCCTTTATAATAAAAATTGTAGGAAGGATTGTGAGGGCGACATGTGTCACCTCCATGCCACATCATATGACATATGTCACCCCACCCCCCACCCCTCCCCCCCACCGCAAAAAAAAAAAAAAAAAATTAAATAAATAAAAAGTCCCGCCAAAAAAAAATTTTTTTTTTGGGCAATTTTTTTTCCGCCAAATTTTTTAGTGGATCATAGTTATAAAGTTATTGCATCACAATTATAAAAGTTACTGCATCACAGTTTTAAATTTTAGTGCATTAAGATTATAAGTTACTGCAGCATAGTTGATGCACTAAACTATTAACTATGATAGAGTAATAAAGATGCACCAACACTTAAAAAAGAATCGTATTTTAATTTGTCGCCCTCTCAATCCTTCCTACACTTTTTATTTTTACCCATACCTATATACATATATGTGTGTCTATATATATATATATATATATATATATATATATATATATATATATATATATATATATATATAGAATCTGGATCGATTGAGAAGGTTTTTATTTTGAGAAGATTGAGAAGGTTTTCAAAAACGATAGATTTTTAACTTTGATTCATGTTTTTTAAGCGTAAAACTAATATTAATGTGATTAAAATTCAAAATGTGTAAAAAAAAAAAATTGAATCAATGTTAAAAATCTCTCGATTTTGCGATATATGTAGAATACTGAATCATCTGCACGAATTTAATGAATCATCATCATAACTCGATTTTAACAATGATTTGTGAATCAAATAAAAAACATGAATCAATTTGCTCAAACGAACATTTCTCAATCTTCTCAAAATAAAAACCTTCTCAATGGAACCGAATCCTATATATATATATATATATATATATATATATATATATATATATATATATATTGTGTGTGTGTGTATGTGTGTATATATATATATATATATATATATATATATATATATATATATATATATATATATATATATATATATATATATATATATATATATATATATATGTATGTATATGTGTATATATATATATGTATATGTGTATATATATATAGTACTATCAATACCTCTCCATCGGCTCCATCCAGGAGTTAAACAGTGGTTAAAGAATATAGCATATAGAATAGTTTTCACACATTAAGGCACATATCGTAATAAAACTACACACCATGTTCAAAAGTATAAAAGTGTAGCATAGCATATGAGTAAAATTGTCTTGAGTAAAAGTGAAAGCAAGTAGTTTAAGCATGTATCTCCCCCAAAGAGTTCAAAACAAGTATTAAAAGAGTAAGAGTGGGGCTATGACTCACCGTAAGTCTATGTAATGAGAAATGAAAGTGGTAGTCGAATCGCGAAAGTCTCTAAGAGCAGCCTATAATAGAACGTTGCGACTTAGGTTTGGAGTAACGTCTAAGAATACGAAGAATTGCCTACATATGTCTTGCATAATGTTCATGATGTAGTACTTAGTATATAGTGTAAGTCTTTGAATATAAATGGTTTATGAAACATGTATAGGTTGTATATCTCTTACTACCGTTCGGGCCGACATAATTCAGAGGTCATGTAGTAAACGTTCGAGGAGCCAGGACACTTTAATTCGTAAATTCACAACTCATCTCGACGGCTTACTTAATGAACTTCTCACATGAGGCTCCCTACTATTGTAGTATTTGATAACATATATATAAGTTTTGTTCTTTAAAAGTCATATGGTCTTTAGCCGTAGCTTTGCCGTGACCTTGGTCATTGTTACCATGGTCTTGAGACTCAACCTTGGCTTTAGCCATGGTTGTGGTCTTGGTTTTAGGTCATTAGACCTCTTGGTATTAGTAAACCATAACTATAATATAGTAACTTTGGTATATATAAAATAGCTGTTAAGAAACTGAAGAAAATCTCATTCATTATTGGTTTTCTGGGCTCGTACCACTGAGTTTTTGAAGAAAACATCATTCCTGACAACTTTTGTGTTTTAAATTTTTGATGAAACGGACCAGAAAAGCCTCTTTTTGCGTGTTTTAGGTTCTGTTACAGAAACATTTGGACAGTTTTGCCGCAAAGTTTCGCTAACTTCTTTAGGCCATAACTTTTGACTCGTATACTCGCTTTAGGTGATTCAAATTGCTATGTTTTTCTTGTTAAGTCCTCTACTACAATATGTAATTGTCTAATATCATGATTATACCATTTTGGTCGAATTTCACCATGGAAGTCACTAGTTTATTTGTTTAAATATCATAAGTTAAAATATATATACCACAACTTGTTTTACCAATTTTTATATATCATGAACATAATACAAAGACCATATATAGTATGAAAGAAACATAATAAGCATGAAAATAATATTGAGCAAGAAAGTGTAATAGGGTTTCTTACAACTTTTGGCTTTCTAAAGAAAGGAAGTCAAGAACAAAGATTAGGACACTAAACCTATGCTTGCAAACCCTTCCCCACAACTCTTGAAACCCTTGCTAGCCTTGATATAGACCATTGTGAAAACCAATTAACCTCAGCCCCTAACATCTTGTGTAGCTCCTAATTCAACCATGGAATCACCAATCAAACTCTTGATTCATGTAGAGACTAACTATGCCTTCAACTTTGGTATGTAACTTATAACTTAGAAATCAAAGGATCATGGTTTATGGATTTGTTGTTGAGTGTTTGGAATAAAGAAAAAGGAAGAGGATGAGCTTGCTATTTATAGTGAAGATGAGGAGGTTAGGAAAGCTCCTAGGAAGTTTCCTTGAGGAGGTGCAAGTTTAGGATATTTTCCTAAAACTTGGTGACCAAGTTTACTTAATATACATGTATCCTAAAGTCCAAGGCTTATCATAAGCCACCAAGGCATGGTGAAGCTTCCTATACACGTTCATATGATGGTTAGGGTGACTAGGTACATAGTTTTGGTATTTATCTAGCTTACGGAGTGAGTTTTGATCCCGGTAATCGCTAACGGTTTGTCGTTAAGTCATGAAACTTAAAATCGGGTATCCTAAAAATATGAAACTTATAAATACGTTAGAACTTATTAATATAACCTATCTTAGCATATTTAATGAGTGGAAAGTTCTATCGGGTTGCTTAAATGCTGCTAAAACTGGAAACACGGGTCTAAAACGCGTAATTCGCGTAAAACGCTGAACTGAAAAACGTAAAATTCCAAAACTTTTGGAATTGTCCTAAAATGAGAGAAAATCATATTTCTATTGTTTATAATGTTTTATAGACATATCGGGATGCTGGAATGACATTTAAACCTAAAAGTAAATCTCGGACATGGTTTCGTGATTTTTGCAGAAATGATCCGACGAGTGTCAAATTCTCGGATTATCATTAAAATAGTTTAACTTACGAGAATATGAAATAAAAATTTCGGGAGTGAATAGTAAAAATGAATAGTAAAAAGTGAATAGTAAAAATGAATAGTAATACGAAAATGCGAGTTGTTACAGTCTCTACCCCTTAATGAGAATTTCATCCCGAAGTTCTATTGATGTTAACTACTTATGGTGTGTCTAAGAGAATTCGGGATTTCAGGATCTCTAAAATAGTGGTGTTCACTCTGATTCGTCTAAGGTTGTGGTTAAGGAGTCGTATCGGATGCAAATAAGCCCACTTATTTATAACTCATTACTTACATAAAGAAGCGTCCAAATTTATGTAAGTAAGGGATCATAAACTCATGGTTCGGTGATTTACAATTTCTTTATTTAAATACAGAGGCATCCCAATCCATTTAAATAAGGAGATTCTAAATCATCCTACTTAAGAATTTCCGACACAAAAACTCGCTTTCTGAGGTAGATAGTAAGATAATCAAGTCATCAAATCCCTAAAGCTAAGCAATAATATTATTTAACTCAAATCTTGTGTCTCATCAAACAAGAACTGTCACAAGATCAAGTTAAATAATTAGTTATTACTGAGCTCCATATTTTTAATGACTCGACTAAATTCTGGGGTTCCTTATAATACTAAAGTCACATCATCTAACAGCGTGGAACTAAACCAATAACTAACAAAAAGCATATGCGTATGTAGTGTGCGTAAGGCAAATAAAGAGGAGAGTCTTAACGTATATAGCAGTTATAGTCTAGGCACTAAATGCAACCTAGTTCTCTATAACCAAGGCTCTGATATCAATCTGTAACACCCCCAAAATACCGCAGCAGAAGACTGTGTCACTGGGGTGCTATTTCATAATACAAAGTACAAGTTATAGAAAACGACCTCTAAATGAGACGTTTTGAAAAGTTACCATTCGATTAATGAATTCAAAGTTACAAACATGAGATTCCAAAGTATGATCCATAAATGTATACAAAATATTTTGAATGTTAAATGATAAAAGCGTAAGTCTTCAGAATATGCAGCTTGACTCTAAGTTCCACGCACTAGCTATCGCCTTACTAACCTGAGATAAACATGCTAAAGTGTCAACACAATGGTTGGTGAGTTCATAGAGTTTGTTTTAAAACAGTTGAAAAGTCTTTAAAGAATATTCGCACAGCAAAGGCATCGTGAATCCACTCAGTTGCAAGTCCCACCAATAACAACACTTGCAACCTGTGTGTTCACAACCCACTGCTAACATATAGTATGATTTCGATAAATGTGTATACGATATCTGCACGCTTAATGTAAAGTATCACTGCCTACTTGTTAGGTCACCATTTATGTAAACACAAGTATGATTGATAAAGAAATAAGATGAGAATGAGAGGTGGTTGATTATGAGATAATATGAAAGGTGAGAGTGCAAGAGTTTCACTAAGATAATCAAATAACCAACAAAATAAAATGTAACATAAGGTTTCTATTTATAAGGGAGGAGCTAGGGCAACACTCCCTTCCTCCCTTATCCTTTCATACGTGGGCTTTTAAGGCCTCATGGGCTTTTACATGTTGCCCATTAACTAAACAATAATTATAAACAATACTTAAGCAACCTATTACAAAATGTAATGACCGAGACTTGACTAAATACTAAAGTATGATCCCAACAATCTCCCCCTAAGGGTCGGTCATCACGGTTGCTCGACGTCTTCATCTTTGTCGTTCACTTGTGACATGTAAAACTCTAGACGTCTTCAAAATTGGTTGAATGATAATGAATATACTTTGCTCTTTGTCTTTGTTCTTTGGTGATGATGTAGTGATTAGGTTATGAAGTTGTCTGCCGTTCGTCACTCCTGCGTCTGTGGTGGTTGTCCGCCATTCCAACATACTCATACATCTTTAGACTTAAGACTTTCACGTACAAGAAGTTCCTTATCATGCATTGAGATCTTTGTCTTTATACTTTGTAGATTCTTCTTATAGCCATAGAATCTTTCTTTGAACTTTGTGTTGCTAAAGATCTTTGGGGGAGCTTTCTTTGACTTCTAGATGTATGTATGAGCATGTTGGAATCTACCATCATGGAAGTGAGGTACCTGCGAGTAAACAGTTTGCAATAAAACAACCGGTACTTACGGATAAAGAATTAGAGCTCATCAACAGCATATTGTGAAGACTCCTTCTAATCCTTATCCAGGCCGTTCCCATATCAGATACTCCCGAAGGAGCTTACGAGACCTACTAAGTAGCTCAATGACTGGGTGAGTCGTTGGGGATCACTCCACGACTGTAGACCGTAATGGAACCACCGTAAACACTAAGCGTAACCCTTGTGGGGTTACCGAAGTGACCTGCTGTCAGGGCTGTTTGATGTTGACCCTGGCAGGATTTCCGTTCAATCATTGAGAAATACTTAGGTAATCCTCTCATAAACGTTCTCGGCAGATTGCTAAGATCTGCGAAGGACTCGATAATTTACAGCTGGTGTCCATTGATGTAGAACACCAGTTGTAGAAATACTAAGTGTTCCTAAGAGATCTTTGATGTATCTCGAGGCTCTAGACTCTATAAGTGCACACCTAGGTTTCCTATGCGAAGACTGGGGAGGTGTCTCCTGCTTCAATATCAACCGTCTCTAAGAGATAGGTCGATAGATTACGCGGGATCCCCGTGAGAATGAAACAAGTCCTTTTAAGAGAACTTGAGTGGTTAAGAAGGTTTAGTGCATTGCGTCACTGGGTCCATGACGGCTTAATATTCAATACCGGTGTTGTCTTTTGCAACAGCCAGTAGCATACGTATTGAACCCGGTGTCTGCCCTAAGGTTGAATCATATGGAGGGCTATTTCTTTTCACCCTTTACTTTACTTTTCTTTTTAATTCTTCAACTCCTTCTTTCCCTTTCATTCTTTTCTCCTTTTTTTCGTATCATACCTAAGGACTTCTAATTCTAACTATGGGAGATGTCCTTGGGTAGATCCCTCCGGCTCTGGCGGATCATAGGACGGATATTCCTATCTTAATCACCTTATAACTCCGACAGTAGCCAAGAAACCTTTGATAGAAAAATCTCTCAAAGTGTTTGTGATAATCAAATATTTTGGTTAACACTTTGAGAGTTTTGTGTTCACTTTTGAAGGGCTCCCCCTGCACATGTGCTCATATGTGTTTAATAAATTTGCACATGCGGGAGGAGCAGGTTCTTTTGAATTGATCCACTTTCCGTGAACTAGACCGATTCGAGACACGCTTACATCACTAGATAAACTAGCTTGAAGTTATTACCCGGCCTGGTTAAGTCCACAGAAAGTTTCTCGAGACGGTACATTTCTACTAAGACTAATCCTTTTCGAGACACGCTTACGTGGTTAGTTAAAGAGTTCCATTGTCAGCTTTTAGGTGACAACTAGCTCTAGTAACTAACTTGATGTTATTACCCGTCGAGGATAAGTCTTTTCGATATTACTAACATTTATTGTCTCGTCAATTCCTGGGTAAATATTGAGTCTAGCTCGCACATGATACAACTTTTAAGCATTGACTTCGTATATTTTAATCACTTTTTAATT
Source organism: Artemisia argyi (assembly GCA_030686995.1). NCBI lineage: Eukaryota > Viridiplantae > Streptophyta > Magnoliopsida > Asterales > Asteraceae > Artemisia > Artemisia argyi. Next base: position 177,282,358 of record CM060703.1, read on the forward strand.
TTCTCCCCCTCAAAAATAGCATATAAAATGATGTCTTTGACCATCTTTTAGATTAAAATATGCCTTTTGAGTCTTACGGGGAGATTCACCAAGAACTTTTGATTTTGAGCAAAGTATTTTGTTTTGACAAGTGCTCCCCCTCAACAAGTGATTAGGTCTTATTGAGGTGAAATACTTGTCCTTTTGAGCAGAATTATGAAAATCATAAATGTTTGATTAATTCTACTCAAAAGTAAGAAGCCTTCGCTCCTTATATTAGGATTGAGGCACTGATGCGTACCTCAGGTTCCTTTCTTTACAAGATCGGGTTGTACACTGATATGCGTGCACAAACCATTATGAAGTAAATAATTGACAATTCAAATCAATTTCTTACAATGATTTACCAATCAGGCCTCTGAAATGTCAGCACCGGAAATTTGGATCTGCCTCCCACATAGCTTTCCAACCTTCGAAACTGATCCCTGCGCCTCAGTCTGTTCTCAATCCTTAAGATGAATCTGCGAGCATCCCGGGCTTCATTGGTGTTCCACCTTTTGGATTTTCCCAGTTCAATGTCATTGACTCTGCCTTTGATCCCATCTCTGACGAACTTAAGAGTTTCATCACAGAACTTATGAATTTCTTCATAGCCCATAAAGCAGTTGCGACCGTTAACACTACGGTAGGTGAACCCAAATGGTCGTCTGATCAAGGAGTATTGAGGTAGATGTTGAAGGTCGGGGATGTCAAACAGGTTAGGTTTGGTGAGATTGAGCTTCTTCTGGTAGCTTTCCACTCCTAACTGAAGATCTTCGACTCTTTCTCTAAGGACTATCTGCCTGATGAAGATGAGTAGAGCTTGGATAAAAGCAAGTTGCATCTTTTTGGGCAAGCCACAGAGTTTTCCTTGAACTTTGAGCAGGTACATGTCTTCAATGTCGTTGAGACGTAGTCGTGGAAAGTCAGACTCGGAAATATCGTACTCCTTTTCATCAAGTCTTTTAAGTGTGATTTTGCTGAGGAAGGGGTACCCAAAGAAGGTGACAGTCGAGATGAATTGAATGGAGACAATCTTCAGATCACTTTCTACATCACCCATCGTCTGATTTAGTCTGCTGCTTCGATAGTACTGTGCCCGGTTGGTTGGCCAATGATGAATACCATAAAGTGCATTCCGGTCATATTCAACAATTTTGTCGACGAATAATGCTGAAGCTTCTTCTTCGATGGCATTGTTGAGATATCGAGCTGCAGGGAGAAAGGCGAGTGAGGTAACGTACTTCTTCTCGATCTTGCTGCCAAGTGTCAGAAATTCCAAGTCTGTGTTGTAGTAGAACTTGTACGGGATCTTTGGTTCCTTAGGCTTCCCAATCATCGGTAGTAGTTTGGACCAGTCAGTAATGTAAGGTGCGGTTTTCTTTGTGACCGGATCGACATATGATTCAGGATTGATCCAGTCAATATTGCTTGACATAGCTCGAGCAATATTTTCCAGATGGTATTCGAGCTCGATTGAGTTAGCAGACCGATCTTTCAGAAGATTGAAAGCATCATTTTTGATTCTTCGCAGCTCTTTCTTATTCATCTTTTTCATCTTAAACTTTTGCTGAATCATTTGAGCATATTCCACCGTTCGACCATCTTGAGGTTCATGATTGTCTTCCAGTGGTGGTTGCGAATTGATCATCTTCTCAAACCAGGAGTATTCGGCACTATTGTCTTGGTCTAGCCAGTTAAGGACGGTTTTGGGTTTCTTTGGTTCGGTGCCTTTAGGTGAGGTGTCCGGTTGGGGTTGATGATGCTTTCCTTTCTTGTCTTTCTTCTTCTTCTTAGGGGACGGTTCTGGAACTTCATCGGGCATAGGAATGTCGTCACCACCAGTGTATTCAAAGTGGTCGTGTGCTTTGGGAGTAGAACCTGATGCCTTCGGTTGTTGTGAGGAAGTTGTTGTGGTAGGAGGGATTACCGGTGTTTTGTGCTGAGATGAGGGTCCTTCGGCTTGTTTCTGTTTCTTTGCCTGAGAATTAGGATCCTTGTCTTCATCATCTCTTTGACGTTTCAACTTATCGGCCTCTGTGCTGCAAGACTCTTTGTTCATTTTGTCTTTCAGTGCTTCCAGGACTTTTGCTTCTTCAGGAGTCAAGGTGAACTTGTTTGCAAGCTTTTCTAGGAGTTGAGCTTCCAAATCATCCAGAGAGAGTCCTGGTAGAGGAGCAGTAGACTTGTCGGCACGAAGAGTGAAGGTTGTTGATCGGATAACTTTCTTGACTGCTTGCTCAGCGAACTTGGTGAGTTCGTCTCTCATTGGTGCCAGTAGATCTTTCAGCTCAGTCACTAAGTGTTGTGCCATGTATTCCTGTGCTTGAGCTGCTAGTGCGGCTTCCAAGTTCTCTGTTACGTCTTTAGCTAAGAAAATGTCAACCTTATCTTGTAGCTCTTTGACGTTCGAGTTCAGCTTAGATAGTTCAGCAACCTGGGTTGCAAGTGTAGCAACCTGATCTTCTAGTTTGCTTCTCTTCTTATCATGCACTCTTTTGAAAGCAGACTTGAGTAGTTTGGATGCAACAGAGGCTTTGGAGCTCGGTTTCTTAATCGATTTGTCACGTGTTGATTCAGATGCAGGAGGTGATGACTGTGATGATTCAATAATGGTGGTAGTGTCTTTGACATCTCCTTTCTGTGGTTCGGGTTGTACAACTTCTTTGACTCTGGCTGCTTCTTCTTTCAACCTTTGTTCTTCAGCCAGTTTATCAGCTTCGGCTTTAAGCCTTAGTTCTTCAGCCAGCCTGGCTTCTTCTTCCTTCTTAGACTTTTCTTTAGCCAGCTTATCAGCTTCGGCTTTAAGCCTTAGTTCTTCAGCCAGTTTGGCTGCCTCCTCTGCTTTCCTGCTCTCTTCCATTCTGATTGTTTCTTCCAGTTTAGCTTGAGCAATCTCTTCAAGTCTGGCCTCTTCAGCTTCTTGTTTTCTTTTCAATTCTTCTTCCTGAGCCCGTTCTCTACGCTCCATTTCTTCCATAGACATAAGTCTTGGAGCATCGGTATCCATAGGATCTTCCTCTTCTTCCTCTCCCATAGTCATTTCAATATCAGTGGGAGTTACTGAGGGATTATCATAAGCAACTAAGTCTGAGGAGATTCCTGTGGTAGGCTCAGGAATGCTGCTTGAGCCCCCAGCTTCGGTGGTCTGAGAGAACACTGGAGGTGGAGGTAAATCGGCATTGTAAGCATCAATTCGGCTGTGGAGGAGACCAAGGTTGAGAGACCTTTCATTTTCTTCTTCTACGGAAAGTCCCTCAGGCTCTGGTTCAGCAGTTACGGGTTCCTTTAGCTTCGCTCTCCTGATCCTTTCTTCTTCCAAGAGTGACTGTTCTTTAGTGAACGGTCTTTGAGTGAGATATGTTGGATATACAGCATTGTCAGCAAACTCATCAATGTCTTTATCCCAGTCGATGTCATCAAGATTCTCATCTTTCTCAATATTAGCATATGCTTCACTATACTGAGGACCTTCGTCAGATGCCTTTGGAGAAGATTGAGGAGGGGGAAACCACCCAGGTTCAGGAATAGTAGCGGGCTGTTTGGTAGGAATTCTTCTCTTTGGAGTACCCTTCTTCTTCTTAGACTGAGTGGAACTGCCGGAGCTCCCAGTCTTACTATCTTTCTTACCCTTCTTTTGCATGAAGGGGGGTAGAACATCTTCGTCCAGAAATCCAACTTTATTTGCTTCGAGAGCTTGAAGGTAGTACTTGTAGTTATTGCATTCTTGAACCTTCTTAGTCAGAAGACAATCAGGAAGTTTCTTTCCTTGTTTCCTTGTACTAGTATCCATTCTCTTGATGACCTTAAGTGTGTCCTCATTCTTGTATGTGTGCTGAAACTCATCATTCAGTCGTTGAGGTATGTCATCATATTCATGGATGAAGCTTGCAATGAGAAGTTTGGTGAAACGGACGAAAGGAATATTGGTCGTCTTGCGGTGTATGTGCCACACAATGTCTTCCCAGATAATGCTGGCATAATCAACCTTCTTGACATTAGTAATAGCCCAGAACAGCTTGAGATGTTGGAGCTTAGGGTGTTCATGGCCTGTGTCTCTGCCAGATAGTGACTTGGCAATTATGATGTAGAGAGTTCTCCAAGGCTGTGGAAGAAATCTGATATTGACCCTAGAGTGCCTAATTATGACCCCTTAAGACTCATCATACCCAATATCTCTCAGCCATTCTATCAATTCTTCTTCACTGGGAACTTGGTCATAGTCTTCATTAGGTTCAAGTTCGGGAAGTCCAAGAGTACTACGGAGAAGATCCTTGTCGACCGTGACTTGTCTCATGTGAAGCATACAAGTAAAGGATTCTTCAAGGAGGTCCAAGTGGATTGTGTGCCAAAACTGATGTATGTAGAAGCATGCCACGGCAGCAGATTTGGTGAGTAGAACTTTGCACGGGTGATAGATAAGAGCATCTACTGCAATAAGGCAAGAAGACTCATTGCATGTAAGTTTGTTGAAGTTGACTCTCAGATTGTTCCTTCCTATCTTTCTGGAGTAGTTCTCAGGAAAGGTGTCTTCCCATGCACGTAAGGGTTCAGGCAGTGGTACGTGTGGATTATCGTTGTGTTCTGCCATCTGAATAGATCATAAACACACAAACATGGCAATTGTTGATGATGTTAGCATAGACATTCATTGAACATGTGTACATATAGATTTGCATGTTTGACATTGATCAGTGGGGGTTTGTGTGTGTGAAAACTTTTGATATGTGACAAACTTGAGTTATATTACTTGTTAGAAACATAAAACAATTCAGTTACAACATAAGTTTATCATTTACAACAAGTTACACATTGGAAAATTTCCAACACTTAGAAAATTTTGGAATTTGACAAGTTTACGCGTAATTTGCTGTCATTACGCGTAACCTGACTTAAGCGTAAGTATAGAAATAATGCGTAAGTGCAAAATCTACGCGTAAGTTAGAATATTACGCGTAAAGTGAAACTTACGCGTAAGATCAATTTTATGCGTAAGATAAATCTTAGGCGTAGAAATTGAAGTTACGCGTAGGATTACCCTTAGGCGTAAATTGCAACTTATGCGTAGGTAATGACTTACGCGTAAGTTCTAGACTTATGCGTAAGGTCAGAACTTATGCGTAAGAACAATTTTATGCGTAAACTATGTCTTATCCAAGACACAATTTGTCCACGTGTCGAATCTTACGCGTAAGATTTAATCTTACGCGTAGGATGAACATTTAACGCGTAAAGACACCATTTTCCAGAAATTCACCTTAGAAATTCGAGTTGTATGTTTCCTGAAAGTGAACAAACATTACCACTGATCAATAACTAATCCAATACACTTAATTCATACATTTAAACGCGTAAACAAGCCTAATACAACTTAACGCGTAAACACGCATGAACACCTAATCACAACCTTAATCAAACGTGAATCTGGGTAGGAATTAACATGGGCCAAGTGATTCAATCAACATAAGGATCATATGGTTCAAATATAAACACAAATCATCCACAAAATCACAAGATAGGATCTGCTAGTGACCTACGAATCCTAAACCTTAGATTCAAGAACAAAACATGTTTAAAAATCCAATTAACCCATATTCAAATGATCCTAGGCATACACAAACACTATCCCCATCACAAATTACAATCCTAATGATCAACCTCAAGAACCCCTAAATCATACGTATGAACCCTAATATCCAAATCACTCAAATCACTCAATTGATGATTCTGGGTGAGATTGGAGTTCACAAACATGATTAGTAGCATAATATGAACAAAACCCATCAACAAATTCAATCAAATCATCACTTAATTCTGGGTATGAATTCTACGCATAACTCAAAAAACAAATTAATCGATTGTGATAGATTGAGCCGTTGGATTGTTATAAAATTAAAAACCTTAGTTCAAAATCATGATCAAAACATAATCACACTTACAAATTCAAGGATGGTTGATTAGATCAAGAGAATGATTGTGAGTCGTTCGATTGTGTAGGTGAAAATTAAATGTGTTTGCAGAAAAAGTTAATGTGAGTGGTCAATGCTTGTTTTGACAGTGGTTAATTCAAGTTACCCAATGTGTCAATTTTAGTCCCTTAACCTCACAAAACTTTTAAACCTAATGCCTAACCATTTTAACACATATAGTATTCGTATATTAACTCCAAGAAATGATAAGAACAACTTGTCGTACTCCCCCTCGACCTTAGAACATGGTAAAATTAATTGGTTTTGATCAAGGAGAGTAACCCGAAATCCTTTTGAATCAACACTTAAAAATGTATTTATTTTTTGGTAAAATGCAAGTATAACAAAGGTAAAATATTTTTAAGAAATTAGTAAAACATTACTTTTCCTCCCCCTCAACACTTGTTTTAAACATTTGAAGACATTCTATAAAATAGTGTTGAAAGAGGTGGTTTATACTTGCATTTTTTTTTTAAGTGCAAGACCAAAAATCTTTTTGAGTTTTTGATTGGTTTTATATATATATATATATATATATATATATATATATATATATATATATATATATATATATATATATATATATATATATATATATATATATATTTTGAAAGAATATTTACAAAGATAGTTTTGATGTTTGACAATCAATTGTGTTTTAAAAACTTTTCCAGATCCTCTGGAGTCAAACATCGCATACCAATTTGGTGAACTAAACTAGCAAACCTGGATGGTGCCAAGGATTTGGTAAGTAAGTCCGCCAATTGATATTCAGTTCCAACAAAATAAAGTTCAACTGTACCCCTTTCCACATGCTCTTTGATGAAATGATATCGGAGATCGATGTGTTTGGATTTGCAATGATGCACAGTGTTGCAGGAGATAGCAATTGCACTCTTTGAATCACAGTAGATAGGAATCCTGTTGAATAGGTAGCCATAATCCTTAAGTTGCGATCTCATCCAAATGACTTGAGCACAACAAGCAGACATGGCAACGTATTCAGATTCTGTAGACGACAGTGAAGTGCAGTCCTGCTTCTTAGATTGCCATGACACAAGTTTGTCTCCGAGAAATTGTAATCCACCAGATGTACTTTTGCGTGTGTCTAAACATCCTGCATGGTCAGCATCTGAAAAAGCAATTAGTTCAAAGCCAGAATCCTTCGGATACCAGATCCCCAAGTTAATGGTTCCCTTTATGTATCGAAGGATTCTCTTGACCTCACTGAGGTGTTTTTCAGTTGGTCTGGACTGATAGCGGGAGCACATGTAGACAGCAAATACTATATCAGGTCTACTAGCTGTGAGATACATGAGGGACCCAATCATACTTCAGTATTTGGTAGGGTCAACTGGAGTCCCATGTAAATCAGCATCTAGTTTTGTGGTATAGCCCATTGGTGTATTATAAGTATCACAAGACATCATTCCATGTTTCTTTAAAATTTCAAGAGCATATTTAGACTGATTTATAAAAATTCCACGGGGTGATTGATGAACTTGAAGTCCTAGAAAGAACGAAAGTTCACCCATCATGGACATTTCAAAATTATCTTTCATTAATTTTGCAAAATCATTAGAGTAACTTCTGTTTGTTGAGGCAAAAATGATGTCATCGACATATATTTGAACAACAAGTAAGTCCTCCCCGTAGGTTTTTGTAAATAGTGTGGGATCCACCGATCCTTTAGAAAATTTATTGGCCAATAAGAAAGTAGACAGTTTGTCATACCACGCCCGTGGGGCTTGCTTGAGTCCGTAGAGTGCCTTTTTGAGTCGGTAAACGTGATTAGGACGCTCAGGATCAACGAAGCCTTCAGGTTGGCTAACATAAACTTCTTCACGGAGATCTCCATTAAGAAATGCTGTTTTGACATCCATTTGGAAGACTACCATATTCCTGTGTGCGGCATAGGCCAAAAAGATCCGAACAGCTTCATGTCGAGCCACTGGAGCAAAGGATTCAGCAAAATCTAGACCTTCCAGTTGAGAGTATCCTTTCGCTACCAGACGTGATTTGTTTCGTATGACAGTGCCTTCAGCATCAAGCTTATTCTTCCAGATCCATTTTAACCCAATGACAAAGACTCCGTCAGGTCTTTCAACTAATTCCCAGACTTCTAATCTTATGAATTGCTGAAATTCCTCTTGCATAGATTCAATCCAGTTGTCATAAGTCATTGCATCTTTAATGTTCTTGGGTTCTTCATGACAAACTGTGAGTGCGTAGATGCAAGTTTCTCCATCTGTGTGAAGTCGTTGTCTTGTCATAACTGGTGCATCTGGATGGCCAATAATATGAACTAGAGGATGGTCTCGGGTCCATTTGTGTGTTGAAGGGTGTAGTTGATATGTATCTCGCATGTTGGCAGGATCCAAGTTGCGTGTTGACGACTCAGCTATATCAGGAACTGTAGTAGCTGGTGCAAACGGATTGAAGAACGCATTAGGATCATGCTCTGCGGATTGTGGAACTGATAGTGGTGTTGGATCTTCAGCTGAGTGGCGGGAGTTAGAAACAGTTTGTTCTGCTGTAAATGGTGAAGCAATTGGAGGACCGTCTCTCTCAACAGTTGTTGAAGTTTGTTGAGGTGAGTCTGGTACATGAATATTGTCAGGTTGAGCAGCGGAAATCGGTGGAACCTCAGTAGGACGGTATTCAATTGTGTCATCAAACAGTGAAGCAAACAAGGTTTCCAATTCTTTGCGGTTGAGTGGCAATGGTTCAGCCGAAGATGCCGGAGAGTTAAGACGGTTAAATTCGGGTCCTAAGCTGTGTTGCTCAGAAGCCATCTGGGTGAGTTCATCAAAATTAGCGTGAATGGTTTCTTGAATTTCACGAGTACGACGATTCCAAATCCGAAAACCTTTAGAATTTTCACAATATCCAATGAACACTCCGATGTCAGCCTTTGCTTTAAGTTTACCTAAATCATCACGATCATTTTTCGGATAGCAGAGTGCTCCAAAAACATGAAAGTAATCGATGTTCGGTTTCCTTTTGTGAACAATTTCATATGGTGTTTTTCGATGACGTTTTGTGATCATACAACGGTTTTGAGTATAGCATGCGGTTGAAACAGCTTCTGCCCACAAGTAATCAGGTAATTGAGCATTAATCAACATAGTTCTAGCAGCTTCCACTAACGTCCTGTTGCATCTTTCAACAACTCCATTCTGTTCTGGGCTTCTAGGAATAGATGTTTGATGTTCAATTCCCACTTTCTCATAATAAGACCTAAGTGTCTGATTCTTGAATTCAGTTCCATTGTCAGTTCTGACTATTCGGACCGTGTTGCGTAACTGAACTTGAATTTTAGTGAGAAAGGTGATGATCATAGAAGGAGCCTGATCTTTACTTCGTAGAAAATAAACCCAAGTCCATCTGGAAAAATCATCGACGATTACTAGTATGTAGCGTTTACCGTTGATACTTTGAACACGCATCGGTCCACACAAATCCATATGAAGCAGTTGTAGAACATGATTCGTACTGTGTTCAGGTTTTGAAGGAAAATGAGCCCGAGTACTTTTTCCTTGTTCACAGGCAGGACATAAGTGATCTTTGGTGAAACGGAATCTTGGAAATCCCTCAACAAGTTTATAACGAGCAAGGTCAGTCATAGTTTTGAAATTCAAGTGTGAAAGACGTTTGTGCCATAACCAAGATTTAGTCGATTCTGCTTTGGAGAGAAGACATATCGGAGATGTTGCAATCATATCTGACATTGATATTGTGTAAAGATTGGAGCCACGGGAGCCAGACATAAGGTCATTTCCTTGTAAGTCACGAACAAAGCAAGTTTTCTCACGAAATGCAACTTCTAGATCCCCATCACAAAATTGACCAACAGAGAAAAGGTTGTGTCCAAGGCCTTCCACATAATAAACACGGCTTATTTCGATGTTCCCACTGATAAAGTCACCATACCCCATGATTAAAGCGTAATGATCATTCCCGAATCTGACAGTACCAATGAACTTTGAGACAAAGTTGTGTAACAGTTTGAGATTGCCTGTCATATGTCGGGTGCATCCGCTATCAACAATCCAGAGAACAATCTGTACCACCTGCATCACAAGAAGAGGACACGGATGGAACAGAAGTAAGGGTGGAACCCAAAGAAACTGCGGGTTCCAGTTGGTTAGAAGCACAAGTATTCAATAATTTAGGAATCCATTGAAAATCAGGTTTGTGTTGTAACCAACGTTGCCAATTCCAACTAGTTCGAGCTTTCTTAATGGTGTATTCACTAGTGTTTGGCTGATTCCTAGACTTGTTCTCTGCACCTATGGGGGTAACATCAACTTCATTAGAAACCGTAGAAGGCGGCTTTCCTAAGATAGACTTAGAGGCAGTAGTGGGCCTAGAAGGAATGCGTGTCCTACGTTTCTTATGACGATGAAGTAGAGAATTAGCAATACATTTAGTATGATCACCAGATAAAACGCTTTAACGACAAAACACACAAGATGCATTAATATTCAAAACATTTAAAGGTACATCATTCGTTACATTTAGATTTTGATTAGAATTTGCCAGATTAGAATCTAAATCTGATGCAACATGAGTATTATTCAAATTCCTAAGGTGATCTTCTACTCCTTGAGCTTCTAGTGATCCTCTCTTACGTTGCCAGAGCCTATTCTTCTTTTTACTTTGTCGCTTGGGTCTGGTAACGCTATTAGGGGAGACTAGTCCTGTAGAAGTGGAGTTATCAACATTAGTATTTTGAATAACCTTTCCTTTATCAGTTTTGTCTAATTTATACATTCCTGGTGCAATCACCGTGGTGTCAACCATCTTTCCTTTTTCAAGTATTTTTATTTTCTCTTTTAACTCAATGATGATGTGATTCTTATCCTGAATGTTTGACTCAAGTATGCCATTGCAATATTTACTGTCGATGTGGTTTTGTAGAAATTCGGCGTTTTCAATTTTTAAATCCGCAATTTCTTGCTCGTATTTGAGACACAAACTTTTGAAAGACTCATTGTTTTTGCAAAGCTGACAAGAGTTTGAAATGGTATGACTTTGAAGTTTCAATTCCATTTTAAGACTCTGAGATTGACACCATTCAAGCCTCTGTTTGAGTTGACAAATTTCTTTTGAAAACTGTTTTGTCACATCATCATTCTTTTTCCTCAGATTATCATTCTCATGTTTCAGTGTCTCAATTTCCACATTCAACAAGTTATTATCAACACAATGATCATGCTTAAGCATAGAAGTACCAGAATTATAGAGATCATTCATGATAACAGACAAAATATCAGCATTGAGAACTTGTTCTAAGAGTCGATCAGCATCATTTTTGAAAACTCTAGTTCGTTGCTTTTGAACCAAAATTTCATTTTTATTATCATTGAAAACGTTTATCATATGTTTGACCTCCTTTTGAAGTTCCTGATCCCAACGTGTAGCACAGAGACGGAGGTGTTTGACAATTGGCAACATTTGTTTTTGAAAAATATCTCTCTTTTCGCGCTCGTAAGCGGATTGAAACATTTCAATTTTTATTTCAGAATTACGTTCAATTGTCTCCTCCAAAATTTCGATGTCTTCCATAAAAGTTTTGAAATAATTTAAGACACAAACACTATTTGGTAAGGGTGAAAGTTCACCGGATGATGGTAAAGGACCATTTACTTGTGCTACAGTTTGGACAGGGGCCTCATTGTGAGATGAAACATACGACTCTTCGATAAACCATGATTTCTCAGGTAAATCCTTTTGAGTAACGAACTTGACTGGATTTTTTGAATAGTCATATGGTGTGCAATATTGAACATTACTCATTTTTGACCGACTCTCGTCTTCAAGTTCTTCTTCTTCCTCAGTATCAAAAATAACAGCACGCACAATCGTATTATCAAGCAAATAGTCCATACTATAAATTTTTGGAACATCTTTGAATGCATTGTGAAGAAACATTGAGTTGTAATCGCCAAGTGCAAATCCTGTACCGGGTCTCGGTTTTAAAGTAAATTTCTGAATTGTTGTGACAGAGTTCCCGTGTTTGTAAACAATGTTACGAAATTCTTTCAATTGTTTTTCAAGATCAACAATATCACCGAGTAAGTTATCTATATACTTCCTTTTTCGTATTTTATGTTCACAAAAATCTTTTTGACAACTTGACAATTCTGTTTCTGTTTTTGAAAGTTCTGTTTGAAGACGTTCGACTTGCATTTTCAATTCACTCTTTTCACTTTCGAGTTTTGAAATCAACTTTCCGTTTGACTCGATTAAATCTTGCATTTTGCGTTGAAGATCTTGTTCTTTGTTGTAGGAATCGTGAAAAGCTTTTTCAAAACTTTTTGCATGTTTAATCTTGTCTTCCTGATTAGAAAGCTGAATTTTATAACATTCAATATCTTTTGCAAGTGACGCATTTTGTTCTTTCAAAACTTTGTTTTTCTCGTTGCACTTTATTATTTGCAATTGTTGAGCATCCAGTTGTTTTGATAACAATATGAGATCAGGGTCTGGATCAAATGATAGTTCATGTTGTTCGAAATGATCATGTTTATCAATCTCAATAGGATCATCAAATGAAACAACTGTGTCATCATCGAATATGACATCTGTGTTTATTTGTTCATCTGTATGAGATGATGAAGATGATTTAGATGGAACAACTTGCGCCATATCTGATTCATAAGCAGAAGGTGAGACTATTTCATTAATAAAGCATTCATTGAGGTCATGTACCTGAGACAAGCCGTCAGTGTCATACACTGGACCTGAATCATTGAGCTTAAGTTCCTGCATGTTGGCCATAAGCATCACAGCAGCATTGGCTTCCAGATCTTCCATGTCATCATCGTTGTTCACATTTGCCATGAAGTTGTTGTCCTGTTCAGGGAAATGTCCATCTTTTTCATCCTGAAGAGCCATGAGTAATGCCTGCTTGTGAAACTTACTACCCCGAGTTCTCGGTTTGGGACATGCTGTAGCAATATGACCTTGTTCATTACAATTGTAGCACCAAACTGCATTCCCTGAGGTGGAGTTCCTTGTAGCAACTGAGTCAGACCTTTGTTGAGAAGATCCTGAGTTGTTCCTGAACCCTCCATTGTTACCAAACCTCTGACCATTCCCATAACTTCCTGAACCAGATCTACCATAGTTACGATTCTGAATTTCCACTCTTCCATCATTTACAACAGCTTGATTCCTGGTATTAGAAGATGAACGTTGACGGTTGTTCGTTTTGTTGGAGAATTTGCTGAAAGCACGAGCAATAAGAGCAAGTCCCTGATTCAACGTATTAAAGTCATCATCGTCATCATCATTGCAGTTGGAGTAGTACACAACATCATTGTTGTTTGACGGAACAAGTTGAGTAGAAGTATCTTGTGGAGATGAATCATAAGGGACCATTTGGTTCGAGGTGGAAGATTGTGGATAACTGAAGTAGTTCTGCTCTTGAACATATGCATGATTTGACAGTGGTGGTGGAGCATAGGGAGATTGAGCTACGAGAGCCAAAGAATTTGGTGTTGTTGTGGGTGTGTAACCTCCTCGTAGAGCTCGATCTTTTTCCACTTCAGGTTCATGGTGTTTCAGAAAGTCATACAACAAACCATATGGAGCATCATGAAGATTCTTCGTTTGACGAACAAATGTCACATATTTATGCCAATCAGGGCCAAGACTACCAACAAATTTGGAGTTCACAGCGATCCTTGGTACTGTGATTTTGTGACGTTCCAGATCATTAACCACATTTGTGAAACGATGATAGTAGGATTCAAGTGATTCTCCAGGTTCAATTGTGATGTCAGTGTATTCCATGTAAAGCTTGGATTCCATGTCATCTTTGTTCAATTGAGTTCCTTCCATTAGGAGATGAACGTGTTCCCACATAGCTTTGGCTGTTTTCTGAGCATCGACACTTCGATAGATAGGATTAGGTATACCTTGAAGTATATAAGCCATTGCATACTGATCAGCTTCACGATGTAGTTTCTGTTCTTCAGTGAGTGCAGATTCTGCAAGGGGTCTATCACCAGGAGGACGTGGAGGATCAGCATGTGGATCACCAGCTTCAAATCTTGTTGGCCACTCAAATGGTCCTTCAAGTATCACTTGCTTCAAGAATTTCCCATGAGGTTTCTTTAGTTCAAGAAATCGTAAGAATCGACTTGACCATTGCACATAGTTTCCAGGTGTAAGCATTGGAGGTGTTTCAAGTGATCCTGCCTCATGTCGGGATTGTTGAGTTGTAATAACTTCACACATTCTGTCAAACCAGTGAGGTTGTTTGGAGGAAAACTGAGTGTTTTGTAGTGGCACTTGATATGGTTGTTGTTGAGGAATGAGCTGTTGTTGCATCATTAGGTAATGTTGTTGTGGATTGTATTTAGGAGGTTGTTGATTCATTATGTGCGGAAGGTATTGTTGTTGCTGATACTGCTGAGGTTGTTGTTGCTGATACTGCTGAGGTTGTTGTTGCTGAGGATAAGAGTGAGGGAAGTAGTGATTAGGTGGTTGAGACATCTTAGAACACTTGTGTAGAAATGGATCTTTGTAGAAGAATGAAATGCACGTTCCTTTGAGTAAGTTGCAAAATCCTTGGGGTAAGTTCAATTCTTACGCGTAACTTAAGCTTACGCGTAAACTGTAAGTTATGCGTAAAGAGTAGATTATGCGTAAACTAATAGTTTATGCGTAAGTTTTCTCTTTACGCGTAAGCTTAGGCTTATGCGTAAGTTTAGACTTATGCGTAAGGTTTAAACAACCAAACAAATCTTTCAAACTTATCCAAGCTTGAAAGATATCCGTAGTCGAAGTATTCCACTAACTTATCCAAGCTAGGGAAGTACTGAGTCACCGTAGCACAAATAGAAGACCGTTGATGAAGCTTATGCGTAGACTCTGAAACTTACGCGTAAGATTAGATTTTTACGCGTAGGATCTGACTTAAGCGTAGGTTTAATGCGTAGATGAGCAAGTAACGCGTAGGATCAGGGTTTTAGCCTATTTTACGCGTAAGAAAAGGGTTTTGGACCTATTTAACGCGTAAGAAAAGGGTTTAAGCCTATTTAACGCGTAAGAAAAGGGTTTAAGCCTATTTTACGCGTAGGAAAAGGGTTTAGACCAAAACTTATGCGTAAACCGACCAAAAAACACTGTAGACAGCTGGAGATAGTACTATTTCCGACCAACTTACGCGTAAAACTTACTGTTCATCCAAAAAATGACTTTTTTTTTTATGAGAAAATGCTTAGAAATAAGGTACTTTTGATCAAATAACTTCACCAATACTTAGAAAAACCTTAACTTTATAAGATTTAGCTACCAAAAACTAGTTTTCCAATATCAAAGAAGCTATAAAACCTTAAAGAAAACCTTAAAAATCACAACTTTATGCAACAACTAAGCTTGAAATCACTATATCAACCTTGAAACTTGTCCAAGCTTCAAGATTTGAGTGAAAGAAACAAAGAAAAATGCAAAAAAAAATGAAGAACTAAGCTCCTAACCCCACGTTAAACAAAGAAACACACTTCAAACTTCTAGTAGGCGAATGATACCACTTGTTAGGTCACCATTTATGTAAACACAAGTATGATTGATAAAGAAATAAGATGAGAATGAGAGGTGGTTGATTATGAGATAATATGAAAGGTGAGAGTGCAAGAGTTTCACTAAGATAATCAAATAACCAACAAAATAAAATGTAACATAAGGTTTCTATTTATAAGGGAGGAGCTAGGGCAACACTCCCTTCCTCCCTTATCCTTTCATACGTGGGCTTTTAAGGCCTCATGGGCTTTTACATGTTGCCCATTAACTAAACAATAATTATAAACAATACTTAAGCAACCTATTACAAAATGTAATGACCGAGACTTGACTAAATACTAAAGTATGATCCCAACACTACTGAACCTCATGACAAGAATAAGCACAAATGCTTCAAAGCTGGATTATATTCACCCAAGGCTAGGAATATATGGCAAGGGTGGGGGCGTCAACCCGATAGTACTATCAATACCTCTCCATCGGCTCCATCCAGGAGTTAAACAGTGGTTAAAGAATATAGCATATAGAATAGTTTTCACACATTAAGGCACATATCGTAATAAAACTACACACCATGTTCAAAAGTATAAAAGTGTAGCATAGCATATGAGTAAAATTGTCTTGAGTAAAAGTGAAAGCAAGTAGTTTAAGCATGTATCTCCCCCAAAGAGTTCAAAACAAGTATTAAAAGAGTAAGAGTGGGGCTATGACTCACCTTAAGTCTATGTAATGAGAAATGAAATTGGTAGTCGAATCGCGAAAGTCTCTAAGAGCAGCCTATAATAGAATGTTGCGACTTAGGTTTGGAGTAACGTCTAAGAATACGAAGAATTGCCTATATATGTCTTGCATAATGTTCATGATGTAGTACTTAGTATATAGTGTAAGTCTTTGAATATAAATGGTTTATGAAACATGTATAGGTTGTATATCTCTTACTGCCGTTCGGGCCGACATAATTCAGAGGTCATGTAGTAAACGTTCGAGGAGCCAGGACACTTTAATTCGTAAATTCACAACTCATCTCGACAGCTTACTTAATGAACTCCTCACATGAGGCTCCCTACTATTGTAGTATTTGATAACATATATATAAGTTTTGATCTTTAAAGGTCATATGGTCTTTAGCCGTGGCTTTGCCGTGACCTTGGTCATTGTTACCATGGTCTTGAGACTCAACCTTGGCTTTAGCCATGGTTGTGGTCTTGGCTTTAGGTCATTAGACCTCTTGGTCTTAGTAAACCATAACTATAATATAGTAACTTTGGTATATATAAAATAGCTGTTAAGAAACTGAAGAAAATCTCATTCATTATTGGTTTTCTGGGCTCGTACCACTGAGTTTTTGATAAAAACATCATTCCTGACAACTTTCGTGTTTTAACTTTTTGATGAAACGGACCAGAAAAGCCTCTTTTTGCGTGTTTTAGGTTCTGTTACAGAAACATTTGGACAGTTTTGCCGCAAAGTTTCGCTAACTTCTTTAGGCCATAACTTTTGACTCGTATACTCGTTTTAGGTGATTCAAATTGCTATGTTTTCCTTGTTAAGTCCTCTACTGCAATATGTAACTTTATAATATCATGATTATACCATTTTGTTCGAATTTCACCATGGAAGTCACTAGTTTACTTGTTTAAATATCATAAGTTAACATATATATACCATAACTTGTTTTACCAATTTTTATATATCATGAACATAATACAAAGACCATATATAGCATGAAAGAAACATAATAAGCATGAAAATGATATTGAGCAAGAAAGTGTAATAGGATTTCTTACAACTTTTGGCTTTCTAAAGAAAGGAAGTCAAGAACAAAGATTAGGACACTAAACCTATGCTTGCAAACCCTTCACCACAACTCTTGAAACCCTTGCTAGCCTTGATATAGACCTTTGTGAAAACCAATTAACCTCAGCCCCTAACATCTTGTGTAGCTCCTAATTCAACCATGGAATCACCAATCAAACTCTTGATTCATGCAGAGACTAACTATGCCTTCAACTTTGGTATGTAACTTATAACTTAGAAATCAAAGGATCATGGTTTATGGATTTGTTGTTGAGTGTTTGGAATGAAGAGAAAGGAAGAGGATGAGCTTGCTATTTATAGTGAAGATGAGGAGGTTAGGAAAGCTCCTTGTAGGTGGTGCATCTGACAAGAGAGCGTGAGCATCAAAGTGTAAAGGTGGTGAAGTAGGGCGTACCGACATACGTGCTGTAGCTTGATGGGCAAAGCGTGGAGCCACACGAGCCAAAGCCTGATGAGGAGTAAGCTGTCTCGAAGTACCAGGGAGCCCTAGAAAAGATGAGGGTCCCTGAGAAGTAGATGCAGCAGGCGGTGCAGAAGTAGAAGCTGTCGGTGATGACATAGCTGAATGCATGGAAATCCTGTAAGGATCATCAGGAGCCATGGTGATCTGTGCTGGGCGTACAGGTGCAGTAAGAATTTCCTCAACAACGTCGAACGTACTGGAGGCCATAGTCTATGACAATGGCGTAGGGTAGGTGTAAGTGTTTCAAAACAACTAAAGTGGGAACTCAAAATACCATACCAAAAATCATCATATAATTTCAATCATATAATCTCAATAAAGAATTTCAAATACCACATTACTAAAACATTTATAAATCAATTAAGCCATATAATTCCTCAAAACGCCATCATATCACTTAATCAATATATCTATATTCTCAAGACATCTCAACAATCTCATTTCTAATCAGTATCTCATAATACCTTGTAACCTCTCGTAAATTTCCCTTACGATTAGTAAATGCATACGAATAAATAAAACGATATTACACCATTTTACGGGTAACAATTTTTTTTTTTTTTTTTTTTTTTTTTTTTTTGATATGGCTTGATATTGAACCACTACGATAACTATGATTGACCGTTTACCCAGGAACGATGCTTACACACGACCTAGATAGCCTAAAATTGTTGCGAACGATAAATATTTACATAACGCGTTTATATTTAAAACAATACATTTCGTCTAAATAAAGTATACTATTTATATATTCCCCGAACCTACAAAACTTCCCGAGAACGCTCACTAATATTTTCGAACTTTGACACGATAATCGAGACACACTAGGTGGGCCCCCAACACCCAATGGGCCACGGTTACACAATATACAACCAAACGGACTCCTTTTTATTTTTCTTTTTCTTTGGGCCGACACAAATCCTGAGCCCAAGTTACAAGCCCAAACGCACCCTTTAATTTCTTTTGTTTCTTTCTTGTTTTCTGCTAGCCGCGACCTCACCCAAAAACACCCCTATTACATACGATTTTTACACACAACACAAATATATTTTTGCTTGCCTCGTATCACCTAATGCCCAAGATACAGAAACGATATAAGTTACACTATTCCTTGCTCGTTAACTACCCCAGAAACACCCTAAGTAAACTACCAAACTCAATATACAAAGATAAGTTCTAAACGTGGCAATACATTCCTTGTTGCCACCCTTGCTCTCCAATCCCATCTAAACTAACAATGTGCATGTAAGAAGCGTCAGGAATGAATAGGGATGGTATCTCACAAAATCTTGCTTAGTAATCACTCGATTGGGCATTGTTTGTGGTGCTACTATTCGCCTCACATGCACCCTCCCCTCTTGTGAACCTATCTTGTTTCTACCCATCAAAATACTGCCTATATAAGGCTCCCATGCAAACTTAAAACATTACATGCACTTAGAACACACCACATTACATAAAAATAGTAACGAGAGAAGTTGTGGAGGGACGAACAAAACACCAAGTATACCACACCTTGAAGAGAACCTAGGAAGCAAGGATTGGAGCCTTTTGAACCTTTGGAAGGACGTGAAGGGAACCACGAAGCACTTGAACCATTCCACGAACCATACGTTAGTTTTACTCCACCTTTTGAGGTGAGGTGAGACCCTTAAATCATTATTTTCATTATATACATATACGTATTACTTGTTTTTGCACGAACACTTTACCTAGATAAAACGTGAAACTTAAACGCGACATGTATATATTATATATCGTATTACATGTTTACTAAGTCCTTAACGAGTACCTATAATAATATTGAACTTATATTAACGAATACACAACATAAATCACACGTTTCTAAGTCACTTGGACCTATACGACATATGCTAAAAACACTTAGTTTATTTTCAAGATTTATAAAGTTTACGTATTGAGTTTTGACCACACACTTTGGCCTCGCCATTTCTAATTTCAAAACACGACCCATCATTATTATTGTACGACCTATTTGTTTGCTTGGAACTCTAACGAAAATGATAAATAAGTTGACTTAATAACTTAGTTTGATCACTTAACGAGACCTAAATCTAATCGCTATTGAAACCAGTTTTCAGAAAACTAAAAACCTTACGTGGGCCAAAAAGCTCATTCTAGCTTATTACGATAAGCTGAGCGTATAAGCACTTTTGAAATGATTTTGTAACTTAAAAATATGGATTTCGACAAACCCATTGTCCCCCCAAACCCCTTGGATCATAAATCCTTAACGGGCCTTTAATATTGGCTCGTCAGGCCTAGTTTGTGAAATAAGCACTTTTTAAGCTATTAAGCTGTTGAAATAAATTATTTGGAATATTCTGAGCTTATTGAAAAAGTATGAATGTTAAATTCCAAGTTTGGTGAATTTTGGACTAACTTTGCAATTTTTCTTAAACCGAGGGACTAAAACTACCAAAGTTGTAAACTTTGGGTGAAAAGTATAAAAACTGTTTTTCTAAGGGTATAAACTGTAAATATTGAAACTTAGGGATAATGAATGTAAATATTTGATATTTGGACTAAAAACGTAAATATATATAATTTTTGGACTAACGACGTAAACATAGTCCGTTAAAGGTAAAAAGTGTAAAATTGAGAAACATGAAGGATTGAATAGTAATATTGATTTTTAATAATAATTATATATATATATATATATATATATATATATTAAAACGATAAATAATAAATGTAACTTATTATATATATATATATATATATATATATATATATATATATATATATATATATATATATATATATATATATATATATATAATACGGATAAAACTTATATAATGATAACTAAATTTAGACGAAAGAAACGATACATAACCATTATCTATTTTTATACGACGTAACACATCACGTACGCACTTTATCGATTACTCGTAATTAATAATAAACGTTCGCAATAAAACGAGACTTAAGAACTAAAACGTGCCATATCTTATAGGTTGTGTGTGAAGCCGTTGCCTTGCATCGTTGAGATTTCATTTGTTCTACTATCCTTCTAAGGTGAGTTCATAGCCCACATTTAACTTATTTTTGTGGGGGGGATACATGCTCAAAAACTGAACACAAGTCTTTTCCTGATCTTATTATTGCTTAAGTACCTATTGCCAAAAGTCCCTCGATCATGAACCTTAATCACTTGAAGGGTGAACGTAAATAATTCTGAATAGATCTATTAGGGATTGACAATCCCCATTTGGTTGCTAGAGGAAAGTTACCAAATGCACTTTATTTAAATATCATAGGTTTCTGGAAAATACCTATCTTGGGGGCTATATATTTTACATCATTATTACAGAAAATTTTGATATCTGTTGAAACGTTGAGTGTCATGAGCTTAAGGCAATAATGAATGCGATTTTTTTTTTCTAACTTGGTTATTTGTATTTTTATACAATAAGCACCTATCTCTTGTGTTCAAATTCTTAATTATAAACCTATGAATTTCACTCAACTTTTGTTGACTTTTAGCATGTTTATCTCAGGTAACTAAATGGAATGGATGGCAAAGGCACGAAGTGGGCAAATAAAGAAACGTTTGTTTCTCTTTGAATAAAAACTTCTTGTTGAATAATGAATCCTCTTATGATTTATGAGTATTTAGTATTTTAAATAAAACTTAAAACGATCACTTGAATCGTTTTCTATAATTGTGACGGAAGATCCACGATATAATACCCCAAATGTCTTCCGCTGACATTTTAAGTCTTCCGCTATATTGATCGATTTTGGGGGGTGTTATAGATTGGCATCAGAGCTACGGTTATAGTGAACCAAGTGTTTTTGGAACATTGGACTATAACTACACTTTAAACGGGACAAAATTTTCATAAAATACCATCCTACGCCCTTCGTGCCTAGGTATCCCAGTAATTGGTAAAAAGTATTATTTACCTTACAACATTTTAAATTGGTTATAATTATGCTTACATCTACTAATCGGGAAATTTATTACAGTGTCATGTCTTCGAACACCCACCCTATCAGCTTGTCCTCAAACTCAGGAACTGAAGATGTTACTTCAGCCTATGCTACCTCACCTATGCCTATGTCTCCTGCTACCGACAGATACATGCAAAGCCAGCAATTTCTGCCAGCATCTGACATAGAGGCTTCTCCTCTGGCAACATCTGGTCCGATTCGCCGATCTAGGCAAATTAGACAACTTCAGCCGTATGAAGCAAGTACTGTTGTACCAGCACCAGCTCTTGTCATACCACCTGAATCAGTTGTGCCATCACCACCTGCACCACCAGTGATACCACCACTACCAACTATCTTCTACAGCCAAACTACTACTGTGCCACTAACACCATCACCCATAGCATCACCTCCACTAGCATCACCACCTGTACCTTACCGAAGTGTCCCACTATCACCTCACCAAAGTACTTACCCGATCCGCCCAACCACCTCAGAATCTTGTGTTCAACGCAGACGCCGAAGGACCCACAAGCGAGTAGATGCTCGTAAATGGTCTTTCTTGTTGCCCATTATGCGATATTGGAGATCTCAAGAAGGAACACCAACAACAAGGGAACTTGGGGAAAGTTCTTACTCTACCTCCCGAATTCTGCCAGTCACTGGCGAACCCATACACCATACCATACCATTGTTAGCTGCAAGAATGGTTCGCCACGAAGATCGACTTGATTCCATCGCTAGTATACTCAACAAGATTCCACATGAACTTCTAGAAACTTTTGAAGACGACATGAACAGTCTCATACTTGGTCATCTTGCAATAGAAGATAGGGTTGAAAAGTTGGATTCTCTATTTTGGGAATCAATGGAATTCATAGGAGCACTATGTGGGGCTAACACTTCAACAGAAATAACATTGGGGACTTTAGACCAAGAAATTGAGAGGATCAACACTGAAAACCTACGCCTTAGGCAAGCCCTGCTAGAAGCTCGAGAAAGGGAAAGGACTCGAGATCAAACAATGGAAACCACGTCCACTGCCATTCAAGAACTCCAAAACTGCCTAGACAAGGCCTTAGGAAAACCATGAGACCAGCACCTTGTTAAGAAAAATCAATGTCCTACAAATAAGAATATCTTGTCGTGTTTTGTAAACATTTGCACAAGTATCAATAAGTGTTGTAACACCTTGACATTGATTTATGGAAGTTTATTTTATCTTTATTTACGTTGCATTATATAGTAATATATTGGTTCATACAGGTCAAACTTATTCGTAATGTGTGTCATCCCAACATACGATAATTTACGATTTAAACTTTTCAATGATCGAATCATTGTAACTACGACCTACATTTAGCTATTTATTACTCGATATGTATTTTCAACGTGATAGGATTATTATAAATGTTCAAATAATATACCTTCTTTTATAGCAACATGGCTAGAACTAGGAGAACAACCACGAACGCCGCACCGGCCAACCCCGAAGTTATGACCCCGGCAGCAATCCAGCAAGCAATCGCTGATGGCGTTAATGCCGTTTTAGCTGGACAAGCCCGTAATAGAGATGGAAATGCACCGGTACCCCACTGCTGCACGTACAAAGACTTCATAGCATGTCAACCAACGTATTTCAAAGGAACTGAAGGAGTGTCAGAATTAGCTCAATGGTTTGAAAGAAGTGAAACTGTTTTCCAAAGAAGTGGATGCTCGGAAAACAACAAGGTAAGCTTCGCAACGGGAACACTAATGCAAGACGCTCTATCCTGGTGGAACTCTACCGTTCAAACACTAGGAGCAGAAGCAGCACATCAGCTTACTTGGATTGAATTCAAGGCTAAAATACTAAAGAAGTATTGTCCCCGTTCCGAACTGCGAAAACTCGAGGATGAGTTCCATGCCTTAATAGTGAAAGGAGTTGACTTGAGAAGTTACAACCGGAGATTCCAAGAACTCAGGATACTATGCCCTACCATGGTACCCGATCATGAGAAGACATTAGAGAAATATGTCGAAGGACTCCCTAGGAGTATTGAAGGAAATGCCACCTCAGCAAACCCACCAACCTTGGAAGCAGCAATGGAACTTGCTTAGAAACTTCTAGACCGAGAAGTGAAATGCAATGAGCTTAAAAGGAAATTGGACGATAAGAGAACCACCCATCATCACAACAACAACCAACAAAACTACAACAGTCATCACCGCAACAACAACCAACGCAACAATAATCGGAACCACCAACCATATCACAACACTCGAAGCACTCAACAGAAAAATCAAAGACAAGAAAAACCTCGAGTCTACGCCGCCACGGAAGGTGTAGGGTACAACGGGCAGAAACCCCTATGCCAGCGATGCAAACTTCATCACGAGGGTCGTTGTACCGTCCGATGTGACAAATGTCATAAGATCGGTCATCAAACCAGAAACTGTAGGATTCCGGCTACAGGAAGCAACACACAGGTTGTATCACCCACATGTTACGGATGTGGAGAAGTAGGACACATCCGGAGGAACTGCCCAAAAGGAAATGAACCAGTCAACGCCCAAGCTAGGGTATACCTACTCGGAGATGGAAACGGACCCGATGTAGTCACCGGTACGTTTCTACTAAACCATCATAATGCTAGAGTATTGTTTGATTCGGGCGCCGATAAGAGTTTTATATCAGACACGTTTTCCCCTTTACTTAATGTTACCCCCTCTAAGCTAAACACCACCTACGAAGTCGAAATGGCTGACGGGAATTTAATAGATACCAATACTATCATGAAAGATTGCACCCTAACCTTATCCGAAAAACCTTTTGCCATTGATCTTATGCCGGTTCAACTTGGTAGTTTCGACGCTATCGTCGGCATGGATTGGCTATCCCACCATCGTGCTAAGATTCACTGTGACGAAAAGGCCGTCCATATACCACTCAAGGATGAAACACTCATTGTCCAGGGCGACAAAAGCAAACCTCGGTATGGAATTATCTCATGTATGCGAGTGATAAAATACATGAAGGAAGGATGTCAAGTATTCATGGCCCAAGTTACGGAAAATAAGACATCCGAGAAGCAGCTCGATGACGTTCCTATCGTTAGGGATTTTCCTGAAGTATTCCCTGAGGAATTACCTGGTATTCCACCCGTACGTCAAGTAGAATTTCAGATTGAACTAGTGCCTGGAGCGGCACCAGTGGCTAAAGCACCTTATAGGCTAGCACCATCTGAAATGGAAGAGTTGTCAGAACAACTAAAAGAATTGTCGAACAAAGGATTTATTCGACCAAGCTCATCACCTTGGGGAGCTCCAATTTTATTTGTTAAGAAGAAGGATGGATCCTTTCGAATGTGCATTGATTACCGGGAATTGAATAAACTTATGGTAAAGAATCGATACCCATTGCCTCGAATTGATGACCTGTTTGATCAATTGCGAGGATCGAGTGTGTACTCAAAAATTGATCTGAGATCAGGATATCATCAGCTAAGAGTTCGAGAAGAGGATATTCCAAAAACTGCATTCAGAACGCGCTATGGTCACTACGAATTTCAAGTAATGCCGTTCGGTCTGACCAATGCACCAGCAGTTTTCATGGATTTAATGAATCGGGTATGCAAACCTTACTTGGATAAGTTTGTAATAGTATTCATCGACGATATTTTGATCTACTCTCGCAACGGAGAAGAACACGCAGAACATTTACGAATCATTCTAGAACTGCTCAAGAAAGAAGAATTGTACGCTAAGTTCTCCAAATGCGACTTTTGGATTCGCACCGTACAATTTTTAGGACACATTATCGATAGTCAAGGCATTCACGTAGACCCTGCAAAGATTGAGGCTGTTAAAGGTTGGTCATCTCCTACAAACCCCACGGAGATACGTCAATTTTTAGGTCTCGCAGGTTATTACCGAAGATTTATAGAAGGATTCTCTAAGATTGCAAAACCTTTGACTAAGCTAACCCAAAAGAATGAGAAGTACATCTGGGAAGAAAAGGAAGAAGCAGCCTTCCAGTTGTTAAAACGAAAGCTTTGTGAAGCTCCAATATTAGCCCTCCCAGAAGGAAACTAGGAGCAGTCTTGATGCAAAGAAGCAAAGTGATAGCTTATGCATCCCGACAACTGAAGAAACATGAGGAAAACTACACGACTCATGACTTGGAGTTAGGAGTGGTAGTGTTTGCACTCAAGTTATGGAGACACTACTTATATGGCGCCAAATGTACCGTGTACACCGACCACAAGAGTCTTCAACATATTTTGGATCAGAAGGATTTGAATATGATGCAACGTCGCTGGCTAGAGTTGCTCAGCGATTATGATTGTGAGATCCGTTACCACCCAGGAAAGGCTAATGTAGTAGCAGATGCGTTAAGCCGAAAGGAACGATTGAAACCCCTTCGAGTTAGATCACTAGGGATGACTATCCACTCACCCCTTCCATCCCAAATCCTTACCGCACAGAACGAAGCACTTAAAGAAGAAAACCGGCCCAAGGAGAAGATTTACGGTATGCCCGAGAATAAGAATGGTTTCGTGAAGAAATCCAATGGAACACTATGTATCAAGGACAGAAGTTGGATCCCTATGATTGGAGGTATTCGTGAACTCATCATGTACGAGTCCCACAAGTCAAAATACTCCATTCATCCAGTTTCCGACAAGATGTATTAGGATTTAAAGAGACTATATTGGTGGCCAAACATGAAGGCTGACATCGTAGAATATGTCGGTAAATGTTTGACATGTTCAAGGGTAAAGGCAAAACATCAGAAACCATCAGGCTTACTTGTACAACCAGAACTTCCTATGTGGAAATGGGAACAAATCACTATGGACTTCATCACCAAACTCCCAAGAACCTCATCCGGATACGACACAATATGGGTTATTGTGAATCGTCTCACAAAATCCGCTCATTTTCTACCCATCAAAGAAACCGATGAGATGAATACACTAGCTCAGCTGTATGTGAAGGAAATTGTCACTCGACATGGAGTACCAATTTCGATTATCTCGGATCGAGATAGTCGTTTCACCTCTCACTTTTGGAAATCGTTACAGAAAGCCTTAGGAACTAAACTAGATATGAGCACAGCATACCACCCTCAAACTGATGGTCAAAGTGAAAGGACTATCCAAACCTTGGAAGATATGCTCCGAGCATGCGTTATTGATTTTGGAAAAGGTTGGGATAAGCACTTACCATTAGCAGAGTTTTCATACAACAATAGTTACCACACCAGCATAAAAGCAGCACCATTCGAAGCACTGTATGGTAGAAAGTGCAGATCGCCCGTTTGTTGGGCAGAAGTCGGAGAAAGAAAACTTATAGGACCTGACCTCGTTCGGGAAACAACCGAGAAAATCATTAAGATTAAGCAACGCTTGCAAGCAGCCCGAGATCGACAGAAAAGCTACGCAGACCTAAAAAGGAAACCCATGGAATTTCAAATAGGAGACAGAGTCTTATTGAAAGTATCTCCCTGGAAGGGAATGGTACGATTTGGAAAGCATGGAAAGTTGAACCCCAGATACATCGGTCCATTTAAAATCCTGGAAAGGATAGGACCCGTGGTTTATAAACTAGAACTACCCGAAGAACTTAGTCGAATCCACGACACCTTTCATGTGTCAAACCTTAAGAAGTGTTTATCCGATGAATCTCTCGTGATTCCATTGAAAGAGATTCAACTA
This sequence comes from Artemisia argyi, assembly GCA_030686995.1. Lineage (NCBI taxonomy): Eukaryota > Viridiplantae > Streptophyta > Magnoliopsida > Asterales > Asteraceae > Artemisia > Artemisia argyi. The sequence goes on from CM060703.1 coordinate 177,309,825, forward strand.
GATGATAACCTTGTCTTTACCTAGGAACCCATTGAAATCATGGATAGAGAAGTCAAACAACTCAAACAAAATCGTATCCCTATTGTCAAAGTTCGTTGGGACTCCAAGCGAGGACCGGAATATACATGGGAGCGTGAGGATCAGATTCGCTCCAAGTACCCACATCTCTTCACCTAAGACACCCCTGGACAACTATCTTAGACTAGAATTCCGGGACGGAATTCCCTGTAAGAGGTAGGTAATGTAACCTCTCGTAAATTTCCCTTACGATTAGTAAATGCATACGAATAAATAAAACGATATTACACCATTTTATGGGTAACAAATTTTTTTTTGATATGGCTTGATATTGAACCACTACGATAACTGTGATTGACCGTTTACCCAGGAACGATGCTTACACACGACTTAGATAGCCTAAAATTATTGCGAATGATAAATATTTACATAACGCGTTTATATTTAAAACAATACATTTCGTCTAAATAACGTATACTATTTATATATTCCCCGAACCTACGAAACTTCCTGAGAACGCTCACTAATATTTTCGAACTTCGACACGATAATCGAGACACACTAGGTGGGCCCCCAACACCCAATGGGCCACGGTTACACAATACACAACCAAACGGACTCCTTTTTATTTTTCTTTTTCTTTGGGCCGACACAAATCCTGAGCCCAAGTTACAAGCCCAAACGCACCCTTTATTTTCTTTTGTTTCTTTCTTGTTTTCTGCTAGCCGCGACCTCACCCAAAAACACCCCTATTACATACGATTTTTACACACAACACAAATATATTTTTGCTTGCCTCGTATCACCTAATGCCCAAGATACAGAAACGATATAAGTTACGCTATTCCTTGCTCATTAACTACCCCAGAAACACCCTAAGTGAACTACCAAACTCAATATACAAAGATAAGTTCTAAACGTGGCAATACATTCCTTGTTGCCACCCTTGCTCTCCAATCCCATCTAAACTAACAATGTTCATGTAAGAAGCGTCAGGAATGAATAGGGATGGTATCTCACAAGATCTTGCTTAGTAATCACTCGATTGGGCATTGTTTGTGGTGCTACTATTCGCCTCACATGCACCCTCCCCTCTTGTGAACCTATCTTGTTTCTACCCATCAAAATACTGCCTATATAAGCCTCCCATGCAAACTTAAAACATTACATGCACTTAGAACACACCACATTACATAAAAATAGTAACGAGAGAAGTTGTGGAGGGACGAACAAAACACCAAGTATACCACACCTTGCAGAGAATCTAGGAAGCAAGGATTGGAGCCTTTTGAACCTTTGGAAGGACGTGAAGGGAACCACGAAGCACTTGAACAATTCCATGAACCATAAGCTAGTTTTACTCCACCTTTTGAGGTGAGGTGAGACCCTTAAATCATTATTTTCATTATATACATATACGTATTACTTGTTTTTGCACGAACACTTTACCTAGGTAAAACGTGAAACTTAAACGCGACATGTATATATTATATATCGTATTACATGTTTACTAAGTCCTTAACGAGTACCTATAATAATATTGAACTTATATTAACGAATACACAACATAAATCACACGTTTCTAATTCACTTGGACCTATACGACATATGCTAAAAACACTTAGTTTATTTTCAAGATTTATAAAGTTTACGTATTGAGTTTTGACCACACACTTTGGCCTCGCCATTTCTAATTTCAAAACACGACCCATCATTATTATTGTACGACCTATTTGTTTGCTTGGAACACTAACGAAAATGATAAATAAGTCGACTTAATAACTTAGTTTGATCACTTAACGAGACCTAAATCTAATCGCTATTGAAACCAGTTTTCAGAAAACTAAAAACCTTACGTGGGCCAAAAAGCCCAAAAAGTTCATTCTAGCTTATTACGATAAGCTGAGCATATAAGCACTTTTGAAATGATTTTGTAACTTAAAAATATGGATTTCGACAAACCCATTGTCCCCCCAAACCCCTTGGATCATAAATCCTTAACGGGCCTTTAATATTGGCTCGTTAGGCCCAGTTTGTGAAATAAGCACTTTTTAAGCTATTAAGCTGTTGAAATAAATTATTTGGAATATTCTGAGCTTATTGAAAAAGTATGAATGTTAAATTCCAAGTTTGGTGAATTTTGGACAAACTTTGCAAATTTTCTTAAACCGAGGGACTAAAACTGCCAAAGTTGTAAACTTTGGGTGAAAAGTATAAAAACTATTTTTCTGAGGGTATAAATTGTAAATATTAAAACTTAGGGATAATGAATGTAAATATTTGATATTTGGACTAAAAACGTAAATATAGTCCGTTAAGGGTAAAAAGTGTAAAATTGAGAAACATGAAGGATTGAATAGTAATATTTATTTTTAATAATAATTATATATATATATATATATATATATATATATATATATATATATATATATATATATATATATATATATATATATATATATATATATATATATATATTTGAATATATATTAAAACGATAAATAATAAACGTAACTTATATATATAATACTGATAAAACTTATATAACGATAACTAAATTTAGACGAATGAAACGATACGTAACCATTATCTATTTTTATACGACGTAACACATCACGTATGCACTTTATCGATTACTCGTAATTAATAATAAATGTTCGCAATAAAACGAGACTTAAGAACTAAAACGTGCCATATCTTATATGTTGTGTGTGAAGTTGTTGCCTTGCATCGTTGAGGTTTCATTTGTTCTACTATCCTACTACGGTTAGTTCATAGCCCACATTTAACTTATTTTTGTGGGGGGGATACATGTTCAAAAACCGTACACAAGTATTTTCCTGATCTTATTATTGCTTAAGTAGCTATTGCCAAAAGTCCCTCGATCATGAACCTTAATCACTTGAAGGGTGAACGTAAATAATTGTGAATAGATCTATTAGGGATTGACAATCCCCATTTGGTTGCTAGAGGAAAGTTACCAAATGCACTTTATTTAAATATCATAGGTATGTTGTCTTCGGAAGAAACTTTCTCAATTGAGATATTTCCCTTTTGAACGTTATCACGAAGGAAATGATGACGGATTTCAATATGTTTAGTACGAGCATGCTGAACTGGATTTTTGCTAAGATCAATGGCTCCTTTGTTGTCAAAAAGGATGGTGATGTCGTTAAGTTGAATTTTGTAGTCGACAAGAGCTTGCTTCATCCAAAGAGCTTGTTTAAGTTTGTAAACATGATTAGGTTTTTCAAAATCGATGAAGCCCGGTGGTTGAGCAACATAAACTTCTTCATTTATGACCCCGTTTAAGAATGCACTTTTGACGTCCATTTGAAAGAGTTTAAAATTTTGAGCACATGCATATGCAAGTAAGATTCTAATTGACTCGAGCCTAGCAACCGGAGCAAAAGTTTCATCGCAGTCAATGCCTTCTTGTTGATTATATCCTTGTGCTACTAGCCTAGCTTTGTTTCTAGACACAATTCTATTTTCATCCATTTTATTACGAAAAACCCATTTTGTTCCAATTATTGTTTGACTCCTTGGTTGAGGAACTAATGTCCATACATTATTTCTAACAAATTGGTTTAACTCTTCTTGCATGGCTATTACCCAAGACTCATCATTTATGGCTTCGTTAATGTTTTTCGGTTCTATGGTTGACACGAGACAAAAGTCGTTACTTTCATTTTGGGCTTTAGATCTTAGTGTTCTCTCATTAAATTTTCCTATGACATTATCTAATGGATGACTTTTGGATTGTTTAACATTAACAATTTTTTTACTTAATGGTTCATATTCCTTGTCGTTTTCTAAGATTACTTGGTTTTCAATAGCTTGGCTTTCAACTAAGTCATCATCTACCAAAGGTGATGTCTTAGAGGGAGGTGGACTCCCGTCGAATGTTACGTTCAACGATTCCTCGACTCTTAAGGTTTCTTTGTTTAAAACGATGTAAGCTTTACTATTTTGTGAATATCCAAGAAATACACCTTCATAAAACTTTGGGTTAAATTTGCTGAGATAGTCCTTGGTGTTAAGAATAAAGCATTTACTCCCAAACACTCTAAAGTATACTAACGTAGGCTTTTTACCTTTATATAGTTCATAAGGAGTTTTATTTAAAAATGGTCTAATTAAGACTCGATTTAAAATGTACATTGATGTGTCAACGGCGTTACACAAAAACTTTTGTGGAATGTTTTGTTCATTAAGCATTGTTCTACTCATCTCTTGCAAGGTCCGGTTTTTACGTTCTACTACACCATTAGATTGAGGAGTACATGGAGCCGAAAAGTTATGAGTAATACCATTTTTATCACAAAAGATTCCAAATTGAAATTCATTATCAAATTCACGACTGTGATCCGTCCTAATAGACACAATACTAGACCCTACTTGATTTTGAATTTTCTTACTTAGAATTTCAAATTTATCAAAAGCTTCATTTTTACTTTTCAAAATATAGAAGTTACCCCCATAACTTTGTATAGCGGATGGACCGAACAAATCCATATGCAAAAGTTCTAGACACCTAGATGTAGAAACCAAGTTTTTAGCCTTATGGCTACTATAGACTTGTTTACCGACTTTGCAAGCGTCACAAAAGTGTTGGTCATATTTCAACTTTGGTTGGTTTCGAACTAGGTCTTTGGAGGAGAGGTTTTGTATAAGTCTCATGTTAGCGTGTCCTAAACGTCTATGCTATAAAATTGAAGATTCATCTAATGTAGTAAGACAAAGTTTGTCTCTAGATGTTTGATCCATCTTCATGACATACACGTTGTTCTTAAACACACCCTTGGCTATGGTTATGCCATCTTTAAGTATTTTACTTCCATTTTCACTAAAAAGAACGTTATACTTATTATGGCAAAGTTGACTAATACTAAGGAGATTAAAACCTAAATTATCAACATGAGCTACATCATGTATAAAAAGGGAGTCATGAGAGATTGTACCTTTTCCGATAATTTTGCTCTTAGCTTTACTACCAAACGTAATGTTACCTCCATCACATTTGTGATAAGTTGAGAAGAGGCTTTTGTTACCCGTCATGTGCCTTGAACAACCACTATCTTTTATCCATTCACCCGGTTCCAAACATACTTTGAGGCACACATATTTTACGAAAAACACTCAAACATTCGGTCCCCAATTTCTCATGGGTCCATTTTGGTTAAGCATACCATTAACTTGATCCAAGTATGAAAATAGAACATAAGGGTTTCATGACATGTAATTTGGAGTTTGGTAATGTCCAGGAGTGTTTTGGTTCCAAACATGTTGGTAGTTTGGTCGTGTATTGTAGTTACTCTTTGGAAAGGGGCATTTTGGGAATTGGAGTCTTAGATCTCGGTTGAGTAGTTCTAGTTCTAAATTCGTTTTTACTAAGTCCTACTCCAGTTTTAATAACAGGTTTTGTTTCATTTTTATATGTGACTTTAACAAATTTTGAACGATCCGACGTGGAAGTTGTCACTGCTGCTGCAGACCCGGCGGAACCTTTTGGGTTCAACGGGCGGAACCCTATTTTGGGTTCCGTCTGTTCCGCGGGCTGCTGTAGCATTTTTGTTACTTTCTTGTGCTTTCTTTTCTTATTTCGTTTGACTCTTCGAAGTTTTTAGTTTCATGAAACCTAGTCCGGTTTTATCAAATGGCGACTTTTAAAGTTTCATAATTTCATCCGCAAAAGAAATACTTTTATCGAACTTCTTAAACTTTGTGGTTTGTTTTATTAGATCATCTTGAGTAATTCTAAGTTTCTCAATTTCGAGTTTAAGCTCTTCACACGATTTGCACGATGTGTCAATACCTTTACTCTTTTCTAATCTCTTAGCTTTTTCTTTTAACTCATAAATTCATTTTCTAAAAACTCCTTTTTAGTTTTCAAAAATTTATTTTTGTTTATGATTTTTAAGCTTAATACACAAAGTTTGTTATATTCTTTTTGTAAGGTGTCATCATCAATAGAAGAGAAAGATGAGTCGGAGAGTACCTCATTTGAGTCGTGAGCCATGAGAGCAATTTCATCATTTTTTGTCTCATCGTCATCTTCTTCATAGTCACTCCAAGCACCACCCACAAACGCTTGTTAAGATTTGCTTTTGGGTGGTTTTGGACATTCTCCTATGAGATGACTTGTGTCTCCACACCTAAAGCATTTCCTTTCATCCTTTTCTTTCCTATCATCACGATCTTTTCGGAAGGTTTTCTGGTCATCTTTAGGTTGCCTTACAAACTTCCCTCGTCTACGAAAGAACTTCTTGAAGTCTCTAACGACCATGGCATATTCTTCATCATCACTATCCGAACTAGATTCTTAATCATCACTTGATTGGACTCTAGCTTTCAAGGCAATGGACTTAACCTTTTCTTTCTTGTCTTTAACTATTTCCGAATCTTTTTCCATTACCATTTTATGAACTTTGAGGTTTCCAATTAGCTCGTCAAGTGACATGCTTGAAAGATCCTTGGATTCTTCAATTACCGTCACTTTTGCTCTCCACTTCGGATGGAGTGCTCTAAGGGATTTCCTGACAAAATTCTTGCTACAAAAAGATTCATCAAGTGCTTTAAGTGAAGTAATAATAGTGTTAAACCTAGCAAATGCACTATCAATAGTCTCATCTTCGGGATAGCAAATTGTTCATATTGTTGAACAAGAAGATCAATTTTGTTATCCTTAACTTGTGAGTTTCCTTGATGAGTGAATATTAAAGATGGCCGAATTTCTTTGGCGGTTTTACACATAAAGACTCTTTCATATTCTTTCTTAGGCAAAACATTGTAAAGCATCATTTTAACTTCATTATTTTTAGCAATCAATTTCTTTTGATCTTCATCTTTACTATTCGTAACTATATTATCACCATCAATGATTATATACCATAAATCTATATCTTTAGATTTCACGTAAGTTTCAAATCGGTTTTTCCAATATATAAAACTATTTGCTTCAAAAAGTGGTGGTCTTTGCATAGATTGGCATTCTTTGTAATTTTGAAAATCCATGGATCGTTTCAAGTTTTACAACACAATATATTTTAAAAGCTTTAGTAGCGTAGCTCTTGATGCCAATTGTGGAAAACTAGAAGGGGGTTGAATAGTTTTACCGATTTTTCGTTTAACTATCTTTTGAAACTTTTCATTTAATCAAAGATATGAACACAAAGACAAAATATAACATTCAAGTATAAAGAAAGAAACAATCAAACCACAACACGAGTATTTATCGTGGTTCGGCTACAAGGACTCTTTTTCTAGCCCTACGTCCACGCCCCGAGTATCCAACTCGAGAGTTTCTTTCACTAGTCAACAAGCTCCTTTCACCGGCGGAGAAAACCTTACACGTCGCTTACACGATTACCGACACTAAGCTAGATGTCGAGTTCTTTTACAAGGGTACAACCACTCCCGTTAGTTCTTTTACAAGGGTACAACAACTCTCGTCACTCTATGTATTTTAAGGCCTAAAATACTAAACGATCACAACTGAAAACACACAATCAAATGAAGGGTAAACTACACAAAGTCTACACGATGCTAAGCTAACAAGTCTTACAACGTTGTGTTGAATACTTGTAACTTTATATGAACTTGTGAACTTCTTTGCTACAAAAGAAACTTCACATCAAGATGAAATTTTAAGGGGTTAGATGAATGAAATGAATGTATGTGTGTGAAATATAATGTCAAGTGATGAAACCTAAATACAAACAAATGGCTTGGTATTTATAGCAAAACATTCTACATGCTTGGCGGATACGGCGGAACCTTCAGATGGGTTACGCCCGTGTATCTCCAAAGTTTCGCCGGGCAGACAGAAGGTTTTGCAATAAATCTTTCCAAGCCAACCAAAGTCACATCAACTAAATTCTAGTCAAATACATTGAATCAAAAGTGGAATACTTCCAAAAATGTGTAAGAGGTTATGGTAAGTCAAACACATAAAGTTACCATAAATGTATGATGTGATGTTAACATTTTCTATTTTAAGAAATATAAAAAGTGTTGTGTTTTATATGAAATGTAAATGTAGAAAACGTCTAATTATGCAAGTCTCTAAACTAAAATTATGTTTTACTAGAAACCAAAGTTTACACTTTGTCGTTAACAAAACTTAGCAAATATCGTAAAATATAAATAACGTTTTTAGACGATATTTGTATTAACAGATATCATTAAATATGAGTCGGTGACTTTTATGTGGAGTAGAATAGATTTCCGTTTATAATTACGTTTGGATAATACTTATGGTGCAATCACAACGTGGGTTTAATTAAAAGGTTATTCAATATTTGATAATGGGTCAGTGAATTAATTACCACGTGATGGCTGTTATAGAGAATTCACAAGAGTGATTTAATTGGTCAAGATTTTATGAGAGATGGTAGACAATTTAATTATTCTCGTACCAAATTGAAAGATTATGAAACGGTGATAGATGAATGATTATGGTACTGACAGCAGACAACATGGTAATATATTAAAAGGGATTATTATAAATTGCAAATATTCGATTGTTCAATGGTCTTCAAGTGGGACTGCATTATTTAATGGCCTATGATTTTTCTACTGATGCGTTGGTATTTTTGATACTGCTGCTATCATATGTAGATACTGCTGCTAGTTATTTTTATTTCTACTGCTCGTTGTATATTGGAACGTTTCTGCTGCTATACCTTATTAGTGCTGCTGCGTTTTGCTCTAAGTTCAACAACGATCAGAAGAAGTCCGTGTCGATATTAAAGGGTTCTTGAAAGTTTTGTTTTGTCAAAGGATACTTGGTTAAGGGGAAGAAGCTTCAAGAATACATGAGTCTTAAGGTAATTCGACATGAAATTTTATGAGCAGATTGATTAGTTTTGAATGGTTTTACACATACATGGGATTTTGGTTCACACACATGAGGAGTTTGGTTTATTTGTTCGAAAAATATTTATGGCTCGTTCTTATTGGATTAATTGATTAAGAAGAAGATTGATTATCATTTATTTGATGTTGTAGTTGAGTTTCACAAGTTTGTGTTCTTATCATATCTCAAAGTGGGTGTTACACTTTGAAGATAACTTGTTTGTTTTATACGGTGGTGATGAAGACTTTTCAAATCTAGTTTTCATAGGTCAAGGGGAGGATGGACGAAGACCTAGTTAACTATCACTTGAAAGAGTTACGTTATTGTGCTCAGTGTCTCATTGAAGATGAGGATTTTGTCAAGAGATTGTAGTCTACTTATATATTCGGTTTTGGGTATAAGTTCAAAGTCACGTGGATAGTACAAGACATAAGACACAAGTTTGGGTTATTCTACTTCTTCATCAAGTTCGTTATATTTGGTTTTCTTCACATGTGATCATTACATAGAGCCTACAGAATTGAAGATTCAAGAGATAGTAAAGATATCGGTTTCAGGGGAAGCTTATTGATTAAATGTTTAACCATCTACAGGCACCATTCGAGGGGAAGGTTTTTGCTATTATGAGTTGATATTACTACTGCTGGTTTAAGTTTCTATTGTCTTGAGTTCATTTTTAGTAAGCATTTTGGTGTACTTCATGGAGGGTAATTCGAGACTTTGGAAGGTTGGATTGGAAGTGTAATATTGGTTCATGGTTGTGAAGATCAAAGTTGCATCTACTTAGCATCCCCTAGTCGATAATACAAAAAGGGGAAGAAGATTTACAAAGAAGAATTGCAACTTGAAGATCCTTGGTGGCACATGTTATTTAAGTTCACGAGGTGAGCTTAAGGGGAAAGATTGTTTCATTCGTGAAGATCAAGACGAAGGTTTTGTAATTATCAACTAGGGGAAGATTGTTGGGTTTTATAATTGAGTTGATAAATACAAAACTACAAGTGAAGAATGAGGACAACACAAAATACAAGGGACTTGATTTACAAAGAAGTTTTTACAATATAGTCCTTCGTAGTATTTTGTAACCCTAGTTCTCTATAATATAAAGAGAATACAGGGAATAGGTTATTTGTACGTACAATATGTAAAGTCAGGAAAGGTGTGTGTGTGTAAACCTAGGCGTGGTCTTTGTGTTAGACGCCTAGAGTTTGTATAAGCCTCAAGGATCTTGGATCCCTATTAGAGTGTAACCGTGCTATACTTGATCACATAGTATTGAGGCTTATTGTATTGTTAGAGTAGAGATGATGGAGAGCAACCTTTATACAATAACATTGTTCTTTGATTATTCCGATGTGCATGTTAATATTTGTTATTGTTATTCCTAGATAAAGACCTAACAAGTCTGAGCTTAAACGATTCTTAACAGATTGTATCTATTTAGACTTGCTCATTCTTGTTAACAATTGAATTCACATAAGATCAAATCAAATTTTTAAGCAACAACAATTTTTGTAAAATAAGCTCAAAAAGAACGTAAAACTATTCAACCCCCCTTCTAGTTTTCCACAAAAGAGTCTATTTGGGTCAAGTGGGTCAAAACATAGAGGTTAAAGGGTGATAGTGTGTGGGTTGTTAAGCCTAATCAAGATACTTCATGGAGTTGGAGACAAATTCATGGCCTTAGAGATAAAGTGAGAAACTTTGTTTTGTGCAAAACTGGGAATGGGCAGAAATGCTATTTTTTGTTTGATAGATGGTATGAGAGTGGTCCTCTTTGTAACATGATCAATTACACTGCTCTTGTGCATAATAGGGTTGATATGCAAATCAAAATTGCTGATTTAATTCCTGATGGGAATTGGAATTGGCCTCCTAGTTGGAATGATAGATTTGCTGAGATTATGGATGTTCAAGTTCCTAATCTGAATGTGAATGGTGAAAATAAAAGTAAGTGGATTAACAAAAAAGGCAAGGAGAAGAATTTTTCTGTGAATGAGGCTTGGAAAGTTATGAAGGCTAGTTATCCTAAGGTTATTTGGTATGAACATGTCTGGTCTTCAAAGTGTGTACCTAGACACTCATTCATCTTATGGCTGCCTGTCAAAGGTAGACTCAAGACCCAAGACAGGATTTACAGATGGTTAAATATCCAGGACATGAAATTCCCTTTTTGTAATCTATGTAAGGATTCACATAATCATCTCTTTTTTAGTTGTCATTTTGCTAGAAGATTGTGGGAAAGGTTAAAGCCAATGGCTAAGTTGGATTGATTGAGCCTAAACCACCTAACTTATATTGACCAAGGGATAGTCAATAAAGTCAAATAGCCTAGATCAATGCTCCGCGGAAGTATAAGGATTCCCCGGGTCGTTATGTCCCGACGAGGTGTGAATGGCTCACAAACGGTTTGTGATCGGGTGAATTTGGATGAAAAAGGGTTTTAATTTTGGTTTAACTAAGGAATCTAGAAGGGAATAGCTTAAACAAGCTATATGAATAAGACGGAAAGCAAAGAAAAACCAGAAACGATTTAAAACTAAAAACGCGTACGTTACGTTTAAATAAAACGTAGACGTACAAAATAAAACGCGAGTTTTGGTAAAATAAAATACTTACAAAAGTGAAAATCACATTTTTACAATCCTAATAATAAAAGAAACTTTTTAGAAAATTAAAATTACTTTTTACACTATTTAATTATTTAATATTAATTAAAACTATTTAATACTTATTATTAATACTTAAATAACTAAAATACAATATAATATTATTTAAATACTAAAAAGGTGAAAATAAAATTTCTAAAACTATAAAATAACTAAAAACAACTTTTAAAATTAAAAATAAGTGTTTTTGTCTTTTTGTGGTTTTTCTATTAATTAATTACTAATTATCTAATTAACTATTTTAAATTAAGAAAAATACTAAATGAATAGTAAAAATTCTAATAAAATTTATAAAATTATTTTATAACATATAAAAGCTAGGAAAAATATAAAAACAAGGTTTTGCTTAATAAAAACTAATTATGCTATTTCAAACTTAATATTAATTAATAATTAATAAAACTAAAATTAATTCTAATAAATACTAAATAATAAAATAAAAATCTGAGAAAATTACTATAAATACTTTAATATAATAGAAATTTAAGAAAAATATAAAATAACTAAGTACTTACTAAAAATATAAAAATGAAAAATAAAATTTAATTTACATTAAATAGAAACTATCACTTAAAAATTACTTTTGATTTTCTGGATTTTCTTTTTGGAAATTTGATTTATACCTAAAAGTAACAAAATTTTGTAAAAACAAGATTTTTAGAACTTAAAATTAAGCTGAGAATAAGCTAAAAGTCAAGACAGTTAACTTTGTTTGACTACAAGGGAAAATGAGCTTAAATGACCAAGAGTGGGGCCCACTCTGGTTGATTCAGGTTCCAATAAGTTATGTGAGCTTATTTAAGCAAGAAAAAGCAAAAAGCACCTACAGAATAAGCCAAAAGCTGACAATAAGCACTTATCTAACTTGTTTCAAAGCTGAAAAAGGGACAGACTTTATGGCTTGATTCAGATGGGTCCCACAAGGATTAAGGTCAAGCAGATGGTCAATAATGAAAGCCTACAAGGGGGGGAATGGAAAGGAACAAACTTTGGGTACTAAGGACCACCATGGTGGTAAGAAAACCACCACAAAGGTGGTGGTGTGGGTGCAGACCTGCTGATGCCGGGGCAGACCTTGCCCTGCAAGTATGTTTGAACAAGTGTGGACCCCACAAGAAAAATCACTAAAATTAAGTGAAGGGGGGAACTCAGAGATGGGCTGGGGGACAATGATTCCTAAAAATCTCAGCTCCTAACTTCAATCAAAAAATTCTCTAAAAATCATGCAATTTTTGTAAAAACTGAGAATGTGCAATTTTGACTTTTTATAATAACTTGCTAAGTTGACTTTGTTGAACTTTAGGGTGATTCTACTGATTGAACATGTTATTACAAGCTTTAAGAAAGCTAAAATAAGTTAAAACAAACACTATAGCACTGATAAGGGTGGATTACTACCTCTAAACCTAAACAGTTAACAAATGCAAGGGATTAAGAGTTGATTTTGACTTTTGACACTATAACACTAGTATTTTATGACTGAAATATACTAAGACTTCCTAATATGAGCTATAGAAACAGAAAACAACAATCAAAACCTCCTAGCACACTGATGATCAGCTTGATCCAAACACTCCTCTATTTGACAGTTTTGAAAGTTTTCAAAGGATGTGAGCAAATTAACACAAAATCATGGCCAAATAACTTATATTAAGCTAATTTAAACTTAACTAAACATAAATGAACATCAAACAACAATGATTAACAAGTGACACAATTTAAGACCAAAATTCAAATTATATCCTTACTTGGTTTCAAAAGCAGTAGATACCCAAGAACTAGGAACAAGAACACAACTTACTGTCCCCCATGGGACCCTAGACCATATTCCATAACCAATTTCAACTTCTGATTCTTCCTTTCTTCTTTTGAATTTTCTACAAGCTTATTTAGATTTTTGGTACATAAGTGAAACTTAATGATTTGCTTTCCAAACTTTTACAAGACTTATAATTAAGCTCCAGTGAGCATAAACTAACAAGAGTCAGCACCTTAAAGCACCACAAGATCAATATTGAGTTTTTACTTGAAAACACAAAAGTAAAATTAAAACTGAGATTGATATTAAACTAAGTTGGAATTACATGAATTAAACTGATTACAACCCTTTTAAACTAATTTCAACAATTAAAAACTTACATTACATAAGATTGACCAAAAAACTACACTAAGGAAAAATAAAACCTAACTACTACTTTGCTTCTTCTCATTTTCTTTTCTTTTATAGGTCCTGGGGGAGTCCTTTCTCTTTCCCACATGCAGTCTGAGCCGTTTGATGGCTTGCTTTGATCCTAACCGTTCAAATATTATATTGGCGGGAAAATGGGAAAGTGGGGATTGGTGTGGTATTAATGAGGGTAGGAGGGGGAAGGTGAGGTTGGTGAGTACATTAATGATATTGGTTTGGTTTGGTGGAAAGTTGAGAGGAGGGGGGAGAGACATGGAAGCGTGAAAGCTGGGGAAGGGGGTGATGAACAGTAGCTGTGGTGTGTGGGTGTTGACCGGGTCAAACTAGGGAGGATGGGGTAATATTAGTTTTAGGTTTGGGCTCAGGCTGGGCTTGTTTTGGTGGACTCATGGATTAGGTTTTTAGGATAAAGGGTGGTTTGTTTATTTATTTTAAGTAACAAAAACCACAAGGACCATTTTTGTAATTTTCATGAACTTGAGGGCTGCAAAATGAAACTTACCCAAGGTAACCATAAGGACCTATTTTGACAACATTTGAGAATTACAAGTACAAAAATTCATATTTTCCAAAATTAAAATACCCGGGGACTAAAATTGCAAATTTCCAAACTTCGGGGACTAAACTTGTAATTTTCTCAAAATTTTCATCCAGGGATTAAAAGTGATTTTTGTGAATTCCCAAGGACCAAAATTGATTTTTCATTTAAAATTATCCCACCAGGGATTAAATCTGCCAATTATTGAGACTCCAGGGACCAAACTGTAAATTTCCAAAACTTTTCCAATTTTTCACCAAAGGACAAAATATGACAACTTATGATTGTAAAAGGACCTTTGGTGATAAATTTCTATATTTTGAATATCCAGGGATTAGTTTTGTAATTTTATGAAAGTTGAGGGACTGAAACTGCCAATTTTGCAAACTTTATACGTTTTTCATCTGTTTTTGCTCATTTTGCATCTAAAACATATAAAACACAATTTTGAAATATTTTTAGTATTTTGATGCATTTCTGAGTGTTTTTGTATGTTTTGCAGTTCAGATTAGACAAAAAATGATGAGTGTTTGAGCACTCATCAATCCCCCACACTAAACTATTGCTAGTCCCTAGCAATACTGTTTTGAAAACTTGATGGATTTTAAACTCTTTACCAAAAGCCATCACTTCTGGAGTAGCCAGGTGTAAGAACTGTGGCACACCTGATAACCGTGTGATTTTGAGCAAACCACCAACTGTCAACGGATTTGATTTGTCTTTACCAAGAGCCGTTTGCTCCTGGACTAGCCAATCCCTTTTGTCGGTTAGACAAGGCAGACTGATTACCACAAAAATTTTGAAGCACCAGTGAAATTTATTTTTAAAATTTTTGAATTTTTGGCTAAAACGGGGGTATTATATAGTAAAATGTGATAAAATTCGCTAGAATAGCGAATACCCCCCCCCCCCCCCCCACACTTAACATGAATATTGTCCTCAATATTCAAAATCCCGGCTATTATGCCGACATTTTGAACGTAAAAGGGCAACATTACAAGCTAAGCGTGGAAAACACCATTTTGTATTTTCACTCTATATGTAACCATAGCATGGGGGACTCCCCCACACTTAGGGTGAAAACCCTATAAGCATGCTCTGTTTTTGTTTACCGAGTCGCTAGCGTGACTCGACCCCGAATTCAATTGTCCTTAGGGAAGCATGATGTGGAAGAAACAATCTCAATCGGACTTTCATTCAAGATGTTTGGCACACCGATGAAATATAATCCCGGCTCAAAATAATGATATATGAAAATGCCGGGATCAAATATAGTGTCTTCATTCCTGAAGGAATGAAGAACAGGAGAAGTCACCCTGTAGGTGAAGAAGGGAAGAAAGATCTTGATGACAATCAAGATTGATTCATCATCATCAGAAAGAGAATTCATGATTGGTGTATCATGAATCTCATCAGTAAAGCTCATATGATCTAGACAAATTATGGGTGGGAGGGTTGGGATTTTGATATCAATCAAATTCTCATGGTTGAGAATATTTCCCTCCGGAAAACAAAGATCAACTTTGTCTAGCTCAAAGTGGAAGTTATCATACTCCGGTGGAGATATGATATGAGCGAGCTCACCGGAGAACTCCTCAAAGGTGAATGAATCATAATCGGGGAGAGAAATTTGAGAATGAGAAGTGGGATTGTCACTAATCTTTTCTCCCATATGATCAAAGGTAAAGGCTTCAAACTCCAGAATAGGATCATCGGAGACAATGTCACTATCCTTTATGGGGATAAGAGATGAAATAGGTTTCATTTTGAAAGCCTCGATTTTAGAAATAAGGAGATCGACATTCAATAATGTTGCACGAAGTGCTTCATCCTTGATTTCGGTGTCAATCTCATCATTCTCTTCTTCTAAGCTGACTAGCTCAGAAGGTAATTCTTCCATATAAACGATGTCCTCACAAGATAACGAATTGTCATCAGTAGAATCGGAGAACATCTCATCATGATTAGATGGGAAGAATAGAGGAGGAGGAATATCACACATATGGTCAAAAGTCCCCTGTGACTCTCTCGGGATTGGGACAAGGACCTCAACACTAGACTTTATTAATTCGTCCGATTCCTTATTAGGAACAATGCTAAGATGCTCATCCCCCATAATCAGAGAGTGAGTGTGAACTTCGGGTGTGATAACAGCAGACTGAGGGAGATAAGAAAGACTAGCACACATAGATTCTATATTTTTCATGTGTTCTTCTGCTAGCAATTCTTGCATACTCTTATCTCCCTGTGCTTCCACGGTAGGAATCTCAACTGATGAACTGGATGAATCTTTGTAATATTCCTTCATTTGAATAGAATCCTCATCATCATCGTCATCATGAATAAAACGGAACAAAGAGCTAGATTTGGCTGCTTTTTCTTTTGCATAAGCTTCCCTAACAGCTTTTTCAAAATCATCTATGGAATCAATTTTAGCAACCTGCTCTTCCGTCAATATTTTAGCCATGCATTTCTCATGTGAATTTTGAGTAAATGAAAATTGCGGGGGTGGGGATTTGTCAAAACCAGAAGGTTGACATTGGTAATCATCATGAGGACCCCCACAATTCACACAAGAAACACTGGGTGCATTATGAAGTGTAGCGGTACCCAACTCCTTAAGTTCTTTCAATATCTCAAGAACCTCTATTATAATGTCATTAGCAGAAGGAGTTGTGTGAATCATTTGGTGCTGTGGAGGTGGGTCTGAAAACGAATAGTCGTAATTGTTACAAGGAATTGGATTCCTTGTTTGACAATCCGAGCTAAAGTGAGGACCTCCACAGTACTCACAACAGTTAAACTGTTGAGTTTGGCTTGGTGTATTTTGAAACGAAGCATCATTGAAATTTTGGTAATATGATTCTTGCTCGTATGAATGCGATGGGTAATCGAAAAAATTTGAAGAGTCGTTGAATGAGTTTTGATTAGGATCATAAGCCAATGAATTACTCGACCCACAAAACAAACAACTCCCGTTTTGGATATCATTACCACATTGTACACATGTACACCAACGACATGGAAAACCGAAAAGTGGCTCACCACAACCGACACAAGGAACAAAATCAGGAGGTGGGACAAGTGGTATGCTCTTAGAGCTAGCAATTTCCACCACTTCCGTTATGGTCTCGGGTTTTGGTTCTTGATAAACGTGAAGGTTAGGTAAGTCGTTCTTTTCAGTCTCTGCCCTAAGCTCAGCACGTATGCTTGACAAACTCTTGACCGTAAACCGTGAAAGGTTAGGATCAATTCTTGAAGGTTTAGGAGCAATTGTGAGCTTAGGTTCTTGGACAACCGTAGGTTGGACGTATTTAGCACTTCCATCGTCAGAGGGAAGTACATGGTCCTTTGTCACCTCGGTTTCTTGATTCATTTCCCTCACCGAAGAGGGAATAGGAATCGAAGGTCCATCATAATCACTACGACATCTCGATATTTTTGATAAGGCCATAAGTTTTTCAATTTTGCTCTGAAAGGCCCATTGTTCAAAGAGATCGTCATCGAGAGATGTCATTTATAATTATACATGAGAGGGGTATAAGAAGGTAGAATCAAACGGATAGAGGGTAAGGAAAAATATTTTTGAGTTTTTATGAAAAGATATGAACAAGGATGGATAAATATACAGTGGATGAGTTCCAAAATCACTAATCAGAAAACCGTTTAGAATAGCGCGCACACCTCCCCGGCAGCGGCGCCAAAATTTGATTGAGCCTAAACCACCTAACTTATATTGACCAAGGAATGGTCAATAAAGTCAAATAGCCTAGATCAATGCTCTGCGGAAGTATAAGGATTCCCCGGGTCGTTATGTCCCGACGAGGTGTGAATGGCTCACAAACGGTTTGTGATCGGGTGAATTTGGATGAAAAAGGGTTTTGAGTTTGGTTTAACTAAGGAATCTACAAGGTAATAGCTTAAACAAGCTATATGAATAAGACGGAAAGCAAAGAAAAACCAGAAACGATTTAAAACTAAAAACGCGTACGTTACGTTTAAATAAAACGTAGACGAACAAAATAAAACGCGAGTTTTGGTAAAATAAAATACTTACAAAAGTGAAAATCACATTTGTACAATCCTAATAATAAAAGAAACTTTTTAGAAAATTAAAATTACTTTTTACACTATTTAATTATTTAATATTAATTAAAACTATTTAATACTTATTATTAATACTTAAATAACTAAAATACAATATAATATTATTTAAATACTAAAAAGGTGAAAATAAAATTTCTAAAACTATAAAATAACTAAAAACAACTTTTAAAATTAAAAATAAGTGTTTTTGTCCTTTTGTGGTTTTTCTATTAATTAATTACTAATTATCTAATTAAATATTTTAAATTAAGAAAAATACTAAATGAACAGTAAAAATTCTAATAAAATTTCTAAAATTATTTTATAACATATAAAAGCTAGGAAAAATATAAAAACAAGGTTTTGCTTAATAAAAACTAATTATGCAATTTTAAACTTAATATTAATTAATAATTAATAAAACTAAAATTAATTCTAATAAATACTAAATAATAAAATAAAAATCTGAGAAAATTACTATAAATACTTTAATATAATAGAAATTTAAGAAAAATATAAAATAACTAAGTACTTACTAAAAATATAAAAATGAAAAATAAAATTTAATTTACATTAAATAGAAACTATCACTTAAAAATTACTTTTGATTTTCTGGATTTTCTTTTTGGAAATTTGATTTATACCTAAAAGTAACAAACTTTTGTAAAAACAAGATTTTTAGAACTTAAAATTAAGCTGAGAATAAGCTAAAAGTCAAGACAGTTGACTTTGTTTGACTACAAGGGAAAATGAGCTTAAATGACCAAGAGTGGGGCCCACTCTGGTTGATTCAGGTTCCAATAAGTTATGTGAGCTTATTTAAGCAAGAAAAAGCAAAAAGCACCCACAGAATAAGCCAAAAGCTGACAATAAGCACTTATCTAACTTGTTTCAAAGCTGAAAAAGGGACAGACTTTATGGCTTGATTCAGATGGGTCCCACAAGGATTAAGGTCAAGCAGATGGTCAATAATGAAAGCCTACAAGGGGGGAATGGAAAGGAACAAACTTTGGGTACTAAGGACCACCATGGTGGTAAGAAAACCACCACAAAGGTGGTGGTGTGGGTGCAGACCTGCTGATGCAGGGGCAGACCTTGCCCTGCAAGTATGTTTGAACAAGTGTGGACCCCACAAGAAAAATCACTAAAATTAAGTGAAGGGGGGAACTCAGAGATGGGCTGGGGGACAATGATTCCTAAAAATCTCAGCTCCTAACTTCAATCACAAAATTCTCTTAAAATCATGCAATTTTTGTAAAAACTGAGAATGTGCAATTTTGACTTTTTATAATAACTTGCTAAGTTGACTTTGTTGAACTTTAGGGTGATTCTACTGATTGAACATGTTATTACAAGCTTTAAGAAAGCTAAAATAAGTTAAAACAAACACTATAGCACTGATAAGGGTGGATTACTACCTCTAAACCTAAACAGTTAACAAATGCAAGGGATTAAGAGATAATTTTGACTTTTGACACTATAACACTAGTATTTTATGACTGAAATATACTAAGACTTCCTAATATGAGCTATAGAAACAGAAAACAACAATCAAAACCTCCTAGCACACTGATGATCAGCTTGATCCAAACACTCCTCTATTTGACAGTTTTGAAAGTTTTCAAAGGATGTGAGCAAATTAACACTAAATCATGGCCAAATAACTTATATTAAGCTAATTTAAACTTAACTAAACAGAAATGAACATCAAACAACAATGATTAACAAGTGACACAATTTAAGACCAAAATTCAAATTATATCCTTACTTGGTTTCCAAAGCAGTAGATACCCAAGAACTAGGAACAAGAACACAACTTAATGTCCCCCATGGGACCCTAGACCATATTCCATAACCAATTTCAACTTCTGATTCTTCCTTTCTTCTTTTGAATTTTCTACAAGCTTATTTAGATTTTTGGTACATAAGTGAAACTTAATGATTTGCTTTCCAAACTTTTACAAGACTTATAATTAAGCTCCAGTGAGCATAAACTAACAAGAGTCAGCACCTTAAAGCACCACAAGATCAATATTGAGTTTTTACTTGAAAACACAAAAGTAAAATTAAAACTGAGATTGATATTAAACTAAGTTGGAATTACATGAATTAAACTGATTACAACCCTTTTAAACTAATTTCAGCAATTAAAAACTTACATTACATAAGATTGACCAAAAAACTAAACTAAGGAAAAATAAAACCTAACTACTACTCTGCTTCTTCTCCTTTTCTTTTCTTTTATAGGTCCTGGGGGAGTCCTTTCTCTTTCCCACATGCAGTCTGAGCCGTTTGATGGCTTGCTTTGATCCTAACCGTTCAAATATTATATTGGCAGGAAAATGGGAAAGTGGGGATTGGTGTGGTATTAATGAGGGTAGGAGGGGGAAGGTGAGGTTGGTGAGTACATTAATGATAGTGGTTTGGTTTGGTGGAAAGTTGAGAGGAGGGGGGGAGAGACATGGAAGCGTGAAAGCTGGGGAAGGGGTGATGAACAGTAGCTGTGGTGTGTGGGTGTTGACCGGGTCAAACTGGGGAGGACGGGGTAATATTAGTTTTAGGTTTGGGCTCAGGCTGGGCTTGTTTTGGTGGACTCATGGATTAGGTTTTTAGGATAAAGGGTGGTTTGTTTATTTATTTTAAGTAACAAAAACCACAAGGACCATTTTTGTAATTTTCATGAACTTGAGGGCTGCAAAATGAAACTTACCCAAGGTAACCATAAGGACCTATTTTGACAACATTTGAGAATTACAAGTACAAAAATTCATATTTTCCAAAATTAAAATACCCGGGGACTAAAATTGCAAATTTCCAAACTCCGAGGACTAAACTTGTAATTTTTTCAAAATTTTCATCCAGGGATTAAAAGTGATTTTTGTGAATTCCCAAGGACCAAAATTGATTTTTCATTCAAAATTATCCCACCAGGGATTAAATCTGCCAATTATTGAGACTCTAGGGACCAAACTGTAAATTTCCAAAACTTTTCCAATTTTTCACCAAAGGACAAAATATGACAACTTATGATTGTAAAAGGACCTTTGGTGATAAATTTCTATATTTTGAATATCCAGGGACTAGTTTTGTAATTTTATGAAAGTTGAGGGACTGAAACTGCCAATTTTGCAAACTTTATACGTTTTTCATCTGTTTTTGCTCATTTTGCATCTAAAACATATAAAACACAATTTTGAAATATTTTTAGTATTTTGATGCATTTCTGAGTGTTTTTGTATGTTTTGCAGTTCAGATTAGACCAAAAATGATGAGTGTTTGAGCACTAATCATGGATCAAATATATAACTGTTGGCCTCAAATCATATCTTACATTGTTAACTTGCCTACTAAAAACTCAATTTGGAGTGTTATTCAAAGACTGGTATGGGGGGCTACTGTTTACTACATGTGGCAAGAGAGGAACATTATATTATTTGGGGGTTATGGTAGAACTGAGGATGAGCTGTTTAAGATCATTACTGAAGCTGTTAGGTTGAGGATTATGAGGTTGCAAATGAAAGCCACTCCTTATGTCATTAGTGTTGCAAAGGTATGAAATTTTCTCATTAGTAAAAGTTATAAGTTTCAATGCATTCTGGATGAACTATTAGATGATAATATGGATATTGATAATGATAAGTAATCATAGAATTAGGATTGTTAGCATTGGGGTTATTTGGTCTAACAGTCTTCAGATTGGTAGGAGATGTTGGATCAGTAATGGGTTTTGGTTATGTAATTGGGTATTTACGGTGTCTGATTAGCTACTTATAACTAGAGGAGGTATGGTTAGATTAATGTGGAGGATTAAGAGTTGCAGGGTTACTGTTAGTATTGAGTTTGTGGAGATGGCTTTGTTAGGGTTACATGCTGATGATAATCTCTTGAACTGGTATTTAATTATTTGGTTAAGAAGATATCATGGTCAGGTACTCTGCTATTGCCTGAATATCTATATGACTTGTACTACTAACTTTTGTACTCTTTTTCCTTGTTCAAAGTTTTTTCCTCAGAGTTATATTTGGCAAGGTTTTTTAATGAGACAGAATGGATGGGTGATTACTTATATGGTTTTATCCTGCATCAAGATTGCACTAGAAATTCAGATGACATGGTGGATCTGTTGTAAAGGCTTTTGGTTTTGTTGAGTGACTGACTTTTATGGCATTGGATTTTTTAGTTGAGAATTGTTATTTGCTTTCTAGGTGGGAGCTACATATGGTGATGTTTCAGCCTGCTTTGATTGATTTCATTGTGGTGTTTGATGTATTCAAAGTATGTAGTTTCCCCTAGTAAATCTTTCTTTTGATAGGTTGTTCTCTGAGCATGGGTATGTCCATTGCCATTAGTTTTTTGATGCCAAAGTGAATCTGTTGGTATGTATGCCTTTTGTGTTTGTTTCACTTTGTGCTTACTTCTTTTCTTGTACTTAGCCTTTTGGCTCAATTTTTCTTAATAAAACTTTACCTTTAGGAATATATATATATATATATATATATATATATATATATATATATATATATATATATATATATATATATATATATATATAGGGGAGCTTTATTATGGTGACCAAGCTTAAAATAAAAACAATAGGAACCATTATGAACCATTGGATCAAACTTGATGTATCAAGATGATATTTATTGAGATGAGTGGCTTAATTGTAATAAAACATAAACATAATGGCATTATGTACCATTTAAATACAACGTTTTAGAATCATAATACCCTCATTCAATTACCCGTCAACGTAAATAATTTAATATCCCAAAAAATTACACTCTCCCGGATATTGCAATAAACTGGTAATGGCAATTTGTATCAATATTATAAAAACTGATTTTGCAGTTATTTTGGGCACGAGTTAAATACATCCACCACCAAGCTTTTGCTTTATTTGACTTTTAACACCATTCTTAATTATAAAAACAGTAATATTTGGATTTTTTTTTCTTTCTTTTTTTTTGCACCGTCAAGCTGTCATTTTACCAAGACATGAAAATAAAAAAGGGAAACCACTTAAAGGTGGACTAGTGTAACAACTGTGGTTTTGGCAGGTTAGTTTGACTAATAGTCTTGACTCGGTTGACGTTTGTTTGGTGTGTATTAGGTGTTTGAAGTGATATATGAGTGATATAGGTGAGTTTTAGCACTAAATCCCTTTGCGTAAATGGTTTTATTGTGATTTGAAAAGTTTGGAATTCGGGAAAATTCATTTTTATCACCTTTGTGGTGTAGAAATGACTTGTGTAGTTTTGGTGTTTTTGTGTTTTTGCGTAACGAGGCTTCGTTCAAGTAATTGAAGCGTTAGTAAGTTACGTGGGATTTGTTTTTATGAGTTATGTTTCAAAAGAGTGTGGAAATTCTATTTTTGGAAACTTTGTTGTGAAAATGATATTTTCCGGGTTGTCGTAAAAACTGAGGTTTATCGCGTAAGACGCTAGGATTAGCTACGGGTGTTTATAAAATATGAAAAGTATGAGGTTTTGAGTGTAATAAATTAATTTAATAAAAAAAATAAAAAATATATATATATGTATAAGAAAATCGGATGGGAGAAAAAAAAAAGGAAAAGGAAACCCAATTGTAGCCCAATTACAACTCTAAGTTAGGTAATTATCCACTAAATAATTATAAGTACAAAATCAAAGTTCCCAAAACCCTTTTCCTGCAATTTGAAGTCGATCACAAGAGGAAACAAGAAGAAAAATTAGGGTTTTTATTATTGAAGCTAAAATCAAGATCAAGGTATATTTTCGATACTAGTTTTCATTCAAATAATTAGTTATTGATCAAATTCATGTAATATAAAGTATGATGGATTAGGGTTTGTGTTAACTTCTGTAAATTAATGTTATTAAACATGTTGGGATCAATTAAGGATAATAGTATGATGATTGGTTAAAAGAATTGAGCGTAAAACATGCTAGTTATTGAGTTAGGGTTTGGACAGATTTGTAAGGCTGTAAATATGTGAGTGTATATAATAGATGGTGATGAGTTAAGTCACGAATTTTAAGTCTAAATTGAAGTATAATGAAAGAGATTTCCAAAAAGTCCAGCCACGATCAATTTTGAGGTCGGGAAGTCGGTCTTTTGATTTTTCTTTGTTAAGGTGTCAAAGCTGTCAAACCGGGACAGATTTTGGGTAAAAGTTTGAGGTTGGTATGTGGTTGTAAAAGTGGTATTTTGACTTGGTCTTCTGGAATAGTTAAGTTTTAAGTTATATTAGACTACCACGAAGAGGATTCGCGATAAAAACTTGTGGAAGTAATTATTAAAAATCAAAACTTTTTGGTGTGCGTTCAGATCCGAATTTGAGTAGTTGACAAGTTTGAATTTTCTATGAGTACTTGTGTGTGTTATTGGTCCATGGCCTTCTGGGATTAGCTTCTATGCTTATGAGAGACCATGGTAAATTTTTGGTGTGAGTTGTTCTCTGTGTTGACACCAGGTGTTGTGATGATATCCATGAAGTTACACCCGCGCGTTTCCGCCGTGGCGGGGTGTGACAGATTGGTATCAGAGCCAGGTTATAGAGAATTAGGTGGTTTAACCTAGACTATAGCCTAGGAGTCCTTTATATAGTTGCATTTAGGATCTATGTGTAAGTATAGTATTTTCCTATATTTATGTGATGTTTTATTGAGTTTTGGACGTTTATTATATCCCCTATACGTAGTATTGTATATATCGACTTTATTATATCGTCTTCCGCGTGTAAGATGCATCGTTGGACTACCATTGTCATTATCGGATGCGAGAGAGGTGGTAGGATGAAGCGGACTAACCGCAAAATCCGAGTTTCCGATAACATGTATCTATGTTCGGACAAGGAGAGGACGTTCATGGGAAATGTTGGTGGAGAAGAAGTGGAGAGGTTTGGAACCACGGTGACTTCTGGAGATGGAGCCATTACCAAATACCCTTGGTAGTGTCCTTACTTCACATAGGAAGGAGATGTGGTTTAGTCTAAACCTCGTGATTTGTATGCGCTTGTGAATTATATAGAATTAAAAGAAAAGAATGGAGATGGTTTTGCATGTTGTCGAACACCTCAACGTGTAGGACACACGAATGGTTGGTTGAGTAAAGATGAAAGGGAGTTAGGATGAAATGGTGTGGATTTGAATTTAGAGTCCACAACGAGTAGTAAGTTGAATTGATCTGAGTGGGGAGATAAGTGCGAGAGTGGAGTTGAGCCATTATGCGACGTCTTTTGTTTTGTGTTACGTTTTGGAATTTGTATGTTGTCTTTTTCCGTCTGGAGCCATGTTGGAGCATGATTACTCTTGGATATTTGATCGACCTTATCCAAGTGATTTTGATTATAGAGTTTACGTGATCGTTGGAATTGTTCCGTGCAAGATGATTGTTTGCGACGTCTTTTGTTTTTGTTTGCATGTTTGATTGCATGATGTGTTGTCATAGGAGGGAGTACACTTATGAAATGGGACATAGATAATTATGGTGGCCAACATAATTATACATGCGTCACAACACAAGTGGACTTGCAAGTATGATAGCATGGATTGCATGGTGTATTAGGTGCTATGTGGTATATGTGTGTTATCATTGAGATGTGTGGTTTTGGAAGTAAGTATGCGTGTGGAATAGGCTTATAACTATGGTCGCGAACATAATTATAAGAGTGTCACACACGTGGACTTGTGACCATTATTGCATTGATTGATGTTAGTTGTTATATGTTGTGGTAGATGGTATGTGATATCATGTTGGTGATGGTTGTATGGTTAGAGAAGTATTCTCTTAACCGTTTGGGCAGTCGTTATACGTTGGGGTGCGTAGGTGGTAAGATTCCATCCTACCTATCATATGTTGATACCTCAAATATCGGTGGGTACTTATGTTGTGGTATTTAAGTTGATTCGTTTGCTAGACGCTCCGTTTGTATACCTGATTCTTTGGTTGGCATTCCTATTCGTACCATGATGGTACGGATGCCATATTCTTTCTATTTGACGTCGTGATAGGTGTTGGGTAATCGAATTCGTTTTGTTGGATACTGGTTCATTTCTTTGGTTATTCCATACATTCATTCCTCAGATGAATGTTATGCTATTCTTCAAGTATTGTTGGTTCGTGACGAGTTGGTGTGGATATTTGATCCCTCATTTACACACCAATTGAAGTTTGTGACATGTTTTGTGACCTGTTAGTATCGGTGTTTTTCTATGATTTTGGTTTGATCGTTGTACGAATGAGTCTGTAAGTTCATCGTTTGGTTTGCAATGTATTTGTGTGAGTGTTCACTGGTATGAGTTCGTTTGAGGATTATTTTGGTTACGGAATTCTTCAATGTCTTTCACGTTTGATTAAGAGATTGCATTAGAGTCTTTATGGCATTTCACAAATTCGTTTTGGGTATTTCAAGGTTGTCTGATGGAAACTATTATTTTTATGGTGAAAATGAAGTGTGAAAAAAAAATGGTTATGTTGATGTCTTACATAAAATGGTTTATATATATATTTTATAAAAAATGTATGTTTAAGATATGTCTTGTGAAAAACGGTGTTCATTTGTTTTTGGGAAGGTTGAGTACGGGAATAAGAATTGTCTATGGTTCTCATTTACCAAACTTGTTGTGTATTTTCTTGGTATAGGTTTCATGAATATTTTATCCGTGTCTACTTTTATTGGGGGAAAATTTCTCATTGTGTTTTCTAGCTTTGATTTTGATGTTCGTTACTTCGCAAGTCGGTAATTCGTACCCCTTTTGAGTTCGTTGATATACGTTTTAGTTTGACCGGTTTCATGGTTCGCGTCGTTTACTTAGGATAGATTGTCATTTTGATTATCAATTTGTTCGTTGAAGGAGAAGAGGGTGTTTGCCAAGTTGTTCAAGTAAGAGGTGTAGCTTTAAGATGTACGTTCTTCAGGAAGGTGGTCAACGATAGCGAGTGTTTGTGGACGCTAGTAAGATAAAAGTGGTAAAGAGTAGAAAGTATCTAAGACACCATCTGAGAGATGATTGTCCTTAGAAGTGGCAGGTACTATTGGCGATTCATTTCTATCTTCTATAGATTGCGTGGGCATCACAGAGGTGGAAGATCCATGAGAGGAACTATGTGATACATGATTTAGAGTTGGGGAGTAGAACTTGGAGATTTTGTTGAGAAGGAATTGGTGAGACATTTCATTTGATGAGTTGGTAGAGAGACGTGGGGTGTCGCGTCAATCAGCTTATATCAAGATGAAATACCTACTTCGCGATAGTGGTAAACGTGTTATGTAGCCTTGAGATAGCATATGAAGATGAGTACGACTTATCATTCTTAAATGAATGGATTAAGTGAGCGTACAAATTAGGCGTTGGATGGTGAGCTGAGAGCATGGGTGTGTTTGATTTTGGAGGAAGCCGGGGTATACATTTACCCTTAGCAGAGTTCTCCTATATCAACAACTATCATTCTAGTATGGAGTATGTGTCATGTGAAAAGTTGTATGGAATGTTCTGTGGGCAAAGGTTGGAACAAGCCAACTAATTGGTCCTGAACTAGAACGAGAGACTACGAATAAGGTTTTCTAGCTAAGGAAAGACTTAAGGCAGCAAGAGATCGCCAAAAGAGTTATGCGGATTATTTTCGTAATGATCTTAGAGTTTGGTGTTGGTGATATTGTGAGGTTAAAAGTATCTCCTTGGAAAGGTGTTGTGTGTTTCGGTAAGAAAGGCAAGCTAGCACCGAGATACGTAGGACCATTTGGGATTTACGGAAAGGAGTGGAATTGTGGCATACCGGTGGAAGTTAGCTGAAGAAGTTAGTAGAGTGCATGATACGTTTCACGTATCTAATGGAAAGAAGTGGTTGGCGGATGCTAGTCTACATGTGCCATTAGATGAATGAAAGGTTGACAAGACTCTTCGTTTTGTCGAGAAACCTGTTGAGATTATGGATCGAGATTTTAAGGGTTTGAAGTGTGGTGAGATAGCGTTGGTAAAGGTATGGTGGGATTCTAAGCGTGGTCTTAAGTTTACTTGGGAACGTGAGGATCAGATGTAATTAATGTTTTGTTTTATGGGTATTTGTTATTTGTGAGTGCGTCTTGCGGTTACCATTTGGCTTTTCATTTGGTTCGAGGGTATCGTACCTACCTGTGAGAAGTCGTTTGGATTGTTGGTATTATTGATCGTGGAGTGTATCTAATACGACGCCTACAGCAAAAAATTTCATTCGCAGGTGGTCGTTTTAAGATTTTCTATGGTTTTTTTTATGGATTTTTTATACATCTTTTATATAATAAAAAAAAACCTCTATTGGGAATTTTTTATTTCAAAAAAATGTATTCATATCTTATTTAGTAATAATTTTATTTAAAAAAAATTATTTTCTTATTAGGCAACATTTTATATTTATCTGTAACACAAGTAAAAGATAAATAAAAAAATATAGATAAGATGCAATTAATAATAGGATTAAAATTTTTAAATAATTATCTTTAATAATAAAAAACTATAATTAAACATCATAAATCAAGTAAAACAAAGATTAAATTATTTATTTTTTAATAAATAAAAATATATGATTCAAAAAATTTTAAAACGCGCGGGTATTATAACTAGTATATTTTATATGGGTTTGCCATGTTTTTTTGTGATCTGGTTGTGTAGAGAAGAGAGTACATTTGGAATTGGAATAATAAATGGGAAAAGACGATAAGTATGCACAACTTTAGGAGCCATAATACCCTTTTACTCGTATTTAATTGTGTTGGAACGTCTAAAATACCTATTACACCCTTTTGGTTTATTAATTGTGTGGTTTCAGTTTTAGTTTTCTTTTGATGAGAAATGACACATGTCAAATTTTGATTGGTTCCTTTTGTTTTTATCTTAAGAGTGGTTACTACATGAACACAAATATATATATATATATATATATATATATATATATATATATATATATATATATATATATATATATATAAGACATGCCATATACAAAAATGCTTAAATCCTCACAAATTATGATGAAAAGTCATAACATGTACTAGTAATTGTTATCAATTCCAAAATGAATTTTCTCTTAATAACTTCATTAAATTCAAAAAAAAAAATCAAAAAAACCTTATTTTTACAATTGAAACAATCTAGTTTTTGAACAATATGAATTATGTGATTAAACAACTAGAAAAAATCAAGGGCGAATGAATCCTAGTTACTTGAATCCAAAGTTCTAATAAAAATCTAAAATTTAAAAATTAAACCTATTTTTCCTATTTTCTTCCCTCCCTCACACTTAAGTTTTGCATTGTCCTCATTATAACAAAATAACTTCAAAGTAAAGGAAATGGAAAAATTTAGTGAAATAGATACTACCGGGGTAAAACACGCAACATGCATATTTGATCACAAATAGGCAAATAAGTTCTCCAACTCCAAATATTGATCAACAATAAGCTTCTGGTATATCATCCTTGCAAAAACTGCAAAAATATACAAAATAAAGCAAACAAACAAAAACTACAACAAACACAAATACTTAAAACAAACCAACGTTAACATAGTACGTTATTATTCCTACAAGAAAAAGTTAGAGAACAAAGAGATAGAAATAGGTTGCATATGCAAAACGGTACTTGTCAACCATCCCAAGTAGAAATTGGTTGCACATCCAAAACTTCGGAGAGTCCTTTAAGTTTATCATTCTTGCTTTCGCGAAGATGTGTGAACCCTTTGATGTCAATGCTCGTTGGAATAATTTGCTCACTGAAATCGTTCATCTCTTCCTTAGTAAATAGCCCAAGATTCCTAGCCATTCGTTAAATAAAATGGCCTCCACAAAGATAATTCTTCGTTCCAATAGTCGCACGTCGATGCAAATGTTCCACTATTACCCAAGCAACATTCAAATGCTTTAAAGATTGTCTTTCATCTAATGCTTGCAAAACCCATAAATCCTCTTCATAAATCACATAAACATTAGATGTCCTATGTAATAACGATTGCACGATAATCCTATGAAGCACTTGCAATGATGGTTTCTAAATTGACAATACTTTACTCTCTCCATATTCTAGCTTATCCTCCGTGCTAATTCTTTTCCTAAATTCATGAGCATCAAAATTATTTTTACTCCTCACTCCACTTATCACGAAAAACTTAAAGTCCTTGTTATTCAAATCCTTATTCGAATATAATCCTAACAAATTCCCAAATTCATATTTCTTACCTCCTTGGCAGAAGTCAAGGAATTTGTCAGTTTTTAACCCCAATATCAGTAACCTTTGACTTCACCTGCATAGAACATAAGAACTCAAGACACCACTCCTTGTAAATTGGTTCTCTTATGTTAATTGCCCTTATCAACATGTTTTATGTTAAGATTTGCTTATTCCACACAATCCTAATAAGAAAAAAAACTTCTAAGAACTTATCGCTACCAAGCTCCGTCATTGCATTCCAATTCATCACCCTTGGTGAATGGACTACTCTACCACCAATCTTAAACAGAGTATTATTAAAGATCTTTCTAACCACTGGATCTTCTCCTTTTCATAAAAGATTCAGATGGCATTCAGGAATCGGCATTTGATCCCTTATTCTTGTTGCTTCTCTTGTTCTCGTCGCGATCCCTGATCCTCTTACAACATTTCTCTAAACATTCGAAAAAAAATTCTCATTAGTGGTTAGCAAAGAATCTAAAAAACATGTTAGTATACGATCATAAGAACCAATGCTACACAAACTAGAAGACAAAAAGCCAAATTGCAAGATTTTCAAAAACTTTTCTGAGGCCTCCATCTTATCGGTATTGGCTCCAATTGATCGGATAGAGCTTATGACTATTCCCAACTAATCGGTTGCACCCCGCAACCGATTCGGTTGGGTTTTCTACAACAAAATATATTTTTTCTTCTTCTTACTTAAAATGATTTTTAGCAATTCCAACTTTCTTCTAACCTGCATTTGATCCCTTATGATAGTTCCTGTAGGACCGATAATACTATTGATTCATGTGATTCGGGGAGTCGGGGAAGCTCAAAGTAAAGGAAAGACATGGTATTTATTAGATTAAGAAAGGGGAAGATGTGTGTGTTTTTCTAGAGAGAGAGAGAGAGAAGAGAAAACCACACACACCTAAAGATACAATGAGACATCCACCTTTCCTAGTTGTGACTAGGAAGGTATTAATACAAAGAACTAGCCTAACTTACCACTATTGACTAAACTTGTCCTTGTACATAGAAACTATTGCAATTCCCGACTATAACATAACTTTAAAGGCTAACAATTTCTCCCCAAAGTGATGTTATACGGGAATTGCTTACAATGTTCCCTACAAGTAAAATTAAATAAAAAACATAAGCACAGTTGCTCCGAGAGTTGTCTTCAATCTTCATTGCTTCATTCAGCTTCCTGAATCTTCTTAGGTGCCATCTCTTTTGCTTGTAGAAGAACAATGTGAGCAAATCTAATTAGGGATTAAGTATGAATTTTCACTCTCCCCTAATTTGTGCTCTCCCCCAAACTGACAACCTTTCTGATGAATGCCCTGAATCTGAAGAAGTCTTTTGATTATTAAATGCATACCTACTTTAGTCTTCTAACACGCAGCGGAAAATGTAGAACATACTATAGACTCAACCTTTTTCAAGATTTTCCATTCGGGGGAATAAAATATCAACATCTTCGTCTCACCAAATGCATCTTAGTTATCTTACATATGAAAAATCAGCCCGTAACGTACACATGAAATAATACACCAAAGTAACAAGTTGAAACACTGATCATCTTGAATTTGTTGCTCGAAATTGGTAAAGGTGGATAAGGTAGAAGTACGTAGAAATAGTTGAGAGGATAAGGATATAGAATCAACCAATATCCGACACAAATCGTTTCATAAATCATTAAACCTGATCACGTGAACTTGTTGTGCCTCCTCGATGTACACATTTCTCTCCCCTGATGGTTACGATGTATCGAAATCAGCATAATGATGTGTACGTGAATCATTAACTGGAAGCATGCTATCATAAATCATATAAGCTCGTGAGAAGATATAGATAAACCCTATCTACTAATAGTACCATTTGAAATTGTCTAACTCTTTACCAACCCCCTGTATCAAACAACAGCTCTCTGTA
Organism: Artemisia argyi; assembly: GCA_030686995.1. NCBI lineage: Eukaryota > Viridiplantae > Streptophyta > Magnoliopsida > Asterales > Asteraceae > Artemisia > Artemisia argyi. The sequence goes on from CM060703.1 coordinate 177,342,294, forward strand.
GTAACCACATGTGAAAAAAACCCGATATGAAGAACTTGAGAATGAAGTAAAATCCCCCAAACTTGTGACTTAAGCTTGTACTATCCTTGTGACTAAGAACGGTGTACCTTATACCCTGTAACAAAAATGTAATAAGCACAATCCCTCTTGAAATATCCTCAACTAAGTGAGACACTGAGCACTACAACGTAACTCCTTAAAGTGATAGCTACTTTGTGAGTATAAAGAGAAAGAATCAAAAAAATAACTAGATATCCAAGTCTTCGTCACCATCAATATATGCCCACACAAGTCATCTTCGCGGAAGGGAAGAAAGAAAGAAGACGAAATAAGTACGCACATACGTTAAACGTTACTTAAAACTCAAATAAATAATAACGAATCATCCCCGCAGTCACATTTGATATGCATTGAAAACTTTAGCCATGCAAAATGTATCCCCGTGAAAATTATAATACCAAAATACCAATCTATTTACTTATAAAAACGTATGTATCCATGTATGTGCATAACACTTTTCAACCCAACATACGTTTAAATAATTTTCAGATACTTGTCACAAGTCCAGTTCATATAATATATCATTAAGCCCATACAATTATAAGGCCCAAAGACATAACCTAGTTCAAACACACATCCCGTATATGATATTTACATAATCACTTGTTTAACCTAACCCTACATGCTCTTTCTTTAGTTTATTCGCCCCCATTTTCACATCTGCTCTCGTACCTAACATATCCTCTCACCAATCTTAGCTAATCTCAAACGCATCACAATACCATCCACAATCATCAATCTGAATCCATCTTAATCTCGTTGTCATCAACATCGGTTCACAAACACAAAGCCCTTTATTATAATAATCCAATTGAGTAAAGGACAACAACAATTTAAACAAATCCGAATATAATCCATCTTTTCTTTATGTTTAAGCAAGTCGAGCACCAAAGGATGACTTCACGATCATTATAGATGGTCTCGGGTCAGGTTTTGTCTTCATTTTTTATTCAACCGAATGAAAGAAAGGAATGAAACTAGTAGTTTTGTTCCTTCATTGAAGTTTTTGGATACTAACAAGAAGCTTGGCTTCTAAATGATCTATGATGAAATAAGTTTCACTAAATAAATCTATTAAAGATTATAAGCAAAGTGAACTTTTCTGAGATCTTGTATTGTGTTGTATTTGATGGTTCGAGACTTGTTTGGATGTAGGCGAGAGATGGTGAGGGTTTATGGTTGTGTCTAGTGTAGGATTAGTATCAGTGTCATGTCATTTGGTTTTTCCTGTTACTGGTCTTTTTCTCGATATGTATTCTTTTCATTTAAACCATATGGACCAATGATGGATTTGAACTGAGGTCACTTTTGAGTTTGGTATTCAGGTTAGTGGTCGTGGACTCTTCTTCTTCTTCTTGATATTCTATTTTTTTCAGTTTGGTCCGTTTACGCATAAACTTTTGCGAAAGCTTGTTGGTACCTTATGCGTAAACAACTTCACGCGTAAACTGCCATACGCGTAAGCATGAACTTTTCCATAAGTCTTATGCGTAAGACTAGTGTTTTATGCCAAAGTTGTGCCTTACGCATAACTTTCCAAGCTCTGCGTAAATGATTTGAAGAGTTGCGCATAAAAAGAGGGTTTTTGGCATAAGATAACGCGTAAACCATTTTCCGGCGTCCTTTTCCGACCAATTTTCCGACATGCTTTTCCGACCAGTGTTTGACCACTTTTTGACCGCTTTATGATCACAGATTCACGGTATGGTGCAAAAGTCACAACATATATGAAATAGTAGATCTATTATTTGGTCATAAAAGACACAAAATGAACAGATACGTGTACCTGAATTGAAATCTGTGTACTAGACCTTTTGACCATTATATACAATAAAAAACTTGTATAAAAACTGTTTACCAAAAGATAGCGGGAAAAAAATTTCCATATTCAAAAAATGTGGGTAAAACAGATTCAATAGAGTGTACGAACTACAAAAAAATCATCAAAAAAGAACACTATAGCTCTTATTCCAATTGTAGGACCGATAATACTATTGATTCATGTGATTAGGGGGGTCGGGGAAGCTCAAAGTAAAGGAAAGACATGGTATTTATTAGATTAAGAAAGGGGAAGATGTGTTTCTTTTTCTAGAGAGAGAGAGAGAGGAGAAAACCGCACACACCTAAAGATACAATGAGACATCCACCTTTCCTAGTTGTGACTAGGAAGGTATTAATACAAAGAACTAGCCTAACTTACCAATATTGACTAAACTAGTCCTTGTAGATAGAAACTATTGCAATTCCCGACTATAACATAACTTTAAAGGCTAACAGTTCCTAAACATCCCATTCATCCCTATAAAGATTCATAACATATTCAAATACTTCTTAATCATCCCTAGGATATGAAAGAACACTATCAAATCAAACTCTTCAATTCATGTGCTAATCAACAATGCACTATACTATCATCACCAGTTATCAATCATATAACATTTGGGAATCATCAGTTGCAATCTAATCCACTTCAAAAATTTTACCCAATTCAATTCAAAAATTTAATTAATTAATTCTTCCTCAAGACTTAATCAATCAATCTAATTCTTTTTTAATGTATTCCACTACCATTTATCCACTTCTCCTCAAAAGATTATAGTTTAATTCAAACTACATCAAAAATCCCCAAATCATGACCTTATTCAATCAATCCAAATTAAAACCTAATTAAACCAAATTGATGATGTTACTCACTTGTTTTGGAGCCATGGATGATCTCTTAACACTCCTGCAACTCTTAATTAACTTCCAGTGGTCGAATTTAAAGACCCAAATTTGGTGGATTGTGTGTGTGTGGGTTTATTGAAATTTTTGAAACTTTGGGCTTATATATTCAACTCCATCCGATCAGCTTTTAATCCATCCGATTTAGATTGAGTTTTTGCAAAAAATTTATTTTTCAAACCAACAACACTTAGTCAACTTGAGACAAGTAACTAAACGTGTTTTTCTTCTTCAAAAACCTTTTTGTATGTAAAAGTTTCACCACACTTTGTCTACCACATTTGGTCCAAAACTATAACTTCTAACTCTTAAACAAAACTAATAATAAAAAACTTAACTAAAAACATAAACTCCATAATCATACTCAAACCAAAGGTCTTAACATAACTTAACTTAAAACAACTCAAAATGCAAAATATGAAAATAACAAAATGCATAAATTAAAAAGAAACAAACAAACTAGCACAAGATAGTGCTTTATTCTTCAACTTGTCACGCTTAGTCTCCTTCATCCATGGAAGTATTCGTGCTTAAGAATGTCTTCACTTTGAAATTTACCGGACAACTTCCGGTCGGTTTTTTGTGTCTTAAACTTCCTTGCAAAGTTTCTTCCACTCGGGCAAACAATATCGAATTTCACATGCCATTCCCCATCTCCATCTTCTTTCTTGTAAACACTAGTCCTTCGGTCCCCACTCCAAATTTTTGAGTTGGACTGGTAAAGATCCAAGAAAATCTGTAAGCTTATTAAATACAAAAACATTTTTAAAGGGGTTAAAGAAATCCTCCATTGCTAGAGCTCTCTCCATTTCATCTACGATATCAAAGAAACTAGGAGTAACCGGCCTATACTTAGGCCTACATTCCTCATCTCTACCAACTTCAAAACATCCAAAGTACTCTTCTTCTTCATTTCTCTCATTCATCTCCTTAACCATTTTTCCTCTTGGTTTTGGGTAGTAAGTGTTTTTCAAAATACCATCATCAATAGTCATAGTACCTCGTCCCATAACAATTATAGCCCCACATGTTCTTAAAAATGGTCTACCTCACAAAAGTGGTAACTCCTTGTCCACTGGAATGTTAAGCACTTAGAAATCGGCTAAGAATGCTTGGTACTCTATTTGAATTCGAACAATTTTCACTTCTCCCATTGCTTTTGCTTTAGAATTATCGGCCATAATGAGGTTTGATTGATTAGGTTGTGGATTGCTAAGTCCTAACCTTTTATACAACGGATGAGGCATAACACTCACACTTGACCCTGTATCGGCCAATACATACATCGGAGTTGTCCCATTTACCTTGATTGGTAACACAAAATTTCCTGGATAACTCATTTTCTTAGGAAGTCCATTCTCCACAATCCTTTCTCTATCTACTTCATCAAAAGTCTTGTCTTCTAGCCTAGATCTAGCCATCATAACTGAATCTAACTTTTTACGATAATTCATATAGTTATTCAAAAACTTCTATCACAGGCTTCTTTTCCATAAGTTCATGAAACTTCATCTCCAAATTTTCCAAAATAGCCTCCTTTTGCTCTTGAGTTAAGGGTTAAACCTTTTGTGGTGAACTTGGTGGTGAACTAGATGCTGATGTTGTGGAATTTGTATTCTTTGAGGTGGAGGGTTGGGTAAATTTATTAAGTGGTGCTTTCTTTCTACTAGCCTTGCCCATCTTAACAACTTCTTCCTTCCCTTCCTTAGCTTCTTCCATCCCTTCACATAATTCTGCAAGCATAACATCTACTTTCTTCTCCTCTTCCAAATCAGTAATTTAAATTCTCATTTCCCCAAGTGCGAAATCAACCTTACACTTGGTGGTAACAAGAAATTCTCTACAAAAAATTACCTTCGGTTCATCAAAATTTCCATAGTATAGAACAACAAAATCAACTTTGAAAATATGACCGTGAATATTCACTTTCACATCTTTCACCTTCTTTCTTCCATAGTCTTTGATGAGTGCGTAAATACTCATCATTTTTATCGTATCTGAACTGCCAAAACATCCAAAAACACATGCGTCAAAATACAGAAATTATCCCAAAATTGTGTTTTATATGTTTTAGATGCAAAATGTTTAAAAACAAATGAAAAACGAACAAAGTTTGCATAATTGGCAGTTTCAGTCCCTCAAGTTTCATAAATTGACAAAACTAGTCCCTAAAGGTTTAAAATGAAAGAAAAGTCAACCCTAGGCATTTAAAAGTCAAATGTTATCAAATATGATCCTTGGGTGAAAAATTTGGGAAAATAACATGTTTGGTCCCTGCACTTTGCAAATGTGACAAAATCAGTCCCTGGAATTTTAAAATTAGAAATTGATCAAACAAGGGCTTATGGAATTACAATATGGCATTAATGGTCCTTATGATATCTTTAGAAATATGTCAACTTCAGCCCCTCAAAATTCCATAAATTACAAACTTGGTCCTTGTGATATCATAAAACCAAACGGACCTTTGTTATTATCCAACCAAATCCAAAATCTACCCAATCCACTCCCCAAATCCAAAGCCCACCTTATACCTCCTCCCAAGCCCATCATCCCAAAAGCCCAAGTCAACCCTTTCTTCCCCTCGGTCAAACCCACCACAACAACCCATTTTAATATTAATCCCAGGTCAACCCAACCTTTGACCTCCATCCCCAACATACACCCGTGACCTCTGCTACTCCTTCATCATCACAAAGCCACTCTACTCCCCTCATCATCAATTCTAAACACTGCCACCCCAGTCCAATTCACCTCAGTCCAATTATACAAACCCTATACAAGTTATCAGAGCCTTGGTGATGATTGTGTTTTTGGCGCCAAACCTTCCAATGGTCAAGATTAAAATGTTTTCATCCAAGGGTTGATATTACAGCTGGGAAAAGTCCAAGGGATGCTGAAAAACCCTAAATTGCAGCTATAAAAGAAAAGGGAGCCTTGGAGCAGTGTGAGTAGATTTTAGCTTATTTTTATTTTTATGTAAAATTTATGTTCTGTCAAAAACTAGTGGTAATTTCACTTTCAATATTGTAAGTTTGAAGTTTTCAATCAATGAAATCTCAGTTTCAAGTAATCCTCAGTTCATGAAATTCCATTCTTAGTCTAAAAATCTCAAAAGTTTAATTGTTGTTTCTAAATGTTAAACTGAACTCATAGGGTCACATAAGTTCCTGATTAAGCTTATTTGAGCTGATTAGAGACTTTAAAATTCAGTTTAGAAGTTAAATTCAAAAATACAAAAAAATCCAGAAAATAGAAAAGAAATACAAAAAATTGCAGGTTTATGTCAAAGAAGCTTGGAGCAGGGTTAATATGGGATGGCCCTGGGATAGAGCTCTTGGAAAGCATTAGGATTGAGTTGGAAATGGATTTGGTACCCTTGTTCTAAGCAGGAGAGCTTTTGTAAGCATTCTCTATCATTTTTGCATTTTACTGTAGAGCAAGCTTTAAGTTCTTGGTTTTGTGTCTTTGTGCTTATTTAATGTTAGTTAATCATAATATAGTATAATATAGGTTGCTTGTTCATTGAATTGACCTTGTGCTAAAAATTGCATTTTCACAGTCAAAATATAATTTTGGTCATTTCTGAGTTCCAGGCTTGTGTTGTTGTTGTATTGTTTTTGTTTAGTGATAAGAAGTGATTTTGAATCAGTGTTAAGGCTTTATTCCATCATTTGCTTTGTAAATCACAAAAATTTAGTGTTTAAAAGACTGTTTGGGATAACCTAGTTCTGTGTGTGATTCTGTATTTGAGCTGTTGATTTTGGTTGTTACATGCCATATTAGATAGTAATAAGTCATTTAAGTCATAAAAACTAGCCTTTGTTTGGAAGAAAGTCAAATTCGCTTTCCATCTTTCATTATTTGTTGTCTGATTAGGAGTTGATGCTCCATCTTCATAATTTTAGTACAAAACTTGATAATATAGCTTAAGATAGTCTTATTATAGCATAATATAACATAATCGGTAAGCTAGATTGAATCAAAGTTCACATAAGTCAAATAACTAGGATTTCATAAAAAGTCAATTTTCTTGAAAACCAGTTTTTGAATAAAATTGTGATTTTTCTTGTGATCTTAATATTAGGTTTTTTCCCTGTGTTTTTAGATTATTGTTATCTTGTTGCTTATCTTGTTGCTAGTATTTTTTATAATTTTTAGTTTGCTTATTTAACTGCTTAATTTGTAGCTTCTTTCTAGCACTTTTTAAAAATGGTGTTCTGTGCATAGTACTTGTACTAATTTTCTCAGGCTTGCTACTTGTTCATTATTTGGTTTTAGCTTGTGTTAATTGGTGTTCTAAGTAGCTACCTAGGTCATCTTGTTGGTTGAATATTTGTTTTGTGCTCAAGTGCTTATTAGATAGCTTAAATTGACCTAAAGTTGATACTTGGAACTGTTGCTTCTGAGCATAAGCTCAATACATTGAACCAATTGATTCTTGTTTCTGTGTAATCTTGTGTTATTGTGTTGGTTGTTTTTAGATAATCTAAGTTGTTTGAGCTCACTTTTGGCCATTTGAACCCTTGTACAAGTTTGTGAGCTTATTTTGCACTTAGCCTTTGTTATGTGTAAAATTGATCCACTCAGTGCATTGCACCATTCCTCACAATCCTCTAACTTGCTCATCACCTGAGCTTGTACTGAGCTTGTGGTATTTTTGGAAAGCCCACTGTGTGGACTTGTAAGTTCTAAGCTTATTTTTGTCCTGATCCCTTTTGCCCCTAGCTTTATTTAACCTCATAAAGGCCTGCAGGCCTGGTTGTATAACTGTGGGATTTGGAATTGCTTTTTGCATCTTTGTGGCATATTCAGTGGTCTTTCCTAGTTGCTTTAGCTTTTTCTTAGTGTACATTACTTGTTTGCAGCTTATTTTACCCCTTGTGTTCACTGTGTGGCTTATTCCAAGCTTATTTTGAGCTTAAAACCTCATAATCAAGCTTAAAGCTCACTGTTGAGCTTAATTGAGTACACTGAGCTTATTCCTGAGCCCCTAGACAAGTACCTTCACAAAAGTTTCATATTTTCAGTAGCTTAATAGTTTTGTAAAAGAAAATTAAGAAAAATCCAAAAATAAATAAATAGATAGCTTCTATTTAAGCCATTTGGCTTATTTTTCTGCTTATTTATAAGCATTTCTCATTTTTAAATTTTTCTCAGGTTCCTTTTAGGTTAAAATAATTTTTGTAATTTTTCTAGATTTTTCTTTTATCATTTAGTACTTTTTATAATTTAATTTAGTTTAACTTAATTAAATAATTAGTTTTAATTAATAATAAATAATTAAAAAGTAAAAAAAAAATAGATTTTCTGTTTTAAAATTAGTTTTATAATATTTTAGATTTTTGTAAATTTAATTTTCATTTTTCTAGTTAATTTTCATAATTAATTAATAATTAGTATAATTTAGTTAATTAAAAAGTAATTAATAATTAGTAATTAATTAATAGTAATTTAATAATAAATTAAAAAGTAATTAATAATTAGTAATTAATTAATAGTAATTAATTAAATAGTGTTAAAAATAATTAAATTTTCTAAAAATTTTCTTATAACATTAGGATTGTAAAAATATAATTTTCACATTCGTAAGACTTTATTTGCTCACGTTTCACTTTTTATTTTGCGCGTTCTCGTTTAATTTGAATTCAAACGCGCGTTTTTAGGTTTAACTTACGTTTCTGGGTTATCTGATCATCAGTAATTGTTAATATAGTGTTTCTAAGTTATTCTCAATTATAATCTCGTATTTTAATCATAATAATCAAATTCCAGATCCTCATGTTAAATCACCCGATCACTTAAAACGTTTTCAAATACAATTGCAAACCTCGCTGGGACATAACGACCCAGGAATACACAGTACTCCTTGATTAGTTGGTTTTAGACGTTTGACTTGGTTGACCATCACCTGTTCAACTTAGTTGACCGTTTAGGACCAATCAAAATTTGGCGCCGCTGCCGGGGAGGTAGCTGCGTATTCAAAACGTTTTTTTTTTTTTGAGATTAGTGGTTTTTCATTCATCACTGTATAAACACCACCACCTTTTTGTAAATCTTAATCATAAAACAAAAACGTCATTAACACTTTTCCTAAAGTGTTAACAACACCAAAAAAAATCAAAAACAAACAAAGCAGATCGTTACGTTTTCTATATCGTGTTTCATTTAAGGTGATTATTAAAGAGATACGATTTTGGTAAACGAAACGACACCAAAAATATTGTCCAAAAGTTTTTAATTCATTTTGATTTCTCATGGTTGTTTAACTGTTGCAATTTTCCATTGCATGATCATTGCATTAGGCTTAGAAGTTGTTACAATAGCTATTTTCAGTTTCATTTCTCCTTATAAACATGTTTCCAATCAATTAGATCCAACCAAATCTCACCAAAGTCAAATTTCAAGTTTTAGCGAAAAGTCAACATTTCATTTGTGTGCAGAAATCTCAAAATGGTGGGATTTGTTTAGAATTTTATATAAAGATTCAAGCCTTGAAACTTTCAGAAGTTATAGTCCACCACCTCATCTTCAAAGTCCCACCTCCATTATATTTTTTTGAATTTTTCTGTGGGCCCCACAAGCTCTCAAAGTAGCCCCACCAGGGCTGTTTTTCCGAAATTCCAGCCAAATAGTTTTTGATTTTTCATTTCTTCGTTATATGTCCATTAGACCTGAAATTTGGTTTGTAGTTTATTTCATTGCTTATCTACTTGCTGGTATTTTTATTTTAATTTTTAGATTTTTTTTACAAGGCTAAATCACCCTTTTTAGGGCTGCAAAACTTGAATTCAGCAATTACAATAAAGGAGTGTTTGGTATTGCTGATTTCTATGTGTTCTAGCATGCTCTTGGTATTATCTGTGGTTCATACATGTTACTTTAGGTCCAAATAGCATAGAACAACCATAAAAACCAGTGTCCACTTTGTAAAAAGTCAAAAGACTCTTAATCTCTCAATTGAGCTTTAACTGTCAAAATTTTAGGATTGCACAAGCATGGATTCTTTTGCATAAGTTGTTAGAATAGTTGAATCTTGCCTCATTTCAGCTTATTATAGCATATTTAGTCATTAGGGATCAATCAAAGTTCAAAAAAGACAAAAATTCCATGTTTCTCAAAGAGTCAAAATGGTATTGTTCAGGAAAAATCCAAATCTTGGAAGAATTGTTTAGATTTTTGTGTTAGGAGTTAGGGCATGATCTTTTACACAATTGTAGCCCCCCAGCTGAACTTTAGAGTCCCACTCTCACTACATTTTTTTGATTTTTTGTGTGGTCCCCACAAGCCAAGAAACACAGCTGCAGACCCAACTGCTGCAGCAGCTCCACTCCATTGTCCCAACTTCTGTGGGTCCCACAGAACTCATAAGTGGGCCCCACTTGGTAACTCTTGGTTCTTTGAACCCCCCCTCCTGGCCCTTTTCATGTTTTGACCAAAGTTTTGACCTCATACCCTCTGGGACCCACCTAAATCAGACCCTCAATTCTGTCCCATTTCCTGAGTTGAGATAAGATCCAAGTGCTTATTTAGGTGCTTATTTGCTTATCCTGTGGACCCCAGTGGCTTTTTATTGCTTAATCATGTTCACTTAACCCATTGTAATTAGAATTAACCTTTGTGGGTCCCACTCAAGCTCATTTGAGCCCAATTTCCTTTTTGGTCAACAAAAGTCAACTGTGGAGCTAATAAGCTTCCACACTGCTTATTTTTAAGCTACAAAAAAGTTGTTTTCACAAAAAGTGTTTGTTTTTAGGTGTAAATTAGTTTTCAAAAAGAAAAATCAAGAAAATCCAAATTAATTTTAAGTGATAGTTTCTATTTAATATAATTTAAATTTTATTTTTCATTTTTAGATTTTTATTAAGTAACCTACATTTTTATATTTTTATTAAATTCCTCTTATAGTAAAGTAATTTTAGAAATTTTTTTAGATTTTTATTTTATCATTTAGTATTTATTAGATTTAATATTAGTTTAATTAATAATTAAGTTTTAAATAGCATAATTAGTTTTTATAAATTAAGGCCTAGTTTTTATATTTTTTCTAGCTTTTAAATGTTATAAAATAGTTTTATAATTTTTTCCAGAATTTTCTAAGTCATTTTAGTATTAATTGTAATTTAAAAAAGTTTAATTAGCTTAATTAAGATAAATAGTTTTTAATTAATATAAAACTCATAAAAGACAAAAATATTTATTTTTATTTTTTATACTTTCTTCAAGTTCTAATTAAGGTTTAGAAATTATTTTTGCAAGTTTTTAGGTTAATTTGTAACATTTATCATTTTTAGTTTATTTAAATATGGTTTAATTTACTTTTTAAATAGTTTTAATTAATTAAATAGTATTTAAATATTAAAATAATCATTTTAATAATTTTATTTTTCATTTTAAATTTTCTTTTTAATTTAAGTTTGTAAAAGTTTCATTTTCACCCCCTGTAGTTTATTTTCCTTAAAACTCACCTTTTTCCCAGCACGCAATCGCGTCTGATTTTAATTTGGTTAACATTTATACGTTTCTGATTCCCGTGATTGTTAATACTGTTACTCCTAGTCATTCCAGTAGTGTAAACAAATCCAAATCTTTATCTGGTTACTTCACATCCAATTCACCCGATCACAAACCCGTTTTTATACCATCCACACCTCGTCGGGACATAACGACCCGGGGAAACACTATACTTCCACGGAGATTTGAGCCTAAAGAGTTTGACTATATTGACCACATCCGTGGTTGACTTTAGTTGACTGCTTTTACATGAATCAGTTGCTTTAGCTTTTTCCTAGTGTACATTACTTGTTTGCAGCTTATTTTACCCCTTGTCTGTGTGGCTTGTTACGAGCTTATTTCGAGCTTAAAACCTCATAATCAAGCTTAAAGCTCACTGTTGAGCTTAATTGAGTACACTGAGCTTATTCCTGAGCCCCTAGACAAGTACCTTCACAAAAGTTTCATATTTTCAGCAGCTTAATAGTTTTGTAAAAGAAAATTAAGAAAAAGCCAAAAATAAATAAAGTGATAGCTTCTATTTAAGTCCTTTGGCTTATTTTTCTGCTTATTTATAAGCATTTCTCATTTTTAAATTTTTCTCAGGTTCCTTTTAGGTTAAAATAATTTTTGTAATTTTTCTAGATTTTTCTTTTATCATTTAGTACTTTTTATAATTTAATTTAGTTTAAGTTAATTAAATAATTAGTTTTAATTAGTAATAAATAGTTAAAAAGTAAAAAAAAAAAAAATAGATTTTCTATTTTAAAATTAGTTTTATAATATTTTAGATTTTTGTAAATTTAATTTTTATTTTTCTAGTTAATTTTCATAATTAATTAATAATTAGTATAATTTAGTTAATTAAAAAGTAATTAATAATTAGTAATTAATTAATAGTAATTAATTAAATAGTGTTAAAAATAATTTAATTTTCTAAAAATTTTCTTATAACATTAGGATTGTAAAAATATAATTTTCACATTCGTAAGACTTTATTTGCTCACGTTTCACTTTTTATTTTGCGCGTTCGCGTTTAATTTAAATTCAAACGCGCGTTTTTAGGTTTAACTTACGTTTCTAGGTTATCTGATCATCAGTAATTGTTAATATAGTGTTTCTAAGTTATTCTCAATCATAATCTTGTAGTTTAATCATAATAATCAAATTCTTGATCCTCCTGTTAAATCACCCGATCACTTAAAACGTTTTCAAATACAATTGCAAACCTCGCTGGGACATAACGACCCGGGAATACACAGTACTCCTTGGTTAGTTGGTTTTAGACGTTTGACTTGGTTGACCATCACCTGTTCAACTTAGTTGACCGTTTAGGACCAATCAAAATTTGGCGCCGCTGCCGGGGAGGTAGCTGCGTATTCAAAACGTTTTTTTTTTAGATTAGCGGTTTTTCATTCATCACTGTATAAACACCACCACCTTTTTGTAAATCTTAATCATAAAACAAAAACGTCATTAATACTTTTCCTAAAGTGTTAACAACACCAAAAAAATCAAAAACAAACAAAGCAGATCGTTACGTTTTCTATATCGTGTTTCTTTTAAGGTGATTCTTAAAGAGATACGATTTTGGTAAACGAAACGACACCAAAAATATTGTCCAAAAGTTTTTAATTCATACACAAAAACCCAAAAACATTCGTCTCTTTCTTGTGAATAATAAACTACATAAAAATAAACCGTCGCAAATCAAGGCAGAACACCTACCAACTAGGGGTGTGGACATAATAAGTTCCCAAACCAAAAATTTAAAACTTGCCTTTGTATCCCTGTGAGTGGTGTACCTTTCTTAAAGAAGCCACTTGCTTGTGATTATTGGTTTAAGTTCACTGTTGATTTGCCTAGATTTTGTTTTGATTGGTTTTTATCCCTAGTGCATGCGCACTCGTTCTTCTAGGTCCACGAGCCCATTTCGTGAGCTTGTAAAGAAACCTAGAAGACCTCGTAGACGTTCAGCACCAACAGTCGGATCTGAGATCCGTACTATTTCCACTTTAGCTATCACCATGGCGGAAGACCGCCCCATGTGTGAGCTTCTCCAAGCACCCATCGAGGGTTACGGAGATGCCATTGTTGTTCCAGCCATCGTGGCTGATAGTTTTGAGCTCAAAACCGGGTTACTCAATCTTGTAACCTCAAGTCAATTCTACGGTTTTGAGAGGGACGATCCTCATGCTCACATTCGATGGTTCAATAAAATCACATCAACCATCAAGTACAAGAATATCCCTTATGAAGGAATCAAGCTTCTTCTCTTCCCATTCTCCCTAGAGGGTCAAGTCCGGATTTGGCTTGAGAAACAACCCCCTCGATCTATTGAGACATGGGAAGATCTTGTCAAAAAATTTGTGAATGAATTCTTCCCACCTTCCAAGACCACGAGTCTTAAGAACAAAATCACCAAGTTCACTAAAAAATATGATGAATCATTTGGTGAAGCGTGGGATCGTTTCAAAGAATTACTTCGCAAGTGTCCACATCATGGTTTCTCAGAGTTGATGCAACTCGATACTTTTTACAATGGCGTGAGCCAAGCTGATAGGGATTCACTCAATGCCTCCGCGGGAGGTAATTCTTTGAGTAGAACCACAAAAGAAGCTTTGTAAATCATTGAAAATAAGTCCAAGGTCCGCTCTACACGAAGTAAGCCGGTTGTTTCTCAAATTAATGTGGGTCCTTCCACTTCATCTTCTATGAGTCAATCTAGAACGGATGCTAAGATTGACAAGCTCACTAATGCTATTCAAGCTTTGGTTCTCGCCCAAACAAAGAAAGTTTCATTTCCACAACATCCTCCACCTGCTGAGGTTAAAAAAGTGGAAGTCTGTGTCACTTGTGGTGGGCTGCATGCCTACTACAATTGCACAGCTACTGATGGTTCCCCATATGAAGCTCATGCTATAGTCGGGTCTTCGAATCAAGGAGGCAATCAATACCACCCTCCTATGGACCCGAACTATCGTCCTAATCATTACCCTGGACCACCTGGTTTTAATCAAAACAAAAATGTCCAAAACCGTAACCAGAATCAAAATAGAATGAACCAAGGTAATCAAAACCAAGGTAACTTCAATCAGGGTCACGGTTTTCAAAGTCAAAACCAAAGTTTCCAAAATCAAGGAAACTTTAATCAGAACCAAGGTCAGGGTAACCTAAATCAAGGGTACTTTCATGAAAATAACAACCAGAATCAAAGGAATTTCGAACATCAAACTCAAGGAAATTTTGAAAATCAAGGTCCCAACCAAAACAACCATGCTCCAAATGTTACTAACAATCAAGCCATTGTTCCAACTGGGCCTTCATCTGACGAGTTGTTGAAACAATTCATGAAGTCCCAAGAAGAGTTGAACAAGTTGTTGGTCAGCCAGATTTCTAACATCAAGAAGTCTTTAAATGATCGACCCTCGGGCTCAGGTACTACTTTACCTAGCAACACGATCGCTAATCCGAGGGGCGATGCAAAAGCGATCACAACTCGTAGTGGTGTTTCATTTAAGGAACCCGCGATTCCTACTACCTCTTCTTCCTCACCTCCAAAGGTAGTGGAACGTGAACCTGAGGTGACAAAGGATAAGGTGCAATCTAATAGTCCACGAAGTACCGCACATGTCCACCCTCAGGTTATCCCAGAAACCATGCCAAAACCTGGAGTTAGCTTTGATCCACCTGAAACTCCAGTTGACAACCCTAAATCCAAAACTTCTATTCCTTACCCATCACGCTTGAATGAGCAAAAGCTCCGCGAAAAGGCTAGTCACCAAATGGATAAATTTTTCCAAATCTTTCAAGATTTGCACTTTGACATTAGCTTCGCGGATGCTATCATCTTGATGCCCAAATTCGCATCAACAATCAAGAATCTGTTAAGTAATAAGGAAAAACTCTTTGAGATGGCAAGAACTCCTCTAAATGAGGACTGCTTAGCAGTTCTTTTGAAAAAGCTTCCCGAGAATCTTGGAGATCCCGGAAAATTCCTCATTCCATGTATTTTTCCGGGGATGGTTGAATGCTTTGCCTTGGCCTATCTTGGTGCTAGCATTAACCTTATGGCATATTCTGTGTGGAAGAAACTCTCTCTTCCCGAACTTACTCCCACATGCATGACTTTAGAGCTTGTCGATCGTTCAATATCATGTCATCTCGGCATTGCTGACGATGTGTTCGTTAAAGTGGGAAAGTTCCATTTTCCGGCAGATTTTGTGATTGTTGACTTTGATGCCGATTCAAGGGTCCCTCTAATTCTTGGAAGGGGATTCCTTAGAACTGGGCGTGCTCTCATCGATGTATTTGAGCAAGAGATCACATTGCTTGTTGGAACTGAAGCTGTCACCTTCATCAATTATCAAACTTCGAGGTACTCCTCCAATTATGACTCTGAATCGGTAAACCAGATAGATGTCATTGATATTACTGCTGAGGAGTACGCTCAAGAGGTTTTAGGTTTCATTGATGATTCTTCGAGGGAAAACCTCACTCAATCTTCTCATCCCATCATTGCCAATTCTTATCCTTCCCTCACTCCGTTTGAGGGAAGTGACTTCATCTTAGAAGAAATTGAGGCCTTTCTCAAAAGTGATTCGATTCCCGATGGAATCGATAACCAAGAGATTGACCCTGAGAGGGATATTCTCTTACTTGAGAAATTACTAAACGAAGATCCCTCTCCTCTTCCTGTTCTACCACAACAACTTCATAAAGAGGAAGTCAAGAATGTTGAGAAAACTGATGACTTTCCTGTGGTTGAACTTAAGGACTTGCCGCCTCATCTTGAATATGCATATCTGGAGGGTGATGGTAAGTTACCCGTCATAATTGCTAAAGATTTAAGTGTTGAGGAAAAGGCTGCTCTCATAAAGGTTTTGAAGTCGCATAAACAAGCAATTGCTTGGAGACTCTCCGACATCAATGGCATTGACCATGAATTTTGTACCCACAAGATTTTAATGGAGGATGACTTCAAACCAGCATTCCAACAACAAAGAAGGGTGAATCCCAAAATTCATGAGGTAATCAAATAAGAAGTTTTAAAACTCCTTGATGCCGGATTGATTTACCCTATCTCGAACAGTCCTTGGGTTAGCCCAATACATTGTGTTCCAAAAAAGGGTGGCGTTACTGTTGTCACAAATGAAGAAAACGAGTTGATTCCAACTCGATTGGTTACGGGTTGGCGTGTCTGCATTGACTATCGTAAGTTAAATGACACCACCCGCAAAGACCATTTTCCTCTGCCCTTTATGGATCAGATGCTCGAGAGATTAGTGGGGAATGAGTACTATTGCTTCCTCGATGGTTTCTCGGGTTACTTTCAGATTCCCATTGATCCGCAAGATCAATAGAAGACCACTTTTACGTGCCCCTATGGAACATTTGCTTATAAACGTATGCCATTTGGTTTATGTAATGCTTCGGGCACATTTCAAAGATGTATGATGGCCATATTTTCCGACATGATGAGGAAAACTATGGAGGTCTTTATGGATGATTTTTCGGTAATTGGGGATTCGTATCAATCATGTCTCTCCCATTTAGACAACATGCTCAAACATTGTGAAGACACAAAGTTATGTCTAAATTGGGAGAAGAGACACTTTATGGTCAAAGAGGGCAATGTCCTCGGCCATAAAATTTCAAAGAATGGGATTGAGGTTGACAAAGCCAAAATCGATGTCATTGCAAAATTACCTCATCCCACTACCGTCAAAGGTATTAGGAGCTTTTTGGGTCATGCCGGTTTCTATCATAGGTTTGTTCAAGATTTCTCTAAAATTGCCCGGCCTATGACCCATCTCCTCGAAAAGGATGCTCCTTTTATCTTCTCACCTGAGTGCGTAGAAGCTTTTGAAACTTTAAAGAAAAAGCTTATTGAGGCACCTATTCTTGTTGCCCCCGATTGTGACTTGCCCTTTGAACTTATGTGTGATGCTAGTGATTATGCAATAGAGGCAATCTTGGGGCAACGCAGATCTAAACATTTTCGGCCTATACACTATGCAAGCAAAACAATGACCGAGGCTCAAAGTCATTACACCACTAGTGAAAAATAATTATTAGCTTTGGTGTATGCTTTTGAAAAATTCCGGTCATATTTGATCTTGACCAAAAGCATAGTGTATACGGATCACTCGGCTTTGAAGTACCTCTTTGCAAAACAAGATGCAAAGCCGAGACTACTTCGTTGGGTTCTCCTCCTGCAAGAATTTGATATCATTATTCGTGATAAAAAAGGAGCTGAGAACCTAGCTGCTGATCATCTCTCCCGTTTGGAAAACCCTCATCAAGATGTCTTCGAAAAAAAGGAAATTAATGGAACCTTCCCTCTCGAGACACTCAATGCGGTTGCCTTTCGTGGAGATTCTGTTACCCCATGGTTTGCCGATTTTGCAAACTACCTTGCGGGTAATTTTTTGTGAAACATTATTTCTGGGACGACCCCTACCTTTTCAAAATCTGTGCGGATCAAGTCATCCGGCGGTGTGTTTATGGACAGGAAGCCAATGAGATTCTCAAGGCTTGCCATGCTGGTCCCATGGGGGGCCACCACAATCCAAACTACACCGCCAAAAAGGTGTTTGACTGCAGTTTCTATTGGCCCTCGATTTACAAGGATGCCCAGGAATTAGTCAAATCCTGTGACGCTTGTCAACGTCACGGGAATATTTCACAAAAGAATGAAATGCCACAAAATGCAATACAAGTTTGTGAAATCTTTGACGTATGGGGCATCGACTTTATGGGGCCATTTCCATCATCTCATGGAAATAAGTACATACTCGTGGCTGTTGACTATTTGTCAAAATGGGTTGAAGCGAAAGCATTACCCACTAATGATGCGCGAGTAGTTGGGAAATTCTTGAAAGCTCTTTTTGCTCGATTTGGAACTCCATGTGCTATAATTAGTGATCGTGGTATGCATTTTTGCAATGACAAATTCGATAAAGTCATGCAAAAGTATGGTGTAACTCACCGTCTTTCTACTACGTACCACCCTCAAACAAGTGGACAAGTAGAAGTTTCCAATCGAGGCGTTAAGAGAATCTTGGGAAGAACCGTTGGTGAAAATCGTGCATCGTGGTCGGATAAATTAGATGATGCACTTTGGGCTTTCCGTACGGCTTACAAAACACCCATCGGTTGCACGCCTTACAAGCTTGTGTACTGGAAAGCGTGCCATCTGCCAATCGAGCTTGAGCATAAAGCCTATTGGGCCCTCAAGCATGCAAATTTTGACCTCAAAACTACGGGTGATCATCGAAAAGTTCAATTGAATGAATTAAATGAACTTCGTGATCAAGCTTACGAGAACTCTTTGATCTATAAGGAAAAGACAAAGAAGATACACGACTCAAAAATCAAAAACCGTGTTTTCAACGTTGGTGATCGAGTTCTTCTTTTCAACTCTAGACTCAAGATCTTCTCGGGAAAGCTAAAAACCCAATGGACTGTTCTATTCACTATCGTTAAGGTTTATCCTTATGGCACCGTCGAGTTATCTCAAAATGACGGTCCTAATTTCAAAGTGAATGGACATCGTTTGAATCACTACTTTAGAGAGGACATACCATCCATGGTTGTCTCTGATCTCCAAACATTCCCCTAGGACAATTAAATTCGGGGATCGAGTCAAGCTAGCGCCTCGATAAACAAAAACAATAGCAACAACATGTGTTTTCACCCATCTCTCTGCCTTCTTTCTACTTTCTAACGCCCTAGTGTGGGGGAGTGGCCGTCCCCTGCAGCTATTTGAAATGTATATATCTTTGAAAAAAAATGTGTGATTGTATGTACATATAAATAAAGTGAAAAATGCAAAACGATATTTCTACAGTTAGCTTATAATATTACCTTTTTACGTTCAAAGAGTCGGCATAATAGCCGGGACTTTGAATATTGAGGACAATATTCAATTCTAAGTGTGGGGGGGGGGGGGGAATTCTAGCGAATTTTATCACATTATATCCTCTAGAACCCCCGTTTTTTGCCCAAAATTTTCAAAATTTTTTCACTTTATTTCAAAATTTTTGTGGTTATCAGTCCGCCATGTCTAAACGACAAAAGGATTGGCTAATCCAGGAGCAAACGGCTCTTGGTAAAGATAACTTAAACCCGTTGGTGGCTTGCAATTTGCCCAAAATTGTATGGTATCTCAACTCGCCATATCCTAAAAAGTGAAAGAGTTGGCTAGCCCGCAAGATTATGGCTTGTGGTAAAGCCAGTGGAAAAACCATAATTGGTAATCAGCTCACCAAGATGTTGACTATTCCATCAAGAGTTGGCTAGTCCAGAAGCAAACGGCTTTTGGTTAAGACAAATCAAATCCGTTGACAGCTGGTGGTTTGCTCAAAATCACATGGTTATCAAGTGGACCATAGTTCTTACTTGAACTAAGACATTTGGCTACTCTAGAAGTAATGGCTTTTGGTAAAGAGATTCAAATCCATTAAGTTTTCTCAAAAAGATTGCTAGGGACTAGCAATAGTTTAGTGTGGGGGATTGATGAGTGTGTAAATACTCATCATTTTTATCGTATCTGAACTGCCAAAACATTCCAAAACACTCAGAAATGCGTCAAAATACAGAAATTATCCTAAAATTGTGTTTTATATGTTTTAGATCCAAAATGTTTAAAAACAAATGAAAAACGAACAAAGTTTGCATAATTGGCAGTTTCAGTCCCTCAAGTTTCATAAATTGACAAAACTAGTCCCTGAAGGTTTAAAATGAAAGAAAAGTCAACCCAAGGCATTTAAAAGTCAAATGTCATCAAATATGATCCTTGGGTGAAAAATTTGGGAAAATTACATGTTTGGTGATGTGCGTTTTGTTAGTACAAGTTTTAAAATTTATAAACACGAATTATCCGATTATTATCTAGCACATACGAGCAAGTATACTCGTCCGGTGTAATAAAGGTGGGTAAGTCAAGATCGTCCCAAGGGATTTGGTAGTTTTAGTAATTAGAAAAATGTTTGATAAATAAGGGTTGTCAATCAAAATTTATGTAAAATCTTAATTTAAAAGAAACTCAATAAAAACTAAACATATACTTATGTATAATTCCTTGATTGGTAAATAGGAGTATCGTAACAATTTGTGTACGAAGTTTGGTGTAAAACTTGTTATGATGCGCAACTAAAAATGAGTAGTTATACAATTTATGATGTATGTCATGTTTTCACTACTACTAAGAATTCTATCACCTAAATGACTCCTTTCGGACATATCAAATTAGTATGACAATCCTATAAACACATGGTTGTTTAGAAAATCAATTCTTTTCTTATGAATTCCTACGAATCCTTTCGGTCCCTTTTTCGTGATGAAATCGTTTCAAATCTATTTTAACAAGTAAATAAGATGGTTGTCAAGCATCCTATTCCATACTAATTTGGTGTATTAATATTTTGGAATAAAAACAAGTTGAAAATCCTTTCGGACCTATTTTTCAAGAAATTGTTTTTACCGACAAATTAAGCAAGAAAAGATGTTATATCAACAAACTAATAAAAATAGATATGTTTTCATGCATCACCTTTTTCATAAGATAATACTCCATTTACCAATCACATCATATACACAAGTATATCACAAATTACTCCATAACAATCATAATAAAACACAAGTAAATAAGAAAACTTTCATAAAACTTAAAGTAACAATTGTTCATTATAAGTATCAAGGTGTACCTAGTCTTGAAATTACAATGAGAAAACCTTGTGGAACTATAGCAACCACACTCCTCCAATTGCTCACCAAAGTAAGTAAACAACTCCACACTCGAACCAATGCTTGAGACTTTAACTCAACACGTTTCGGACGTTTTTATAACACTTAGTAAACTTTCAGGCAATATAAGATAAGCTAACAAGATTTGGTGTAATACTAAGTTAGATAATGGTGGTACAAGTATCTCTAAGTCCTAAGTGCTCATTATATAGCTTAATGAAACTTATGCTTCAAGTAAAAACGTCCCTCCACAGTAAATAAGCAACAATGATCAGCCACAAATGATTATGGGGAGTAAATTCGCCAATTAATGCAAAACTTGTAACTTCAGTCACCACCAACCGATCGGTTTCTTGCCATCCGATCGGATGGTCATTCTGTCACTTTTCCAGCCGATCCGGTTGCGGGTTGCAACCGATCGGTTGGATTTCGTCTGATCATGATTTCCTGTCTTTTCTTCGTCGTTTTACGTTGCATGCAATATTTTTCTTCGTGGCATGACTTTGTCCATTAGAACTTGATATTTCCTTGATAATTTCGTATAGCAAACTTGTCTTTATCAAATCCTTTTGTTCATGCAACGTTTCTTTCTTCTTTGATCCTCTCGAAACTCTCCAAAAATGCATGTCCACTTCAATTCTTCATCTTTTGTTCACTTTTCCCCGCTTTTGGCTATATTTGCATGTATA
Organism: Artemisia argyi; assembly: GCA_030686995.1. Classification (NCBI taxonomy): domain Eukaryota; kingdom Viridiplantae; phylum Streptophyta; class Magnoliopsida; order Asterales; family Asteraceae; genus Artemisia; species Artemisia argyi. The sequence goes on from CM060703.1 coordinate 177,364,010, forward strand.
AACACTTTTCCACGATTAAGTAACAAATGTATACAAATATGACCAATTTCCACTCATAAAACAAACAATAATGCGACTAAAAATTTGTTAAATTTGAGCGTTATCATTTGGTCCCTGTACTTTGCAAATGTGACAAAATCAGTCCCTGGAATTTTAAAATTGGAAAATGATCAAACAATGGCTTATGGAATTACAATATGGCATTAATGGTCCTTATGATATCTTTGGAAATATGTCAACTTCAGCCCCTCAAAATCCCATAAATTACAAACTTGGTCCTTGTGATTTTATAAAACCAAATGGACCTTTGTTATTATCCCACCAAATCCAAAATCTACCCAATCCACTCCCCAAATCCAAAGCCCACCTTATACCTCCTCCCAAGCCTATCGTCCCAAAAGCCCAAGTCAACCCTTTCTTCCCCTTGGTCAAACCCACCACAACACCCCGTTTTAATATTAATCCCAGGTCAACCCAACCTTTGACCTCCATCCCCAACATATACCTGTGACCTCTGCTACTCCTTCATCATCACAAAGCCACTCTACTCCCCTCATCATCAATTCTAAACACTGCCACCCCACTCCAATTCACCTCAGTCAAATTATACAAACCCTATACAAGTTATCAGAGCCTTGGTGATGATTGTGTTTTTGGCGCCAAACCTTCCAATGGTCAAGATTAAAATGTTTTCATCCAAGGGTTGATATTACAGCTGGGAAAAGTCCAAGGGATGCTGAAAAACCCTAAATTGCAGCTATAAAAGAAAAGGGAGCCATGGAGCAGTGTGTGTAGATTTTAGCTTATTTTTATTTTTATGTAAAATTTATGTTCTGTCAAAAACTAGTTGTAATTTCAGTTTCAATATTGTAAGTTTGAAGTTTTCAATAAATGAAATCTCAGTTTCAAGTAATCCTCAGTTCTTGAAATTCCATTCTTAGTCTAAAAATCTCAAAAGTTTAATTGTTGTTTTCTAAATGTTAAACTGAACTCATAAGGTCACATAGGTTCCTGATTAAGCTTATTTGAGCTGATTAGAGACTTTAAAATTCAGTTTAGAAGTTAAATTCAAAAATACAAAAAAAATCCAGAAAATAGAAAAGAAATACAAAAAATAGAAGGTTTATATAAAAGAAGCTTGGAGCAGGGTTAATATGGGATGGCCCTGGGATAGAGCTCTTGGAGAGCATTAGGATTGAGTTGGAAATGGATTTGGTACCCATGTTCTAAGCAGGAGAGCTTTTGTAAGCATTCTCTATCATTTTTGCATTTTACTGTAGAGCAAGCATTAAGTTCTTTGTTTTGTGTCTTTGTGCTTATTTAGTGTTAGTTAATCATAATATAGTATAATATAGGTTGCTTGTTCATTGAATTGACCTTGTGCTTAAAATCGCATTTTCATAGTCAAAATATAATTTTGGTCATTTCTGAGTTCCAGGCTTGTATTGTTGTTGTTTTGTGCTAATAAGGTCTTGTTTAGTGATAAGAAGTGATTTTGAATCAGTGTTAAGGCTTTAATCCATCATTTGCTTTGTAAATCACAAAAATTCAGTGTTTAGAAGACTGTTTGGGATATCCTAGTTCTGTGTGTGATTCTGTATTTGAGCTGTTGATTTTGGTTGTTACATGCCATATTAGATAGTAATAAGTCATTTAAGTCATAAAAACTAGCCTTTGTTTGGAAGAAAGTCAAATTAGCTTTCCATCTTTCATTATTTGTTGTCTGATTAAGAGTTGATGCTCCATCTTCATAATTTTAGTATAAAAGTTGATAATATAGCTTAAGATAATCTTATTATAGCATAATATAACATAATCAGTAAGCTAGATTGAATCAAAGTTCACATAAGTCAAATAACTAGGATTTCATAAAAAGTCAATTTTCTTGAAAACCAGTTTTTGAATAAAATTGTGATTTTTCTTGTGATCTTAATATTAGGTTTCTTGCCCTGTGTTTTTAGATTATTGTTATCTTGTTGCTTATCTTGTTGTTAGTATTTTTTATAATTTTTAGTTTGCTTATTTAACTGCTTAATTTGTAGCTTCTTTCTAGTACTTTTTAAAAATGGTGTTCTGTGCATAGTACTTGTACCAATTTTCTCAGGCTTGCTACTTGTTCATTATTTGGTTTTAGCTTGTGTTAATTGGTGTTCTAAGTAGCTACCTAGGTCATCTTGTTGGTTGAATATTTGTTTTGTGCTCAAGTGCTTATTAGATAGCTTAAATTGACCTAAAGTTGATACTTGGAACTGTTGCTTCTGAGCATAAGCTCAATACATTGAACCAATTGATTCTTGTTTCTGTGTAATCTTGTGTTATTGTGTTGGTTGTTTTTAGATAATCTAAGTTGTTTGAGCTCACTTTTGGCCATTTGAACCCTTGTACAAGTTTGTGAGCTTATTAAGCACTTAGCCTTTGTTCTGTGTAAAATTGATCCACACAGTGTATTGCACCATTCCTCATAATCTTCTAACTTGCTCATCACCTGAGCTTGTACTGAGCTTGTGGTATTTTTGGAAAGCCCACTATGTGGACTTGTAAGTTCTAAGCTTATTTTGGTCCTGATCGCTTTTGCCCCTAGCTTTATTTAACCTCATAAAGGCTTGCAGGCCTGGTTGTATAACTGTAGGATTTGGAATTGCTTTTTGCATCTTTGTGGCTTATTCAGTGGTCTTTCCTAGTTGCTTTAGCTTTTTCCTAGTGTACATTACTTGTTTGCAGCTTATTTTACCCCTTGTGTTCACTGTGTGGCTCATTCCAAGCTTATTTTGAGCTTAAAACCTCATAATCAAGCTTAAAGCTCACTGTTGAGCTTAATTGAGTACACTGAGCTTATTCCTGAGCCCATAGACAAGTACCTTCACAAAAGTTTCATATTTAAGCCTTTTGGCTTATTTTTCTGCTTATTTATAAGCATTTCTCATTTTTAAATTTTTCTCAGGTTCCTTTTAGGTTAAAATAATTTTAGTAATTTTTCTAGATTTTTCTTTTATCATTTAATACTTTTTTATAATTTAATTTAGTTTAAATTAATTAAATAATTAGTTTTAATTAATAATAAATAATTAAAAAGTAAAAAAAATAGATTTTCTGTTTTAAAATTAGTTTTATAATATTTTAGATTTTTCTAAATTTAATTTTTATTTTTCTAGTTAATTTTCATAATTAATTAATAATTAGCATAATTTAGTTAATTAAAAAGTAAATAATAATTAGTAATTAATTAATAGTAATTAATTAAATAGTGGTAAAAATAATTTTAATTTTCTAAAAATCTTCTTATAACATTAGGATTGTAAAAATATAATTTTCACATTCGTATGACTTTATTTGCTTACGTATCACTTTTTATTTTGCGCGTTCGCGTTTAATTTAAATTCAAACGCGCGTTTTTAGGTTTAACTTGCGTTTCTAGGTTATCTGATCATCAGTAATTGTTAATATAGTGTTTCTAAGTTATTCTCAATCATAATCTCGTAGTTTAATCATAATAATCAAATTCCTGATCCTCCTGTTAAATTACCCGATCACTTAAAACGTTTTCAAATACAATTGTAAACCTCGCTGGGACATAACGACCCGGGAATACACTGTACTCCTTGGTTAGTTGGTTTTAGACGTTTGACTTGGTTGACCATCACCTGTTCGACTTAGTTGACCGTTTAGGACCAATCAGTCTTCATAATCAAGATGCACAAAACCAAGCTTATCCAATATAATTATCTCCATATTCCATATTTAGTTTAGCATCCCAAGCTTTGATTCCTTCCACCCCACAAGGTGTAGCAAACCTCATGTGTGGTTGATGACATCAAATAAGTACATATTATTATCATCATTTGTCCTATTTATTTTACTTGTTTTATTATATTTTATATGAGAATTGGTGCTTTACTGTTTACTTTAGTAATTCTCATGATAAAACAAGCAATTAGTGAAACTTGGCGATTTTGGACGAATTATAGAGCAAAACTAGCAAGATGTCAAAAGTCTACTAAAATCTAGAAGATGCGTCGTATCTCTATCAACAGATACGCCGCAATATCATACTTAGATTAATTCGAAGACCAATGTCTGACTTTGAAGAATGCGCCGCATGTAATTCTATCATGCGCCACATATGAAACTTTGGTCAACGAAGAAGATCAAGCTTGTTCTACTCCAAATATGCCGCACTTTACTTCTGACATACCGCTTATCACTATCCAGACCTCATCAGTTACAAATCCAAGATACTGAAGGGCATGCGCCGCATACAAGATCAAGTTACGCTGCATCTGAAGATGGTGTACGAATATTCATGAATATATTAATCTTGCACCCCACGCGAAGTTAAGTCAATGCGCCGTATCTACTTACTCGATGTGCCGCATCATACCCTCAAACAGAAACTATAAATACCCAAAGACAGATACGAATTTAGTGTGCAACAAAACACTAAGGAGACGGATTCAGTAGAAGAAGCATCACAAGACACACTCCAAAAGAAGATATTGGAGCTGTAAGAAGGACCTGCATGTATTTAATTTATAAAGTAGATTTGTTTATTGTATTAGTAAGCTTTAATTCATCAGGATTGATGGGCATACTGGGCTACCATACCTGATCCCCTTAAAATTATTTTCCAATCGATTAAAGTTTATATGATGATGTTTTTCGTGAATTGTATTTGTGCATTTATAACCTCTGTGTTTAGTTGAGCTTTCTTGGCTACCATACCTGTTCCTCGCCTACTTATCTAACGTCTAGAAGGTAGGATAAACATAAGTAATCGTTGAGATTTTACTCGCCGATATTTAGGATCCAACGAGATAGATTAGATTACGATACTCATCATATAAAACTAGCAATAAAACAAGTGACAACCTACTTAACTATCAGAACATGCCTTCTTCTTCTATTATCTATCTGTGTACGTGTTGCCATTCGCTGATTCGTGCTAATTAGTTTAATTACTGTTTAATAAAACCAAAGTGTGCCAGTCTCTCAGGCTGAACCCTATTTCGTTAGATTAGACTGTAAAACTAACTTATGATATTAAAATTCTGATTAGGTTAAGAAGATAATATGTTCCACTCTTAGTGATCGATACTCTACTTACCATTATATTCATACTGACCGGGTACACTGCTCGTTAGGTGTGTGTGTTATTGATAAGTCGGCTGAATATAAATTTAAAACTTGAGTAGGCATTAATACTGCTAAACCACAACTACACACGACATAGACACGCCTCCATCAAGTTTTTGGCGCCACTAACGGGGAGTGAATTGTTATTATCTGTTTATCTGATTTGTATTTTAATTAATTTTTTTTTTATCTTTTTAGGTTTTTAGATTCTAACGACTAACTTTTTTGTATATTAGTTAGATTGCATTCATTGTGTAATTTGCATATGTTTTGTTTTTGTGTGTTTTTATTTTTCTGTTATTTTTGTTTTTATTGATTTTTCTTTCTTTTTCTGCATAACTGCTATCATTGTATTGTGCTGATACAAACGATACGGCGCATCTGTTTCTTAGATACGACGTATTGTGTTTTATTTATTTTATGAATGCAACGTGTTTAATAATTTGAGTACGGCGCATCTATCCCCAAGATACGGCGTATTCTGTTTTTAATAAGAAAACTTTTCGAAACCCTAACGTCATACTACGCATCTGTTTCCACAGATACGGCATATTATATATTTAATTAAAAAAAAAATCGAATTAATTAAACAAAAGCGACGCATCAATTTTTATATATACGGCGCATTTACTGAATTAAAAATCTTGTATTTTGAAACATGACCAAAATATGATGCATTAGTTTTTTGCTTATATGGCGCATTTAAATTTTTATAAATATAATGACTTTTTTTATATTTAACCGGATACGATGCATTCAAATTCAAAAGCGGCATATTGATTTTCTGAATAAAAGTCTGATTTATTTCTAACGTAATACGATATGTCGTATCCTATTCTGGTGATACAGCGCATCGTCTGCAGATATCAACAACTTTATTTTTCCCGAATAGAGAAAATTCTTATCAATCTTCCTGCATCTTCGAAAATTTTTACTTCGAAGCCTATTTGTTTTGTGTTTCAGGATTCATGATTGATATTTTCCCTAGCTGGTTCAGAGGACCAAGGATCAAATTTATAATCGATGAGATTGTATCTACGTTCGCCCACATATATTATAAGGAGCATCATGAGGTGGAAACTTTCATCAATGAACTGTTGCTACAGGAACAAAACAATATGATTAGAGAATTGACGATTGAGGTGCACCAATTGTCAAAGGTGATTAAAGGAGTTTTGTTCCAAAGGCATGACCTGAATGGAATAATTACTAGAGGCGGATTAGTGTCAAAAATGTTCCAATTAGTGGATATAATGTTTGGTTACTTGACAATGGAATTAAGTAAGAGATGGAGATGGAAGATCTCCTGGAACAAAATAGGAGCTGAATGTGAGTCTAACTTGAAGACTCTGGAATAAAGACAAGTGTTGACCGGGAGACAACCCGGGTTTTTAACTTATTTTTCTGTTTTTTGTCGAGTCTGTCAGACCTGCAGAAGATGCGGCGCATCCCCATCATAGGATACGGCGTGTCAATTGCACTGGTCATATCCGTTTTATTTTTCTGCATTTTAATTTTAGACCTTAAAACTTTATGTCAATTCATTTAATGCGACGCATCCCTGGTTAAGGATGCGACACATTTATTTTCTGATTCCTATTTATTCCAGGCTCGATATGGCGCATCCTCTTCCATAGGATGCATCATATCGACTGACCTGATGATCCACAGTTTTAATTTTTAGGTTTAATTATTACTAACCACTAATGAATTACACAAGTTGTAACTTTCTTAACTCAGGTGTGCTAAAGTTTTGGTGATATATTAGATTTTTGTACTTTATGTGGAGACATCATTCATGGAGCTTGAACGCCTCTCATCCACAATAAAGTAGATTTTGCTCAAAAACGCATAATGGAGGATCAAACCGAGCAAATCTTAGGGATTTTTTCTGTTCTAATTCTTTTATTTTCTAGTTTTTAACTTTTAATACAAACAACGAGGACGTTGTTTAACTTAAGTGGGGAGATGGAGAATTAGGATGCTTACTTGTCCAAAACTTTTCAAAATATGCTTAAAATGTGCTTAATATATCAAAATTTAAATTTTAGCATGTTTTTGTTTAGGTCTAAATTACATAGCCGAACACATAACCTTATTTTTCCAAAAATTATAAACTTTAGTGTGCTGGTGACTTGTAAAGTTTAGAGACTTGTATACTATTCAAGACCACCATAATGAGTATTTTTTTATATAATTGGAGTAACTTGTCTAACTTGGTAAATTTCTAGGATTACAACCAAAAAGCCTATACATGTTATGTGATATTAACTAACTACACTGGTTAGTTAACCCCTGTATAAACCCTTTTGTTGGAAGTTTGTTTAACCAACTTATGTAAAGTTTTGTATTATGTAACACCCCCTAAAATCGATTAACGACAGCGGAAGACTTAATGGGGTATTACGTAGTGGATCTTTGTCACAATCATAGTAAACGTTTTGAAAACACATTTTTATCATTCATTTAAAATATCTTAGTTTAGAAATAGTTTTAGAAAGACAAGTCATATCTTCGCACACTAGTACAAAAAGTTCTATTGGTCACGCATGGTCAATTTTGAAATGTCACACTGTAACATTTATACGTGACTAAATGTACTAGAATAAAATGAACAGCCACACTTGATCCAACTTGTGTGACCATTTCGGAATTCTATTGTCACACATTTGAATATTTATGTGACTAGAGGTAACTGGAAAAACAAAATTGGATTATTTAGTCACTTTTAATTCGAGACGTGTGACAGATACAAATGAGCTCGAAACATTAGTCACACTATATATATACATATGTGACAAATATATGTCACACAATTTAAAAGTGTGACCAAAATAGATATATGGTCAGATAAGGTAATTGTGTATGTGGCTAAATTATATAGTCAAGTTTGTCACACATTATTTAAACGTGACTGCTATTATTTGCTGAATATTTAGCCACACAGCTTTTGAAATGTGTGACAATGAACAAGTAAGTTTGAAGCGTTAGTCACGATATGCATTTAATAGTGACAAATATATGTCACACATTTGACGAGTGTGACCAAATGTCATATATGGTGACACTAAACCATGGAAACATGATTAAGTGTAATGAAAATTGGATACATATGGTCACATAAGTTAATAAGTGTGTCTAAAGTTTAGTGTGTGTTTGCTTGCCAAATCCTAATGTGTATAGTCACACTTAATTGAAGCACGATCATGTGACTATAGGCTTTACAATAGTCACACCATATCACAAATGTGCACTAAGGTGAAAAGACAGGATGGGACCAATACATTCAAAATAGTCACATTGTGAAATATTCACGTGACTATTATTTATAGCAAAGTGTGAAGTCATGAGTTATCATTAACCTTGATATTAGTCACATTGAGTTTTTGTGTGACTAAATCATAGTCATATTTTGTCACACATTACTTAAGCGTAGTCACAATTCGATAAATATTTCTGATAACTTATGTAATTTGATATTCACTTAATTGAGTTCAGTCTATTAGTCATGACTGCATATTGACTAGTTTTTCAACCACTGTTTTTTCAACAAATTGTGCCTAAAATTGAGAATCTTTCATACCAAACACTGTTTTTTTTTTCAACTCTGCACTATATAAAGGCATAACCACATACATGAAAACTGCACATACAAGACAACTGTAACAAAAATATGCAGGGTGTTTACTACTGCTAGTACATAGTTAATACTGCTAGTACACAGTTTATGCTGCCAGAAGTTATAGTTTTGTATAATCTGGAATACTTTAAAAGAGTATTCGCAAGTACGAACTAAACAATTAATACAACAACAACAACATAAATCCTTTAAAAGAGTATTTGCAGCAAAACAAAACCTTAAATAGGTTCTGCAGACAAAAATAAATCCCTAAATAGAGTGTTATAGCTTGAGAATGACACGTGCTTCACATTGATTTTCGTATAACAATACCTTCGCAGTCGGTTCGATAGTAGGCATCTTTTGCTTGTGGATTTATTCGCGGCAATATGTTATCATTTTGCTCGTGAATGACTGTACTAAATTCCACATCGACATCATCATACGTATCTTTGTAATTCTTGGTAGGTGTTTTAAAGACAATAGACAATTTTTTATCTGCCTGGTCTTTCACATAAAACACTTGTCGTGCTTGTGAGGCTAATATGAACGGATCATTCTTGTGGCCTAAATTATTTAGGTCTACCAATGTGTAACCAAGAGTATCGCATTTGACCCCACCATGTTTTGAATTAACCCAATCACATTTGAAAAGAGGAATTTGCCTGAAACGGTAATCTAGTATCCTTATCTCTTGTAAAATCTCATAATAAAATGCTTTTCTTGTGGTTGCAACTTCTTTGGATATGTGAAGATCTGCTGCCTCAACACTAACCCCACTGTTCTAGTAAACTATGCCATCATTACATTTTGTACGAAATGTATACCCATTGATGTTATATGACTCGTATTTCACTACGTTGGCGCGTGGTCCAAATGATATCTACCTCACAATTTCTGAAACACTATCTTTGGATATCGCTAACTCTCTCTCAACCTGAATTTCATTACAAGTATATATTACCTTTAAATTGTAGGAACAACTCACTTATATTTATCAACAAACAAACAAGTAGTATAAACAACATACGAGTAATTACGTCTTCGTGTAACCACTTAGCAAAAGATTTAGTGTGCTCATTCTCCAGCAATGCCATTTTTCTACCCGGGTATTTTGCTTTCAAAAATCACTTGTGTCGGCTGAAACAAAACAATGTATTTGATTATTATATTTGATACAACATTTTAAGCAACGAAATAGACATGTGTTAGTAATACTTACTCGATATACAACACAATTTCATCTGTATTCTATATTACATACAAATGTGCTTTCTGAAAGACATCTCTGGTAAGTGCATTTGTTTTGCCAGCCATCAATGGCTTTCCATCCTCATTTTCATTGGTTACATGTTTATCAGGTGGGATACCAATAGTTTTCATGGTTTTATGATACTCACTAAAAAACTTTATTGTTTCTTCCGTGATAGTCTCCTCAGCAATGCATCCCTCTGGTCTATTTCTGTTTTGCACATGTCCTTTAATAACCTTCATACATCTTTCGAAGGGATACATCCACCAAAATCATACGGGACCACATAATTTTACCTCCCTAGTTAGGTGCACTGTAATATGTATCATAATATCAAAAATGAGGGAGGAAAGAACTTCTCGAGAAGGCACAGTGTCACAACAAGTTCTTGTTACATCATATCTAGTTCTTGCAAGATGATTTCTTTCCTACATATAGCTTTAAAGAAAAAGCAAAACCTGATAATAGCAAATCGTATGGGTGGGTGCATGATTGAACGTATAGCAATGGACAAAAACTCTTGCATTAGCATGTGATAGTCATGCGATTTAAGGCCAATGAGCTTCTTATCAATTTGGCTGACCAAAATAGAGAAATTTGAACAATAGCCTTGTGGTACCCTGATGTTGCTTAACGTTTCACAAAGGATGTCTTTTTCAGCATTCGTTAATGTGTAACCTGCTGGAGGTAGTGTTGTTTTGTCTGCTTCTTTCCTAGCAAACAACTCTTTTTTTATTCCCAACTCTTCCAGATCCAATCGGGCATTCATTCCATCTTTTGTCTTTCCAGGAACATTCAGCAAAGTTCCGACCAGACTCTCAGCAACATTCTTTAATACATGCATGAAGTCAATACAATGTGGAACAACATTATGTCTCCAATACCTTAGCTTTCGATACCAAATGTTGAATTTTTTCCAATATGGTTCATTTACTTGGCTTGCACTACCCTCTACTTCTGTTCTTTTCCTTTTCGGCGTTGTAATCTTCCCACCACTACCTCTCATATCTTCTTGGTTATTCGAGGTGTTATTGTTTTTTCGTTTTCCTTTTCCCCACTTATTTTCAATTAGTTGTACCTCGTTGTATATTTGTTCCCCAGTCAATGGAGTTGGAGCAAGCTAAAAATCTTCTTTTCCATTAAACACCGCCTTTTGCTTTCTGAACACATGGTTGTATGGTAGATATCGTCTGTGTCCAGCATAACTTTGCTTGGATGAGGCAGAAAGTCTAACACAGTGTGTATATTTCCTACATACAACACAGCCTTTGAATCCACTGTATGGGCAGCCACATAATGTACCAAGTGCAGGGTAATCATTTATCGTCCATAACATAGCGGCACGCAGTTTAAACATTTCTTTTGTACAAGCATCATATGTATCAACCCCATCCTCGAATAAGGTATGCAGATCATTAACCAACGGTTCTAAAAATACATCGATATCATTTCCCGGGTATCCCGATATCAATACCGAAAGCATGATAAACTTTCTTTTCATACACAACCATGGAGGAAGGTTGTATATGACAGATAAAACTGGCCATACATTGTGATGCCTAGTTCCTGAGTTGACGTCAACCCCATCAGCCGATATTCCTAGCCGTAGATTTCTCGGATCTTGAGCAAAGTTGGGGAATTTTTCATCTATGGTACGCCATGCCTGTGAATCTGCAGGGTGACGTAAAACACCATCTGTTACCCTCCTTGTGGCATACCATCTTAGATCTTCTGAAATACTCTCTAACTTAAAGAGTCGTTGCAGTCTTGGTATAATTGGAAAGTACCACATGACCTTTGCCGGAATGTTTTCATACACTTTACGTGTCTTATTATCCACCTTCCATCTTGATATCCCACAAGTTGGACAAACAGTCAACTCCTTGTTAGTCTTCCAGTAAAGAATGCAGTTGTTGCTACATACATGTATCTTTTCGTATCCTGATCCCATCATTCTCATTAGTTTTTTGGCCTGATAAGTTTTTTCAACCATTTTGTTACCAGCAGGTAGCATTTTTTTTTATCAATCCTAGTAATTCAGTAAAGAACTTATTAGAAGCTCCATACTTACCCTTCAAGTTGAGTAGTTTAACTATTGCGGACAACTTTGTGAAGTCAGGACATCCTTTATAAAGTGGCTTCTCCGCGTCTAATAATAGATTTTGAAACTTGGCAAGGTCATCCTCATCAAAATTTTCTTTCGTGCCATTAACCATTTCTACTGTTGTTGGGCCATCTGTTGGAATTTCTGAATGTGACTCCATGTCGAAATCCGTGTCATCAACAAACTCTGTTTCTGCATTATCAGGTATTTGGGCTGTTGTTGCTTGCTCATCCTTTTCTCCATGTTTATCCCATTTTCTGTATCTAAGATTAATCCTGTAGTAGAATAAATGGTACTCCACGTCCTCCACTGTTTGCTCTATTTTGTTTAAACATGTGGTACACGGACATGGCATCTTAAGTTGTCATATATTAACTCGTGGGTCGATGTTCTTCATCTTCTGAAAGTTGTGTAGTGCATACTTAATAAACGCTGCTACTCCATCAATATATTCTTTGTTGGTCCTACAAGTTGTCATCCAAGACTTGTCCATGCTATTATTGTTGAGGTCAAATGATAACGTATATATCCTACAAGTTACAAGTTAAACCAATATAAGCATATATGAAGATTTAGATTGATGAAGTTCCAATGTCAAGTCACAAGTGTCTAGCTAATTAATAAGATAGGTTTACAATAAGAATTGCAACAACACAATGGAATGAATGTATTGGGCATTAATTTAAATTAAGCTTCAAATGTCAAATATGAAAACGTGTATTAAGAAAAATGTGTAAATTACAACATGCTATCTTTATTGTGTTGTTGGTTAATTAAACGATTCAGCCAAAAACACGATAAGTTAACATTACCAAAGAAACAAGAAACCAACAAATCCATAATAAATAAAATATACAATGAAAATGAATAATAAGTTAAAATTCCAACATAATGAATTCCTAATTCAAAAAAGTACCTAATTTATATCTAAATGAACCTCCCTCCGTTGTTGATGGCCGGACCAACAAGTGATATGATGGATGGTGACTGGTGAATGATGGGTGTGATGTGATTGGTGATTAATTGGTGATATATTGGTGATTGGTGATTGGTTATTGGTGATTGTTGATTGGTGGCTGTGCGTGGTGATTGGTGAGAAATGTGAGAAACGTGGGTGGAGATGGAAATGGGTGGAGGGAGAATTCGAAATTTTGGTGAAAAAAATATAGAGGGCTTTTCAAAAATTTTGGGGAGGACATACCAAAAAAGGGAGCCACAGGTATTTTATATTCCTCTTATAGACTATTTTTATATTCCTCTTATAGACTATTTTTTCATTTTGTTACAAAATCTAAACAACTAAACTATAGAAACTGACTAGGATGGAATTAGGAAGGGTGTTTGTTTAGTGGAAATGTAGCCAATAAGGGATATTTCTCCATGGTTGCCTAGATGTTAGCATGTAGTTGCTAAGTCTAGAAGAATGGTGGATATTGAATCAGCTAGTTTAGTGATTCGTGAATGATTGTGTAGAATGTATCTGTTATATTGTATCATTCAAATGAGTGTGTTCAATTTGACTGCTTGTATAATCTTTGTAAGTTGCTGGTTCCTTAATTAATAAAATTCACTATTTCAGGAAGGACAAAAAAAGTGTAGAAACTGATATTGGCATTCCCAAGATCAGATACAAAGAAGAACATACAATCCAAATCTCTACAGCAGTTGTAATCTCACAAAAGGTGAATTATATTACTTACCAAAAGGTTTCTTACAACATTAACAATTGCTGATATGGGCATTCCCAAGATCAGATACAAAGAATAACATACAATCCAAACCTCTACAGCAGTAGAAACTTCAGCAGTAGAAACTAGGTCTTGTTGTACCACCTTAGCCATTTCTTCAACATTACTAGTAGCATCAGTTTCTCCCAAAAGTGGGGTGAAAGTTTTATATGCAGACTGGCTTGAACCTTCACAACATCTTCTAGCCAATCATGATCCATTGGGACGAGCATTTGCAAGGGATGAATGATTATAATTCTTGACAGAACTATAAATACATTAGTCGCCAACGAAGACTAGCCACAATGGAACATGATTGACCTGAGTACTAACTAAACAAGATACTTAAACACAAATAATCTAATTAACTTGCAAACATATCCATACATCAATTTCAAGCAACCCTTAATAATCCATCCAAACCCTTAATAATCCATCCCAAACACTCTATAACATCTATAGCAGACAATAAGAATCAAGCAACCCTGAATAATCCATCCAAACCACACAAAAAATCATAACCTAATCAACTTAAAAATCTTATTAGCATACAATTAAAAAACTAATACATGAATGACTTGATAAACACCCGAATGGATGCCTGTAATGATGATAAAACAATCAAGCTAGATCTTATATAGAGCGTTTATTTTGATTATTTATTGCTTGATTTCATTTTGATAAAACAATCAAGCTCTTATATGGATGCCTGTAATGATGATAAAACAATCAAACTCTTAAAATAAAAACACAAGATTATGACATACTTAAAAACCTAAATCATATTTATTACTATTAAAGATTAAGGAGGGTGATTACATGTACCAGCTGTTCCTTCAAAACAACAACCAAAAACATAACAAGCTAAGGAACCACCAAACCCAACCAAAAAGACCCTACTTAAACAACCATTCAACTGGAGCTCTGATCATAATAATCCATATCGGCAATGGCTTCCTCCTTCTTAGATACCAGTGCACGAAGGTCAACCAAAATGGCCGAAAGGGACTCCAGCAAACGGCGCTCCATCACTTGAACCTCCTCAAGGGACTCATAACCATCAGCAGCAGTTTCTTCTTCATCAAAGTTAAGATCTAAAACCTCAGCCATTCTCTCGGTGCGCTTATCGACACTTATCCGCAGCTCATCACGCTTCTCTCCCAAACATTAGATCATTACTTCATTTAGAGGAATTTCTTGACTGAAGAGGAACTTGAGACATTTGTGAAGTTTATCAGACCCACATAAATCTTTCAGTTCATCAAGATTAGGAGATCCAGACATGTTTTTAGATGATGATTTGATAAAGGTTAAGTAAGAAATTGTGTTTTTTGATGATGATTTATGTGGCTAGGGATGAAACTTATAGATACAATAATTAATTAATAATCTACACTTCAATCTAATATATGTGGTTGTGTAAACTAAATCATTGCAAGAAGTAATTACAGAGTACTAATTCAAAGTATTGAGTCTTCCCATGCAGTCTGTTCATGTTATCATGCATATCAATCAAATCACTATTTAAGTTTTTAATATGTAAGTCTTAATTAATGTATAATTTAGTCCAAATTATGACACTCTAGTAATTAAAGGTAATTTGTGCTTTATTTGATACAACATCAAATTCAAAATATATATAACATGTTAAAAAGATTCTGATATATGAATAACTATATTTTAAATGATCACTACATTTAATACTTATGATAATTATGGCTAAAAAAAGATGGGGGTGGTGGTGGTGGTTGGTGGTTGGTGGTTGTGTTGGTGGTGGTGGTAGTGGTGGTGGTGGAGGTGGTGGCTGGTTTTGGCTGGTAGTGGTGGTGGCTGGTGGTGGTGGTGGTGGTTGGTGGTGGTGGTGGTGGTGGCTGGTTGTGGTGGTGGTGGCGGGTGGTGTGGTGGTGGCTGGTGGCGGTGGTGGTTGGTGGTGGTAGTGGCTAATGGTTGTGGTGCTTGCTACTGGTGGTGGTGGCTGGTTGTGGTGGTGGTGGTGGTGATGGTTGGTGGTTGTGGTGGTGGTGGTAGTGGTGGTGGTGGTGATGGCTGGTGGTGGTGGTGGCTGGTGGTGGTAGTGGCTAATGTTGGTGGTGGTGGCTGGTAGTGGTGGTGGTGGTGTGGTAGTGGTGGTGGTGGTGTGGTGGTGGTGGTGGTGGTGGCTGGTGGTGGCTGGTGGTGGTGGTGGCTAATGGTGGTGGTGGTTGCTGGTTGTGGTGGTGGCTGGTTGTGGTGGTGGTGGTGGTGGTGGTGGTTGGTGGTTGTGGTGGTGGTGGTGGTCATATCACATTATATAACTGATTTAATGAGACCGAACTAATCCAACAACACGATTTACACGTTTAGTCCCTTTTCATCCGTTTCCACAGGTTTTTACCCATTTCTGTTTGTTTTTACATGTTTTTTATGCATGTGATATGACCCGAATAAAATTATAACCGATTTAATGAGACCGAACTAATCCAACAACACGATTTACACGTTTAGTCCCCTTTCATTCGTTTCCATACGTTTAAACCCATTTCTGTTTGTTTTCACACGTTTTTTATGCATGCGATATGACCCAAATAAAATTATAACCGATTAATGAGACCGAACTAATCCAACAACACGATTTACACGTTTAGTCCCTTTTCATCCGTTTCCATACGTTTTTACCCATATCTGTTTGTTTTAACACGTTTTTAATGCATGTGATATGACCCGAATAAAATTATAACCGATTTAATGAGACCGAACTAATCCAACAACACGATCTACACGTTTAGTCCCTTTTCATCTGTTTCCAAACGTTTTTACCCATTTCTGTTTGTTTTTACACGTTTTTTATGCATGTGATATGACCCGAATAAAATTATAACCGATTTAATGAGACCGAACTAATCCAACAACACGATTTACACGTTTAGTCCCTTTTCATCCATTTCCATACGTTTTTACCCATTTCTGTTTGTTTTTACACGTGTTTTATGCATGTGTTATGACCCGAATAAAATTATAACAGATTTGTTAGAAACTTTTTAAGTCTTTCTTTTATAACTTTAACCTTAAATATTTGTATTTGTGTTGTATAATATTTGATGAAAATATAGTTAAATTAAAACACAATCCATCCATCTAAAAGTATTATATAACACAAGATAGAAAACTTAAGGTGAAAGTTGTAAAAGAAAGACTTAAAGGGTAAAACAACAACAATATTAATACTTGGTATTTATCATCATCTATGATTACTGTTTTAACTTTTAATTACTCTCCTCGGTTTTCTGATCGAAGAAGCCGCCTGACTCAATAGTACTCATGATCTTGGAGAAAAGAAAAGTATTTTGTGTTCATAAGCGAAATTTTTTGAAAATAATTTACAAGAATTTGGAGCCAAAATTTTGATCCAAAATTTTTAAATCACCTAATTATTTGGCATTTAACATAAATAAGAGCCCATATTCATGAAAATTCTCTGTTTTGTCTCCTAATTAAACTAAACACTGCAACCAAAACACAAAAATTAAATCTTCAATCACCATTACTCTCCAAGCCAGAATCATTTTCTTGTACACATTGTTGCTCAAGAGCCGTCATAGACATGGTTGAACACATTGATACTGATATTTTGCTTCCAGATAATGAAGCTGATGTTAACACAATACAGTATGAGGACGAAACATATGTTTCATCTGATGACGAAAATGACAACCAATTCAATAGAAAAATATCTAATAGGGGCATAGCCAGGCTAGCTAAGTTTCGCCTTCGATATGGCCATCATGGTCAAGTAAAGCACAAGGTAACCATCGATGCGTTGAATAGGGTTACAGGGTTAAACAAAGCACTGTTTGTGAGTTTTTTAGGAGATGCGGTTCGTAAGCACATAGGTTTAAAGGTTCTATCCTGGAAGAAGGTGGATAAAGAATCAAGACAAAAATTATGGGATGAAATCACAGTACATATATACTAATTTTTAACCCAGTATATAAGTTTAATTTATCAATTATCTAAAAGTAATTAAAAACATTATGTTAGTCTTTTCAGCGTTATTTTGATGTTGACGTGACATTCAAAAAGGTGGTAACGAATCGTCTTGGTCAACTACTAAGGAATTTCAGAATGAAACTCAGGGAAAAATACATATTGCCCAACCTAGATACACCTGAGAAAATGAATGAAAGGCCGGAAAAGTATAGTACAATTGTGACACAAGAACAATGGGTTGAGTTTATAACCTACACGACCACCAATGAATACACGGTTTTAATTAGTCATATTATTTAGTTTATATGTCATTTCATAATTTTTAGTTTGCAGCATTACCTGATATCTAAATGCCTTATGATTTTGTGTTTTTTAAGAGAAATCAGATAAAGCTAAACTGTCGCGTTCCAAAAATATTTATCAGCATAAAATGGGACGAGGTGGATATGTTTATGTTAAAGAGAAAATGGTAAGGTTATACATACTGTTTGTTTTACTAATTGATCAGAATCGATTATCTTGGTTTAACTTTACATATATGTGTATGCACTTGATGTCGATTAGATCGAAAAAAAAAATGAAATTGAAGCAGATGTTGAACCGCCGCGTGGTGTATTGTGGGTCAAAGGAAGGCAAAACAAAGACGGAGAATCTCCAGATGCTAAGATTAGTTCAGTGGCAGATAAACTTGTAAATTTGACTGCAAATTCTATTATTATGCTTATATACCAGCAGCATTAACTTTGTACTAGCTGTACTAACTTGTATACTAGCAGTACTAACTTTTAATACCAACAATTCCCATATTTTTTTGCAGAGAGAAGCTGATGAAAAGATCAAGGAAGGAACCTTGGCTGTTGATGATGGCACTGATGCAATGACAGTTGTGTTTGGTAAGGAAAAGGGAGGTTATGTAAGAGGAGTGGGAAATGGAGTTACATATAAGAGGTATTTTAATCTTCCTCGAACCAGAAAAGAAACTGATGAAAGAATTGAGTTACTTCAAACTCAACTTGATAATGAGAGAAGCGAGCGTAAAAAAAAAGATCTAATGCTCAAGAAACTGTCCACCGAGATGTCACAAAAAGATGACCAGGTCAAGCAATTGTCCGCTGAGATGGCAGATACAAAAGGAATGGTTTCTAAAATGCTGAGTATTTTGAGTTCAAAAGGGATTAAGTTGGATATGCCATCTCAATTTCCATTAGACTAAGATGTAAGGCATTATTTATGTTGTTAACAATTTCATTTTCTAATGCTAACACGAATGTATTTCTTAATATAATTTAATTATATTGCAGGTGACGACTCCAATGGCCATTGATAATATAGATACCAGCACTAATGATCATCAGGTGGTCGACGGAACTCAGTCCAGTGTTGGTGTACGTGTACGTGCACGTGATAAAGATGTGATAATTCAGAAGAAGCCTACAGCTGCGATTGAAACTTTGGAACCGGTAATGGAAACAATGGTAAGGAGTAAAACATTATCCCCCTTTGATTTTTTAATTTTACCTACATGACTAATGTACCGTGTTTTATATATTCATATAGGAACATGTTAACAATGTTAAGAAAACACCAAAGACACGACAAAACGGGTCTGCAGATTCCCAATCGCAAGGAGATGCATCTCCAACAAAAGAACTACCAAAAGTAAGTATTTCATGCAACATGTTTCTTGTTATTTTATTTTTAAAATAATGTACCGTGTTTTATATATACGTATAGGAACCTGTTACGAAAGTCGTACCAAAGAAAACGGGTAAGTCACTGATGAGTGCTCAAACACTCATCATTTTTATCGTATTTAAACTGTCAAAACATACAAAAACAATCGAAAAATCATCAAAATACTGAAATTATCCCAGGGATTGTGTTTTATGTGTTTTAAATGGAAAATGAGCAAAAACAAATGAAAAATGATCAAAGTTTGCAATAATGGCAGTTTCAGTCCCCCAAGTTTCAAAATTTGTCAAAAATAGTCTCTATGCATTTATTTTGAAAGAAAAGTCAACCCAAATCCTTAAAAAATCAAAAGTTATCAAAAATGGACTTTGGGTGAAAAGTTTGGAAAATTAACACGTTTGGTCCCTGGAGTTTGAAAATTTGCATACAAGGTCCCTGGGAATTTTAGAAAATGAAAAAAAAATAAAGTTTGGTCCTTGGAATGAGAAAACTTGGCAATATTGGTCCTTGGTGATACTTTAGGAGAGTTACAATTCAGGTCCCTCATATTTTGGAAAATTACAAAAGTGGTCCTTGTGTTTACTACAATACCAACCGGACCCTTAATAAACATAAACCAAAACCAATCCAAACTCCAAGCCCACTCCAAATCCAAGCCCACTCCTCCTTGGCCCATTCACCAACATCAGCCCACCACCAAAATAATACCTCCCCCGTTTCAAATAAAACCACCCAGGGTCAAACTTTGACCTCTTCCTCCCCTCCCAGCCTGTAAAACCAAACCAACACACAACCTCCCCCCTCCTCCACCTCAGCAAACCCATTCCCTGCCTCCCTCAACTCCCACAAACATCCAAAGTTCCTTAATTATTTCTATATCACTCTCACTCAAACATCCTGACAAAGAAGAAAATGGCGCCAAAAAGATGTTTCAAAGGCTGAGATCATTCCCACCCAATCCAATGGGTGGGATTCACTCAGAAAAGTGCAAGGAAGTCAGAGAAAGCCATATAAAGAGAAAGGAAGCAGTTGAGAGAGATATCTAGTGTAACTTAGGTTAATTTAGGTTGAATAGTAACTTTATAATTTTCATTGTATGTTTAAAGCTTTCAAGTATTATTTTTACTAATTTCAGTGTATTGTAAAACAATTTCAAGTATCAATTTTAAGTTTGGTTGTATTATTCAGATTATGCAAGTTTATTTCCAAATTTCAGGATTAGTGTATTATGGTTGTTTATTGGTAACAATGGACTAGAATAGAACATATAAGCTCCCAGGAAGCTTGTAAAAGCTTCTAGTTAACTTACAATTCAGTGTAGCTAAAAAAATTCACAAATACAAAATTGGTCAACAAAAGTCAACTGTGAAGTTTGGTTTTGATTTCTGGGTTCAGATCACTATTGGAAGCAAGGAAGCTTTGGAAATTTGGGTTTAGATCCTCAGGGAGGAGTTAGGGTTCTTGGTTCTTGATGCTCACAGTCCCTAAATTGTAAGCCATTTACCTATTTTTAAGCTCATTTCCTATAATCATTGTTGTATTTGCTTGATTCTGTTTTATCTGTGGTTATTTAAAGTCTTTTAGTGATAATATAATCTAAAATATAATAGTTGTTCGCTAGTATTGGTAGTTGCTTAGTATTTTCAATTTCAAGTAAATTTTACCATTTTGTTAAATCCTGAGTTGTTGTTGTAATTTTTGATATACTTGTGCTCAAATAAGGTTAAGTAATCATAATATAGGATTCTGTGTTAGTAGGTTGGTTGCAATCCTTCACTTTCTTTGAAAATCACAAATCTCAGTTAGATTAGGGGTGTTTGGAACAAGCTTGTGAGCTGAGTTGTTGTTGTTGTTTGGTGTTTATTCTAATTCCAATAGATGGCAGTAGTTTGATATAGGTCAAGTAAAGCATAAAATCAAGTCTTAAACACCAAATAGTCAAAATCACAAAGATCTCAGCCACATAGTTAACTGTGTGGGATTTGAAGTTCAAAAATCTTTCATGATCTAGCATTAAGTGGTATTTTAACTTAAATCAACTTTATTATAGCTTATTATCATGGTTTCAAGCAGTTAGGAGCAATCTAATCTCATAAAAGTCAAAGGAAATGTTTTCATAAAAAGTCAAAAAGTGCATGGTTAGAAATTACCAAATATGGCATGAATTTTCCTGATTTTTGTGTTTGATTTTAGGGTTTGAAACTTATTGGGTGTATAGTCTATCAGCTAAACTTGAGATTTCCATATTTGTTTTATTTTTGTGAATTTTTCTGGTGGACTAATTTACCCCTCTAACAAAGCTGCAGGGGAAGGTCATCCCTTGTGCATCAGACCCTCAGCAACACCACCACATTTGGTGGTTGATTGTGGCCACCCCAGTGGGTCCCACAGTCCAAGTTTGGGTTTTCCCAACCACCCTCCTGGCACTCTTGAAGGTTTGACCATTAGTTTGACCTTAGGTTCAGTGGACCCCACTTGAAACCACCTCAAAAGGTTGTCCCCTTTCTGTCTCAGAATCCAAATAAGCAAGTGCTTAATGTGGTCTTTTTGGCTTATTCAGCTTGCTTAATTGTGTGAATCTTGTTTAAACTTGTTCATATAACTTAATTGAAGCAAAATTAACCATTGTGGACCCCACATAATTCCATTTGAGCTTAAATCCCTTCTCAGTCAAACAAAGTCAACTATTGAACCATTATGCACTCAAAGTGCTTATTTTTTGAGCTACATAAAAAATGTTTTTGTAAAAGTTGTTATTTTTTAGTGTAAAATTAGTTTGGAAAAAGAAAAAACTCAAAAAACCAACTTTAATCATAGTGATAGCTTCTATTTAATAGAAATTATCTTTTTAATTTTCTTTTTAGCTTATTTATAAGCACTTTAGCATTTTTATATTTTTATTAAATCTCTTTTATATTAAAGTAATTTTATAAATTTTTCCAGATTTTTCTTTTGTCATTTAGTGGTTTTTAGAATTAATTTTAGTTTAATTAATTATTAATAAATATTAAGTAATTAAAATAGCATAATTAGATTTTTTTAAGTAACACCTAGTTTTTATAATTTTTCTAGCTTTTATATATGCTAAAACATTTTTAGGAATTTTTCTAGAATTTCTACTGTTCATTTTTCATTTTTTATAATATAATTAGTTTAATTGATAATTAATAAATTATTAGAATAATAATTAGTAAATTAGCTTAAAAATACATAAAACCAACTTTTTATAATTTTTTAGATTCCCGTGATGGTTAATTAGATTTATAAAAATCCTCTTAATTATCTTAGTCATTTTAGTAATTTTTAATAATTTAAATTAATATAATTAGTTAATTAATAAGTAATTAGTAATTAATTAATAATAAATAATTAAATAGTATAAAAATAATTTTTCTTTTTCTTAAAATTTTCTTTGTTCATTAGGATTGTAAAAATAATAATTTCACGCTCGTAGCCTTTTCAGTTCATCAGTTGTACTTTCTTTCTCGTACATCAATGTACGTTTTTAATTAAAACGTATGTTTTTAGGTTTTAGATCAAATCTTCTTAATCTTAATTCTCGTAATCAATCACATAGCTTTCCTAAGCTATTTTATTTCATAATTCTCAAACAATTCTCATTACAACCCCTTTCTGTGAATAATCACCCGATCACAAGCACGCTAAAGCACAATCCACACCTCGTCGGGACATAACGACCTGGTGATACTCTATATTACCCAGAAGCATTGGTCTAGGTGGTTTGACTTTGTTGACCGTATACTTGGTTAATTTAAGTTGACTGTTCTGAGCCTATCAATTTTTGGCACCGCTGCCGGGGAGGTGTGCGCGTTTCTATATCGTCATTTGAGATTAGTGTTATTTCACCACAATCACTGTACAAAAACCACCACTTTTGTAAATTTTAAATCAAAACATAAAAAAGTCATTAACACTTTTTCTAAAGTGTTAAAACACCAAAAAAAAAATAAAAAAACAACAAAACAGATCGTTACGTTTTCTATATTGTGTTTCTTTTAAGGTGATTCTTAAAGAAATACGATTTTGGTAAACGAAACGATACCAAAAATATTGTCCAAAAGTTTTTAAACCCATACACAAAACCCAAAAACATCCGTCTTTTCTTGTGAATAATAATAAATACATAAAACCAACCGTCGCAAACCAAGACAGAACACCTACCAACTGGGGTGTGAACATAATAAGTTCCCAAACCAAAGATATAAAACTTGCCTTTGTATCCCTGTGAGTGGTGTACCTTTCTTAAAGAAGCCACTTGCTTGTGATTATATGTTTAAGTTCACTGTGAATTTGCCTCGATTTTGTTTTGATTGGTTTTTATCTCTAGTGCATGCGCACTCGTTCTTCAAGGTCCACGAGTCCATTACGTGAGCTTGTTCGGAAACCTCGAAGACCTCGTAGACGTTCAGCACCAACAGTCGGATCTGAGATCCGTACTGTTGCCACACCCACTGTCACCATGGCGGAAGACCGCCCCATGTGTGAGCTTCTCCAAGCACCCATCGAGGGTTATGGGGATGCCATTGTTGTTCCAGCCATCGTGGCTGATAATTTTGAGCTCAAAACCGGGTTACTCAATCTTGTAACCTCAAGTCAATTCTACGGTTTTGAGAGGGACGACCCTCATGCTCACATTCGATGGTTCAATAAAATCACATCGACCATCAAGTACAAGAATGTCCCTTGTGAAGCAATAAAACTTCTTCTCTTCCCATTCTCCCTGGAGGGACAAGCCTGGATTTGGCTTGAAAAACAACCTCCTCGATCTATTGTGTAACAACCCGATATTTTCCACGTCTACGTTTATTTTTTCCAACTTTGGAAATTCACTATTCATCGATTACTATTCATCAAAACACTATTCATTATGTTACTATTCATCGTTTTTGATGTCCGTTTGATATTCTGAGAAACATTTGAAAATTTTACTATTCACAGAACACTATTCATTCCGGAAGAAATTCCACTATTCACGTGCATTATCAGTAAGGACCTCTCATACGGACTAGAATAGTCTGCATATCATCATAATGTCATTTACATGCTATACCACTCTTAGGGTTCTCAAATTAATATATTTAGTATATTTAACGTTTTACGTATAAGTATTTATAATTAAACGTTAACACCCGGTTTATACACGACGAATATATCTAAATATTCCCACGATGGTCCCGACATATTTTTATATCCATTTTAACATCATAAAAGTTATAACATTCAGTTACCCAGTATTTTGGAAATTTATTTTATTTAGAACGTACGCGTATGAATATAACGACGGTTTTCGTGAAAACTAAACAATAATCACCCGATCACTCAGTAAATGTACCCAACATATTTTTAATATGTTTTTAACATTATTATGACTTTTATTTCATCCCGGTTAACTTCGTGAACGTTTATTTCTATTAAAACCGGTACCCGATTTTAACGAATAACGCGTAATAACACTTAACGCTACACTATATTTTCTAAGTGATCAAAACCGTTTTGGCTACTCCTTTTCACACCCAAAACCAGCCCATGAGACACCCTTTTAACCCCTAGCATTAACTCCTAAGTATTTAACTAATAAACCTTAAAACCTAACTTTACCAAAAATTCCAAAATCATAATTCACTTTTTAGCAAGAACAATTTTCATCTCATCTCTTCTTCTTCCCTAGTAAACCACGACCAAACCACCATAATTAGCTCAAGTGATCATTTTTCATAAGTTAAAACACTAAACTTGTTCCTTTTACAAGCCTAATCAAGAATCAAGCAACAAAAACACAAGAACATCAAGCATAATCATCCTATAATCATCTCATTTTGTCAAGTAAGTTTTCATCTTTATTTTTTCATGGATCATCCTATTTTTACATGTATTACATAAGTATCATGCTAAAAACCATGTATAAGTAGCTATACCACACTTTATTTTGGCTAAAAAGAAACATACAAACCCTAACTTTTTAGTTATGAATCCCCTTGCTCTAATAACTTGGTTAGGAGTCCATGGCACCCTAAGAAGGTGTATGGTAAGATTAGATTAGTCATGTGGTGATTACAAGAGGTTTGGTGATGGTAGAAATTGGTTTTTAACCTTGGAAACTTGATTTGGAACCTATTTTAGACATGCTGTCCCGTTTTGTAAAAATCTGGAAAATCAGTAAACACCAAGGAAACTTTGGCAAAATTTTTAGAAAATACTTTCAAAAACGAATCCGTAGGCGAAAGAACGGATTAAAAAGAGTCTATAACGAAGGAGTTATGATTTTTGCAAGATTGTTGACGAAAAGTATTTTCTGGAAATTAGTTGCTGTTGGACGTTTTTCATGGTACAAAAAGAGACTTTAGACGTAACCCGGAGGAGCCGAGCTTTCCAAAATATATTACTACATACTAAG
This sequence comes from Artemisia argyi, assembly GCA_030686995.1. Classification (NCBI taxonomy): domain Eukaryota; kingdom Viridiplantae; phylum Streptophyta; class Magnoliopsida; order Asterales; family Asteraceae; genus Artemisia; species Artemisia argyi. Next base: position 177,389,915 of record CM060703.1, read on the forward strand.
ACGAAACCGTGGATATAAAGAACAAGTAAAACGGACAAGTAACGACAAAGATATACTCGTTTGAATATCGGCTAAAACCCTTTTATAATTGACAGCTTTTAATATAATTTGGCGCAAAAACTACGAAGTGCATTTTTAAGCTAAACATAATGTCAAGTACCGAGCTTTATAACTAACGTAGTATTAGTTATTATGAGTATGTTTTCATCATTTCAAGGATTACAACCCGAGTATTTCAACGCTAACAAGGAAACTTACGTTATATATATATAAGTATATATATTATAACTAGCCATTTATATTTTCTAATAGCAATATTTTCCAAATTCTTGGATTATATATTTTGATAACACAAGTGTTTTTACAAAGAGTAGAGTGGTATAGGGAACATGTGCATGTACATTCCTTTCTTCATTTCATGATCTAAAGTAGATCATATCATTCATTTAGGTTGCGGATAGAGTGCGCGCCTTACTTTAGTTCATACCTTTTTGTTATCATATCGCTTATATCAGGTGAGTATTCACGAACCCTTTTTCTAACTATTTTAATCGCTTTGGGGTGGATGCATGAATTATTACTTGAACACTTTGAACATTGTTTTGAACCCTTTGATTATTATGAACTCTATTGAACTTTATTGCAACTTATGACTTGTTTTGAACTTGACTTGAACTTTTGAACTTAATGTACTGTACGTACTATGACCTAAAGTCTCGCCATTTTTGGTGGAGCGTTCTTAACCCTAAAGTCTCGCCTTATTGGTGGAGCGTGCTAAGTCTCCCATGTTTGGAGCGTTCTTAATCTTATATAATAGTTGTATGATGTACTGTTCGTACATTCGCATTGTTCGACGCCTATTAGTAGTATGGATAGCGCTATTAGAGGTCGGCCAACCTCTCGTCCACTATGTTACGGGACGCATATTATTTAATTAGGGGCTTTGCATGGCATACATTATTATATAGGTGGTGCTTATATTGTGACTTATTATGACCGCGGACACTTGACTACAAGACATAATACTTGACAACGCCTTTGGCTTGTGAACTTTCTCTAATGGTTTCTCATATTAAATAAAACGTTCATACTCACCAACTATTTTTATAGTTGACCGTTTTCTCTCATGCATTTCAGGTGATCGTCAGTAAGCTTGTCAGCAAGGTCTTGCATAATGAAGTTTTCACATGTCACTTCTTTTCATTATGTATTAAAATACCATCTTTTGGGAATCAAACTTATGTCTTTTATTTGCCAAAGTCGGCAATAACAATGTTGTAATGTTATATTTTCCTTAATGTAAATTATGGTATTGTCTTATTTCTCTTTGGTGATGTATATCGATTTCGTTACACCTCGTGTTTCCGCCTTCGGCGAGGGTGTGACAGATTGGTATCAGAGCCAGAGGTTATAGAGAATGCCGATTTTTCTAAAATAAAAATCGCAACTATAACCAAAGTAACATTTTTCTTAAATACCAAAAATGATACGAGTCGACTAGTCTTAGCATTGCATTATTAATCCTCAAGTATGCATAGCCTGATCACCTATGTATAATTCAGGAAGAATCATGCGATGAAGGGAGTAGTAGTCAAAGATCATGTTTGGTCGGGTCTAGAGAGTCTGGTCACCTGAAGTTGCATTGGTCGGGTGGGTATGCATAACCTGTTTATATGTTTCAGTTTCTGTTACCGTACCTTATATATGCCTTCATGTATATACTTTCTCCTTGCTACCTTATGCCCCATTAGATTAAGCATGCCTTTGTTTCCATCATTTTGCGATCTCCATGTCACGACTGTTATTGTACCGTACATCCTCCGTCATCTTTCATGTGTCGCTCACTCAACCAACTATTTTTGTCTATCGCAGAGACATGGCCGCAATAAACCCTCCGAATGACACTGCTGCTGGATTAGCAGACCTCCTCACTCAGATTGTTGCGCACATTGATGCTGGACGGACTAATAATGGAGCAGGTGCCTCGAACAACGGTCAGGGATGCAACTATAAGACTTTCATGACGTGCAAACCAATGGAATTTTATGGCACTGAGGGTGCCATTGGACTGCTATCATGGTTTGAGAATGTTGAGTCGAAACTCAGCATCACTAAATGTGCTGAAGGAGATAAGGTTGAGTTCTCTGCGGGTCTGCTTCAAGGTCGAGCATTGACTTGGTGGAACAACCAGCTACAGACTCAAGGAAGAGAGGCTGCAAATGGATTATCTTGGAAAGCATTTAAGAAACTACTAACTGACGAGTACTGCAGAAAAGATGAAGTGGAGAAGCTGGAAGTGGAATTTTGGAACCACTTGATGGTAGGAGTAGAAGTTGACAAGTACACGGCCCGTTTCCATGAGCTAACTAAGATGGTTCCTCATATGGTCTCCACTGTGGAGAAGCTGATTGATCGATATGTTTGGGGGTTGATTCCTGAAATCAGGAGGGATGTCACTTCATCAAACCCAACCACTCTGCAAGCTGCTGTGGGCATGGCATACCGCTTGACAAATGATGTGATCAGGTCTGGTGGACTAACGAAAGGAAACGATGGAGGACGAAAGAGACAGGAAGATAAGCAAAGAAGCCGTGATCAAGACCAACAGGACAAGAGACAACGAGTAATGGGAAACTACGGAGCAACAACTCAAGGGCCCAGAAGATATGCCGGTCCACATCCTATGTGCACTCGATGTAACTACCACCACTCAGGAGACTGCCCAAGATGCACCAAATGCGGACAGTCGGGCCACTTCATGCGAAATTGCTCAAACAGGACTTTGAACCAAGGACCAAGGCCAGTATGTTATGAATGTGGAAGCTTGGATCATCTCAGGAATACCTGTCCAAAGTTGAAAAGAACTCCTAACCAAGGACAAAATCGTCCGAATCTGGCATTGGCAGTTGAAGGCCCTCAAGATCAGAATATTGAAATTCCCCCTGCACGTGGCCGAGCTTACTTCCTAGGGAATCATTTAACCCCACAAAATCAGGACAACATGCCGGGTACATTCTTTTGAACAACCTCCTTACTTCTTAATCTTGAGTGCATAACTTATTTTTATTTCTTACCAAGTTCACGACATTGATATAATCCGAGACCTAGCGTTTTCGACCTTAGTTGCTTCATCAAATTTAACAGCGAGCACATACACCTATAGAATGGATGAATTGAATCTCGAGGACGAGATTCCTTTTAAGGTTGGTAGAATGTAACAACCCGATATTTTCCACGTCTACGTTTATTTTTTCCAACTTTGGAAATTCACTATTCATCAATTACTATTCATCAAAACACTATTCATTATTTTACTATTCATCATTTTTGATGTCCGTTTGATATTCTGAGAAACATTTGAAAATTTTACTATTCACAGAACACTATTCATTCCGGAAGAAATTCCACTATTCACGTGCATTATCAGTAAGGACCTCTCATACGGACTAGAATAGTCTGCATATCATCATAATGTCATTTACATGCTATACCACTCTTAGGATTCTCAAATTAATATATTTAGTATATTTAACGTTTTACGTATAAGTATTTATAATTAAACGTTAACACCCGGTTTATACACGACGAATATATCTAAATATTCCCACGATGGTCCCGACATATTTTTATATCCATTTTAACATCATAAAAGTTATAACATTCAGTTACCCAGTATTTTGGAAATTTATTTTATTTAGAACGTACGCGTATGAATATAACGACGGTTTTCGTGAAAACTAAACAATAATCACCCGATCACTCAGTAAATGTACCCAACATATTTTTAATATGTTTTTAACATTATTATGACTTTTATTTCATCCCGGTTAACTTCGTGAACGTTTATTTCTATTAAAACCGGTACCCGATTTTAACGAATAACGCGTAATAACACTTAACGCTACACTATATTTTCTAAGTGATCAAAACCGTTTTGGCTACTCCTTTTCACACCCAAAACCAGCCCATGAGACACCCTTTTAACCCCTAGCATTAACTCCTAAGTATTTAACTAATAAACCTTAAAACCTAACTTTACCAAAAATTCCAAAATCATAATTCACTTTTTAGCAAGAACAATTTTCATCTCATCTCTTCTTCTTCCCTAGTAAACCACGACCAAACCACCATAATTAGCTCAAGTGATCATTTTTCATAAGTTAAAACACTAAACTTGTTCCTTTTACAAGCCTAATCAAGAATCAAGCAACAAAAACACAAGAACATCAAGCATAATCATCCTATAATCATCTCATTTTGTCAAGTAAGTTTTCATCTTTATTTTTTCATGGATCATCCTATTTTTACATGTATTACATAAGTATCATGCTAAAAACCATGTATAAGTAGCTATACCACACTTTATTTTGGCTAAAAAGAAACATACAAACCCTAACTTTTTAGTTATGAATCCCCTTGCTCTAATAACTTGGTTAGGAGTCCATGGCACCCTAAGAAGGTGTATGGTAAGATTAGATTAGTCATGTGGTGATTACAAGAGGTTTGGTGATGGTAGAAATTGGTTTTTAACCTTGGAAACTTGATTTGGAACCTATTTTAGACATGCTGTCCCGTTTTGTAAAAATCTGGAAAATCAGTAAACACCAAGGAAACTTTGGCAAAATTTTTAGAAAATACTTTCAAAAACGAATCCGTAGGCGAAAGAACGGATTAAAAAGAGTCTATAACGAAGGAGTTATGATTTTTGCAAGATTGTTGACGAAAAGTATTTTCTGGAAATTAGTTGCTGTTGGACGTTTTTCATGGTACAAAAAGAGACTTTAGACGTAACCCGGAGGAGCCGAGCTTTCCAAAATATATTACTACATACTAAGACGAAACCGTGGATATAAAGAACAAGTAAAACGGACAAGTAACGACAAAGATATACTCGTTTGAATATCGGCTAAAACCCTTTTATAATTGACAGCTTTTAATATAATTTGGCGCAAAAACTACGAAGTGCATTTTTAAGCTAAACATAATGTCAAGTACCGAGCTTTATAACTAACGTAGTATTAGTTATTATGAGTATGTTTTCATCATTTCAAGGATTACAACCCGAGTATTTCAACGCTAACAAGGAAACTTACGTTATATATATATAAGTATATATATTATAACTAGCCATTTATATTTTCTAATAGCAATATTTTCCAAATTCTTGGATTATATATTTTGATAACACAAGTGTTTTTACAAAGAGTAGAGTGGTATAGGGAACATGTGCATGTACATTCCTTTCTTCATTTCATGATCTAAAGTAGATCATATCATTCATTTAGGTTGCGGATAGAGTGCGCGCCTTACTTTAGTTCATACCTTTTTGTTATCATATCGCTTATATCAGGTGAGTATTCACGAACCCTTTTTCTAACTATTTTAATCGCTTTGGGGTGGATGCATGAATTATTACTTGAACACTTTGAACATTGTTTTGAACCCTTTGATTATTATGAACTCTATTGAACTTTATTGCAACTTATGACTTGTTTTGAACTTGACTTGAACTTTTGAACTTAATGTACTGTACGTACTATGACCTAAAGTCTCGCCATTTTTGGTGGAGCGTTCTTAACCCTAAAGTCTCGCCTTATTGGTGGAGCGTGCTAAGTCTCCCATGTTTGGAGCGTTCTTAATCTTATATAATAGTTGTATGATGTACTGTTCGTACATTCGCATTGTTCGACGCCTATTAGTAGTATGGATAGCGCTATTAGAGGTCGGCCAACCTCTCGTCCACTATGTTACGGGACGCATATTATTTAATTAGGGGCTTTGCATGGCATACATTATTATATAGGTGGTGCTTATATTGTGACTTATTATGACCGCGGACACTTGACTACAAGACATAATACTTGACAACGCCTTTGGCTTGTGAACTTTCTCTAATGGTTTCTCATATTAAATAAAACGTTCATACTCACCAACTATTTTTATAGTTGACCGTTTTCTCTCATGCATTTCAGGTGATCGTCAGTAAGCTTGTCAGCAAGGTCTTGCATAATGAAGTTTTCACATGTCACTTCTTTTCATTATGTATTAAAATACCATCTTTTGGGAATCAAACTTATGTCTTTTATTTGCCAAAGTCGGCAATAACAACGTTGTAATGTTATATTTTCCTTAATGTAAATTATGGTATTGTCTTATTTCTCTTTGGTGATGTATATCGATTTCGTTACACCTCGTGTTTCCGCCTTCGGCGAGGGTGTGACATATTGAGACATGGGAAGATCTTGTCAAAAAATTTGTGAATGAATTCTTCCCACCTTCCAAGACCACGAGTCTTAAGAACGAAATCACCAAGTTCACTAAAAAATATGATGAATCTTTTGGTGAAGCGTGGGATCGTTTCAAAGAATTACTTCGCAAGTGTCCACATCATGGTTTCTCAGAATTGATGCAACTTTATACTTTTTACAATGGCGTGAGCCAAGCTGATCAGGATTCTCTCAATGCCTCCGCGGGAGGTAATTTCTTGAGTAGAACCACAAAAGAAGCTTTGCAAATCATAGAAAACAAGTCCAAGGTCCGCTTTACACGAAGCAAACCGATTGTTTCTCAAATCAATGCGGGTCCTTCCACTTCATCTTCTGTGAGTCAATCTAGCACGGATGCTAAGATTGCCCAAACACGGAAAGTTTCGTTTCCACAACATCCTCCACCTGCTGAGGTTAAAAAAGTGGAAGTATGTGTGACTTGTGGTAGGCCGCATGCCTACTACAATTGTACAGCTACTGATGGTACTCCATATGAAGCTCATGCTATAGCCGGGTCCCAAAATCAAGGAGGCATTCAATATCGCCCTCCTATGGACCCTAGATATCGTCCTCATCATCATTATCCTGGACCTCCTGGTTTTAATCAAAACCAAAATGTCCAAAACCGTGGCCAAAACCAAAATAGAGTGAACCAAGGTTTTCAAAACCAAGGTAACTTCAATCAGGGTCATGGTTTTCACAATCAAAACCAAGGTTTCCAAAATCAAAGTTTCCAACATCAAAATCAAGGAAACTTTAACCGGAACCAAGGTCAGGGTAATTTCAATCCGGGATATTTTCATGGAAACAACAACCCTAATCAGGGTAATTTTCAAAATCAAGGTCCCAATCCGAACAATCGAGCTCCAAATATTCCTAATCCGAATCAAGCCATTGTTCCAACCGGGCCTTCATCTGACGAGTTGTTAAAGCAATTCATGAAGTCCCAAGAAGAGTTGAACAAGATGTTGGTCAGCCAGATTTCTGACATCAAGAAGTCTTTAAATGATTGACCCTCGGGCTCAGGTACTACTTTATCGAGCAACACGATCGCTAACCCAAGGGGCGATGCTAAGGCGATCACAACACGAAGTGGTGCTTCATACGATGAACCCGCGATTCCGACTACCTCTTATTCCTCTCCTCTAAAGGTAGTGGAACGTGAACCTGAGGTGATGAAGGACAAGGTGAAAACTCCTAGCCCACGAAGTACAGCACACGTCCAACCTCAGGTTATTCCTGAAACCAGATGTAAGCATGGAGTTGTCTTTGAATCACCAGAAACTCCAGTGGACAACCCTAAATCCAAAACTTCTATTCCTTATCCATCACGTCACAGTGAACAAAAGCTCCGCGAAAAGGCTAATCACCAAATGGATAAGTTTTTCCAAATCTTCCAAGATTTGTACTTTGACATTAGCTTCGCGGACGCTATTCTCTTGATGCCCAAGTTTGCATCGACAACCAAAAATCTGTTAAGTAATAAGGAAAAATTATTTGAGATGGCAAGAACTCCTCTGAATGAGAACTGCTCAGCAGTTTTTTTGAAAAAGCTTCCTAAAAAGCTTGGAGATCCCGGGAAATTTCTCATTCCTTGTACTTTTCCGGGTATGGTTGAATGCTTCGCCTTGGCCGATCTAGGTGGTAGCATTAACCTGAGGCCATATTCTGTGTGGAAGAAACTCTTTCTTCCCGAACTTACTCCCACGTGCATGACTTTAGAGCTTGCCAATCGTTCGATTTCTCGTCCTCTTGGCATTGCCGAGGACATATTCATTAAAGTGGGAAAGTTCCATTTTCTTGCAGATTTTGTGATTGTTGACTTTGATGCCGATTCTAGGGTCCCTCTTATTCTTGGAAGGGGATTTCTTAGAACTGGGTGTGCTCTTATCGATCTATTTGAGCATGAGATCACATTGCGTGTTGGAACGAAAGCCATCACCTTCAACCTAAATCAAACTTCGAGATACTCCTCCAATTATGACTGTGAATCGGTGATTCAAATAGATGTCATCGATGTTGCTGCTGAGGAGTATGCTCAAGAGGTTTTAGGTTTCATTGATGATTCTTCGAGTGAAAACCTCACTCAATCTTCTCATCCCATCATAGCCAATTCATCTCCTTCCCTCACTTCGTTTGAGGGAAGTGACTTCATCTTAGAAGAAATTGAGGCCTTTCTCAAAAGTGATTCGATTCCCGATGGAATCGATAACTAAGAGATTGACCCCGAGAGGGATATTCTTATACTTGAGAAATTATTAAACGAAGATCCCTCTCCTCTTCCTGTTCTACCACAAACACTTCATAAAGAGGAAGTCAAAAATGTTGAGAAAACTGATGACTTCCCTGAGGTTGAACTTAAGGACTTGCCGCCTCATCTTGAATATGCATTTCTTGAGGGTGATGATAAATTACCCATCATAATTGCTAAAGACTTAAGTGTTGAGGAAAAGGCTGCTCTAATAAAGGTTTTGAAGTCACATAAACAAGCAATTGCCTGGCGACTCTCCGACATCAAGGGCATTGACCCTGAATTTTGTACCCACAAGATTTTAATGGAGGACGACTTCAAACCTGCAGTCCAACAACAAATAAGGGTGAATCCAAAAATTCATGAGGTAATCAAACAAGAGGTTTTAAAACTTCTCGATGCCGAATTGATTTACCCTATCTCGGACAGTCCTTGGGATAGCCCAATTCATTGTGTTCCACAAAAGGGTGGCATCACTGTTGTCACAAATGAGGAGAATGAGTTGATTCCAACTCGTTTGGTTACGGGATGGCGTGTCTGCATTGACTATTGCAAGTTAAATGACGCCACCCGTAAAGATCATTTTCCTCTGCCCTTTATGGATCAGATGCTCGAGAGATTAGTGGGGAATGAGTACTATTGCTTCCTCGATGGTTTCTCGGGTTACTTCCAGATTCCCATTGATCCGCAAGATCAGGAAAAGACCACTTTCACGTGCCCCTACGGAACTTTTGCTTATAAACATATGCCATTCGGCTTATGTAATGCTCCGGGCACATTTCAAAGATGTATGATGTCCATATTTTCCGACATGATCGGGAAAACTATGGAGGTCTTTATGGATGATTTTTTGGTCATTGGGGATTTGTTTCAATCATGTCTCTCCCATTTAGACAGCATGCTAAGACGTTGTGAAGACATAAAGTTATGTCTAAATTGGGAGAAGAGTCACTTTATGGTCAAAGACGGCATTGTCCTCGGCCATAAAATTTCAAAGAACGGGATTGAGGTTGACAAAGCCAAAGTGGATGTCATTGCAAAATTACCTGATCCCACTACCGTCAAAGGTATTAGGAGCTTTTTGGGTCATGCCGGTTTCTATCGTAGGTTCATTTAAGATTTTTCTAAAATCGCCCGGCCTATGACCCATCTCCTCGAAAAGGATGCTCGTTTAATCTTCTCCCCCGAGTGCATCGAAGCTTTTGAAACATTAAAGAAAAAGCTTACTGAGGCACTGATTCTTGTTGCCCCCGATTGGGACTTGCCCTTCGAGCTCATGTGTGATGCTAGTGATTATGCGATAGGGGCAGTCTTGGGGCAATGAAAAACAAAACATTTTCAGCCTATACACTATTCTAGCAAAACTATGACCAAGGCTCAAAGCCATTACACCACCACCGAAAAAGAATTATTAGCTGTGGTGTATGCTTTTGAAAAATTCCGGCCATACTTGATACTGACCAAAAGCATAGTGTATACGGATCACTCGGCTTTGAAGTACCTCTTTGCAAAACAAGATGCAAAGCCAAGAGTACTCCGTTGGGTTCTCCTCCTACAGGAATTTGATATCATTATTCGTGATAAAAAAGGAGCGGAGAACCTAGCTGCTGATCATCTCTCCCGATTGGAAAACCCCCACCAAGATGTCTTCGAGAGGAAAGAAATTAATAAAACATTCCCTCTCGAGACACTCAATGCGGTTACCTTTCGTGGAGACTCTATTACCCCATGGTTTGCGGACTTTGCAAACTACCTTGCGGGTAACTTTGTGGTGAAAGGGATGTCGTCCCAACAGAAAAATAAATTCCTCAAAGATGTAAAACATTACTTCTGGGACGACCCCTACTTGTTCAAAATCTGTGCGGATCAAGTCATCCGGCGGTGTGTTTATGGCCAAGAAGCCACTGAAATTCTTAAGGCTTACCATGCTGGTCCCACGGGGGGCCACCATAATCCAAACTACACCGCCAAAAAGGTGTTTGACTCTGGTTTCTTTTGGCCCTCGATTTACAAGGATGCCCAGGAATTAGTCAAATCCTGTGACGCTTGTCAACGTCAAGGGAATATTTCACAAAAAAATGAAATGCCTCAAAATGCAATTCAAGTTTGTGAAATCCTTGACATTTGAGGCATCGATTTTATGGGGCCATTTCCATCATCTCATGGAAATAAGTATATACTCGTGGCTGTTGACTACTTGTCAAAATGGGTCGAAGTGAAAGCTTTACCCACTAATGATGCCCGAGTGGTTGTTAAATTTTTGAAAGCTCTTTTTGCCCGATTCGGAACTCCACGTGCTATTATTAGTGATCGTGGTACGCACTTCTGTAATGACAAATTCGACAAAGTCATGCAAAAGTACGGTGTAACTCACCGTCTTTCTACTGCGTACCACCCTCAAACAAGTGGACAAGTAGAAGTTTCCAATCGGGGCATTAAAAGAATTTTAGAAAGAACCGTAGGTGAAAATCGTGCATCGTGCTCGGATAAATTAGATGATGCACTCTGGGCTTTCCGTACGGCTTACAAAACACCCATTGGGTGTACTTCTTACAAACTTGTGTATGGGAAAGCGTGCCATCTTCCGATCGAGCTTGAGCATAAAGCCTATTGGGCCCTCAAGCATGCAAATTTTCACCTCAAAACTGCGGGTGATCATAGGAAAGTTCAACTGAATGAATTAAATAAACTACGTGATCAAGCTTACGAGAACTCTTTGATCTACAAAGAAAAGACAAAGAAGATTCATGTCTCAAAAATCAAGAACCGCATTTTCAACGTTGGTGATCGAGTCCTTCTTTTCAACTCTAGACTCAAGATCTTCTCAGGAAAGCTAAAAACCCGATGGACTGGTCCATTCACTATCGCTAAGTTTTATCCTTATGGCACCGTCAAATTATCTCAAAATGACGGTCCGAATTTCAAAGTGAATGGGCATCGTTTGAAGCACTACTTTGGAAAGGACATACCATCCATGGTTGTCCCGGATCTCCAACCTTTCCCCAAGGACAATTGAATTCGGGGATCGAGTCAAGCTAGCGACTCGATGAACAAAAACAATAGCACGATACGGGTTTCACCCATATCTCTGATTTCTTTCTACTTTCTACCACCCTAGTGTGGGGGAATAGCCAACCCCCCACTGTTTGAAAATGTATATATGTATATAAGTTCAAAACAAAAAAAAAATGTGTGTATCTATAGAAATAAAGTGAAATATGGTGTTTCCACAGTTAGATTCGAATATTGGCTTTTTACGTTCAAAGAGTCGGCATAATAGCCGAGACTTTGAATATTGAGGACAATATTCATTTCTAAGTGTGTGGGGGGGGGGGGGGGGGGTGGGGGGAATTCTAGCGAATTTTATCAAAATATATCTTCAAGTATCCCCGTTTTTGGCCAAAATTTTCAAAAATTTTTCACTTTATTTCAAAATTTTTGTGGTTATCAGTCCGCCATGTCTAAATGATAAAAGGATTGGCTAATCCAGGAGCAAACGGCTCTTGGTAAAGATAACTCAAATCCGTTGACGGCTTGCAATTTGCCCAAAATTGTATGGTAAATCAACTCGCCATATCCCAAAAAGTGAATGAGTTGGCTAGCACGCAAGATTATGGCTTGTGGTAAAGGCCGTGGAAAAACCATAATTTGTAATCAGCTCACCAAGATGTTGACTAGGTCCATCAAGAGTTGGCTAGTCCAGGAGCAAACGGCTCTTGGTAAAGACAAATCAAAACCGTTGAAAGCTGGTGGTTTGCTAAAAATCATATGGTTATCAAGTGGACCATTGTTCTTATTTGAATCGAAACATTTGGCTACTCCAGAACTGATGGCTTTTGGTAAAGAGTTTTCAAATCCATCAAGTTTTCCAAAAAGATTGCTAGGGACTAGCAATAGTTTACTGTCGGGGATTGATGAGTGCTCAAACACTCATCATTTTTATCGTATTTAAACTGCCAAAACATACAAAAACAATCGAAAAATCATCAAAATACTGAAATTATCCTAGGGATTGTGTTTTATGTGTTTTAAATGCAAAATGAGCAAAAACAAATGAAAAATGATCAAAGTTTGCAATATTGGCAGTTTCAGTCCCCTAAGTTTCAAAATTTGTCAAAAATAGTCCTTATGCATTTATTTTGAAAGAAAAGTCAAACCAAGTCCTTAAAAAATCAAAAGTTATCAAAAATGGACTTTGGGTGAAAAGTTTGGAAAATCTACATGTTTGGTTCCTGGAGTTTGAAAATTTGCATAAAAGGTCCCTGGGAATTTTAGAAAATGAAAAAAATAAAGTTTGGTCCTTGGAATGAGAAAACTTGGCAATATTGGTCCTTGGTGATACTTTGGGAGAGTTACAATTCAGGTCCCTCATATTTTGGAAAATTACAAAAGTGGTCCTTGTGTTTACTACAATACCAATCGGACCCTTAATAAACATAAACCAAAACTAATCCGAACTCCAAGTCCACTCCAACTCCAAGCCCACTCCTCCTTGCCCATTCACCAACATCAGCCCACCACCAAAATAATACCTCCCCCGTTTCAAATAAAACCACCCAGGGTCAAACTTTGACCTCTTCCTCCCCTCCCAGCCTGTAAAACCAAACCAACACATAACTTCCCCCCTCCTCTACCTCAGCAAACCTATTCCCTGCCTCCCCCAACTCCCACAAACATCCAAAGTTCCTTAATTGTTTCTATATTACTCTCACTCAAACATCCTGACAAAGAAGAAAATGGCGCCAAAAATATGTTTCAAAGGCTGAGATCATTCCCACCCAATCCAATGGGTGGGATTCACTCAAAAAAGTGCAAGGAAGTCAGAGAAAGCCATATAAAGAGAAAGGAAGCAGTTGAGAGAGATATCTAGTGTAACTGAGGTTATTTTAGGTCGAATAGTAACTTTATCATTTTCATTGTATGTTTAAAGCTTTCAAGTATTATTTTTACTAATTTCAGTGTATTGTAAAACAATTTCAAGTATCAATTTTAAGTTTGGTTGTATTATTCAGATTATGCAAGTTTATTTCCAAATTTCATGATTAGTGTATTATGGTTGTTTATTGGTAACAATGGACTAGAATAGAACATATAAGCTCCCAGGAAGCTTGTAAAAGCTTCTAGTTAACTTACAATTCAGTGTAGCTAAAAAAAATCACAAATACAAAATTGGTCAGCAAAAGTCAACTGTGAAGTTTGGTTTTGATTTCTGGGTTCAGATCACTATTGGAAGCAAGGAAGCTTTGGAAATTCGGGTTTAGATCCCCAGGGAGGAGTTGGGGTTCTTGGTTCTTGGTTCTTGATGCTCACAGTCCCTAAATTGTATGCCATTTACCCATTTTTAAGCTCATTTCCTATAATCATTGTTGTATTTGCTTGATTCTGTTTTATCTGTGTTTATAATAGTTGTTCACTAGTATTGGTAGTTGCTTAGTATTTTCAATTTCAAGTAAATTTTACCATTTTGTTGAATCCTGAGTTGTTGTTGTAATTTTTGATATACTTATGCTCAAATAAGGTTAAGTAATCATAATATAGGATTCTGTGTTAGTAGGTTGGTTGCAATCCTTCACTTTCTTTGAAAATCACAAATCTCAGTTAGATTAGTGGTGTTTGGAACAAGCTTGTGAGCTGAGCTGTTGTTGTTGTTGTTTGGTGTTTATTCTAATTCCAATAGATGGCAGTAGTTTGATATAGGTCAAGTAAAGCATAAAATCAAGTCTTAAACACCAAATAGTCAAAATCACAAAGATCTCACCCACATAGTTAACTGTGTGGGATTTGGAGTCCAAAAATCTTTCATGATCTAGCATTAAGTGGTATTTTAACTTAAATCAACTTTATTATAGCTTATTATCATGGTTTCAAGCAGTTAGGAGCAATTTAATCTCATAAAAGTCAAAGGAAAGGTTTTCATAAAAAGTCAAAAAGTGCAAGGTCAGAAATTACCAAATATGGCATGAATTTTCCTGATTTTTGTGTTTGATTTTAGGGTTTGAAACTTATTGGGTGTATAGTCTATCAGATAAACTTGAGATTTCCATCTTTGTTATATTTTTGTGAATTTTTCTGGTGGACTAATTTACCCCTCTAACAAAGCTGCAGGGGAAGGTCATCCCTTGTGCATCAGACCCTCAGCAACACCACCACCTTTGGTGGTTGATTGTGGCCACCCCAGTGGGTCCCACAGTCCAAGTTTGGGTTTTCCGAACCACCCTCCTGGCACTCTTGAAGGTTTGACCATTAGTTTGACCTTAGGTTCAGTGGACCCCACTTGAAACCACCTCGAAAGGTTGTCCCATTTCTGTCTCAGAATCCAAATAAGCAAGTGCTTATTGTGGTCTTTTTGGCTTATTTAGCTTTCTTAATTGTGTGAATCTTGTTTAAACTTGTTCATATAACTTAATTGAAGCAAAATTAACCATTGTGGACCCCACATAATTCCATTTGAGCTTAAATCCCTTCTCAATAAAACAAAGTCAACTGTTGAACCATTAAGCACTCAAAGTGCTTATTTTCTGAGCTACATAAAAAGTGTTTTTGTAAAAGTTGTTATTTTTTAGTGTAAAATTAGTTTGGAAAAAGAAAAAACACAAAAAACCAACTTTAATCATAGTGATAGCTTCTATTTAATAGAAATTATCTTTTTAATTTTCTTTTTAGCTTATTTATAAGCACTTTAGCATTTTTATATTTTTATTAAATCTCTTTTATATTAAAGTAATTTTATAAATTTTTCTAGATTTTTCTTTTGTCATTTAGTGGTTTTTAGAATTAATTTTAGTTTAATTAATTATTAATAAATATTAAGTAATTAAAATAGCATAATTAGATTTTATTAAGTCACACCTAGTTTTTATAATTTTTCTAGCTTTTATATAAGTTAAAACATTTTTAGGAATTTTTCTAGAATTTCTGCTGTTCATTTTCCGTTTTTTATAATATAATTAGTTTAATTGGTAATTAATAAATAATTAGAATTATAATTAGTAAATTAGCTTAAAAATACATAAAACCAACTTTTTATAATTTTTTAGATTCCCGTGATGGTTAATTAGATTTATAAAAATCCTCTTAATTATCTTAGTCTTTTTAGTAATTTTTAATAATTTAAATTAATATAATTAGTTAATTAATAAGTAATTAATTAATTAATAATAAATAATTAAATAGTGTAAAAATAATTTTTCTTTTTCTTAAAATTTTCTTGGTTCATTAGAATTGTAAAAATAATAATTTCACGCTCGTAGCCTTTTCAGTTCATCAGTTGTACTTTCTTTCTCGTACGTCAGTGTACGTTTTTAATTAAAACATACGTTTTTAGGTTTTAGATCAGATCTTCTTAATCTTAATTCTCGTAATCAATCACATATCTTTCCTAAGCTATTTCATTTCATAATTCTTAAATAATTCTCATTACAACCCCTTTATGTGAATAATCACCCGATCACAAGCATGCTAAAGCACAATCCACACCTCGTTGGGACATAATGACCTGGTGATACTCTATATTACCTGGAAGCATTGGTCTAGGTGGTTTGACTTTGTTGACCGTATACTTGGTTAATTTAAGTTGACTGTTCTGAGCCAATCAGTCACAACGAAACGGGTCTCCAACAACACAAGCACAAGTATGTATTTCAACATGTTTCTTCTTGTTATTCTTAATTTTGTTTAAATAATTTCTGATATATACGTATGCAAAAATTCTTTTTTTTAGACAATCAATTGCAAACTTTGGCATGTACATAAATCAAATATTGTTGCTTTGGGTCGCATACACAACATTCCAGGAAAACAAATGATACATAACAAACCACTCCCGAATGATTGCTACAAAGTCTCAATTGATAAATCATTAGTGGATGCAGCATGCATACCGGATATAGGGAATCTTGGGTTAAAAACAGTTAGAGAAGGCTTGAATTGTTTCTTTGCATGGCCAAAGGAACAAGTTATTCTTGCTGATCATGAGGAGGTACATACATGTGTTTTTTCAACCTACGTGTATATATATATATATATATATATATATATATATATATATATATATATATATATATATATATATATATATATATAATTCTTCATATTAAATTCAATGTTTGATACAAGCATCTTTTGTTTATTACAGGTTACACCACCAACTACGAAACCAAAAGTTAGTGAACCGATTCCTGGACCAAAACTACAATCGAAGCGCAAAAGTTATGTCTCTAGTGCAGAAGTGCAAAAGCAAGCTAGGGGTCCGGGGAAGATTCAAAAGGTTTTAACTTATAGTAGTTGACAATTTCATTACATGCAACATTAAAATTCTATATATATTTTGTTCATTTTTATACATTCGAATTGTATGGAATTTGAAATTGCTTTTTGTTTTTAATTTTGTTTTATTTATATACTAGCAGTTTTATTTCTCTGATCCAGCAGTAGTAACGCTGGTCCAGCAGTAGTAACTTAGTATTAGCAATACTGACATCATTGGTCACTCTTTTCTTTCATTTGATGTGTGACTAAATATTTCCAAATGCCACACGAATTAACAATTCATGTGACCATTGAATTAACATTAGTTACACAGAACACACATGTCTGCATTTTAAACAGCATGTGGTCATACTTATTAATACTTTTGGCCACTGTTTGCTTAATTGTATGTGACTAACTACCCAAAAAAAACATGCGTTGTGTGACTAAATATTACAAAAGGCCACACAAAAATAAAATTCATGTGGCCATTGGATTATCAATAGTCACACAAAATACATATTTCTTCTTTTTAAACAGCTTATGGTCACACTTATTAACGCTTTTGGCCACTGTTTGCTTAATTGTATGTGACTAAATAACCAAAAGAAACATGCTTTATGTGACTAAATATTACAAAAGGCCACTCAAACATAAACTTCATGTGGCCATTGGATGATCAATAGTCACACAAAATACACATTTCTTTACTTTAAACAGTATATGGTCACACTTATTCACACTTTTGGCCACTGTTTGCTTAATGGTATGTGATTAAATACCCAAAACAAACATGCTTTGTGTGACTAAATATTACAAAAGGCCACGCAAACATAAACTTCATGTGGCCATTGGATGATCAATAGTCACACAAAATACACATTTCTTCACTTTAAACAGCATATGGTCACACTTATTCACTCTTTTGGCCACTTTGTGTTAAATTGTATGTGACTAACTCCAAAAAAATAACACCCATTGTGTGACTAAATCATCACAAACGTCACATTTATTCTATATTCATGTGGCCATTGGATTATCAATAGTCACACAAAATACACATTTACTTGAATATATCATCTCAAATGTCACATATACTATATATTTATGTAGCCAAAGGACGAACAATAGTCACTCTAAAAAAACATTCGTGTGACTATAAGGTGTTTACGGTCACTGATAATGACTAATCCAACAAAACTTGTGCCTAATTTGTCACACATATTCGGGGTTTTGGTCACTCTTTTTCGATGGAAAAGGCCACGAACTCAACAATGTGACCATATGCCACCTACGGTGGCGGGACCTATTGTCACACATGACGAAAAAAACGTGCGTGACTATATGCATATTGTCACACATTTTTGGCGTGACCAATACAAATTTTTGTACCAGTGGCAAATATATTTTATTTAGTTGAATGATAAAGTAAACGTTTATTTTAGAAAACCCGTGCCCGGGTTGATGCCCTTCTCCGTGCCTTGATAATCCATTCCTTAATTACCTGAGATAACATGCTAAAAGTCAACAAAAGTTGAGTGATGTCCATAGGTTTAAGTTTAAAGTTTGAAAAAAAGTAGGGGTGTTAATTGCATCGATAAACAATTAACAAGTTTAAAAATCAAGTTTGTTATCGCATTAAGCTCATGACACGCAACGATTAGATAGGTGTAACACCCCCAATTCATGGTTGCAGCGGAATTCAAACTGGGTGTTACTCGACGGCACAATAGTCACAATAATAGAAAATGAACTCCAATTGAGTCGTTTTAAAAGATTTATCATTCAAATTGTATAAATATCAGAGATTACAAAATGAGGTCCCAAATGGTTCCATGTTTACAATTTACATTAAATGAGTTTTCGAATGATAATAAAATTTATAGCCCTCTTGAGTAATCTCTGATATTTATACATTTTGAATGATAAATCTTTTAAAACGACTCAATTGGAGTTCGTTTTCTATTATTGTGACTATTGTGCCGTCGAGTAACACCCAGTTTGAATTCCACTGCAACCATGAATTGGGGGTGTTACAGATTGGTACCAGAGCCATGGTTATAGAGAAACGGGTCTAATTGAGACCTAAACTATAACTACACTCACAAACAAAAGCATTTTTATAGCCTTCTGCTCTCCGTGTCTTCCATCCTCTAGACGATTATGGACTTAGTAAGCATGTTATGCTACACAAACATATTAGTATATTGATATATACCCATTTTGAGCATTTCCCCGTAGACATTTTTATACTACACAAACATAATTGCATATTGATATATGTACCCTTAACATAATTGAGCATTTCCCCGTAAGCATTTTATGCTACATGAACATATAAGTATATTGATATATACACACTCGGCATTCTATACTACATGAACATATTAGTATATTGATATATAAACTCGGTTTATTTTCAATCATTTATCTAAACAATGGACTAAACATATCTGCGTATGCCTCTTCTATGGCATTTCGGCACAACTACATTCTCCCAATCATGTTCCTACTCCAACATTCATTTTCCAAGACATTGTGAGATACAATGGTCTTATTCATTTTCCAAGACATTGTGAGATACAATGGTCTCATTCACTTTTCAAGACATTGTAAGATACAATGGTCTCATTCATTTCCAAGACATTGTATGTTACAATGGTCTCATTCACTTTTCCAAGACATTGTGAGATACAATGGTCTCATTCATTTTCCAAGACATTGTGAGATACAATGGTCTCATTCATTTTCCAAGGGTCTCATTCATTTTCCAAGACATTGTGAGATACAATGGTCTCATTCATTTTCCAAGACATCGTGAGATACAATGGTCTCATTTATTTTCCAAGACATTGTATTATACAATGGTCTTAACCATTTCTCAAATGTTTTGAGTCACACAATGGTTTAACCTACTTCCGAGACATTGTGTTTTGCGCAATGGTCTCTAGAATCATTCCATCACATCCTCAATATCATTTCATATGATATCAAAAACCCGTCACAACCTATCGATTTCTAAATAGAAATATGAGATTTTTAAAGGACAAACAAATCCATCACCTGCAAAAGCTGAACTTTCTCTGCATTCATCAAAGTTTTCTTCTGAAACCTTCATTATTAAAAGTTCGTGATCCTGGCCAAGTATGTTCTATTTTAGAACTACTTAAAACTTCCTTTCCATACGTACCTACCCTTACTATCTTCTATGCAATGGAATATGAAAACATATGTTACAAGTCTTGTATGGCCAGGACTTGCAACTTAAGGGTTTGACATCGCCTTTGTTTAGTGGACAGTTTCCCGAAAGCAACGGACATATCACAAGTATACCTAATTTAGGTATTTGAAAGTTTTATCGAACCTTGGCTAAATATAGACTAGTCACCTATATTTAACCTAGGGACAGTGGAATATAGTCTGACTAACTATATTCGACTTAAAATTTTCAAATACTGAGAGTAGTTGTACTAGGGTTATGTTTAAATTGATTTCCTACATGAACACAATAAACCACCAGAATACATTAAAACAATCTAGAGACACGATAGTGTCTTACCACTCAAAAAGATCTTAACACCTTATTTGTACTACCTAATTTCATTCTTGAAAATTTTCATTTATGAGATAATCCGAACTACTATCTTGGGATAGTTATCAATTATTCTCTTCATCCTGTAGAAGTACTATCCTGTTTAGGTCCTAAGGATACCATCCAGTCATAAACCTTTAAAATTTCTTAAAATTTTAAAGCAAACTCAACATCTATACCTAAGAGTATTAATGTTAAGCATACACTACACACTTTTGACTTGGTTCAGTCTCAAACTAACAGACTGTGTTTGATATTCTACCTATTTACTTGGGTACGTAGATACCTACTTTACTTGGGTGTGTGGACACCTACACATAAACTCTCCTAAGAGTTCCTTCCATTTGTTGACCTTTATTTTAGAGACATTGTTTCTCGAAATGTTCTCTCTCCACATCCCCACACCGTTTGTTACTATTGTTATTTTTGCCATTATTTAATTCATGAGCAGACCGAGCTCTTACAACATGATCCACCGGCTTACGAGACATCAAAATTGATTCATCATCTAGGCACCTAAATGCAACCACTCTCTCTAGGCTTTTGAAACTGCTGCAATTGCAACTCATGAAATCCTTGTGAAAACAACCTCTTAACACATGGCACAACAATCACTCGAAGAGGCGCCACAACATTTGGTTCTCCAACATTTTTAGCTAGCCCTACAACATTAGACTCTCCAATTGTGTTAGTCCTCCAAACATCTATACTCTTACTTTATTTCTTACAAATGTTAGTTTGAGCCATGATATTAATCATAGCACTTTCGCTCACCCATCAAAACATTAAAAGAGTTCCTGATTTCACCTGGGAGTGTGAGATCAAAATTCTCCACAAATACCTACACTCTTTCCCAGACATCTCAACATCGGACTATACAAGATCCAGACTAGGATTGGTCACTATTCCTCTAGAAGAGATCCAGATTGACGAATGTCTGAACTTTATCACAGAACCAATCAAGATCATAGACCGTAAGGTCAAACGACTTAAGTAAGGTCGCATTCCTATTGTTCAAGAGTTCGTTAGAACTTTCGGTAAGAACTCGAATTCATGTGGGTGCGTATTAACAGCCCAAGGGGTGTGTTTGTTTTGCTGTTCCAGCCCACACCGCAAGCCCGCCAAGGGTGCTGTTGGGGTTTGGTTTCTCGGTTCGCTAATAGCCCTAAAGGGTGCGTTTAGACCTGCTCATTTCAACACCAATAAGGTGCATTTGGTTATGCTTATTTTATGCTCATCAGGGGCGTCTAGATATGCTTATTTCAGCCCCAACTGCGGGTGTTTGTTGGCTGCCAAAACAGCCCCAAGACCAGCCCCAACCGAGGGTGGTTAGTGGCTGCAAAACAGCCCCAAATAGGGGTGTTTGTGTGCTGATTTTCTGCACCAAATGGGAGTATTCGTGTGCTGATTTTCTGCACCAAATGGGTGCGTTTTGTTTGTCTATTTACTGCCTACATGAGCTGTTTGGAACAGCTCACTGCAGTCCCGCCTTTTCGGCGATATCTAGAGTTCTACAACTCCGGTTGATGCACCGTTTGCGGCTACATTTAAGTTTATGTCTTACCAACATTTCATAAAACTGGGCCGAACTCCAGAAATGACCAGAACCATGAGCTTTTTCTGATTGAAATCTGGTGTGCAGATTTTGACACCTTTCGCCATTTTGGCTCTCATTTACTCATCGGGATGAGTTATGAGGTGCGCCACCCGGCGAAATGACCACAAGACATAGCTCTATCACCCTATCTAATTACCTAAGGCCCATAACTCACTGAGTTGTGCAGACTTTCCAATCTTTGGGACTGTTTTAGAATTTCAGTTTCTAACTCATACATAGGGCTTGTTTTAGCAAATCTTCAAGTTACAAACCTCATGTACCATGTCAAATACATATATAATCTTACAAGGGTTTAGGATTAATGTATTGCACTCTTAATAGACTTACGACTTAATAACAAATCACTTATTACCGGACTTTATTACACAGACTGTCACTTGATTATTATTGGATTTCTACCCAATAACCAATAAATACAAGTTAGAACTTCTAATGACTATTTATTAGTTAAACGTAACTAATCCATATATCTCGTTTATATATACCGGTTTATTCTTTTATACGTGCTTATTACCTTTCATACTTATGCTATATGATTTGTGCTTTGGCGTGCGTTTTGTCTGAGTCTATGACTTTATACCACCACACGAATGGGATACTAAACTTTTTACAAACATTGATACAAATATTCCACGAAAACTACAACACTCTACCTTTTGAAACTCATACGTATCGATTACTTTCTGCGTATTATGTTTTGAGACAAGCTTATATTCATTAGGTTATGCCGATTGTGTATCGTTGCGCTCTAATTATTGACATCACTTATGGTAATATTCTGCCATACTCCTTGGCATAGTTGTGTTCATTACGTCACTACATCCCAAGGTGAGTTCATAGCCCCACTTTCCATTACTTAATTGTTTTACAAACCCTTGGGGGGAATACATGCTATTTTTAACCGAGCACAATGTTTTTAAATTGTATGCTTGCCTGATTGTTTTATTATCACTAAGTACCAGCCTTGCTAAACCGAGATCCCTTATTATGAAGCATTTAATCACTAGCAATAGTGAGCGCGAATATTGTGAATAGGCCTATTGGGATTGACGAATCCCATTTGTATTGACTAAGTTCAAACAAATGCACTAATATTTGAGATTTAGGTATGTTAGCAAAGTACCTACCGGGATAAATCTGCCGATCGATATTGGTACACGTTAACGTTTTGGTGTCATAAGCTTAGTGTATAATACATTTTATGGGCGTATAATAATGTAGCCTACATGTTTTGTTTTCCAAACATTGGTGTGAGTCCACAGCTCACACTACCAACATATTGTGTTCAAACATTTAAACAAACTCTATGAATATCACTCAACCTTTGTGTTGACCTCTCAAGCATGTATTTCAGGTTCATGACGATCAAGGATGGCACGGAAGGACACGGATACTCAAGAGGGCTATAAATTTTATTATCATTCGAAAACTCACTTAATGTGATTTGTAAACATGGAACCAATTGGGACCTCATTTTGTAATCTCTGATATTTATACAATTTGAATGATAAATCTTTTAAAACGACTCAATTGGAGTTCGTTTTCTATTATTGTGACTATTGTGCCGTCGAGTAACACCCAGTTTGAATTCCGCTGCATCCATGAATTGGGGGTGTTACAATAGGTATCAATGTGTGATGTAAACTAATATAATAGGGACTCAATTGTGCGCCTAGTCGCTCATCCTAGCTAAACTAAACGGGGATTGTCAGTCTCAAATAGATCTATTCCCAGATATTCACGTTCTCTCGCAAGTGATTAAGGTTCATGATCGAGGAGCTTTTGGCAATAGCAACTTAAGCAATAAAAACATCAGGCATAGCACACTAAAAAGCTTGTGTTCGGGATTGAAGCATGTATCTCCCCACAAAATAGTTTAAAAGTTTAAAGAGAGGGCTATGAACACACACCTGGATAGCTCAGTAGTACTAGTATCGTTATTCAAACGATAGGTGGAAACGGCTTCAACACACAACCTAAGTAAAATATATGGCAAGTTTTCAGAGTTTGATAGTCTAAGTTCAGTTTATCGGGAAAGTCGTTTATTATAGTGTACTGTTTTTTTAGTTGACTCGTAGCAATTTAAACGTGCGTGTTTAAATGCATGAAGTTCAAGAACAAAAGTTATATTTAGAAATATAACTCGTGAGCATGCTCTTTTTGACGTAGTGTAGAGATTTTACGAAAAGAACGAGGTCGGTGGTTGGTAAAACCAACTTCGGGTTTAAGCTTTGGTTAATCATTTTAATTATTTTCTTATCGTAGTATTATATATATATATATATATATATATATATATATATATATATATATATATATATATATATATAGTTAGGATCAAACAAGAAGAAATATTAAAATAAGAAGGATAGGAAGAAACCACAACAACATATTTTAGATGCATCTACAAAAGTAGATGCATCTCCTTAAATTCTCCCTCCTATTTGAAATGTGTGGCTATAAATCCTTCTTATTCTTCCTATTTTAGTTTTTCTTCTTACCGGATCCCTTCCCTATATATATATATATATAAGAAATATACGAAATGTGACGATAGGTGTCGTAGGGTTACGAAGAACGGTGTGAATAATAAGACGGTTGATAGGTGTCGAAAAATGAAATAGGTTTTGAGAGAATGTGTTAATTGTTAAAAAGTTTTATATTTATTATTTCCGTTATTACGTTATATATATACTATATATATTAATTTTAACGAAAGTGCTTGATCGAATCGGTTCTATTTAAAATACTCATATATATATATATATATATATATATATATATATATATATATATATATATATATATATATATATATATATATATATATATATATATATAATATAAATTATAATATTTATATTTCATAAAAAACCTTTAAGTTTTAGAAAGTTTACATTTTAACCCCCTAATGGCATAACTTTACACCGTTAGTCCAAAACGTTATTTAATTTCATTTTTAATCCAAAACTATTATATTTACATTTTATACACAAAACTTTCTAGATTTACAGTTTTCATCACAAGATGTAAAAATGACAGTTTTTACCTTAAGTTTCTATTTTGACAGTTTTAGTCCCTCGACTACAAAACTTTTGCAAATTTACTCCAAAACTCACCAACTTCAAAACTTAACATTTTTATTTTATAAATAAGTTTAAAACAGCTTATTCAAGTTTTAAAAACAACTTATTTCCCAAAAAGAGCTTATTTCGAGTTATTGGGCCTTTAACGAGCTAATAGTTAGGCCCGTTAAGGTTTTTAAATATTTGGGCTAGGAAAACATTTAGGCTTAGCATTGGGCTCAATTTTGGACACTAAAAAGTTTAGCAAACTGCTTATAGACCCAGCTTATCTCATAAGATTATTTTTCGGCTTATAGGGCTTAAAGGCCCAATGTAACTTTTAAGTTCTTATAAAAACGTGACTAGCTTTGGGGTTATACGAGGGACAAAATAAGTTTGTGGGAGTGAGTTATTTATATTTCTTGTTAATTTATCATGTAAACCAATAGATTAAGCATTAAAAACACTATGTCGTGTGCATGGTTTAAGAGATACGAGACCAAAGTATGTCGACATTAATCAAGTGTAAAGTAATTTTCATGTTTCAAAATATTTTCTAATTGTTTTGGGTTTACACGTATAGGTCAAGGAGACTTAGTAATGTGTTATATATCGTACTTATAAGTGTTTATTAACTAAAGGTGCCTTACTAAACTTAGTTTATAACGTGTTAATCTTATAGTTTAGCTATTAATACGCATTCGTTATAACTTAAAAATAACGAGAAAATAAGTAAAGTAGTGGTGTAGTAAAAACGTGAAGGAAAAATGAAAAGGAGGAGTTTGCTCACCTCACCAAGATTTGGTGGAGTAAAAACGATTCGTGGAGGTTAGAACTGAACAAAGAAGGCTCGAACTAGACTCCCACGTACACACAACTCACCCAACGTGTATTGTGACTTGATACAAGCCTTGCAAAGGCTTATCCCTGTTGGGAACATACTTTTGTATTTTAGTCAAGTCTCGGTCATTACCTTTTGTAATAGGTTGCTTAGTTATTTATTTCATTATGTTTAAGTTACTAGGCTGAAGTATTATGTCCAATGGGCCTTGAAAGCCCACGTTTAATATGAATGAGGGAGGAAGGGAGTGTTGCCCTACTCCTCCCCTATATATACTAAGCTTATGTAATCTTTAATGTTGTTGGTTATTTGATTACCTTAATGAAACTCTTGTTCTTTCACTCTTCATAAGTCTTATAATCAACCATCTCTTATTCTCATCTCATTTCTTATACTTGTGTTTACAAAATGGTGACCTAACAAGTGGTATCATTCGCCTAATAGAGATTGAAGTGTTTTTCTTGGTGTTAACGTGGGATTTAGGGTGTTTTTCATCACTTTTTTTTGCTTTTTTCTTTGTTTCTTACACTTAAATCTTGAAGCTTGGATAAGTTTTAAGATTAATATAGTGTTTAGAAGCTTAGATTTTGCATAAATTTTGATTTTTAAGGTTTTTTCTACTCATTCTACGCATAATCTTCAATAGTTAGTATTTTCTAAGTATTGGTGTTTTTTTTGTCCTTTCTACGCATAACTTTGATCAAAAGTACCTTATTTCTAAGCATTTTTCTTCAAAAATTTGTGATTTTTCAAGTTTCTGACCATCTTACGCGTAAGTTTGGTGAATAGTATGATTTAAAAGCTGTCAACAGTGTTTTTTTTGTCCTTTCTACGCATAACTTTGGTCAAAACCCCTTTCCTACGCATAACTTTGGTCAAAACCCTCTTTCTACGCATAAATTGGTATTCTACACTTTAATCCTACGTGTAACCTTCATTCCTACGCCTAAGTTCTACGCTGAAGTTTCATCCTACGCAGAAGTTGAATTTCTACGCAGAAGTCTGATCTTAGGCATAAGATATAATCTTACGCGTAAGTTGCTGGAATCTACGCTTAAGTTTCATCAAAGGTTTTCTCTTCGTGCTACGGTGGCTCAGTACTTCCCTAGCTTGGATAAGTTAGTGGAATACTTCGACTTCGGATATCTTTCAAGCTTGGATAAGTTTGAAAGATCTGTTTGGTCTTTGAACCTTACGCATAAGACTTACGCATAAGCTTAAAACTTACGTATAAGGTAAATCTTACGCATAACTCACAAGTTTACGCATAAGATCAACCTTTACGCGTAACTTTGAAGTCTACGCATAAGTTTCAGTTTTACGCGTAAGATTTCAACTTACCCCAGGGATTTTGAACTTAACCAAAGGAACGTGCGTTTCAATCTTCTACAAAGATCCATTATTACACAAGTGTTCTAAGATGTCTCAACCACCACATTACTACTTCTCTAATCCTCAGCAACAGCAACATCAGCAGTATCAGCAACAACAATACCATCAGCAACAATCATATCAACAAACTTCACAATCACACTTTCATCAACAACCGTTCAATCCACAACCACAATATCTCATGATGCAACAACATCAAATCATTCCTCAACAACAACCATATCAAATGTCACAACAAAACACTCAGTTTTCCTCCAAACAACCTCACTGGTTTGATAGAATGTGTGAATTTATTACAACTCAACAATCCAGACATGAGGCGGGATCACTTGAAACACCTCCAATGCTAACACCTGGGAACTATGTTCAGTGGTCAAGTCGATTCTTACGATTTATTGAACTAAAGAAACCTCATGGGAAATTCTTGAAACAAGTGATACTTAAAGGACCATTTGAGTGGCCAACAAGATTTGAAATTGGTGATCCAACTGCTGATCCTCCACGTCCTCCTGGAAAGAGACCTCTTCCAGAATCTAAAATCATAGAAGAACAGAAATTACATCGTGAAGCTGATGAGTATGCAATGGCCTATATACTTCAAGGTATACCTAATCCTATTTATCGAAGTGTCGATGCTCAGAAAATAGCCAAAGCTATGTCGGAACATGGTCATCTCCTTATGGAAGGCACTCAATTGAACAAAGATGATATGGAATCCAAACTCTACATGGAATACACTGACATCACAATTGAACCAGGAGAGTTACTTAAATCCTACTATCATCATTTCACTAATGTGGTTAATGATTTGGAACGACACAAAATAACAGTACCAAGGATCGCAGTGAACTCCAAATTCGTTGGTAGTCTTGGACCGGATTGGCATAAATATGTGACATTCGTTCGACAAACCAAAAATCTTCATGATGCACCATATGGATTGTTGTATGATTTTCTGAAACATCATGAACCTGAAGTGGAAAAAGATCGAGCTCTTCGAGGAGGATACTTACCATCACCAACACCAAATTCTTTGGCACTCGTAGCTCAATCTAACTATGCTCCACCACCAATGTCAAATCATGCATATGTTCAAGAGCAAAACTACTTCAGTTATCCACAATCTTCTACCTCAAACCAAATGGTTCCTTATGATTCATCTCATCATAATACTTCTACTCAACTTGTTCCATACAACAACAATGATGCAGTTATGATGATGAGGAGTTTAATACGTTGAATCAGGGACTTGCTCTTATTGCTCGTGCTTTTAGCAAATTCTCCAACAAAACAAACAACCGTCAACGTTCATCTTCTAACACAAGGAATCAAGCTGTTGTAAATGATGGAAGGGTAGAAATTCAGAATCGTAACTTGGGACGATCTGGTTCAGGAAGTTCTTCAAGAAATTTTGGGAATGGTCAGAGGTTTAACAACAATGGAGGGTTTAGGAACAACTCAGGTCCTTCTCAGCAAAGGTCTGAACAAGTTGAAAGAAGGAACTCAAACTCTGGAAATGCAGTATGGTGTTATAACTGTAATGAAAAAGGTCATATAGCGACTGCATGTCCTAAACCGAGAACTCGGGGTAGTAAGTTTCACAAGCAGGCATTACTTATGGCTCTCCAAGATGAAAAAGATGGACACTTCACAGAGCAGGAGAACAATTTCATGGCAAATGTGAACAATGATGATGACATGGAAGATCTCGAAGCTAATGCAGCTATGATGCTTATGGCCAATATGCAGGAACTTCAGTTTAATGATTCAGGTCCAGTGTATGACACTGACGGCTTGTCTCAGGTACATGACCTTAATGCATGCCTAATACATGCCATAGCCACACCTACTGCTTCTGAATCAGATATGGCGCAAGTTGTTCCATCTGACTCATCTTCATCTTCTCAAGCAGATGAACAAATAAGCACAGTTGTCATATTTGATGATGACACAGTTGTTTCATTTGATGATCCCATTGAGAAAGATAAATATGATCATATAGAACAACATGAACCATGATTTGATCCAGACCCTGACCTCATATTGTTATCCAAACAACTGAATGCTCAACAATTGCAAATCATAAAATGCAACGAGAAAAACAAAGCCTTAAAAGAAACAAATGCGTCACTTGTAAGAGATATTGAGTGTTATAAAATACAACTTTCAAATCAGGAAGACAAGGTTAAACATGCAAAAAGTTTTGAAAAAGTTTTTCAAGAATCTTACAACAAAGAGCAAGATCTTCAACGTAAAATGCAAGATTTAATTGAGTCAAACAGAAAGTTGGTTTCAAAACTTGAAAGTGAAAAGTGTGAACTAAAAGTAAAAGTTGAACAACTTCAAAAAATACTTTCAAACACAGAAACAGAATTGTCAATTTGCAAAAAGGATTTTTGTGAACATAAAATACGAAAAAGGAAGTATATAGATAACTTAATCAGAGAGACTGTTGATCTTGAAAAACAACTCAAAGAATTTCGTAATATTGTTTACAAAACCGGGGGCTCTGTCACAACAATTCAGAAATTTACTTTAAAACCGAGACCCGATAAAGGATTTGCACTTGGCGATTTCAGATCAATATTTCTTCACACAGCATTCAAAGAAATTCCTAAAATTTACAGTATGGACCATTTGCTTGATAATACAATTGTGCGTACTGTTGTTTTTGATACTGAGGAAGAGGAAGAACTTGAAGACGAGAGTCGATCAAAAATGAGTAATGTTGAATATTGGACACCATATGATTATTCAGAAGCTCCTCATATTTCTAAATCTTTTGTTCCTCAAAAGGAATTACCTGAGAAATCATGGTATGTCACTGAGTCATATGTTTCATCCTCTAATGCGGCCCCTGTCCAAACTGTAGCACAAATAAATGGTCCTTTACCATCATCTGATGAAGTTACACCCTTACCAAAAAGTTGTCGTGTCTTAAATTATTACAAAACTTTTATGGAAGACATCGAAATTTTGGAGGAAACAATTGAACGTAATTCTGAAATAAAAATTGAAACTTTTCAATCTGCTTACGAGCGAGAAAAGAGAGATATTTTTCAAAAACAAATGTTGCCAATTGTCAAACACCTCCGTCTCTGTGCTACACGTTGGGAACAGGAACTTCAAAACGAGGTCAAAACAATGATAAACGTTTTCAACTCAACTAAAAATGCGATTTTGGTTCAAAAGTAAAGAAATAGAATTTTAAAAGATGATGCTGATCGACTCTTGGAACAAGTTCTCAATGCTGATATTTTGTCTGTTATCATGAATGATCTCTATAAATCTGGTACTTCAATGCTTATGGATGATCTTTGTGTTGATAATAACTTGTTGAATGTGGAAATAGAGACACTTAAACATGAAAATGACAAGCTGAGAATAAAGAATGATGATGTGACAAAACAATTTTCAAAAGAAATGTGTCTACTCAAACAAAGGCTTGAATGGTGTCAAGCTCAAAGTATTGAAACGGAATTGAAACTTCAAAGTCAAAATAATTCAAACTCTTGTCAGCTTTGCAAAAACAATGAGTCTTTAAAAAGTCTGTGTCTCAAATATGAGAAAGAAATTGCGGATTTAAAAATTGAAAACGTCGAATGGCAATAAAACCGCGATGACATTAATTACCGCAACGTGAAACTTGAGTCTGAAATTCAGGATAAAAATCATATCATCATTGATTTGAAAGAGAAAATTAAGCTACTTCAAAAAGGAAAGTTTGTTGACACCACGGTGATAGCACCAGGATTGTATCAATTAGACAAAACTGCTAAAGATAATTTTGTTCAAAACACTAATGTTGATAACTCCACTTCCACAGGACTAGTCTCCACAAGTAGCGTTAGCAGACCCAAGCGAAAAAGTAACAAGAAGAATAGGTTCTGGCAACGTAAAAGAGGACAACTAGAAGCTCAAGAAGTAGAAGATCAACTTAGGACTTTGAATAAAACTCATGTTGCATCAGATTTAGATTCTAATCTGGCAAATTGTAATCAAAATCTAAATGTAACGAATGATAAATCTTTTAATGTTTTGAATATTAATGCATCTTGTGTGTTTTGTCGTAAAAGCGTATCATCTGGTGTTCACACAAAATATATATCTAATTCTCTTCTTAATCGTCATAAGAAACGTAGGACAAGCATTCCTTCTAGGCCCACTACTGCCTCTAAGTCTATATTAGGAAAGCCGCCTTCTACGGTTTCTAATGAAGTTGAAGTTACCCCCGTAAGTGAAGAGAACAAATCTAGGAACTAGCCCATTACTAGTGAATTCACCAAAAAGAAAGCAAGAACTAGTTGGAATTGGAAACGTTGGTTACAATATATACCAGACTTTAAATGGATTCCTAAATTGTTGAATACATGTGCTTCTAACCAACAGGAACCCGAACTTTCTTTGGGTTCCACCCTTACTTCTGTTCCATCCTTGTCGTCTTCTTGTGATGCAGGTGGTACAGATTGTTCTCTGGATTGTTGATAGCGGATGCACCCGACATATGACAGGCAATCTCAAACTGTTAAACAACTTTGTTTCAAAGTTCACTGGTATTGTCAGATTCGGGAGTGATCATTACGCTTTAATCATGGGATATGGTGACTATGTCAGTAGGAACATTGAAATCAGTCGTGTTTATTATGTGGAAGGCCTTGGACACAACCTTTTCTTTGTTGGTCAATTTTGTGATGGGGATCTAGAAGTTGCATTTCGTGAGAAAACTTGTTTCGTTCGTGACTTACAAGGAAACGATCTAATGTCTGGCTCACGTGGTTCTAATCTTTATACAATATCAATGTCAGATATGATTGCTACATCTCCGATATGTCTTCTCTCCAAAGCAGAATCGACTAAATCTTGGTTATGGCATAAACATCTTTCGCACTTGAATTTCAAAACTATGACTGAACTTGCTCGTCACAAACTTGTTGATGGATTTCCAAGATTCCGTTTTACCAAAGATCACTTATGTTCAGCCTGTGAACAAGGAAAAAGTACTCGGGCTCATTTTCCTTCTAAATCTGAGCACAGTACGAATCATGTTTTACAATTGCTTCATATGGATTTGTGTAGACCGATGCGCGTTCAAAGTATCAACGGTAAACGCTACATACTTGTAATTGTGGATGATTACTCCAGATGGACTTGGGTTTATTTTCTACGAAGTAAAGATCAAGCTCCTTCCATGATCATCACCTTTCTCACTAAAATTCAAGTTCAGTTACGCAATACGGTAAGAATAGTCAGAACTGACAATGGAACAGAATTTATGAATCAGATACTTCGGTCATATTATGAGAAAGTGGGAATTGAACATCAAACATCTATTCCTAGAAGCCCAGAACAGAATGGAGTTGTTGAAAGATGCAACAGGACGTTAGTGGAAGCTGCTAGAACCATGTTGATTAATGCTCAATTACCAGATTAATTATGGGTGGAAGCTGTCTCAACCGCATGTTATACCCAAAACCGTTGCATGATCACAAAACGCCATCGCAAAACACCTTATCAAATTGTTCACAAAAGAAAACCAAACATCGATTACTTTCATGTATTTGGAGCACTTTGTTATCCGAAAAATGATCGTGATGATTTAGGTAAACTTAAAGCAGAGGCTGACATCGGAGTGTTCGTTGGATACTGTGAAAATTCTAAAGGTTTTCGGATATGGAATCGTCGAACAAGAAAAATTCAAGAAACCATTCACGCTAACTTTGATGAACTCACACAGATGGCTTCTGAGCAACACAGCTTAGGACCCGAATTCAACCATCTTAACTCTCCGGACTCTTCGGCTAAACCATTGCCTCTCAACCGCAAAGAATTGGAAACCTTGTTTGCTCCACTGTTTGATGATACAGTTGAATACCGTTCTACTGAGGTCTCACCTAATTCCGCTGCTCAACCTGATAATATTCAAGTACCTGACTCACCTCAACAAACTACTACAACTGTTGAGAAAGACAATCCTCCAATTGCATCACCATTTACAGCAGAACAAACTGCTTCCAACTCACGACAATCAGCTGAAGCTCCTACACCACAATCAGTTCCACAAATCGCAGAGTATGATCCTAATGCGTTCATTAACCCGTTTGCACCGGCTCCTACATTTCCTGAAGTAGCTGAGTCGTCCACACGTAATTTGGATCCTGCTAACATGCGAGATACTTATCAACTACACCCTTCGACACACAAATGGACTCGAGACCATCCACTAGTTCATATTATTGGCCATCCAGATGCACCTGTAATGACAAGACAACGACTTCACACTGATAGAGAAACTTGTATCTATGCACTCACAGTTTGTCATGAAGAACCTAAGAACATCAAAGAAGCAATGACTTATGACAACTGGATTGAATCTATGCAAGAGGAATTTCAGCAGTTCATACGATTAGAAGTCTGGGAATTAGTTGAAAGACCTGACGGCGTCTTTGTCATCGGGTTAAAATGGATTTGGAAAAATAAGCTAGATGCAGAAGGCACAATCATATGTAACAAATCACGCCTGGTAGCGAAAGGATACTCCTAACTAGAAGGACTTGATTTTGCAGAATCCTTTGCTCCAGTGGCTAGACATGAAGCTGTTCGGATCTTTTTGGCCTATGCTGCACACAGGAACATGGTTTTTTACCAAATGGATGTGAAAACAGCATTTCTTAATGGAGAACTCCGTGAAGAAGTTTATGTAAGCCAACCAGACGGCTTCGTTGATCCTGAGCGTCCCAATCACGTTTACCGACTGAAAAAGGCACTCTACGGACTTAAGCAAGCCCCAAGGGCGTGGTATGACAAACTGTCTACTTTCTTGCTGGCCAATAAATTTTCTAAAGGTTCAGTGGACCCAACACTATTTACAAAAACATACGGGGAGGACTTACTTGTTGTTCAAATCTATGTCAATGACATTATTTTTGCCTCAACAAAAAGAAGTTACTCTAATGATTTTGCAAAATTAATGAAAGATAATTTTGAAATGTCCATGATGGGTGAACTTTCGTTCTTTCTAGGACTACAAGTTCATCAATCACCCCATGGAATTTTTATAAATCAGTCCAAATATGCTCTTGAAATTTTAAAGAAACATGGAATGATGAGTTGTGACACTTACAATACACCAATGGGCTATACCACAAAACTAGATGCTGACTTACATGGGACACCTGTTGACCTTAACAAATACCGGAGTATGATTGGGTCACTCATGTATCTCACAGCTAGTAGACCTGATATAGCATTTGTTGTCTATATGTGCTCTCGCTATCAATCTATACCAACTGAAAAACACCTCAGTGAGGTTAAAAGAATCATTCGATACATAAAGGGAACTATTAACTTGGGAATCTGGTATCCGAAGGATTCTGGTTTTGAACTAATTGCTTTTTCAGATGCTGATCATGCAGGATGTTTAGACACACGCAAAAGTACATCTGGTGGATTACAGTTTCTCGGAGATAAACTTGTGTCATGGCAATCAAAGAAGCAGGATTTCACATCACTATCATCAACAGAATCTGAATATGTAGCTATGTCTGCTTGTTGTGCTCAAGTCATCTGGATGAGATCACAACTTAAGGATTATGGATACCTGTTCAACAAGATTCCGATCTACTATGATTCCAAAAGTGCCATTGCTATCTGCTGCAACACAGTTCATCACTACAAATCCAAACACATTGATCTCCGATATCACTTCATCAAAGAGCATGTTGAAAAGGGTACAGTTGAACTATATTTCGTTGGGACTGAGTACCAACTGGCGGACTTACTTACCAAATCCTTAGCACCATCAAGGTTTGCTCGTCTAGTTCACCAAATTGGTATGTGATGTTTGACTCCAGAAGATCTGGAAAAGTTTTTAAAACACAATTGATCGTCAAACATCAAAACTATCTTTGTAAATATTTTACCAAAAACAAAAGACAAAAATATAAAACCAACAAAAACACAAAAAAGATTTTGTTCTTTCAAAAAAAAAATGCAAGTACGACCACTCTTTTCAACACTATTTTTATAAAAGTCTTCAAGTATGATCAAAAACAAGTGTTGAGGGGGAGGTAAAGTATTTTTCAATTTTTTCCATTATATTTTCTACGTACTTGCATTTTACAATTAATACTTTGTTTTATCTAAAGTGATGCTTTAAAGATTTTTCGGGATACTCACCTTGACTATTGAAACAATTTCCAAAATTCCAAAAGACATCGGTCTATGGTCAAGGGGGAGTTAATTTATCCAAAGTTGTTCTTTGACAATACTTAATGGAGTGATTATTACATGAGAGTTTATTTGGTACTAAGTGTGAAAGTTATATGAGGTTAAGGGGCCAAAACTGTCATAAAGTGAAACTAATTTTAACCTTGGTCAAAACTAAATTTGACCACTCATTCAATTCACCTGCAAAAGAGTTTCACCCATTTATTACTTTCACCAAACTTGATCTACGGCTCACAATCAAACTGCAAATCCAATCATAATTCCTCAAATCTGTAAGTGACATAATGTTTTGATCATGTTTCTAAACATTGGTTTTTAATTTCATCAAAATCCTACGGTTAAATCTTTCTAAATCTATTATTTTTGATTTAGGGTTTTGCGTAAAATTGGTCTTAGAGATTAAGAGTGCTAGGATGTGTTTTGGTTGATGGGAAATGATCCTTTGATGAGATATTACATGTTTGCATATTCTAATCACACCCAGAAACCTCAATTGATTGATTTTGAATTTAGGGTTCATACGATGATTTAGGGGTTTCTGATTTTGAGTGTTATGATTCAAATTGTTGAAGGGGATAGTGTCTATATATACCTAGGAACTCAATTTTGTGGTTTAATTGCTTTAAAAACAACTCATGGATCATTGAATCTTGGATTTAGGGTTCGAATACACTAGTAGTTATGAACTTTTGATTCCATGGTTAATAGTTGTTACAACTCGGTCAACTTGCTCCTTAGGTTGTATGTAACACTTGCCCTATTCCTAATTCAACCAAGTATCATGTTTGAATCCGATTGTGATTATGTGTTCATATGATCCTAAGCATAACTTTGAGTATTGACATGTCTACGCGTAAAGTTGTGTGTCTTAAGTGTGTTGGAATGAATTGAATGAAATATTGATCAGTGGTTGTGTTTAACACTTTCAGGAATCAAAAGACACAATTTTTCAAAGGTGAATTTTCGATAAAGACGATTCTACGCATAAGTTACTCATCCTACGCGTAAGATGAAATCTTACGCGTAAGATTCGACACGTTTGAAAAACTTGTCTTGGATAAGACAATGTTTACGCAAAAGATATTATCTTACGCATAAGTTATTTCTTACGCATAAGTCAAAACTTACGCATAAGTTATATCTTACGCATAAGGTTTGATCCTTTGCATAAGCTCCAATCTTACGCTTAAGATTAATCCTACGCATAAGATTGAGCCTACGCATAAGATTAATCTTACGCGTAACATATAATGTTATGCGTAGATTTTGCTCTTACGCCTAAGTTCATTTCTTACGCATAAGTAATGTTATGCGTAGGATTTCCAACTTACGCGTAACATTGCCTAAATTCATGAAATTTGTCTAAGTGTTGTAAAATTTCAAAAGTGTAAACTCTTGTAATGGTTAACTCATGTTTTGACTAGATTGTTATAAGTTTCTACCAAGTGTTAACTTCTAAAACACAAGTTTATCATATAACAACAGTTTATACACAAAACACCCACTGATCAATTCAAAATCTGCACAATCATGTAATTGAATGTCTGAGCTAACAAAATATATCATTGCTATGTTTGTGTTTGTTTATGACCAATTCAGATGGCACAACATAATGACATTCCATATGGACCAGAACCTGAACCAAAACTCTCCTGGGAAGAAACCTTTCCCGAGAATTACTCTAGAAAGATTGGCAAGAACAACTTAAGAATCAACTTCAAAAAAATCACGTGCAATGAATCTTCATGCATTGTAGCTGTGGATGCCCTCCTCTATCACCCGAACAAAATCCTGTTCACCAAGTCAGCATCAGTGGCCTGCTTCTACATACACCAATTTTGGCACACACTTCAGCTAGACCTTGGGGAAGAGTCCTTCACTAGCACGCTTCATAATAGACAAGTTACCGTGGACATAGATACTCTTTGGAATGTTCTTGGCTTACCTGAACTTGGCCCAGATGAAGAATACGATCCAGTACCTAATGAGGAAGAGCTGATAGAATGGTTACGGGAAATTGGTTACGATGAATCAGAAGAAGTAGTGACTAGACACTCTAAGGTCAACATCAGATTTCTTCCACAACCATGGAGAACATTGTACATCCTGATTGCTAAGTCGTTATCTGGAAGAGACACTGGTCACGAACACCCCAAGCTCCAACACCTCAAACTTTTCTGGGCTGTGGCAAACGTTAAAAAGGTGGATTATGCTAGCATTATTTGGGAAGATCTTGTGTGGCACATACAACACAAAACCACCAATATTCCATTTGTTTGTTTAACCAAATTACTCATCGAAAGCTTCCTTCGTGAGTATGACGATATTCCACAAAGACTGGATGATGAAGCCAAGCACACTTTCAGAAATGAGGACACTCTCAGACAAATTAAGAGACTTGACACCAGCACTCGTAAACAAGGAAAACCTTTTCCCGCTTGTCTCTTGAATGATAAAGTGAAGCTGTGTAAGAATTACAAGTACTACGTTCAAGCTCTCAAGGAAGACAAAGTTGGGTTCTTGGACAAAGTAATTCTACCATCGTGCATGCAGAAGAAGGGGAAGAAAGGTAGCAAGCCTGGGAGCTCTAGTAGTTCTACCAAGTCTACACGAAAGGGGGGTATACTCAAGTTCACAATTCCAGTCAAGAAACCTGAATCTATTCCTGAACCCACTCAACCACCTTCTCCAAATCCGTCTGACTCAGAAACCGAATCGGATGACGGTCCTGTTTATAGGGAAGCCTATGCAAACATCAACGAGAAGGTTAATCTTGAAGATATTGATGATAGGGACATGACTTTCAAAGATTGGGACAAAGACATTGGTGAATTTGCTGATAATGTTGAATACCCAACAACTCTCAATCAAAAGACCGTTAACGGAAGCAGACACTAAATTGGAAGAAGAAAGGTTAAGGAAAGAGAAGCTGAAGGAACCAATGACTGCTGAACAAGAAGCTGCTCACTCAAACATAGGCCTCTCAGTGGAAGAAGAAAATAAAATAGCTCTTAATTTGGGTCTCCTCCACAGCAAAATTGATGCCTTCCAAGCTGATCAACCTCCACCTCCTTTGTTCTCTCAAACAAACGAAGCAGGCGGATCTAGCAGAATTCCTGAATCCACTACAGGAACCAATGATGCCTTGATTGTCTACGATACCCCCATAGTTTCACCTACAGATGTAGACATGCTCAATGCTTCAGCAACAGGAGAAGAGGAAGAGAAGGACCATATGGATACTGATGCTCCATATCTTTTGACTATGGAAGAAATGGAGATCAGAGAAAGGGCTCAAGAAGAAGAGTTAAAGAGAAAACAAGAAGCTGAAGAGGCTAGGCTTGAGGAGCTAGCACAAGCCAAATTGGAAGAAACTATTCGTATGGAAGAAAGCAGAAAAGTTGAAGAGGCAGCCAAACTGGCAGAGGATAAGTTAAGAAAAGAAGAAGAAGCCAAGCTTGCGGAAGATCTTTGGCTTAAGGAAGAAGCAGCCAAATTAGCAGAAGAACTCAAGCTTAAGGCCGAAGCTGACAGGCTGGCTAAAGAACAAAGATTACAGGAGGAGGCTGCCAAAGAAAAGAATGTTGAAGCCAAGGATAAACCCGAATCACAAAGAGGAGATGACAAAGACATCACCATTCACATTGAATATTCACAATCATCACCTCAAGCATCTGAATCTACACATGACGAATCAATCAAGAAACCCACAAGTACTAAAGCCTCTGCTGCATCAAAGTTGATCAAGAAAGCTTTTAGGAGAGTTCATGAAAAGAAGAAAAACAAATTGGAAGATCGAGTTGAATCACTTGCAAGTCAAGTTGCAGAATTGACAAAGCTTAATACAAATGTCCAAGAACTGAAAGAAAAGGTAGATACCTTCTTAGCCAAGTATGTACAAGAAAACTTGGAAGCCACATTAGCTGCTCAAGCACATTAGTATATGGAACAACACTTAGTTGCTGAATTGAAAGATTTGCTGGCGCCTATGAGAGATGAACTCACCAAGTTTGCAGAACAAGCAGTCAAGAAAGTGATCAGCCCTACCTCATTTACTCTCCGAGCAGACAAATCAACTCTACCACTACCACAGATGTCATTGGACGAATTAGAGACCCAACTCTTAGACAAATTGGCAAGTAAATTCACCTTGTCACCAGATGAAGCTAAAATCCTGGAAGCTTTAAAAGCCAAAATGTCTAAAGAGTCCTGCAGCACTGAGGCCGACAAGCTAAAGCGTCAAAGAGATGATGATGACAAGGATCCTAACTCACAGGCAAAGAAACAAAAGCAAGCCGAAGGACCTTCATCTCAACCCAAAGAACCGGTCATTCCTCCAACTACAACAACATCTACTCAACAACCCAAGGCATCTGGTTCTGGTCCTAAAGCCCATGACCACTTTGAATACATAGGCGGAGACGAGATTCCTCAGATCGATGATGTGCCAGAACCGTCATCTACAAAGAAGAAAGAAAGGAAACGAAAACATCATCAGCACAAACCGGACACCTCTTCAAAAGGCACAGAACCCAAGAAACCGAAAACCATTCTCAAATGGCTTGACGAAGACGAAACTGTCGATTACTCCTGGTTTGACAGGATGATTAATTCGCAACCACCACTTGCAGATGATCAAGAACCTCTCGATGGTCGAACACAGGAATACGCTCAGTTGTATAACACCCCGTAAAATTTTCCTTAGATTAACAAGTTACCATAACATAGATTAACCATTTTTAACCATGACAATTTTTTTTTATACTTGACAATCACAACATATTTACCAATTACTTTGTAACGGTACTCACATTTATATTTAAAAATCTAAATGTCGTGAATAATCAAAAACGTTCATATTTAATACTTATACGCTTCATCAATCAACCAAACATGTTATCTATTAAATCCCGAGCCTACAAAAATTCCCATGCATAATAATAGACCTCTAAGAACCAAAAGGCTTTTAGTCACGTACTATTATTGAACCTATGATTTATTCTAGAAACATTAATCGAACCTTGTAAAATAATATAATCAATCTATTCAAAATCTTAATTTCACAACATATATCCTATCTCTACTAACATCCAATGCACATGTGTTATAACATACAAACCTTCCACACATCAGATATATTTTCGTTTCACTTTACTTCTTTTGATTCGCCACAAAACCAAACGGACCATTACCTATTTTCAGTTTCATTTGGAGTTTCTTTGGGCCTTACCTTCCAAATATCACCAGCCCACCATACCACATCTCATGACCTTTGTCCAAATTATACTATCTCTACTTATTTTCAGTCGCGAATACAGTTTACATTGCTTGTTCTTTTCACATTGTCGACACACAACACACCCATGTTTTTACATGTCCTAGTTAACCATGCTTCGAGTACACTTCAGTTCAAGGTTGGTTTTGTTGTATTTAAACTCGAGTAGTAACTACACTAAACATTTTAATACTTATAACGCTTGCAAGACGAACTCCTTGTCGACATTCAGGCACCCACTTTAAAACTCATGAGCCTTCCAAAATATGATGTCTAAAAGTCGTACCCTTTTTGTGTTACTAGTTTTCACATGCTATACATCCAGTATATGACTCTATCACTTCTTGTGTCACATACATCTCATTCCTTCAGTTAACCCCTCTCTTACAAAGCGTATTTCACCTATATACACAAAGACCTTCTGCCAATAAAGCTACACCCGAGCCCTTTTCTTTCTTCGACTGGGCAAGATCAAGTGAACCACCCACATATAAGATAATAGCTCGCTCACACCCCATCCTCCCTCACTCGTTACTGCCTTAAGTGTAACCTAAGGAAACCCATATGCAACTCTTACACTAGCCAACCTTGATCCCCAATCATCACAAAACATTGTGTCAGCCATCAGGAATATTTAGACACCATCCATACACATTCCTTAGCTCATGTTTGCTGTTTGATCTCGATTGGTCATATAAGGAGGCAACATGTAAGATAACGACTTACTCACTTGATTACTTCCTCGAATATCAACTAAGAAAACCATGTGCTCCATTCTGTCACTTATCATGTTCGTGTATATAAACACCACATGCAGTTGGTTCACTGGGTACACACAAACTTCCCACATCTGAGTGTTTTACATGCTACTAAGTCAAGTATGATGGACTAGAATGCAAGGGGTTTGAGTCATACATTGGAGTGTTAAACACTTGCTCATGATTTCTAGTCAGGTCTTGGTTTAGCTCGCAACACTCGCATGCGTAATCTTCTTGAACCTACAGTGAGCCTCACTTCAATTTACACAACATGAAATCACAAACAGACCTCTCTTACGTACTTACCTACTGTCCCATCGTAATTCAAAAACAAACCCAAAACCACTCATGTCTTTACTGAAGTAGAAGGAGAAACAACCATGCAAGATGACCATTTTACTCACGCATAATAAACACAACCAACATTTCATCTTGATGTTGAACGAGAAGGAGATGAGGAGAACAAGGAAGTGCACAAAGACCTTGGGATTTTTCCTCTTGGGTTTACCTCGACACTCATGCATGTAGTGCCCACTGTAAGCGTCGACATCTCCCAATCACATTTACCACTTTGTTTCTTTTCATTTACATGCGCACAGCATAACTCACTTTCACTTTCGACCTTCATAAAATCAAGTGGCGTCATACAAAAGCTTGTGTGGTAAAATCTTAATATATACTTTACTAATGAGCTACTATGATAAACTAACTGATAATCATTTCATGTTCTTTCGAAATATAATTAACCACTGTCAACATATGCTTGTATATATACATACATGCATGCAAGGTGTGGCTAGATGGTGATTAAACTTGGGTGGTGGATAACTAGTTGAACAACATTTATAAACCTCCAACCCTCTTATGCCACAAGCTCACGTAAAACCTGTTTGAAAATCTTGAACATGATAGTAACATTACTGATAACTCACTATAGAAACTAGATGAAAAGATAACAAGGATCAGTGGAGAAAAAGATGAACCATAAACGATTTTGTAAACACAAACAAACCCACGACACAGTTTTCATCAGGTAATATAACATAAATATTTAACACATGAAACTAATCATTAAATATAATTTTATGAAGAAGTTTATCAAATAACTCCCTAGCTCAGTTTGCTATGTCTCTTGGTTTCAAACGAAAGGTCAGGGGTTCGAACCCTGCACCTCACTTTTTATTTGTATAAATATTTTTGCAACTTTCACATTCTAACAATTACAACCCCTCAACTATACTCTACTTATCACATTTCTAAAAGTTTCACAATTATTAAACTCTTATGTTATTGTTACAATTTCAGCACCTCAATTCTAATACGTGACATTTTTCACCTAAAACTTTTATAAATATGAACGTATATAGTTTTTACCAATCTTCATCTAAATGAAAATATGGTTAACACTAATTTTACTTGGCAACCACATCAACGTAAACAGTGAGCTATATATATTAGTCCTAATATATTATCACGAATTTAATAAATATATACTTTATATATTTTCACACCTCGAAACTTAACAAGAATGATAAATATAAAAATGACGACATCATACTGACGTATATAGAAACCTACATTTTGAGGAGATAATGAAGTAATAATTATGAATAACTATATATTTCTGAATATACATATATATAATTTATAACGTAAATTATATGACTTGACGATATTATCAGTTAACTTGAATACACATTAAGTAATGATTATTCCTATAATAAAACTCATCGGTTCACTTAACCTGACGTAAACTTGCAATTACAATAATTTATCATTTATCAACTTTTGATACATATCATTGATTCATGACGAGAAATATAAATAATAAACGATATTTAAAGACAAGTTATATTGTATATAACTTGCTCCTGAACTATTAAGCGTTTTACCAAGCAAGCCACCTCTGCCACAAGTCATTCTATCATCGAACACTATTCAAATCACGATTCTCGATAAGTTGAACTTATCTCGGACTTCCATATCATTCAGGTTATCTCTTGAAGTCATTTCCATCTTCACTTCTGACATTACTTATACTCTGTCTACCGTACTACTCAGGTGAGTCATAGCCCCTACTCTTAATTGTTTTATAATGATTTATACACGTTTTTGGGGGAGATACATGCTTAACTATTGTTTTATACTTTTACAAGTACTCGTTAACTATTTACATATTACTATAAGTTCATAGCTACACTTTCTATCATTTAACTGTTTTATAAACTCTTTGGAGAGATGCATGTGTAACAACTTTTCTAACGATTTTACTATCGATATTTGGAATTATGGAACAAACTGTTTAAATACGGTTTCAACTGTTTAAATACGGTTCTCCACAAAACTGTTCGGATACAGTTTCAACTGTTTAGATACGGTTCTCTACAAAACTGTTCGGATACAGTTTCAACTGTTTAAATACGGTTCCTCGTAAACTGTTTATATTATGGGCGCAACAACGTGGCCCAAGTCTCGAA
Source organism: Artemisia argyi (assembly GCA_030686995.1). Lineage (NCBI taxonomy): Eukaryota > Viridiplantae > Streptophyta > Magnoliopsida > Asterales > Asteraceae > Artemisia > Artemisia argyi. The sequence continues at coordinate 177,433,923 of CM060703.1, forward strand.
ACTTGTGTTAAATGAATTTATAAACCAACTACTATTTTGGGTGTTGACCCGGTGAAGGGCAAACCAATGGATTAATTTGTATTGAATTGATAAGGAAATCACTCATTTTCTAATTAACGATTTAAACTATAAACTCTATGAACTCACCAACCTTTGTGTTGACACTTTTAGCATGTGTTTATCTCAGGTAACTAAACAAGAAGGAACTTGAAGGCACAGAGTGGGCTTGTAACCCGACATGGGCTTAAATAAACGTTTTGACACATTTTTAATAAACTTGTTGTTTAATTTATGAAACATCTTGATGTCTCGAATATTTGGTATTTTGAATGAATTAAACTTTAAAGCGTCACTTTTGTGTCGTTTTCTATGATTGTGACAAAGATCCTCGAAGTAACACCCAAAAAGTCTTCCGCTGACATTTTAAGTCTTCCGCTGACGTGATGATTTTGGGGGTGTTACAAGTTGATTCAACACAAATTTCACATGAAAAAGATGAACAAGAAAGAGTTACGAAGAAACAAGAATGATGCGTTCAATCGTCTGAAAGATCGGTCTGCTAACTCCATCGAACTTGAATATCATCTAGAAAATATTGCTCGAGCTATGTCAAGCAATATTGACTGGATCAATCCTGAATCTTACATCGATGCGGTCACAAGGAAAATGCACCATACATAATTGACTGGTCCAAACCACTGCCTATGATTGGAAAGCCAAAGGAACCCAAGATCCCTTACAAGTTCTTCTTCAACAACGACTTGGAATTTCTTCAACACGGTAGCAAGATTGAGAAGAAGTACGCCACATCACTTACCTTCATCCCTGCAGCCAGATACCTCAACAATGCCATCGAAGAAGAAGCCTCTAACTTATTCATCGATAAAGTTGTTAACTATGACCGAAACGCACTCTATAGTATACATCATTGGCCAGATAACTGGGCACAGTATTATCGAAGCAGCAGACTCAATCAGACGATGGGTAATGTGACAAGTGAGTTGAAGATAGTCTCGATTCAGTTCATTTCGACAATCACTCACTTTGGGTACCCCTTCCTCAGCAAAGTAGTACTCAAAGGACTTGATGAAAAAGAGTACGAGATTTCAGAGTCGGACTTTCCACGATTACTCCTCAACGACATAGAAGATATGTATCTGCTCAAAGTTCAAGGAAAGCTTTGCAACTTACCAAAACCTATGCAGCTTGCCTTTATCACAGCTCTCCTAATCTTCATCAGACAGATAGTCATCAGAGAAAGAGTAGAAGATCTTCAACTAGGAGTGGAAAGTTATCAGAAGAAGCTGAATCTCACCAAACCTAACCTTTTCAACATCCCCAACCTTCAATATCAATCTCAGTACACCTTGATCAGGCATCTAGTATTTGGGTTCACTTACCGCAGTGTAAACGGTCAAAACTGCTTCATGGCCTATGAAGAAATCCATAAGTTCTGTGATGAAACCCTGAAGTTCGTCAGAGATGGAATCAAAAGCAAATTGGATGACTTAGCACTGGGCAAATCCAAAAGGTGGAATACCGATGAGGCCAGAGAGGCTCGCAGATTCATTACAAGGATTGAGAACCGGTTGAAGCGTAGGGATCAGTTCAGGAGATTAGAAAGCTATGTTGGAGGCAGACCTGGATTTCCGGTGTTGACATTTCAGAGACCAGAATGGTAGCAAATTTGTAAGAACTTGATTTGATTTGTCAAATACTATTCTTCATAATGGCTTGTGCACGCATTACAGTGCACAACCCGAACTTGTAAAGAAAGGACCCTGAGGTACGTATCAGTGCCTCAATCCTAACTTAAGGAGCGAAGCCTTCTTACTTTTAAGTAGAATTAATCAAATATTTCATGATTTTCATAATTCTGCTCAAAAGGACAAGTATTTCACCTCAATAAGACCTAATCACTTGTTGAGGGGGAGCACTTGTCAAAACAAAAAAAATACTTTGTTCCTAAATCAAAAGTTCTTGGTGACTCTCCCCATAAGACTCAAAAAGGCATATTTTAATCTAAAAAGATTGTCAAAAACTTCATTTTATATGCTATTTTTGAGGGGGAAAAATAGAAAAGTGATTAAAATATAAGTAGTCAAAAGGGCTAAAAGTTGTATCGTGTGCGAGCTAGACTCAGAATTGACCCAGGAATTGACGAGACAATAAAAGTAAGTAATCTTGGAAAGACTTATCCTCGACGGGTAATAACATCAAGTTAGTTACTAGAGCTAGTTGTCACCTAAAAGCTGACAATGGAACTCTTTAACTAACCACGTAAGCGTGTCTCAAAAAGGATTTGTCTTAGTAGAAATGTACCGTCTAGAGAAACTTTCTGTGGACTTGACCAGGCCGGGTAATAACTTCAAGCTAGTCTAACTAGTGATGTAAGCGTGTCTCGAATCGGTCTTGTTCACTGAAAGTGGATCAATTCAAAATGATTGCTCCTCCCGCATGTGCAAATTTATTAAATACTGATGAGCACATGTGAAGGGGGAGCCCTTCAAAACTGTACACAAAACTCTCAAAGTGTTAACCAAAATATTTGATAAGAGATTTTCAATCAAAGGTTTCTTGACTACTGTCGGTTAATCAAGGAGTTAAAAGGTGATTAAGATAGGAAAAAACCGTCCTATGATCCGTCAGAGCCGGAGGGATCTACCCAAGAACATCTCCCATAGTTAGAATTAGAAGTCCTTAGGTATGATACAATAAAAGGAGAAAAGAATGAAAAGGAAAGAAGGAGTTGAAGAATTAAAAAGAAATGTAAAAGAAAAGGGTGAAATGAAATAGCCCTCCATATGTTCAACCTTAGGGCAGACACCGGGTTCAACTCGTATGCTACTGGTTGTTGCTAAGGCGACACCGGTATTGAAGATAAGGTCGTCATGGACCCAGTGACGCAATGCACTAAACCTTCTTAATCACTCAAGTTCTCTTAAAAGAGCTTGTTTCATTCTCACGGGGAACCAGTGTAATCTATCGACTTATCTCTTAGAGATGGTTGATATTGAAGCAGGAGACCCCTCCCTAGTCTCCGCATAAGAAACCTAAGTGTGCACGTATAGAGTCTAGAGCCATGAGATACATCAAAGATCTCTTAGGAACACTTAGTACTTCTACAACTGGTGTTCTACATCAATGGACAACAGCTGTAAATTATCGAGTCCTTCGCAGATCTTAGCAATCTGCCGAGAACGTTTATGAGAGAATTACGTATGTATTTCTCAATGATTGAACGGAAATTCCTGCCAGGGTTAACATCAAACAGCCCTGACAGCAGGTCACTTCGGTAACCCCACAAGGGTTACGCTTAGTGTTCGCGGTGGTTCCATAGCTGTTTACAGTCGTAGAGTGATCCCCAGCGACTCACCCAGTCATTGAGCTAATTAGTAGGTCTCGTAAGCTCCTTCAGGAGTATCTGATATGGGAACGGCCTTGATAAGGATTAGAAGGAGTCTTCACACTATGATGTTGACGAACTCTAATTCCTTATCTGTAAGTATCGGTTATTTATTGCTAACTGTTTACTTGCAGGTACCTCACTTCCATGATGGTAGATTCCAACATGCTCATACATACATCTTGAAGATAATGATAGCTCCCCCAAAGATCTTAGCACCACAAAGTTCAAAGAAAGATTCTACGCCAAAAAGAAGAATCTACAAAGCATAAAGACTAAAGATCTTAGAGTATGAAAAGGAACTTCGTGCATGTGAAAGTCTAAGTCCAAAGATGTATGAGTATGTTGGAATGGCGGACAACCACCACAGACGCAGGAGTGACGAATGGCAGACTACTTCATAACACAATCACTACATCATCACCAAAGAACAAAGACATAGAGCAAAGTGCATTTATTATACAACATTTTTGAAGACGTCTAAAGCTTTACATGTCACAAGATGAAGACGTCAAGCAACCGTGATGACCGACCCTTAGGGGGAGATTGTTGGGAACATACATTTGTATTTTAGTCAAGTCTCGGTCATTACCTTTTGTAATAGGTTGCTTAGTTATTTATTTCATTATGTTTAAGTTACTAGGCTTAAGTATTATGTCCAATGGGCCTTGAAAGCCCACATTTAATATGAATGAGGGAGGAAGGGAGTGTTGCCCTACTCCTCCCCTATATATACTAAGCTTATGTAATCTTTAATGTTGTTGGTAATTTGATTACCTTAATGAAACTCTTGTTCTTTCACTCTTCATAAGTCTTATAATCAACCATTTCTTATTCTCATCTCATTTCTTATACTTGTGTTTACTAAATGGTGACCTAACAATCCCAAAGTAAAATGTTACACAAATGACTTAGAAGTGAGTTTGTGAGTGGAGGTGAGATTTAAAAGTGTGCATGGCTCGTACGCATGCATGCAAGCATGTATTTATATCCAAAAGGGTTTGGAAACATGGGAAATGTGGACTTAGGGACCAAGGAGTTGAGTACGAGGTATAGTAACTCAATAGTGAGGTAATGATGGAGTATAGTTCATGAATCGTCCTTGTGGGTATTCGAGTAAAAGGGAAAGAGCCAAAAAAAGTTCATGTTTGTGTTTGGACTTGCAATACGTGGTCAACAAGGGAAAATGATGATTCTCATGAGAATAGTGGAGTTGGTGCAAGCTTCATCCTTGTGGAGGTTGTGAAGAGAGAAACAACAAAGAAAACATGGAAGAAATTTGAGAGTAATAGTTTTAAAGAAAGGTCAATTCCTTTTAAACTATTCTTGACCCATGTATGAGTTCTCATGGCTGCCTTTTGAGTTAAAATGAGTAGTATTTTGAGAGGGTTACACGTATGGTCCTTGTGGTATAGTATACGAATGAAAAACAACAAGAATTCATCATTGTGGTTTGTTGTGACTTGTTTGTGGGTTGTTAGAAGGTCAAGATAATAAAAACGTGTTTATAGGGTTTTAAGAGACTTTGGCACCATGTTTGGAAAGGTACGAGAGGTTGTGAACTCAAAATAGAATTTTGGTTTTTGTGGATATCATAAAAATGGAGCTTAGCTTGGGTTGATTCTCATGGGTTAGATGTACGCGATAGGAAGAATATTTGTCACATATGATTCGTGGGTAGGAGGTGAAACGAGAGGTGCAAGAATATATAGGAGTCGTTTGTAAAAATTTCGTGTACACGAGGCAAAGTAAAAAGGGTGTGTGGTGGTTTCGAAAACCAATAAAAGGGATTTGGGCTTGAGTTTGGTTGTTGGGCTTGTGGCGTGGATCAGGCCCAAGAAGGAAAAGAAATAAAATCAAAGGGTCCATTTGGCTGTGTTTGGTTTGTGGCAGAATTGGGCCGAGGCCCAATGGAATTTACAGGCCCAAATGGCTTGTCTCGAAAATTGTGTCGATGTTAGGAGTAGTTACTGAGCGTTCGCGGAAATTTTTGTGAGCTCAGGAATTTATTAGAACGTATTTGGTTAGTTATCGGAATATATACATATATATAAATATATAAATGTTACGTTACTTAGTAAACGTTAATTATACAAATTATTTCACGATACTTAGACTATCTAGGTTCGTGTGTAAGTGCGTTCCAAAGTAAACGGTGATCACAAACACCGTTGTGATAAAAAAAAGTGACTCGACTAACAAACAAAAATTTTGTTATCGGTAAAAACGTTTTTATTTATCGTAATAATTCGTAAATCATGAATTTGCATTTACTATTTAGGAGGGAAAATTATGGGTGGTTACATATTAAGTGGAAGATATCTCCACTATTTTTTGTAATATATTTATGGATTGAATGAGAGTTAGCCGTTATGGGAACGCCAACTAAGGTTTATTCTTTGTTTAAGATATTATTTAGTTTAATTCGTGTCTAACTAAAGCGTGAGCTATATGAGTAAAAAGCGTGAGTTATTCAATGATATGAGTCTTATTCATGGGATGGTAGGGAAAGTAATTAAGCACACATTTAGGACTTAATCTATTTGTTTTGTTTATTTTTATTTTACACCAATTTATATCCTAAATGTTATCCATACCCAACCGTATTGTTATATTCGTTGTTAGCTTTCGAGCATCCGGATATGATGATGGCTAAGTAAGAATATTAAATGTATGAATAAGGTAGTGACCATCTGAGTATTAGATTAATTGACTGACGCGCCAGCGATCTAGTGTGTGAATTGGTGACCATTCGTTATGCAAACAACATGCCAGCGATCCAAGAAGTGCACTAGTGACCATCCATTAGTTTAAGCGTCGAGGACTCGCGCTAGCGATCTACTAAGTTTATGCAGGAGATATTTGAGCGAAGCTAGGTTTAACCCTTAAGGCTAAAAAAAAAAAAAAAAAAAACTGTTTAACCATTTTATACTTGTTACTCCTCGGCTTTAATGGGGGAGATGCGTATGCTTGCCAAGCTTAGGATAAAATATTCGTCACAACTAAGCAACTAAACGATTTAGAATTGTTTTGATATTAAAAAAAATTATTTTGTTTCTACTTCGTTAAGTGTTTGGTTGTGTGATTATGATAAAATGAATACGTGCTTAATGATACAAATAAATCCTAATACCTTTTAGGATACATTTTCATAATCTTTAATCTAGAGTTTACTTGGGGACAAGTAACGTTCAAGTGGGGGGATATTTGGTGACATCAAATAAGTACATATTATTATCATCATTTATCCTATTTATTTTAATTGTTTTATTATATTTTATATGAGAATTTGTGCTTTAATGTTTACTTTAGTAATTCTCAGGATAAAGCAAGCAATTGGTGAAACTTGGCAGTTTTTGACGAATTATGGAACAAAACTAGCAAGATATCTAAAGTCTACTTGATGTGTGGGAATTGCACCAGGCTTTACCTCTCGAGGGATCTCGAGAGGCTTACAACCCCCACCAGGCAGTGTACCTGATCGTTGTAGAATAGTATAGTGACAAGTACCGGGGGATTGATCGTTCAACTCAGGAATAGTGTCGCTAGGATTAGGAAGCCTAAAAATTAAGTCTAGAGGTGAAGGATGATTCTTTTTGTATTTTTATATTTTATGAAAAGCAAGTAAAAATCTCGGGTATTGTAAGAGTGGGCGGAATTAGTTGCTAGTCAACTAACCCAATAACTAAGATGCAATCAAAATAAAATAACAAAAATGTAAATAAATCTAATTAAACTAGTGGTGTGAACAATAAATGGAAAAATTGTGTTTACTTAGATTTCATTACTCCCTAGATATCTTTTGCAGGTTGATAGTTTGTTACAGTTGCGTGGATGACGGGTTATACTCCTTAATACCAATCATGGGGTGGCGTACGTACTTCCCCAACTCTATAAGCTCCTACTTCACTCCTATGTCGAGCCTGCAAGAAGCTCCTAACATAGGATCATTAGAATTCACTAATGCATTAAATACAACCATAAAAACCTAGTACGCATTGGTTCATGTTTCTTAAGACGTTCAAGCAAGTTACACTTTGGAAGTCTGCCAGTTTTCTTAAGCCTAACATCGAAATCATTCATCCGTAACAAATATAAACAAGCAATCATCCTATAATCAATATCTAGGTTTCACTACATCTAAGCAAACACACAAGAGATCTAGCCTAGCATGTTAAAATCAAGACAAGCGTAAGATATATTCAAACAACACATAGACATATTGAATGAATTGAAAGGATACTTATCTTAATTGAACATGAAAGGTTTCAAAGGGTAAAAACCCTTGAAAATACTGATAAAATCATGCTAGGGTTTCTCCAAGTTATCCCCTTAACTGTCCTCTTTAATGAATGAAAATTACAAAACTATATATAGATTTTCCATCGTGACGGCGTCAAAAAGAGAAATCTGACGCCGTCAACCCGCCGCCCACAATAATATCGGATTGCCTAGATCCAGATCTGATGCCGTCAAGAGCAACTTTCCTCTGGCCGTCACGTGTAATGGGACCATGACGGCCAATGGTGACGCCGTCATGCCCTAGTGTAAAAACTCTCTGGACCGTCACGGACTCTATCCACTTCACCTCTTGTAATACTCTTGACGCTGTCATGTAGAGTTTGGTGACGCCGTCAAGAAAATTGAGACTTTGCCGTTTTCTTCACTTTTATGCTCCAAAAACATCCAAAATGCTTCCTTTTCCAGAATTCACTCCAAAAGTACCTAAACTCACAAAAGGAACGATTTAGGGCAATATTTGATCAAATAAATTCAATTCCGGGCTTAAATGCCCCCCTAAAAATGGATCATTTTTCGCCTCATCATATACCCTTACACTTGAGATTTTCTTGTCCTCAAGTAAATGCGCTTTTATTCTAATGAAAATACAAGTTAGGGGTCATTTAACACTAATATTAAAGTAATTACAACAAATAATCGTTCCACTAAAGACCAAAGACAAGCACAGAGGTCATACACTAGCACCTGACAAATAGTGTTTAGATACTCACATCTCTCGAGTGTAATAAAGTATATATCACAATATGGAAATGGAAAACATCTCTCACTACCTGACATAGCAAAATAAATTACCATAGGCTTGGGAAAGGATCAAGCCTCTACCACATGGCGTAAGCACCTAGGATAAACTATCAAACCGGTCTTAAAAATGGTTATAACGTTAGGTGTAGGGATATGGAATACACGGTTTTGTTGGATAAAGGCAATCTTTACTGGTGGCGAGTTAATAATCTTGGTTAATTACATGTACAATATGGCGCTGCTAAGCCAAGACTAGACTCGACTTAAGCTAATAAATGAAAAATAACAAAAACATAAAATAAACATAGAATGAAACGGGATGGTAGTCCGTATGTTTTTCTCTTTTCTTTTTCTATTTTTTTTTTCTTTTTCTTAATTTTATTTTATTTATTTTTTTATTTTTTTTTGCATATACTCTTACCCTACCATCCAAAATAATATATCATAGGGAATGAACATTCCCCTTACACTTGAATTTTTACATACTTTACATTAAACTAATCTAATGACTCGAATTAAGATAATTAAAACACTTGGAATACTTTTAAGATTAACGCACATATGGGGGTAATAATATAATGTTCTTCCCCATTACTCCATAACATAAGTACTTTACCCATGAGTCCCAATCGTCCCAAAACAATGTGTACAAGGATATGACTCGACTTAGCAACCACGTAATCAATTAGATAATTAACTAAGGGTTTAAACATGTAACAATAATGCACTAAAGATGAGTGCATACACAGAAGGCTAAGGCGATTTGGGTGTACATTTAAGTGGGCTGTATTAAATTCTTCCTTTAAGTAAGATGCTTAAAGTTAGAAACGAAAAGATAGGCTCGGAGGGGTGTACTAGGGGTTTCGTGTACTAAAAATGAGTACAATGCTAAGGTGTGGGAAAAATTAGTTGACTTTACTAGCCAAGTAATATGACTTAAATGATCAAGTAATTATGATACGGGTTTAACACAAAGGTGATCCTAATGCCTCTTATCATGTACTAAATCCTACTACACGAATGTAGTCTCACTAGCGGTCTCGGGATGCATCACTAACGCAAGTTCTATAATCTAAATGCTACCGGTACACTCATAAGCACTAATAGTAAATGCTTTGCCTATCAAATCTAAAGGCGAACCTCACATATTTGGGTGGAAAATTTTTCTGAATAGTACGGTTTTGTGCTAGTCATACAATCTCCTATCCATGAGACGCTTGCTAAGGCTAAAGTTTCACTCCTAAATGTTATAAAAAAATTTAAATTTGGCGCTAAAATTACTCTAACCAGTATTTCTCTTAGTTTTGTTACACACCTACCATCAAACAAACAACCTCAAGTGAAAGTGTATCCTATAAGGTATCATCATTTACCCTCCCCTTACACTTAGGATGAACATTGTCCCCAATGTTCAATTAAAGAATGTAAAAGTAAAATAGGTAAAAGAATGAAATCAAATACTCCACTGATTCGTTCGGTGTGGATAGTGTGGTAACAAGGTTAGATCTTCCTCCAAGAAAATGAACAATCAAAGCTTCCCTTCCAGAATATAAATCATCTTCTTATCATACATAACCTGTTAAACCTGAGAAAACAAACAAGGCAACCTCGCGTAAAATAGGCGGCAATCTATATATACTAATAAATCCTAGAAAACAATGTAAGATATAATTCTTGTGGAATGAATGTTTGCAGATTTCCTGGAGTTTATAAAACTACAGAATTAACAAAAACTTTAGGACTCCATTAGAAAAAAAACTAGCAAAATTTCTAGAATTTTAAACATGACGCCGTCAAGAATTAATTCCTGACGCCGTCAGAAGTAACCTGCAGAAATCTCTACGTTAAGTTTCCAGAAAATTTCTAGAAAAACTTATTTCCTACTTCCTGGAAAATCCTGCAAAACATCATTATGACTCGATACAAGCATTTGACTCTAACAAATACGAATATACATGTCTATTTAATATTGTGAAGAATCATGATCAATTTTGTTTCTTAAAAACATATTGGGGGTTTCCCCTTACACTTATCTTTTGCAAAATACCTTTGGATGAAGTTAAGACTAAGTCAAACGACAAAATAAAGTATTTTCACCATTTTATTTTGAAACATGATCTACCAACAATAAAAATAAAGCATGCATACGGAAACAAATAACAATCAAACAAATAAAAATCACACAAAGCATGGGTTGCCTCCCAAGAAGCGCTTTTCTTTATTTACGAGTCTTGTAGCTAGACTCAAAGTCATGGGCAATTACGTGACCTCATCGTTGGTCTCATCCCCCGATTGTAAATTCTCTTTATAGAGACCTACCACCTTCGTCTTAATTGCTCCTATGATTCTATTGGCAAATTCCTTATCAACTCTATATTTTGGTCCTCGAGTCAAGCAATCCTTATAGAAAAGGCTCTTCTTCTCCCATACATAGTCCATGCCCTTTTTCTTATCCTCTTCATTGATGTCCTCAAAAGCACCAATGTTATCCATGTCAAATCGAGGCACAAAACGAAATTCTTTCATTCTATTAGGCATCCTATAAGTGATCCTATCGGTGTCACTAGCAAATCGGATTGTCCCTTCTATCTCATCATATTCTAACTTGGACTCTTCAACAAATAGTTTACCAAACACAACATGGGATAATCGACAATCAATAACACTAGCTAGGTCTTCAACAACCATAAAGTCAGTGATATTAGTAAAATTCCCAGCAAAGACATGTAGACCTTTAATTCTCCTGACAAAGTTACAAACACCACCGGGGTATTTGGGATCTCTTCTAGGTCCAAGTCTTGTTTTCACAATATCATTATAGACACTTGAGGACATAATGTTGATTGGGGATTTAGAATCAATGTAAGCATTGTCAATGTGTTTATACCCAATGATACATGGTATCTTAGCATTCTTAGGATCGCCTCTCTTTATCTTAGGTTCGATTCTAGTGAAATGAGGTCGAGGATTATCAATAAGATTATTACAGTACGCAATCTCCTCCTTAGTGGGGTATAGATTAAAATAATCATCTAGCTTTGGATCAGTCTCCCCTTCTTCAAGTTCCTCAACAACATCCTCAAAATTTTTAGTCCCTAGGACCTTATTTGAATACAAGGCGGTTGCTAGGTCACTAAATGCATGGTCGAGCTCAACATTAATCAACCTATTAAGCTCCCTAAGTTCCCTAATCTCACTCTCAATTTGTTCACGTAACAAAGCCACCTCTCTATGGGAAAGGGGTGGATTCGCGTTTTCCATAATGGTCAACAGAATAGTCAATGAATTTATTTTACTAACAAAGGCACGAAGAAAAAGATAGACTAAAGAAATCCTAAAAATATAAATAAAATCTTACTAGAAAGGAATCTAGCAAGCAGACTTAATAAAAAGAAATTCCAACCTATCCAATAACTATTCCCCGGGCTGCGGTGCCAAAAACTTGATGCTTGGGAATTGCACCAGGCTTTACCTCTCGAGGGATCTCGAGAAGCTTACAACCCCCACCAGGCAGTGTACCTGATCGTTATAGTATAGTATAGTGACAAGTACCGGGGGATTGATCATTCAACTCAGGAATAGTGTCGCTAGGATTAGAAAGCCTAAAAATTAAGTCTAGAGGTGAGGGATGATTCTTTTTGTATTTTTATATTTTATGAAAAGCAAGTAAAAATATCGGGTATTGAAAGAGTGGGCGGAATTAGTTGCTAGTCAACTAACCCAATAACTAAGATGCAATCAAAATAAAATAACAAAAATGTAAATAAATCTAATTAAACTAGTGGTGTAAACAATAAATGGGAAAATTGTGTTTACTTAGATTTCATTACTCCCTAGATATCTTTTACAGGTTGATAGTTTGTTACAGTTGCGTGGATGACGGGTTATATTCCTTAATACCAATCGTGGGTTGGCGTACGTACTTCCCCAACTCTATAAGCTCCTACTTCACTACTATGTCGAGCCTGCAAGAAGCTCCTAACATGGGATCATTAGAATTAGCTCATGCATTAAATACAACCATAAAAACCTAGTACGCATTGGTTCATGTTTCTTAAGACATTCAAGCAAGTTACACTATGGAAGTCTGCCAGTTTTGTTAAGCCTAACATCGAAATCATTCATCTGTAACAAATATAAACAAGAAATCAACCCATAATCAATATCTAGGTTTCACTACATCTAAGCAAACACACAAGAGATCTATCCTAGCATGTTAAAATCAAGGCAAGCGTAAGATATATTCAAACAACACATTGACATATTGAATGAATTGAAAGGATACTTATCATAATTGAACATGAAAGGTTTCAAAGGGTAAAAATCCTTGAAAATACTGATAAAATCGTGCTAGGGTTTCTCCAAGTTATCCCCCTAATTGTCCTCTTTAATGAATGAAAATTACAAAAATATATATAGATTTTCCATCGTAACGACATCAAGAAGAGAAATCTGACGCCGTCAACCCACCGCCCATAATAATATCGGATTGCCTAGATCCAGATCCGATGCCGTCAAGAGCAACTTTCCTCTAGTCATCACGTGTAATGGGACCATGACGGCCTATGGTGACGCCGTCATGCCCTAGTGTAAAAACTCTCTGGACCACCACAGACTCTATCCACTTTACCTCTTGTAATACTCTTGACGCCGTCATGTAGAGCTTGGTGACGCCGTCATGTAGAGCTTGCCGTTTTCTTCACTTTTATGCTCCAAAAACGTCCAAAAATGCTTCCTTTTCCAGAATTTACTCCGAAAGTACCTAAAATCACAAAAGGATCGATTTAGGGCAATATTTGATCAAATAAATTCAATTCTGGGCTTAAATGACCCCCTAAAAATGGATAATTTTTCGCCTCATCACTACTGAAATCCAGAAGATGTGTCGTATCTCTATCAACAGCTACGCCGCAATATCATACTTAGATGAATTCGAATACCGTTGCCTGACTTTGAAGAATGCGCCGCATGTAATTCTATCATGCGCCGCATATGAAACTTTGGTCAACAAAGAAGATCAAGCTTGTTCTACTCCAGATACACCGCTTTTTACTTCTAACATACGGTGTATCACTATCCAGACCTCACCAGATACAAATCCAAGATACTGAAGGACATGCGCCATACAAGATCAAGTTACATTGCATCTGAAGACGGTGTACGAATATTGCAGAATATATTCATCTTGGACCCCACGCGAAGTTAAGTCAATGCGCCGCATCTACTTACTCGATGCGCCACATCGTACTTTCAAACAGAAACTATAAATATACCAAGACAGATACGAATTTAGTGTGCAACAAAACCCTAAGGAGGCAAATTCCGTCGAAGAAGCATCACAAGAGACACTCCAAACGAAGATATTAGCTCTGTAAGAAGGTCCTGCACGTATTTAATTCATTAAGTAGTTTTGTTTATTGTATTCGTAAGCTTTAATTCATCAGGATTGATGGGCATACTGGGCTACTATACCTGATCCCCTTAAAATTGCTTTCCCATCGATTAAAGTATATATGATGATGTTTTTAGTGAATTGTATTTGTGCATTGATAACCTCTGTGTTTAGTTGAGCTTTCTAGGCTACCATACCCATTCCTCGCCTTAACTAGCGTCTAGAAGGTAGGATAAACATAAGTAATCATTAAGAGTTTACTCGCCGATATTTAGGATCGAACGAGGCATATTTGATTATGATACTCATCATATAAAACTAGCAATAAAACAAGTGACAAGCTACTTAACTATCAGGACAGGCCTTCTTCTTCTTTTATTATCTATCTATGTATGTGTTGCTATTCGCTAATTCCTGCTCATTAGTTTAATTACTGTTTAATAAAACCAAATTGTGCCAGTCTCTCAAGCTGAATCCCCTTTCATTAAATTAGACTGTAAAACTAACTTAGGATATTAAAATTCTGATTAGGTTAACTATATAATACGTTCCACTCTTAGTGATCGACACTCTACTTACCATTATATTCATACTGACCGGGTACACTGCTCGTTAGGTGTGTGTGTTATTGATAAGTCAGCTAAATATAAATTTAAAACTTGAGTAGGCATTAATACTGATAAACCGCAACTACACATGACATAGACACGCCCCCATCAGTGGTGCATCAAACTCCTTAGGAGGAGCTCGTGTAAACACAACTACCTTCTTCTTACTCTCCTTAGGCAAACAAACTTGATTTTCTCCTATCACTTATCCTTTTTCAAGATCCATCTTAGCTTCTTCCAACATACTTTTCAAACGCTCCAAGGAATCACCTGAATCCTTGAACATTTCCTCAAGATTCCTCAAATACTCTGAAACTTCACTCAAACTTTCCATCTTACTAAAGCAAATAATAACTATAACATAGCAACAAACACAAACATCCAAATCATTAGCATTAGGGTTAGTCATAATCAAAACACACTTAAAATGAAATCATACTAAGTAAACCAACAAGTTTAAACACTAAAAACATAAAAATAACTCAAAACAAGAAATTATAAAAATAATTACTGAGACAGCTATCCGAATCGGATGGATCACCATCCGATCGGATGGTTTTTACACTTTACCCAACCGAATCGGATGCGGGCCGCATCCGATCGGTTGGATCGAACAATTTTTTTTATTTACTATTAAAATTTATAAAAGTTTATTAAACTTTTTAATATCTAATTAAATTTAATCTTAACTATTTATTAACTCTTTAATTACTAAAACATTAAACTAATCTTATATACTAAAAACTTAAGTTGTCTTATAAATGCAAAGTGTTCACAATTAATGTTTCATGAATTAAAAGTAAAATGTGGAGGCTTCATGTGTTAGTACATTGATTTAATAGTCATGCATAAGGGTAAGTACATAAGATTAGTGATTCAAGTAATTGAAAAAATTTGTACGGTACAAAGTAGTTTAAGCAAAATCAAAAGTATATCAATTACACAATATTGGGTGACTTAATTTAATGTGCAAGAGGATTTGTGCACAAATTGTAGTATGGTACAAGGTAGTTTAAGCAACATGAAAAGTATATCTCCTATACTATCTAAAGATTGGAGTGCTTAATTTAATGCACAAGAGGCATTGTGCACAAAACAACGAAGTCCGCCTTTCACAAAAAATGAGAGTTTCAAACATGAAGCGAAAATTAGTCCCGAACATTACGAAAAAAAACAATTAGATCTAACCTGTGTGCATCGCATGGGTCCGAGGCAGTCCAAACCTGTGTGCATTGCATGGGGATGAATATAAAAGGTCTCCAATATTAATGTAATCGCTTCATATTTAAAATAATTTATGTAACTTATACATATTAAAATATTGCATGTGAAGAGACTTTTTTCAATGTAACATCTTGAAAAAAATCTCTTCATATATACTCTTTTAATGTCAATAAATTATTTTAAATGTGTGACGTACATGCTTGAAAATGTGATACCATCACAACTTAGATATATAATGACGAAAATAAGTGCCGAAAATTATGCTATAAAAACTTATATACAGCCCATGTACAACTCAATAAAGTATTTTAAATACGTATAAAGCTTAGCAAATGTGTGGCACAATGACAACTTAAATATAAAATGATGAAAATAAATGCCGAATATTACGCTATGAAAACTTCTATACAGCCCATGTGCATCGCACGGGCATTGTTAACTATCATAAGAAATAGTTATAACTTAGCCGGATGTATTAATATTAGTTAGTTCCAATAAAAATGATAGAGTGAATACCAAAATAAATACACAAAAAATATTGCGTAAAAAATACATTTTAAAAGATTATATGTCAATAAACTATTTTAAATATGTATCATGCTTACAAAATGTATGCAACCATGAGAACTTATATATATAATGACAAAAATACGTCTTGAATATAAAATGACGAAAATAAAAAACGGATATTAAACTTTGAAAACTTCTATACAGCCCATGTGCATTAAACAGGCTTTTAGAGTTTGCTAAAATAACAAAATACGACATATTAAAAATATCATCTTGAATAATGAATAGAATGGAAAAATTACATAATTTTGGCTCGCAGTCATTTATAAATTATAATAACAAACAAAAAAGTTTTGTGCATCGCACGGGTCATGAGGCAGGTCGAGTTATATATTGTATTTTGATTGTTTGACTCGACCTCAATTAAAAGTAACGAAATAACGGCATCAACATTTTTCATGTCATGCTAACAAACACAACTTCTAAACTTATTGACTAACAAAATCTATCCATGATCAAAATGACGAATATTAGTGTTGAACAATACGCTATGAACATTTAGATCGAGCCCGTGTGCATCGCACGAGTCTGAATGCCTAGTTAATTAAAACTTTAACTTAAACCATAAATGACATTCTTTAAAATTAATTATAAATATTAACTAACTACATTAACTACTAATCAATAAAAGACATTAAAACTAAATGATTAACACTTAATAAATAAAACTTTTTAACTTCTAACTTAAAATTAACCAACTATTAACCACTAATTAATTAATAATCATAAGTAAACATTAACTAACAAATAACTAAAATTAATTATCAACTAAAAACTGAAAAAAAACAAAAATTGTAAAAAATTACCGAGGCCATCAACCGATCGGATGGGCAACCATCCGAATCGGTTGGCTAAAAAACCAAAATTTTTACACTTTTTTTTATATAAAAATATGAATTTACCAAAACTTATACTTATAAAATTACAAAATTCACGAAAAATCTAATCAAATCGCCGGCAGCGGCGCTAAAAACGTGATGTGCCTTTTCGTTATGCAAGTTTTAAAATTTATAAACACGATTTATCCGGCTAACTATTCAACACATACGAGCAAGTACACTCGTCCGTTTATATATAGCAAAGGTGGGTAAGTCAAGATCGTCCCAAGGGATTCTAGGGATTAGTGTATTAAGTAATTAGTTTAAGCAAAAGAGGGTGTCAATCCAATTTTTAAGTGTAAATTCAAAGTAAATATCCAATCTAATAAAAACATATACTTGTGCAATTCCATAACCAATTGCATAGAGTATTCACTAAGTTTTGTGTGAACTTGTTATCATGCACAATTTCATATGAATGATTTAACAATCAATGGTTTTTATCATGATAAATCATTACTAAGAATTCAATTTCCTAGTTCACTCATTTCGGCCAAATTAACTATTGAGATAATTCTATTAACACAATATTGTTTGAAAGCAATTCTTATCTTATACATTCCTACGAAACCTTTCAGGCAAATTCCATGATGAAATCGTTTCAAATCCATTTTAATGAGTAAATAGGATCCTTGTCACACATCATATCCCTTACTAATTCGTGCACTAATTTTTTGGAATAAAAATATTTAGAAAATCCTTTTGGCCAAATATTCTCAAAAAGTGTTTTTACCAACAAATTAAGCAAGATTATATGTTATTCCAACAAAATCATCAAATAAGATATGTTTTCATGCATCACCTTTTTAAGATAAGAATACTATACAATTGATTACACCATCACACAAGTATACCAAGAATTACTACATATCAATCATAACAAAACACAAGTAACAAACAAAACTTTCATTCAACTTAAAGTAACAATAGTTCATGATAAGTAAACAAGGATTACCTGTCTTAAAGATTACAGGAACTATGATCGTAGAACTATAGTATCCACGCTCCTCCAATCGCTTATTATGACAAATAAATAACTCGACACTCGAACCAAACACTTAAGACTTTACTCAATGTTTCCTGGACTTTTTAAAGCAACAATAGACTTTCGGGCAATAATAAAAGGGTAGTAATAACTTTGGTGTAATCCTATTACTAGTTAGGGGTGTCACACTTAGCATGCATGTACATGGTTCAGTATATAGTGTTTAGAACACCTATTCTCCAAGCCAAAACGTGCCTCCAGAGTTATTATCAAGAAATGATCGAACTCCAATAATTAATGGGAAGTTAAACCTCCATTTAATGTGAAATTGTAACAGCAACACATCTCCATCCAATCAGTTGGCACTCCATCCGATCGGATTGAGCTTATGTCCAATTCCAACTGAATCGGTTGCGGGGTGCAACCGATCGGTTGAATCCTTCCTGCACCTACATTGTTGACTTTCCTTTGTCTTTTCTTGATGCATGCTTTCTCCTCCATTGTAATGCAGATTGTTTTTCATAGAACTTGATATTTTCTTGATTCATGAATATGGAAATCTTGACACTATCAAATCCTTGAGTTCTAGTGTGGTTTTTCACTTGTCTTTATCTTGAAACTCTCCGAATATGCATAATCACTTCAATTCTTCATCTTTTCATCATTTATTCCCGTACTTGGCTACATTTGCTTGCGAATACACTTTTACATGATTAAGTAACAAATATATATAAATATAGCCAAATATGATGCACAGAATTACCAATAACGCTACTAAAAACATACTCATTATAAGCGTTATCAATAAGTTTAAAGCTATTAGCTCATTGAATGTGGCAAAGTATATGCGTTATTCGTTATCGGTTCAGTTTGGTTCGAATGAATGTTGTTCAGTTTGGTATTACAAATCAAACTAAACAAACGGCCCAAAGGTGCACAACAAACTCATGAATCACGGTGAGAATGTTTAATGTGATATCTTTTTAAGGCCGGTGGTGAGCTCATAGATGACTAACTTACCTAAATATATGACAACATATTTTCTTGACACAAATTATACTATATGTATATATAGAAATTTGATTCGTAAATAGGTATTTGTTTTGGCTTTATTTATGCTTCACGAGCTAATTTTACAACTTATTTTCCATATGAAAAATATATTTTTCACTTACAAGTCATAATACACTAATAAGCTGGAAAATAAGATTTTGAAACATAAGCTGAAACAAATAGGCTGATAAGCCCAATAATAAGCTAAAATAAACACCTCCTTGGTGAGGGAGCACACAAACTTCCTTCGAGTGCAACATGGGTAGAGGTCACTTTGATCCATGTAGGGTATAGCGTCAATTCTATAAGTTCATACTAATAATATAATCCAGTTTTGGCCAACTACCGCGAATCTGATGTCAGAGTGTGTTTCTACCTTTTGAGATACTCGCGCGAGAGTAAATAGTACTTATAATTATGAATTAAAATGATGACAAATGTGATATAGTAGTATTTTTAGGATGTTGAATCTTAGGGAGTGTTTGTTTTAGCTTATCTTTAGGCTTATTAGCTTATTTGTTTTGCCTTATTTTCTAGCTTATAAGACATAATAAGCTCATAAGCCAAAACCATAAGTCTATGAAATATAAGCCGAAACAAGTAAGTTGATAAGCCAAATTATGAGCTCAAGCTGTAGAATGGTAGAGTACCTAAATTAAATGGGTTGGATCACAGGTCAAATATAAAAAGTTTTGCCTTTGACACATCTTACGAGGTATTATTTTTGTGTCATTACTTTAATATCATCGTTTTATTTCAGTACTCATCTATCATTTCATATGCCCTGCGACTCCTCCCTTATAAAGATAGGCTCAAGGTCAGTTCAATGATGCAATTTGTTATTTAATGTTCTTGCAGGGGGTTGAGATTAACTGGCAAAAAATATTATCTAATGTTCCCAATGGTGTTCTGATTTGCTTCTTTTTTGGGGGTTTGTACCAGCACCATCATCTTTACAACTTTGCGGTTATTTCCTGCTCTTCCTTGCCCATCCACCTTTACTGAAATATTGTTTAGTGGTGTTTTTTCTTATTTTACTTGTGATTGTAAATGTTTAATTTTTTGTTGAAAAGGTATGTCAATGTTATGTTTTACTTGGGACATATATATATACATTTTTTTTTGTTTGAAACTTATATACATGGTAAAAACAGCATGGGTAACTCCCCCACACTTAGGGTGAAAACCCCATATACTGCTACTGTTTTTGTTTACCGAGTCGCAAGCTTGACTCGACCCCGAATTCATTTGTTCTTGTGGAAGCAAGATGTGGAAGAAACAATCTCAATCGGACTTTCATTCAAGAGGTTTGGATAAACATTGAAGCACGTGAAAGTTCCACACCAATGAGATATACTGAGAGACCCTGGCTCAAAAGAATGATACATAGAAATTCCGGGGTCAAAGATGGTATCTTCACTCCCGAATGAGTGAAGAAGAGAGGAAGTCACCAGGTAGGTGAAGAAAAGAAAGAAAATCATGATGATAATCATGATAAGATCTTCTTCCTCGAGATCAGGCTCAGTTGCCTGAATTTGGATTTCAAGGGTTAAGCTCATAGGGTTTGAAAACATCCCAGGGGGAAGGGTGGGAATTTGCAAATTCTCATGATTTAGAACATCTCCCCCCGGGTCATCATACTCCGGAGGAGTCATGATATGAGTGAGTTCACCGGCGAACTCCTCATGAAGAGAATCATTCACATGATGTGAATCAGTGAACACATGTTCCAATGTGGACTCATCACCATCCTCGATCTCAGTACCAAAGATTGGGTTATCAGAAATCAAAGTGAATTCAGATTTGAATACAAATAGAGGATTGGTGAGAGTAGTTTTGAATGCTTTAGGAACAAAGTGACTAATATTCTCTATTGGACTGTTAGGATCAGAACTGAGTGATGGATCATGATATAAGAGACTTTCAATCTCTCCCAGATCGATTTCAAAGTTAAAGAGATCATCGTCACTTCCCAGTGGAAGTGGATTGATGTGAGTGAGTTCATCGGTGAACTCCTCAAGAAGATGATCAGCATCAGAATGTGGAACTGATGCCTCAACATACTCGATGTCTCCATAAGATGCACAATCTTTGCTACAATCGGAGAAAGTCTCAAATTGATCTTTTGGACACTCAAGAGAGGAAGATAAATCACACATATGATCAAAAGTTCCTTGTGACTCTCTTGGGATTGGGACAAGGTTCTCAACACTAGACTTTATGAATTCGTCTGATTCCTTTTCAGGAACAGTGTCAAGATGCTCGTCCCCCATGCTCAGAGAGTGAGTGTGAACTTCGGGTGTGATGATAATAGAGTGAGGGAGTTGAGAGGAGCTAGCATTCATGGATTGTAAAAGTTCCATTTGATCTTCTGCTAGTAATTTCTCCGTCACATTATTTTCTCCCTGATTTTCCATGGAAGGAATCACAACTGATGAATATGACGAACCCTTATAAAATTGAAGGATATCAAGGGTATCTTCATTATCACTATCATCATCACAATCGAGAAGAACAGCTTTACAAAATTTGGAACGTGTTATAGCTGCTTGTTCTTCAACAAGTAATTCCTCCACACTCTTTTTGTTTCTAGCCTCTCGTTCTTCCGCAAGTAATTCTGCCATAGATTTCTCACGAGAGCTTTGAAACGTAATACTAGCCAACTCCTCCTTAAGTTCTTTCAATATTTCAAGGGCCTCAAGACAAAGGTCTTGCTGAATTTGAGGAGTTGCTTGGATTATTTGGTACTGTGGAGGTGGGTCATGATATGATGTGTCAAAATTGTTACAGGGAAATGGATTCCCTGTTTGACAACCTGAGTTGAAGGGTGGACCTCCACAGTAATCACAACAAAATGATTTTTGTGGCAGATTTGGTGAATCATATGGGTATTGGTCATAACAAAAGTTCAGATTGTCTCCCGAAAACTATTCATAGACAAACGTGTTTCCGGATTGACACTCAAATCCTTGGTGAGGACCTCCACAAAACTCACACAGATATGTCAGTATCTCATGATGTGGTGGCTGGTAGAATGTATCAGATGTGTCATGGTAAGGATAGGGAGCTTGGTTATAGACAGACCCATCTCCTGAATCTACCATACTACAGCTGGGACAATTCCCACCATTATGAGGACCACCACACCATTGGAAACCAAAATGGTGTGGATACGACATAGGAAAGAATCAAAGGTTCATAGAGGGGTAGGGATGAAGAATCAAATATGTGAGAGGGTAAGGGTGAATATTTTTGGAGTTTTTGGAAAATATTTTGTACAAAGAAGAAGGAAAATCTTTTTAGGTTTTTGTGTTCATTGAAAAATGATTTTAAAATGTTTTCGGGAACATTTTTGTTTTTGTATGATAATAAAAAGAAAATATGAACAAGGATGGGTAAATATACAATGAGTGTATATCCAGATTCACTAATCTGCAAAACCGTTTAGAATATATATATATATATATATATATATATATATATATATATATATATATATATATATATATATATATATATATATGTGTGTGTGTGTGTGTGTGTGTGTGTGTGTGTGTGTGTATATATATATATATATATATATATATATATATATTTGCGTTCATATGGTGAACATCTTAAAATATAAAACAATAGGCACTAATAGTAATAAGCCATGTGTCATTAATTGTAAGAGATTATAAGAATTAAATTTAAATGTCTACCTAAATCAAAAGGGCATTTAGGTAATTTTATACACCATTAAACCTATCACAATCCCTCTCATTCACCACAAAACTAAATACCCAGGATCATTTTTTTCTCTTGCGTTGAAACCTCCCCAATCTTGATCTCACTCTAGAACCATTTGTTAATGGAAGATCCACCGCAAGCCTCTACTTGGATTCTAAATCTTGATCTCACTGTTTTTCTTTCGGTCTAAAACACACCTACATCTCATGGTTTCCAATTGAATTAACGCCGCCATCACGGTTTCAATTGTCAACCAAGTACCATCATCATCGGATTGAATCTGACCCTAAAGGCCATTCTTTCGTTAGCATATTTAGACAGCAATAAAACCCACACAATCCGCCTTATCCGGTGACATGATTGCCCAGGTTTCTCGTCCACGATCGGGCACCGGCATCAGCCACTTAAGTGATGTTGATTTTGGTTTGTACCAATTCGCCCCTATCATGTTTTTCTATGCATCAGTTTGTTCTTCCGAGTTCGAAATTTGAGTTCGTTTTTGACTTTTTTTTCTTCAGTTTTTATTGGTTGGAATAATGTATCACAAGTTTGTGTTATTTTTGTGTTTTTCTACCACTCTTATAGATATCTGAATGTTTCAGTTCATCCCTGCACAATCGTCGGAACGTATTGTTCTGCCGTTCTGCACAATTTTTCTAGTTAATGGTTTCAAGTTGTGTATCATATTGTATTTAAAGGCTAGTTATGCATGTTTCTACATTTTATTATTGGTCATGTTTCTACCCATAACGATTTGTCCTCGTGAGGATGGGTTTTTAAAAAAAAAAAGAAAAAAGAACAACAAGTTAGGTGATTGTATGAATCAGTTACAAGAGACGTGTGCATGGGTTGGCTTTCAAATACCAGTTTACCAATTGGTTTCTAAATTGTGTTTTTTTTTTTGGATTATTTTAATAATGTATCAGTTGGATCTTTTTTATTTTTATTTTATCAATCAATAATTAGTCGGTCGGGTATTTTTTTCGGATATGTTGTGTGTCACAATAAAAATTGAAGTGTCACAATAAATTTAGTGTGTTATAAATAAAATATACTATGTAATATCTAGTGTGTCACTAAAAAATTTGATGAGTCAATAAATAAAGTATAATATGTTGTGTGTCACTATAAAAATTGGTATGTGTCAGTTGTGTATGAAAGTATAATATGTATAATATGTAGTGTGTCACTATAAAAATTGGTGTGTCACATTAGTGTGTCATAAATAAAATATAATATTTAGTGAGTCACTATAAAATTGGTGCATCACTATAAATTTAAAGAATAAAGTATAATATGTAGTGTGTCACTATAAAAATCAGTGTGTATTAGTTATGTATGAAATTAAATTATATATTTATATGTATCATGAGTTCATGACACTAAGTTAAAAATCAATAAAATTGGTGTGTAATAGTTATGTATGAAATTAAAGTATATATTTATATGTATCATGAGTTCATGACACTAAGTTAAAAATCAATAGCGAAATGTTTAAAATAACAACATATGTGTATAACTTAAAATAAATAAGAGTATTAAATTTGTTGCATGAATGATACACACGAAAATTCTCAAACATATGATTCTATTTAAAAAAATAAATAAATAAAAAAAAATAAAAAAAAACTAATGTTTCATATATTGAAACACAAAATAATACTATAATTTTTTTTTTTTTGAATGATAACATCAGTAAACGGATGGTCATTCTTTTACGCTTGATTATGATTATCATATGCCATCATTTTGCAAGTTTATTACAATAATGCCATTAAGTTAACTAGTATTCATTATCGTATTAATTATTATTTATAAGCATCTAGGATGATTGATCTAATGGTCAATAAATGTACCTATTATATCTTATTTTAAGAGTATACACCACAATAACACCTTCATATATATATATATATATATATATATATATATATATATATTATATATATATATATATATATATATATATATATATATATATATATATATATGAGAAGATCTTAGCTACACCAAGGGTGTAGCCAGGGGCGTAGCTTTTAAGGGGCCTGGGGGGGGGGGGGGGGGGGGGGGGCGCCCGACCCCCCGAAATTTTTTTTGCGATGTAGGGGTATATAGTTTTCGTGTAGAAAAATTTCGGTATATTCGGTTTCGACCCCCCGAAAATTTCGGTATACCTGAAATATAGCCTTAGGAAAAAAAAATTTGGATCCCGACCCCCCGCTTAAAAATTCCAAGCTTTGCCACTGGGTGTAGCCAACTTAGCTGCACCAAAATGCTAATTTTATGCATAAAACCCCTATTATGATGTCAGCTTAACTTCCTAAACTTGTTAACATTCCTAATCAATCACCTTCAATAGCTATTATTTAATCTTGTTGCTAATTGTGGAAAACTAGATGGGGGGAGGGTTGAATAGTTTTACGTCTTTTTAATTTGTAATAAAAGGTTTGTTTACGCGTTTTGTTTACCTTCAAAAATTGTAGATTCGATATTATGTGAATTCAAGTCTTGCACAATATAAACAACTAAAATTAAATACTAAAGCTATAATAATGTAAGTAATGAAATAAGTAACAGATGGAAAGATCGAACTGCGAGACAAGAGATTTATAGTGGTTCGGCTACAAGGACACCTTCCTTGCCCTACTCCACTTCCCGAGCACCTAACTCGAGAGTTTTCTTCACTATGTCAACAAGCTCCCTTATGGCGGAGAAAACCTTACATACCAATTTACACACCACAACTTAGTCACCCCTTATTCACACCTTCTACACAATTTCTCCACACCTAGTCACTACTAAATCACAACACTACTTCTTCACACCTAGTCACTAATAAATCTTCACTACTTCTCCTTCACACCTACCTACTTAATATACACAACTCCTTCTTTACAACTATCTTACTTCACAATATCAATACAACTTGCTAATCTATCTTCTATCAAATATTCACAACTAATTACACAAAGAAATGGATATAATGAATGATGCTCTAACAACTTAGATGTGGAGGTCACAACAAGTTGTAGTACTTCTTGTCTTGGTAGATTGCAGTATTCTTCTCTTGCACTTGAAAGGGTGAGGCTTGCATCACTTTGAAACAAATATTAATGTATATATGATCAAAGGATTTTAGAAAATGGAAATGGGAATTTAGATCAGAAAATTTGGAGGTGCGAAAGGTGAGAAAATTTTATGAAATGAACCAGTATTTATAGCCAAAAATTTACTGTTCTGGAGCGTGGCCGGTCCCCTTAATCATTAAGGGGGCTGCCTAAGGAATTAAGGGGCCGCCCCTCCAGAACGTTGGACATTTTTGTCCTTTTGTAGGGGAAGGTTTTTCTGGATTAAATTTGTCATTTTTGGTTAAAAATTTGAATTCATATATTTATAATAATTTAAACATATTCTTTTAATTCCAAAAATGATTTTGTAAAAGATATAAAATGTTTGTGACATTTTATAAAAATTCTAGTGATTGAGAAATGTTCCTTTGATCATAGAATGCAATAAATACTTTGTTTATCCATACCTTAAGTGATTTGGATGTAAAGTGAAATATTTATTGCTAAATACTTCATTACGACATAATTTTTAGTTCAATAGATTTACGTTTTGTGATTATCAAAACATAGAGATGTCGATGAATGTTAAAAATGTTTTTTAGGCATTATTTATGTCAACAATCTCCCCCTTTTTGATGATTACAAAACCTTAAACTCATTAAATCTAAAAATTAATTTTTAGACAAGTATTTAGAGTTTATATTCACTTCTCCCCCTTTTTGTAGAATCAAAAAGGTTTTGCCGATTATTTTCATAGAAGAAGTTAGACGAATAGAAAAACTCCCCCTTGATGTGTGCTCCCCTCATTTGAGAGCATCAAAGAAACGAGCTATGGAATGCTTGGCAAAAAAAAATATGTGAAGGGAACAAGATATATATATATATATATATATATATATATATATATATATATATATATATATATATATATATATATATATATATATATATATATATATATATATATATATGTAGTATGTATATGTATGTATTATATATATATATATATATATATATATATATATATATATATATATATATATATATATATATGAGCAAGGCAAGAAATAAAACATGAATGTCTACTTCATTTAATCATATAAGATGATCATTAAAATGAACATCATTACAACATTTAATATGCTAGAAGCATATTGATAATAGAACAATAAACTAAAAGAAACAAAATAGTCCTAAATTGCCAAAGAGAGCTTTTGGACTTGCTTGCAACCCATGGTTGAGTAGTTTATTTGGTTGAGGGGAGCATAAGCATAAAGCTTAGTTGTTCGATGGAGAAGGATATGGAGTAGGGTATGGAGCGTAAGAGGTGGATCTCACGATGTTGTATCATGTTAAGGGTGGTATTGGGTGAGGACGAGTGAGAAGATACTCGATCCAAGAGATATCTTCACTCAAGTAGAAGATTTGTTTTTGGAGGAAGATGAAACAAGGGCAAAAGTGAGTGTGGTTTGTAATTTGATCCAAGTTGAGAGAGTGGGGTAAGCAATTTGCATAGGGTGATGATGGAGGTTGCCCTTTGTTGCGTTGTGCAAGATGCATAGCAAGGAGATCACTTAGATCATAAAATTGGTTTATTTCTTCACGGAACTATTGCTTTTCCGTGGAAATGTGGAGAGAATCATTTTGTTGATATGGATGAATTGGGGTTGTGTATTTGGAATTGAAATTGTTGGAAGTGTAGTTTGATGGTTGATCAAACTTATAGGGATCATTATAAATGGTTGGAGGTTGAGATGTGTAGTTTGGTATGAAGGTGGATGTTTGGCCAATGTTGTATGGTTTGTAAAGTGGATCAAAGGAATGTCCTTGTGGGTTTGGTGTAAAGTTTGGGAAGTAAGTAGTTGGAGGTGTTGATTGATTTCCAACTTCAGTGGTTATGATTGATTTGTTTCGAGGGCTTTTTCTTCGACAAACGGGTTTTTCCGTCATCCTTTCTAGCCTTGAGGCTTTTGGTTTTGGTTTGTTTGAAGAGGTCATGATGAGATGAATGGATAGTTTGAAGAATGGGGTATTTTTAGTGTGAGATTTGTGTGATTATGGATGCATAAGGTTTGTTTGGAAGATTAGGAAAAACCTTGACCATCAGATGGCTGGTCCCCTTAATTATGGGCCGATCCCCTTAATAATTCAGGGGGCCGCCTTACATAATTAAGGGGGCTGCCCATCTGGTGGTTTCCAGATTGCCAGAATTGGGTTTTTGACAGAAAATTTGCAGAAAGGTTGTGTTTTCGGTTTGGATTCAGGCAAGTTCAACTCTTTGAGGCAATTTAGCATCTAATCTATTCTTAATATAGCATGCATGCAAAAACACTTAAGTAATAGAACAATTAAGCAATCAATAATTACTTAGAGGGAGCAAGTAAAAACAAGGGTAATCAATTCTACCTAGATGAATTATCTTAGATCAAGGGCAAAGGCAACTAGTGAGTGAGAAACTAGTGATGGAACAAAAATGACAACATTGTTTGTAACTTTGCCCTAGTGTGTGCCTATATGCAACAAATGTGGAGTTGTGATTGTTTCGACTCCTAAATGCAAATAAGAAAACTTCCTAAGAAACAATCCAAAAGCTCCTTGATTCGATTTTTGCTCAATTCATGAATGTCAATGGTATATATTAGATTATATATTTTGACAATTCATGTGAGATTTTATGCATGATTTTATAAAATGTTTTTGGCATTATTCAATAATGCAAAAAAATGGTTTTCATATGTTTCCTAGATGTGAGAATATTTTTAAAGAAAATTTGATTGGGTTTTACAAGAGTGTTTATGCAATAAAATGAGGTTTCTCAATCTTTAATTTTGTGCAAAATAGATTCCTAGACTCAGATTTGAAGAGGTAGAAGAAAAATAAATCATATGCAATGAATATGTAGTACAAATGCAATAAAATTTAGTCAATTTGTTCCATCATTCCTAATCCTAAACGCAAGTGGTTAAATAGTTCTCGCTTAAGGGGTTTAGTGAATATATCCGCAATGTTATCTTCCGATGCAGCCTTTTCTATAGATATGTTTCCTTTTTGTACATTATCCCTAAGGAAGTGGTGGCGTATTTCTATATGTTTAGTCCTAGAATGTTGAACAGGATTTTTACTTAAATCTATCACACCTTTGCTATCACACATAATAGGAACATTTTCTAACCTAATGCCATAGTCTACGAGAGCATGTTTCATCCGTAGTGCTTGTTGACATGCCTTTCCAACGCTTAAATATTCGGCTTCGGTGGTAGAAATAGCAAGAGCGGTTTGCTTCTTCAAAAACAAAGATGTTAGACAACATCCCATAAACGTGCAAATACCGCTAGTGCTTTTTCTATCTACGTATTCTCCCGCATGATTCGAATCCGCATAGACGATGGTTTCTATGCCTGATCCCTTAGGATACCATAATCCTAAGTGTATAGTGTCTTTAATGTATTGGAAGATACGCATAACCGCTTCTAGGTGAGAGGTTTTGGGATCCTCTTGAAAGCGGGCACAAAGGCAAACACTAAACATGATATCAGGTCTACTTTCCGTTAAGTATAGTAAACTACCTAATCATTCCTCTATAGTTAGTGATATCCATGGACTTACCTTCATCATCTTTTGTGAGTTTCACTTCCGTAGACATAGGAGTTTTCATGGGTTTTGAGTCTTCTAGGCCAAATTTCTTAAGCATTTTCTTAATGTACTTAGATTGGTTAAAGAATATTCCATCTTCTAATTGTTTTATTTGTAATCCTAGGAAAAATTTTAGTTCACCCATCATGCTTATCTCGAACTCATCATGCATGATTTTGGAAAACTCATCACACATTTCTTAACAAGTCGATCCAAATATAATGTTGTCGACATATATTTGAACAGTGATGAGATTTGTGTCTTTCTTTTTAGTGAAAAAAATGTTATGTACCATTTCCATGGAATAATTATGTTTGATAAGATATGCTTTTAATCGATCATAACAAGCCTTAGGAGCTTGTTTGAGTCCATATAAAGCTTTCTTTAGTTTATAAACATAATCAGGTTTTGTGAAGTCAACGGATCCTGGAGGTTGTGCCACATAAACCTCCTCATTGATAAAACCGTTGAGGAATTCACTTTTTACATCCATTTGGAATAACTTAAAGTCTAGGGCGCATTGATGAGTGCTTAAACACTCATCATTTTTGTCGTATTTAAACTGCCAAAACATCCAAAAACACTCAGAAATGCATCAAAATACTGAAAATATCACAGGGATTGTGTTTTATACGTTTCAGATGCAAATTGAGTAAAAACAATGAAAAACGAACAAAGTTTGCACAATTGGCAGTTTCAGTCCCCTAAACTTTAAAAAATTGACACAACTAGTCCCTGAACAACTATTTTGAAAGAAAAGTCAACCCAAGGAATTTATAAGTCAAAAATTATCAAAAATGGTCCTTGGGTGAAAATATATCAAAAATTTACAAGTCTGGTCGCTGCACTTTCAGATTTTGCAAAAATGGTCCTTGGGAAAAGTTTGTTTTTGGAAATCTCATTTATGGTCCCTAGATTACTGAAACATGGCAAGAATTACCCTTGGAATGTTTTGAAGGATGTACAATTGTGAACCCTCAATTTTCAGCAAATGTCACACTTAGTCCCTGGGCTCAATAATACTACACAAGCCAAATGGACCCTTTTGTATTATCTAACCAATCCACCTAATCCAAACCAAGCAAACCCTGGTCCAAAAATATTACCCAGGCCCAAGTTTACCCAAAGCCCAATCCACCCCATAGTTTTAGTGCATTATTGTTATTTGTTAAACCCTAAGTTAACTTTCTAATTGATTACATGGTTGCTAAGTCGAGTCATATCCTTGTACATATTGTTTTGGGACGATTGGGACTCATGGGTAAGTACTTATTTTATGGAGTAATGGGGAAGAACATCATTTATTACCCCCATATGTACGTTAATCTTAAAAGTGCTCCAAGTGTTTTGATTATCTTAATTCGAGTCATTAGATTAGTTTATTGTAAAGTATGTAAAAATTCAAGTGTAAGGGGAACGTTTATTCCCTACGATGTATTATTTGGATGGGAGGGTAAGAGTGTATGCAACAAAAAAAAAAAAAAAAAAAAAAAAAAAAAAAAAAAAAAAAAAAATCGAAAAAATCAAAAAAAAAAAGAAAAAAAAAATAAAAAAAAAAAAAAAAGAAAAAGAGAAAAAAACATACGGACTACCATCCCTTTTCATTCTATGTTCATTTTATGTTTTTGTTATTTTTCATTTATTAGCTTAAGTCGAGTCTAGTCTTGGCTTAGCAACGCCACATTGTACATGTAATTAACCAAGATTGTTAACTCGCCACCAGTAAAACTTCCTTTATCCAATAAAACCGTGTATTCCATATCCCTACACCTAACGTTACAACCCTTTAAAAGACCTCTTTGATAGTTTACGCTAGGTGCTTACGACATGTGGTGGAGGTTTGATCCTTTCTCAAGCCTATGGTAATCTATTTTGCTATAACAGGTAGTGAGAGATATCTTCCGTTTCCATATTGTAATTTACACTATATTACACCCGAGAGATGTGAGTATCTAAACACTATTTGTGAGGTGCTAGTATATGACCTCCGTGCTTGTCTATTGGTCTTTAGTGGAACGATTATTTGTTGTAATTACTTTTATATTAGTGTTAAATGACCCCTAACTTGTATTTTGAGTAGAATAAAAGCGCATTTGCTTGAGGACAAGCAAATCTCAAGTGTAAGGGTATATGATTAGGCGAAAAATGAACCACTTTTAAGGGGTCATTTAAGCCCGGAATTGAATTTATTTGATCAAATATTGCCCTAAATCATTCCTTTTGTGATTTTAGGTGCTTTGGGAGTGAAATCTGGAAAAGGAAGCAATTCGGACGTTTTTGGAACAAAAAAGTGAAGAATACGCCAAAGTCTTAATTTTCCTTGCTGTGAACAGTAGGTGACGGCGTCAAGAAGGAATTCTTGACGGCGTCAAGAGTAATTCCCATGACGATCCAGTACAGATTTGATGGCGTCACGAAGTAGGGCGTCAAGAGTAAAATGCATGACGGCCTGGAAAATGCTAACACATGACGAAGTCAAAAGTAGATCAAGGCAGTCTGAGAAATATTT
Organism: Artemisia argyi; assembly: GCA_030686995.1. Classification (NCBI taxonomy): domain Eukaryota; kingdom Viridiplantae; phylum Streptophyta; class Magnoliopsida; order Asterales; family Asteraceae; genus Artemisia; species Artemisia argyi. The sequence continues at coordinate 177,466,024 of CM060703.1, forward strand.
TGGCGGCGAGGTGACGACGTCACAAGATTTGTCTTGACGCCGTCAGACCCTATTTCCTATATATATATTTCTAATTTTCACACATTAAAAAGAGAAATTTTGGAGAAACCCTAAGTACGAACTTGGTGCGAATTTTACAGGTTTTTCAAGGGTTCTAAGCCCTTGATACCTTTCATGTGTAATTGAGATAAGTATTCTTTTAATTCAATCAATATGTCTATGTGTTGGTTGTCTATATCTTGTTCTTGTCTTAATTCCATCATGCTAGGCTAGATCTATCTTGTGTTTGCCTGGATCTAATGAAACCTAGATGTTAATTATTTGTTGATTACTTGTTTATAGTTGTTTTGGATGAATGAATTTCATGTTAGGCTTAAGAAAACTGGCAGATCTCCAAATGGTAACATGCTTGAACGTCTTAGGAAACATGAACTGATGTGCACTAGGTTTTTATTGGTTGTATTTAATGCATGAGCCACTGTTTATAATCCCTATTGTTGTGTTGGGCATGGCATAGGAGGAGATAAGAGCTCATAGGATTGGGGAGTTAAGTGCTCCACCCCATGAATGGTATTAAGGAATACAATCCGTCATCCACGCAACTATAATAAGTAATTAACGTGTAAAAGATATCTAGGGAGTAGTGAAATCTAAGTAAACACATTTTCTCCACTTATTGCTCATAACCTTAGTATAATTTAGTTTATTTTCATTTTTAGTATTTTATTTTGATTGCATCTTTAGTATTGGGTTAGTTGACTAGCAACTAATTCCACCCAAATCCTTCAAACCCGAGATTTTTAATTGCTTTCTAAAAAAATATAAAAATACAAAAATAATCATCCCTCACCTTTAGAACTAGTATTTAGGTTTTCTAATCCTAGCGACACTATTCCTAGCTGAACGATCAATCCCCCGGTACTTGCCACTATACTATACTACAACGATCAGGTACACTGCCTGGTGGGGGTTGTAAGCTTCTCAAGATCCCTTGAGAGGTAAAGCCTGGTGCAATCCCTACGCATCAGTAGGGCAAGGAAGGTGACCTTGTAGCCGAACCACTATAAATCTCTTGTCTCGAGGTTCGATCTTTCCAACTCTCATCTATTTCTTTACTTACATTATTATTGATTTATCGTACATATTTAGTGTTGTTCATATTGTGCGTGACTTGATTTCATATAGCATCGAATCCATATTTTTGAAAACAAAGAAAACTTTCAAACAATCTTTTATAACAAATTAAAAAGACGTAAAACTATTCAACCCCCCTTCGAGTTTTTCACAGTTTGGTTTAATGTCCCATGGGAGACTGATGAGGCGAAAAATGAACCACTTTTAGGGGGTCATTTAAGCCCGGAATTGAATTTATTTGATCAAATATTACCCTAAATCGTTCCTTTTGTGATTTTAGGTACTTTGGGAGTGAAATCTGGAAAAGGAAGCAATTCGAACGTTTTTGGAGCATAAAAGTGAAGAAAACGCCAAAGACTTAATTTTCCATGCTGAGAACAGTGTATGACGGTGTCAAGAAGGAAATCCTGACGGCGTCAAGAGTAAAATCCATGACGACCCAGAAGAAACGTGAAGGCGTCACAAGAAGGGCATCAAGAGTTAATTGTGTGACAGCCTGCATAAGGGGACTACATGACGGCGTCAGATCCAGATCTAGGCAGTCCGAGGATTTATTTGGCGGCGAGATGACGGCGTCAGACATTTGTTCTTGACGCCGTCACCTTCCAAATTCTATATATAGTTTTCTAATTTTCATTCATTAGAGAGGAACTTGTGTGGAGAAACCCTAGGGCCGAACTTTGTGAACCCTAGCTCGTATTTTACAGTAAATTCAAGGGTTTTTACCCCTTGAATCCTTTCATGTGCTATTAAGATAAGTCTTCTCTTAATTCAATCAATATGTCTATGTGTTGGTTGTCTATATCTTGTGTTTGTCTTGATCTCAACATGTTAGGCTAGATTTTTCTTGTGTTTGCTTAGATCTAATGAAACCTAGATGTTAATTATGTGTTGATTACTTGTTTATGGTTGTATTGGATGAATGATTTCTATGTTAGGCTTAAGAAAACTGACAGATCTCCATTGTGTAACATGCTTGAACGTCTTAGGAAACATGAACCGATGTGTACTAGGTTTTTTTGGTTGTATTTAATGCATGAGTAAATTCTAATGATCCCATGTTAGGAGTTTCTTAGCCGGCTCGACATAGGAGTGAAGTAGGCACTCATAGGATTGGTGAAGTAAGTACGCCACCCCATGAATTTTAATAAGGAATACAATCCGTCATCTACGCAACTATAACAAGTAATTAACGTGTAAAAGATATCTAGGGAGTAGTGAAATCTAAGTAAACACATTTCTCCCACATATTGCTCACAACCTTAGTTTAATATAGTTTATTTTCATTTTTAGTATTTTATTTTGATTGCATCTTTAGTATTGGGTTAGTTGATTAGCAACTAATTCCGCCCAAATCCTTCAAACCCGAGATTTTAATTTGCTTTCCTAAAAATATAAAAATACAAAAAGAATCATCCCTCATCTCTAGACCTAGTCTTTAGGTTTTCTAATCCTAGCGACACTATTCCTAGCTGAAAGATCAATCCCCCGGTACTTGTCATTATACTATACTACATCGATCAGGTACACTGCCTGGTGGGGGTTGTAAGCTTCTCGAGATCCCTCGAGAGGTAAAGCCTGGTGCAATCCCTACGCATCAAGTTTTTGGCGCCCCAGCCTAGAGAATAGTTATTGTCTAGGTTAGAATCTCTTTTTATTAGGTCTACTTGCTAGATTCCTTTCTAGTAAGATTTTATTTTTATTTTTTAGGTTCTCGTTAGTCTATCTTATTTCTTTGTGTTTTTTTTTCGTAACTCTTCACCACCCGACATCATGGACGATGGGAACATCTTTGAACCCATCATCCCACCACAACAAAACCCACCACTAGAACCTCTTAGGTCCCGAACCATAGGAGAGTATTCCCGACCTAGCCACCAAGGCTACCGAAACACCATTGAGCTCACCGGAGCCAATGTGACCCCCATGTGATCCGACACCATCCGGTTGGTGCAAAGCGGATGTGCATTCCATGGACTTCGTTCTGAAGATCCAAACCAACATCTCAAGGACTTCCTTAAAATCGTAGATTCCATAGACCTAGATGTTGCAACAAGAGAGACAACCCGATTACGCCTATTCCAATTCTCTCTACGTGATCAAGCTAGTCAATGGCTTGAGCGTTTACCCGCAGGATCCATCACCACATGGGATGATCTCACCACTCGTTTCCTTCCTCAATTTTTCCCACCAGGGAGAACTACCAAGCTTAGAAATGACATCTTGATGTTCCAAAAACGTCAAGGTGAAACCTTTTACGAAGCATGGACTCGATATAAAGACCTGCTCCGAAAAGTCCCTCATCATGGCATTGAACTATGGCTCCAGATTCAAATCTTTTACGATAAAGTTAACTATCAAACAAGGAGAGCTATAGATTACGCAGCCAAGGGCAGGCTAAACAGACTTAGCATTGACGAATGCTGGAAAGTTCTTGAGGGGTTGGCACAATACGAAGAAGAAGGATGGGAGGACCCAATGTTTTCAAGCAAGGGAAAACTTGATTACGCACATGCCACCCAAGAGCAGTTATTAGGAAGTATCGAGAAGCAGGTAAAAGAATTAATGAGAGTTGAGAAACCTGCTGCTGAAACCATGTGGAATCCTAATTTACGTAGGAATGCGGTTATCAACCATAATTTTCCTGAACGTTCACGACAAGAGGAGTTCGAAGGGATAATGGTAACCTTCATGAATAATCAGGAAAAACAAATCCAACACCTAGAAGCACGCATGGAAAGTACTCGCAATGGTTTTATGGATTTAGCAGACAAATTCATATCAAGGATCAAAGAGAAGATTAAGGAAAAATCCGCACCAAGAAAAATCGAAAAAGTCTTCGAGGTTTCAACCCCTTTGGTGTTTGACCAAGAAGATAACGAGAAATCTTCCCTAAGTGCTTCACCGTCAATCACCTCCTACTTTTGCGAGCATCCTCAGGAAGAGAAGAATTCGCAATTTCACAACATTTTCATTGGATGCTTGCAAACCACGCTCCCAACTTTGTGCAAGAGACGTTCTTTTGGTTTTAAACCCGGTGTGAAGAGGTTGAACCTCAAAAACACCACAGTTTTGAGACCCTCTATGGAACAACACCTCTTTGTACCCACCGGTGACCCGTGCGAAGGTTACAACTTAACTAAAACCTCATCCACCCCTTTCTATAACCACACCTCTTTCCGTGACAGTAATGAAACGTTCGACCCTGGTGGACTTCATTAATGGGATAGCTACTCATAGTTTTTACTCGTGTTTAGCTATTCACACTAAGTGCAGGGACTAAATGTGGAATTACTTCTTTTTACACCTGATACGGGCATCTGACGGCGTCAAATGGTAACTCTTGACGCCGTCACCTCGCTATCTCAGCAATAATAACCCAAACTCCATCACTTTCAACTCATACCCCACAAATCTCACCCAAATTGCTGCTCCACCACCGAATCTCCATCATCCAATTTGACATCTTCCGTGACTAATCTCCACTCGGTAAGTAGTTTTTCCTCACTCTTTTTTGTTCAATTGTCCTTGGGGTCAATCAATTTTGAAAACCCCTTTCATCCGAAACCCCATTTTTTTGACCCATCATTGACAAATCGTAATGCCATCTATTTGGTGATTTGTAATCATGGGGGTTACCCTTTGATGATGTTGTCCCACTTGAATCATGCATTAATTTAGGAAAAGTCCTTCATGCCACGGATTTTTTGACCCCCCACCCATGTTTTCTAATTGAAGGAGAGTTTGGGTAATGGGTTAAGAGTTTGAAAATTGATTTTTCCCTCGTAATTGCATGGTTCGACTTCTGCTTGATCTGACGGCGTCAGGACCTCCTTCCTGACGGCGTCAGATGTGTCTGACAGCATGAGTCAATTAAATTCTCATTCTAATTGTTTCCGTTCACTTTATTTATTTCCAGGAAAATGAGCAAGCGATCTCGACAACTTCGTGGCAGCTCCTCTAGGTCTCAACGAGTTAAATATGGGGAATTGGTCCATAGTTAGGGCGAATTCGACAATGTTTCCGCTAAAACTAAGTATGCGGAGCTTTGTAATCACCACATTGATGCTGGTGCCGTGATTGATTGGGAGTTTCTTAGGTCCCAAGGGTTAGAGGCTGCGTTTCTGGGGAGGATCCACACTTATGGGTTCGCGGGTCCCCAATGGGAGAGGTTGTTTAGGATGAGGGAGACTGTGTATAGTGAGTTGGTGAGGGAGTTCTTTGCGACCTTCCACTTTGATCAGGCAGAGGCTAGGACGGACATGGGGGGTACCACTATTTATTTTAGGTTAGGAGGGGAGGTTCGATCATGTTCGGTTACTGAGTTTGGTTGGAGGATAGGTTTGTATGCTAGGGAGGAGGCTGTTGAGGGAGGTTTTATGCAGAGGTTGTTGCATGGGGAGACTGTGAGCAGCGATATGAGGTGCGCAACTTTTTGGCCGACCATCGGGAACGGGGTGTACACCTCGACTACTGGGGCAGCATCAATCAGGGACCTCGTGGTCAGGTTGGTCCACAGATGCATCACATACAGCTTGTCGGGACGTCATGGCACCACTCACCGTGTCACTGCTTCAGATCTGTTCTACCTGTATACCATCTTTTCAGCGGATGTTTACTGCAACATCCCATTTTGGGTAGCTAGCTATTTGAAGACCAGTGTGGGCCAGAGGGATATTGATAAGGTGTATGGGGGGATGTTTGTGACCTGGTTGGCTCGTTCTTATGATCTTCTTGTTCCCCCAATCATGGGATACTTAAGCGACTGCGGGGCTTGTAGGGTAGTGAGGGCTAAACCCCTCAGGCAGATGAGCATCGTGATGCTGAGGGGGAATGGGTCTATGATTGGTACGAGGCAGGGGGACCTGATGATGAGGATGACGATGATGATGAGGGAGCGCCCCAGCAGCACCATTTCGAGGGTTATGAGGTGGGGACAGCTGATTACTACCGACAAATGAGTCGGGGAGACTGGCAGGCACACCAGGGGGCCTGGATGGGTCAGGTGGACGCATGGTGGACCACCACTGACTAGCGCTTTGATTGGATGTATGATCACACCATCCTCCAGATGCAACACCTCTCCACCCGTGATCAGCTTGAGCCTCACCTGCAGATTGACCCATTCCCCGGTCGTGAGACAGACTACCCTCCCTACGGGTACACAGGTCACCTCCCTCCTGGCTATGACTACCGTTTTGGTCCTCCTCCCCAGTGATCTTTCTTGATGTCTGTTATTTCTAAACAATTTATTGATGGTTATGTAATTTGAAACAATTGGTATCGTAATAGTTTAGGATGTGGCCTCTGTTGGCCATGGATAATTTTAATTTTCTATGTTTACGTTTATTAGTAATAACAGAATGTGCTTATGGTGTCATTCTTCATTTTGTGTGATTTTTATTTTGTTTATTTGTTATTTGCTTCCGTATGCATGCTTTATTTTTATTGTTGGTAGATCATGTTTCTAAACTAAATAGTGGAAATACTTTATTTTGTCGTTTTGGCCTAGTCTTAACTTCACCCAAAGGTATTTTTGCAAAAGATAAGTGTAAGGGGAAACCCCAAATATGTTTTTAAGAAACAAACCAATTATGATTCTCCACAATATTAAATGAACATGTATATTCGTACTTGTTAGAGTCAAATGCTTGTATCGAGTCATAGTGATGTTTTGCAGGATTTTCCAGGAAGTAGAACCAAGTTTTTCCAGAAATTTTCCGGAAACTTAACATAAGAATTTCTGCAGGTCACTTCTGATGGCGTCATGAGTTTACTCTTGACGGCGTCACGTGTAAAAATCTGGAAATTTTACCAATTTTGTTTTTCTAACAGAGTCTTAAAGTTTTTGTTGAATTATTAGTTTTATAATCTCCAGGAAATCTGCAAACATCATTCCACAAGCATTATATCTTATTTTGTTTTCTAGGATTTAGTAACATATGTAGATTGCCGCCGATTTTATGCGAGGTTTCCTTGTCTGTTTTCTCAAGATTTACAGGTTATGTATGACAAGAAGATGATTTATATTCTGGAAGGGAAGCTTTGATTTTTCATTTTCTTGGAGGAAGATCTAACCTGGCCACCTTATTACCCATACCGAGCGAATCAGGGGAGTATTTGATCTCATTCGTTTTACTTATTTCACTTTTACATTCTTTACTTGAACATTGGGGACAATGTTCATCCTAAGTGTAAGGGGAGGGTAAAATGATGATACCTTACAAATACACTTTCGCTTGAGTTTGTTTGTTTGATAGTCGATGTGTAATAAAACTATGAGAAATACTTGTTAGTGTAATTTTAGTGCCAAATTTAAATTTTTTTACAACATTTAGGAGTGAAACTTTAGCCATAGCAAGCGTCTCATGGATAGGAGATTGTATGACTAGCACATAACTGTATCATTCAGAAAAGTTTTCCACCCAAATATGTGAGGTTCGCCTTTAGATTTGATAGGAAAAGCATTTACTATTAGTGCTTATGAGTGTACCGGTAGCATTTAGATTCTAGAACTTGTGTTAGTGATGCATCCCGAGACCGCTAGTGAGACTACATTCGTGTAGAAGGATTTACTACATGATAAGAGGCATTAGGATCACCCTTGTGTTAAACCCGTATCATAATTACTTGACCATTTAAGTCATATTACTTGGCTAGTTAAGTCAACTAATTTTTCCCACACCTTAGCGTTGTACTCATTTTTAGTACACGAAACCCCTAGTACACCCCTCCGAGCCTATCTTTTCGTTTCTAACTTTAAGCATTTTACTTAAAGGAAGAATTTGTTACACTCCTCATAAATGTACACCCAAATCGCCTTAGCCTTCCATTTATGCACTCATCTTTAGTGCATTATTGTTATTTGTTAAACCTTAAGTTAATTATCTAATTCATTACATGGTTGCTAAGTCGAGTCATATCCTTGTACATATTGTTTTGGGACGATTGGGACTCATGGGTAAAGTACTTATTTTATTAAGTAATGGGGAAGAACATCATATTATTACCCCCATATGTGCGTTAATCTTAAAAGTACTCCAAGTGTTTTGATTTTCTTAATTCGAGTCATTAGATTAGTTTATTGTAAAGTATGTAAAAATTCAAGTGTAAGGGGAATTTTCATTCCCTATAACGTATTATTTTGGATGGTAGGGTAAGAGTGTATGCAAAAAAAAAAAAAAAAAAAAAAAAAAATAGAAAAAGGAAAAGAGAAAAAACATACGGACTACCATCCCGTTTCATTCTATGTTTATTCTATGTTTTTGTTATTTTTCATTTATTAGCTTAAGTCGAGTTTAGCCTTGGCTTAGCAACACGATATTGTACATGTAATTAACCAAGATTATTAACTCGCCACCAATAAAGACTGCCTATATCCAACAAAACCGTGTATTTCATATCCCTACACCTAACGTTACAACCCTTTAAAATACCTCTTTGATACTTTATCCTAGGTGCTTACGCCATGTGGTGGAGGTTTGATCATTTCCCAAGCCTATGGTAATCTATTTTTCTATGACAGGTAGTGAGAGATATCTTCGATTTCCATATTGTAATTTATACTTTATTACACCCGAGAGATGTGAGTATCTAAACACTATTTGTGAGGTGCTAGTATATGACCTCCGTGCTTGTCTTTGGTCTTTAGTGGAACGATTATTTGTTGTAATTACTTTTATATTAGTGTTAAATGACCCCTAACTTGTATTTTGATTAGAATAAAAGCGCATTTGCTTGAGGACAAGCAAATCTCAAGTGTAAGGGTATATGATGAGGCGAAAAATGAACCACTTTTTGGTGGTCATTTAAGCCCGGAATTGAATTTATTTGATCAAATATTACCCTAAATCGTTCCATTTGTGATTTTAGGTACTTTGGGAGTGAAATCTGGAAAAGGAATCAATTCGGATGTTTTTGGAGCATAAAAGTGAAGAAAACGCCAAAGACTTAATTTTCCATGCTGAGAACAGTGTATGACGGTGTCAAGAAGGAAATCCTGACGGCGTCAAGAGTAAAATCCATGACGACCCAGAAGAAACGTGAAGGCGTCACAAGAAGGGCATCAAGAGTTAATTGTGTGACGGCCTGCATAAGGGGACTACATGACGGCGTCAGATCCAGATCTAGGCAGTCCGAGGATTTATTTGGCGGCGAGATGACGGCGTCAGACATTTGTTCTTGACGCCGTCACCTTCCAAATTCTATATATAGTTTTCTAATTTTCATTCATTAGAGAGGAACTAGTGTGGAGAAACCCTAGGGCCGAACTTTGTGAACCCTAGCTCGTATTTTACAGCAAATTCAAGGGTTTTTACCCCTTGAATCCTTTCATGTGCTATTAAGATAAGTCTTCTCTTAATTCAATCAATATGTCTATGTGTTGGTTGTCTATATCTTGTGCTTGTCTTGATCTCAACATGTTAGGCTAGATTTATCTTGTGTTTGCTTAGATCTAATGAAACCTAGATGTTAATTATGTGTTGATTACTTGTTTATGGTTGTATTGGATGAATGATTTCAATGTTAGTGTTGAGCTAAAAGACCTTGATAGATCTTCTTGAGCACTCTAGAATCGTTAGTAATGTCACTATAATCAATAACACACTAATAGACAATCTCTGCAATTTGTATTTATAAAGTGGAAACAAAACACAAGCTTGATAGTAAGAACTCTGGATCCTCTATGGGTCTTTTAATTATGATAAGAGTATTCACGAAAAAGTTGTTCAATACATAATTGTGTGTTCCTTTTATACACAAGGAACCCTAAACCGTTTCTCAAGAAACGTTTATTCTAAAACTTCTAAAACATATGCATTATCACTTCCTAAATAAACTCATGCATATCCAATCTACATTACACAAAATACGGAAATACTATATCCGCAGAAACTAAGATATGCTGAAACTAGTCTTCAGCAGATACACTGCTTCAGCAGGAACTAACTCTTCAGCAGTAACCTTTCAGCAGAAACAGTAGCAGAATTCTTACTTCACAGAATTCCCAACAATCCTCCCCTAATCTTGAATTTGACCTGGTTAATTTCAAGATTCTTGATAGATCTTCAAAATAACATACCAAGAGGATTGTAATAAGATAGCACCAGCAAAGAATCATCTTCAGCAGAATCTCTATGATCAGCAAATACTTGAAAGCACCATTCTTTGCAGCAACAAATGACCAAATGTACATCAAAACAAATTAGTTTCATACTATTCTCATCACTTCCAGGTGTGTTAACTCCTGTGAGAGGTGAATCATTGAAAATAATCGATTTGATGTCTCTTTACCAATAGCCATCACTACTGGAGTAGCCAAGTGTTCTAAGGTACACTGATAACCACATGATTTTTAGCAAATCATCAGCTATAAACGGATTTGAGATGTCTTTACCTGTAGCCGTTTGCTCAGGACTAGCCAATTATTTGGATGAAAATCATCTTGGTTAACTGATTACCAAATATGGTTTTCCACTGCCTTTACCACAAGCCATATACATGTGGGCTAGCCAATTATTCAGAATCCATAAAGGAAAAATCCATGGTCAATTAACAACCATTTCAACTACTCAGCAAGAAAGCATGGGTGAGTTGAAAACCCTATGGTTTTGAGCAAACCATTACAGCTATCAAATGATTTGATGTGTCTTTACCAAAGCTGTACCCTTTGGACTAGCCAACTTTATGATGGAATAGTCAACATCAGGTAAGTTGATAACCAAACCTGCATACAAATACTATACAACAAAATGTTATTTTTTTTTAATTAATAAATAAAAACAAATATACAACATGATATCCCTAATCAGATGCTGCTCTGGAAGTCTTAATCCTTTGTTTGAAAACCTTCACCAAAGATTCAGTAAACAACCTTGTATTCCCTGCTGGATCAGGAGGAATCTCCAACTTTTGTTGTAGCATTTTCTCCATCAGGGACACTTTCAGAGGATATCTTTTGGTAAGATCCATAATTAGCCTCAGACCAGTTGTAGTTTCCAATACATGAACATAAAGCATAGAATAGAACTTCCAACTTTGAACTTTCCATCTCTGATTATTCTTCCATATGTCATAGCTTGCACCAGTGTGAGTAGAAGAATCAAACAACACTTGAAGATCACCCAACAAATACAATCCAGATCCTTCAGGAGTATGAGTTGCATAATACTTAAGAACTAACTCATATAGAGTTACCAAATCCTGATGATCCACAAGATGTAGAATCTGTTGAAGAAATGTAAAGGATATGGAAGTTTTATCCAATCTGTAAATGGTATTAACTTGACCATTTTTACTAAACTCCCAATTAACCAAAACATCTCTAGTTCCCACAGGCCAATCATCAGAGGATCATTCGCTTATAAATGAAGCATCAAAAGCATTCACATTGATAAGACTTTGTTTGGAATGTGAAGATCTGATTTTGACCATCCTCTTGCCTCTTCTTCCAGGAACATAAATAGCATCATGAACTTCTATTTCAGCAGATTCAACTTCTGCAGTATTAGTATCTACTGATGGAGTATCTAATTGTTCATCAGTAGAATCTTGAGAAGATTCAAGTGCAGCAGAGGCATATTGTTCATCCATAGCCTTCCTTATTTGTTTGTTTCTAGCAGCTTGAATCTCAACTTCTCTTACCTTCAGTTCATGAAACTTACATTCTCAGAACATCTGCAAAATAGACATCAAACAAGCGAATACACCAAACAACTTGCAAACATATTAGTGGGTTAGTGTTAAAAATTATACAAATTATACACAATATACAAAGTTTACAGTCATCATCCTCCCCTGAGGCATATGCCTCCGCTGAGGCTTATGCCTCCCCTTAAACTTTGCAGTTAAGGGTTAAGCATTCCAATATGGACCACCAAATATTGAAACCTTGGTCCATCAAATGCTTTGGTTAACAAATCTGCCACATTTTCATCTGTGTGAATTTTTACCACTTTAACCAAATGTTTCTCATAAGCATCCCTTATAAAGTGGTGTCTGATTTCAATATGTTTGGTTCTATTATGAAAAACTGGATTTTTAACAATACAAATGGTACTTTGATTGTCAATGAAAATGGTAGTATTCATGAAGTTATACCCATAATCCAGTAATTGATTCTGAATCCATAGAACCTGTCCACAACAATTTGCAGCAGCAATATACTCTGCTTCAGTAGTAGAGGTAGCAACAATGGTCTGTTTCTTGCATTGCCAAGAAATCAGTCTTCTTCCAAGGAATTGGCAACCTCCAGTTGTGGATCTTCTATCCAAATTGGCACCAGCATAGTCACTGTCACTATAAGCTGCTAGCTGAAATGGAGACTCTTTGGGATACCAAAGACCTAGGTTTGGTTGGCCTTTAAGATACTTAAAAATCTTTTTGACAGCATTCATGTGAGAAGTAAGTGGAGTGACTTGGTGCCTTGAACATGCACTCACAGCAAATGTAATATCAGGTCTTGAGGCAGTCAAATACATCAAAGAGCCAATCATGGACCTGTATAAATGAACATTCACTGGGAGATCAGGAGCAAGATTGTTCTTTGGTTTGGGAGCCTCATAGGGAGTAGTGGCAGTCCTGACATTCTCCATAGCAAACTTGGACAACATATCTTTTACATATTTCTCCTGATGTATGAAAATACCATCCGGTTTCTGCTGAACCTGTAAACCCAAAAAGAAAGTGAGTTCTCCCATGGCACTCATCTGAAATTCACCCTTCATCAGATCTTCAAACTCTCTACACCATGCTTCTTTGGTTGAACCAAAGATAATATCATCCACATACACTTGCACAAGAATAATATCCCTTGAATCTTTCTTGAGGAATAGAGTCTTGTCAATGGCACCTCTTCTGTAACCATTCTTCAGTAGAAATGTGGAAAGTCTAGCATACCAAGCTCGGGGAGCTTGATGAAGTCCATAGAGAGCTTTAACAACCTTGTACACATACTCAGGATGATCAGGATCTTCAAATCCCTTGGGTTGAGTCACATAAACCTCCTCTTCAATCTCACCATATAAGAAAGCACCTTTAACATCCATCTGATAAACCATAAAGCCCATGTAAGAGGCATAGGCCAAAAATATCCGTATAGCTTCAACTCTGGCCACTGGTGCAAAGACCTCATCATAGTCAATGCCTTCCTCTTGTCTAAATCCTTGAGCCACTAGTCTTGCTTTGTTCTTCACCACAATACCCCATGCATCTCTTTTATTCTTCAGAATCCATTTTGACCCAATGGCATATTTACCATCAGGAAGAGGAACCAAAATCCAAACCTGTTGATTCTTAAATTGCAGCATCTCCTCTTGCATTGCCTCAAGCCAACTTGAATCAGCCAGTGCCTGAGGAACACTAGTTGGTTCTATCTGAGAAAGAAAGCATGCAAACAGACAGTGTTTGAAGTCTGTGTGATTGTTCCTCTTTTGATTGTAGACATAAGAGATGAAAGCAACTTCACCATATTTTGTATTCTTGACAGTGCTTCTAGTTCGAACAGGGTCTTTAGGATCTCCAATAATCTTTGATAGGGGATGAGCATTATGAATCCTTTTTGTAGCTGTAGGTGGAACATCAATTTTGGCATCAAGGTTGTTGATTGGAGGCCCAAACTCAGTATCATAAGAAGTTGAGTAAAACAAGCCAGGCTTTGGCTGATAATTCCCAAGATCAGAAGGACTTGGAAATCTTGTAAATGGCTTATCAAAGTCTGCTGAGACTTTAGTAGAGATGGGAGAGTGAGCATCAGCAGTATCAGCATCTGGGATCTCATCAGTGGGAAGAGGTATGCCTTCAGTAGAATCATCAGCAGTATCCTTGTTTCCACTGACTGCTTGTGCTGATTGATGTAGGATAGCTTCAGTCTCTTGTGTAACCTTGTCATTGAGTTTCTGAGCTTCCTTAGTAGCAGCATGTTCTTGCTTTTGCAGTCTTGCAAGATCCTCTGCATAGTGTGACTCATCATCTTGTTCAGCAGCAGAGTGATTACCTACAAAATGGTTAGGTGGAAAAGATGGTACAACAATGGTATTCTCTTCTGGCTCAGACTCACAGTTAGAGTCATCATCCATGGAACCTTCAGGGTTAGAGTTTGGATCTTTGGTACCTGCATTAGGATTAGAAGCATGCCTAGTATAACCCAAATAGTCAGTCAAATAATCTAGGTCAAAATACCAAGAATGGCCTTGTCCCTGAATATTAGGCTAATCTTCAAGAAATCTTAGATTAAGGGTCTCTTCAATCTTTTTAGCATTCAGATTATAAACCCTATAGGCCTTGCTATGAGCTGAATAACCAACTATATACCCCTCCTCAGCTTTCCCATCAAACTTACCCAGTATATCAGCAGTATTCAAAATAGTCACTTTGCATCCAAAAGGCTTAAGGTAATGTATGTCTGGAACTTTCCCAGTGAGAAGTTCATAAGGTGTCTTGACATGAAGTCTAGTGATGGATACCCTGTTCAAGACATGACAAGCAGTACTTACTGCTTCAGTCCAAAACATTGTGGGTAGTTTGGAGTCTGCAAGCATTGATCTTGCTGCCTCAATGAGGGTTCTATTTTTTCTTTTAGCAACCCCATTTTGTTGTGGGGTTCTTGGAGTACTATAGTCCCTTTTAATCCCCTTAGACTTACAGAATTCTATGAATACAACATTTTTGAATTCTGTACCATTGTCACACCTAATTCCTTTAACCTTTTTATTCAGCTGGTTTTCAACTAAGATAATGAATTCTTTCAAAATAGGAGTTGTTTCATCTTTAGTTTTTAGAAAGAATACCCAACAAAACCTGCTATAATCATCTGTGATAACCAGGCAGAAGTACTTGTGATCAATACTTCTAATAGGAGTTGGACCAAAGAGATCCATGTGCAGCAACTGAAGAGGTTCAGAAATGGTGCTCACAGCTTTGACTGCTTTGTAAGAGTCTCTATGTTGCTTTCCCTTGTTGCAAGCAAGACAATTGTGTTCATTGGTGAAGAGTTTAGAAGGAAGGCCCTTAACAAGACCAAGTTTGGACAACTTGTTGATAGTCTTGTAATTCACATGTGCCATTCTCCTATGCCATTTATTAGATTCATCCAGGGAAGCTTTGGCTACCAAACATGTTGGATCACCTTCTGGCTTGACATCATTCAGATTGAATGTGTATAAGTTGAAGGTTCTAGGAACTCTCAGCAATACAGTTGTGTCTTCTGGGAGTTTGAAGTCCTTAGAAAGTACAAGACACTCATCTTCAGAGAAGAAAACCTTATTCTTAGTGTCACAAATTTGTGATACACAGAATAGATTAAAATGCTCCAGTTCCTTCACATAATAAACATTTTAAAAATCTAACAAGGGTGTCTTAATTGTTCCTTTCCCTGTAATTTTGCCATCTCCACCACCAAAGGTTACAGTGCCTCCTCCTTCTATGGGCTCAAAGTCATGCATCTTGTCCTTGTTCCCTGACATACTTCTAGAACAACCACTATCAACAATACCAACTTCAGTACTTTTCAAAGGATGTTCCTACAACAACAACAAAAATTATACAATATTAGTACACATTGGAGACTCAAGTCATTGCTGACTTGAGCCTGCCTTATGGATCATTAGTGATAGGCCATGTAGATGTTTTAGATCCACCATTGTTCTTGGGCCTGTATTGCATATTGGGTCCCTTCTTTGTCCAAGAACAACCTGCTGAAGGCTTCACAGCAGTATTTCCATAGGATGTTCCTACAACAACAATACCAACTTCAGTACTTTTCAAAGGATGTTCCTACAACAACAACAAAAATTATACAATATTAGTACACATTGGAGACTCAAGTCATTGCTGACTTGAGCCTGCCTTATGGATCATTAGTGATAGGCCATGTAGATGTTTTAGATCCACCATTGTTCTTGGGCCTGTATTGCATATTGGGTCCCTTCTTTGTCCAAGAACAACCTGCTGAAGGCTTCACAGCAGTATTTCCATACCCACCACCATAATACATTGAGTCAAAGTAATTAGGCCAATAACCAGTAGAAAAAAAAGAACTAGTGGGTCGAACATATGGTCTATAACTGGTTCTTCTCCTTGAAGAATGTGATTCAGCAGAATTGGGTTTCTGCTGATGTGGAACAAAAGATGGTATTTCACTAACATTCTTCCACATTTGCCTAGGTTTCCTTTGACTAACACATTCACCCATTCTTTGCTCATGAAATGTACAATCCTTAATCAAGTGATATTTACTTCCACACACATAACATTTCTTCTTTTTAGAAGATTTATTTAAACCAAAAGAAGTTCCATGACATGAAAGAGTATTCAAATCACCATGATAAACAGAATTGTTTTTAACATAACCAAAAGTATTATTGTACAAAGAATTTAAAAACAAGTCTTTAGTAGAAACTGTCTTGTTATCAGCAGCAACTCTAGAAGGCTTGTGGGGAGTCTTGGGTGATGTCTTTGGTATGGTCTTAGGGGTGGTCTTGGGAGTGGTCTTGGGCAGGTCAGACTTCTCACTTGAATCATAGCTGACAAATGAGGTGGACCCTTCATTAGAAGACTTGTCACTGTTACAACAAGAGACAAAGTAAGTAGATTTAATAATAGGGTCTAGCAAGTCAGTTGACTTTTTGCCATAGAGATGATGTGATCCATCAAAGTCAATAGGTATGGATAGGTCTATAGGCATGTGTTCCCCTCTTATAGGTCCAGGGACAACATTCATTCCCCCTTCCTTATCATATTTAACAGGTGTTTGATAAGCTAAGGCTAGTTCAGGGTCTAAAACACTAGACATATCAGGATATGTTAACTCTTCAGGGTCTATATATTTCTCATATCCTAATGCTCTTCTAGACCTAACAGATTGGCGACCATCAATTAATTTATTCAAATTAGATGCCCCTTCCTGCCATTTCATACGACCAGCTATCTCTTTATCTAATTTAGCTTGTAATTCTTGTTTTTCCTTTTCTAAGTCAGACTTTTCCTTTTCAGTACGTCTTAAGTCTATCTTAGCAATTTCTAAATCACTTTCTAGTACTCTTATCTTTTCATCATATTTAACTTGATTCTTTTGAAACCATACTTTTTGTTTCTCTAAAGTTTTTAAAGCCATTTTATAAGACTCTAATTCAACATAACACTCATTGTATTTTGGTTTCAATTCATCAAATTCTTGTTTAAGCTCATTGTATCTTACACTACATCCAAACACACAATTGTGTACCTGAGAGATTCCCATCAAGGAGACTTGCTCCTTCTTGTCTTCTGAAGGTGAGTATGCCAGCAGATTCACTTGTGAAGAAGTAGAAGCTTCCTCTCCAGCAAGTTCATGGTCAGTCCAATCAATTTGGTGATCCAGAGTCACCATAGCCTTTGGAGGTACAGTCTTGGTATTCCCTGCTTCCACTGGATAAGAGCCATATCTAACTTCATCTCCAGCCTTTCTCTCCTTGCATTCTCTTGAAAAATGTCCCACTTGACCACAAGTGTAGCATTTAACCTTCCTTCTATCAAACCTTGCTGCTTCTCTTCCATTAAAACCAAACTTCCTTCCAGACTTGGCTTCAAACCTCTTAATGTTCATGGAGATCATTGCAAGCTCCCATTTCAAGTGCATCTCCTCCATCTCTAATGGATCCACCTGTTCAAAATCCTCATAAGCAAGAAACTGCTGATGCTCATATTCAGCCACAAATGAATGAATAATATCCTCCAACACACTACTGGATGTTGATTTAGGAGCAGATTGAGTATGGGTTTGAGAAGATGCTCCTGATGAATATGAACTTGAGGCTTGATGCACAGGTTTTGTTGATGCCCCAACAAATGCAGAATGAGTGGATGGACGTATGGGACTTCTAACATCAGGCTCAAGAGATTTGAGCTTGTTGTAGAGGTCATCAAAAGACATTAAGTCTAATCCACCCTTTGTTTTGAGAGCAATACTGACTTGTAACCAAGATGGTGGCAAAGATCTCAAAAACTTAGCATTGCAGTCCTCGTTGTCAGGTCTTGCCTTCAACTGATTAAGTTGACTTAAGATTCGATGAAACCTGTCATAACCCTTATGAATTCCCTCTTCTTCAGATATCTGAAATTCTTGGAATTTTTGCTTCAGCATAGACTTCTGCAACCTTCTTGATTCATCATTCCCACCAAATCTTGCTTTTATAGCCATCCAAATGTCCTTGGCATCCTCCATAAAGTGGAAGTCACCCATGTGGTCATCTGGTATAGCTTGGAGCAGAATTGTTCTTACTTTACTCTCCCTTTGCACAGCCGGAATCTCTTCAGCAGTTTTGGGACCTACAATAGTAACAACTCCATCGGCATCAGTAACATGCTTCTTCAGACTATTCCCCTTTTTGACAACCTCCTACAGATTCCAATTAATGTTTGTGATCCAGTTCTGCATCTTCATGGACCACATATGATATTCTTCAGCATTCTTCAAGTATGGAAACTTAGCATTACTGTTGGAGAGGTTGAGTTGTTGAAGAGAAGTGGTGTTAATGTTCTGGGTTGTATCAATATCATCATCAGATCCAGGCATGTTTGTTGATTTGTTTGGATTTTAAAGGTGTAAGATTTGTGTTTCTTAGTATGACAGAGACTCTCTCGAGGCTCTGATACCACTTGTTGAGCTATAAGACCTTGATAGATCTTCTTGAGCACTCTAGAATCGTTAATAATGTCACTGTAATCAATAACACACTAATAGACAATCTCTGCAACTTGTATTTATAAAGCGGAAACAAAACACAAGCTTGATACTAAGAACTCTGGATCCTCTATGGATCTTTTAATTATGATAAGAGTATTCACGAAAAAGTTGTTCAATACATAATTATATGTTCCTTTTATACACAAGGAACCCTAAACCGTTTCTCAAGAAACGTATATTCTAAAACATCTAAAAGATATACATTATCACTTCCTAAATAAACTCATGCATATCCAAACTACATTACACAAAATACGGAAATACTATATCCGCAGAAACTAAGACATGCTGAAACTAGTCTTCAGCAGATACACTGCTTCAACAGGAACTAACTGATAAGGCGAAAAATGAACCGTTTTTAGAGGTCATTTAAGCTCGAATTCGAATTTATTTGATCAAATATTGCCCTAAATCGTTCTTTTTGTGATTTTAGGTACTTTGGGAGTGAATCCTGGAAAAGGAAGCATTTTGGACGTTTTTGGAGCATAAAAGTGAAGAAAACGACAAAGTCTTAATTTTTCTTGCTGGGAACAGTACCTGACGGCGTCAAGAGCATTTTGGTGACGGCGTCAAGAGTAAAAGTGGTGACAGCCCAGAGCGAATGTGAAGGCGTCACCCAAGGCCATCACGTGTAAACTTGTCGAAACTTGCGCGCGGAGTAGCTGATATTGTTTTGGTCATAACTTTTGCATACGAACTCGGATTTAGGTGATTCTAAAGCCCACGCAAAGAGGACAAAGAGATCTACAATTTTGTAAAAAATTGTTGGTCGTGACACCATCAAGGTTGGTCTGACGCCGTCACGACCGGGCCGGGCAGAATTTAGGCTATAAATATAACATCATAACTTCACTTTTTGTAAACCCTAAACCCTAAAGTCGATTCCTGGGTTTAGGTGGGTGTTTTTCCAGTAACTTAGAGGGTTTCAATCACTCCATAAACATCATGTATTGGTTTGATGATTCTATCTCAACTATGTCTTTCATTATTCTTGTTGATTGTCTTTCTTTGATTATGTTTTGCTAATTCACCTTGTGTCTACTTATGATTATGTGAAACTTGTATATAATTGATTAGATCTCATTGATTTCTTGTTGATGTTGTGTCTATCTTCATCAATGAGGGGCTTGTTGATGTGTGTGTCTATCTCCATCGATTAAGGCGTGACAACTTCAATAGATCTAGTTGGTTTAGTTTATAATCCTTGTTTCTTATTGATTCTTGTTTTGATTGAATGATTTATATGTTAGGCTTAAGAAAACTGGCAGATCTCCAAATGGTAACATGCTTGAACGTCTTAGGAAACATGAACCTATTGCACTAAGGTCTTTATTGGTTGTATTTAATGCATGAGCCACTGTTTACAATCCCTATAGTTGTGCTGGGCATGGTATAGGAGGAGATAAGAGCTCATAAAATTGGGGAGTTATGTGCGATACCCCATGAATGGTATTAAGGAATACAACCCGTCAATTAAAACAAGGTTACAATTCAATAGTTAGGATTGGATAGCTAGCAAGGAGTAACATATCATGGGTAGACATGCTTCACTTATCTTGTAGAACCTTAGTTTAGTTTTCTTGCACATTAGTTTAATTAGTAGCTTTTGGGTTAGTTGATTAGCAACTAATTGTCACAACTCGTAATTTCTGGTCATTTTTCAAACTTCGACAATCTACTATTCATCAATTATTATTCACCGATTACTATTCATCATTTTACTATTCATCATTTTTGAGGTCAATTTGATATTCTGAGAAGCGTTCAGAAATTTTACTATTCACTTAACACTATTCATTTCCGGAAGAAATACACTATTCACGTGCATTACTCATCTCATCGTAAATTTTGTTTACGAGTATTTAAATTCGCGTAACCGTATTGATTCAGGTGCGAATTCATGCATTATCAATAGGGACATTTCATACGGACTAGAAATGTCTGCATATCATCATTATGGCACTTGCATACTATTCCACTCGTAAGATATTTAAATTAATACTTTTGGTATAATTGACTTTTTACGTATAATTATTTCTAAATAAACATTAACGCGCGATCAATAAAAGTGAGTAACACGTCTGACACTCCCGACTATGGTCCTAATATATTTTCATACTCATTATAATAATATAAAATTTATATTATTAATTTACCCAGTGTTTTAAAAATTTTACCGTATTTACCGGTATACGTTTAGATTTTCGTCGGTTTACGATATTTCAACGCGACAATTATTTTAACACCCGATTCTCATCAGGAAAGTAATTTCAAGAATTTTACAACTTTTATATATCTCGTCTCGTTCCGTAAAAATCGATTTCTAGCTAACTCGGTACCCAGTGTACACTAAAACTACCAATAACTACTAATAAAATACATTATAATACATGTTATTTACAAAAAGTCTTCCAATTCCCCCTCCCCACTCCTAACCCACGCCACCACCTCACCAATGTCTTACATATTTGACAAAAATCACTAACTTTCATTAAAATTATGTACTTGTGTCTAGTAAACAATAATTCATATGTAACTTAGATATTTTTTTTTTCACCTCATTTGTCAAATTGCAAAACAAAAACCATTCTCCCTTTCTCTCTTCTTCACCAACCGGCCACACAAGAAGAACACCAAGAAACCTCAAGTTTTTCAAGATCAAGTTATTTTCTAGTTCTATTAGTGAACCTTTTTAGAGTTTTGGAATAAAAACTCAAGGATTGTTAGGTTTTCACCATCCAAACTTCATTAATCTTCAAAGTAAGTTTACAAAGTTTATTTTCATTATTTCTTCAAGTATTTATATTTATCATATGGTTTTCATACAAGATCTTATGCATTTGTTAGCTTATACCACTTCATTTTTATAAACTATTAACTTATAAATTCTAGAAATGTTTATTTTGGATTTCTTTGGTAGATCCTTGTTAGAGTAAATTTGTGATGATGTTTAGGAACCCATGACACCCTAAGAAGGTGTATGGTAGGATTAGACTAGTTTTGTGGTGATTGAAAGTGGTTTGGTTGAAGTTGGAACTAGATTAGAACCTTAGAAATGGTTTTTGAAACAATATGTTTACCTACTGTTGTTATTTTGAAAACGTGGGAAACTCAGTAGGTTATGGGTAATTTTTGACCAAAGATTTAGAAAATACTTTCAAAAACGAAACTTTAGGCGAAAGAACGGATTAAAACGAGCTTATAACGAAGAAGTTATGATTTTTGCAAATTAATTGACGAAAACTATTTCCTGAAAAACTGCATGCTGTTTGGAAATTTTCGACGGATAAATAGAGGCGTTAAACGTAACCTAGAGGAGCCGAGTTATCAAAAATATATTAGTACTTACTAAAACGAATCCGTGGATATAAAGATCGAGGAAAATGAACTTAAAGCGACCAAGTTATACGTGTTTTAAAATCGTCAAAACTATATACATATATATATATATATATATATATATATATATATATATATATATATATATATATATATATATATATATATAGTCACTACTAGAAAATAATATAACTACGTACTAAATGACATATTTTCTAGATTTCTTATTCAAGGAGTTTATTTTTAACTAACGAAATACGTACGACCCAAGGTTTATTTATGCGACTACTAGACGATATCTTAAGGTTTTCAAGACGAGGAATTCAACACTAACATTTATATATACGATATATATATTACGACAAGTTTCTATAATTCTAGTTGGACTTATTTTTCCTAAGTATGGAAAACACCTTACTTTGACAATAACTAGTATTTTCAAGTTACGAGTGGTATAGGTATCATGTGCATGTGCATTCATTACATCACGGCATGATCTAAAGTAGATCGTTATTACTTATCTTAGGTTGCGGCTTGTGTTTGCGCCTTGTTGTCCCGATCATTCCATCACTTTGTACTATCATTTCGAGGTGAGTCATAGCCCCACTTTTACTTGTTTAATTTCTTTATAAACTCTTTGGGGGAGATACATGCTTATATACTTGCTTTATACTTTTATACAATTTGAATTACTTCTGGGGGAGAATACACTGCTTTAATTATTTTTGTACAATGCCAAAGTATTAAATTCCTTACATTGCTTAAGTTTCCTTATTACCACGTCTTGACAAGTCCCCTTTATTATCATGGACCGTTAATTAAGTTCCAAGCGAGAGTGAGTGAATAGATCTATTGAGGGTGACTCCTCCATCTGTGTTTGGGTTGCTCCAACAGAATTACAGATGCATTTCATGTCTTTATTATTAGAGTGTCTGGTAAACACTCATTTGGGGCCAAGTAACGTCTAGCTTCGGTTTCATGAGCTTAAGAGACAATGTAGTTTTATGACTGAAAAACTTATTACTTTACTTTATACTTGGGCTATTGTACATACGATTAAAGTTAAATACTGATGGTTTTTATAAACCTTATTACTGATTTCTTATTACGGATTTCTTATTACGGATTTCTTATTACGGATTTCTTATTACTGATTTCTTATTACGGATTTCTTATTACTGATATCTTATTACTGATTTCTTATTATTGAATTACGATGCCTTTGCATCAACTTTATTACGGATTTACGATGATTTTACTGGGAAATTCTTCTCTCCAAATGTTTTACATTACCTACTTGTTCACTAAAATCTATGAACTCACCAACCTCGTGTTGACACTTTAGCATGTATTTTCAGGTTATTAAGGTAGCTCATGTTGCATGCATATGGACCTTCATGGAGTCGCGGAGACGACGCGTCTGACTATATTTTTATGCACTTATGAACGTTTGATCTTGTTGAACTTATTTTACCGAAATTGACAACATCTTTTGGGACCTGTGTTTTGTAAACTCTGAATGTTTTTAATGATCAAACGACGTATTTTCCAAACGACACTTTAGGTCGTTCAATGTAACTGTAACTGTGATGCTATGACAGTCACCCCCAGGTATTCCGTTCCGCTGCCATTCAGGTATTTTGGGGGTGTGACAGATTGGCATCAGAGCTAAGGTTATAGCGAACTAGGATGTATCATGGACCCTAGACTATAACCACATCATCATAGCATCTCATCATTTCATCATAGGTGCATATTCATTATACATATTGTTCCGTGCACACACTGTTCAAGTTATTTATACCCAAACTCATATATATATATGATTATGTTGACCTGGTTCACAAGTGACATGTCTTCAGATACCCATCCTGTTTTCCTTTCGTCGGATTCCGACATTGAAGATGCCTTGTCGTCTTCCACTACCACTATACCACCAACTGTACTTACACCACCATTAGCACTATTGATTTGTCATAGGAGCAAGGTTTTCCTATCATTCAGCCCATACATAGAATGCCGTTTGGTAGTGTATTCATACTTAATCTTAATGGACATATTAGGATGCTTATTGCAAGGAAGATAGTATGTTTTTCTTTCCTTCACTAATAGGGCGCTTACTACTCAGATACTACTACCACTATCAGTTACTTATTACACTATTGGTCGTCCCATAGTGCGTACTTTAGCTTTACCTCTTAAATGTCGCGAGATAACGCGAAAGAGGGTAGTATTCCATGCACTATTATCACCATTATCACCTAACTCACCACTAGGATTTCATCACCATTAATGTTATTCTCACCCTTTAGAATACCACCATTGTCATTTCCCTTTTTCCATTTCCACTTGCCAGGAATTAGATAATACCTTGTGGATAATACCAAGACCACCGACTCAACAGGAACATCCACAGGTTCCTCAAGAATGGCTTAGAATCTACACTATCTAGGACTTGATTGATGCACAACTTCAGACACCACTTCAGGACTATCTCGACCTTATGATGCCATAAACCTGGTTTCACTTAGAAGGACTACAGGAAATCTCTAGACTAGACTTATATCTTTACTAGCTTTTACTATAGATTCTCATGGACTCTTATGATTTGATGGAAATAGATTTGAGCAAACCACTCCAAGCATGACGCAAGCCGCTGTTGGACAATCCATTGCCAGGAACGTAACTACCGCCCTTACCAAGGAACTCACTCACGTGGAATTTATGGGTTGTAATCCTCCCTTCTTTAGCGGAACTATTGACACAAAGGAGTTTCTCAAATGGTTCGAAGAAATAGAAACGATATTTCGATGTGGCGACTGTCGTAAGGAAGACAAGGTTAAGTTCGCCACATGCACTTTTTAGGATCTTGCCCAGGAATGGTGGACCACACATGTTAAGATAGTAGAAGTTGATGATGCTTACTCACGCTCTTGGGAGGAATTAAGAAAGATGATGGGTATAGCCTTTTGTGTAAGAAGTGAATTACGAACAATAGAACAGGAAGCACTAAACCTCACCATGGTAGGAGATGATGTTGTCAAGTATACTGCTCATTTTTATGAATTAGCTCGACTAGACCCTGCAATTGGTGAACCGGAAAGTAGGAGACTTGAAAGGTACGTCGGAGGACTTTCTTCTGAAATTCGTATGTTGGTCATCGCATGTGAACCCAATGCCATGTCTGAAGCTATCCAGATGGCAATCGAAGCAAAGGAACTCATAGTTCGCGACAAGACATCAGGAAACAATAGTAACAACAAGAGAAAATGGGTCGGTAATCACGATGCTAATGCTACTCAACGACCATTAAAGATACAACAAGTGGTGGAGACCTTTGCTGCTGGGACAAGCCAAAAGAAAGGATATGTAGGTAAATTACCCGAGTGCAACAAGTGTCAGTTTCATCACAAAGGATCTTGCCCCTCTCAATGTGGAAACTGCCAAAAGGTCGGACACAAAGCCAAGTATTGCAAGGCTTTCACCCTCGCAAAGCATCAGGAACTCACGGTAATCTGCCGTGAATGTGGAGTAGTGGGACACTTCAAGAGTGAATGCCCGGTGTTAAGAGACCGGAACTGGAGGAGGCAGTTCATGTTGTAAAACCATAGTTTGAGCCCTCTAGGGTTGTACTTTCTTTTGGTACTTTTCATAAGTACGTTTGTGTAACCTAGTTATATTAAGCACTTTCCTATCTAATGTAATGACTATCTTTGTTATTTCTGTGATAATCGTAACCTCCGTTTATTCCATTTTCTATTGCAATTGTGCAATTTTCAATCGTTTCGTAACATTACACCATTGTCTTATTAGGGATTAGACCGATTTCGTATTTGACGGATTAGTAGATTATTACCATTCCATAGGATTTACCCATGTATCCAATAAACCATTCAACAAATTTTATTACAAACTATCTTACTACCCTATAGGGAAATTGTTTTACCGAATTTCTAAAATAAGCTATTTTGTTACCATACTATAAGCCGATTTTTGTCACTCCACCAAGTATTTACTATTATTATGCGGGACAATTTTTATGTTACTTGAAAGGAAATATCTGAATACCATTTTTAATAACAATGCGTTGAACACCATCTAAAACTTTTGAGAAAAGTAATACTATTTTGAATAAATCAAGCATAGCATCATTGGTCCTCAAGTATACATAGCCTGATCACCTATGTATAATTCAGGAAGGATTATGCTATGAAGAAAATAATTATAATTTTTGGGATTATTAATAACAATCTTCATTCGAAAGCGTTGTAAACAAATAAACTCTTTTATAAATGTCTTTTCTGACAAACTCTCCCTGGATACTTACCCCACCTGTCCCCTACTTAGCCATTAAATTGGACTTTTCATTGACTTCTTTAGGAGAGACTTTCCATATCAACTACAAGTAGGATCCCTCGATACAAGGAAAACAATAAAAGGATTACGGAACTATTAAACCAAGACTAAGAAAATTTATAATCCAGCAACAATCCTAAGATACAACGAGACCATCCGACTCACCATCTCTGACCTGGTTGTCCAATTTTATGATTTAAAGGTACTAGCTAGACTGAGTTACAGAATCGAATACAAAGTGAAGGTACACTAAGCAACACTATAGGAATAAACCAAGCCTCTTAACTGATACTGTAAAGCATTCCAATTAAACATGGCCTTATCTAAACGCAAACTTCCCTGCAGTGAGTTTACGCCAAGAATGATTGATTCGAATTATGGATATCGATATAGATTCCCTCAAGGCATTGTGTTCTCTAGAACTTCTGGATAACCTCACCTACACATCAAGAGAGGCATCAGGCCCAAGCATATCTCCCCAGCTTTATGTGGAAATAAAATAGACATTCATCGACATAGTATCAATGGACACCCTCATTGTGCCAACATGATGATAATTTCAACGATAAACCATTTTAGGACTTAAGTTAGTTTGAATACCCAGGCTTGTAGTTTTACCTGACAACCACCAATAGGCAATGAAAGACATATGTCTTATCATCCGTTAGACCAAAAGACAAGGAATCAAAAACTGCTACCCATATTCTATCTCATTCAGATAACGCCAAGTTCGAAAGACAGAACGTTGTAGAATTAGTCACCAGATTCATTGTAACCGTTGTAATTATTCCTTACAAAGGTGATCGAATCACCTCAGACTTCTAGCTATCATTTTAAGATTTCCTTCGGAACTCCATTTAGATGTAAACACCGCCTATTATCCTCAGACCAATGGTCAGAATGAGAGAACTATTCAAACATAGGAAAATTATACTCATAGTATGAGTGATTGACTCTAGAAATGGTTGGATTAACCATGTATCACAAATCAGATTCTTTTACAACCATAGTTATCACACGATCGAAGAGACTACACTATTTGAGGCACTTTATGGTCGAAGTACCAATTACCCAATTACAGACCGAAATCGGAAAGTTAAACTCACTGTTCTAGAACTAAACCATGGGACAACAAAGGAAATTTCACAGGTCAAGAACCAGTTACAATCAACGAGAAACTGGTAGAAGTTAGGTTGGTACATGATGCACGTCATGCGGATTGGGTATCCCTGAACAGCAAACCAACTATATTCAAGTGGGAGAACGAACTAAGTTGAAAGCTTTGCCTTGGAGAGGCATGATACGATTTTGGTAACACGAGAGATTGAACCTTTAGTATATTGGACCATTTAAGATTCATTTTAGAATCGACCAACTGACGTATAAGATTTGAGTTCTGACATAGTTCAGCAACATATACTACCCATATTACATTATAAACCTGAAGAAGCACTGATCATCTATTGACGAACCAAACTCGGAAAAAGCCAAACTCACTATTCCTGTAGGCATTCATGAAATAACCAGAAATTTCCTACAAGTCAAGAATCAATTACAAATTCTATAAGTTGTAAACCATTAAAACTTCAAGTTGGTAGCCAGATCATGTTGAAAGTTCTGCCTAGGAAAGGCATGATATTATTCGGAAAAATTTGGAAAGTTAAAACCGATATACACTGGTCCACTTAATATTTCAGACAGAATAGGCCTAGTGGCCGTCAGACTTGAGCCTTGCTAGAGAACAGCTGGATTACACAACTATGTTTCACCTATTCAAATCCCAGGAAATGACTTTCAGATTAGTCACTCATAATCCCATTTGGAAAGGAATCCAACCCAAAGACAAACGTAAACTTGTAAGAGAACCACTAGAAATCATGGACTGTTAGGTCGAACGGTTGAAGCAGATTCGAATTTCTATCGTGAAAGTTCGCTGGAATTCTTGAAAAGGACCCTAGTTTACCTTGGAAACAGGAAGACCACATGCGACCCAAGTATCCACATCTTTTTACCGAATATACTCCAGAGACCAACCAAAAACTGAACTTCGGGACGAAGTTCCTTTTAGAGGGGAAGACTGTCACAACTTGTAATTTCTGGT
The DNA here is from genome assembly GCA_030686995.1 of Artemisia argyi. Lineage (NCBI taxonomy): Eukaryota > Viridiplantae > Streptophyta > Magnoliopsida > Asterales > Asteraceae > Artemisia > Artemisia argyi. The sequence goes on from CM060703.1 coordinate 177,494,676, forward strand.
CATTTTCCAAACTTCGACAATCTACTATTCATCGATTATTATTCACCGATTACTATTCATCATTTTACTATTCCTCATTTTTTAGGTCAATTTGATATTCTGAGAAGCGTTCAGAAATTTTACTATTCACTTAACACTATTCATTTCTGGAAGAAATACACTATTCACGTGCATTACCCATCTCATCGTAAATTTTGTTTACGAGTATTTAAATTCGCGTAACCGTATTGGTTCAGGTGCGAATTCATGCATTATCAATAGGGACATTTCATACGGACTAGAAATGTCTGCATATCATCATTATGGCACTTGCATACAATTCCACTCGTAGGATATTTAAATTAATACTTTTGGTATAATTGACTTTTTACGTATAATTATTTCTAAATAAACATTAACGCGCGATCAATAAAAGTGAGTAACACGTCTGACACTCCCGACTATGGTCCTAATATATTTTCATACTCATTATAATAATATAAAATTTATATTATTAATTTAGCCGGTGTTTTAAGAATTTTACCGTATTTACCGGTATACGTTTAGATTTTCGTCGGTTTACGATATTTCAACGCGACAATTATTTTAACACCCGATTCTCATCAGGAAAGTAATTTCAAGAATTTTACAACTTTTATATATCTCGTCTCGTTCCGTAAATATCGATTTCTAGCTAAATCGGTACCCAGTGTACACTAAAACTACCAATAACTACTAATAAAATACATTATAATACATGTTATTTACAAAAAGTCTTCCAATTCCCCCTCCCCACTCCTAACCCACGCCACCACCTCACCAATGTCTTACATATTTGACAAAAATCACTAACTTTCATTAAAATTATGTACTTGTGTCTAGTAAACAATAATTCATATGTAACTTAGATATTTTTTTTTTCACCTCATTTGTCAAATTGCAGTACAAAAACCATTCTCCCTTTCTCTCTTCTTCACCAACCGGCCACACAAGAAGAACACCAAGAAACCACAAGTTTTTCAAGATCAAGTTATTTTCTAGTTCTATTAGTGAACCTTTTTAGAGTTTTGGAATAAAAACTCAAGGATTGTTAGGTTTTCACCATCCAAACTTCATTAATCTTCAAAGTAAGTTTACAAAGTTTATTTTCATTATTTCTTCAAGTATTTATATTTATCATATGGTTTTCATACAAGATCTTATGAATTTGTTAGCTTATACCACTTCATTTTTATAAACTATTAACTTATAAATCTTAGAAATGTTTATTTTGGATTTCTTTGGTAGATCCTTGTTAGAGTAAATTGGGGATGATGTTTAGGAACCCATGACACCCTAAGAAGGTGTATGGTAGGATTAGACTACTTTTGTGGTGATTGAAAGTGGTTTGGTTGAAGTTGGAACTAGATTAGAACCTTAGAAATGGTTTTTGAAACAATATATTTACCTACTGTTGTTATTTTGAAAACGTGGGAAACTCAGTAGGTTATGGGTAATTTTTGACCAAAGATTTAGAAAATACTTTCAAAAACGAAACTTTAGGCGAAAGAACGGATTAAAACGAGCTTATAACGAAGAAGTTATGATTTTTGCAAATTAATTGACGAAAACTATTTCCTGAAAAACTGCATGTTGTTTGGAAATTTTCAACGGACAAATAGAGGCGTTAAACGTAACCTAGAGGAGCCGAGTTATCAAAAATATATTAGTACTTACTAAAACGAATCCGTGGATATAAAGAACGAGGAAAATGAACTTAAAACGACCAAGTTATATGTGCTTTAAAATCGTCAAAACTATATATATATATATATATATATATATATATATATATATATATATATATATATATATATATATATATATATATATAGTCACTACTAGAAAATAATATAACTACGTACTAAATGACATATTTTCTAGATTTCTTATTCAAGGAGTTTATTTTTAACTAACGAAATACGTACGACCCAAGGTTTATTTATGCGACTACTAGACGATATCTTAAGGTTTTCAAGACGAGGAATTCAACACTAACATTTATATATACGATATATATATTACGACAAGTTTCTATAATTCTAGTTGGACTTATTTTTCCTAAGTTTGGAAAACACCTTACTTTGACAATAACTAGTATTTTCAAGTTACGAGTGGTATAGGTATCATGTGCATGTGCATTCATTACATCACGGCATGATCTAAAGTAGATCGTTATTACTTATCTTAGGTTGCGGCTAGTGTTCGCGCCTTGTTGTCCCGATCATTCCATCACTTTGTACTATCATTTCGAGGTGAGTCATAGCCCCACTTTTACTTGTTTAATTTCTTTATAAACTCTTTGGGGGAGATACATGCTTATATACTTGCTTTATACTTTTATACGATTTGAATTACTTTTAGGGGAGAATACACTGCTTTAATTATTTTTGTACAATGCCAAAGTATTAAATTCCTTACATTGCTTAAGTTTCCTTATTACCACGTCTTGACAAGTCCCCTTTATTGTCATGGACCGTTAATTAAGTTCCAAGCGAGAGTGAGCGAATAGATCTATTGAGGGTGACTCCTCCATCTGTGTTTGGGTTGCTCCAACAGAATTACAGATGCATTTCATGTCTTTATTATTAGAGTGTCTGGTAAACACTCATTTGGGGCCAAGTAACGTCTAGCTTCGGCTTCATGAGCTTAAGAGACAATGTAGTTTTATGACTGAAAAACTTATTACTTTACTTTATACTTGGGCTATTGTACATACGATTAAAGTTAAATACTGATGGTTTTTATAAACCTTATTACTGATTTCTTATTACGGATTTCTTATTACGGATTTCTTATTACGGATTTCTTATTACTGATTTCTTATTACGGATTTCTTATTACTGATTTCTTATTACGGATTTCTTATTACTGATATCTTATTACTGATTTCTTATTACTGAATTACGATGCCTTTGCATCAACTTTTTTACGGATTTACGATGATTTTACTAGGAAATTCTTCTCTCCAAATGTTTTACATTACCTACTTGTTCACTAAAATCTATGAACTCACCAACCTCGTGTTGACACTTTAGCATGTATTTTCAGGTTATTAAGGTAGCTCATGTTGCATGCATATGGACCTTCATGGAGTCGCGGAGACGACGCGTCTGACTATATTTTTATGCACTTATGAACGTTTGATCTTGTTGAACTTATTTTACCGAAATTGACAACATCTTTTGGGACCTGTGTTTTGTAAACTCTGAATGTTTTTAATGATCAAACAACGTATTTTCCAAACGACACTTTAGGTCGTTCAATGTAACTGTAACTGTGATGCTATGACAGTCACCCCTAGGTATTCCGTTCCGCTGCCATTCAGGTATTTTGGGGGTGTGACACTAATTCCGCCCCTCCTTCCAATACCCGAGATTTTTACTTGCTTTTCATAAAATATAAAAATACAAAAAGAATCATCCCTCACCTTTAGACCTAGTTAAATTAATTTCAATCCTAACGACACTATTCCTGAGTTGAACGATCAATCCCCCGGTACTTGTCACTATACTATACTACAACGATCAGGTACACTGCCTAGTGGGGGTTGTAAGCTTCTCGAGATCCCTCGAGAGGTAAAGCCTGGTGCAATTCCCACGCATCAAGTTTTTGGCGCCGCAGCCCGGGGAATAGTTATTGTTTAGGTTGAATTTGATTTTTATTAGGTCTACTCATTAGATTCCTTTTTAGTGAGATTTTTATTTTCTTTTTATTAGCTTTCTTGTAGTCTATCTTTTCTTTGTGCATTTGTTCGTAAAAACCTTTCCATTGACTCTTCCGTTCACCATTATGGAGAATGCGAATCCACCATACTACCGACCACGAAACCCATTCTACCCTAATGACATCTTGATGTTCAAACAATATCGAGATTAACCCATATATGATGCATGGACTCGTTTTAAAAATTTACTCCGAATAGTCCCTCATCATAGTTTCGCTTTAGCATCCCTAACCCAGACCTTTTACTATCGTGTTAACCGATATGACCAAATGTGCATTGAGGATTTTGCCAATGGGGACTTTAGGGAATTAAATGCTGAAGAAGCATGGGATGCCATAGAAGATTGTGCCCAATATTATTATAGATTAGACAACCCGACAAACAACATAACAAATCATTTGACAACAAATTTGAAGCATCATGAAACAAGTTTGTTGGGGGATGAATATACTCATGTTGAGATACCTAGTTGGATGGCACCTAATATCATAGTACAAAATAAACATATAGGTAATCTAGGTACAATGGAGGATGAGGTGGATAATCCAAGCCCACAAAGTACCCCACAAGTCCGACCATCATTTGAGGCACATACACCGCCCGTGACTTACCCGAAAGAAGTAGATGAGACTATAGGAACCCCAATTGAGGTAGAACCCTTGGACCAAGCACTACTAGAGGATATAGGTTTGAATACTTGTAGTGATAACCTTACTCCTAGTTCTAGGGAATTTCCTAATGTTGATGAACCGGAACCTCAACCTTTACACAACTTCCCATCCTTAGATTTATTTCTAAGAGACAAAAGAGGAACCGACCCACCCATCAACCAATATTATCCGGGTAGTTTTAGGATGAAGGAAGCCATTCACTCACCCCCTTCACCTCACGTGGCATATTCACACCCTAAGGGTATGTATCGCTACTTTCACCCACACTTAATCCTAAGTGTAGGGAAAACCTCCCCTATTTCTGGTAAATAAGGGCAGAGTCAGGCTCGTGACTCGAACAAAAACAAGCGCTTGTTGGGAGGCAACCCAACCCATGTTTTTAATTTTTTGATGTTTTCATTTTATTTGTTTGTTTGTGTCATATATGCTTAATCATAGTTGTTCAATTTTCATGTTTCGAATAATTTGTGAAAATGCTTTATTTTGTTTTTAACTTCGCCTTAATTGCATATAAAGGTATTTTACAAAAAGATAAGTGTAGGGAAATTTATATCTTGTTAAAAAGAACTAAATTCGAACATGAAAACTTCACAATTCATGATTAGCATATATTTTATCTTGTTTGTGTGTCAATAATTGTGGATATGTTTTATGAGTCCCTATTTGTAATTCATTCCACAAGTATCCTATCCTTTTGTTGCTTTGTCTTATTTCTATTTCTAAGTCTGGAATTACATCTAGTTGTGATTTTTGTTCGGTTTGATGCTTTGGTTTTTGTGTTTGTTGATTACAGGACAACAAGATGATTTATATTTCTGGAGGGAAGCTTTCAACGTTCGTCTTCTTGGAGGTAGATTTTACCATGTTGTCACATTATCCACGGTGAACGAATCAGGGGAGTATTAGTTTCTTTCATTCTTATTTATTTACTTTTACATCTTTTATCTAGAACATTGGGGACAATGTTCGGTTTAAGTGTATGGAGGGTATATTAGAAACTATTACTCCACTTGGTTTTTGTTTTGTTTAATAGTGTATGTGTAATAAAACTGAGAGAAATATTTGTTAGGGCAATTTTAGCACCAAATTTAAAATTTTTTGCAACATGTAGGAGTGAAACTTTAGTCTTAATAAGCGTCTCATGGATAGGAGTTGTATGACTAGCACAAAAACCATACCACTCAAAAATTTCAACCCCAAATATTTGAGGTTCGCCCTTAGATCTTTAGGAAAAAGCATTCATTGTTGGTGCTTATGAGTGTACCGGTAGTATTTAGATTCTAGAACTTGTGATAGCGATGCATCCCGAGACCGCTAGTGAGACTACATTCGTGTAGTTAGGATTTTCTACATGATAAGAGGCATTAGGATAACCCTTGTTCTACACCTGTAATATAATTACATTGACTTCATAGGTCAAGTAATTCTCCCACACCTTTGCGTTGTACTCATTTTTAGTACACGAAACCCCTAGTACACCCCTCCGAGCCTATCTTTTCGTTTCTAAATTTAAGCATCTTACTTAAAGGAAGAATTTGTTACACCCCACTTAAATGTACACCCAAATCGCCTTAGCCTTCCTTGTATGCGCTCATCTTTAGTGCATTATTGTTAATTGTTTAAACCCTTTGTTAGTTGTCTAATTGATTACATGGTTGCTAAGTCGAGTCATATCTTGTACATATTGTTTTGGGACGATTGGGACTCATGGGTAAAGTACTTGTGTTATGGAGTAATGGGGATGATGTCAATTATTACCCCTATATGTGCGTTAATATTTAAAAGTACTCCAAGTGTTTTGATTATCTTGATTCGAGTCATTAGAATAGTTGATTGTAAAGTATGTAAAAGCTCAAGTGTATGGAGGAAACGAGCTCCCTTTGATGTATTGTTTTGGATGGTAGAGTAAGAGTGTATGCAAAAAAAAAAAAAAAAAAAAAAAAAAAAAAAAAAAAAAAAAAAAAAAATCGAAAAAAAAAAAGAAAGAGAAAGAAAGAAAGAAATAAAAATAGAAAAAGAAAAGAGAAAAACATACGGGGTACCATCCGTTTCTTTTATTTATGTTTAAGTCAAATAGTGTCTTGAAAAAAAAATCCAAAAAGAGTCGTAGTTAGTTTAAATTGAGTCGAGTCTTGGCTTAGCAACGCCTCATTGTACATGTAGTTAACTAAGACAATTGACTTGCCACCAGTAAAATATCCGTTTATCCAACAAAACCGTGTTTTCCATATCCCCTACACCTAACGTTATAACCCTTTAAAAGACCTCTTTGATAGTTTATCCTAGGTGCTTACGCCAAGTGGTGGAGGTTTGATCCTTTCCCAAACCTATGGTAATCTATTTGTTATGACAGGTAGAGAGTGATATTTCTCCATTTCCAATTATGACATATAAATTTACAACACCCGAGAGATGAGAGTATCCAAATACTTAATGTGAGGTGCTAGTGTATAATTTCCATGCTTGTTTTGACTAAGGTGGAACGATCATTTGTTGTAATTACTTTTATATTAGTGTTAAATGACCCCTAACTTGTATTTTGATTGGTGGAAAAGCTCATTTGCTTGAGGACAAGCAAATCCCAAGTGTAGGGATATATGATAAGGCGAAAAATGAACCATTTTTAGGGGGTCATTTAAGCTCGAATTCGAATTAATTTGATCAAATATTTCCCTAAATCGTTCCTTTTATGATTTTAGGTACTTTGGGAGTGAATTCTGAAAAAGGAAGCATTTTGGACGTTTTTGGAGCATAAAAGTGAAGAAAACGACAAAGTCTTAATTTTCCTTGCTGGGAACAGTACCTGACGGCGTCAAGAGCATTTTGGTGACGGCGTCAAGAGTAAAAGTGGTGACGGCCCAGAGAGAATGTGAAGGCGTCACCCAAGGCCGTCACGTGTAAACTTGTCGAAACTTGCGCGCGGAGTAGCTGATATTGTTTTGGTCATAACTTTTGCATACGAACTCGGATTTAGGTGATTCAAAAGCCCACGCGAAGAGGACGAAGAGATCTACAATTTGGTAAAAAATTGTTGGTCGTGACGCCTTCAAGGTTGGTCTGACGCCGTCACGATCGGGCCGGGCAGAATTTAGGCTATAAATATAACATCATAACTTCACTTTTTGTAAGCCCTAAACCCTAAAGTTGATTCCTGGGTTTAGGTGGGTGTTTTTCCAGCAACTTAGAGGGTTTCAATCACTCCATAAACATCATGTATTGGTTTGATGATTCTATCTCAACTATGTCTTTCATTATTCTTGTTGATTGTCTTTCTTTGATTATGTTTTGCTAATTCACCTTGTGTCTACTTATGATTATGTGAAACTTGTATATAATTGATTAGATCTCATTGATTTCTTGTTGATGTTGTGTCTATCTTCATCAATGAGGGGCTTGTTGATGTGTGTGTCTATCTCCATCGATTAAGGCGTGACAACTTCAATAGATCTAGTTGGTTTAGTTTATAATCCTTGTTTCTTATTGATTCTTGTTTTGATTGAATGATTTATATGTTAGGCTTAAGAAAACTGGCAGATCTCCAAATAGTAACATGCTTGAACGTCTTAGGAAACATGAACCTATTGCACTAAGGTCTTTATTGGTTGTATTTAATGCATGAGCCACTGTTTACAATCCCTATAGTTGTGCTGGGCATGGTATAGGAGGAGATAAGAGCTCATAGAATTGGGGATTTATGTGCAATACCCCATGAATGGTATTAAGGAATACAACCCGTCAATTAAAACAAGGTTACAATTCAATAGGTAGGATTGGATAGCTAGCAAGGAGTAACATATCATGGGTAGACATGCTTCACTTATCTTGTAGAACCTTAGTTTAGTTTTCTTGCACATTAGTTTAATTAGTAGCTTTTGGGTTAGTTGATTAGCAACTAATTCCGCCCCTCCTTCCAATACCCGAGATTTTTACTTGCTTTTCATAAAATATAAAAATACAAAAAGAATCATCTCTCACCTTTAGACCTAGTTAAATTAATTTCAATCCTAACGACACTATTCCTGAGTTGAACGATCAATCCCCCGGTACTTGTCACTATACTATACTACAACGATCAGGTACACTGACTGGTGGGGGTTGTAAGCTTCTCGAGATCTCTCGACAGGTAAAGCCTGGTGCAATTCCCACGCATCACTAACTCTTCAGCAGTAACCTTTCAGCAGAAACAGCAGCAGAATTCTTACTTCACAGAATTCCCAACAGTTAGGCTTAAAAAAACTGGTAGATCTCCATTGTGTAACATGCTTAAACGTCTTAGGAAACATGAACCGATGTGTACTAGGTTTTTTTGGTTGTATTTAATGCATGAGTAAATTCTAATGATCCCATGTTTGGAGCTTCTTAGCCGGCTCGACATAGGAGTGAAGTAGGCACTTATAGGATTGGGGAAGTAAGTACGCCACCCCATGAATGGTATTAAGGAATACAATCCGTCATCCACGCAACTATAACAAGTAATTAACGTGTAAAAGATATCTAGGGAGTAGTGAAATCTAAGTAAACACATTTCTCCCATATATTGCTCACAACCTTAGTTTAATATAGTTTATTTTCATTTTTAGTATTTTATTTTGATTGCAACTTTAGTATTGGGTTAGTTGATTAGCAACTAATTCCGACCAAATCCTTCAAACCCGAGATTTTAATTTGCTTTCATAAAAATATAAAAATACAAAAAGAATCATCCCTTATCTCTAGACCTAGTCCTTAGGCTTTCTAATCCTAGCGACACTATTCCTAGCTGAACGATCAATCCCCCGGTACTTGTCATTATACTATACTACATCGATCAGGTACACTGCCTGGTGGGGGTTGTAAGCTTCTCGAGATCCCTCGAGAGGTAAAGCCTGGTGCAATCCCCACGCATCAGGGACAATAGGTTGCTCTGTTAGTTTGGATCTCAGAATCCTAGTAGCCTTGAAGGTTAAAACATGGTCAAGCAAAAGCCAAAGGGGTTTGAAGCATAGGAATCTGAGGTATTTGTGATAAGTTAAGATAATAAGGGAAGGTCTCTGCCTATCTTAAAGATAGGCAAGCTCAGTGAGCTCCCTCTTTTCTAGTTGAGGGAGAAACTTTGGTAAATTCTGTTTTAGTAGTTTTCCTTTTTCTGAGTTTGATTTGGATCCTTAGTTATTTAAAGTAGTTACTGTTTAATTGATTGACTCAATGTTGTAGTTGTATACATTAGTGTAGTTAAGTTTAGTTGATCAATGGTTTAATCTGTTTGCTAGATTCGAATTGCATAAGCTTCATTAGTATTAACTGTCACAATATTAGATATGTATGGTTGCATCTCTGATTAGGATCTAGTAGTATATACTTGTGGATGTTGCTTCATTTAGCCATAATTTAGATGTCTTGATCATTAATTGGGTAATCTGTGGTGATTTACATTAGTTCATAGTGTAAGTGTTAGATTAAAGGGGTGTTTGGTTAAGCTGTAACCTGTGGGCTTGAGCATGTTTCTGGGATTGCTCTCTGTTTAAACATGTCACAATAAACCTCAATAGGATAGTCAAAGTCTAAAAACTGGGCCTTATTTGCAAAGAAAGTCAAAACCCCTTTCAAGTTTGCTTAACTGTTACACTGTGTGGAATTTTGATTTCCAAATCACCATTTCAAGTTTAGATAATGTTAACTTAGGTCACTTTAATCTCAATGTAAGCTAGAACAACATTTTCAGTCATTAAATCCCTGCAAAAGTTCATTAAAGTCAACTGTGTTACAAAAATTGAAAAAGTCAAAAATGGCAATTTGGTTAAAATCTCATTTTTTGAAAGAATTTTCCTGAATTTTGTGAGGGGAATTAGGATTTGAAATTTCTTGTGCTTAAAGTGTCCCACCTAGACTACAAAGATCCACCGTCAACTTATTTTTGGGATTTTTCCCTTGGCTTATTTGAGGGCTTAATCTGACTTGCAGGGCATGCATATGCCCTGCACCAGGGCATCTGTGGTCTAGGCTTGATTTCATGAGCTTGCCACTTGCTGATTAATAGACTTTGGACCTGGATTCTTGTTGATTTTGACACCCCTTCTGGCCTATTACTTATGCTTGTGCTTAGTGTCCCTTTAAATGCTTAATTAGTTGCTAAATTTTGCTTATTTAACTTGTCCCATCACACTGTCAACACTGAGTGATCAGTGTTCTTAGCAACTTCCACAAGCTCTTGGAGAGCTTATTTGTGAGCTCAGGTTTGTGTGAACCAAATTTGTGAAAAGCCCATACACCTAACTCAAGGAGTCCAAGCTCAACTCAGGCCTCCTAGCTTATTTGATAGGCTTAAATTAAGCTTGTTTCAGTTTGCAAGCCTGCGTGGTTCTGTGAGGCCTTGGGGTTGCTTATTTGTAATAATAAACTTATTCAGTGTATCTTTCTAGTTGTTTTAGCTTCCCTCAAGTATAATTCATCGGTTTGTAGCTTACTTTATCTCAAGTTTGTACTGTGTGGCTTAATATAAGCTTGTTCAAGTTCCTTAAATCCTATTAAGCTTCAAATCACAAGCTGTTAAGCTTTTTGGCACTCAAACTGCTTATTTTCCAATTCCAATCAAAGTGCCTTTACAAAAAGTGCTCATTTACAGTTGTTTAATAGGTTTGTAAAAGAAAAATTAAAAAAAACAAAAATAATTAAAGTGATACCTTCTATTTAAGCCATTTTGGCTTATTTTCTTCTTATTTATAAGCAACATCTAATTTTAAATTTTTCCTAGGCTTCTTATTACCTGTAGGATTTTTAGTAATTTTTTCAGATTTTTCTCATCCCTTTTAGTATTTTTTTTATAATTTAATCTAGTTTAAATTAATTAAATAATTAGTTTTAATTAGTAATAATTAATTAAAAAGTAGGAAAAATAGATTTTCTTTTTTAAAATTAGTTTTATAATATTTTAGATTTTTCTAAATTTAATTTTCATTTTTCTAGTTAAATTTCATAATTATTTGTAATTTAGTATAATTTAGTTAATTAAAAAGTAATTAATAATTAGTAATTAATTAATAGTAATTTATTAAATAGTTGTAAAAATAATTTTAATTTTCCAAAAATTTTCTTATAACATTAGGATTGTAAAAATATAATTTTCACATTCGTAGGACTTTATTTGCTCCCGTTTCACTTTTAATTTTGCGCGTTCGCGTTTAATTTAAAATTCAAACGCGCGTTCTTAGGTTTAACTTGCGTTTTTAAGTTATCTGATCATCATTAATTTTTAATAAAGTGTTTCTAAGTTGTTTTCAATCATAATCTCGTAGTGTAATCATAATAATCAAATTCCCTACCTTTCTGTTAAATCACCCAATCATTTAGAACGTTCACAAATACAATTGCACGCCTCGTCGGGACATAACGACCCGGGGATTCTCTATACTCCTTGGTTAGTTGGTCTGAGACGTTTGACTTGGTTGACCAGTCACCTGGTCAATTTAGTTGACCTTCCAGGACCAAACCAAAATTTGGCGCCGCTGCCGGGGAGGCTGCTGCGTATCTGCACACGTTTTTTAGAGATTAGTGATTTTTCATTCATCATTGTATAAACTCCACCACTTTTTGTAAATCTTAATCATAAAACAAAAATGTCATTAACACTTTTCCTAAAGTGTTAACAACACCAAAAAAATCAAAAACAAACAAAACAAGTCGTTACATTTTCTATATCGGGTTTCTTTTAAGGTGATTCTTAAAGAAATACGACTTTAGTTAACGAAACGATACCAAAAATATTGTCCAAAAGTTTTTTCACCCATACACAAAAACACAAAAACATTCGTCTTTTCTTGTGAATAATAATTACATAAAAATAAACCGTCGCAAACCAAGACAGAACACCTACCAACTGGGGGTGTGAACATAATAAGTTCCCAAACAAATGATTAAAACTTGCCTTTGTATCCCTGTAGGTGGTGTACCTTTCTTAAAGAAGCCACTTACTTGTGATTATTGGTTTAAGTTCACTGTGGTTTTGCCTCGACTTTGTTTTGATTGATTTTGTTCCTAGTGCATGCGCACTCGCTCTTCTAGGTCTACTAGCCCATTACGTGAGCTTGTAAGAATCCCTAGAAGACTTCGTAGACGTTAAGCACCAACAGTCGGATCTGAGATCCGCACTGTTTCCTCTCCAGCTGTCACCATGGTGGAAGACCGCCGCATGTGTGAGCTTCTCCAAGCACCCATCGAGGGTTACGGAGACGCTATTGTTGTTCCAGCCATCGTGGCTGATATTTTTGAGCTCAAAACCGGGTTACTCAATCTTGTGACCTCAAGTCAATTCTACAGTTTTGAGAGGGACGATCCTCATGCTCACATTCGATGGTTCAATAAAATCACATCAACCATCAAGTACAAGAATGTCCCGTGTGAAGCAATCAAGCTTCTTCTCTTCCCATTCTCCCTCGAGGGTCAAGCCCGGATTTGGCTTGAGAAACAACCCCCTCAATCCATTGTGACATGGGAAGACTTGGTAAAAAAGTTTGTGAATGAATTCTTCCCACCTTCTAAGACCACGAGTCTTAAAAACGAAATCACCAAGTTCACTAAAAAATATGATGAATCATTTGGTGAAGCGTGGGATCGTTTCAAAGAATTACTTCGCAAGTGTCCACATCATGGTTTCTCCGAGTTGATGCAACTCGATACTTTCTACAATGGCGTGAGCCAAGTTGATCAGGATTCTCTCAATGCGTCCGCGGGAGGTAACTTTTTTAGTAGAACCACCAAAGAAGCCTTAGCAATCATCGAGAACAAGTCCAAGGTCTGCTCTACACGAAGCAAGCCGGTTGTTTCCGAAATTAGTGCGGGTCCTTACACTTCATCTCCTATGAGTCAGTCTAGCACCGATGCTAAGATTGACAAGCTTACTGAGGCTATTCAAGCTTTGGTTCTCGCCCAGCAAAAGAAAGTCTCTTTTCCACAACATCCTCCACCTGCTGAGGTTAAAAAAGTGGAAGTCTGTGTAACTTGTGGTGGGTCGCATGCCTTCTACAATTGCACAGCTACTGATGGTTCTCCGTTTAAAGCTCATGTTGTAGTCGGGTCATCTAATCAAGGAAGCAATCAATACCGCCCTCCTATGGACCCGAACTATCGTCCTAATCATTACCCTGGACCTCCCGATTTTAATCAAAACCAAAATGTCCAAAACCGTAACCAGAATCAAAACAGAATGAACCAAGGTTTTCAAAACCATGGTAACTTCAATCAGGGTCACGGTTTTCAAAATCAAAACCAAGGTTTCCAAAATCAAGGAAACTTTAATCGAAACCAAGGTCAGGGTAATTTCAACCCTGGGTATTTTCATGGAAACAACAACCCTAATCAGGGTAAGTTTCAAAACCAAGGCCCCAATCAGAACAATCGTGCTCAAAATTTTAACAACCAAAATCAAGCCATTGTTCCAACTGGGCCTTCATCTGACGAGTTGTTAAAACAATTCATGAAATCCCAAGAAGAGAGGAACAAGTTGTTGGTTAGCCAGATTTCTGAAATCAAGAAGTCTTTAAATGAACTACCCTTGGGCTCAGGAACACTTCCGAGCAACACGATCGCTAACCCGAGGGGCGATGCTAAGGCGATCACAACTAGAAGTGGTGCTTCTTATGATGAACCCGCGATTCCTACTACCTCTTCTTCCTCGCCTCCAAAGGTAGTGGAACATGAACCTGAGGTGACAACGGACAAGGTGCAAACTCCTAGCTCACGAAGTACCATACACGTCCAACCTCAGGTTATTCCAGAAACCAGATGTAAGCCTGGAGTTGTCTTTGAACCACCTGAAACTTCAGTGGACAACCTTAAATCCAAAGCTTCTATTCCTTACCCATCACGTCTCAATGAACAAAAGCTCCGAGAAAAAGCTAGTCACCAAATGGATAAATTTTTCCAAATCTTTCAATATTTGCATTTTGACATTAGCTTCGCGGATGCTATTCTCTTGATGCCCAAGTTTGCATCAACAATCAAGAATCTGTTAATTAATAAGGAAAAACTCTTTGAGATGGCTAGAACCCCGTTGAATGAGTACTGCTCAGCAGTTCTCTTGAAAAAGCTTCCCGAAAAGCTTGGAGACCCCGGAAAATTTCTCATTCCTTGTATTTTTCCGGGTATGGTTGAATGCTTCGCCTTGGCCGATCTAGGTGCTAGCATTAACCTGATACCATATTCTGTGTGGAAGAAAATCTCTCTTCCCGAACTCACTCAAACGTGCATGACTTTAGAGCTTTCCAATCGATCGATTTCTCGTCCACTTGGCATCGCCGAGGACATATTCGTTAAAGTGGGAAAGTTCCATTTTCTGGCAGATTTTATGATTGTTGACTTTGATGCCGATTCAAGGGTCCCTCTCATTCTTGGAAGGGGATTCCTTAGAACTGGGCGTGCTCTTATCGATGTATTTGAGCAAGAGATCACATTGCGTGTTGGAACTGAAGCAATCACTTTCAACCTCGATCAAACATCGAGGTACTCCTCCAATTATGACTCTGAATCGGTAAACCGAATAGATGTCATCAATGTAGCTGCTGAGGAGTACGCTCAAGAGGTTTTAGGTTTCATTGATGATTCTACGAGTGAAAACTTCACTCCATCTTCTTATCCCATCATTGCCAATTCTTCTCCTTCCCTCACTCCGTTTGAGGGAAGTGACTTCATCTTAGAAGAAATTGAGTCCTTTCTTAAAAGTGATTCGATTCTCGATGGAATCGATAACTAAGAGATTGACCCCGAGAGGGATATTCTCTTACTTGAGAAGTTATTAAACGAATATCCCTCTCCGCTTCCCGTTCTACCACAACAACTTCATAAAGAGGAAGTCAAAAATGTTGAGAAAACTGATGACTTTCCTGAGGTTGAACTTAAGGACTTGCCGCCTCATCTTGAATATGCATTTTCTGGAGGGTGATGATAAATTACCCGTCATAATTGCTAAAGATTTAAGTGTTGAGGAAAAGGCTGCTCTAATAAAGGTTCTGAAATCACATAAACAAGCAATTGCTTGGCGACTCTCCTTCATCAAGGGCATTGACCCTGAATTTTGTACCTACAAGATTTTAATGAAGGATGACATCAAACCAGCAGTCCAACAGCAAAGAAGGGTGAATCCAAAAATTCATGAGGTGATCAAACAAGAAGTTTGAAAACTTCTTGATGCCGGGTTGATTTACCCTATCTCGGACAGTCCTTGGGTTAGCCCAATACACTGTGTTCCAAAAAAGGGTGGCATTACTGTTGTCACTAACGAAGAAAATGAGTTGATTCCAACTTGATTGGTTACGGGTTGGCGTGTCTGCATTGACTATCGCAAGTTAAATGACGCCACCCGCAAAGACCATTTTCCTCTGCCTTTATGGATTAGATGCTCGAGGGATTAGCCAGGAATGAGTACTATTGCTTCCTCGATGGTTTCTCGGGTTACTTTCATATTCCCATTGATTCGCAGGATCAGGAAAAGACCACTTTCACGTGCCCCTATGGAACTTTTGCTTATAAACGTATGCCATTTGGCTTATGTAATGCTCCGGGCACGTTTCAAAGATGTATGATGGCCATATTTTCTGACATGATTGGGAAAACTATGGAGGTCTTTATGGACGATTTTCCGGTCATTGGGGATTCGTTCCAAACATGTCTCTCCCATTTAGACAACATGCTTAAACGTTGTGAAGACACAAGGTTATGTCTAAATTGGGAGAAGAGTCACTTTATGGTCAAAGAGGGCATTGTCCTTGGCCATAAAATTTCAAAGAATGGGATTGAGGTTGACAAAGCCAAGGTTGATGTCATAGCAAAATTACCTCATCCCACTACCGTCAAAGGTGTTAGGAGCTTTTTGGGTGATGCCGGTTTCTATCGTAGGTTAATTCAAGATTTTTCTAAAATCGCCCGGCCTATGACCCATCTCCTCGAGAAGGATGCTCCTTTTATCTTCTCTCCCGAGTACATCGAAGCTTTTGAAACATTAAAGAAAAAGCTTACTGAGGCACCGATTCTTGTTGCCCCCGATTGGGACTTGCCCTTTGAACTCATGTGTGATGCTAGTGATTTTGCTATAGGGGCAGTCTTGGGGCAACGAAAAACAAAACACTTTCAGCCTATACACTATGCAAGCAAAACTATGACCGAGGCTCAAAGTCATTACACCACCACTGAAAAAGAATTATTAGCTGTGGTGTATGCCTTTGAAAAATTCTGGCCATACTTGATATTGACCAAGAGCATAGTGTATACGGATCACTCGGCTTTGAAGTATCTATTTGCAAAACAAGATGCAAAGCCGAGACTACTCCGTTGGGTTCTCCTCCTACAGGAATTTGATATCATAATTCGTGATAAAAAAGGAGCTGAGAACCTTGCTGCTGATCATCTCTCCAGTTTGGAAAACCCCCATCAAGATGTCTTCGAGAGGAAAGAAATTAATGAAACCTTCCCTCTCGAGACACTCAATGCGGTTACCTTTCGTGGAGGTTTTATTAACCCATGGTTTGCCGATTTTGCAAACTACCATGCGGGTAACTTTGTTGTGAAAGGGATGTCGTCCCAACAGACAAATAAATTCTTCAAATATGTAAAACATTACTTCTGGGATGACCCCTACCTTTTCAAAATCTATGCGGATCAAGTCATCCGGCGGTGTGTTTATTGACAGGAAGCCAATAACATTCTCAAGGCTTGCCATGCTGGACCCACGGGGGGACACCATAATCCTAACTACACCACAAAAAAGGTGTTTGATTCCGGATTCTATTGGCCCACGATTTACAAGGATGCCCAAGAATTAGCCAAATCCTGTGACGCTTGTCAACGTCACGGGAATATTTCACAAAAGAACGAAATGCCTAAAAATGCAATTCAAGTATGTAAAATCTTTGACGTATGTGCCATCGACTTTATGGGGCCATTTCCATCATCTCATGGAAATAAATACATACTCGTGGCTGTTGACTACTTGTCAAAATGGGTTGAAGCGGAAGCTTTACCCTACTAATGATGCCCGAGTTGTTGTAAAATTCTTGAAAGCTCTTTTTGCTCGATTTGGAACTCATCGTGCTATAATTAGTGATCGTGGTACGCATTTCTGCAATGACAAATTTGATAAAGTCATGCAAAAGTATGGTGTAACTCACCGTCTTTCTACCGCGTACCACCCTCAAACAAGTGGGCAAGTAGAAGTTTCCAATCGAGGCATTAAGAGAACATTGGAAAGAACCGTTGGTGAAAATCGTGCATCGTGGTCAGATAAATTAGATGATGCACTTTGGGCTTTCCGTACGGCTTATAAAACACCCATCGGGTGTACGCCATACAAGCTTGTGTACGGGAAAACGTACCATCTACCGATCGAGCTTGAGCATAAAGCCTATTGGGCCCTTAAGCATGCAAATTTTGACCTCAAAACTGCGGGTGATCATAGGAAAGTTCAACTGAATGAATTGAATGAACTTCGTGATCAAGCTTATGAGAACTCTTTGATCTATAAAGAAAAGACAAAGAAGATTCATGACTCCAAAATCAAAAACCGCGTTTTTAACGTTGGTGAGAGTCCTTCTTTTCAACTCTAGACTCAAGATCTTCTCGGGAAAGCTCAAAACCCGCTGGACTGGCCCATTCACTATAGCAAAGGTTTATCCTTATGGCACCGTCGAATTATTTCAAAATGACGGTCCAAATTTCAAAGTGAATGGGCATCGTTTGAAGCATTACTTTGGAGAAGACATACCATCCATGGTTGTCCCGGATCTCCAAACTTTCCCCAAGGACAATTGAATTCGGGGATCGAGTCAAGCTAGCGACTCGATAAATAAAAACAGTAGCAACAACATGGGTTTTCACCCATGTCTCTGACTTCTTTCTACTTTCTAACACCCTAGTGTGGGGGAGTGGTCGTCCCCTGTAGCTGTTTGCAATGTATATATCTTTGAAAAAAAATGTGTGTTGTATGTACATATAAATAAAGTGAAAAATGAAAAACGATGTTCCCACAGTTAGCTTATAATATTATCTTTTTACGTTCAAAGAGTCAACATAATAGCCGGGACTTTGAATATTGAGGACAATATTCAATTCTAAGTGTGGGGGGGGGGGGGAATTCTAGCGAATTTTATAACATTATATCCTCTAGAACCCCCGTTTTTGGCCTAAAATTTTAAAAAATTGTCACTTTATTTCAAAACTTTTGTGGTTACCAGTCCGCCATGTCTAACCGACAAAAGGATTGGCTAATCCAGGAGCAAACGGCTCTTGGTAAAGATAACTCAAATCCGTTTATGGCTTACAATTTTCCCAAAATTGTATGGTATCTCAACTCGCCATATCCTAAAAAGTAAAAGAGTTGGCTAGCCCGCAAGATTATGGCTTGTGGTAAAGGCAGTGGAAAAACCATAATTGGTAATCAACTCACCAAGATGTTGACTGTGTCCATCAAGAGTTGGCTAGCCCAGAAGCAAACAGCTTCTGGTAAAGACAAATCAAAACCGTTGAAAGCAGGTGGTTGCTCAAAATCACATGGTTATCGGTGTACCATGGTTCTTACTTGAACTAAAACATTTGGCTACTCCAGAAGTAATGGCTTTTGGTAAAGAGTTTCAAATCCATTAAGTTTTCTCAAAATATTGCTAGGGACTAGCAATAGTTTAGTGTGGGGGATTGATGAGTGCTCAAACACTCATCATTTTTGTCATATTTAAACTGCCAAAACATCCTAAAACACTTAGAAATGCATCAAAATACTGAAAATATCCCAGCAATTGTGGTTTATACGTTTCAGATGCAAATTGAGTAAAAACAATGAAAAATGAACAAAGTTTGCACAATTGGCAGTTTCAGTCCCCCAACTTTCAAAAATTGACAAAACTAGTCCCTGAACAACTATTTTGAAAGAAAAGTCAACCCAAGGAATTTATAAGTAAAAAATTATCAAAAATGGTCCTTGGGTGAAAATATATAAAAAATTTACAAGTCTGGTCCTTGCACTTTCAGATTTGCAAAAATGGTCCCTGGGAAAAGTTTGTTTTTAGAAATCTCATTTATGGTCCCTGGATTACTGAAACATGGCAGGAATTACCCTTGGAATGTTTTGAAGGATGTACAATTGTGAACCCTCAATTTTCAGCAAATGTCACACTTAGTCCCTAGGCTCAATAATACTACACAAGCTAAATGGACCCTTTTGTATTATCTAACCAATCTACCTAATCCAAACCAAGCAAACCCTGGTCCAAAAATATTACCCAGGCCCAAGTTTACCCAAAGCCCAATCCACCCCATAGTTTTATTAATAAAACGGGGTAAACAAAGTCAACCCCTTTTTCCTCTTTTCTTTTTGCCGCCCTAACCAAACACCACACCCTGCCATCTCCAACATTTATGTCCCCCCCCCCCCCTCTCCAACTCTCCTACCCAGCCACCCTACTCCACCTCTACCCCAACAAAGTCAACCCAACATTGATAATTACCCCCCTCCAGGTCAGCAATCCACCTTACAACTATTTTGGCGCCTAAATTGGGTATGTGGCTAGGATTGATTACAACTCCATTGGACGATGGGGATTTGCTCCAGGAAGCGCAAGGACCACTTTACAACTGTTTTCTCTCAAAAAGGAAGCAAACAAGAGGAGAGAACCCTAGTATGATATGTAGTATAAATGAAATGCAATTGTAGGGCATCTCTCTTTTAGTAATTTATGTATTTCAATTTAGTTTTATCTTTGTATTTTCAAAAGTTTAAGTTCAATGAAAGTTTCAGTTTAGTTTATTCAAATTAGTATTTTTACTCAAATTCTCAAGTTCTCAGTATCTTACTTAAATGTTGCTTCATTAGTCTCGGTAAGTTACCTTAATCTTATTTAACTCAGTTGAATCAAAAGAAAGCAAAAATCAGAAAAGAAAAAGAAAGTTACAAAAAGAAATTCAAAAAAAAGGAAAAAAAAAGAAAAATAAAAATAAAAAGTAAAAAAAATAAGAAGAAAGAAGAATATAAGAAGTTGCAGTAATGAATTTTGGTTTAAAGTCCCGTGGGGGACAATAGGTTGCTCTGTTAGTTTGGATCTCAGAACGCTAGTAGCCTTGAAGGTCAAAACATGGTCAAGCAAAAGCGAAAGAGGTTTGAAGCATAGGAATCTGAGGTATTTGTGATAAGCTGAGACAATAAGGGAAGGTCTCTGCCTATCTTAAAGATAGGCAAGCTTAGTGAGCTCCCTCTTTTCTAGCTGAGGGAGGAACTTTGGTAAATTCTGTTTAGTAGTTTTCCTTTTTCTGAGTTTGATTTGGATCCTTAGTTATTTAAAGTAGTTACTGTTTAATTGATTGACTCAATGTTGTAGTTGTATACATTAGTGTAGTTAAGTTTAGTTGATCATTGGTTTAATCTGTTTGCTAGATTTGAATTGCATAAACTTCATTAGTATTAACTGTCACAATATTGGATTTGTATGGTTGCATCTCTGATTAGGATCTAGTAGTATATACTTGTGTATGTTGCTTCATTTAGCCATAATTTAGATGTCTTGATCATTAATTGGGTAATCTGTGGTGATTTACATTAGTTCATAGTGTAAGTGTTAGATTAAAGGGGTATGTTGGTTAAGCTGTAATCTTTGGCTTGAGCATGTTTTTGGGATTGCTCTCTGTTTAAACATGTCACAATAAACCTCAATAGGATAGTCAAAGTCTAAAAACTGGGCCTTATTTGCAAAGAAAGTCAAAACCCCATTCAAGTTTGCTTAACTGTTACACTGTGTGGAATTTTGATTTCCAAATCACCATTTCAAGTTTAGATAATGTTAACTTAGATCACTTTAATCTCAATGTAAGCTAGAACAACATTTTCAGTCATTAAATCCCTGCAAAAGTTCATTAAAGTCAACTGTGTTACAAAAATTAAAAAAGTCAAAAATGGCAATTTGGTCAAAATCTCATTTTTTTAAAGAATTTTCCTGAATTTTGTAAGGGGAATTAGGATTTGAAATTTTTTGTACTTAAAGTGTCCCACCTAGACTACAAAGATCCACCATCAACTTATTTTTGGGATTTTTCCCTTGGCTTATTTGAGGGCTTAATCTGACTTGCAGGGCATGCATATGTGGATTCTTGTTGATTTTGACACCCCTTCTGGCCTATTACTTATGCATGTGCTTAGTGTCCCTTTAAATGCTTAATTAGTTGCTAAATTTTGCTTATTTAACTTGTCCCATCACACTGTCAACACTGAGTGATCAGTGTTCCTAGCCACTTCCAATAGCTCTTGGAGAGCTTATCTGTGAGCTCAGGTTTGTGTGAACCAAATTTGTGGAAAGCCCATACACCTAACTCAAGGAGTCCAAGCTCAACTCAGGCCTCCTAGCTTATTTGATAGGCTTAAATTAAGCTTGTTTCAGTTTGCAGGCCTGTGTGGTTCTGTGAGGCCTTGGGGTTGCTTATTTGTAATAATAAACTTATTCAGTGTATCTTTCTAGTTGTTTTAGCTTCCCTCCAGTATATTTCATCTGTTTGTAGCTTAGTTTATCTCAAGTTTGTACTGTGTGGCTTAATATAAGCTTGTTCAAGTTCCTTAAATCCTATTAAGCTAGAAATCACAAGCTGTTAAGCTTTTTGGCACTCAAACCGCTTATTTTCCAATTCCAATCAAAGTGCCTTTACAAAAAGTGCTCATTTGCAGTTGTTTAATAGGTTTGTAAAAGAAAAATTAAGAAAAACCAAAAATAATTAAAGTGATAGCTTCTATTTAAGCTCTTTTGGCTTATTTTCTGCTTATTTATAAGCAACATCTAATTTTAAATTTTTCCTAGGCTTCTTATTACCTGTAGGATTTTTAGTAATTTTTTCAGATTTTTCTCATCCCTTTTAGTATTTTTTTTATAATTTAATCTAGTTTAAATTAATTAAATAATTAGTTTTAATTAGTAATAATTAATTAAAAAGTAGGAAAAATAGATTTTCTGTTTTAAAATTAGTTTTATAATATTTTAGATTTTTCAAAATTTAATTTTCATTTTTCTAGTTAAATTTCTTAATTATTTGTAATTTAGTATAATTTAGTTAATTAAAAAGTAATTAATAATTAGTAATTAATTAATAGTAATTAATTAAATAGTTGTAAGAATAATTTTAATTTTCTACAAATTTTCTTATAACATTAGGATTGTAAAAATATAATTTTCACATTCGTAGGACTTTATTTGCTCCCGTTTCACTTTTAATTTTGCGCGTTCGCGTTTAATTTAAAATCCAAACGCGTGTTTTTATGTTTAACTTACGTTTTTAAGTTATCTGATCATCAGTAATTGTTAATAAAGTGTTTCTAAGTTGTTTTCAATCATAATCTCGTAGTTTAATCATAATAATCAAATTCCCTACCTTTTTGTTAAATCACCCGATCATTTAAAACGTTCACAAATACAATTGCACGCCTCGTCGGGACATAACGACCCGGGGATTCGCTATACTCCTTGGTTAGTTGGTCTGAGACGTTTGACTTGGTTGACCAGTCACCTGGTCAATTTAGTTGACCTTCCAGGACCAAACCACGCATGCATAGGCATGTAGTATTCTAATAGATTCTAATCTAGCTACGGGGGCGTAAGTTTCGTCATAGTCAATTCCTTCTTGTTGATTATAACCTTGGGAAACTAACCTAGCTTTGTTCCTAGTTACTATTCCATTTTCATCTAACTTATTTCTATATACCCACTTAGTTCCTATGATGGTCATGTTCATTGGATTTGGGACTAATTCCCAAACTTTATTTGCCTTAAATTGATTTAATTCTTCTTGCATAGCCATAACCCAACTTTCATCTTTTAATGATTCATTAATATTCTTAGGTCCAATTACTAAGAGGAAACAAAAGAAATTATTTTTATCTTACGCTTGTAACCTAAGGGTTCTTTGATTAAGATTTCCTATTATGTTATCTAATGGATGTGATTTAGATTCCTTAATATTAATTACTTCGTTGTATTCTTAGTCTATAATTTCATTATCATTTCCTAGGGGTTTTGTTTTACTAACCTCAATAGCTTCATCTTCAACTAAGTCATCATCTTCTAAAGTTAATGTTTTAGAAGGTGGTGGTGTTTCATCAAATGTTACATTTAATGATTCTTCTACTTTCATAGTGTGTTTGTTAAGTATTATATATGCTATACTATTTTGCGAGTAACCTAAAAATATTCCTTCATATGATTTTAGGTCGAACTTAGTAAGGTAATCCCTAGTGTTTAAAATATAACATTTACTTTTAAATACCCTAAAGTAGCTTAAGTTAGGTTTTCTACCTCTTAGCAACTCATAAGGAGTCTTTCCTAAAATTCTCCTAATTGATACTCTATTAATTATATGTGTCAATGTATCTACGGCGTGACACCAAAATTTTTGTGGGATGGATTGTTTATTTAACATTGTTCTACTCATTTCTTGTAGTGACCTATTCTTTCTTTCTACTATGCCATTTGATTGAGGAGTACGAGTAGAAGAGAAATTGTGAGATATTCCATTTAAATTACAATATTTTCCGAATTGTACTTCGTTATCAAATTCCCTACCATGGTTCGTCCTAATAGATACTATTGTGCATCCTAATATATTTTGAATCATTTTACTAAATATTTCAAATTTTTCAAAGGCTTGGGTTTTGTCACTTAGAAAACCTAGTCCACGTGTATCGTGAATAGTCATCTACTATTACTAAGGTATAATGGTTTCCTCCATAGCTCCGCACAGCGGATGGACCAAATAGATCCATATGTAATAATTCAAGGCATCTAGTAGTTGATACTATATTCTTAGTTTTGTGACTTGCATGAGCTTGTTTTTCAATTTTACAAGCATCGCAAAGGTATTTGTCATATCTTAGGTTAGGCAAGTTTCTAACTAATTCCTTAGAGGCTAAAGATTGTATTTGTTGCATGTTTGCATGTCCTAATCTCCTATGCCACAAAGTGGAGTTTTCATCTAGAGTTGCTAGGCATATCTTATCTTCCGGTTTGTTTCCTAGTTTTATAACATATATGTCTCCTTTCCTAATTGCTCTACCTATGACTTTTCCATTCTTAACTATTTCGATATCCCTATCCTAAAGGTAACCCTACATTTATTATCGCATATTTGGCCTATACTAAGTAAGTTATATGTTAAATTATCTACATGCTCAACATTTTCAATAGTAAGCGAGTCTTGATAGATCGTACCTTTGCCAATGATTTTTCCACGCAAATCACTACCGAAAATAACATTACCTCCATTGTATGCCTTGTATGTAGAAAATAGCTTACGGTTCCCCGTCATATGCCTCAAACATCCTCTATCCTTGATCCATTCATCGGGCTCCAAGTCTATTCCTAAGCATATTTCATCGGTCGCTTTGGCTACAAAACATTTTTCGTCTATTGGTTTTTCCACTTCTTCTTTGTCACTATCACTCCATGTTCCACTAACGAAGGCGCCTTGATTTTCATAACCCGGTGGCTTTGGACATTCACCAATGAGATGATTTGGACTTCCACATCTAAAGCACTTTCTTCTCCCGTAGTTATCACTTCTATTTCTTTGAAATTTTCTTTCGTCTCGTGATTGTCTAGTAAATCTTCTTTGTCTCTTGAAAAATTTCTTAAATTCTATTACGGCCATTGCATATTCTTCGTCTTCACTTTTCTCACTTGAAACATCATCGTCACTAAGTTCCTTTTTTGACTTTTAGTGCAAGAGATTTGACTTGCTCTTTCTTTCCTTTGATCGTTTCCGAATCTCTCTTTATAATTTCTTCATGGACCTTCAAATTTCCGATAAGCTCATCGAGTGATAACGTCATCAAGTTCTCTGATTCTTCAATAGCCGTTACTTTAGCTCGCCATTTTGGATGCAATGCCCTAACAAATTTCTGACACAATTCTTAATAGAAAAAGTCTCATCAAGTGCTTTTAAACTTGTGATAATAGTGTTAAAATTCGCAAAAGCACTATCTATTGATTCTTCTTTCGGAATCGTAAATTGTTCATATTGTTGTACAAGAAGATCTATTTTTTTGTCTTCGACTTGACTATTACCTTGGTGAGTGATTAGTAGTGAATCCCAAATTTCTTTTGCAGTTTCACACATAAAAATTCTTTCATATTCTTTACGTTGTAATGCATTATAAATTACCATTTTAGCTTCGTTATTTTTTGCTCGTTTCTTTTTCAAATTATCATTTTGTTTCTCAAAAGGTACAATTTCATCCATTTTAGTTTCCGGATTATTTTGAACAGGGGGAAATCACCAAATGTAATAATATGCCAAAGATCAAGATCTTTAGATTTCACATAAGTTTCGAATCTATTTTACCAATATAAAAATCCATCACTTTCAAATAGTGGTGGTCTTTGCATAGATTGCCCTTCTAAATATTTTTCAGATTCCATAGATCGTTGCAAGTTTTAGAATACAATATATTTTAAAAATCTCGCTTAACGTGGCTCCTGATACCAATTGTGGAAAACTAGAGGGGGGTTGAATAGTTTTACGTCTTTTAAATTCGTTATAAAAGGTTTGTTTACGCGTTTTGTTTACTTTAAAAAAATTTAGATTCGATATTATGTGAATTCAAGTCTTGCACAATATAAACAACTAAAATTAAATATTAAAGCTATAATAATGTAAGTAATGAAATAAGTAAGAGATGGAAAGATCGAACCGCGAGACAAGAGATTTATAGTGGTTCGGCTACAAGGATACCTTCCTTGACCTACTCCACTCCCCAAGCACCTAACTCGAGAGTTTTCTTCACTATGTCAACAAGCTCCCTTATGGCGGAGAAAACCTTACACACCAATTTACACACCACAACCACACCTTATTCACAACTTCTAAAATCACATCACCACTTCTTCACACCTAGTCACTAAAAAATCTTCACTACTTCTTCTTCACACCTATTTACTTAATATACACAACTCCTTCTTTACAACTATCTTACTTCACAATATCAACACAACTTGCTAATCTATCTTCTATCAAATATTCAAAACTAATTACACAAAGAAATGGATATAATGAATGATGCTCTAACAACATGAATGTGGAGGTCACAACAAGTTATAATACTTCTTGTCTTGGTAGATTGAAGTATTCTTCTCTTGCACTTGAAAGGGTGAGGCTTGGATCACTTTGAAACAAAGATTAATGTATATATGATCAAAGAATTTTAGGAAGTAGAAATGGGGATTTAGATTAGAAAATTTTGGGGTGCAAAAGGTGAGAAAATTCTGTGAAATGAACCAGTATTTATAGCCAAAAATTTACTGTTCTGGAGCGTGACCGGTCCTCTTAATCATTAAGGGGGCCGCCCCTCCAGAACGTTGGACATTTTTGTCCTTTTGTGGAGATTGTTTTTCTGGATTAAATTTGTTATTTTTGGTTAAAAATTTGAATTCATATATTTATAATGATTTAAACATATTCTTTTAATTCCAAAAATGATTTTGTAAAAGATATAAAATGTTTGTGACATTTTATAAAAATTTTAGTGATTGAGAAAATGTTCCTTTGATCATAGAATACAATAAATACTTTGTTTATCCATACCTTAAGTGATTTGGATGTAAAGTGAAATATTTATCGCTAAATACTTGTTTAAGACATAATTTTTAGTTTAATAGATTTACGTTTTGTGATTATCAAAACATAGAGATGTCGATGAATGCTAACAATGTTTTTAGGCATTATTTATGTCAACACTAATTTTTATGTGTGTATTTTTGAATCTAGGTTTAGTCGCGAAAATGAATACTAACATCTTACGTTTACAACAATAGCCAACTTTGTGTAAATCTCAATGATAGATGTTAGTTGTGAAATATTATATTGTGAAAATGATTTATGGTGTTAATCGGGTATAAAATTTAATGTTTTATACCTCAAAATGGAATATTGGTGTAGCTAAGTTTTAGGTGTTGCTGCATGATAAAGATTAATTTTCTCTTATTGTTGAATGTCATCATCAAACTTAATTTTTGCTTTAGTATTTTTGCTTTGCTACCGCTTTATTTGCTTTTGCTGCTGCAGATAAAGATTTGTCCCTGTTTTTTTGTCTAACGTATTAATCAACAAAACTTTTGTTGCTTTAATGTTTATTGAGTTTGTCATTCAATCTAAGCTTTCACGATTTCACTTCTTTAATTATGTGGGAGTATTAAAAGATTAATAGGCCCAAACCAATTTATGGGTTTAGGGTTTATAGGTTTCAACTGTAATTACCATTATAAATTGAAGATCAATAAGACATAACTTGTGACGGAGTTTCATTTTCTAACACTTCTAAAATCGAGAACAACGGAAGCACTAAGTTAGGCGTGCAAGAAGACCCGACAAGTAGGTGTCCCTTATATTTAAGCATTAAAGAATGGCCCATAAAACACCTCATGATAGCATCTTTTCGCTATAAATTTTTTGTATTCTTATCTCTTTTCGATCAGGTGGTCCTATTTCTACGAATGTGCAAGTAACATCAATAATAACAAACCCGATTGAGAAGTCGTAAACTATGTAGAAGACACATCTTTTATGATCCATAATATCTGGTCCTTATACAATGAACATGACAACTCTATAGTTACTTCAATCTTCAAATATTTTATGAAATATGTTCAGTGTGAGATCACTTATTGAATTCTCTCTTGTGCCATGAAGGTTCTATAAGTAAATTCCATATATTTGTGATTATAGTTTTTTACAATTTATGCATCCAATGTTTATTATGTTTCAAACAATGAAATATGTTGTTTAACACATACATGAATCTCTCAGAGAAGTGAAGGAAAAAAAATGTTTGGATTAATTGGATCAACAGTCCAATCGTAGT
This sequence comes from Artemisia argyi, assembly GCA_030686995.1. NCBI lineage: Eukaryota > Viridiplantae > Streptophyta > Magnoliopsida > Asterales > Asteraceae > Artemisia > Artemisia argyi. The sequence continues at coordinate 177,522,931 of CM060703.1, forward strand.
TTGTACAAAATCTTTGTAATTTCTTTTCTCTGGCGGCTTGTTAGCCTTTATTGATGTTTGCCGTTAAAAACACATTGCTTTATGCTTTAATGCTATTTTATGAATCGCCGAATTTATTGAGTATTTAGTACACATGATAAAGGCATGATAAAACTAGATTTGCTTAAACAATCATAACAAAATAAGAGTTAGAGTTCTTCAACATCAGGGGGGCCACAAGTTAATCAGCTGGTGGAAACAACAAAATGTCCATTGCCATTGTCACATACTTAGGCTGCATGCAGAAGGGAGCAACGATCGACACACACGATCGATCTTAGTCGATCGTTGCTTGTGTGGGAATTCGGTCGAGCAAGGAAAAGGGAACAACTAGATCGAGCTCACGATCAATTGGTTTTTTTTTTTTTTTTTTTTTTTTTTGATCCAATGTACACAAAGTTAGTTTGGGAGGTGATAAAATCCAAAAAAAAAAAAAAAAAAAAAAATAGAACCGTTGGCCATGAATGTTTGGGGCAAAAAAAAAAAATTCGTTATAAACACCCAACATTAACACATTCCAATTCTTCACACAACATAAACACAATCTCTATTCAAAATGTCTAAGAAAACACCACAACAAGCAAAAGGCCGAAAATCTAATCAACAAAACATCCCAGAAGTATCACCGGATTCGACTTTCCGGTTAACCGGTATCTCACCAAACGTCAATTTCCGACCTCGTTCTCTTGATTATGATTCTCAACAACCTCAACAACAACAAAGATTCAATCCATTTGCTATGCATCCTAATATTAATCGTCCATTTGTTCCCCCGTATCAAAACAACCAACAACCACAACAAACCCACTCCCGTCGAAGCCAACAATCTATGTATGGCTCCCCCGATTCTTGTTATCGTCCAACAATGAACTCATCATCGTCTTCCTATTCTAATTATCAAAATTATTCTCCGGTTAACCACATCAACCTAGATGCTTGTGATTTTATGGAACAATTACAAAACAATCCGGGTTTTTTTGTTGGAACCGGTTCGGGTTATCCGAGTCAACAAATGTCACCGGGATATCAAGGTTCGGCTCATGGATAGTTTCACGATTCGGTTCCAACTGATGATCTTCCGGAAGAGTTTTCGTCGGAAGCGATGTCGCCGGTTAAACCTTAGAAACGAGCTACAAGGGGTAAGAAGGCGGCGGCTGAGAAAGAGGTTGAGCAAGACAACTCGAAGGATTCTACTCCATGGACACACAAAGAAGAGATCGCGTTGTGCATGGCTTGGTGTGATTCGTCGGAGGATAGCGTGGTTGGAACCAACCAAAATACTAAGGGATTTTGGAAGAAAGTGATTACATACTTTGAGAACGAGGTTGGTGAAGGTAGATCATACAATTCAATTGTCACCAAGTGGAAAAATAGGCTTCGTCCTAGAGTTGGTGCATTTTGTGCCATTTACGACAATGCTTTTACCAATTTTGGAAGTGGTGGGAATGATCTCACTGTTTATAAACGAGCATGTGACGAATATCAAATAATGATGAAGCATGCCTTTCAATTGGATCATTGTTGGGAAATACTGAGGGACCATCAGATTTGGAAGAAAAATGAGATGTCGGTTTTTTTAAACCAAAATGAGGCTCGAAAAAAACCAAGGACTTCTGAAACCGGCTCGGATAATGAAGAGCCTCAAAATGCGCGAGTACTTGGTCGTGATGCCGCAAAGAAAGCTAAGGCTAAGAAGAAATCGTCGGAGAATTCCAAGTCTTCGTATTTAGAAGGGGTAGCCGACAAATGGAAAAGCATTAAGTCAATGGCATTGGGTAAGAAGCAGGAACTTGCAGACGGCTACTACGAGTTGAAGAGAAAAGAGCTGGAGCAAAGGGATAAGGAGTTGGAGCTGCAGCAAAAGAAAGCGGAGCAAGAAGATAGAAGATTGGCAATGGAAGAACAAAAACTTGCACTTGATCGAGAAAGAAAACATCAAAAAGACCTCATCTTCTATATCACACCAATCGACCCAGCTTTGCCCGCATTACAACGGCAAAAAATGCAAGAAATCAAAGACTCGATCAAGGAACGACTTAACCTAGATTATTAGTTTTTAATAAGAGTTGTAATGTTTTAATAAATGTTGTAATGCATTTTATTTTATTTGAATTATTATGTAACTTTTTATTTATTAAGAAATTTGAGTTTGTGTTAAAAATATTAAAAAAAAAAAAAAAAAAAAAAAAAAAAAAAAAAAAAAAAACTGAACTAGATCGCCTTTACTGGGGCACTGAATCGCCTGCAGATTGCTGGAGAGAGAAAGCTGAATCCCCTTACTGTGGGTAGCCTTAAACATATACTCTCTTTGTTGCCAAATTCGTCTTTTTTAAAACACTCTTGGGAAGGGTTCTGCAATAATGATGAAAATTAGGACCCACAAAATACGAGTAGATATGATCATATAATAGCATTAAAGATATAGGACACTGAACAAGACAAAAAAATCATTCTGAATCGGAAGGCATACATTCATAACAGTGATACCGAAACAGTCATTACCTCATTATTAATGTTTTAATTACCTATTTACCTATTTGAAGCATATCCTTTATTCAAGACAATGACGGCCCATGAGGTTATGAAATTTTTGAGTGCCCTGAATGAAATCAAATAATGAGAGCTTTTGAGAAATAATATTATATATAAAATGTCACTAAATTTATTAACATATTTCTTATTTAAGGTATTTTCTTATCTAAATATTTTTTCTTTCATGAAAAACATATGTACATATGCATATAATTATTAATAAGATAAATTTTAAGGCCATTTAAAATTTTAATGCTCTGAGCAATCTCTCAACTTGCACAACCTTAAAAACGGCCCTTATCCAAGGTATGATATATTGATGCAAAATTAGACTAGTAAACATCGAAATGGTGCTTTGTGACATTAAAAAGTCGGGTGAAATATAAATTTAAAAAGATGTAACTTGATTAATGTTTCGTGACGCAATTAAAGTGGTAACCATTACCTTCAAGGACTTGTGGTAAGACTTCCTTGTCTCAAACTTTCTCAAATTAAACACACATTGACACATGGTCACTAACGTATTTACAACAACTTGTCAAGGAAAGTTTTTGTGTGTGACAAAGGACAATGATAGACAGCTACTTTGTTATGAGGTTAAAAGACATAAAAGACAAAACATGGAATATTTTTATAAGATTTTGCCTTCTATTCTGAACCTTATGCACCAACTTTACATCAATTAGGAACTCAACAAAATATATTTAACCAAATAACCTAGGAATTGATGTTGCTATCTACTGATTGATCAATCATCAAGGTAAGATACGCTTCAGTGCAATTGTTTCTATAATCGTGTATCAAGAACCTTATTTTATCAAACTATTTGTAAATGTATTTTCAGATATGGTGTATCAATTTATGTATACTCAAATGTGATTTCTTTTGATAACCGTTTGAATATAATGACGGCTCAACCCCTCACAGATTGTCATAACAACATTAGATAAGCCATAAAATCTGATGCTGAAATGACTTATAACTTTGTATGTATTCAAAGTAAATGTTAACAACTTTTTAGATTCGACATCATAACAACTTAGGTAGTTTGTCTATAATTCTTGATCTTGCTTGTGTATGATTCTCATCTTTGCTAGTAGTATTTGTAACAGCATACAACGTATATCTTTGGAGTACCATTTATTACATTATGATATATCCACCAATTAAGCTTTCTAATAATAATGTAACTTTGATAATGCCAAGAATTTTTAAAATGCTCCTGACTCAACCACATGTAATATTTTATGACAACATAGCCATAATGTCATCACATTCATATAAAAAAAAACATAAATCACAAAGCACGCAACGGAAGTCATAGATCTAATATATGTAATTAATAACCTTAAATTAAATAGTAAGCGTACTTTGTTAGCTTTCACGCAATTAAGATTTATGAAAACCCCAAATCAAGATCAAATCACAAACCCTAATTAGTTAGGGTTTATATAATTCGATTATTGATCACCACCAAATAATCCAATTGGAATTATTCTCTACGATCTCGCACACACGTTGTTATAGCAATTCAATTAGAATGCTAGTTTTCAATGACGAAACATATCAATCTCTTGTAATCAACAACCAAAATCGAAACCCTAACCTTACAATGGGAGGAGATCGATTGGCTATAGAGGAGAAGAGAAGATTGACTTGTTAGGTTTACAAGTCATGAGAATAATGAAGTCAAGGGTTCATTATATAGGTTTCTCATAGCTAGTAAAAACCATCCCACCACCGATGTGGGAAAAGTGGTTTATTCGTGAAATAATTAATATAATACATTATTAATATTAATTCTATAAATTTAATCTTTAGACGTAACGTGGGTGATCCTATAGGCTCGAGTTCGAATCCGGACATACGTTATTATATATGTTCACAATCCAATAGCTCCCACTTACACATATATCAATAATTGTAATGATATTTGTTAGCGTCTAACAACATGCCAATACTCCTAGAACAATTATTGTGTGGTTTCACGAAGCAAATGATTTATCGTTATACATATCCTTTTGTTTCTAATATCGTGTTAAATATGAATATGGATCTTAGTCATTTCATAATTTAACTATTATGTTTCTCGTTTCATCGATTGATCAAGATTACCAAAATCATCGGGACATATTCTAGATCTTTTTTGGGTGTGGCCACACATACATCTGATCAACCCCATGAGGGGCCCAGTAGTATTATACTCCAAAATAAATTTTAAAGGAAAAAATTCTCTTTTGACTAAAAGCGTAACTCATAAATTTCACAACACTTATGAAAATAGCCTTTATTACTACCAGTTACGAATTGAATTATACTATTTCACATAAATGGGCTCCACCCACGACTTTTCAACCTTGCATCTCAAGTCTAAGTATAAATAAACATGATTTACTTGATGAAAAGATCTATAAAGTGAACAGAACGTTTTTTCTTTTTCTTTTTTTTAAGAAAAAAAACATAAAAGCTGTGGAGAAAAATGGCGACATCCTTTTGCGCTGAATCCAATCGATTAAATTGTTTCTTCTTGATTTAAATCCCTTTTAACACTCATACTATTGTGAATTAATTGCTTGATTTTATTCCTATAGTTGGTTTGTTACTCGAGTGCTGTTTTTATGATTATTAGGGTTTTGTATGTAGTTAGGGTTTCACATATTATTTTATTGCTGGAATTTATTCTTCAAGGCATTAATTAACTTCAATATGTGAGTCGATCGAAGGGCATGCTGTGACAAAACCTATTTTTAGGGTTTTGCTTTGGTTCTTTGTAGGACCTTAGATATATCAACTCTATCACTAATATGGCACGTATGGAATGGTGGCAAGAGAGAAGTATGTGTATTTCTAGAGAGAGAAAGTAGTAAGATGAAGAGAGAATTTTATTGATAAAAAACATACACTTACACACTCAAGCACACACCTCAAATGAGCTTTGAGGTGTTTATATAGTAACTTACGTAAGATGCATTAAAGGCTTTCTATGGGCTTCGGCTTGGGCTTGGTTTACATGAACATTACAAGGCTTAGGTAACATAACACTTAACATATTAGCTTACCAAGTCCAAAGCCCAGTTGACTTAACTATTACATACCTTAACGACACAATAACAAAGTTCCTAATATGACAATGACCATCACTTCTTTTCATATTTCTTAAATGCTAACAATCTTCCCCTAAGGGGTGGTCATTCGAATGATGCTCCACGTGATTAGGTCTTCTGTGTTCTTTGTATTGAGCTTTGTGTGTCGTTGTAGAATAGTCTTTAGTCTTTGTTCCTTCATGATTTGTGATCTTTGATAACTGACTTTTCCTTTTTCTTTGTCTGCCTTTCGTCACTTCTTAGTCTACGATGCTTGTATGCTTTGTTAGTGCAAACATTACGACTTTCAATCTATACAATGTCTTTGTGCTTTAATGATGACAAACACGTAACTTGTAACACATAACGTAAAGTGCACAAGTTACTCGTTCACACATCCACGTCTCTCGATATCACTTTAGGTATGTACAAACACTTTACCAACTTTGTTAAGTGATCAAAGAAAAACCTTTTTGTCCTTAAACCTTACATTTTTATAAATGTGACAAAACATTTTTACAAAAATAAATTAGACAAATTATTTTTGTATTTATAAAGAAATTTTTTTATAAGAAAAATAAATTTGAATTTTGAATTTCAAAATGTCCAAACGGCCGCATTTCCCGCCTAAATCAGCTAAAATTTCACCAGGTAACATTTCACCACAAAAGGACAAAAACTGTCGGGACAGTCCCTTAAATATAAGGGAGCGTGGGACCGTGACAACTTTAAGGTACCGTCCACGCTCCTCGACCTGGCTATAAATACTGACCCATTTTTATCAGAAAAACTGATCCTCTTTGCACAAAAATTCCCTGGTCATTCCTTTTCATTCTTTGATCACTATAACTCTTTGGTATGTGTTTATAAGTGATCCCGTCATCCACTACATCTTGTGCAAGAGAAGAACACTCGAAGTTGTCAAGAATCAAAGTCTTATTGAGTTTACACACCAACGTAACTAGTGTTATGATTTTCTTTTTCCTCCACCTCATGGGTAAGAGAAGAACTCTTGAAAAACATGAAGACTCGAGATGTTATAGGTGTCCACACACAAGTGTAACAAGTGTTACGGTGATAGGTTCTGTAAATAATGTCATTGTTTTCCGACTTGTGTGTGAGTCGAGGATGGGTATATTTGTGTAAACTTGGATGGTGATGTAGATCCAAGAATTATATTTGTGTGAACTTGGATGGTGATGTAGATCTAAGAAATCTTGTAACTAGAATAGGTCATGTAATTGTTGTGTGGTGTGTGGTGTCCTAGTATGTAAGCTAGGAGTTAGTTAAGTCGTTGTGTGAAGGCTTGGATCGGGTGATGATCTAAGTGAGTCTCGTGTGAAGGCTTGGATTGGGTGAAGATCCAAGTGTGTCTTAGTGTGAAGATTCAAGTGAACGAGAGTGCTCGTTCATGTGAAGGCTTAGATCGGGTGTCAATCTAAGTGGGACAAGAGTGCTTGTTCGTGTGGCCACGTGGGCTTTGGTATAGATTGGTTCTAGCTAAGATTAGGACTCGATATTCCGCTTAGTGTCGTTAAACTTGGTGTAAGCTTGTGTACGGTTTGTTCCACCATAAAGGAGCGTGTTGATTAGTGAAGTAACTCTCGAGTGTGAGACGCGGGGAGTGGAGTAGAACGAAGAGGTGCTTCGTGCCGAACCACTATAAATCATCTCCGGTTTGCGTTTTCTCTTCCTTGCACTTTACTTTCTATACTTGGATTACATTTATGTTTGTGTGGCTTGATGTGTATGTGCTTTTAATATCAACTAGTTATCTTAGAAACGCAAAATACAAGAAAACTTAATCACACAAAATAAAACTGACAAGCCTACTAGTGGCGGTCCTTTATCGACCGATGGTCCCTCAAATGATAAAGGACCATCCACTTATTTACAGGACCGTCCGAGTGTAATCTGAATTAGATTATAAACGTTTAAACCTTGTATCATGCTTATGTGATTGCTTGTTATGAGTGACTTAACCATTATTCATATTTAGTCACGCTTGATTGGAAATATGATACGAAACACTTTAAGTTTTAAAGAGGAACGTATTCACCCCCCTCTACATTTCTACAATTGGTATCAGAGCCTCGTCGCTCTAGTTTTCGAAACAAATGGTTTTTAAAATAGAGTACGGTCCACGTATCAAATTTCTCATTAAGAGGGATTAAATATGAAAAGTGTTTAGTTGCTAAATGTGTGCTTTGTTGTTTGATTCGTACTAGTTTTGTTGGTTAGATGCACATCGTATACTTGCTTGAAGGAAATGAATTTTTACACGAAAAATGCGTTTTTACTTACTGGTGGCGGTCCTTTATCTCTAGGCGGTCCTTTATCACTAAGGGACCGTTGGGTATTTAAGGGACCTCCACTAGAATAGAGTCAAACTTTGAAAATTCATATAAAATCAACCGTAAGTCCGTAGGAGTCGTGCCACCCGCCATTTTAAATATAATTGAATGTACTTTCATTTAAAAATAATTAAAAGGATTGATTCCAAACTTAATTAAATCATTAATTGTCACACCCCGCCACGACGGAAACGCTCGGTGTAACTTCATGGATATCATCACAACACATGGTGTCTATATAGAGAATAACTACATGCATAAAAATGGCAAAGTATAGACATAAAGAGTCATAACAATACCCGAAAGAAAACAACATGATAAACTCCAAACACTCAGATAAACCACTTCCAATGCAACTAAGGTCTCGTCTAATCACTTCCTTCTATCATAGCCTTAGAATGCTCACCTGAAAATGATGCTTAAAATGTCAACATAACGTTGGTGAGATTCATAGGTTTAAGACTCATACACGCTAGGCAACCAAAATTACTGTGATTATAAAATATAGCTGGACAAATAATTACAGTTATCATATAGCTACATGTATTTGCAAGTCAATAATCACACACAAAGGCAACAATACTCATAAGGCAACCAATAGGACGACTCGTGTCCTCCGACCCCACAATGATTACAACAGGACGGCTCGTGTCCTCCGACCCCATAATAATTACAACAGGACGGCTCGTGTCCTCCAACCCCAATAAACCACAATTAGGTCGCATGCGCGAGCAACGGGATAAGCATCCTCCTAATTGGAACACAGTACATATATATCCACACAAGCAAATAATCACACATAGCATGCATACGATAACATTATAAGTCCAAGCTCTTTTGACACACACATAATCACAGTAACTCAAATATTTAAGACATGCATCATTCTTATCCCAAGTTTAAAACAAAGTAAAAATGTGGGACTATGAACTCACCTTAAACTCCGCAGCTTCCATAAAAACAATTCACAATCTATAGCACACAAAAATAATCCACATTACACAAGGCCAAGCTAAAAGCTACAACCCATGTAATACTCATATGATGGATATCTAAGACTCATATGACCCACCATGGATCTCCTAGACACCATACTAACCATTACCATAACCTAACACTCACTAAATCCCTACTTTTAAAACCAGAAAATGCAGAATTTTTGGGTACATTCGCCCACATGAAATCATGACAAATAAAGCTCAACAACTCACACCAAAAATTTAACATGGTCTCCCATAAGCATATAAGCTAATCCTAGAAGGTCATGGACCAATAACACACACAAGTACTCAAAAGAAAATCAAACTTGTCAACTAGTCAAATTCGGATCTGAACGCACACCAAAAAGTTTTAATTAACATAAAATACTTTCACAAGTTTTTATCGCGAATCCTTTTCGTGGTAGTCTAATATAACCTAATACTTAACTATTCCAGAACGCCTAGTCAAAATACCACTTTTACAAACACAAAACACCCTCAAACTTTTACCCAAATTCTGTCCCGGTTTGACAGCTTTGACACCTTAACAAAGAAAAATTAAAAGACCAACTTCCCAAAATTGAAATCTATCGTGGCTGGACTTTTTGGAAAGCTCTTTCATTAAAATTCAATTTAGACCTAAAATTCGTGACTTAACTCTTCACCATCTGTTATTTACACTCACATCTTTACAGCTATAGTTTTCTATCCAAACCCTAACACGTAATCTAACACGTTTTACACTCAATTCCTTTAACCAATTACCATATTATTAACATCTAATGATCATAACATGTTTTACTTCATTAATTTACAGAAGTATATAAACCCTAGATTGCATCATAATAAATATTACATGAATCATAACAATAATTAATTAATTACACATAAGGTTTAAGGATTTTACCTTGATTCTTGATTATTGCTTGAAAACTATGAAACCCTAATTTTTTTCTTCTTGTTCTCCTTGTGGTCGACTTCAATATGCAGGAAAAAGGGATTTGGGAGTCTTTATTTTGTATTTATATTATTAGTGGATAACCCTTAAGGCTTAGAGTTGTATTTTGTATCAAATTTGGTTTACTTTTTTCCCCTTATCCTAATATCCGGCCGCCCCCTCTTTATATATATATATATATATATATATATATATATATATATATATATATATATATATATATATATATATATATATATATATATATTATTAAATTTATTTATTACACTCAAAACCTCATACTTTTTATATCTTATGTGTTCCCATAACGAATCCTAACGTCTTTCGCAATAAACCTTAATTTTACGACAAACCGAAAAATAATCATTTTCAAAATAAAGTTTCCAAAAATAGATTTTCACACTCTTATATAAGCATAACACATCAAAACAAACTCCTCGTAACTTGCTAACGCTCAAATACATGAACGAAAACTCGTTACGCAAAAACACAAAAAATACCAAAACTTCACAAGTCATTTCTACACCACAAAGGTGATCAAAATAAACTTTCCCAAATTCCAAACTTTACAAATCACAATAAAACCATTTACGCAAAGGGATTTAGTGCTAAAACTCACCTATCTCACTTCAAACATCTAAGACACACCAAACAAACGTCAACCGAGTCAAGACTATCAGTCAAACTGACATGCCAAAACCACGGTTGTTACATTGTCCCCCACTTAGGGAAATCCTGTCCCGAGATTTCAACTACTCGTCTCGCCAAAAGCATCAGCAAAAGAAAATTTATGGGTATTTAAGCGGAAAAATACCACCCCATAAAATCACAGAGAACGAATCGCAAAAATGTGAACCGACTAAATACTCGAATTCACACGATAGAAAACATTCCGTCACTCCAACGATACACGCAAATAGATACACTCCCCGATCAATAACACCAATGATCAAAACGACTTCTCACAGGTAGGTACGATACCCTCGAACCAAAAGAGAATCCAAATGGTAACCGCAGGAAACACCACATATAATGGATACACACAAAACAAACATTAATTACATCTGATCCTTACGTTCCCAAGTAAACTCAGGACCACGCCTAGAATCCCACCATACCTTTACCAACGCTATCTCACCAAACTTCAAACCCTTAACATCTCGATACATAATCTCAATAGGTTTCTTGACAAAACGGAGGGTCTTGTCAACCTTACTTTCAACTATTGGCACATGCGGACTAGCATCCACCAAACACTTCTTTTAATTAGATACGTGAAACATATCATGTACACCACTCAATTCCTCAGCTAACTTCAATCGGTATGCCACAAATCTAATCCTTTACGAAATCTCAAACAATCCTACACATCTCGGTGCTAACTTGCCTTTCTTACCGAAACGCACAACACCTTTTCAATGAGATACTTTTATCATCACAATATCACCAACACCAAACTCTAAGGGCTTACGGAAAAAGTCCGCATAACTCTTTTGGCGATATCTTGCTGCCTTAAATCTCTCTCTTAAATCTGAAAACCATATTCGTAGTCTCTTGTTCAAGTTTAGGACCAATTAGTTGACTTGTTCCAACCTTTGCCCACAGAACAGGTGACCTACATTACCTTCCATACAACTTTTCACATGACACATACTCAATACTAGAATTATAATTGGTGACATAGGAGAACTCAGCTAAGGGTAAATGTATACCCATGTTTCCTCCAAAATCAAACACACCCATGCTCTCTGCTCACCACCCAACGCCTGATTTGTATGCTCACTTAGTTCACTAATTAGAGAATGATAAGTCGTACTCATCTACATACGCGTTCTCAAGACTCTATAACACGTTTACCACTATTGCGAAGTAAGTATTTCATCATGTTTCTTGATGATCAACGCGACACCCCATGGCTCCTTACCAACTCACTGAGCGAAAAGTCTCGCCAACTCCTCCTTATTAAAATCTCCAGGTACCTCTGGCTGTTGCAATACCCTAATAATCGTTGACTACAACCTTTACCTTCAAGCATTTCAAACACTTGCTAACGTATCGGTATTCTCCTTTATACCCACTCCTCCATACATCTCTTGCTAAGGTAATAATACGCCTTATCCATTCTCGGATGTATCAAATACCTTGCATGATTGATGTACTTATTCTTCCTCTCAATGAAGCCAATAGCTGGTCCGCAAAGTACATTCCTCCATCTTCGTTCCTTTCCATTTACTGGTCTATAATCATTCTTCTTACATGTTCTCATCCTTGAACCTCTCTCTCTAGGCTGTCAATATCATCCTTTTAACTCCGAACTGAATTATCATAATCATTGCTCACAAAACATCTAAGTTTCACTCGTTCACTCCCGCTCAGCGCTCTTACCACGATGTCCGCCCTTCCTTGACGGTGGCGAATCAGGCAATCGTAGTCACTGAGAAATTCCACACCCAACTTCTCTTTGACATATATTAGCCTCTTGTCAAATATATGCTAAAAATTCTTATGATCTGTGTAGATAACACTTTGTGCTCCATACAAATATCATCTCCAAGCTCTACTCCCCAACTTAAATCATGTATCACACAGTTCCTCTTATGGATCTTCCACCTCCGCGATGCCTACGCAATCTATAGAAAGATAGAAATGAATCGTCAATAGTACCTGCCAACCCTAAGGACAATCGTGTCTCAGATGGTGTCTTAGGTACTTTCCACTCTTCACCACTTTTATCTTACTGATGTCCACGAACTCTCGCTATCGTTGACCACCTTCCTGAAGAACGTACATCTTAAAGCTACACCTTTCACTTGAACAACTTGGAAAACACCCTCTTCTTCTTCAATGAACAAATTGATAATCAAAACGACAATCTATCCTAACTAGACGACGCGAACCATGAAACCAGTCGAACTAAAACGTATATCAACGAACTCAAAAGGGGTACGAATTACCGACTAACGAAGTAACGAACATCAAAATCAAAGCTAGAAAAACACAATGAGAAATTTTCCCTCAATAAAAGTAGACACGGATAAAATGTTCATGAAAACCCATACAAAGAAAATATAAAATACACGTACCCATAAAACATCCACAAACGTACCTCAACGAAAGAAACACTCGATGAACCAAATACATAACAAGTTTGGTAAATGAGAACCATAGACAATTCTTATTCCCGTACTCGACCTTCTAAAAAAACAAATGAACACCGTTTTTCACAAGGCATATCTTAAACTTATACATTTTTTTTATAAAATATATATAAACCATTTTATGTAAGACATCAACTTAACCATTTTTTTCGCACACTTTCTTTTCGCCATAAAAATAATAGTTTCTAACAAATGACCTTGAAATACCTAAAACGAATTTTAAAAATACCATAAGGACTTTAACACAACTCCTTTATTGGATGCGAAAAACACAGAAGAATCACATAATCAAAATAATCATCAAACGAATCTCATACCAGGGAACACTCACGCAAATACATTGCAAACCAAACGATAAACTTACAGACTCATTCTTACAACGATCAAACCAAAATCATAGAAAAACACTGATACTAACAGGTCACAAAACATGTCACAAAATTCAATTGGTGTGTGTAAATGAGGGATCAAATATCCACACCAACTCGTCACGAACCAATGATACTCGAAAAACAATATAATATTCATTCGCGGAATGAATGCAAGGAATAACCAAAGAAGCGAACCAGCATCCAATAAAAACGAATTCGATTAACCAACACCTATCACGACGTCGAATAGAAAGAATATGGCATCTGTACCATCATGGTACAAATAGGAATACCAACCAAAGAATTAGGTATAATGGAGTGTCTAGCAAACGAATCAACTTAAATACCACAACATAAGTACCCACCGATATTTGAGGTATCAACATATGATAGGTAGGATGGAATCTCACCACCTACACACCCCAACATATAACGACTGCCCTAACAGTTAAGAGAATACTTCTCTAACCATACATCCATCACCAACATGATAGCACATACCATCTTCCACAACATATAACCACAAACATCAATCAATGCGATAATGGTCACAAGTCCACGTCTGTGATACCCTTATAATTATGTTCGCGACCATAGTTATAAGCCTATTCCACATGCATACTTACTTCCAAAACCACACATCTCAATGATAACGCACATATATACCATATAGCACCTAATATACCATGCAACCCATGCTATCTTACTTGCAAGTCCACTTGTGTTGTGACGCATGTATAATCATATTGGCCACCATAATTATCTATGCCCCCTTTCATAAGTGTACTCCCTCCTGTGGTAACACATCATGCAAACAATCATGCAAACAAAAACAAAAGACGTTGCAAACAATCATCTCACATGGAACAATTCCAACGATCACGTAAACTCTTCAATCAAACTCACTTGGATAAGGTCGATCCAATATCCAAGAGTAATCACGCTCCAACATGGCTCCAGACAGCAAAATACAATATACGAATTCCAAAACATAACACAAAACAAAAGACGTCGCACAATGGCTCAAACTCCACTCTCGCACTTATCTCCCCACTCAGATCAATTCAACTTACTACTCGCTCCCATTCATGTTTCCTACATGTTGAGGTAGTCGACAACATGCAAAACCATCTCTATTCTTTTCTTCCAATTCCACATGATCCACAAGTACATACAACTCACGAGATTTAGACTAAACCACCTCTCCTTCCTATGTGAAGTGAGGACACTACAAAGGGTATTTGGTAATGGCTCCATCTCCAGAAGTCACTGTGGTTCCAAACCTATCCACTTCTTCTCCACAAACGTTTCCCATAAACGTCCTCTCCTTGTCTAAACATGGATACATGCTATTGGGAACTCAGATTCTGCGGTTAGTCCGCTTCATTCTACCACTTCTCTCACATCTGATAGCGACAACGGTAGTCCAACGAAGCATCTTACGAGCGGAAGACGATATAATAAAGTCGATATATACAATACTACGTATAGGGGATAGAATAGACGTCCGAAACTCAATAAAACATCTCATAAATATAGGAAAATAGACATATAAAATACTATACTTACATATAGATCCTAAATGCAACTATATGAGGGACTCCTAAGTTATAGTCTAGGTTCAACCACCTAATTCTGTATAACCAAGGCTCTGATACCAATCTGTCACACTCCGCCATGGCGGAAACACGCGGGTGTAACTTCATGGATATCATCACAACACATGGTGTCTATATAGAGAATAACTACATGCATAAAAATGGCAAAGTATAGACACAAAGTGTCATAACAATACCCAAAAGAAAACAACATAATAAACTCCAAACACTCAGATAAACCACTGCCAATGCAACTAAGTTCTCGTCTAATCACTTCCTTCTATCATAGCCTTAGAATGCTCACCTGAAAATGATGCTTAAAATGTCAACATAACGTTGGTGAGATTCATAGGTTTAAGACTCATACACGCTAGGCAACCAAAATTACTGTGATTATAAAATATAGCCGGACAAATAATTAAAGTTATCATATAGCTACATTTATTTGCAAGTCAATAATCACACACAAAGGCAACAACACTCATAAGGCAACCAATAGGATGGCTTGTGTCCCCCGACCCCACAATTATTACAATAGGACGGCTCGTGTCCTCCGACCCCATAATAATTACAACAGGACGGCTCGTGTCCTCCGACCCCAATAAACCACAATTAGGTCACATGCGCGAGCAACATGATACGCATCCTCCTAATTGGAACACATATATATCCACACAAGCAAATAATCACACATAGCATGCATACGATAACACTATAAGTCCAAGCTCTTTTGACACACACATAATCACAGTAACTCAAATATTTAAGACAAGCATCATTCTCATCCCAAGTTTAAAATAAAATAAAAATATGGGACTATGAACTCACCTTAAACTCCGCAGCTTCCACAAAAACAATTCACAATCTATAGCACATAAAAATAATCCACATTACACAAGGCCAAACTAAAAGCTACAACCCATGTAATACTCATATGATGGATGTCTAAGACTCATATGACCCACCATGGATCTCCTAGACACCATACTAACCATTACCATAACCTAACACTCACTAAATCCCTTGCACTTATAAAACCAGAAAATGCAAAATTTTTGGGTACATTCATCCACATGAAATCATGACAAATAAAGCTCAACAACTCACACCAAAAATTTACCATGGTCTCTCATAAGCATACAAGCTAATCCCAAAAGGCCATGGACCAATAACACACACAAGTACTCAAAAGAAAATCAAACTTGTCAATTACTCAAATTCGTGACAGCTTAACAAAGAAAAATCAAAAGACCAACTTCCCGACCTTGAAATCAATCATAGCTGGACTTTTTGGAAAGCTATTTTATTAAAATTCAATTTAGACCTAAAATTCGTGACTTAACTCTTAACCATCTGTTATTTACACTCACATCTTTACAGCTATAGTTTTCTGTCCAAACCCTAACACGTAATCTAACACGTTTTACACTCAATTCCCTTAACCAATTACCATATTATTAACTTCTAATGATCCTAACATGTTTTACTTCATTAATTTACAGAAGTATATAAACCCTAGATTCCACCACAATAAATATTACATGAATCATAACAATAATTAATTAATTACACATAAGGTTTAAGGATTTTACCTTGATTCTTGATTATTGCTTGAAAACTATGAAACCCTAATTTTTTTCTTCTTGTGGTCGACTTCAATATGCAGGAAAAAGGGATTTGGGAGTCTTTATTTTGTATTTATATTATTAGTAGATAACCCTTAAGGCTTAGAGTTGTATTTGGTATCAAATTTGGTTTACTTTTTCCCCCTTATCCTAATATTCGGCCGCCCCCCTCTTTATATATATTTATTTTTATTTTTTTTTATAAAATTTATTTATTACACTCAAAACCTCATACTTTTTATATCTTATGTGTTCCCATAACGAATCCTAACGTCTTTCGCGATAAACCTTAATTTTACGACAAACCGGAAAATAATCATTTTCAAAATAAAGTTTCCAAAAATAGATTTTCACACTCTTATATAAGCATAACACATCAAAACAAACTCCTCGTAACTTGCTAACGCTGAAATACATGAACGAAAACTCGTTACGCAAAAACACAAAAAATACTAAAACTTCACAAGTCATTTCTACACCACAAAGGTGATCAAAATAAACTTTCCCAAATTCCAAACTTTCCAAATCACAATAAAACCATTTATGCAAAGGGATTTAGTGATAAAACTCACCTATATCACTTCAAACATCTAAGACACACCAAACAAACGTCAACCGAGTCAAGACTATCAGTCAAACTGACCTGCCAAAACCACGGTTGTTACATCAATGCAAAATACTTCATACTAGTCAAAACCGTATGTCACGTTTTAACGTAAAACTAGCTTTTTGCTAAAGCTCTCAAATCGGACATCTTAAGTAAATGAATTTTTGAAAAATGCTTTCATTGTCTTGATATTAATTAACTCTTGAATTGGGGAGGAAAATTATTTTCAAAAACAAAATCCAGCAAGTATATGTTGTTGTATCTAACATGCTAAACAACTACGAATATCGTTATGTGTAATATGCTAAATGATTATTTGCTTTTGATTGTTTGCTTATGTTATAATATTTTAGTAACTGAATTAGATATGTAAACTAAGTTGATCAATCATGTATGACGAAAACAATTGTTTTACACAATTATCCTTCCAAAGGTTCTAGTGTTAAAATACGCCACCTTAAAATATTTAACACTGTTTAAACATGATTTCTAAAGCATTACATGTAATAATAAAAGAAAATGTATTCTTGAACCTTGTATATATTTGAACACACACTAATTGTTTCAAACATATAGTCATAAACTATTTTTTTTGTTATGTATTATATAAAAATGGTTAGGATAATTATTTTTATACTTATGTAATGTCAAAAACTATGCATATTACACGTAATAATAAATAGTTTTCACACACATAATAAATGACTATCTTGAATCATTAAGTTAACATGTCATTATTAGTAACCTCACACATATAACAAGTATTAAATTTAATGGAGCACATTCCATAAATCTTTACTTATCTTTCTTTATTAAAAAGAGTGGTTGTGAGGGTCTAGAAAGATTTTGAGATTATATCGATTCTTTATTCAAAATATGATTGATATTATTATCAAATCTAATTGACAGATTTTTGAGTGTGGACATGAAATTAGAGTCATTATTTGTTTAGCTTCAAGATATAACATACCATATCATCTTGAACCTACATACTCAATCATACTCGATTGGTATGAAAATAATGATATCCACATCAAGATAAAAAGAATATGCATCGGATCATAACTCACACTTGTGTTGATGATGTCATATTGAGTCTTCTTGTCCAAAGGTTGTGTTCCAATCATTAAGACTAATATATCTAAAAGATGATTAAAATACACAACAGATTAGGATTGACGACTTGGATGTTTCATCCAAAATATTCAAGCAATTTACATTGCAACGCAATATGTAAATGTGTCATTTCAGAAAAAAAAAAACACGAGCAAACATACAACATATGTAGCATTTGCTCATGAACGAGTCAAGACTCAAAATCACATGTCAAGTAAGAACATCACATATAACACATCATCAATCTTCAAGAAGATAACATGTATCTCAAAAGGATAATTTATACAACGTGTGTCACTACATAAACAAGTAAAATTTGTAAATCACATTATAACTAAAATACTTGTTCTCATTGTAACTCATAAGAGTGAAAAAGGTCATTATCTTAAATAAGCATGTTTGTTAAATGATACAATATGTTTTCTCTCAATAATATAAAGTAAAAGATTACAAGATCAATTAAGGTAAGTAATCTTTATTAGACTCTCTTTCTCAAGATTTACTATAGAGTATTCTTGAAACCAAAACATGTGATTTAAATACATCACTTGCCTTTGTTAGGATGTTGTGTAATACATGTCGTTTTCATTAACAGACTTTTAATATATTGATAGTTGAGTTATATTAAGATATGTTCTAGCGGAATTAGCCAATATCATCTTTGAAAACCTCGATGGGAAAGTATAGGAATTCCAATTTTTCTAATATGAGAATGGCTACTGGAGAACCTATTGCACTAGAAATTGAATTTAACCTAACGGTTGAATTGCTTCCAGGAGAGAAGTTGGGTTTGTGGTAAACTCGTAAAAATGGTCGTGTTTAGCCTTAATTGAGCACCGCTAGTAATAGTCTCATACCCATTCTCTAACATGAAAAATTGCCAATCCTACATTTGACTAAAGACATTTTACATCGATGATCTTTGTCTCCCGTTAGGATTGGACTTTAAACAAGCAGCAATTAGGATACTTCTTGACAACCTAGATTACTTGCATATATGTGTTTAGTATGTGTAAACAACATATTGCTCTTGTATAATATGATTAAATGTCTTCATGACTCCTTAAATGCTCAATGCCTACTTGCTTAATTATTGAATGCATGTTCATTAGAAAGATCTTGCTTTGAATTAACTTTTTTAATGTCATATTCTTGATATATGTCCATGATACATGCTCTTGTGTGCTAAATGCCAACATGTTTTACTTAATGATTTTCTTCATAGTAATCATGTTTTGTATGCATCTCTTTACATGACTTACATGTTATTTGTGCACCTAAACTTTGTTGGACTAAGTATACCTTTGATGATACCTCTTAGATGTCATATAGTCTTACATGCCAATATCCTTGATTATTATGTGATGCATGATTAAATGGCTTACATGCTTAAATCTTTGATTACTATGCAACTAGTGTTATTTATCCTCACACTAGATCATATTCTTCCTTTAGGATGTCTAGTGTCACAATCCCACCTTATTACCTAAACCATTCCTTAATAATTTGATTACTCCTATCTTTGATCTGGGAAAAACAGAAAACTGGACTCTGCACCTTACTGACGGCGGTCCCTTATTGCATTGGCGGTCCCTTATCATTAAAGGACTGTCCAATGAATTAAAGGACCATCCCCAGTAAAGGTGTCATGAACTGGTTCACTATTTTTCCTCTTCTGCAATACTTTGAACCTTCCTACATCATGCCTTGTCAAAAACTCACAAAGAAGCATCTTCCTCATAACCTTTCATCACTAAAACCTCAAACCACCAATATGAAATGAGAAACCAAGTTATCCTTGTTATACCAATATCGAGTCATCCACTATTTCCATGCCCTCAAAGAAACCAAGAGTCATCCACCAATTACTCTACTGAGTCATCTTCACAAGAAGATTCCACCATGTAACCAAACAAGTGTGTCATCACCACTACAACCTACCCCATTGAGGTCAAACTACCTTTCATGACACATAAACCTATGTTCAACCTTGTGTCGCTCATTGAAACAAAGGGCAATCTTCATATCCATACATTCATTAACATATTTGTCTATGTCGTCAAAAGTCAAGTTAATTTCATTTTGAAATGCGTCTTTTCCACTTTCTAGCAAGTGAAGAACACAAAGAAGATATCCAAGCTTTAACTGTTGTCAAGCCATCACCACCTCATTTCACATATCTAAGTGAATTTCATTATGAAATGCATCTTTTCCACTTCCTAGCAAGTGAAGAACACAAAGAAGATATCCAAGCTTCAAGTGTTGTCGAGTCATCACCACCTCATTTCACATATCCACCTTCGGTCGTCAACCAACAAAACACCTTAAAATTCCTTGATTCCCAATCATCCATTATCCTAACCTCAATTTTCAAGAACACTCATTGTCACCAACATATCCACCTCCATTTACAAATCCAATATAATTGGTACCACCCATGAGAATTCCTTCAAAAACTCCTTCGTAAGAGTCCATAATATCATCCATCTTCCTTTGTCACATTTACATCTTTGATGTCTCCCATTCCGTCGATCTATTTGATGATGCCCTTTTAAGGATGCTCGTATTCCAATCCTTTCCTCACTTATTGTAAGTGCAAATATTCCTTTCATTATCCCCACACACACATCTATAACCACCAACTTCAATTATAAAGTCTCCTATCTTCTGTCTCATCTTCACACCATCCTTGCCAAACTATAGCTCAATACATACTCTCTTTATTTTGGTTCATTCCTATCCACTATTAGAGAGTCATCCTCATCCATATCTAGGAGCATATCATCCTCATCCCATATCACCTAGACACTAGACACTTATCTTGGAAGATGTTAGAGAATGGTGTGTTAATCAACTATTATATGTTTAGTTTCAATCCCTCTCATGCCATGCTTTAGAATAATCATATTTGAATCATGCATGTCTTGCTATATATATCATTATTATATATGTGCACTTGTCTACTAACTTTGTTTTGTAGCATTACTTCATTGCTCGATTCTTTGGTAGCCAAAACTAGTTTTGAGCATACACCAAGGGGGAGCATTTGCAAGTGTTGGTGCATCTACATACCTTCTTGCTTGAAACTAACCCTTGATGTAAGTTATTAAGGATTCAATGAGCTAGGGGGAGCTCATGGATATGCTAAAGTCAATAAGGATGCAATAAGCTAGGGGGAGCTCGGAAGTAGTTGGGTAAATGATTCGGAGTTGGTTAAATCATGGCGGTATGAGCAAGGCTTCTGATGAGGCGAAAAATAAACCACTTTTAGGGGGTCATTTAAGCCCGGAATTGAATTTATTTGATCAAATATTGCCCTAAATCGTTCCTTTTGTGATTTTAGGTACTTTAGGAGAGAAATCTGGTAAAGGAAGCAATTCGGACGTTTTTGGAGCATAAAAGTGAAGAAAACGCCAAAGTCTTAATTTTCCTTGCTGGGAACAGTAGGTGACGGCGTCAAGAGCAACATCCTGACGGCGTCAAGAGTAAATTGCATGATGGCCCAGTGCAAACATGAAGGCGTCACAAGTAGAGCGTCAAGAGTAAAACACGTGACGGCCTGGAAGACCCTAACACATGACGGCGTCAAATGTAGATCAAGGCAGTCCGAGAAGTATTTTGGCGGCGAGATGACGGCGTCACCTATTTGGTCTTGACACCGTCAGCCTTAATTTCCTATATATAGTTTTCTAATTTTCATTCATAAAAAGAGAGAAGTTTTGGAGAAACCCTAAGGCCGAACCTATTAAGAATTTTACAGGTTTTTCAAGGGTTTTCAGCCCTTAAACCCTTTCATGTGTAATTGAGATAAGTGTTCTTCTAATTCAATCAATATGTCTATGTGTTGGTTGTCTATATCTTGTTCTTGTCTTAATTCCACCATGCTAGGCTAGATCTATCTTGTGTTTGCTTAGATCTAATGAAACCTAGATGTTGATTATGTGTTGATTACTTGTTTATGGTTGTATTGGATGAATGATTTCGATGTTAGGCTTAAGAAAACTGGCAGATCTCCAAATGGTAACATGCTTGAACATCTTAGGAAACATGAACTGACGTGCACTAGGTTTTATTGGTTGTATTTAATGCATGAGTAAATTCTAATGATCCCATGTTAGGAGCTTCTTAGCCGGCTCGACATAGGAGTGAAGTAGGCACTCATAGGATTGGGGAATTAAGTGCGCCACCCCATGAATGGTATTAAGGAATACAATCCGTCATCCACGCAACTATAACAAGTAATTAACGTGTAAAAGATATCTAGGGAGTAGTGAAATCTAAGTAAACACAATTTCTCCACTTATTGCTCACAACCTTAGTTTAATTTAGTTTATTTTCATTTCTAGTATTTTATTTTGATTGCATCTTTAGTATTGGGTTAGTTGACTAGCAACTAATTCCGCCCAAATCCTTTAAACCCGAGATTTTTACTTGCTTTCTTAAAAATATAAAAATACAAAAATAATCATCCATCATCTTTAGAACTAGTATTTAGGTTTTTTAATCTTAGCGACACTATTCCTAGCTGAACGATCAATCCTCCGGTACTTGTCACTATACTATACTACAACGATCATGTACACTGCCTGGTGGGGGTTGTAAGCTTCTCAAGATCCCTTGAGAGGTAAAGCCTGGTGTAATTCCCACGCATCAAGTTTTTGGCGCCGCAGCCCAGGGAATAGTTATTGTCTAGGTTAGAATCTCTTTTTATTAGGTCTACTTGCTAGATTCCTTTCTAGTAAGATTTTATTTTTATTTCTAGGTTTTCTTTAGTCTATCTTTTCTTTGTGTCTTTGTTTGTAAAAACCTTTCCATTGACTATTCTGTTAGCCATTATGGAGAACGCGAATCCACCAAGTACGACACTAGAGTTTTACCAGAAAAAATATAATTACACTAGTTTGGATATAACATTATGGAGGAATGAAATGAGGAGGACAGGATTTTATATTGATTTTATTGAGTACATTGAGAAAAGAGGCGAAGTGCATAAGACTTTTAAAGAATCCACCTTAGGAGCTCCATCAACCCCTCAAAATGCCTCACTTAGTGAAACCTATGCACCATATGAGCCTTCACCTAGGATAGTTTCGTATGAGCCACCTAGCTGCATGTCATGGTTAGGCTCCACCATAATACAGGATGAACACATAGGTGACCTTGATGTGATGGAGGATTTAGTCGAACATGATCACATTGATCAAAAAGACCTAGGTTTTATGAT
This sequence comes from Artemisia argyi, assembly GCA_030686995.1. Lineage (NCBI taxonomy): Eukaryota > Viridiplantae > Streptophyta > Magnoliopsida > Asterales > Asteraceae > Artemisia > Artemisia argyi. Next base: position 177,546,576 of record CM060703.1, read on the forward strand.
CGATGATGATGAATCTCAAGAAACACATGATGAATCTTTTGGGCAATTTTTATATTGCAGTTAGAATATTGAGGATGATCCTTATGATTCGGACATAGAAGTTGAGATGCCTAGAGAAGCACGTGAGATACTTGGGAGAATGCTAGGGTTAGATTATAATAAAACACATGTTCAGGGTATAGGTGATATTAACACATGGAATGATGAGGTCCATAACATAAGCCCACAAAATACTCAACCATCATTTGAGGCACACACACCGCCCGTGACTTACCCGGAAGAAGTAGATGAAACTTTAGGAAGTCCAATGGAGGTAGAACCCTTGGACCAGGCACCACTTGAGGATATAGGTTTGAACACTTGTAGTGATAACCTTACTCCTAGTTCTAGGGAATTTCCTAGTGTTGATGAACTGGAACCTCAATCTTTACACACCTTTCCATCATTAGATATATTTCTAGGAGACAAAAGGGGAACCGACCCACCCATCAACCAATATTATCCGGGTAGTTTTAGGATGAAGGAAGCCATTCACTTACCCCCTTCACCTCACGTGGCATATTCACACCCTAAGGGTGTGTATCGCTACTTTCACCCACACTTAATCCTAAGTGTAGGGAAAACCTCCCCTATTTCTGTTAAATAAGGGTAGAGTCAGGCTCGTGACTCGAACAAAAACAAGCGTTTCTTGGGAGGCAACCCATGTTTTGTGTGTTTTTTTTGTTTTTTGTTTGTTTGTTTGTTTGATTTTATTTGTTTCCGTATGCATGTTTTATTTTTATTGTTTGTGGCTCATGTTTCAAAGTAAATTGTGAGAATGCTTTATTTTCTTTTTAATTTCGTCTTAATTGCATATAAAGGTATTTTGCAAAAGATAAGTGTAAGGGAGATCCAAATTTGTTTATAAGAACGAAATTGAGCATGAACCACAACAATATTCAATGGACATGTGCATTAGTACTTGTTACAGTCAAATGCTTGTATCGAGTCATAATGAGGTTTTGCATGATTTTCCAGGAAGTAGGACCAAGTTTTTCCAGAAATTTTCCGGAAACTTAACATAAGAATTTCTGCAGGTCACTTCTGACGGCGTCATGAAATTACTCTTGACGGCGTCACGTGTAAAAACCTGGAAATTTTACCGGTTTTGTTTTTCTAACGGAGTTTTAATGTTTTTGTGAATTATTAAGTTTTATAATCTCCAGGAAATCTGCAAACTTCACTCCACAAGCATTATATCTTATTTTTTTTCTAGGATTTAGTAACTTATATAGATTGCCGCCGATTTTATGCGAGGTTGCCTTGTTTGTTTTCTCAGGATTTACAGGTTATGTATGACAAGAAGATGATTTATTTTTCTGGAAGGGAAGCTTTGATTGTTCATTTTCTTGGAGGAAGATTTAACCTGGCCACCTTATTATCCATACCGAGCGAATCAGGGGAGTATTTGATTTCATTTGTTTTACTTATTTAACTTTTACATTCTTTACTTGAACATTGGGGACAATGTTCATCTTAAGTGTAAGGGGAGGGTAAAATGATGATACCTTACATGTACACTTTCGCTTGAGTTTGTTTTGTTTAATAGTAGATGTGTAATAAAACTATGAGATATACTTGTTAGTGCAATTTTAGCGCCAAATTTAGAATTTTTTACAACATTTAGGAGTGAAACTTTAGCCATAGCAAGCGTCTCATGGATAGGAGATTGTATGACTAGCACATAACCGTACTTTCAGAAAAATTTTCCACCCAAATATGTGAGGTTACCTTTTAGATTTGATAGGAAAAGCATTCATTATTAGTGCTTATGAGTGTACCGGTAGCATTTAGATTCTAGAACTTGCGTTAGTGATGCATCCCGAGACCGCTAGTGAGACTACTGATGAGGCGAAAAATGAACCACTTTTAGGGGGTCATTTAAGCCCGGAATTGAATTTATTTGATCCAATATTGCCCTAAATCGTTCCTTTTGTGATTTTAGGTACTTTGGGAGTGAAATCTGGAAAAGGAAGCAATTCGGACGTTTTTGGAGTATAAAAGTGAAGAAAACGCCAAAGACTTAATTTTCCAAGCTGTGAACAGTAGGTGACGGCGTCAAGAGCAACATTTTGACGGCGTCAAGAGTAATTTTCATGACGGCCCAGTACAGAAATGAAGGCGTCACAAGGAAGAGCGTCAAGAGTAAAATATGTGACGGCCTGGAAAAAGTTATAACGTGACAGCATCAGAAGTAGATCAAGGCAGTCCGAGAATTCTTTTGGAGCCGAGATGACGGCGTCACCAATTTGGTCTTGACGCCGTTAGCCTCAATTTCCTATATATAGTTTTCTAATTTTCATTCATAAAAAGAGAGAGAAGTTTTGGAGAAACCCTAAGGCCGAACTTAGTACGAATTTTACAGGTTTTCAAGGGTTTTCAGCCCTTGAACCCTTTCATGTGAAATTGAGATAAGTGTTCTTTTAATTCAATCAATATGTCTATGTGTTGGTTGTCTATATCTTGTTCTTGTCTTAATTCCATCATGCTAGGCTAGATCTATCTTGTGTTTGCTTAGATCTAATGAAACCTAGATGTTAATTATGTGTTGATTACTTGTTTATGGTTGTATTGGATGAATGATTTTGATGGTAGGCTTAAGAAAACTGGCAGATCTCCAAATGGTAACATGCTTGAACGTCTTAGGAAACATGAACTGGCGTGCACTAGGTTTTATTGGTTGTATTTAATGCATGAGTAAATTCTAATGATCCCATGTTAGGAGCTTCTTAGCCGGCTCAACATAGGAGTGAAGTAGGCACTCATAGGATTGGGGAATTAAGTGCGCCACCCCATGAATTGTATTAAGGAATACAATCCGTCATCCATGCAACTATAACAAGTAATTAACGTGTAAAAGATATCTAGGGAGTAGTGAAATCTAAGTAAACATAATTTCTCCACTTATTGCTCACAAACTTAGTTAATTTAGTTTTATTTTCATTTTTAGTATTTTATTTTGATTGCATCTTTAGTATTGGGTTAGTTGACTAGCAACTAATTCCGCCCAAATCCTTTAAACCCGAGATTTTTACTTGCTTTCTAAAAAATTATAAAAATACAAAAATAATCATCTCTCATCTTTAGAACTAGTATTTAGGTTTTCTAATCCTAGCGACACTATTCCTAGCTGAGCGATCAATCCCCCGGTACTTGTCACTATACTATACTACAACGATCAGGTACACTGCCTGGTGGGGGTTGTAAGCTTCTCAAGATCCCTTGAGAGGTATAGCCTGGTGCGATTCCCACGTACCAAGTTTTTGGCGCCGCAGCCCGGGGAATAGTTATTGTCTAGGTTAGAATCTCTTTTTATTAGGTCTACTTGCTAGATTCCTTTCTAGTAATATTTTATTTTTATTTTTAGGTTTTCTTTAGTCTATCTTATTTCTTTGTGTTTTTGTTCGTAACTTTTCACCACCTGCCATCATGGCAACCGACGAATCCTCTAACCTTAGGATCACTAGGAGTCGTAGTTCCACTAGAAACCTTGTCTTGCCTTATGCAGAACCCGAAAGAGAAATGCGTAGATTAAGACAATCTCACTCAACTTCTGAACCATCTAGCGTTGCCATCGATTTTGATGCACCCCTTTCTGAAGAAAATTCAGAAAATCATGTTACAACCCCTAGCTCCCAACCCAACAACGAGATGAGTACCCCCGCAACCCCCATTCCTAAGCGCCTTAAGGACTACTCCTCCCCAACCCCTCGTGGCTTCTCTAATGCTATCGTCTACCCAAATGAACACACCAATGAGGTCTTGCATGCGAACGATGTCTGGCTTGTCCAAAGTTTGTGTAAGTTTTGTGGATTAGATGAGGAAGATCCAATTCAACACATTAAAGACTTCTTGAAAATATTAGACACCCTCCATACGGATGGGGCTACTAGAGACACGTCCCGATTGCGATTCTTTCCTTTCACCTTATATGAGAAAGCCCAAGAGTGGTATGATAAAATTCCTTCTGAATCTATTTTCACATGGGAGCAACTCATATCCAAGTTCTATGAGAAGTTCTTTCCACCTGAAAAAACCTCAACGTTTAGAGATAGGATCCTCCGTTTCCGAAAAGGGAAGGACGAACCCTTCCATAAATCGTGGATTAGGTTCAAAGATTTAATAAGACAAGTTCCCCATCATGGCATTGAGCTTTGGCTCTTGGTCCAAATCTTCTACGACAATGTCTCCTCTAATGATCGAAACGGAATCAACCAATCTAGAAAAGGGAGATTGGCCAACCTTAGTGCCGAAGAAGATGGGATAGGATTGAAGAATATGCTCAAGACCAGGATGACACCTAGGATGAACCTGAGTCGACTGTCAGCATTTTTGAAATCACTTCAGATCGGTTGAGAAAAATTCACAAAAGAGTGGAATACATAGCTGGGTCGCAGTTACCTAAACAACTCTCGAATCCTTACTTAATTTGCGATTACTGTGGGGGCCCGCATGAGGTAGAAGAATGCGGAGGAGCAGCCACGACTGAACATGCATGCTTGTCAGGAGGTGACATTGTTAGCATTAAAAATATGTATTATGAAGTGATGGTCATTCTCATATTGTAACTTTGTGACGTTTGTTAAGATTGGTAATAGTTTAGTCACTGGGCCTTGGACTTGGCAAGCTAATATGTTATATGCTATGTTTCATAAGCCTAGTTATCCAATCATGTAACCAAGTCCAAGCCCAAGCCCATAGAAAGCCTAAGTATGGAACTATAAAAGGCACCTTACCTCTCATTTGTAAGGTGTGCTTGTGTGTGTAAGTGTGTGTGTTTATTAATAAAAGCTTTCTATTTCATCTCTTATTTTCTCTCTAGTTTTAACGCCACTTATATATCATCAAGTCACCATCTTTCCTTCTTCTAGTGCTTATATTTGTGATAAAGTTGATAGATTTAAGGTCCTACAAGTGGTATCAATCGCCTAACAATGATTTAGGAGTGTTTTTATCAAGTTTTTTGTTAAAAAGTTACACTTTTCATTCATTTTGTGTACTTTTTCTTCAAAAAGTTTTGATTTTTACAAGTTTTAGTGTTAAAGTTGTTGTTGTTATTGAAGTTTTATTGATTCTAAGTGTTTTGGGAAAGATTTGATTAAAAGAAACAAGTAAAAAAGGTGTTTTTGGTTGAAAAAATCATATTTTTGAGCTGTTTGGCAAGTTTACGCGTAAGTTTTTGCCTAAAACCCTGTTTCTACGCGTAAGTTTAAGCCTAAAACCCTTTTTCTACGCTCAAGTTGGAATCCTATGCATAAGGTAAAATCCTACGCATAAGATCTACGCTTAAGATCCTACGCATAAGTTTTCTACGCATAAGATCTACGCTTAAGATCCTACGCATAAGTTTTCTACGCAAAAGATCCTACGCATAAGTTTTTCTTCAACGATCAGAGATTACTCAGTACTTCCCTGACTTGGATAAGTTTGTGGAATACTTCGACACGGGATATCTTTCAAGCTTGGACAAGTTTGAGAGATTAGTTTGGTTTGTAAACCTTACGCGTAAAAAATCTTACACATAAGCTAAACCTTACGCGTAACATATATCTTACGCATAAACTACTAATCTTACGCATAAGTATTTTCTTACGCATAAGTTTACTTTTTACGCATAAATTTTTGTTTACGCCTAACATTTGCCTTACGCATAAGATTCGGTTTACGCATAAGTTTCAGTCTACGCTTAAGTTTACTGTTTACGCATAAGATCTGGGTTTACGCGTAAGTTTTTAACTTTTGACAACCAAACTTCAAACGGCCATAACTTTTGAACCGTAACTCCGTTTTCGACGAATCAACTGTCAAAACGACCGTGAAACAGAGAAGAAGGACACGTTGAATCAATTTATTCATTCAACCCAAGTTTCGAGGCCTAAAAACACTCTGGGAAGAAGTTATTGAGGTTTTAAGGATTTAGATCAAATTTTTCACCATCCAAACTTGCATCAACTTACACTAAATACAACTCCTACAAATAATTCAAACGATGTTGCGTTAGAAGAAGAAGAAGTATTTGAAAACCCATTTGCAACAGACTCTGCTGAATCTTCTTCAAGGTTACAAGAACCATCTAACACACATTCGTTACACCCAAGGTACCCTTCTACGTTTCAATGGACAAAAGACCATCCAATAGAACATGTTATTGGTGAACCTTCTAAGCCAGTTCAAACAAGGAGACAACTTGCCACCGATCTCGAATTGTGCATCTACATTTGCTCAATCAGCCTCAAAGAACCTAAGAACATTCGGGAAGCAATGGCAGAAAACCCTTGGATTGAAGCGATGCAGGAGGAATTTCTTCAATACCTGTTACATGATAGTTGGGAACTTGTTGAATGACCACTTGATAAACGAGTTCTTGATCTCAAGTGGTTGTGGAATAACAAACTGGATGAGGAAATGACTGTAATTCATAACAAAGCTCGTCTCGTGGCTAAAGGTTATCCACAAGAAGAAGGGATAGATTTCGAGGAATCATTCGCGCCTGTAGCTAGACTTGAAGCAGTCTGGATTTTCTTAGCCTATGCCGCTCACAAAAATATCACAGTCTATCATATGGATATTAAGACAGCTTTCTTAAATGGAACTCTGAAAGAAGAAGTGTATGTGAGTCAGCCATAGGGATTCATCGACAAAGATCATCCAGACTACGTCTACAAGCTTAAGAAAGCAATTTATGGTTTAAAACAAGCTCCAAGAGCGTGGTATGACGAACTATCATCTTTCTTTCTAAAAAAAATTTTCACAAAAGGAACGGTTGATGACACCTTGTTTATCAAAAAATTCAAAGATGACATTTTGATCGTTCAAATTTACGTGGACGACATTATTTTTGGATCAACCAATCCTAACCATTCAAAACATTTTGAAAATCTCATGAAAAGCAAATTTGAAATGTCCATGATGGGGGAACTAAAATTCTTTCTTGGTTTACAAATACATCAATCCCCACGTGGTATTTTTATCAATCAAGCTAAATATACATTAGAGATTTTGAAAAAACATGGAATGGAAAATTGTGATTCTGTTGGTACACCAATGGTCACTTCACCAAAAATAGGTGCTGATTTGTTTGGAAAACCCATCGATCCAAAAAACTATCGGAGCATGATCGGTTCTCTCATGTACCTAACTGCTAGCCGACCCGATATTCAATTTGCTGTTTGTTTGTTAGCACGGTTTCAGGCAAAGCCTACCGAACTTCACCTCAAAGAGGTTAAACGGATCTTTCGTTACCTACGAAGCACCATTAACATGGGACTTTGGTATCCGAAGGATTCGGGGTTTAATCTAACAACATTTTCAGATGTAGACCATGCCGGTGATCAAGTTACAGCAAAGAGTACATCAGGAGGAGCACAATTTTTGGGTGAAAAGCTTGTAAGCTGGTCGTCAAAGAAACATGATTGTACTGCACTATCAACTGCCGAAGCCGAGTATGTGTCTCTATCTGCGAGTTGTGCCCAAGTTCTTTGGATGCGGACACAGCTCTCAGAATATGGCTTTACTTTTGACAGAATACCTATGTATTGTGACTCAAAAAGTGCCATAGCCATCTCGCGCAATCCCGTACATCACTCTAAGATGAAGCATATCAGAGTCCGCTACCATTTCATCAAAGAACACGTGGAAGAGGGTACTGTTGAATTATTTTTCGTTAAGACTGATTACCAACTCGCCGATCTATTTACTAAAGCCCTTCCAAAAGAAAGGTTTGACTATTTAGTTCGACGAATTGGCATGCGAAGCCTAACTCCTAAGGAGCTAGAACGTCTTCTCGAATCTTCTTGAAAAATGTTTTCAAAATCGCTGTAAATATTTTTGAAAAAACAAAATACAAAATTTGAAAAACCAACAAAAACAAAATACAAAAATATAAAATTTTCAAAAAATACAAAAACAATATAAAAAAAAAATCCAAAAATATTCTTCTCACGACATGTCTCTCGTATAAATCAATATTCTGTACGTTTCTATAAATGTCATTCAACAATGATACGGACATGTACAGATACTTGAGCGGGAGTTCTTTTTAATAAAACATGTCGTTTCTCAATATTTTCTTCACAATGGCTTTCGTATAGTTCAGTACGAAACCCGGACTCAAATGATGACTTCTGATTATTTTCAAATCAAGGACTCGTACGTTCAAAGATGAAATCATTTTCAAAAGTTCGAGTCTAAACAAACGAAAAAGATTTCAAACATAAACTCGTTTTTCAAAATACCATTCTTGAGCACTTTTTCAAGATTGTTCAAAAGATTTCTCAAAATCTTTCAAATGAGTGCTCAAGATAACTCCCTCTAAACCCTTAATTGATTTTAAAATGCTATCATTAAGGGGGAGTACAAACACTAAAATGTTCCGATTTCATGCAAAATCAAATCTGTCTATCTCTCCAAAAAGCTATTTATTAATCAGTTGATATCAAAAATATCACGCTATGCTATTTTTGAGGGGGAGAAGACATGATTAAAATGTGATCAAAGATGTTTAAAGTTTGTGACCGAATCTCAAAAGAGCTCGACTCAGAAAGTACCAATGAATTGACGAATCTTAAAATGTCAGTAATCGAAAAGACTTGTCCTGGACGGGTAATAATTTCAAGCTAGTCTAACTAGTGATGTAAGCGTGTCTCGAATAGGATTTGTCTGAGTAGAATGTACCACATCGAGAGACTTTCGTTGGACTTGACCAGGACGGGTAATAATTTCAAGCGTGTCTCGAATAGGATTTGTCTGAGTAGAAAGTAAGCGTGTCTCGAATCGGTCATGTTCACTGAAAGTGGATCAATTCAAAAAGTGCAAACTCCTCTCACATGTGCAAATTTCTTAAATATTCATGAGCACATGTGAAGGGGGAGTCCTTCAAAAGTTACAAAACTCTCAAAGTGGTAACAACAATGTGTTTTATTATCATAAACACTTTGAGAGATTTTCTATAAATGGTTTCATGGCAACAATAGGATAGTCATGGAGTTATAAGGTGACTAAGGTTAGGAAAAACCGTCCTATGATCTGCCAGAGCCAGAGGGATCTACCCAAGGACAATTCCAATAGATTAGAATTAGAAGTCCTTAGGTATGATTGAAAAAAGGAGAAAATGAGAAAGGAGAAAGAAGGGGTTGAAGAATTAAAAAGAAATAGCCCTCCAAATGTTCAACCTTAGGGCAGACACCGGGTACAATTCGTATGCTACTGGTTGTTACTAAGGTGACACCGGTATTGAAGACAAAGACGTCATGGACCCAGTGACGCACTGCACTAAACCTTCTTAACCACTCAAGTTCACTTAAAAGAGATTGTTTCATTCTCACGGGGAACCGGCGTAATCTATCGACCTGTCTCTTAGAGATGGTTGAAATTGAAGCAGGAGACCTCTCCCTAATCTCCGCATAGGAAACCAAATGTGCACTTATCGAGTCTAGAGGCCCGAGATTCATCAAAAGATCTCATAGGAACATATGATATTTCTACACTGGTTGTTTATCATTAAGGACGCCAGATGTAAACTTTAGAGTCCTACGCAGATCTTAGCAATCTGCCAGAACATTTATGAGAGAATTCACACAAGTGTTACTCAATGATTGAATGGAAATTCCTGTTAGGGTCAACATTAAGCAGCCCTGACAGCAGGTCACTTCGGTAATTCTTTATGGGTTACGCTTAGTGTTCGCGGTGGTTTCAAACGGTCTACAGTTGTGGAGTGATCCCCAGCGACTCACCCAGTCATTGAGCTACTAAGTAGGTCTTGTAAGCTCTCTCGAGAGTATCTGACATGGGAACGGCCTTGGTAAGGGTTAGAAGGAGTCTTCACACTATGCTGTTGACGATCTCTAATTCTTATCTGTAATTACCGGATGTTTTATTGGTAACTATTTATATGCAGGGACACTTCATCTCCATGGCGACAGATTCCACATGCTCATACATACATCTGGAAGTTAAAGAAAGCTCCCTCAAAGATCTGTACAACACAAAGTTCAAAGAAAGATTCTACGCCAAAAAGAAGAATCTACAAAGTATAAAGACTAAAGATCAAAGTGAAAGAAAGGGAACTACGTGCATATGAATATCAAAGTCCAAAGATGTATGAGCATGTTGGAATGGCAAACAACCACCACAGACACAGAAGTGACGAAAGGCAGATAACTCCACATCACAAAGGAACAAAGAACGATGAAAATTCAGTTATCAAAGATCACAAAGCATGAAGGAACGAAGACTAAAAACTATTCTACAACGACATACAAAGTTAAAGACAAAGAACACAGAAGACCCACTCACGTGGAGCATCATTCGAATGACCACCCCTTAGGGGGAGATTGTTAGCATTAAAAATATGTATTATGAAGTGATGGTCATTCTCATATTGTAACTTTGTGTCGTTTGTTAAGATTAGTAATAGTTTAGTCATTGGGCCTTGGACTTGGCAAGCTAATATGTTATATGTTATGTTTCATAAGCCTAGTTATCCAGTCATGTAACCAAGTCCAAGCCCAAGCCCAAGCCCATAGAAAGCCTATGTATGGAACTATAAAAGGCACCTTACCTCTCATTTGTAAGGTGTGCTTGTGTGTGTAAGTGTGTGTGTTTGTTAATAAAAGCTTTCTATTTCATCTCTTATTTTCTCTCTAGTTTTAACGCCACTTATATATCATCAAGTCACCATCTTTCCTTCTCCTAGTGCTTATATTTGTGATAAAGTTGATAGATTTAAGGTCCTACAAGTGGTATCAATCGCCTAACAATGATTTAGGAGTGTTTTTATCAAGTTTTTTGTTAAAAAGTTACACTTTTCATTCATTTTGTGTACTTTTTCTTCAAAAAGTTTTGATTTTTACAAGTTTTAGTGTTAAAGTTGTTGCTGTTATTGAAGTTTTATTGATTCTAAGTGTTTTGGGAAAGATTTGATCAAAAGAAACAAGTGAAAAAGGTGTTTTTGGTTGAAAAAATCGTATTTTTGAGCTATTTGGCAAGTTTACGCGTAAGTTTTTGCCTAAAACCTTGTTTCTACACGTAAGTTTAAGCCTAAAACCCTTTTTCTACGCTCAAGTTGGAATCCTATGCATAAGGTGAAATCCTACGCATAAGATCTACGTTTAAGATCCTACGGATAAGTTTTCTACGCATAAGATCTACGCTTAAGATCCTACGCATAAGTTTTCTACGCAAAAGATCCTACGCATAAGTTTTTCTTCAACGATCAGAGATTACTCAGTACTTCCCTGACTTGGATAAGTTTGTGTAATACTTCGACACGGGATATCTTTCAAGCTTGGACAAGTTTGAGAGATTAGTTTGGTTTGTAAACCTTACGCGTAAAAAATCTTACGCATAAGCTAAACCTTACGCGTAACATATATCTTACGCATAAACACAAAGCTTACGCATAAACTACTAATCTTACGCATAAGTTTACTGTTTACGCATAACTTTTTGTTTACGCCTAACATTTGCCTTACGCATAAGATTCGGTTTACGCATAAGTTTCAGTCTACGCTTAAGTTTACTGTTTACGCATAAGAACTGGGTTTACGCGTAAGTTTTTGACTTTTGACAACCAAACTTCAAACGGCCAAAACTTTTGAACCGTAACTCCGTTTTCGACGAATCAGCTGTCAAAACGACCGTGAAACAGAGAAGAAGGACACGTTGAATCAATTTATTCATTCAACCCAAGTTTCGAGGCCTAAAAACGCTCCAGGAAGAAGTTATTGAGGTTTTAAGGTTTTAGATCAAATTTTTCACCATCCAAACTTGCATCAACTTACACTAAACACAACTCCTACAAATAATTCAAACGATGTTGCGTTAGAAGAAGAAGAAGTATTTGAAAACCCATTTGCAACAGACTCTGCTGAATCTTCTTCAAGGTTACAAGAACCATCTAACACACATTCGTTACACCCAAGGTACCCTTCTACGTTTCAATGGACAAAAGACCATCCAATAGAACATGTTATTGGTGAACCTTCTAAGCCAGTTCAAACAAGGAGACAACTTGCCACCGATCTCGAATTGTGCATCTACATTTGCTCAATCAGCCTCAAAGAACCTAAGAACATTCGGGAAGCAATGGCAGAAAACCCTTGGATTGAAGCGATGCAGGAGGAATTTCTTCAATACCTGTTACATGATAGTTGGGAACTTGTTGAACGACCACTTGATAAACGAGTTCTTGATCTCAAGTGGTTGTGGAATAACAAACTGGATGAGGAAATGACTGTAATTCGTAACAAAGCTCGTCTCATGGCTAAAGGTTATCCATAAGAAGAAGGGATAGATTTCGAGGAATCATTCGCGCCTGTAGCTAGACTTGAAGCAGTCCGGATTTTCTTAGCCTATGCCCCTCACAAAAACATCACAGTCTATCATATGGATATTAAGACAGCTTTTTTAAATGGAACTCTGAAAGAAGAAGTGTATGTGAGTCAGCCAGAGGGATTCATCGACAAAGATCATCCAGACTACGTCTACAAGCTTAAGAAAGCAATTTATGGTTTAAAACAAGCTCCAAGAGCGGTATTTTTGGATTACGTCGACACACAAAGTTAAAAACTAAGACTAAAAACTATTCTACAACGACACACAAAGTTAAAGACAAAGAACACGGAAGACCCACTCACGTGGAGCATCATTCGAATGACCACCCCTTAGGGGGAGATTGTTAGCATTAAAAATATGTATTATGAAGTGATGGTCATTCTCATATTGTAACTTTGTGTCGTTTGTTAAGATTAGTAGTAGTTTAGTCATTGGGCCTTGGACTTGGCAAGCTAATATGTTATATGCTATGTTTCATAAGCCTAGTTATCCAATCATGTAACCAAGTCCAAGCCCAAGCCCATAGAAAGCCTATGTATGGAACTATAAAAGGCACCTTACCTCTCATTTGTAAGGTGTGCTTGTGTGTGTAAGTGTGTGTGTTTATTAATAAAAGCTTTCTATTTCATCTCTTATTTTCTCTCTAGTTTTAACGCCACTTATATATCATCAAGTCACCATCTTTCCTTCTTCTAGTGCTTATATTTGTGATAAAGTTGATAGATTTAAGGTCCTACAAGTGGTATCAATCGCCTAACAATGATTTAGGAGTGTTTTTATCAAGTTTTTTGTTAAAAAGTTACACTTTTCATTCATTTTGTGTACTTTTTCTTCAAAAAGTTTTGATTTTTACAAGTTTTAGTGTTAAAGTTGTTGTTGTTATTGAAGTTTTATTGATTCTAAGTGTTTTGGGAAAGATTTGATCAAAAGAAACAAGTGAAAACGGTGTTTTTGGTTGAAAAAATCGTATTTTTGAGCTGTTTGGCAAGTTTACGTGTAAGTTTTTGCCTAAAACCCTGTTTCTACGCGTAAGTTTAAGCCTAAAACCCTTTTTCTACGCTCAAGTTGGAATCCTATGCATAAGGTGACATCCTACGCATAAGATCTACGCTTAAGATCCTACGTATAAGTTTACTACGCATAAGATCTACGCTTAAGATCCTACACATAAGTTTTCTACGCAAAAGATCCTACGCATAAGTTTTTCTTCAACAATCAGAGATTACTCAGTACTTCCCTGACTTGGATAAGTTTGTGGAATACTTCGACACGGGATATCTTTCAAGCTTGGACAAGTTTGAGAGATTAGCTTGGTTTGTAAACCTTACGCGTAAAAAATCTTACGCATAAGCTAAACCTTACGCGTAACATATATCTTACGCATAAACACAAAGCTTATGCATAAACTACTAATCTTACGCATAAGTATTTTCTTACGCATAAGTTTACTGTTTACGCATAACTTTTTGTTTACGCCTAACATTTGCCTTACGCATAAGATTCGGTTTACGCATAAGTTTCAGTCTACGCTTAAGTTTACTGTTTACGCATAAGAACTGGGTTTACGCGTAAGTTTTTGACTTTTGACAACCAAACTTCAAACGACCATAACTTTTGAACCGTAACTCCGTTTTCGACGAATCAGCTATCAAAACGACCGTGAAACAGAGAAGAAGGACACGTTGAATCAATTTATTCATTCAACCCAAGTTTCGAGGCCTAAAAACGCTCCAGGAAGAAGTTATTGAGGTTTTAAGGTTTTAGATCAAATTTTTCACCATCCAAACTTGCATCAACTTACACTAAACACAACTCCTACAAATAATTCAAACGATGTTGCGCTAGAAGAAGAAGAAGTATTTGAAAACCCATTTGCAACAGACTCTGCTGAATCTTCTTCAAGGTTACAAGAACCATCTAACACACATTCGTTACACCCAAGGTACCCTTCTACGTTTCAATGGACAAAAGACCATCCAATAGAACATGTTATTGGTGAACCTTCTAAGCCAGTTCAAACAAGGAGACAACTTGCCACCGATCTCGAATTGTGCATCTACATTTGCTCAATCAGCCTCAAAGAACCTAAGAACATTCGGGAAGCAATGGCAGAAAACCCTTGGATTGAAGCGATGCAGGAGGAATTTCTTCAATACCTGTTACATGATAGTTGGGAACTTGTTGAACGACCACTTGATAAACAAGTTCTTGATCTCAAGTGGTTGTGGAATAACAAACTGGATGAGGAAATGACTGTAATTCGTAACAAAGCTCGTCTCATGGCTAAAGGTTATCCACAAGAAGAAGGGATAGATTTCGAGGAATCATTCGCGCCTGTAGCTAGACTTGAAGCAGTCCGGATTTTCTTAGCCTATGCCCCTCACAAAAACATCACAGTCTATCATATGGATATTAAGACAGCTTTTTTAAATGGAACTCTGAAAGAAGAAGTGTATGTGAGTCAGCCAGAGGGATTCATCAACAAAGATCATCCAGACTACGTCTACAAGCTTAAGAAAGCAATTTATGGTTTAAAACAAGCTCCAAGAGCGGTATTTTTGGATTACGTCGACACACAAAGTTAAAAACTAAGACTAAAAACTATTCTACAACGACACACAAAGTTAAAGACAAAGAACACGGAAGACCCACTCACGTGGAGCATCATTCGAATGACCACCCCTTAGGGGGAGATTGTTAGCATTAAAAATATGTATTATGAAGTGATGGTCATTCTCATATTGTAACTTTGTGTCGTTTGTTAAGATTAGTAGTAGTTTAGTCATTGGGCCTTGGACTTGGCAAGCTAATATGATATATGCTATGTTTCATAAGCCTAGTTATCCAATCATGTAACCAAGTCCAAGCCCAAGCCCAAGCCCATAGAAAGCCTATGTATGGAACTATAAAAGGCACCTTACCTCTCATTTGTAAGGTGTGCTTGTGTGTGTAAGTGTGTGTGTTTATTAATAAAAGCTTTCTATTTCATCTCTTATTTTCTCTCTAGTTTTAACGCCACTTATATATCATCAAGTCACCATCTTTCCTTCTTCTAGTGCTTATATTTGTGATAAAGTTGATAGATTTAAGGTCCTACAAGTGGTATCAATCGCCTAACAATGATTTAGGAGTGTTTTTATCAAGTTTTTTGTTAAAAAGTTACACTTTTCATTCATTTTGTGTACTTTTTCTTCAAAAAGTTTTGATTTTTACAAGTTTTAGTGTTAAAGTTCTTGTTGTTATTGAAGTTTTATTGATTCTAAGTGTTTTGGGAAAGATTTGATCAAAAGAAACAAGTGAAAACGGTGTTTTTGGTTGAAAAAATCGTATTTTTGAGCTGTTTGGCAAGTTTACGTGTAAGTTTTTGCCTAAAACCCTGTTTCTACGCGTAAGTTTAAGCCTAAAACCCTTTTTCTACGCTCAAGTTGGAATCCTATGCATAAGGTGACATCCTACGCATAAGATCTACGCTTAAGATCCTACGTATAAGTTTACTACGCATAAGATCTACGCTTAAGATCCTACACATAAGTTTTCTACGCAAAAGATCCTACGCATAAGTTTTTCTTCAACAATCAGAGATTAATCAGTACTTCCCTGACTTGGATAAGTTTGTGGAATACTTCGACACGGGATATCTTTCAAGCTTGGACAAGTTTGAGAGATTAGTTTGGTTTGTAAACCTTACGCGTAAAAAATCTTACGCATAAGCTAAACCTTACGCGTAACATATATCTTACGCATAAACACAAAGCTTACGCATAAACTACTAATCTTACGCATAAGTATTTTCTTACGCATAAGTTTACTGTTTACGCATAACTTTTTGTTTACGCCTAACATTTGCCTTACGCATAAGATTCGGTTTACGCATAAGTTTCAGTCTACGCTTAAGTTTACTGTTTACGCATAAGAACTGGGTTTACGCGTAAGTTTTTGACTTTTGACAACCAAACTTCAAACGGCCATAACTTTTGAACCGTAACTCCGTTTTCGACGAATCAGCTATCAAAACGACCGTGAAACAGAGAAGAAGGACACGTTGAATCAATTTATTCATTCAACCCAAGTTTCGAGGCCTAAAAACGCTCCAGGAAGAAGTTATTGAGGTTTTAAGGTTTTAGATCAAATTTTTCACCATCCAAACTTGCATCAACTTACACTAAACACAACTCCTACAAATAATTCAAACGATGTTGCGCTAGAAGAAGAAGAAGTATTTGAAAACCCATTTGCAACAGACTCTGCTGAATCTTCTTCAAGGTTACAAGAACCATCTAACACACATTCGTTACACCCAAGGTACCCTTCTACGTTTCAATGGACAAAAGACCATCCAATAGAACATGTTATTGGTGAACCTTCTAAGCCAGTTCAAACAAGGAGACAACTTGCCACCGATCTCGAATTGTGCATCTACATTTGCTCAATCAGCCTCAAAGAACCTAAGAACATTCGGGAAGCAATGGCAGAAAACCCTGGGATTGAAGCGATGCAGGAGGAATTTCTTCAATACCTGTTACATGATAGTTGGGAACTTGTTGAACGACCACTTGATAAACGAGTTCCTGATCTCAAGTGGTTGTGGAATAACAAACTGGATGAGGAAATGACTGTAATTCGTAACAAAGCTCGTCTCATGGCTAAAGGTTATCCACAAGAAGAAGGGATAGATTTCGAGGAATCATTCGCGCCTGTAGCTAGACTTGAAGCAGTCCGGATTTTCTTAGCCTATGCCCCTCACAAAAACATCACAGTCTATCATATGGATATTAAGACAGCTTTTTTAAATGGAACTCTGAAAGAAGAAGTGTATGTGAGTCAGCCAGAGGGATTCATCGACAAAGATCATCCAGACTACGTCTACAAGCTTAAGAAAGCAATTTATGGTTTAAAACAAGCTCCAAGAGCGGTATTTTTGGATTACGTCGACACACAAAGTTAAAAACTAAGACTAAAAACTATTCTACAACGACACACAAAGTTAAAGACAAAGAACACGGAAGACCCACTCACGTGGAGCATCATTCGAATGACCACCCCTTAGGGGGAGATTGTTAGCATTAAAAATATGTATTATGAAGTGATGGTCATTCTCATATTGTAACTTTGTGTCGTTTGTTAAGATTAGTAGTAGTTTAGTCATTGGGCCTTGGACTTGGCAAGCTAATATGTTATATGCTATGTTTCATAAGCCTAGTTATCCAATCATGTAACCAAGTCCAAGCCCAAGCCCATAGAAAGCCTATGTATGGAACTATAAAAGGCACCTTACCTCTCATTTGTAAGGTGTGCTTGTGTGTGTAAGTGTGTGTGTTTATTAATAAAAGCTTTCTATTTCATCTCTTATTTTCTCTCTAGTTTTAACGCCACTTATATATCATCAAGTCACCATCTTTCCTTCTTCTAGTGCTTATATTTGTGATAAAGTTGATAGATTTAAGGTCCTACAAGTGGTATCAATCGCCTAACAATGATTTAGGAGTGTTTTTATCAAGTTTTTTGTTAAAAAGTTACACTTTTCATTCATTTTGTGTACTTTTTCTTCAAAAAGTTTTGATTTTTACAAGTTTTAGTGTTAAAGTTGTTGTTGTTATTGAAGTTTTATTGATTCTAAGTGTTTTGGGAAAGATTTGATCAAAAGAAACAAGTGAAAACGGTGTTTTTGGTTGAAAAAATCGTATTTTTGAGCTGTTTGGCAAGTTTACGTGTAAGTTTTTGCCTAAAACCCTGTTTCTACGCGTAAGTTTAAGCCTAAAACCCTTTTTCTACGCTCAAGTTGGAATCCTATGCATAAGGTGACATCCTACGCATAAGATCTACGCTTAAGATCCTACGTATAAGTTTACTACGCATAAGATCTACGCTTAAGATCCTACACATAAGTTTTCTACGCAAAAGATCCTACGCATAAGTTTTTCTTCAACAATCAGAGATTACTCAGTACTTCCCTGACTTGGATAAGTTTGTGGAATACTTCGACACGGGATATCTTTCAAGCTTGGACAAGTTTGAGAGATTAGCTTGGTTTGTAAACCTTACGCGTAAAAAATCTTACGCATAAGCTAAACCTTACGCGTAACATATATCTTACGCATAAACACAAAGCTTATGCATAAACTACTAATCTTACGCATAAGTATTTTCTTACGCATAAGTTTACTGTTTACGCATAACTTTTTGTTTACGCCTAACATTTGCCTTACGCATAAGATTCGGTTTACGCATAAGTTTCAGTCTACGCTTAAGTTTACTGTTTACGCATAAGAACTGGGTTTACGCGTAAGTTTTTGACTTTTGACAACCAAACTTCAAACGGCCATAACTTTTGAACCGTAACTCCGTTTTCGACGAATCAGCTATCAAAACGACCGTGAAACAGAGAAGAAGGACACGTTGAATCAATTTATTCATTCAACCCAAGTTTCGAGGCCTAAAAACGCTCCAGGAAGAAGTTATTGAGGTTTTAAGGTTTTAGATCAAATTTTTCACCATCCAAACTTGCATCAACTTACACTAAACACAACTCCTACAAATAATTCAAACGATGTTGCGCTAGAAGAAGAAGAAGTATTTGAAAACCCATTTGCAACAGACTCTGCTGAATCTTCTTCAAGGTTACAAGAACCATCTAACACACATTCGTTACACCCAAGGTACCCTTCTACGTTTCAATGGACAAAAGACCATCCAATAGAACATGTTATTGGTGAACCTTCTAAGCCAGTTCAAACAAGGAGACAACTTGCCACCGATCTCGAATTGTGCATCTACATTTGCTCAATCAGCCTCAAAGAACCTAAGAACATTCGGGAAGCAATGGCAGAAAACCCTTGGATTGAAGCGATGCAGGAGGAATTTCTTCAATACCTGTTACATGATAGTTGGGAACTTGTTGAACGACCACTTGATAAACAAGTTCTTGATCTCAAGTGGTTGTGGAATAACAAACTGGATGAGGAAATGACTGTAATTCGTAACAAAGCTCGTCTCATGGCTAAAGGTTATCCACAAGAAGAAGGGATAGATTTCGAGGAATCATTCGCGCCTGTAGCTAGACTTGAAGCAGTCCGGATTTTCTTAGCCTATGCCCCTCACAAAAACATCACAGTCTATCATATGGATATTAAGACAGCTTTTTTAAATGGAACTCTGAAAGAAGAAGTGTATGTGAGTCAGCCAGAGGGATTCATCGACAAAGATCATCCAGACTACGTCTACAAGCTTAAGAAAGCAATTTATGGTTTAAAACAAGCTCCAAGAGCTGTATTTTTGGATTACGTCGACACACAAAGTTAAAAACTAAGACTAAAAACTATTCTACAACGACACACAAAGTTAAAGACAAAGAACACGGAAGACCCACTCACGTGGAGCATCATTCGAATGACCACCCCTTAGGGGGAGATTGTTAGCATTAAAAATATGTATTATGAAGTGATGGTCATTCTCATATTGTAACTTTGTGTCGTTTGTTAAGATTAGTAGTAGTTTAGTCATTGGGCCTTGGACTTGGCAAGCTAATATGATATATGCTATGTTTCATAAGCCTAGTTATCCAATCATGTAACCAAGTCCAAGCCCAAGCCCAAGCCCATAGAAAGCCTATGTATGGAACTATAAAAGGCACCTTACCTCTCATTTGTAAGGTGTGCTTGTGTGTGTAAGTGTGTGTGTTTATTAATAAAAGCTTTCTATTTCATCTCTTATTTTCTCTCTAGTTTTAACGCCACTTATATATCATCAAGTCACCATCTTTCCTTCTTCTAGTGCTTATATTTGTGATAAAGTTGATAGATTTAAGGTCCTACAAGTGGTATCAATCGCCTAACAATGATTTAGGAGTGTTTTTATCAAGTTTTTTGTTAAAAAGTTACACTTTTCATTCATTTTGTGTACTTTTTCTTCAAAAAGTTTTGATTTTTACAAGTTTTAGTGTTAAAGTTCTTGTTGTTATTGAAGTTTTATTGATTCTAAGTGTTTTGGGAAAGATTTGATCAAAAGAAACAAGTGAAAACGGTGTTTTTGGTTGAAAAAATCGTATTTTTGAGCTGTTTGGCAAGTTTACGTGTAAGTTTTTGCCTAAAACCCTGTTTCTACGCGTAAGTTTAAGCCTAAAACCCTTTTTCTACGCTCAAGTTGGAATCCTATGCATAAGGTGACATCCTACGCATAAGATCTACGCTTAAGATCCTACGTATAAGTTTACTACGCATAAGATCTACGCTTAAGATCCTACACATAAGTTTTCTACGCAAAAGATCCTACGCATAAGTTTTTCTTCAACAATCAGAGATTAATCAGTACTTCCCTGACTTGGATAAGTTTGTGGAATACTTCGACACGGGATATCTTTCAAGCTTGGACAAGTTTGAGAGATTAGTTTGGTTTGTAAACCTTACGCGTAAAAAATCTTACGCATAAGCTAAACCTTACGCGTAACATATATCTTACGCATAAACACAAAGCTTACGCATAAACTACTAATCTTACGCATAAGTATTTTCTTACGCATAAGTTTACTGTTTACGCATAACTTTTTGTTTACGCCTAACATTTGCCTTACGCATAAGATTCGGTTTACGCATAAGTTTCAGTCTACGCTTAAGTTTACTGTTTACGCATAAGAACTGGGTTTACGCGTAAGTTTTTGACTTTTGACAACCAAACTTCAAACGACCATAACTTTTGAACCGTAACTCCGTTTTCGACGAATCAGCTATCAAAACGACCGTGAAACAGAGAAGAAGGACACGTTGAATCAATTTATTCATTCAACCCAAGTTTCGAGGCCTAAAAACGCTCCAGGAAGAAGTTATTGAGGTTTTAAGGTTTTAGATCAAATTTTTCACCATCCAAACTTGCATCAACTTACACTAAACACAACTCCTACAAATAATTCAAACGATGTTGCGCTAGAAGAAGAAGAAGTATTTGAAAACCCATTTGCAACAGACTCTGCTGAATCTTCTTCAAGGTTACAAGAACCATCTAACACACATTCGTTACACCCAAGGTACCCTTCTACGTTTCAATGGACAAAAGACCATCCAATAGAACATGTTATTGGTGAACCTTCTAAGCCAGTTCAAACAAGGAGACAACTTGCCACCGATCTCGAATTGTGCATCTACATTTGCTCAATCAGCCTCAAAGAACCTAAGAACATTCGGGAAGCAATGGCAGAAAACCCTTGGATTGAAGCGATGCAGGAGGAATTTCTTCAATACCTGTTACATGATAGTTGGGAACTTGTTGAACGACCACTTGATAAACGAGTTCCTGATCTCAAGTGGTTGTGGAATAACAAACTGGATGAGGAAATGACTGTAATTCGTAACAAAGCTCGTCTCATGGCTAAAGGTTATCCACAAGAAGAAGGGATAGATTTCGAGGAATCATTCGCGCCTGTAGCTAGACTTGAAGCAGTCCGGATTTTCTTAGCCTATGCCACTCACAAAAACATCACAGTCTATCATATGGATATTAAGACAGCTTTTTTAAATGGAACTCTGAAAGAAGAAGTGTATGTGAGTCAGCCAGAGGGATTCATCGACAAAGATCATCCAGACTACGTCTACAAGCTTAAGAAAGCAATTTATGGTTTAAAACAAGCTCCAAGAGCGGTATTTTTGGATTACGTCGACACACAAAGTTAAAAACTAAGACTAAAAACTATTCTACAACGACACACAAAGTTAAAGACAAAGAACACGGAAGACCCACTCACGTGGAGCATCATTCGAATGACCACCCCTTAGGGGGAGATTGTTAGCATTAAAAATATGTATTATGAAGTGATGGTCATTCTCATATTGTAACTTTGTGTCGTTTGTTAAGATTAGTAGTAGTTTAGTCATTGGGCCTTGGACTTGGCAAGCTAATATGTTATATGCTATGTTTCATAAGCCTAGTTATCCAATCATGTAACCAAGTCCAAGCCCAAGCCCATAGAAAGCCTATGTATGGAACTATAAAAGGCACCTTACCTCTCATTTGTAAGGTGTGCTTGTGTGTGTAAGTGTGTGTGTTTATTAATAAAAGCTTTCTATTTCATCTCTTATTTTCTCTCTAGTTTTAACGCCACTTATATGTCATCAAGTCACCATCTTTCCTTCTTCTAGTGCTTATATTTGTGATAAAGTTGATAGATTTAAGGTCCTACAAGTGGTATCAATCGCCTAACAATGATTTAGGAGTGTTTTTATCAAGTATTTTGTTAAAAAGTTACACTTTTCATTCATTTTGTGTACTTTTTCTTCAAAAAGTTTTGAATTTTACAAGTTTTAGTGTTAAAGTTGTTGTTGTTATTGAAGTTTTATTGATTCTAAGTGTTTTGGGAAAGATTTGATCAAAAGAAACAAGTGAAAACGGTGTTTTTGGTTGAAAAAATCGTATTTTTGAGCTGTTTGGCAAGTTTACGTGTAAGTTTTTGCCTAAAACCCTGTTTCTACGCGTAAGTTTAAGCCTAAAACCCTTTTTCTACGCTCAAGTTGGAATCCTATGCATAAGGTGACATCCTACGCATAAGATCTACGCTTAAGATCCTACGTATAAGTTTACTACGCATAAGATCTACGCTTAAGATCCTACACATAAGTTTTCTACGCAAAAGATCCTACGCATAAGTTTTTCTTCAACAATCAGAGATTACTCAGTACTTCCCTGACTTGGATAAGTTTGTGGAATACTTCGACACGGGATATCTTTCAAGCTTGGACAAGTTTGAGAGATTAGTTTGGTTTGTAAACCTTACGCGTAAAAAATCTTACGCATAAGCTAAACCTTACGCGTAACATATATCTTACGCATAAACACAAAGCTTACGCATAAACTACTAATCTTACGCATAAGTATTTTCTTACGCATAAGTTTACTGTTTACGCATAACTTTTTGTTTACGCCTAACATTTGCCTTACGCATAAGATTCGGTTTACGCATAAGTTTCAGTCTACGCTTAAGTTTACTGTTTACGCATAAGAACTGGGTTTACGCGTAAGTTTTTGACTTTTGACAACCAAACTTCAAACGGCCATAACTTTTGAACCGTAACTCCGTTTTCGACGAATCAGCTATCAAAACGACCGTGAAACAGAGAAGAAGGACACGTTGAATCAATTTATTCATTCAACCCAAGTTTCGAGGCCTAAAAACGCTCCAGGAAGAAGTTATTGAGGTTTTAAGGTTTTAGATCAAATTTTTCACCATCCAAACTTGCATCAACTTACACTAAACACAACTCCTACAAATAATTCAAACGATGTTGCGTTAGAAGAAGAAGAAGTATTTGAAAACCCATTTGCAACAGACTCTGCTGAATCTTCTTCAAGGTTACAAGAACCATCTAACACACATTCGTTACACCCAAGGTACCCTTCTACGTTTCAATGGACAAAAGACCATCCAATAGAACATGTTATTGGTGAACCTTCTAAGCCAGTTCAAACAAGGAGACAACTTGCCACCGATCTCGAATTGTGCATCTACATTTGCTCAATCAGCCTCAAAGAACCTAAGAACATTCGGGAAGCAATGGCAGAAAACCCTTGGATTGAAGCGATGCAGGAGGAATTTCTTCAATACCTGTTACATGATAGTTGGGAACTTGTTGAACGACCACTTGATAAACGAGTTCCTGATCTCAAGTGGTTGTGGAATAACAAACTGGATGAGGAAATGACTGTAATTCGTAACAAAGCTCGTCTCATGGCTAAAGGTTATCCACAAGAAGAAGGGATAGATTTCGAGGAATCATTCGCGCCTGTAGCTAGACTTGAAGCAGTCCGGATTTTCTTAGCCTATGCCCCTCACAAAAACATCACAGTCTATCATATGGATATTAAGACAGCTTTTTTAAATGGAACTCTGAAAGAAGAAGTGTATGTGAGTCAGCCAGAGGGATTCATCGACAAAGATCATCCAGACTACGTCTACAAGCTTAAGAAAGCAATTTATGGTTTAAAACAAGCTCCAAGAGCGGTATTTTTGGATTACGTCGACACACAAAGTTAAAAACTAAGACTAAAAACTATTCTACAACGACACACAAAGTTAAAGACAAAGAACACGGAAGACCCACTCACGTGGAGCATCATTCGAATGACCACCCCTTAGGGGGAGATTGTTAGCATTAAAAATATGTATTATGAAGTGATGGTCATTCTCATATTGTAACTTTGTGTCGTTTGTTAAGATTAGTAGTAGTTTAGTCATTGGGCCTTGGACTTGGCAAGCTAATATGTTATATGCTATGTTTCATAAGCCTAGTTATCCAATCATGTAACCAAGTCCAAGCCCAAGCCCATAGAAAGCCTATGTATGGAACTATAAAAGGCACCTTACCTCTCATTTGTAAGGTGTGCTTGTGTGTGTAAGTGTGTGTGTTTATTAATAAAAGCTTTCTATTTCATCTCTTATTTTCTCTCTAGTTTTAACGCCACTTATATATCATCAAGTCACCATCTTTCCTTCTTCTAGTGCTTATATTTGTGATAAAGTTGATAGATTTAAGGTCCTACAAGTGGTATCAATCGCCTAACAATGATTTAGGAGTGTTTTTATCAAGTTTTTTGTTAAAAAGTTACACTTTTCATTCATTTTGTGTACTTTTTCTTCAAAAAGTTTTGATTTTTACAAGTTTTAGTGTTAAAGTTGTTGTTGTTATTGAAGTTTTATTGATTCTAAGTGTTTTGGGAAAGATTTGATCAAAAGAAACAAGTGAAAACGGTGTTTTTGGTTGAAAAAATCGTATTTTTGAGCTGTTTGGCAAGTTTACGTGTAAGTTTTTGCCTAAAACCCTGTTTCTACGCGTAAGTTTAAGCCTAAAACCCTTTTTCTACGCTCAAGTTGGAATCCTATGCATAAGGTGACATCCTACGCATAAGATCTACGCTTAAGATCCTACGTATAAGTTTACTACGCATAAGATCTACGCTTAAGATCCTACACATAAGTTTTCTACGCAAAAGATCCTACGCATAAGTTTTTCTTCAACAATCAGAGATTACTCAGTACTTCCCTGACTTGGATAAGTTTGTGGAATACTTCGACACGGGATATCTTTCAAGCTTGGACAAGTTTGAGAGATTAGTTTGGTTTGTAAACCTTACGCGTAAAAAATCTTACGCATAAGCTAAACCTTACGCGTAACATATATCTTACGCATAAACACAAAGCTTACGCATAAACTACTAATCTTACGCATAAGTATTTTCTTACGCATAACTTTTTGTTTACGCCTAACATTTGCCTGTAGCTAGACTTGAAGCAGTCTGGATTTTCTTAGCCTATGCCGCTCACAAAAACATCACAGTCTATCATATGGATATTAAGACAGCTTTCTTAAATGGAACTCTGAAAGAAGAAGTGTATGTGAGTCAGCCAGAGGGATTCATCGACAAAGATCATCCAGACTACGTCTACAAACTTAAGAAAGCAATTTATGGTTTAAAACAAAAGGAACGGTTGATGACACCTTGTTTATCAAAAAATTCAAAGATGACATTTTGATCGTTCAAATTTACGTGGACGACATTATTTTTGGATCAACCAATCCTAACCATTCAAAACATTTTGAAAATCTCATGAAAAGGAAATTTGAAATGTCCATGATGGGGGAACTAAAATTCTTTCTTGGTTTACAAATACATCAATCCCCACGTGGTATTTTTATCAATCAAGCTAAATATACAATAGAGATTTTGAAAAAACATGGAATGGAAAATTGTGATTCTGTTGGTACACCAATGGTCACTTCACCAAAAATAGGTGCTGATTTGTTTGGAAAACCCATCGATCCGAAAAAATATCGGAGCATGATCGGTTCTCTCATGTACCTAACTGCTAGCCGACCCGATATGCAATTTGCTGTTTGTTTGTTAGCACGGTTTCAGGCAAAGCCTACCGAACTTCACCTCAAAGAGGTTAAACGGATCTTTCGGTACCTACGAAGCACCATTAACATGGGACTTTGGTATCCGAAGGATTCGGGGTTTAATCTAACAGCATTTTCAGATGCAGACCATGCCGGTGATCAAGTTAGAGCAAAGAGTACATCAGGTGGAGCACAATTTTTGGGTGAAAAGCTTGTAAGCTGGTCGTCAAAGAAACAGGATTGTACTGCACTATCAACTGCCGAAGCCGAGTATGTGTCTCTATCTGCGTGTTGTACCCAAGTTCTTTGGATGCGGACACAGCTCTCAGAATATGGCTTTACTTTTGACAGAATACCTATGTATTGTGACTTAAAAAGTGCCATAGCCATCTCGTGCAATCCCGTACATCACTCTAAGATGAAGCATATCAAAGTCCGCTACCATTTCATCAAAGAACACGTGGAAGAGGGTACTGTTGAATTATTTTTCGTTAAGACTGATTACCAACTCGCCGATCTATTTACTAAAGCCCTTCCAAAAGAAAGGTTTGACTATTTAGTTCGACGAATTGGCATGCGAAGCCTAACTCCTGAGGAGCTAGAACGTCTTCTCGAATCTTCTTGAAAAATGTTTTCAAAATCGCTGTAAATATTTTTGAAAAAACAAAATACAAAATTTGAAAAACCAACAAAAACAAAATACAAAAATATAAAATTTTCAAAAAATACAAAAACAATATAAAAAAAATCCAAAAATATTCTTCTCACGACATGTCTCTCGTATAAATCAATATTCTGTACATTTCTAGAAATGTCATTCAACAATGATACGGACATGTACAGATGCTTGAGCGGGAGTTCTTTTTAATAAAACATGTCGTTTCTCAATATTTTCTTCACAATGGCTTTCGTATACTTCAGTACGAAACCCGGACTCAAATGATGACTTCTGATTATTTTCAAATCAAGGACTCGTACGTTCAAAGATGAAATCATTTTCAAAAGTTCGAGTCTAAACAAACGAAAAAGATTTCAAACATAAACTCGTTTTTCAAAATACCATTCTTGAGCACTTTTTCAAGATTGTTCAAAAGATTTCTCAAAATCTTTCAAATGAGTGCTCAAGATAACTCCCTCTAAACCCTTAATTGATTTTAAAATGCTATCATTAAGGGGGAGTACAAACACTAAAATGTTCCGATTTCATGCAAAATCAAATCTGTCTATCTCTCCAAAAAGCTATTTATTAATCAGTTGATATCAAAAATATCACGCTATGCTATTTTTGAGGGGGAGAAGACATGATTAAAATGTGATCAAAGATGTTTAAAGTTTGTGACCGAATCTCAAAAGAGCTCGACTCAGAAAGTACCAATGAATTGACGAATCTTAAAATGTCAGTAATCGAAAAGACTTGTCTTGGACGGGTAATAATTTCAAGCTAGTCTAACTAGTGATGTAAGCGTGTCTCGAATAGGATTTGTCTGAGTAGAATGTACCACATCGAGAGACTTTCGTTGGACTTGACCAGGACGGGTAATAATTTCAAGCGTGTCTCGAATAGGATTTGTCTGAGTAGAATGTAAGCGTGTCTCGAATCGGTCATGTTCATTGAAAGTGGATCAATTCAAAAAGTGCAAACTCCTCTCGCATGTGCAAATTTCTTAAATATTCATGAGCACATGTGAAAGGGGAGTCCTTCAAAAGTTAAAAAACTCTCAAAGTGGTAACAACAATGTGTTTAATTATCATAAACACTTTGAGAGATTTTCTATAAATGGTTTCATGGCAACAATAGGATAGTCATGGAGTTATAAGGTGACTAAGGTTAGGAAAAACCGTCCTATGATCTGCCAGAGCCGGAGGGATCTACCCAAGGACAATTCCAATAGATTAGAATTAAAAGTCCTTAGGTATGATTGAAAAAAGGAGAAAATGAGAAAGGAGAAAGAAGGGGTTGAAGAATTAAAAAAAAAGGTTATGAAAAAGGGTGAAAAGAAATAGCCCTCCAAATGTTCAACCTTAGGGCAGACACCGGGTACAATTCGTATGCTACTGGTTGTTACTAAGGTGACACCGGTATTGAAGACAAAGACGTCATGGACCTAGTGATGCACTGCACTAAACCTTCTTAACCACTCAAGTTCTCTTAAAAGAGCTTGTTTCATTCTCACGAGGAACCGGCGTAATCTATCGACCTGTCTCTTAGAGATGGTTGATATTGAAGTAGGAGACCTCTCCCTAATCTCCGCATAGGAAACCAAATGTGCACTTATCGAGTCTAGAGCCCAGAGATTCATCAAAAGATCTCATAGGAACATATGATATTTCTACACTGGTTGTTTATCATTAAGGACGCCAGATGTAAACTTTAGAGTCCTACGCAGATCTTAGCAATCTGCCAGAACATTTATGAGAGAATTCACACAAGTGTTTCTCAATGATTGAATGGAAATTCCTGTTAGGGTCAACATCAAGCAGCCCTGACAGCAGATCACTTCGGTAATTCTTTATGGGTTACGCTTAGTGTTCGCGGTGGTTTCAAACGGTCTACAGTCGTGGAGTGATCCCCAGCGACTCACCCAGTCATTGAGCTACTAAGTAGGTCTTGTAAGCTCTCTCGAGAGTATCTGACATGGGAACAGCCTTGGTAAGGGTTAGAAGGAGTCTTCACACTATGCTGTTGACGATCTCTAATTCTTATCTGTAATTACCGGATGTTTTATTGGTAACTGTTTATATGCAGGGACACTTCATCTCCATGGCGACAGATTCCACATGCTCATACATACATCTGGAAGTTAAAGAAAGCTCCCTCAAAGATCTATACAACATAAAGTTCAAAGAAAGATTCTACGCCAAAAAGAAGAATCTACAAAGTATAAAGACTAAAGATCAAAGTGAAAGAAAGGGAACTATGTGCATATGAATATCAAAGTCCAAAGATGTATGAGCATGTTGGAATGGCAAACAACCACCACAGACACAGAAGTGACGAAAGGCAGATAACTCCACATCACAAAGGAACAAAGAACGATGAAAATTCAGTTATCAAAGATCACAAAGCATGAAGGAACAAAGACTAAAAACTATTCTACAACGACACACAAAGTTAAAGACAAAGAACACGGAAGACCCAATCACATGGAGCTTCATTCGAATGACCACCCCTTAGGGGGAGATTGTTAGCATTAAAAATATGTATTATGAAGTGATGGTCATTCTCATATTGTAACTTTGTGTCGTTTGTTAAGATTAGTAATAGTTTAGTCATTGGGCCTTGGACTTGGCAAGCTAATATGTTATATGCTATGTTTCATAAGCCTAGTTATCCAATCATGTAACCAAGTCCAAGCCCAAGCCCATAGAAAGCCTATGTATGGAACTATAAAAGGCACCTTACCTCTCATTTGTAAGGTGTGCTTGTGTGTGTAAGTGTGTGTGTGTTTATTAATAAAAGCTTTCTATTTCATCTCTTATTTTCTCTCTTGTTTTAACGCCACTTATATATCATCAAGTCACCATCTTTCCTTCTTCTAGTGCTTATATTTGTGATAAAGTTGATAGATTTAAGGTCCTACAGACATCTATGCTGATCCCTCCCTTTTGCCTTTTTACCAAAATGACGATTACACCCTCTGGGGAAATCTGATAAAGAGAAAAGAAGGGGAGGAAGGCTCTGAATTCGAAATCAGGAGCACTTTTGAAGATGACCTTGGTCACTTCACTCAAGAAAAAGGCTTGCAATTGAAAGGTCTTAATGAACTTGTTTACGAGCAGCAGGATGACATTGGAGAATTTTTCAACAAGCTTAACTCAGCCCTAGATAACCTTGAAATGCCATCAGTAAGCAAAAAAGACCCCATGCTCGTGATAACCACTCGAGCTGGAACAACAACCAAGGACCCGCCTTACCCAAGCTCGTCCCCCATCGCTCCCGATCCAAACAAACCTCACGAGGAGGAAGAGGATGTAGGCAGTAAGACCCCCGACCAACCTCCCTTGACGACCCCTTCCCCATCAACCCTACCTAACCAGCCTGTGAGAATCCCGTTCCCATCCCGATTAAGGAACCAGAAAACTGAGAATGATAATAAAAGATTCTTGTCATACCTAAAAGACTCGGTTGTCACCATTCCCCTCTTTGATGCTTGCTATCACATGCCAAAGTATAGCGCATACTTTAAAAAACTACTTGCTAACCGAAAGAAACTTGAGGGTCTTGTGACCCTGGGGGAAGAATGCTCAGTGGTGACCCATCGAGGGCTACCAAAAAAGGTAGATGATCCAGGCAGCTTCACCCTGCCTGCTCCATAGGATCTCTATCAATAAAGAATGCTCTTGCCGATCTGGGAGCGAGTATCAATCTCATGCCTCACTCTATGTTCCTTAAATTAGGATACTCTGGATTAAAGCCTACCCGTATGAACATCCAACTAGCCGATAGATCAGTCAAGTACCCCGTAGGGATATGCGAGAATGTGCTAGTCAAAGTTGGAAAATTCAAATTCCCGGTCGATTTCGTAATCCTGGATATGGAGGAGGATGACTTGGTACCCATCATCTTAGGGAGACCATTTCTTGCTACCGCTCGTGCAGTCATTGATGTTTATGACGGCAAATTAACCCTGCGAGTGGGAACCGATAGCACAACCTTCGACATTAAGGATTCTATGGATCTCTCTATCGAAGCAGCTAACCGGCTCTATTTCATTGGGGAGGTCGATGAACTCACAAATGTCATTGATAGTTGTGTCGATGAACAAATCGAGGAAGGCTGGCTATGGGACGAGAGTTTTATGCCTTTGCTAGAGGTGGAAAAGATGGAGGATGTTGGTGCAGTCTCCTTCTACCCCAGACAAGAGGCAACGGAGCAATTCGAGCTCCAAAAACCCGAAAACAAGCTTAAACCTTCTATTATCAAACCTCCTGAGTTAGATCTTAAAGAGCTTCCTAACCATTTAGAGTATACCTTTCTTTAGGGAGAGGACCAACTACCGGTAATCATAAACTCTTCCTTAGAACATGAACAGAAAGGTAAACTCTTAGAGGTCCTAAAGAAATATAAGGGAGTGCTCGCATGGAGTGTAGCCGACATTAAGGGGATTGACTCAACTTTTTGCACACATAAGATTCTCATGGAAGAAGATTATAAACCTACCGTGCAACCCCAGAGGCGGGTGAACCCCAACATTAAGGAAGTAGTAAAGAAAGAAGTTATCAAACTTCTGGATGCAGGATTGATTTACCCAATCTCGGATAGCCCATGGGTCAGTCCTGTACAGGTTGTACCTAAGAAGGGTGGAATGACTGTAGTTAAGAATGACAAGGGTGAGATGGTGCTCTAGAGAACGGTCACTGGATGGCGGGTATGCATTGACTATCGAAAGCTCAATGATGCCACGAGGAAAGATCACTTTCCCTTACCATTCATTGATCAAATCTTATAGAGATTGTTTGGACACGAGTACTATTGCTTCTTGGATGGATTCTCAGGGTATTTTCAAATTCCCATAGCACTTGAGGACCAAGAAAAGACCACGTTTACTTGCCCTTATGGAACATTTGCCTACAAAAGGATGCCTTTTGGGCTATGTAATACCCCCGCCACTTTCCAGCGATGCATGACCGAAATCTTTCACGAACTCATGGAAGACAACATGGAAGTGTTCACGGATGACTTTTCGGTCTTCGGGAACTCCTTCGACCACTGTCTTGCTAATCTAGAAAAGATGGTTAAACGTTGTGAGGAAACCAACTTGGTGTTAAACTGGGAAAAGTGTCATTTCATGGTAAAAGAAGGGATTGTGTTAGGGCATAAGATCTCAGGGAACGGAATAGAGGTGGACCAAGCTAAAGTTGAAGCTATATCTAAGTTACTGTACCCCACGACTGTTAAAGCAATACGTAGCTTTTTGGGGCACGCCGGGTTTTATCGGAGATTCATCAAGGACTTTTCCAAAATAGCTCGGCCAATGAATCAATTGCTTGTGAAGGATGCTCTGTTCGATTTTTCCCAAGAATGCAAGGATGCATTCTATCTCTTAAAAAAGGAGCTCACACAAGCTCCAATCATGATCACACCCAACTGGGAGTTACCGTTTGAAATCATGTGTGACGCTAGCGATTTCGCTATCGGGGCTGTATTGGGCCAACGACGTGACAAGCTTTTCCAACCTATTTACTACGCTAGTAAAACCATGAATCCCGCTCAAGAGAATTACTCCACCACCGAAAAGGAATTATTAGCCGTAGTGTTCGCATTCGACAAATTCCAGCAATATCTTGTCCTTTCAAAGACAGTCGTTTTCACTGATCACTCGGCTCTTCGATATCTTTTTGCGAAGCAGGATGCTAAGCCACGGCTAATTCGGTGGATCTTGTTGCTACAAGAATTCGATGTTGAGATTCGCGATAAGAGGGGGGCAGAAAATCTGGCCGCAGATCATCTATCTCGTCTTGAAAACCCCTTGGATAAGCACGATAGAAGTGAGATTAGGGACTCATTTCCTGACAAACAACTCATGTTAATGATTGATTCAGAGCCTTGGTACGCCAATTTTGGCAATTATCTCGCAAGCAGACTCGTTCTTGGACACCTGACTAGATACGAAAGAAAAAGGTTCTTTTCTTAGTTGAAATACTACTTTTGGGATGAACCATTTTTATTCCGAAGGTGTCCAGACCAAATTATAAGACGCTGTGTTTCGGAAAGTGAGGTAGTAAAGATTATGAGGGAGTGTCATTCTGGTCCCTCTGGCGGGCATCATGGGATAAACACCACCGCCCAAAAGATATTCGACGCGGGATTCTATTGGCCCATAATTCTCCGTGACGTGAAGGAAATGGT
This sequence comes from Artemisia argyi, assembly GCA_030686995.1. Taxonomy (NCBI): domain Eukaryota; kingdom Viridiplantae; phylum Streptophyta; class Magnoliopsida; order Asterales; family Asteraceae; genus Artemisia; species Artemisia argyi. Next base: position 177,579,672 of record CM060703.1, read on the forward strand.
ACAGGCATGCGATGCATGTCAACTGGCCAGGAACATATCACATAGGGATGAAGCACCTCAGAATTTTATACAAGTATGTGAGGTCTTCGATGTTTGGGGGATTGATTTCATGGGACCCTTTCCATCTTCAGGGGGGAATGAATACATTTTAGTTGCCATTGATTATGTTTCAAAATGGGTTGTGTCACAACTCGTAAATTCTGGTCTTTTCCCGAACTTTCACATTTACTATTCATCGGTTACTATTCATCGATTACTATTCATCATTTTACTATTCATCATTTTTGAGGTCAGTTTGATATTCTGAGAAGCGTTTTAAAATTTTACTATTCATAAAACACTATTCACCTCCGGAGAAAATTTGTCATTTATGCGTGAGTTGCGTCATTTCTGTATACGTACGGTTATCTACCTAATAAACGTTATCTTATGAGCTATTATTTTTAATAATTAATCCGGCAATCCCAACTATGGTCCTAACACATTTTTATACTCATAATAATAATTTAAAAATTTTATTATTAATTTACCCGGTGTTTTCAAATCAACTGTTACGTTTTCCGGTCAAAGCTTATAACTTCGTCGGTTTGCGATATTTCAACCCGATCATTATTTTAACTTCCGATTCTCATCAGGAATATTATTTTACAATTTTTACAACTTCATTATATTTTATTTTATCTCGTTACAATTTATTTTTAGTTAACTCGGTACCCGGTATCACCTAAAACTAATAATATCTACCCAATTCTACCCCAAAGTCAAGATTTCTTACACAAAATCACCAAATTTCTTCCACCCTTTCCCTAAATGCAGCCCCCCCCCCCCTAATCCTCCTTAAAAAGTGGATCTTGTCTTTTGTAATAATATATATAACCTAAAAACTACACCTTTCATTCATTTTTCACCAAAACAAACTAGAAACTCTTTCTTTTTTTTTTCTCTCTTTGGGGTGGTGATCGACCAACACAAGAAGAACAAGGAGAATCCATTATTTTTTCCAAGATCAAGTGTTAATCTAGTCCCTTTTGTTGTCCTTGTTTGAGTTTTGTAATAAAAACTCAAGGTTTCTTAGGTTTTACTCATCCAAGCTCTATAATCCTTCTAGGTAAGTTGTCAAGCTCTTTTCCATAATTTCTTCATGTTATTTTTATGATCATATGATTCCTATCCAAGATCTACATGCATATGTTAGTTATACCACTCATTTATATATATATATATATATATATATATATATATATATATATATATATATATCTAACTTTTGAACTCTAGAAATGGATTATAGTTAGATCCTTGTTAGATCCACTTGATTTACGATGTTTAGGAACCCATGACACCCTAAGAAGGTGTATGGTAGGATTAGACTAGCTTTGTGGTGTTTGAAAGTGATTTGGTGATGTTAGAAACTAGATTGAAGTCTTGAAAATGGGTTTTGAACAAGTAAATATACCTTCTGTCCCATTTTGGTTAACCCAGAAAAATCCGTTTTTACACAGTACCCTTTGACAATATTTTTAGAAAATACTTTCAAAAATGAAGCCGTAGGCGAAAGAATCGATTAAAAAGAGCTTATAACGAAGGAGTTATGATTTTTACAAAGTTAACGACGAAAACTATTTTTCTGGAAATCCTTTGCTGATGAACAGTTGTCACGACTGTTTCGAGGCGTAAAACTAAATCTAGCCATCCCGACTTATCAAAAATATGTTAGTATTTTGTCCCACGATTCCGTGGATATAAAGAACGTAGAAAACGAGCTTAAAACGACCAATATATACACTTTTGAAACTAGGCGAACTATATATATATATTTAACAATTTCTAATAGCACATATTCTCTTAAGTTATGGAAACACTATAAATCAACGCCAACACTTATTTTCAAACTAGGAGTGGTATTGGCTTCATGTGCATGTACATTCATCGCATCCCCTCATAATTTAAGTAGATCGTATCATTCGTTCATTATAGGTCGCGGTTAGAGATCGAACCTCATTTCTGTGTAACCACTTTTGTCTTCGTAACTATCGTACCAGGTGAGTCATAGCCCCTACTCTTTTAAATTGTTTTGTTAACTTTTTGGGGGAGAATACATGCTCGTTTTTACATAAATTACTACTTGACTCTTTGAACTCATTTGACCTTATAACTTGTTTTGAACTATTGAATTTAACTTGAACTTTTGAACTTAATGTACCGTACGTACTATGACTTAAAGTCTCGCCATTTTTGGTGGAGCGTGCAAAGTCTCACCTTATTGGTGGAGCGTTCTTAACCCTAAAGTCTCGCCTTATTGGTGGAGCGTGCTAAGTCTCCCATGTTTGGAGCGTTCTTAATCGTATATAATAGTTGTATGATGTACTGTTCGTACATTCGCATTGTTCGACGCCTATTAGTAATATGGATAGCGCTATTAGAGGTCGGCCAACCTCTCGTCCACCATGTTACGGGATGCATATTATTTAATTAGGGGCTTTGCATGGCATACATTATTATATAGGTGGTGCTTATATTGTGACTTATTATTGACCACGGGTGCTTGACTATTAGACCTAAACTATTTAGCAGTGGGTTGTAAACACACAGGTTGCAAGTCTCTTATGGCGGGATTTGCAACTGAGTGGATTTACGATGCCTTTGCTGTGTGATCATTTTCTATTAACTTTATTTGTTAAACAAACTCTATGAACTCACCAACCTAGTGTTGACACTTTAGCATGTATTTTCAGGTTTTAACCTATGGCACGCTACAGGAGGTTTTGGCAGGGCATGGCATGGTCATAGAAGACTCTGATTTGTTATATGGGGACCGTTTAAAACTATTTTAAGGGCCTACTTCCGCACTACTTTTAACGATGTAAATTCAATATTTTTGATTTAACTATTTTATTCTAAATGATTAAAGTGAAAACCATTTTTGTACTTGTGTTGTAATACCAATTGAGTTACACCCCAGCTACACGTATGCTTCCGCTGGACCCGATTTTGGGGGTGTGACAGGTTGAGGCACAAGCCCTTAGGACCAATGATGCCAGAGTAGTTATCCACTTCCTGAAGAAGCTTTTTGCTAGATTCGGGATTCCTAAAGCTCTCATCAGTGATAGAGGGACCCACTTTTGCAATGCACAAATGGAAAAGGTTATGAAGAGGTATGGAGTATCCCATCGGTTCTCCACCGCCTATCATCCAAAAACCAATGGCCAGGTCGAAAACACCAATAGGGCTATTAAAAGAATACTTGAAAAGACGGTTAGTCAAAATAGGAAAGACTGGTCATTTAAACTCGATGAAGCCTTGTGGGCATTCCGAACCGCCTACAAGACACCTATTGGAACAACCCCGTTTCGCATGGTGTATGGTAAGGCATGTCACTTGCCAGTAGAATTAGAACATAAGGCTTATTGGGCGCTTAAGATGTGTAACTTAGATTATACAATTGCCGGAACTAATAGGTTCTTGCAATTACACGAGCTTGATGAGCTTAGGCTAGAAGCCTATGAGTCTTCCGTTACATATAAAGAGAGAGCAAAAAGATGGCATGGCCAGAGGATTAAGAAACACAAAGAATTTTCAGAGGGAGACAAAGTCCTACTTTACAATTCACGATTGAGATTATTTCTGGGAAAACTAAAATCTAGACGGTATGGGCCGTTTACAGTGAAAAATTCCTCTAAAACTGGAGCAGTTGTGTTATTAGACGATGAAAGTAGGGAATTTACTGTCAACATACAACGTGTAAAACATTATCAAGAAAATAACAATGAAATAATTAGAAAGGAGGATGTGATGTTTGATGATGAGGTCACGTAGTAACCCACAACCTTGAGTCTAGCTACAAGACTCGTAAATAAAGAAAAGCGCTTCTTGGGAGGCAACCCATGCTTTGTGTGATTTTTATTTTGTTTGTTTGTTTGTTATTTGCTTCCGTATGCATGGTTTATTTTTATTGTCGGTAGATCATGTTTCTCAATTAAATAGTGGAAATACTTTACTTTGTTGTTTTGGCCTAGTCTTAACTCTACCTAAAAGTATTTTTGCAAAAGATAAGTGTAAGGGGAAACCCCAAATATGTTTTCAAGAAACAAACCGATCATGATTCTCCACAATATTAAATGAACATGTATATTCATATTTGTTAGAGTCAAATGCTTGTATTGAGTCATAATGAAGTTTTGCAGGATTTTCCAGGAAGTGAGACCAAGTTTTTCCAGAAATTTTCCAGAAACTTAACATAAGAATTTATGCAGATCACTTCTGACGGCATCACGAGATTACTCTTGACGGCGTCACGTGTAAAAATCTGGAAATTTTACCGGTTTTGTTTTTCTAACGGAGTCTTACGGTTTTTATGAATTATTAAGTTTTATAATCTCCAGGAAATCTGCAAACTTCATTCCACAAGCATTATATCTTATTTTGTTTTCTAGAATTTAGTAACTTATATAGATTGCCGCCGATTTTACGCGAGGTTGCCTTGTTTGTTTTCTCAGGATTTACAGGTTATGTATGACAAGAAGATGATTTATATTCTGGAAGGGAAGCATTGATTGTTCATTTTCTTGGAGGAAGATTTAACCTGGCCACCTTATTATCCATACCGAGCGAATTAGGGGAGTATTTGATTTTATTCTTTTTACTTTTTCACTTTTACATTCTTTACTTGAACATTGGGGACATTTAAGCCCGAAATTGAATTTATTTGATCAAATATTGCCCTAAATCGTTCCTTTTGTGATTTTAGGTACTTTGGGAGTGAAATCTAGAAAATAAAGCAATTCGGACGTTTTTCGAGCATAAAAGTGAAGAAAACGCCAAAGACTTAATTTTCCAAGCTGGGAATAGTAGGTGACGGCGTCAAGAACAATATTTTGACGGCGTCAAGAGTAATTTTCATGACAGCCCAGTACAGAAATGAAGGCGTCACAAGGAAGAGCGTCAAGAGTAAAATACGTGACGGCCTGGAAAAAGTTATAACGTGACGGCGTCAGAAGTAGATCAAGGCAGTCCGAGAATTCTTTTGGTGGCGAGATGACGGCGTCACCAATTAGGTCTTGACGCCGTCAGCCTCAATTTCCTATATATAGTTTTCTAATTTTCATTCATAAAAAAAGAGAGAAGTTTTGGAGGAACCCTAAGGCCGAACTTAGTACGAATTTTACAGGTTTTCAAGGGTTTTCAGCCCTTGAACCCTTTCATGTGTAATTGAGATAAGTGTTCTTTTAATTCAATCAATATGTCTATGTGTTGGTTGTCTATATCTTGTTCTTGTCTTAATTCCATCATGCTAGGCTAGATCTATCTTGTGTTTGCTTAGATCTAATGAAACCTAGATGTTAATTATGTGTTGATTACTTGTTTATGGTTGTATTGGATGAATGATTTCGATGTTATGCTTAAGAAAACTGGCAGATCTCCAAATGGTAACATGCTTGAACGTCTTAGGAAATATGAACTGACGTGCACTAGGTTTTATTGGTTGTATTTAATGAATGAGTAAATTCTAATGATCCCATGTTAAGAGCTTCTTAGCCGGCTCGACATAGGAGTGAAGTAGGCACTCATAGGATTGGGGAATTAAGTGCGCCACCCCATGAATGGTATTAAGGAATACAATCTGTCATCCACGCAACTATAACAAGTAATTAACGTGTAAAAGATATTTAGGGAGTAGTGAAATCTAAGTAAACACAATTTCTCCACTTATTGCTCACAAACTTAGTTAACTTAGTTTTATTCTCATTTTATTATTTTATTTTGATTGCATCTTTAGTATTGGGTTAGTTGACTAGCAACTAATTCCGCCCAAATCCTTCAAACCCGAGATTTTTACTTGCTTTCTAAAAAATTATAAAAATACAAAAATAATCATCTCTCATCTTTAGAACTAGTATTTAGGTTTTCTAATCCTAGCGACACTATTCCTAGCTGAACGATCAATCCCCCGGTACTTGTCACTATACTATACTACAACGATCAGGTACACTGCCTGGTGGGAGTTGTAAGCTTCTCAAGATCCCTTGAGAGGTAAAGCCTGGTGCGATTCCCACGTACCAACTACATTCGTGTAGTAGGATTTACTACATGATAAGAGGCATTAGGATCACCCTTGTGTTAAACCCGTATCATAATTACTTGATCATTTAAGTCATATTACTTGGCTAGTTAAGTCAACTAAGTTTTACCACACCCTTAGCGTTGTACTCATTCTTAGTACATGATACCCCTAGTACACCCCTCCGAGCCTATCTTTTCGTTTCTAACTTTAAGCATTTTACTTAAAGGAAGAATTTGTTACACCCCACTTAAATGTACACCCAAATCGCCTTAGCCTTCCGTATATGCACTCATCTTTAGTGCATTTTTGTTATTTGTTAAACCTTTAGTTAATTGTCTAATTGATTACATGGTTGCTAAGTCGAGTCATATCCTTGTACATATTGTTTTGGGACGATTGGGACTCATGGGTAAAGTACTTATGTTATGGAGTAATGGGGACGAACATCATATATTACCCCCATATGTGCGTTAATCTTAAAAGTACTCCAAGTGTTTTGATTTTCTTAATTCGAGTCATTAGTTTAGTTCATTATAAAGTATGTAAAAATTCAAGTGTAAAGGGAATTTTCATCCCCTATGATGTATTATTTTGGATGGTAGGGTAAGAGTGTATGCAAAAAAAAAAAAAAAAAAAAAAAAAAAAAAAAAAAAAAGAAAAAAAAAAAGAGAAAAAAACATACGGACTACCATCCCTTTTTATTCTATGTTCATTTTATGTTCTTGTTATTTTTCATTTATTAGCTTAAGTCGAGTCTAGTCTTGGCTTAGCAACGCCATATTATACATGTAATTAACCAAGATTGTTAACTCGCCACCAGTAAAGATTGCCTTTATCCAACAAAACCGTGTATTCCATATCCCTACACCTAACGTTACAACCCTTTAAAAGACCTCTTTGATAGTTTATCCTAGGTGCTTACGCCATGTGGTGGAGGTTTGATCCTTTCCCAAGCCTATGGTAATCTATTTTGCTATGACAGGTAGTGAGAGATATCTTCCGTTTCCATATTGTAATTTATACTTTATTACACCCGAGAGATGTGAGTATCTAAACACTATTTGTGAGGTGCTAGTGTATGACCTCCGTGCTTGTCTTTGGTCTTTAGTGGAACGATTATTTGTTGTAATTACTTTTATATTAGTGTTAAATGACCCCTAACTTGTATTTTGATTAGAATAAAAGAACATTTGCTTGAGGACAAGCAAATCTCAAGTGTAAGGGTATATGATGAGGTGAAAAATGAACCACTTTTAGGGGTCATTTAAGCTCGGAATTGAATTTATTTGATCAAATATTGCCCTAAATCGTTCCTTTTGTGATTTTAGGTACTTTGGGAGAGAAATCTAGAAAAGGAAGCAATTCGGACGTTTTTAGAGCATAAAAGTGAAGAAAACGCCAAAGTCTTAATTTTCCTTGCTGGGAACAGTAGGTGACGGCGTCAAGAGTAAATTGCATGACGGCCCAGTGCAAACATGAAGGCGTCACAAGTAGAGCGTCAAGAGTAAAACACGTGACGGCCTGGAAGACCCTAACACATGACGGCGTCAGATGTAGATCAAGGCCGTCCGAGAAGTATTTTGGCGGCGAGATGACAGCGTCACCTATTTGGTCTTGACGCCGTCAGCCTCAATTTCCTATATATAGTTTTCTAATTTTCATTCATAAAAAGAGAGAAGTTTTGGAGAAACCCTAAGGCCGAACCTATTACGAATTTTACAGGTTTTTCAAGGGTTTTCAGCCCTTGAACCCTTTCATGTGTAATTGAGATAAGTGTTCTTCTAATTCAATCAATATGTCTATGTGTTGGTTGTCTATATCTTGTTCTTTTCTTAATTCCACCATGCTAGGCAAGATCTATCTTGTATTTGCTTAAATCTAATAAAACCTAGATGTTGATTATGTGTTGATTACTTGTTTATGGTTGTATTGGATGAATGATTTCGATGTTAGGCTTAAGAAAACTGGCAGATCTCCAAATGGTAACATGCTTGAACGTCTTAGGAAACATGAACTGACGTGCACTAGATTTTATTGGTTGTATTTAATGCATGAGTAAATTCTAATGATCCCATGTTAGGAGCTTCTTAGCCGGCTCGACATAGGAGTGAAGTAGGCACTCATAGGATTGGGGAATTAAGTGCGCCACCCCATGAATGGTATTAAGGAATACAATCCGTCATCCACGCAACTATAACAAGTAATTAACGTGTAAAAGATATCTAGGGAGTAGTGAAATCTAAGTAAACACAATTTCTCCACTTATTGCTCACAACCTTAGTTTAATTTAGTTTATTTTCATTTCTAGTATTTTATTTTGATTGCATCTTTAGTATTGGGTTAGTTGACTAGCAACTAATTCCGCCCAAATCCTTTAAACCCGAGATTTTTACTTGCTTTCTAAAAAATATAAAAATACAAAAATAATCATCCATCGTATTTAGAACTAGTATTTAGGTTTTTTAATCCTAGCGACACTATTCCTAGCTGAACGATCAATCCCCCGGTACTTGTCACTATACTATACTACAATGATCAGGTACACTGCCTGGTGGGGGTTGTAAGCTTCTCAAGTTCTCTTGAGAGGTAAAGCCTGGTGCAATTCCCACGCATCAGCTTCACTAGGATGATGCACGCTCAATTCTTTAAATGATGGTGTTCGGGATTTTCTAATACATTAGGGGCTCATTTTTCATTCTATGTGCTCAAGATTGTCTTCTCAAGTTCATGCCAATCTTCTACAACCTCAACATTGGCGAAACCTTTTTGCTTCGACAAAAGGGGGAGAGAGGAAATGTAAACTAGTAACTTCTACACTTTACTAAGAGGTTACGACATTTAATCTATACACTGTCTTTGTATTTTAATGATGACATACACGTAACTTGTAACACATAACGTAAAGTGCACAAGTTACTCGTTCACACATCAACGTCTCTCGACATCACTTCAGGTATGTACACACACTTTACCAACTTTGTTAAGTGATCAAAGAAAAACCTTTTTGTCCTTAAACCTCACATTTTTTTAAATGTGACAACATTTTTACAAAAATAAATTAGACAAATTATTTTTGTATTAATAAAGAAATGTTTTTATAAGAAAAATAAATTTGAAATTTGAATTTCAAAATGTCCAAACGGCCTCATTTCCCGCCCAAATCAGTTAAAATTTCACCAGGTAACATTTCACCAAAAAAGGACAAAAACCATCGGACGGTCCCTTAAATATAAGGGACCTTGGTACCGTGGCAACTTTAAGTGACCGTCCACGCTCCTAGACCTGGCTATAAATACGAAACCATTTTCATCAGAGAAACCGATCCTCTTTGCACAAAAATTCCCTGGCCTTTCCTTTTCATTCTTTGATCACTATAACTCTTTGGTATGTGTTTATAAGTGATCCCGTCATCCACTACATCATGTGCAAGAGAAGAACACTCGAAGTCGTCAAGAATCGAAGTGTTATTGAGTCCACACACCAACGTAACTAGTGTTATGATTTTCTTTTTCCTCTACCTCATGGGTAAGAGAAGAACTCTCGACATACATGAAGACTCGAGATGTTATAGGTGTCCACACATAAACGTAACAAGTGTTAGGTGATAGGTTCTGTAAATAATGTCATTGTTTTCTAACTTGTGTGTGAGTCGAGGATGGGGATATTTGTGTAAACTTGAATGGTGATGTAGATACAAGAATTATATTTGTGTGGACTTGGATGGTGATGTAGATCCAAGAAATCTTGTAACTAGAATAGGTCATGTAATTGTTGTATGGTGTGTGGTGTCCTAGTATGTAAGCTATGAGTTAGTTAAGTCCGTGTGTGAAGGCTTGGATCTGATGATGATCTAAGTGAGTCTCGTGTGAAGGCATGGATTGGGTGAAGATCCAAGTGTGTCATAGTGTGAAGATTCAAGTAAACGGGAGTGCTCGTTCATGTGAAGGCTTAGATCGTGTGTCGATCTAAGTGGGACAAGAGTGATTGTTTGTGTGGCCACGTTGGCTTTGGTATAGATTGGTTCTAGCTAGGATTAGGACTCGACATTCCGCTTAGTGTCGTTAAACTTGGTGTAAGCTTGTGTATGGTTTTTTCTACCAAAAAGGAGCGTGTTGATTAGTGAAGTAACTCTCAAGTGTGAGACTCAGGGAGTGGAGTAGGACGAAGAGGTACTTCGTGCCGAACCACTATAAATCATCGTGTCCGGTTTGTGTTTTCTCTTCCATGCTCTTTACTTTCTATACTTGCATTACATTTAAGTTTTAAAGAGGAACGTATTCACCCCCCCCCCCCCTCTACGTTTCTACATGCTTTTCCAACATTTTCATATGTCTTTAGCCTTTGTGATACATACATTTGTTGTTCCCGTTCTTTCACTTTGATCTTTGTCTCTTTACTTTGTAGATTCCCTTTTGTATCGTAGAATATTTCTTTGAACTTTGCTATGCCTTGACCTTTGTGAGAACTTTCATTGACTTTGAGATGTATGTATGAGCATGTGGAAGCTGGTGTCATGGTAGTGGTTGATACCTGCATGAAAACGGTTAGCAATAATACATCCCGTACTTACAAGTTCGGAATTATAAATCGTCAACAGCATAGTGTGAAGACTCCTTTTAACCCTTACCAAGGCTGTTCCCGAATCAGATACACCCGAGAGGGCTTCCAAGATCTATCTAAGTAAATCAACGATTGGGTGAGTCCCTGGAGATCAGCCCACGACTATAGACCGTTTTGGAACCACCGCGAACACTAAGCCTAACCCACAAGGAGTTACCGAAGTGACCTGCTGTCAGGGCTGTTTGATGTTGACCCTAGCAGGAGTTTCCTTTCAAACACAGAGAATCACAAAAGTGAGTCCTCTCATAAATGTTCTAGCAGATAGCTAAGATCTGCGTAGGACTCTTAAGTTTACATCTGGTGTCGTTAATGTTGGATCACCAGTCTAGAAGTATCATGTGTTGCTAAGAGATCTTTAGATGTTATCTCGAGGCTCTAGACTCAATAAGTGAATATTTTAGTAGTCGGAGACTAGAGCGGTGTCTCCTGTTTCAATATCAACATGGCTCGTAATAAGCGGTCGATAGATTATGAAGGGTTCTCTATGAGAAATGAAACAAGTACCTTTTAAGAGATACCCGAGTGGCTAGAAGGTTTAGTGCAGTACGTCACTGGGTCCATGAGGTCTTGTCTTCAATACCAGTGTCACCTTAGTAACAACCGATAGCATATGAATTGAACCCGGTTTCTGCCCTAAGGTTGAATCATTTAGAGAGCTATTTCTTTTCATCCTTTTTCATAACTTTTCTTTTTAATTCTTCAACCCCTTCTTTCTCCTTTCATTTCTTTACTCCTTTGTTCAATCATACCTAAGGACTTCTAATTCTAGTCTATCGGAATTATCCTCGGGTAGATCCCTCCAGCTCTGGCGGATCACTAGACATAAACCTAACCATAATCACCTTATTACTCCATGATTATCCTAGGTTTGTTGATCATATGCCATAAAACCTTTTTGTGAAAAATCTATCAAAGTGTTTATGATGATAAAACACATTGTTGTTACCACTTTAAGGGTTTTGCAATTTTAGAAATACTCCCCCTTCACATGTGCTTATATGATTTAAAGATAAATATGCACATGTTGGGTAGAGTTCGCACTTTTTGAATTGATTGATTTTCAGTGAACATGACCGATTCGATACATGCTTACATCACTAGTTAGACTAGCTTGAAATTATTACCCGTCTTGGTCAAGTTCAAAGAAAGTCTCTCGAGACGGTACACTCTACTTAGACAAGTCCTATTCGAGACATGGTTACATCACTAGTTAGACTAGCTTGAAGTTATTACCCGTCCAGGAAAAGTCTTTTCGATTACTGACATTTAAGCTTTGTCAATACCATTGGGGCATTGGTCCAGTGGGTGGGGCTTTCGTTCTTGAGTCAATACCCTAGCACTTTTCTCCTAGATAGGTACCCACCTCCGCAAAACCTATGGACTCACTGGAGAGACTTTGTGGATAAGATCTCAAGAGTCCGAGAGTCTCGACTCACTCCAGTTAGTGCCCCACTAGGCCAGGAGAGTTTCCCGGAGCTATTCCTTGTGGGTGGACAATGGCTGGTGCCAAAAGGCACCCGGGGTCTGGGTGTTCCCGCCAATCTACACCTTTTGTGGATATAAGCTTCGTCAATTCATCGGTTATAACTGAGTTGAGCTCTTTTGAGATTCAACAACGATATTTAAACATTTTTTATCACATTTTAATCACGTCTTCTCACCCTCAAAAATAGCATATTGTGATATTTTTTATATCAACTGAATAAGAAAAAGCTTTTGGAGAGATAGACAAAATTTTTTTTTTTTGCATGAAATCGGAACATTTTTGATTTTTTTTCATACTCCCCCTTAATGATAGCATAACATCAATTAAGGGTTTTAGAGGGAGTTATCTTGAGCACAAATTTGAGAGATTTTGAAAAATCTTTTTAACAATCTTGAAAATGTGCTCAAGAATTCTGTTTGGAAAACGAGTTTTTGTTTGAAATATTTTTCGTTTGTTTATACTTGAACTTTTTGAAATTGATTACATCTTTGAATGAGCGAGTCCTAATCTGAAATAATCACAAGTCATCATTTATGTCCGGGTTTCGTACTGAAGTATACGAAAGCCATTGTGAAAAAACTTTTGAGAAACGATATGCTTTAGAAAACATTTTAGATAACTCTCGCTCAAGCATCTGTACATATCCGTATCATTGTTGAATGACATTTCTAGAGACGTGTAACACCCCCTAAATTCGGTTAACGACAGCGGAAGACTTAACGGGGTATTACGTAGTGGATCTTTGTCAAAATCATAGGAAACGTTTTGAAAACACATTTTATCATTCATTTAAAATTTTTGAGTACAGAAATAGTTTTAGAAAGACCAGTCCTATCTTCATAGATATGTTTTATTTAGGTGAATGATAAAGAAAACGTTTATTTAAAAACTCGTGCCCGGGTTGATACCCTTCTCCGTGCCTTTCACATCCATGCCTTAATTACCTGAGATAACATGCTAAAAGTCAACAAAAGTTGAGTGATGTTCATAGGTTTAAGTTTAAAGTTTGAACACAAGTAAAGGTGTTAATTGTATCAATAACCAATTAACAAGTTTAAAATCAAGTTTGTTATTGCATTAAGCTCATGATACGCAACGATTAGACAGGCATCAATGTGTGATGTAAAGTAATATAAAGGGATGCCCTCAGGATAGGTCTTTGCTAGTAACCTATGAGTTGTTAAATATTGTGTGCCTAGTCGCTCATCCTAGCTAAACTAAACGGGGATTGTTAGTCACAAATAGATCTATTCCCAAATATTCACGTTCACTCACAAGTGATTACGGTTCATGATCGAGGGGATTTTGGCAATAGTTACTTAAGTAATAAAAACATCAGGCATAACATACTAAAAAGCTTGTGTTCGAGTTTGTAGCATGTATCTCCCCAAAAAAGAGTTTAAAAGTTTAAAGTGTAGGCTATGAACACTCCTGGATTTGCTCGGTAGTACTAGTATCGTTATTCAAACGATAGGTGGAAACGGCTTCAACACACAACCTAAGTAAAATATGGCAAGTTTTCAGAGTTTGATAGTTTAAGTTCAGTTTATCGCGAAAGTTGTTTATTATAGTGTATTGTTTGGTTAGTTGACTTGTACCAATTAAACATGCATGTTTAAATGCCTGAAGTTCAAGAACAAAGTTATATTTCAGAATATAACTCATGAGTATGTTCTTGTTGACGAAGTATAGAGATCGTTGAAAATGAACGAGGTCGGTGGTTGGTAAAACCAAATTCGGGTTTAAGCTTTGGTTAATCGTTTTAAATATATTTTTATCGTAGTATTATATATATATACATATATATAAAGGAAAATAACGAAGTGTGACGATATACGTTGAAATGTTACGAAGGTCGGTGTGATTAACAAACGGTTGATAGGTGTCGAAAAGTGAATTGGTTTGAGAGAATATGTTAATTGTTAAAAGTTTTATATTTATTATTTTCGTTATTATGTTATATATATATATATATATATATATATATATATATATATATATATATATATATATATATATATATATATATATATATATATATATATATATATATATATATATATATAGTTAACGAAAAGTGCTTGATTGAATCGGATTTATATAAAATACTTATATATATATATATATATATATATATATATATATATATATATATATATATATATATATATATATATATATATAATATAAATTATAACATTTATATTTTATTAAAAACCTTTAAGTTTTGAAAAGTTTACATTTCAACCCCCTAACGGCATAACTTTACACCGTTAGTCCAAAACGTTATTTATTTTCATTTATAGTCCAAAACTCTTTTATATTTACATTTTATACCCAAAACGTTCTAGATTTACAGTTTTAATCACAAATATGCCAAAATGGCAGTTTTCCCTTAAACTTTGCATTTTGACAGTTTTAGTCCCTCGGTTAAAAATATTTGCAAATCTAGTCCAAATTTCACCAACTTCAAAACTTAATATTTTCATTTTCTAAATAAGTTTATAACAGCTTATTGGAGTTGTAAAAACTGCTTATTTGTCAAACGAGCTTATTTTTCTCTTAATGGGCCCTAAACGAGTTAAAAAATAGGCCCGTTAAGGTTTTTAGATCCAAAGGGCTTAGGAAACTTTTGGGCTTAGCCTTAGGCTTATTTTTGGACTACATTTCCATTAAGAAATAGCTTATAGGACCAGCTTATTCTAAAAGCTTATTTTTGACGTTTTGGGCTTAAAGGCCCAAATCGTATGTTTTAAGTTTAAGAAAACGTGACAAGCTTTGGGGTTTAACGAGGGATCGTATGGGTTCATGGGAGTGAGTTTAAGGCCTAGATTATTAGTTTACCATGTGAAATAATGATTTATGCCATAAAAACGATATGTCGTGTGTATAGTTTAGCAAATACAAAGGCCAAAGCATGTCGACCCTAACCAAAGCCAAAAATAGTTTTAGTATCAAAAATATTCTAAGTGCTTGGGAAGTGAAATCGTATAGACCAAATGACTTAGAAACGAGTATATTAGTGTGCTTATAAGTTGTTGTTAGTGAAATATGTTTTACTAAACTTGGTTTAAGACGTGATAAAATTATAGTTTAGCCATAAATACGTACATGTTATATTTTATTATTTATGAGAAAATAGCTAAAGTAAACGTGGTGAAATAAATAATACGTGATTGAAATATTAAGAAGGAGGAGTTTGGCGCACCTCACCAAGTGTTGGTGGAGTAGAAACGAGGCGTAGAGCTAGGAATGACCAAGGAAAAGCTAGAGCTTGACCCCTACATGCACTCAAGTCACCAAACGTGTAATGTTACTTGGTACGAGACTCTCCAAGCTATACCAAAGTTTATGTATACCCAAAAGAACTTAGAAGCTAGTTTGTGAGTTGAAAAGTGATTAAGGTGGGGTGAATGGGTCGTGTACATGCATGTAAGCATATATATATATATATATATATATATATATATATATATATATATATATATATATATATATATATATATATATATAGGGTAGGGATAGAATGAGAAGGAGCTTAAAATGAGAAGGGTAGGAAGGATTGTGGGAGTGACATGTGTCATCCCCATGCCGCATCACGGTTACTGCATCGTGATGCAGTAAAAATTTTGGCAGGAAAAAAAAATTTCGCGCCAAAAAAAATTACTTTTTGTTTTTTATTCCCGCCAAAATTTTTACTGCATCATGATGCAGTAAATTTTTTTACTGCATTACGGTTACTGCATCACGATGCAGTATAATTTTTTACTTCGTTATTGTTACTGCATCACGATGCAGTATTTTTTACTGCATCACGGTTACTGCATCACGATGCAGTAAAAATTTTGGCGGGAATTTTTTTTTTGCCAAAAAAAAAAAAAAAAAAAAATTGGCGGGAAATTTTTTTTTCACGGGGTGACACATGTCACTCCCACAATCCTTCCTACCCTTCTCATTTTAAGACAACTTCTCATAATATCCCATCTATATATATATACACGAGAATTTTTGATAATGTGAGAAACATGAACGTGGTTACCAAGGAGTATGTGGTACGAGAATAAGGATCAAAATAGTGAGGGAATGATGAGAATTGTTGGTGAATCGTCCTTGTGCACAAATGAGTAGAAAGAAAACAACAAAGGTTTGCATGGGTTGCGCTTGTATTTTCAAAACGTGGTCAACAAGGAGATGTGATGATTCCCATGAGAATAGTAGAGTGGTTGCATGATTTCGTCCTTGTGGAGTCCTTGCCGAGAGAAAAACAACAAGAACACATAGATTGGATTCGAGTTTATTAGCTTAGAGGAGGTCAATTCCTCTTAAACTACACATGACCATTCAAAGAGGTCTCATTGCTGACTCTTAAGTCAAAACGAGTAGGAAGGGAGGAGGTTTACACGTATTGTCCTCATGGTATTGTTAACGAGATAAAACAACAAGAAAACTATCATTATAGCTTGTCTTGGTTCATTTGTGGGTTTGAGAAAGTCAAAAACATAATAAAAACGTGTTCTAAGAGTTTTGAGAAAATTTGGTGTCAAGTTTAGAAGGATACGAGGCATTGTAAACATGAAAACGAAATTTTGGTTTTTGTGGTTACGTAAAAATAGAGCTAAGCTTTGATTAGTTTTCAAGGGTCAAATGACCATGGTAGGAAAAATGGTATGTCACGTATGATACTTGGTTAAGAGGAGTAACGAGGGGTGTAAAAATAAATAGGTGTCGTTGGGAAAAATCGTGAGTAAATGTGGCGAAGTAAACGGGTGTCAGACATGGTTTGCGAAATAAATGAAAGGAATTAGGCTTCGTTTTTGTTTTTGGGCTTGCGTGTGGACTAGGCCCAAGAAGAAAGAAAAGAAAAATATAAAAGGTCCGTTTGGTTTGTTTTGTTTGTAGCAGAATTAGGCCGAGGCCTAATGAGGTTTGTAGGCCCAATTGGCTTGTCTCGAAAGTTGTGTCAAAGTTAAAAGTAGTTACTGAGCGTTTGTGGAAATTTTCATGAGCTCAGGAATTTATTAGAACGTATTCGGTTAGTTATCAAATTATATATATATATATATATATATATATATATATATATATATATATATATATATATATATATATATATATATATATATAGAGTGAGGATCACGTGCGGATACATTTTTTAAGTGCGGACGTGCGGATTGATCTGGTTCGTCCAATCCAGATCTGATCTTGACTTTTTAAAAAAAGTCAAGATCTAGCGCTATTGTTATCTTCTTAATATTCTTAATGAAAATGATTTTTTTAATTTTTTTCCTTTTGAGCGATCCTTAATATTGTTATCTTCTTTCATTTTTTTATTTTTTTAGATTTTTCTGAGAACTTTTTGTTTTTTTGATTATGAGTGCTACCGTGATATTAACCATATTTATGAGTTCTACCGTGACAATATTATCTTGACTTTTTTTTTATTACGATAGTAAAAAAGTTTATGTGATATCAGAATCTGATTTTGACTTTTTATTACGATAGTAAAAAAGTTTATGTGATATCAGAATCTGATCCTGATCTTGACTTTTTTTATTACGATAGTAAAAAAGTTACGGCGATATTAACTTTGATATTAAGAAAGCATGATAGTTACGGTGATATTAACAATTTTTATTAAGAAAAAGTTTTTACGATATTAAAAAAGTTATTGTGATATTAAATTTTTTATTAAAAAAAAAGTTTTCAGAATCTGATTTTGACTTTTTTACAAAAGTCAAGATCTGATCTTGACTTTGTCGAGATCAGATCTTGACTTTTGTAAAAAAGTCAAAATCAGATTCTGATATCAGAATACCTTTAACGATGAAAACGATTTTTTTTTTGAAATTTTTTTCAGCGATTCTTAATTATTTGTTGTCCTCTTTATTTTTTTGAATTTTTTTCAGAAAAAAAACTAATACGATAGTAACGATCTTAAAAAAAGACGGGATATTTACGATAATGCCACCCCGTTTTTTTTTATCAGAATCTGAGATGGACGGATGATTGTGTTGTCCACATTTATCCGTACCATCCGCACTAAAAAGGAAAAACGCACCCGATCCCTTCCCTATATATATATATATATATATATATATATATATATATATATATATATATATATATATATATATATATATATATATATAATTATACGTTACTTAATAAACATTTAGTTATTAAAAATTAATTCGTGATACTTAGACTATCTAGGTTCTTGTGTATGCCCGTTCCAAAGTAAACAGTAATCACCAACGACGTTGTGATTATAAAAGTAATTCTCGACTAACAAACAAAAATTTTTGTTATCGGTAAAAATGGCTTTTAAATATCGTAATGATTCTTAAATCATAGGTTTGCATTTACTATTCATAAGAGAAAATTACGGGAGGTTACAGTACATACCCCTTACAGTGGATTCTGTCCCGGAATTCAAGCTGAAACGGTTGTCGGTGATGCCTAGGAGAATAGGTGTGGGATTTTTTTCGGATTTGGTCTTCGCGTTCCCATGTGTACTCCAGTCCTCTCTTAGAGTCCCAACGAACTTTGACAATGGGGATGCGAGTGTGTTTCAGTTGTTTGACCTCCCTGTCCATGATCTCCACGGGTTCTTCCGTAAAGACAAGATTGTCATCGAGCTGAATCTCTTTCCAAGGGATAACAAGAGATTCATCGGACAAGCATTTCTTAAGGTTCGATACATGGAAGGTGTCGTGCACTCGGTTAAGTTCTTCCGATAGTTCAAGTTTGTAAGCAACTGGTCCTATCCTCTCTAGGATCTTAAATGGATCAATATACCTAGGGTTTAGTTTTCCACATTTTTTGAAACGTATCATTCCTTTCCAAGGAGATACCTTTAACATGACCATGTCTCCGATTTGGAATTTCATGGGTTTTCGTCTTACGTCAGCATAACTCTTCTGCCTGTCTCTGGCAGCTTGCAGACGTTGTTTGATCTTTACTATCTTTTCCGTTGTCTCATGAACGAGATCGGGCCCGGTAAGTTGTATCTCTCCAACTTCGGCCCAACAGATAGGTGATCTACACTTTCGACCGTAAAGTGCTTCGAAGGGTGCTGCCTTAATGCTGGCATGGTAACTGTTGTTGTAGGAAAACTCGGCCAAAGGTAGGTGTCTATCCCAACCTTTTCCGAAGTCAATCGCGCATGCTCGTAGCATGTCTTCTAGGGTTTGGATGGTTCTCTCACTTTGTCCATCGGTTTGGGGGTGATAAGCCATGCTCATATCTAATTTGGTTCCCAAGGCTTTTTGCAAAGTCTTCCAAAAATGAGAGGTGTAACGACTATCTCGGTCAGAGAAGATTGAAATAGGCACTCCATGTCGTGACACTATTTATTTGTAATATAACTGCGCGAGCGAACTCATCTCGTCAGTTTCTTTGATCGGTAGGAAGTGAGCGGATTTAGTTAGACGATCAACAATGACCCAGATGGTATCTCGGGTTGGGTTAGTAATCCTGACGGCTTTTGATATTCTGTCTTTACTCATGAACAGGTCAAACATTTCCCGACAAACTCAGCAATGTCGGCTTTCATGTTTGGCCACCAGTAAAGTTTCTTTAGGTCGTGGTACATTTTGTTAGAACCTGGGTGAATGGAGTATTTTGACTTGTGGGATTAATGCATGATGAGGTCTCTTATACCTCCATAGAGAGGAATCCAACTTCTCTCTTTGAAACAGAGCGTTCCATCAGCTCGTTTCACAAAACCGTTGGGGTTTTCTGGCATGCCCTAAATCTTTTCGTTAGTTCGGTTTGATTTTTTAAGGGCTTCGGCTTGTGCGTTGAGTATTTGGGAAGGAAGGGGTGAAGAAATGGTTATTCCTAATGATCTAACCCTAAGAGGTTTAAGTCGTTCCTTCCGACTTAAGGCATCTGCCACTACGTTGACTTTTCCTGGGTGATAACGGATTTCACAGTCGTAATCGCTAAGTAATTCTAACCATCTACGATTGTCTCATGTTTAGTTCCTTCTGGTCTAAGATGTGTTGGAGGCTTTTGTGCTCAGTGTATACGGTGCATTGTGTGCCATACAGGTAGTGTCTCCATAACTTACAGGCGAATACTACGGCTCCTAATTCTAGGTCGTGGGTTGTATAGTTCTCTTCGTGTTTCTTAAGTTGTCGTGAGGCGTAAGCTATCACTTTGTTTCGCTGCATCAATACGCCTCCTAAACCATGATACGAAGCATTACAGTTTACCACGAAGTTCTTGTTGGGTTTTGAGATTCTACTGCTTAGAATTTAACTAAGTGTCAAACTGCTACTAATACGAATCTGCTACTAAGGATAATGATTTTGCTGCTAGTATAATCAAACTGCTGCTATAAGAGACTGCTGCTATAGAGATAGACTTGTATACACGAGTGGATAATTATACAATAGATTGTGTGTATATCTTATACGTTTAGAATATTCTTATCTTGTGTAGAAAGTCATTGTAAACCTAATAGGACTCCTTGGCCTATAAAAGGAGGTGCCAAGGGTTAGAGTAGGTACGTATTACTTTGTTCTTGTTTTCACTTCAAGGTTGTAAAACCCTAGCATTCTCGAGTGCTCGTATAATAAATATATTTAATTGTTGATAGTTATAATAACTGTTCTTATTAAGTTAAGCTTTAATATTCCGCGTTATAGGTTAAGTGTTAATTCAAGTCAACTTCTATAAAGATCGTTTGCTCAACTGGGATCAATAAGTGGTATCCGAGCTTGTGATATAGAAGTTGTAATCAAGAAGAATTTCTTCCTTACAATTTAACTGTTCCAAATCAATTGCTGAAGATGGGTGATGACACACACATGGTAACTGCTTTAAAGGTGCCCATGCTCAAGCCTGGAGTGTATGAGCTGTGGAAGATGAGGATCAGACAGTACATTCGCATGATTGACTTCAACATGTGGAATGTGATTGTGAATGGTGACTCTATACCACAAAAAGGTCCTGATGGGAAAGAGATACCTATCAAGTTTGCAGATGAAAACTCAGTGAGAAAGATGGAGATCAAGGCACATAGTATTCTCTTAATGGGGATACCGAATGAATTTCAATTGGACTTTGATGGCTGTGAGACTGCAAATGCCTTGATGGATGCTGTAGAATTCAAATTTGGAGGGAATGATGCTACTAAGAAGTCAAGGAAAAATATGTTGAAGCCTCAGTTTGAGAACTTTTCTGCTACAAGTGGAGAAAAGCTTGATGGTACATACAACAGGCTTAATCAACTTGTTAGTCACTTAAAGCTTGTTGGTTATGTTGTTCCTCAAGAAGATGTAAACCTTAAGTTTCTTAGAAGTCTTGCACCTAAATGGAGTATGCATACAATTGTTTGGAGGAATAAGCCTGATTTTGAAACTATGTAGTTAGAGATCCTCTAGAACAATTTAAAGGTGTATGATCCTGAGCTGACCTCTTCAAATACTTCATCTTCTGGTACTCAAAATCTTGCATTTGTATCTTTAAAGTCTAAATGATCTCAAGAATCCCACTCTACTGCTTATGGAGTATCTGCTGCTACATCTGATGGATGTGCTGCTAGTTCTACTGATAATAATTCCATCAGTGATGCTGCCATATGTGCATTCTTGGTTGATCTGACAACCAACACGAGGTCACAGGTTCTCAATCAAGATATGGATCACATTGATCTTGATGATCTTGGAGAAATTCATCTTAAATGGCAGATGGCCATGCTGACCTTAAGAGCAAGAAAATTCTTGAAGAGGACTGGAGAGAAGTCACGTACAGGGCTAAAGAAAATCTGGGTTTTGATAATTCAAAGATGGAGTGCTAAAATTGCAATAGGAAAGGCCACTTTGCCAAGGAATGTAGGGCTCCAAAGAAGAATGCTGAAACACCAAAGAAGACATCTGAAGAATCAAAGAATACCACAACTGCATTGGTTTCTTGTGATGGTTTGGGTGATTATGATTGGAGTGACATGGCTGATGAAGAACCCAATTACTCTCTGGTGGCTCAAGTCAAGCCTAAAGTGAAAAACTTTGCACTTATGGCCTGTGCATCATCATCTTCTGGATCTGACTCTAAGGTATCTAATGATTCTGATCTATCTGTGTGTTCTTTTAAATGATGTGCTGACACTGTAGAAGAACTTAAATCTAGGAATGAGAGTCTAATAAAAGAAGTTGAACACCTAAAACTTGATAACTTAGGTTATAAAGTAGGTATTCAAAATGTGGAAAGAAGATTAGAATATCTCAAACAGTGTGAGCTAGAATATGTAGATAGAATTAACCAACAGGATATTGAGATCTATAAGAAAAACAGTGAGATTGAATTTCTCAAGAATAAGCTAGTAGAAGTAGAAAAAGATAGGGATCCAGCTCTTGCTGATAAAGATAAACATATAGTAAGAGTAAATAAACAACAATTTGCTTCTGATTTAGTTAATAAATTAATTGAGAGTACTTTGATGAAAAAAGGAAGTGGAATATGCTACAATGAAGTTGCTCCTCCAGTTAAGAGTGCCTATGCTCCACCAGGAAAAGAACTGTCTTTTATATGTGAGTTAGATATGGAAAAACCTATAGGTGAACCTAGTACTAGTGTCAAAGAAACACCTAAGGTTAAAGATAGAAAATTTCCTGAGGCTCCTATTATTGAAGATTGGAATTCAGATAGTGATGAGGAACAGGTTGAACTAAAACAAAGTGTGAAAAAGGAAGAAATTCCTGTAAAAGTTGAACCTAAAATTTAATAGGTTAAGTTTGTGAGACCTCTGTTGGGTAAGAGTATCTCTAGGAAAATGGCAGAATATAATGAGGTTCCTAGAGATCAGATGAAAAGATTTTATAATAAGCCTAGGGGTAATCAGGGAAATTTTAATAACCTAGTTTCAAACAAGTTAGGTAATGAGTTTCAATTAAAGAAGAAGGCTTGTTATAAGTGTGGTAGTTTTGAGCATTTGATTAATAGTTGTAAAGACCACCAAAATCCAGTTTGGAATCAATATTCAAAGGTGAATCAGAAATATGTTTCAAAAAATACTCACCCTCATCCAAACAGAAATATGATTCCAAGGGTTGTGTTGTTAAGATTTGGTGCAACTAGATCTATTTTTACTGCTAAATCAAATGGTGATTTTAAAACCACAACTGGTTCTATTGTTGGCTCTGCTGCCAGTAAGCACTCTGCTGCTAGTACAAAACTTTTTACTTCTGGGCCAAAAGTTTTAACAAATACAGTTCTTGGAAATCATTTTTATGCTATTAAGGCCTCAACTTGCTTGACTTGGAAACCTAAATCAACTGTTTCAAATAAAGTTTCCAAAAACAGCAGGGCATCAATAGACTTAAAGAAATTTGACTATGTTGATGCACAAGACAGATCCAAGTCAGTAATGGCTTGGGTCCCCAAGAGAAGCTAATTTCTCTATTTTCATGTGTAGGGAAATCTACAGGATGAGCTAAAAGATATTGTTATTGATGATAGTGGATGCTCTGGACACATGACAAGTGATGAGAATCAACTTGAAGACTTTGAGGCTTTTGATGGTGGTTATGTTGCTTTTGGGAATGATCCAAAAGGTGGAATGATTATTGGCAGAGGAACATTAAAAACAAGGAATTTGGACTTTGAGAAGGTGTTTCTTGTGAAAGGGCTTAAGTTTAATCTCTTTAGTGTCTCACAAATGTATGACAAAAAGAACTTTGTTCTTTTTACAGACACTGAATGTATGATCCTTTCTCCTGATTTTTAGTTGCCAGATGATAAATTTGTGCTATTGAAAGTCCCTAGAACTGAAAAAATATACAGTGACCGTATTAAGAACATTGTTCCCAAAAGAGCTTTGACTTGTCTAATTGCAAAGGCCACTATTGATGAGTCCAAATTATGGCATAGAAGACTTGGACATATGAACTTCAAGACCATGAAAAAGTTGGTGAAAGGAAATCTTGTGAGAGGGATGCCTACAAAGATGTTTGAAAATTGTGAAACTTGTGTTGCAAGTCAAAAGGGTAAATAGCACAGAGTTTCATTCATGTCCAAGACTGTGAACACAATTACTAAGCCCCTACATTTACTTCATGTGGATTTATTTGGGCCTATTTTTGTGAATAGTTTGAACAAGAAGTCATATTGCCTAGTTGTCACTGATGATTTTAGTAGGTTTACTTGGGTGTTCTTTCTAGCTACTAAAGATGAAACTCAAGAGATTCTCAAGGCATTCATAACTAGAGTTGAAAACCTGCATAACCACAAGGTGAAGATAATCAGATGTGACAATGGAACTGAGTTCAAGAATAGTGTGATGAATCAATTATGTGTGGGCAAGGGTATTCTATGACAGTATAGTGTTGTAAGAACTCCACAACAGAATGGTGTTGTAGAAAGAAGAAACAGGACACTGATTGAGGCTGCAAGAACAATGTTATCTAATTCTAAATTACCTATACCTTTTTGGGCTGAAGCTGTAAACAGTGCATGTTTTGTGCAAAACAGAAGCAAGGTAGTTAAGCCTCACAAAAAGACTCCGTATGAGTTATTTCATGGAAAGAAACCAATGATTGATTTCCTTAAACCATTTGGATGTCCTGTTACTATTTTGAACACTAAGGATCAGTTAGGCAAGTTTAAAGAAAAAGCAGATGAAGGATACTTTGTTGGTTACTCTGTAAACAATAAAGCTTTCAGGGTTTACAATAAGAGAACCAAACATGTAGAGGAGAATTTGCATATCAAGTTTAGTGAGAACACATGTAATGCTGAAGGGAAAGGACCAGAATGGTTGTTTAATATTGATATTCTTACCAAGACTATGAATTATGAGCCAGTTATTGCAAGTGTAGACACTAATAAACCTCAAGAAGAATTTGTTTTGGTTGAGAAATTGAAGATTGTCCAACTTTACTACCCTTTCAGAAGGTTCAAAGTTTACAAGAAGATGGTGTTACTCATGAGAAACCTAAGGAAATAGAAGAAGGCATTGAGATACCTGTTGATGTTGAAAAGGTAACTAATGAAGCAACTAAAGTTATTGAAGATGTCTCTCCAACAAGGCCAGAAGACTCTACTGCTGACTCAGAAGACTCTACTGCTAGGCCAAAAGAAACAACTACAGCTTCAATCAATTTTGTTGGCAAGCCAATTGACTCTACTTCTTCACCAAAGTTTCTATCTATGGACATTCAGGATAGGTCTTTTGCTGATCCAAACTATCCTGATGATCCAAATATGCCTCCTCTAGAGAACTTTTATTATGATACAGATGATGAAGCTCTTAATGGTAAATTATTTGGAGCAGATACTGACATTAATAATATGGAACTCAATGTTCCTGTTAGTCCTACAACTACCACAAGAGTTCATAAGAATCATCCCGAAGATCAAATTCTCAGTGATCCAACATCATCTATTCAAACAAGAAGAATGACTAAAGAGCAAAAAGATCTACAACATCAAAGTTTCTTTGCAAGATCTCTTCATCAAATAAACAGTCAGAAAGATCTTAAAAATTGCTTGTTTGCCTGTTTTCTATCTCAAATTGAACCAAAAAATACTTATAAAGCCTTACAAGAGCCAAGCTGGGTGGAAGCAATGCAAGATGAGCTTCTGCAATTCAAACTACAAGAAGTATGGACCTTGGTTGATTTGCCAAATGGGCAAAGGGTGATTGGAACTAAATGGGTCTTTAGATGCAAAAGAGATGAAAGAGGGATAGTCATCAGAAATAAGGCAAGGTTAGTAGCACAAGGATACACTCAACAAGAAGGCATTGACTATGATGATGTATTTGCACCTGTGGCAAGGATAGAGGCCATTAGATTATTTCTGGATTATTTTTTATATAAAGACTTTATGGTGTATCAGATGGATGTCAAATGTGCTTTTCTATATGGGACAATCACAGAAGAAGTTTATGTGTCTCAACCACCTGGTTTTGAAGACCCTGACCATCCTAACAAAGTTTACAAGGTAAATAGAGCAATGCATGGTTTACATCAAGCTCCTAGAGCTTGGTATGATACCTTGTCAACATATTTGTTAGACTCTGGGTTTAGTAGAGGAAAGATTGACAAGTCTTTGTTTCTCAAAAGACACAATTATGATATTTTGCTGGTACAAATCTATGTTGATGACATCATCTTTGGTTCTACAAACAAAGCTATGTGTGTTGAGTTTGAAAAGCTTATGAAGCACAAGTTTGCTATGAGTTCAATTGGGGAACTCACCTTCTTCTTGGGTTTGCAAGTTACACAAAAGGAAGATGGCATATTTATTAGTTAGGATAAGTATGTTAATGATATTTTGAAGAAGTTTGGATTTGAAGATGCTAAGCCTGCAAAGACAACCACAGAATCTAATAAACCATTGTTGAAGGATGAAAATGGAAAAGAAGTAGATGTTCACTTGTACAGATCAATGATTGGTTCATTGATGTTCCTTATAGCTTCAAGGCCTGATATTATGTTTGATGTATGTGCCTGTGCAAGATTCCAAGTATGTCCCAAAGAATCTCATGTCAATGTAGTGAAGAGAATTTTTAGGTATCTGAGGCATCAACCTAAATTGGGTCTCTGGTATCCTAAGGATTCACCTTTTGATTTGGTAGCATACTCAGATAGTGACTTTGATGGCGCTTGCTTGGATAGGAAGTCTACAATAGGAGGTTGTCAATATCTGGGAAACAGATTGGTGTCATGGTAATGCAAGAAACAAACAGTGGTGGCTAATTCTACAACTGAGGCTGAGTATGTGGCTACTTCAAGTTGTTGTGGTCAAGTGCATTGGATGCAAAATCAACTACTGGATTATGGGTATAATTTCATGAACACAAAGATTCATATTGATAACAACAGCATACTTTGCATCATTAAAAACATCGTTTTTCATTCTAAAACAAAACATATTGAGATAAGACATCACTTTATAAGGGATTGTTATGAAAACAAGTTGATTCAAATTGTCAAGATTCATAATGATAACAATGTTGCTAATCTACTCACAAAACATTTTGATGTGGGGAGGTTTCAATTTTTAATTACAAACATTGGTATGATCAATCTTTGAAAAACTTATTTCCTTATGCTTTTGTAAAGTTTTGTAAAGTAATTGTGTTGTTGTTTAAGTTGTTTCTGTTGCTTCTTATGAAGCACTTTGCTAGTTAGACTTTACTCTGCTGCTACATGCTATTCTACTGCTGAGTATAACTAGTACATATGCAACATGTGTTTGTGTGTTTTGTGTTTTTGGGCTAACATTTTGCAGGAAAAGTTCAAATTGATGATTGTTGCTATTTATACACAAGTTTAAAGAAACAAGAACAGAACAACTTCATTAATTTCATGATACTACCAAAAGATTACAAACACTGTTTTCAACCACAAGAGACTACCAAAGATTACAAACGATTGCTACATCAAAAGACAACTAATAAAGACTACATCAACATCTAGGACATGGAAGACCAATAACCACTTCTCTTGACTTTGGCAGAGGAGGGTTTGACCTTCTTGTTCTAGGTGGTGGCCTTGGTCTTGATGATTGAGGTCTTTCTGGAGTTGAAGGAGGATTGCTCTGTGGTTCATCCTCGTCTGATGATGTGCAAAGGAATGGTGAAACAAGTTCTCTTGGAGGTTGTTGGATAGCTATCCAAGTATTGCAATCCTATGATGATTCTGATGAAGCTGGAGACTTAGGGGACATCACACCTTTACCTCTTAATGTGCTTGGAGTCTGATTAAGATTCAAGAGATCCTTGAACACAGGGAGGTCATGTTTTCTCTTCCTTGCTTGTTCTTTGGTCCTGCATCCATCGTAGGGAGGACGGAATGGTGGAACGTATGGGGGAAGTGGTGCGGAATCATCCAAAGAAGAATCGGATGAGATGTTGATGATTTTCTGGAGTGGATTTCATTTGATTGTGTTTTGATTTGATGGATTGATAATTTTTGAAGAAATTAGGGTTTGTGATTGATGAATTAGGGAAAGATTCTTTTTATATTGATCAAGGAGTATACCGGGCATTAAATGATGAAGATCTTTGACTTTTTGACCAAGAATTACTTATGACTAGTCAACTCTGCTGCTGGCCAAATCACTCTGCTGCTAGCTGTATTACTCTGCTGCTAGTTCTGCTGATATCATGGTTCTGCTGCTATAGTTGAAAGTGTGAGGGTGGTTGTGTAACTTCTACAAACATGTTTAAAACCTAATTGAATCTCACAATTGGTTTCTACACGCTCCAAATTGAAGTTTTCTCAAACCCTAACACTCTATTATTCTCTAAGTCAAAAAATCCCCAATTCTCTAAACCCTAATTCATGGAATCAACACGTACCTGGGCAGAAAGTCACAATAATGTTGCCTTATTGGATGAGAAGATGGTCCCTGAAGGTTTTACATACATGGTTAAATTCTTGAATGATACTTCTCTTAGGTATGCATTAACTGTGAATCCTACTATATATATTTCCTACATCAAACAATTTTGGCTTACTACAAAAGTCAAAACTAGGAATGGGGAAAAACATATTAAGGCCATGGTAGATGGTCAACAAGTGCTTGTCACTGAATCTTATATATGAGAACTTCTTCTCTTTGATGATGAAACAGATACTAATTGTCTTGATAACTCTGCCATTTTTGAAGGTTTAAAAGATTTGGGATATGTGGGCCAACATTCTAGTTTAAAGTTTCAAAAAGGGCTTCTCTGTTCTCAATATAAATTGTTGGTTCATAATCTTCTTCACTGTTTGAGTTCAAAAACTTCTGGTTGGAATGAGTTTAGTGTTACTATAGCATCTGCTATGATATGCCTAAGCAAAGGAGACCCATTTAATTTTTCAAACATGATTTTGGAAGGGATTGCAAAAAGAATCAAAGAGTCCGGTTCTTACTTACTTTATCCAAGATTTATACAAATCTTTGTGGAAAATCAAATTTCCAAAGTAAGAACACATAAAGCCGCTTATGAATCTCCTAAGTTGGTTCCAGAAATGTTTACTTTCTTACTTAAAAATGGAAAAGGATTTTCTGGTGCACTTAACCAACTTACACTTTATATGGTGCAA
This sequence comes from Artemisia argyi, assembly GCA_030686995.1. Classification (NCBI taxonomy): domain Eukaryota; kingdom Viridiplantae; phylum Streptophyta; class Magnoliopsida; order Asterales; family Asteraceae; genus Artemisia; species Artemisia argyi. The sequence continues at coordinate 177,608,887 of CM060703.1, forward strand.
ATTGTGCAAAATACTCAGGGTGAAGGATCAGGAACTCCTACTGATTCCCATCACACACCCAATTTTACTGCATCTGTCACACAACCAAGAATACTCTACACCTGTAGGAAAGCCAACAATAGCACTAAGCAACCTCAGGCTAGTGTTAGGATGGATGTACCAGATGAGGTTGTCCTAGGTGATGGAGGGGACATGTTGGCAAGGGCTGTCACTACTGCTACTAGCTTAGCAGCAGAGCCGGACAGTGATAACATCAGTAAGACCCAAACCAAGGCAACATCTAGTAAGGAGGGTTCTGATGAATCTGCTTCCAATGATGGTAACCCTAGCCATATGGCAAATACAGGGGGCTCAGATGATCAAACTAGGTTTGATACTGGGTTTATGTCCCAAGATTCACCTCTCGGACCAGGTTACGAAGGTCGAGGTGATGAGTACAGATCAGTGACTAATGAATTGATGGATAATACTGTACAAAATGACAATGTCAATGATTCACCTCTCGGACCAGGTCACACAGGTCAAAGTAATGAGACTAGTATGCAACTTATAAAGAAATTGATGGTTACTTGTACCAACTTGGAGCTTAAGTGTGATACTTTGGAGGATAAGATTCTTGGTCTTCAAACAATTTCTGATGGACAATCTAAAAATATCAGAAAGTTAAAGAGGAAGATAAAGACTTTAAGGAAATCAAGATCTTCAACCTCTTTCAAAAGATTGAAGAAAGTGGGCACATCTCAAGTGGTTAGTTCTCCTGAGCATTCTATCACTTTGGAAGAGGATGCTTCCAAACAGGGGAGGAATGAAGCGTAGAATGTGGCAATGGGTTCAAGGGAGGCAAATTTGATGAGAGATGATGATGCTCAAGATGTGGATACTGGTAAGGTTTCAAGGGAGGTTCAAATGAATGATGATATGGAGGTGGAAAGTCCTCAAGATATGGATGGTTTTGTGGTTACAGACAAATAGGGGAATGAAGCTGTAATGGAAGAATTGGTTTGTATTCAATAGAATGTGGTGGAAAAACACAAGACTTTGGGGCCTGAGCAATTAGTAAAGGCAACAGGGTTGATGGGTGAAGCTTTGAAAAGTTTGGGTGATTCTGTGGCTAAAGATTTGGATACTGCTGCTACTACTGACAAGACAAGTGACTTTGTTGCTGCACAAAATTCTGCTGCTCAGGATTCTGCAGATCCTCCTACTAGTGAGAAACACAATTCTGCTGATGCACAAGGTTCTACTACTGGATCTAGTGACAAAGCTGCTGCTGAGGCAATGGTGTTGTTAAGTGAGAAGACAACAGATGTTCTACCCAAATCACTATCTCAATTAACAACACAACCAAGTCAGTCACAACCACAACAACCAACATCTACAATAACATCTCCATTACCAAGAATACCTCAAAAAGGAGTAGTAATCAGACACCCTTCTGCTTCTAGAAGACATTCAAGTTCAATTTCATCATCTGCTGCTACTGATAAAGGGAAGGGCAAGGTTACTGAAGAACTTGTGTTAGATTCTGATGATTATGATAAAATTGATTACTCCAGATTCCTTTTCGTTGTTGGCCTAAAGAGTTACAAATTGAGCATGATGCAGCTTTTGCAAGAAAAGAACAAGAGCAAATTGATATTGACGATCAAAAACTGTTGCAACAAGAAAAAGAAAGGGCTGATAAGGAAGCTGAGGATTTGAAGAGGTACGAGGAATGGGTTGATGAGAAAATAAGGATGGATGCTGATATTGAATTCTCTAAGTTGGTTAAAATTGAAGAACAAGATGTTCCAGAATTTGATGTTAAAGCTAGGATGCAAGAATTCACAGCAGAGGTACAAAAAGAAAAAGTAAAAGGAAGAAAACTTTTGCTAGGAAAAAGCAGAGTATAGCAGTGCAGAATAACTCTGAATCTGATGATGATGATGAGTATGTGGAATATTTTGAGCATATTCCTCCTGAGCATCTAAAACAACAAATGCAGGTTCTAACTATAGTGGCTAAGAGGGAAGAACCTGAGGTGATTGATGCTGAACCAATGGGAATCAAATATCCAATCATTCAAGTGACTACTGGATATCTAGACACTATTGGAACTTTTCATGATGTCAAAAGATCTGATGGGAAGACATCTAGATTTCTTAGACTTCAACAGATGTTATATTACTTTGATAGAGAGGATGTTTGTGCTCTATGGAGGTTGTTTAAAGAAAAGTTTGGTGCTATAAAGTTTGGTGTGGGGACTTATAATGATAGAGAAGCTATGGCTGATTATATCATTTGGAGAGCTTTGAAACTTATGTTTTATCCTTCTATGGAAGACTCAGAGTGGACAGAGATTAGAGGGTTCAAAGTCAGAAAATGGATGCTCTTTCAAAGTTCTGGGATACATGTTTTAGATGTTAGGTCACACACTTTATATATGCTGATTGAGAAAGATTGTCCTTTGGCATCTTGTTTTGAGATTATTTATCAGATGATGAATGGTGCTAAGCAGCTTAAGCTACAAAAGGCTTATGATACTGATGATCAAGCTTTCAACTTGTTGTCAAAATACAAGAAGATTCTTAGTCAACAGTCATCAAAGAAGAAGTAGTGTGTTTGGAAGCATCCTCCTGGTGGTTAATCAAGCTTTGAAGAAACTTAATCATTTAGAAATAAATATTAAGTTTAGGAGAGGATTGTTGGGTTTTGGGATTCTACTGCTCAGAATTTAACTAAGTGTCAAACTGCTGCTAATACGAATCTGGTGCTAAGGATAATGATTCTGCTGCTAGTATAATCAAACTGCTGCTATAAGAGACTGTTGCTGAAGAGTCTGCTGCTATAGAGATAGACTTGTATACACGAGTAGATAATTATAGAATAGATTGTGTGTATATCTTATACGTTTAGAATATTCTTATCTTGTGTAGAAAGTCATTGTAAACCTAATAGGACTCCTTGGGTTATAAAAGGAGGTGCCTAGGGTTAGAGTAGGTACGTATTACTTTGTTCTCGTTTTCACTTCAAGGTTGTAAAACCCTAGCATTGTCGAGCACTCATATAATAAATATATTGAAGTGTTGATAGTTATAATAACTGTTCTTCTTAATTTAAGCTTTAATATTCCGCATTATAGCTTAAGTGTTAATTCAAGTCAACTTCTATAAAGATCGTTTGCTCAACTGGGATCAACAGTCCTCACTTCCTTCGGGTATTGCCAAGATTGGTGCTTCACAATGTTTTCGCTTCAGGAGACGGAAGGCTAAATCGTGCTTTTCTTCCAAGACGAATTTCTTGTTCTTTTGAGTCAGTTCGGTCAAAGGCTTGTAGATTTTTGAAAATCCTTCAATGAATCTCCTGTAGTAACCGGTAAGACCCAAGAATTGGCGAATATCTGTGGGGTTGGTAGGAGATACCCAATCTTTCACGGCTTCGATCTTGGCAGGGTCTACATGAATACCTTGACTATTGACAATATGACCAAGAAATTGTACGGTGTTGATCCAGAAATCGCATTTCGAGAATTTGGCATACAATTGCTCCCTCTTGAGTAATTCCAAGATGGTTATCAGAGCATTAGTATGTTCTTTCTCATTGCGCGAGTAGATTAGGATGTCATCGATGAACACAATTACGAACTTGTCCAAGTAAGATTTGCATACTCGGTTCATGAGATCCATGAAAACTGCAGGTGCATTTGTTAAACCAAATGGCATTACTTGGAACTCGAAATATCTGTAACGAGTTCTGAAGGCGGTTTTGGGAATATCCTCTTCCCAGACTCTTAGTTGGTGGTAACCTGAACGTAGGTCGATCTTTGAGTATACACTCGATCCTTGCAACTGATCAAACAAGTCGTCGATCCTGGGTAATGGATATCGATTCTTTACTATGAGTTTGTTCAATTCCCGGTAATCGATATACATAGATCCATCTTTCTTCTTAACGAATAAGACTGGAGCTCCCCAAGGTGATGAGCTTGGTCGGATAGAACCTTTATCTGAAAATTCTTTCAGTTGCTCAGATAGTTCCTTTAGTTCAGACGGCGCTAGTCTGTAGGGTGCTTTTGCAACAGGTGCCGCTCCAGGCACAAGTTCGATTTGGAATTCCACCTGACGCTTAGGTGGAAGACCGGGCAAGTATTCGGGGAATACTTCAGGAAATTCATTGACGACCGAAACGTCTTCAAGTCGTCTCTCTTTCGACTTGTCTTCCATTAAATGAACCATGAATGCTTGACATCCTTCGTTCATGTACTTGGCTACTCGGATATACGAGATTATTCCGTATCGAGTCTTATTCAGGTCACCGTGAACGATGAGGGTTTCGTCATGGAGAGGGATATGGATGGTTTTCTCGTCACAGAGAATCCTCCCATGATGTCTGGACAACCAATCCATACCAATGACGGTGTCGAAGCTACCGAGTGGGATAGGCATAAGGTCGATGGGGAAAGTTTTGTCTTGCAAGATTACGGTGCAATCTCGTAGGACGACGTCGGTGTTTATTAGGTTTCTGTTGGCCATTTCAACATCAAAGGTGGTGTTTAGCTTAGAGGGTGCTACGTTAAGTAAGGGGGCTAATCTAGTGGACACAAAACTCCTATCTGATCCGGAGCGAATAAAATCCTAGCACTATGTTGGTTTATTAAGAACGTGTACCCTTGATAACGTCGGGGTTTGATGGAGCATCTTCTTCTTTGATCACGTAAGCTCTCCCTCGAGCAACGTTCTACTGGCCATTTCCTTTTGGGCAGCAGTTCCTGTAATGTCCTATTTCTCCATAAGTGTAACAGGATGGGGCTATAGTTTGAAGATTGCTTCCAGTGGCTGGACTTCTGCAGTCCTTGGCTTGGTGTCCTATTTTCTGGCATCTCATGCACTTGGTGGTGCATGGTCTATTGTGGTGTAGTTTACATCTATTACACTGAGGTTTCAGGCTTTGGTATTCTTTGCTATCCGTAGCAATGTAAGCTTTGACAGCTTCTTGTTTTTGGTTTTGTCGGTTGCGACGGTTGTTTTGGCTGTGGTGGTACGAGTTGCTACTTCGGTTGTTGTTAGTGTTGTTGTTGGAGTTGGGGTTGGAGTTAGAGTTGGAGTTGGAGTTGTGGTAAGTAGTCCTCTTGTCATTGAGTTTCCTCTTGAGTTCGTTGCTACACTTGACCTCTTGGTCAAGGAGTTTTTGTGCAAGTTCGATTGAAGCTTATAGAGAGGTTGGGTTTGATGAGGTAACGTCACCCTCAATACTCCGAGGAAGTCCTTCAACGTACTTCTCCTGAGTGTTCTCGAGGTCGGGTACAACCGTAGAACATAATACCATATATATATATATATATATATATATATATATATATATATATATATATATATATATATATATATATACTTATGTATATGTATATATATACATGTGTGTATATATATACATATTTATATATATACATATGAGTACATATACATATATATATATATATATATATATATATATATATATATATATATATATATAGATATATATGTATATCTATATATAGATATAGATATAGATATATAGATATAGATATAGATATAGATATATACATATATATATATATATATATATATATATATATATATATATATATATATATATGTATATCTATATATAGATATAGATATAGATATAGATATATATATCTATATATAGATATATATGTATATATATATACATATGTATATCTATATATATATATATATATATATATATATATATATATATATATATATATATATACATATGTATATATATACATATCTATATATATATAGATATGTATATATATACATATGTATATATATATATATATATATATATATATATATATATATATATATATATATATATATATATATATAAATATATATATATATATATATATATATATATATATATATATATATATATTTATATATATATATATATATATATATATATACACATATATATGTATAGCAGGGTACCCGCGCGTTGCGGCGGCGGGTACCCTGAAATAAAATTTCTGGTGGACCATGTTTTTAATTTATTATTTTTATGTGACAATAAACTTACGGACGTCAAGAATTTAATGTCATATATTTCAATTCTTTAACTGATGACAATGTCATGCATTATACTGTTGTGCTAATAAATATTTTAGTGAAATGTTTTTTCGTTGTTCAGAATGACTAAGAAAATGAATTTGAAAAAAACCCTCTTATCACAATTCTTCGGTTTATATTTTCAAATATCCGCGGTTATCGGAACCAAACCGCGTTTAATATACATGTAGTTTTTTTTAATGGATTACCCCTATAAAAAAATAAAGCGTACAAACATTGACTATATATATATATTCAAGTTTAATAACTTTGTTATATGTCTTGGTTGAACTAAATACTTTGTTTGTTGTGTTTAATTAGATTGTATCTTAAACTTTATTAGTTGTAATGCTTAATATTGTATTTTGAAATGTCTTAATAAATTAAATAGAGAGAATATCATCCGTAGTATGTAGTATAGATAGAGAGCAACTTTGAGTTTCAAAGATATCATGTTATTAAACTTGTCATAAACTATCATTCATACGAGTAGGGTTTTTTTTTTTTTTTTTTTTTTTTTTTTTTCTTTTTCTTTATTTTTTTTTATTATTATTTAATCATGTTTACAATCTCACATATGATTAAGGTAATTAAATTCTGTAATTCCTTTTCATATTTGGTTGTTATCAGAATTTATACATCAAAGTCAGGATAGAAATGATGATCCACTTGTTTGTTTTGAATCACTCGTATGCAAAAGAGTTACAGAGTAATATGTATGAAAATGTTTGACTCAAACATTATTTGTGCTTGCTTTCAAATAATAGTTCATGTAAATATACAAAGATATCCAATAGTCATGTTGCTTTTTGTGTACTGATACAAACTCTATACTGAAATATTTATTTCGCTTCAAAACTTAAAACGAAAGAACCTTTGTGTGTATTCAATTATCGATGATAAGAATAATAACTAACAATGGTAAAAATATTAACATTTACAAAGAAAAAGGATGCATTTAAACATTTATGTAGATAGCCTAACTGTCAATTAGGGATATGAATAAAACTTGCAATTTAATATTAATTGAGAATGGCGAGATTGGCGTTGAATGCATCTTTAAAATAGGAAAAAGAACAATAATTCTAAATATCAAATATTATTTGCTTTTTAATATACGCTTCAATTCTGTGTTTTATGACTTTATCTACCTTTGTGTCATTAAACACCCCTATGGATTTACGCATTCCTCCACCTTCCACCATCTCGATCTGCCCTGTGCATCCGCCAGCACAAACTCAAATGCGATTAGCCATATTCCACATTCTCCCTTCCCTTTGGTAATGACGATTCCGTTTACATCTCTCCTAATGAGGTGATACGTACTTATGAGTTATTGGGGTTCTTTGTATTCATTTGACGTTTAACCAAACACATACCCGGTTAGATCCGAACAACCAAACACACTAAGATCAAAACACCACAATACTAACAAAAAGAAAAACCACCAAATACCCCAAATAACACATATCAAGTCAGATCACCAGCGGTTTACAACTACTAAGTTGTTTTACCACAACATGGAACAAACTAACTTCAAAAACACACAAGCAAAAAAATGGTGGATCTAGCGCTAAAACTTTACATACGCAAAAAAAAAAACAAAGGGTCTAGCACAAGACACCAGAACCATCCTTAAACATCCATAAAACCACCAAAACAACTACAACAACTTTCACAACACCACGAAAACCACCGAGAGATTGTGGCCATGGTAAACCGAAACCCCTTTGTTCTTAAACAAAAACAGCCACACACCTAAACCTCTTAGATAGCTCAAATCATTAAAATGAGATTGTGGCTATTTAATTATTTTGTACATTGTGCTTAAATGGTTGTAATTTTTTGTTAAGGGGTGTTTTTAATAGCATTAATGTTGTGATTATGGAATTTTGGTCTGAAAATGATATTATGCTAATTTTTGTTGTACAATATGCATACTTTGTTGTAATTATGAAAATTGAGTGCATTAAAGTGTTGTAAATCATGCATTATTTTTTGTAAATCTGAAAATTTTGGAGAGAGAGTGCTTTGTGTATTATATGTAGTATAGATGTATATTTTCCTCTGTTTTTCTAGTGGCCAGCCGAATGTTTTCGTATCTGATATCATAATTAAGATGCAGCTCTATATAATTTAAATACGATGAGAAATAAACGGCAACTAAAACTTCTCACTTGTTCATAAAATTTTGGAAATGCCATGTGATTCACCTCGGTTATATTCAGAATTACACTTCAACTATATATATATTGTTTCATCTAGAGAATAGTGATAGAATATGGATTATAGAGTCTGTAAACATAAATAATTTATGTGTTTGGTTGTTCCAAAGCTTAATGGATGCGTCTAATGAGTTTCGTGGTTTTGGTTATTTCAAAGCTTAATGGAAGTGGATATATGAAAGAGTGTATTCGAATTGAATATGAGTGGCAACCCCTTCGCCGTGGTCCTTGCTTGTTATATGGTCATTCTCTTGATGATTATCCCAAAGCTGATCCTAAACGTGTGGTGAATGGGATAGATAAAGGCAAGGGTCGGAGTTCGGGTGTATCAAAGAAGGTTTCAATTTCTAATGATGGGTTTATAGTTGTGAAGTGGAAAGGAGCTAATCCAAAGTAATTTAATGTTGTTCCAATGAATACGTTTGAGTATAGGCTTGTTGCACCAAAGAATACAAAATACTTCTAATTTAAAAGATAACACAAAGGAGGCTTCTACGTCGAAACAACCGAAAATGGATGCTAAAGTGATAAGTACTTAGGATACATTTGGTGTTCTAGTTAATTTGGATGAGGCTTCTAATGCTAACATAGATTCTAGTGCTAATGTCCCTACAACGTTGGTTGGTACGGCATCTGGTAGTCTGAGTATTATACCTTTAGTTGTAAGGATTAATTAACTGGAAAGTCAGATGCTTGATGGGAAGCTTGTGTTAGTAGATGATGATGGGAAGCCTCTAAAACCTTATAAATCAACGCTTCCTAGTTCTAAAAGGGTTGTTGATCCAGATAATATGGATAATGATGATGAAGTACTCGAGGTCTACGATGAAACTGCTACTTATATAGCATCTACGAGTTCCAAGGTTAATGGAATTTCTAAAAGTGGTGGTGGAGTGGGTAGGAAGAGTTTATATGGGCAATGGAAGAAGGAGACCTATGATGAAAACCCTTATAACGATGATGATTTGATGATTGTGGTTTGACTGAAGCCCAAACGGAGTTTGCTAACGCCTTTGGCATTATCCTCCGTGGTCAAATTAGATAGGGTTTTAATTAGGTACCATAAGTTTCGCATGTCATTCTTATGCTAGTTTAGGAGTTAAGCATAGCAAGAACGTTTGTTTTGCCTTTTTGGCTAAGATGAGAGGCTCACCTACATCCATTTACTTATTTATTTTTTAGCCTAATAAAAATTTTCAAAGGTACCGAATCCCTTTACCCAATAAAAAATAATGTAACTGTTTGATAGTTTCTAGTAAAAAGAAAAAGGCCTAATACCATAATAAAGCATCATACTTGTCACAAAAAGTTGTTCTGAGTATCGTACTAAAATTTTTCCTTGTTTATGGATCAAACACGACTATTTTGTCCACAAGTGACGTTTTTCCACCCCTTTCCCAAGTATCCGGTAAATACATTCTTTTTTATTTTTTCTACACATTACACGCTGGAATAAAACAGACTCCCACACATACCTCTTCTCCCCCACCACGTTCCAACCTCGTACCACATCCAACACGGATACTTTTCCATTGTTTATACATTTCAAGTATAGGCTTATCCACTTAAAAACCCCACATGTTTGATGATGTATCGCTTTCAAGATCCCCAAAAGTTGTTACCAAACCCTAATTCGTCCAACATAATAAATTTATCCAATCACTGTCGGATTTCTGAAATTGGCATCAAAGAAGGTATATTTCTTGTTATATTTAATGTTATAACAAGCAAGGACCACGGCGAGGGGGTTTACTGTAGAGAACTGTTAATGGAGGCTTCATCATCAGATAGGATTATGTTTAGCCGATTGTTAGATACATTGGTTGCTAAGTTAAGACAAAACATATAGGCTTTGTTCATTTGTATCCCTGAGTTAGATATCGATAGTGGTGGGTTAAAAATTATAGAAAGAGATGCTGATGTCCATGTGTTATATGATCTAGCTAAACAACACAAGAGTGTAAACTTATATGTTGCCCATTCTCCCAAGAATTTAGCACCGTATTACCATGTTAATTTGTGTTTAGAGAGTTCTGATTCTGAGGTTACTTCAAAAAAGAAACATCATCAAAAGTTGAAAAAAGATGCAGGTAACATGAAAGTGGATGAACTAATAAATTGGGCTGAGGAAGAAGCGCATTCACCTTATTTAAGGTCTCCACCATTAAAGGAAAGGCCTTTGAGAAATGATTTTGATGGAAAGGTTTGGTTCCATAGAATGTGGCGTGATGACAACGACTGTGGTTTTGATTACCCATTCTTACCTGAGGATGAGGTAGGGGATAACGTGAATGCTAATCAAGACGCAGACGATACGGGCTTGGATGACACATAACTAGAGAATATGTTCGCTAATATGGACACAGATGAGGTTACACCGACTAGGCCTGATAAGGTTCCTCCACAAACATCAGGTGATGAGGTAAGAGTTCAGTTTGAACCAAATACGGTTGACGAGACAGTTGCACAACGGGGTGCAAATACATTGGTGGGTAATGATAATGGTTTGTAGCCTGATATCAATGACTTGGACGTTGACATTGATGAAGTTGTCTTGGTTGGGCAAAGGAAACTTGATAAGGGAAAGTCTGTTATGACATCGAAAAAAAAGGCAACAAACGTTACTTCAATGAATGTTCATAGAGGTAATGGTATAAGCATTAGAGAGAATCCCAATCCCAACCCTACATCAGATTCCGATAGTGAAAGTGACGACAAAATTTTCAAGTGTGACTGGTCTACTGGGTATGATTCTTATGAATCCAGTTGTGAATCTGATAAGTCATACGAATATCTGAGTAACAGAGAAGAGGAGGTTATTGAATTGAGAAAGCGTAAAAGATAACGAAGGGTTGATGAAGACGATGAATCTGAACATCAATCTGAACATCAACAAGACGATGACACTCCAGAGGTGGATGATGGGGAAGGGCCCAATGTTTTAGGGTCATTAGTTCGAGAACATGAAAGGTTCATGGAAAGGTTGCTCAAAAAACTAAAGGGTAACGGAGTTGGTGTAACTGATCCTTTCTCAATTGTTCAGAATTCAAGAAAATGTGATGACAAATATCCTGTCTACGATGATGATACTCACTGGAGATTGAAAAAACCTTTGGTAACATTCAATACTTATTTACGTTTGATTCAATATTTTATTCTTTTATTTAAACATTAATATACCTTATACTCTCATTGACAGCTTGGACAAAAATATCCAAATGTGGACATGTTTAAAGAGTGCCTAACGTACTATGCGTTGGCAAATGGTTTTTCCATTTGGTTTGAAAGGAGCACTAAAACCAAGGTAATAGCCAAATGTGGTCAATGTAAAGAAACACTTAAAGATCCAAGTAAAGGGAAGCAACTAAACTTTAACAAGTATCCTTCTGAAAAGGGTGGTAGTTCACACTGCAAATGGAAGTGTTATGGGAAGATCCTAAAAGACCAACCCACTTTCCAGGTTATGGAAAAAATTAAAAGGGAAAATCCAAAGGCGCATGAGTTCCTGGTCAAGAAGGACCCAAAGACTTGGTCTAGAGCATTCTTTAGAGAAGGTGTCTAATGTGAGGCAATAGAAAACGGATTTAGCGAATATTTTAACTCTGTTTTGGTAAGTGTCAGGCACAAACCGATAATCACAATGTTAGAGTCCATGCGAATCCTTGTAACGGAGAGGATGCATACCATGCGACTGTTAATGGAAAAATGGACTGGCGATGTTTAACATTCAAAAGATTCTGGAACGTTCAAAGGATCACCAAAGGTAATAATAAAATTTCAATACTAGTTAATAACTCAGTGTATAAAAAGAATTTAATGTTTATAATTTTTTTTAATTGTTGCAGGTTTTGGTATGTGGTCCCTTGTGGTGGTAACAAATTTAAAGTTAGGAAGGGCGTGGATGCTTTCAAAGTGGATGAGCCGAACAGAACATGCTCGTGTAGAATGTGGCAGATATCAGGTTTGCCTTGTTGTCATGCTATTGCATGTATATTTAAGTTGGGTAAGTACGTGGAAGATTATCTACCTGAGTGCTTTAGGAGAGATAGGTATTTGCTTGCTTACAATCAGTATATGAAGCCTGTTGAAGGAATAGATTTTTGGCCAGATACTACCCATCATTCTAGAATATTAGGTCCTATTGCAAAGCGAATGCCAGGTAGGCCTAAGAAAAAAAGGGTTAGGGTACCCCATGAACCTAAGGTTGGAAGCTACACAATTAGTAGAGCAGGGGCCATAATGACATGTAAAAATTGTGGTAAAACTGGGCACAACAAAAATGGGTGTAAAAAAGCTTCTATACCATCTGTTGCAAAAGAAAAGGGTAATGCTGGTAGGCCTGAAAAGAAGCAAAACAGACAAGAAGAACTTGTGGATGACCATGATATCCCTAGGTTTGTAAATACTCAAATTAACCAGTTTGAAATGGGGACATCATATATGAGGGGTGTGATGAGTTATGGAAGGGCGTTTTTTGTGAAAACATGAAATAAGAGTGGTGGTAGTAGTAACAGAGGTCATTTTAAAATGAGAGGTGGGAGGACTAACTCAGGTAGGCTTATTCCAGTGGAAAGGGTTTCTAGGATGGGTACTTGGTTGGCGAATGATGGGGGAACTTCAGATACAATTGAGGAACAACAACCATTCAATGCTCCTATAAGAGGAACAACCAATGAAGCACTAAATGAGGTCAATATACCAGGTTAGTGTTATACAAGTATAATTTTTGTATGCAGTAATAACATAAAGTTGTATGTCATAACTATACGTAACCTGAAATTGTGTTAGGTACACAACAATCTCAGATTATTGGAGGTACAAGCAATTTGATGAATGTTGAAAATGGTCAATCTGAAACGGAACTTGCGGAAACAAGAATCATGAAACCATCAAGGGGAGGAAGGATAAAAAGAATGGCAAGGGGTGGAAAACCAAGAACTGCTGTTAGAGGTGGCAGCGTTTGTATGCAACAACCTTCTGTCAGAAGTGGGACCATTGGTATCCAAGGAAGGACAACAAGGAGTGCATTACAACAAAGACAAAAAATGTCTAAGCCACAAGCAACTGTGCAAGAACCTAGACAGATACCTGAACCAATAGCTGTGCAACAAGCAAGACAGATAGCTGCACCAAGAATGGTAGCTGCACCACCAATGTTACCACCCATAATGCCTAGTCAAAGGATTTTGATTAAGAAATTGTCAGCACCAGTTACAGGACCTGGTTCAAGTGTTGGCAATGAAATCATCGTTGACTAGTTCATGACATATGAACTCTTTGATTGCACATATTTTGTCAAACTGTCTGATTTCTAATGTGCAGATAAAACAGTTAATATTAGGAAGTGTATGTGTAATTATCTTGCCCTATTTTGTTCATGAAAGGGCCTTGTCTAGTAGGGCAACAAACTGATATGGTGCTGCATTTGATGCCACTATTAACTTATGAAACACATGTCAAGTAGTGATGGTTATGATGCCACTACTCGGGCCTATTTTGTTCACTGAAGGCCTTTTATTTTAGTAATGATGAACTATGTTCTAGATGTAACATTGTAATGTGCAAGTGCACAAACAATTGATGTTATTAAAGAACACCTTTTGTTGATATTTGTGTCATTTACTTGTTAGTTAAATGTTTCTGAGAAAGTAAATATGTTACATCCACAAGAATAGTTGTTCCATTTCATTACTACATAATAAAGATTGTTCAAACAACCACATAACATAAAAACTACATTACATGAAGCAGTACTAATGAGTACATAACATAAAACCATAAGTAATGAGTACGTTACATGAAGCATTACTTTGTAAATGACCCAACAATGACTGCAACAACCAAGACCAAAAGGAGCATTATCAAACAACTAGAACCAACCAAGAACATGTCAAATACTTTTCCTTTAATCTTTAAGTCATTCAACTCCATGTAAATGACTGCCATGGAGACATCTTCATTTCCAGTAGGTTTCTGTGTGTCAATATGTTTGAAGTCATGAGTTTGTTGAGTTACATTGGCCGTTTGAGGTGGTATCTGCATAGCAAGACTTTCAAGATTGCACTCCAGTATCTCATTGTCCTTATAAGCTTGAACATAATGTCCTTGTAGTATTGTGATGGCAACTCATCATCAAGGAAACCATAGACTTCACACTTTTTCTCCTTCTTTTAAGAAAATGGTAAAAAATAAACTGAAAAGAAGGTAGAAAATAAATGTTCATAATAGACATAATATGATTGTTACTTACACGGGTTGGACATGCTTTGAATCTTCTTCCTGGATTTTCAAGAGTCCAAGCAACTTGTTCATAGATTGGAAACTTACATTCACAATGTGTCATACATGCAATTTCCTCCTTGGTATACCTCCTTCGATAATAACGAGTTGAGGAGGAAGACGATGCCATGGTACCAAAGTGATTGAAGAAGTAATCGAGTTGTATTATTAAGGGTGATTTTTAATATAATGAAAAATTAGGTTTTAGGGTTTTGTAGGATGAAAGTGATTTGGGAATAAGAGTAAAGTGGGTGTACTTATTAAGAGATTATTTGGTAAAAATAAATGTGAGTTTGAAATGTAAATAAAAAAAATAAATAAATAAATAAAAAATAATAAAAAACTGATGATCTGGCGTGTAACCGGTTGTAGGGTGGAAAAACGTCACTTGTGGACAAAATAGTTGTGCTTGATCCACAAACACGGAAAAATTTTAGTACGATACTCAGAACAGCTTTTTATGACAAGTATGATGCTTTATTATGGTATTAGGCCAAAGAAAAATATATCAAACTATAGGTTAATTCCTAATTAAGGTATAGTATTTTTATCATTACTATTTTTTTGCAAAAATCCAAGATACAATTAGTTACCTACAATAAACAAATGGAAGAAATTACATTTTAAATAATAAAGTTATGCAATATTGCATATTTAATTTAATATAACAAGAAAAAAGACTGGAGTAGAGAAAGTTTAATACAAGAGCAAGATAAGAAAAAATATACATGGTACATACTATACAATTAGACTACTGCTATCAAACTACATACATGCAGTTTTATGATGGTGTAAATTTTCCTTTTATGTTTATTGTTTAACATGAATAAGATATAAAAATAAAAGAAAGAAAACTTATGAGCTTCTTGGTAGAATAATGGCCTAAAAAAGTATTTAAGATTACTAAGTACCTTATAGACAAGTACTAATAATTTAACACCCCCCAAAGTCTCTAACTGAAAAAGAATCTTTCTCCGGTATGTTTCCAGCATGGCGTAACCCTAGCGTGAGTGACACGTCACCAGTATTGGTACCAAAACTTATTAGAGTTGAACCCATGTCAGCATCAGCCTGAAAAGGTGGAACAATGGATGTATTTCCAGGGTATGACATGGGAGTGACTTGGTTTTCTGCCAAACATTTGTGCATATTAATTGCATGGTTTGATGCGTCGTAATCAGAGTCATTGATTTCAGATCTTTTAGCAGATGTTGGTGTGGTGGCTGGAGGTTGTGGTGGTGGTGGAGGCATAGAAGTTTGTGCTAGTGCAGAAGAAGAAGATGATGATGAGGGACCATTGGTTTTGTGTTGTTGGTTATTATTGTTGTAATTAATGTTGGTGTCTGATTTATTGGTTTCTTGATCGATGATATCTTGGTCTTCCTCTTGTAATTGATCACCTACTTCTTCTTTGCCTTCTTGTTGGTACATCTCTTCAACCATGGGTTTCCACAATCGGACCCTTGCATTTATGAACCAATTTGATACCTGCAAAACAAAAACAAACATACCATTAATTTATTATCATCAGATTCACCAGTCCATGCATGCGATATATTAGATCTTAATAATAAATATCAAATAAACAATTGGATTTGAGTTTTGTATTTTAATACTAGATTTTTGTTTTACTGGAATAGCCTCCTGTTAGTGAAATGAATAGTAGGAATATCCACCTATTAGTGAAATAAATAGTAAAAAGTACCCCATCTAATGAAAAGAATAGACATCACAGAATCTTTATTCAGAAGTAACTCATAAAAATTATTTGCTATATGTCTTTTTTGCTCCATAATGGTTTATCATTTGTAATATATGTAAAGTTTTGGGAGCAAAAGTGCAAATTAATTTAATCGAGCAAAAGTCTAGATTTGCTCCATAATGGTTGTTCAGTGCATTATCAATTCCCTAGGCGGGATACTTATGTAAGATAAAAGCGACTAAGAAGCTAATCTTTGTTACGTAGTATGATTTTGTAACACTTTTGGTCCGGATAATATAAAGTCTATGCAAAACATATTCTTTCACATTAGACAGACGTACAAACATGAGGTCTTATGGCTAGACAAGCAATACATGTATAATAATATTCAAGACCATTAGACCAAGGATCTAAAGCTTCATGAAATGAGTTGTGAATACAAACACAAGAAAAAACAAGTAGTACATGCAATTAAAAAGTAAGAACCAAGGTGAAGTCGACATATATGTCATCATAAACTGTACATTGATTATGACGTGTGCCTTCCAACAGTCATCTTACTTCTGTCGTCATGATAAAGCCAAGTGTGTTTTCTAATTTCCTGTATACTATTCATCTTAGTACCCTCATATCATGCATGTAAACCATGTACATATTCAAAGTTCAAAATGTGATAATTAGGTTGCATTTTACGGGTTGGCCATATAGCAAGATAATAAATTACCCTTGTGATATAAGTAAGTATATATAGTATTAGCCCAAATTCTAGGGAGGCGTCAGTGCCTCTTAAAACCTCCGCCCTTGGTTACACATATATACGCATGTATACATGGATCATGATACAATGTGGATACAAATAAATAAACCAATTAAAAAAATAAAAATAAAAAAAATAAAAAAATAAAAACATAAAAGGAAGGAATTAGTTATAATGATCCTATTTTCTTAACCTTATATCTCTTGGGAGACTAACTAGTTTCGTTGAAATTTAAACTTTTAGTTTTATGTAGTTTAATTTCAATTTAATAGTTAAATTCAAACACAAGATCCTTATATATAGTAAAACCTTTATAAATTAATAGTGTTGGGATCGGAATATTTTATTAATTTAGTAAAATATTATTATATCGATAAATTAATTATTTATTAATTTAAAGTGGTTTTATATCGATAATATACTAGTTACAATGTATAATTCTTAGAGATGAAAAATAAATTTGAAAAACAAGTTCCAATTAAAATTTTATGAATTCATATTCACATTTTATGAAAATAAAATTAACAACTTTTGTCTTAATACGAGAAAACAACACACCAACATTTTACAACAATAAAGAGATTTTGAGATAAACTCAATATAGATTTGAAGTTCAACAAAAAATTATAAGTGATAATGAATTTCATTTTTTACTAAACAATCTTAAGATTTTGAAGTGTATCTCTCTTACACATATATACATATATATGGAATTTTTATTAATTATTAATTTATAGTTTTGTTGGGACTAATATATATATATATATATATATATATATATATATATATATATATATATATATATATACTGAGGTTTTAAAAAAATTATTATCTTATTATTTTATCGATTGGTGTCCAAATTTGTACTGGTCACAAGTTGAGACCGGACAAATTATTAATTTTATCGATGTTATTAATTTATCAGGTATTAATACATAGAAGTTTTACTGTAAAAGTAATGATGCAAAATACATCCACTATAATAGTTTACGAAAAGGTTTATAAATTGATGAAGATGTCTGAACACTTATAAACCAGAATGAAGATAGGTTTACAAATTAGTCTAGAATATCAAACATCTTTATAATTAAATGCATTTGAATTATGTATGATATTGATAAAGGTTTATGAGGTTTATAAATAAATAACATATGTTTATAAAATAAAAAGGTATGTAAATTAATGTCATAATAAAATTATAAAACTTTATATAGTTTTCAAATTTCATCCACAACAACAATTAAGTTCATAAAATACTTCAATTTAAGTATAGCATTTTGGATACTATATACCCAATTGAAAATAACCATCCAATTATATAAAATTTAGTTTAATGCAACATGATTTCTATTAAAATATGTAGGTGTGCATCACAAGTTAAATATTCAACTTAGATGGTGGTACGTCACATCCTATTTGGTCGAAGGTTCAATTTTTTGGTTTGCGTTAGTTTACGTTATCAAATTGTTAAATGTTATTTCAAATTCTAAAACAAGTGATAATGTGTAAAATTGTAAATAATATACTTGAGTTGGAAACTTAAGAAATTGGATTTGCATAAGGGGAAAAGTGGTTGAAGAGAAGAGAATAGTGGTTCAGATATACAAATTTTACTTGTAACGAGCGGGGTACCCGCGTGTTGCTGCGGGAATGTTGTGTCTAAACAAAACTCGAAATAAAACGATAGATTTTTTTAAGGACTAAATTTGCAAAAGATCGCTAACGGGGGACTAACGGTGCAATTTCTAGCTAACCTGAGGGATTAAAAGTGAAAATCCTTAGCTACAGTACATGCAGTATTCCCCCACTGTTTGGCACTGTAGCAGCCACTGTTTGGCACTGTAGCAAGGTATTTTTCAGTTTTAGTCCCTTAACGGACGTTCTGTTGCAATGTTAATCCTTAGGGACTAACGGTGGAAAAATAGTTAACGTTAGGGGCTGTTTCTTTTTATTATTTGCACAGAAACAGCCCCTGAAGTTACTGGTCCATTGCAAATTTAATCCACGTTTTTTAGTTAACGGTCGTTAAGGACTAACTTCGCAATTGATCATTAACCTCAGAGACTAAAATGAGCAAACGTGAAACTTGTGTGGGTACTGTTGCTACAGTAACTATTTTGCCTTTTAGAATATATTATAATTAGCTGAAACAGTGAGAGCTGTGAAATGAATCACACGTCTTGTCTCAACTGTACTTACGATCGATGAATAGAATAGATGCACTGTCCCCTTTACTGTTCACAGGTGCATTAGCCTCTCCTTTTTTGGTACTAACCCAAGCCTAGCTTACTCTTTTATATTTTGTACAAATGATTGTCCTCAATTATTAACGTACGACATATACTCTTTAAAAAATCGAATATTGGATAAAACTTATTATTACTTTATCAAGTTTAATTAGATGACATGTTTTAATCAAAAAGCATGTTTGATTGATAAATTCTTTAATATTATAAAAAAGGATTATTTCAAATACTAATTAATAAAAGCATATTTTGTGGCTTCTATTGGCAAATAAAAAGTTAAATTAAATTTGATTTTGTTCAATATTTGGTAAATTTGTTCAGGGAAAAAAACACTATAAAAAAATATGTGTCTAACTTTTGAAAAAATAAACGTTGGGAAATAAGGTTATTTTTTAAACAGTTTAGTTGTTAATCTTAAATTTAATTGCATTGTGATCGATGTAATTTTAATCTCCATAGTGGACTTAGTGTAAAAACTTTATTTTCCATAATTTTTAGTAATTTAAAATTTTATTCAATTTTTTTTTAAAAAGACACAATATATATAAAACCCTCAAAGAACAAAAAACAAAGAAAAGGCATCTACCCCAATTAATCAAGCAAATTTATTCAATACCTCATATACTTTATATTTGTTTTTAAAAGTAACATTTATTATTATTTTTGTTGTTAAACTTTATTATTATTATTATTATTATTATTATTATTATTATTATTATTATTATTATTATTATTATTATTCGTTTTATTAAAAACTCAAAAGATTTACAAAATGTTAGTGGGAAACCAATATACTGTATGGGTCCAAATTCATTTAGCTATAGCAAAATTTATCATATTAAAGATGTGAACATCAATTTGTGCCTCAATATCTTGAGTAATAGAGAATTTTCGTATCCACTTCAGCAAGTCAACCACATTCGTCTATAATAATAATAATAATAATAATAATAATAATAAGCTTTGTATATATACTGCAATCTGAAACACGGGTTATTCGCTTTCGATTTTTAACTGAAACAATCTTTACAATAATATAATAAGATTAAATTAGCTTTTATATTTTAGTTTCAATCCGAAAGTAATAATTTGACACTCCTGTTTCAAAATACTCTATGAATTCTAATGAAATCAATAAAAAGAACAGTTTTGTAACAAAAAGCGTTTTAGTCCTTAATTTTGCTACACTAAAACAAGCATTGTTGTAGAAAGACAACAAGGAAAGGAAAAAGAACTCATGCAAATCCAATCTCTTGGAAGAAAAGGATGGATTAACTTACTGATAATGGCATGTCGAATCTGCTATTGTTTTTAAATTTTATCCTACT
Organism: Artemisia argyi; assembly: GCA_030686995.1. Taxonomy (NCBI): domain Eukaryota; kingdom Viridiplantae; phylum Streptophyta; class Magnoliopsida; order Asterales; family Asteraceae; genus Artemisia; species Artemisia argyi. The sequence continues at coordinate 177,629,525 of CM060703.1, forward strand.
CTTTAAGGAACATTGTTAAGATTTCATTATCATGATGTAAAGCTCAAATGTCACACTAATAAACATAAATCGACATGTGTATCCTTGACTTCATATACATGTACGTTATATCAAGATAGTTATGCAATTAATCGCACCATTAAAAATTTAACCATTAGTTTTGCGTCTAAGGATTTTATGTGAAAATTCAGATATCGTGGAATATAAGTCCACTTCTAGCTATCTAGTATGTGGTTAATAGTTTATGATTAGTGTTCCAATATGGTCAATTTATTTTGGTTGACAATAGTTTATTTTACTTAATATTGTAACATGAAGAAGAATTGGATTAATCTAGAGGAGAGATGAAAACTAAAGTACAAACAAACCTGGTTTCTAGACAGCCCGGTCTGTCGAGCCAAGAGATGTTTATCAGCATCACTTGGATACCTGAGGATCATTTTCAACATATATTTAGTTTAATAATGCTTGTTAGCGTTTATTAAGATTTATGCATTCAAACAGACCACGACTAATTGTGTATCTTGAGTTCTTTCATGGAAAATGATCAAGTTTTGACATACGTGTTTAATAGATACAAGGTTTATAAAGGCTCAGTTGAGTCAAGTGACCCAAATAATGAAGAACCACTTTATTGGCATTATAGTTGGAAAGACAACATCACTCCACACTCCAACATACATTCATTATTTTATATTTTCCACATAGATGATAAAATACTAAAAGCTCACACCAACTTACCATACATTGATTCATTAGCTAAACTCTTTATGATATATGACTTCATGATTACCTTATCATTGATAATATAATTATTGTTTTATAGCCATAATAAGAGTTTTTACTCAATTGAGATGACACTTTTCCTACGTTATCAAATTTAAGAAAGCAGAAAGATCAAAAGATTTTTCTGCTCATTTATTCTATTATGAGAAGAACAAAGAATGTAAAGAGACTTACGGGTGTAAAAAATGCTCGAAAAGCCAAGCTCTCAAGATGTTAACGGAACGTTCAGGCAAACCTCTTTGGGGTCTCCAAGCTTCTTGTTCCATCATGCCCATTTGATGGAATGCCCTTTGTTGTCTCAAGCTTTGTTCCAACAACTTAAGCCTTGGAGTTTCACCTTTTGTAACCCCGGAAGAGCCAGGGTCTTTCTCTCCTAATAATTCACAACTATGCTTTAATTGGGATGCTATTGCATCTTTCAAACACCGAAAATGGCGTGACATAGCCTTTTGTGCTAATGCTGTGTATGGCACTGCCGCCCCAAACCCCATTACAAGATCAAATGAATTCACCACCATTTGCATTTGTTCACAGTAGTGATTGTATCTCCGATCCACCTACATTGGATCTTGTTACTTATCAAGTCTCTCCAATTACATAAAAGATACATTAACTTATTTGTCTACTAAAAAAGGACATCATATATGTACTTCTTTTGAAGAAATTGTACGAGATCAAGAATCAAATATAGTAGTTGAACTATTCACAAGACAAAAACAAGATTGTTAGCTAAAAAATAATCATTGTCATATAACGGACAGAATCAAGATTGTTGTATCAATTTTAGATGTGCGTTTTTTTCTCAATACAGCCAAAGATTAACTGTTTACATTAGGTTAATTAATTAAATATTATGACTTGTTAATATGTATATTGTGTTGAAATTTCAAAACTTCAATAATGGATACAGATACTTTTAAAACATAATTTAAGAAATATTTTTTGTGATGAATTAATAAGCTAACAAGCTATATTAGACCCTAATATTTAAATAAAAGATGATGATTATACTATGTAAGTACTTTGTCATAGTTTACCAAATCAAAATTTAGTCTACTAATTATTTTTAAAACAAAAATTTAAAAATAAAAAATAAAAAAAAGATTAATTGGATGTAAGCAAACTCAGCATATTCTGTCAGCCGGCTTTTGCCAAAACAACATCCATTAGTCGCCAGAATGTTTTGCCGACCATGGTAGATTATTAACAATTATGAGAGCTAGGTTTGACTTACCTCATCGAGCATGGTTGAAAGTTTGACCTTCCGTCTTTGATGTTCAATCCTTTCTGCTGATGATAAGGGATGTAAATCTTTCGAAGAAGAAGATTCACCACCACCACCGCCTTCGGTCTTATTATTATGTTTTGACCCGGATTTATTTTTCTTAAGATTACCTCTTCCAACACTACAAAATTCTTCAAGCAACTCTTGAGCTGGCTTGACATATGGTGAATTTCGCAATACTTTAATACCTCCTAACGAAGAGGATCCA